>OW203734.1:1687176-3014068 GCA_934045075.1 Yponomeuta sedellus | reverse complement strand
CGTTATCCACGCCATTTCGGAACTACTTTTTTTGATTGGAACTTTTACTAGAAACATTCCAAATTCATTTCAATTTTTCTACCTAGGGATCTATTTTGGTCCCTACTTACGTTAATCAATTATTCTAAAACTAGAAGAAGATGTCTAGAATGTCCGTAATTCTATTATGTGTCAAATCATCACATCATGAACAATGTCCCAGGCACTGCAGCGTCAGAGTAGTCCCTTCACCCATCTAGTCTCGTATTTATTAAAGTTGTGCAAGCGAGACAGCATGTCCGATACACAGACAGCCTTAATGCTAACACCATTGTCACTTTCTTCAGTGCGACAAGAAAGCAGCCAAACTCGGCACCGATCAGCAGATCTGTCAGCGCGTCTACGAAACAGCCAACGTTGCTGCCATCACTTCTACCGGAGACTACTTGAGGTAAGAGCCCAGATAAAACGTACCCGAAACTGCCTGATATTGCCTGCCGAGGGAGGGAATCATATTCTTAAATTAAAATATTTTTTTAATTTATTTTGTATAACAATTTCTCTTCAATGTAAATGAAATGCTTGATAAGGTTACTGTCAGGATCGTGGCAAGTGCCTACACTGTGCCGTCTCTGCCTGCCACTCCGGGATAAGGCGTGGAATTATGTTTTTTGTTGTCCTATTGCTGGGCAAAGGCCTCCCCTCCTGCCCTCCTATCTCTCCCTGCCTGCTTCCCCGAGTGTATGAGTATGTGTGGGTAGGTGCGTGAGTGAGGGAGTGAGTGTGTTAGTGTGTGTGTGTGCGTGTGTGTGTGTGAGAGAGAGAGTGAGTAAGGGAGTGAGTGATAGACGACAAAATCTTTTCCTGTAAATCTATTTCACCATCAGTTTATGCCATATCATACATCTGTTTTACCTATCCA
Source organism: Yponomeuta sedellus (assembly GCA_934045075.1). Taxonomy (NCBI): domain Eukaryota; kingdom Metazoa; phylum Arthropoda; class Insecta; order Lepidoptera; family Yponomeutidae; genus Yponomeuta; species Yponomeuta sedellus. The sequence continues at coordinate 3,013,167 of OW203734.1, read as the reverse complement.
TATTTAACTATAAATGCTTTATTTTGCTAATAGTGTTAAACTGGTGTGCTTCCCAGATTCGCTGGTTGCATGATGGCCTCCCAAGACCTGGTGCTGCTCTCCGTGAGGCTCCAAGAAGATGGTGTGCTGGTCAGGGCAAACTGTCCCAACATGGCCATCGCCTCCCTTCTTGCCAACGAAGTGGCCAACGCCTTCCAGAGGTAGTCTTCAGGGAATGTGGCGATTCTTCGTCTCCGACTTCCTCACAGGCGTGAACTTACGCGTGTATACTCAATGACTCATCTTACAGGGTGTAAAAATGCTGACGCCCGAACCGATAGCTGTGTATGCTTGGCACCAGAACTAATTAGGTACTTCATGTATAAATTTTGCTGGGAAGTCAATATTTTTGTTCGAGTTAATGAAATATAAAAACTATATGCATTTTATAAATCTAGTCTTAAGCTTTGCTGGATAATAAAGTTATGATAATTTAAATTTATTTTTTTTTGTTTTGGACTGGACCGGACTTAGCCCCCTTGGTGGAGAACCCGTGGCCTAGCAGCGGGGACATACAAGGTCGATACCCACATACCACTAAAACACTCCTAGAGGCGTTTCATTTAGAGATACATATAGATGCACAACCAGAAAAAAAGTGTTACAATTTTATCTGCGGTTGCTTCTTTTCCTAGTAAAATCTCCACAACAGACTACTTTAGTCAGCGTTTTAAGAGTGTTTAAGGATTTTTTTTTTTTAAAATAAGGATAAATAAAATAAGAATAAGGTTTTTTTTTATATTTGTCTACATGTAACGAACGAAACAATTTGAATTTGGCTCTTTATAGCCGCGGTGCATCTTTACCAGAGGAATACTAATTTTAGGGACGGTATTACATCGACCAAATAGGGAATGTTTGAGCACAGGGGAAGATAAAAAGTACCCGGAACCGGCGTGCGTGCACGCAACGACTAATGAACGTCGATGAAGCGAATGTGATCTGTCAGGGTCGTGGCAAGTGCTGCCACTTGCCACGACCCTGACAGATCACATTCGCTTCATCGACGTTCGTCCCTGATCTCTGCTTACCCCTCTGGGACACAGGCGTGAGGTTATGTTACGTTTATACTAATGTTTTTGCAAAGTTTAATCATTTTTAAAAACCTATTTAGATGCTTAAAATTCCACCCATGCCGGGATTCGAAGCCGCGACCTCTGGCTATCCGTGCCAGCGTCTTCCAACTGAGCTAATGGGCGACTCACCGGCATCAGTGAAATTTCGAACCTCTACAATATTGTCTAATATTAAGTACAGGTTAGTGCATTAAAAAAAAGAATAAGTATAAAGATTAATCATTAGAATTTTGCGATCGGGTTGGAATGCCAAACAAAACCGCAGCCTTTATCGCTTGGTATTATATCACTGTGACGAAATCGGCATTTTAAATAGCATTAATATTGATGTAATGCAGATCAGTTCTTATACTCGGAAGCGGGAGACCCACGTTAGATTCCCAATGCGGGCAAGTACCAATGACTTTCCTTTTTTTAATTTATGTACCTACATTTATAAACTTATAGTAACAATACCACATTTTAACGCCGAAGGAACACATCGTGAGGATCCCTGAGTGTCCTGAGTGTTTAGTGCGAGTTTGACAGATACAATCGAATAACTTTACTACCGCGTTAATCGAGCATCGAGTAGTGAGTATGAGTAAGTTAGCCTTTCGAACTGGCAAAACGCTGTCACAGTACAACTCGCACTCGCGTTTATTCGTGTTTTGCCTGGTAAACGTGTTCACTTCTCAACGTAAACCATTACTACTCGCACTCAGCAATTTTAATTTCCATACTTGTCGCTAGGTGGCGCTTCCTCGATGCCATAGAAATATGAGTTTACGTTACCGCGATCGAGTAGTTAAAAAACTCGCACTAAGCACTCTGAGCTTAATTTAACATAACATTTACATACTGGCACATACATTGCTTCTGGCCCCACACTAGGATACCCTGTGTCGTGGGTACCAGAAACAACGACATCACGAACATGTAAAAGTCCAAGACCTGGGGGTATTTTTGGCCCAAGCCGGAGATCGAATCGGGACCTCTCGCATGGTGACCAGATGCGCTACCGCTGCGCCACAGAGGTCGTCGGATTATGCCCATACTCTCTCCCTTTCTCTCCCTCCGTCTCTCTCTCCCTCTCTCTCCCCCTTCATCTCTCTCTCTCCCTCCATATCTCTCTCTACCTCTCCCTCCATCTCACTCACTCTCTCCCTCCCTCTCTCTCTCCCTCTCCCTCCATCTCACTCTCTCCCTCTCTCCCTCCATCTCTCTCTCTCCCCCCATCCCCCTCCATCTCTCTCTCCCTCTATCTCTCTCTGAGAGAAGGCCAGTGGGACGTTAAGAATCAATACTGACGTAAAAGACTGCTGATATTTCGCCAGACGATTTTATCTCTAGCGAAAAGTTTTTTTCCTTCCTCGTTAGCTAATCGAGACAAAGTGTATGTTTGTATTTACATAAGAGATATTGTTTGAACGTTGTATCTTAAGACTCCTATTACTAAGTAAGTACCTACTTAGTTTATGTTCCTTAGTTAAACAGTGGGAATTCCAATGCAATGCATATTAGTAGATCTTACTGAGGAAGGTTATAGGTACCTGCGACGCTAAAGATGTGTTCACAATACAACGTGAAGGCGCCGCGATATTAATGTAAATAATCCTTAAACCTATGGTATTAGATAACTTTAGTCGTAAACCTATGGTATTAGATAACATTTTTGTTGATTTTTGATTCGCTTCGTTTTTAACCGATGTACAGAACTCTATATAGGTCAGCCAGGATCACCTTTTGCCTTACAATACTTACCACAAAAATTTTGTTAAAACCTAATTTACTATAACAACAACATTTACATACAAGCACATACATTGCTTCTGGCCCCACACTAGGATACCCTGTGTCGTGGGAACCAGAAACAACGACATCACAAACATGTAAACATCCAAGACCTGTTTTTTTTGTTTCCAGCCGGGATTTGAACCCGGGACCTCTTGCATGGTAGGCAGACGCGCTACCGCTACGCCTCAGAGGTCGTCGTTTTAAGTTGCTTTTTGGATATTGTGCATATTTTTTATCTTTATCTTAGAGACAATTCGGTGGCGCACAGGGATATCTGACAGCCATTTAAGCAATTTCTGTCATGCGTGATTTTCTTACTTTTATGGTATGTGTAAGAAAAGCGCCATATATTACGAAACCAAAAGTAACATCGTTTTAGGCGATTTGAAATCGTAAACAATCATTGCGCAAATATATCCCCGCCGTAGAAATGGCGATAATTTTAGACGACTGGAAATCGTAAAAAAAATTAGCACGCAAGTGTTCCTGGTGCAGATCCATAAGCGCTTTCAATGAGACACAATAATTTAAATTAGCTTGCAAAAAATGTGGAGGGAAATTTAGGAAATGAAACGTACCTATTTTTATTTTTAAATATAATCATTATACTCCAAATAGATTATAACTGGCCACTTTCATATACAAAAACGCAAATTTATCGCAATACTTTTTGAAAACCTTTATGCTAATGTTACCACCTAAAAATGCTGGTATTTCGTTCGCGATTGCCAAGTTTCTCCATGTCAAAAAGTTATAGGTACAACAAAAGGATTACACAAGTATCCTTTTGTTACAGGAGTGTCATTTATTTATTAATTATTAGGAATTAAAATTACCTAACAAAGTACGTATTCTATTCTATAACGCACACAACTTAGAAAACTTAGTCTTTGCTACATGCCCGTACTGGAAATCGCACGTGGGTCTCCCTAACAATTATAGGCAACATAAAGAAACAGTTAATAAAAACCTATTTAGAGGCTAAAAATTCCACCCATGCCGGGATTCGAACCCGCGACCTCTGGCTATCCATGCCAGAATTTTTAATTTGAATGAATGAATTTTTAGCCTCTAAGATAATATAAGATAAAAATATTCTTTATGTCACACCTGGCAATAAAGTGGCTTTGTGAGTGGAAAAAACCGCTTTCTGGCCAAGTGTAGACATAAAAAGATGTACACAACACGGGAGGTAATAAAGAAAGCTCTCGATCGCATATTTACGTCCCTCGCTTGCAGCTCAGGCCGCAAACTTCTGCGATCTCGGCCTTTCTTTGTATTACCACCCTAGTTGTGTAATGTACTATTAGTGTACACCAGAGCACATATTAGCTTCTAAATAGGTTTTTAAAATTGTCCTTAGCACGTGTTAGTGCATTAAAAGGAATAAAAACAGTTTAAGTTTTGTTTAATTTAGGACGTTACACTAGACACTTTAGGCAGGAGCCGAGAGCATTTCACGATTCAGCACTTAAGCTGTTATTACAGTTCAGTTTGTTTGCTGCCGCGCAGCCGGGCTGACGCGCGCTAATTGACTTGTTTGCTGAACGGTTTAGCTTGGCCGGCACCAAGCGTTTCGAGGCAGCTGTTCTCTGGATTTTCTGTGCGAGACAGGTTGGTACTTTTGGTGTTTTTTTTTCTAAGCATAAGTTCAAGCAGAATGCCTTGCTTTGGAAAAGCCTTACCCCCTGTTCTTTCGTACACTGACAATCTGTTAAGGGGGTCAATGCAGTGGCACTTTCGCACTATTGGAAAAAATCGTAACTTATTTTCTTATTTTGAATGACTTCATGGTCTACGGAAGAATACAGTTGACTACGGAAACAGTTTAGTGAAAATAGCACTGTCTGGGTGTATTTTCACATTTGTGATGTCCTTGCGTTTACCATTGCACAGGATACCCTAGTTTGGAACCAGGAGAGGTGATTGTATTGTGTTGAAGTTATTATTATTATATACAGATTGTTTACCAAAACGTATCGGACGAATCTCTCAATCATCTGAATAGACACCTGATGACCGACAACTTAGGGTCACGAACCTGGGACTAGATAGCATTTGTGCTATAACCGGCCGTTTTTAGCGTGCTAAGTCTTCGCTTTTTCACCTCGGGTTCACGGCCATCGGTATTGAAAATAACTATTACCACGATTGAGACTTTGTACTGACACTTCTTGAAAATACGATCTGTACAAAGAGATATGATTTTTTCCATTGGTGGTGCTAGTGTTTTTACATGGAGCACCTTAATCTTCCGTTATGGGGCGATTCGGAGGTAACTAGCGCCACGAATGAAAAAAAAAACATTCATGTTCTCTTATAATAATGTATTATATCTATTATTTTAGTTTAAGCTCCTTGTGCATTCTTTTTTGTTGTGTAATTAATAGAACTTTCAAATAACTATAATTTATCTGAAAATTCTTAACGTTTCTGCAAATAGTGATGATACTTCAATCCCAAAAATTGTGGTAGCTAATTTTTGAGCCCAGGCTAGTGTTATAAATTAACGAATATGGAAAAATATTTCTTATTTTATAACTGGTTACAAAACTGCGTTATTTTATAACTGGTTACAAAACTGGTTACAAAAAAAAATAAAATAAATATAAATTATTTATTTTATTAGATTTCATTTGATTCGATATAATTACACACAAAAAAAAAACTTTTAAACATGAATGCTTGTGAAAATTCTTATGAGATGCATGCACTACTAAATAAAAATAAAGACATCATCGTCACCTCGAATACGCATCTCAAGTCTGGAATCCCTTGTACAATGTGTATGTGAAAAGTTTAGAAATGATCCAAAAAAGATTTATACGCTATTTAAATTATAAAACAAATTGTAGAAGGGATAATTACTTGGACTCGTGTCGTAGGCATCACCTTCTGCCCCTCCAAAGGCGTCGAGAAATAGCCGATTTAATCCTGTTGCTTCGTATTGCGTCTGGTCAAATCGACTGTCCACTGTTGCTTAGTCAACTTAATTTCTATGTTCCAAACAGATCAAGGCGAGTAAATCCAGTTTTTCATTTGGAAAAAGTGTCCACTAGGTATAGGCAGAACTCATATCTACGGCGGGCTTGCAACCAATTTAATAAACTGGCGAAAATAGGCGATCAAGATATGTTTAATTCTTCAGTCCAAAGCTTGAGGGATAAACTTAGTGCAGATTTTTTTGTTGGTTAAAACGATTTATGGACTGTTTTTTTTTTACTTTTAAATATTAATGTAGTGCTTTAAACTGTCACTGGATTTTTGCTTTAAGAGCTTAAGTGCTAAAATTTTTTTCTATGAGTGGAGACTTATAATTGGCCTTCTGCATGTTTAATTAATTTGTTACTCTTTGTTATGTGCTGTTAGTCTTCCCAATATTAAATAAATAAATAAATAAATCTTTTTGCACACGATACAAAAAGAAAATGTTAGTAGGTACCTAATAACAAGAATCACAAACGAATCGTTATAGAGATGTACAACTCGATTTGTATTAAAAAGTAACTTATAATTAGAAGCGGTTATAGAGAAAACTAAAATGCGTCAAAAACATAGAGTATGCGATGTCATAAGCGCATACGGCAGCTGAAGCGTAGCTGTAGAACGCCAGCCGCGCCTTCGGGAGGTCGTGAGTTCGAACCCCGTACCAACGACTTTAATGTTACTTAACGACACGCGCTGCTCATTACATAGTTTCCTAATAAATAATCGCGATTAGACGCGTTCAATATATAACTACCAATAACTGTTCTCTACGTTATGTAAGTACATTTGTATTAGCAATCCGGTGCGAAACGGTTAATGAAAACGTGGTGAGGAAACCTGAGTGTCAAAAAAATTAAATAATAAATAAATAAGTACTCCCGATACCCTACAGTGGGACGTAAATAGACCGTTCTAGGGATACGCCTGTGAAGGTGATTGTTTCACTACGAAGCTTAACTAAATGTGCAGGATAGACAGACGAGGCGTCCTAACATTTTGTAATGACTCGCGATGCTATGCTCATACACAGGTATTCAAATTCAATTCAAATCATTTTATTTCAACGTAAACAATTTACATTCTGTTTGCTGAATGTCAATGTACAATGTAAAATGTAAGCCACCGCCTTCGGGCTGTATTGTAGTGGAGAAAAAGTCAGCGGAAAAAAAAAACTCCACTCTGACCATCTTTTCTCAAATCATCTTAAAACCAAATACATCAGTTGCCATATGTAAACCTAATAAGATTTCATGATTGCCATTAACAACGCTAAATGCTTATAGCATTAGTCAAATGTCTCACAATAATAGGGGAAAACATACCTAAGTGCTGCGGCCAGTAACACGAACAGAACTCGTTCACGAGCATAACGCAGTGCTCAGCCATCACCAGTCTCAACCATTTTGGAGGGAGATAGATGACCCGGCCACCACGCTACCATTCGAATGACCTTTAGCAAACTTGCAGTTAAGTTTTTGTCAGTTATATAATAATGTATCATATAGTTATTAATATGCAATCACGTCGTCTGTACACACTTGTATTATAAAATCTGTTATACTTAGTTATACTTAACAATATAATCGCGGTGGAATTGGTTTACTACCACGGATTAGGATCGTTTATATAGTCGTCTATTCTTTAATATGCCTTTTTACATAGCGAATTTTTAATGAAAGTGTGGCGAGCACATGTCAACTCTGCGCGCGCACTACAAACTCCAACATTCCTGCATCGCGCAATCAAAGTGTTTCAATGACATACCATAAATATAAAGTCCGACTAACAATAGTTGGACCGGCCGTCCCCAGGCATAGGATCTGCCTAGCGGGAAAATTCCCTTTATAGTGGAAGAGCACGATCACCCGCTCTTTCCTATAAAAGTTTTAAATTTATTTTCAGACAAGGATAGAACACGTTCTGAAATTTTGTTGTAAAAACGAACGCAGTAACCTACAAATGATGTGCCTACCTTGGCTAATCGGGATTTAGTACATGCAACCTTGTTTCTATTCCTTGTGTTTACGTTATGAACGTCCCTATTTAATTTAAATATAGTTATATTTTTTCGGACATACATTATATTATCGAATATATATTGGCAAGCCAGTGTAAGAATGCCTATTTCTTTAAAACGCTCCCTTAGCGATTCTCTACTGTTTAAGTTGTAAATAGCTCTTATTGCTCTTTTTTGCAAGACAAATATGGTTTCTATATCTGCTGCCCGTCCCCATAATAACAAACCATACGACATGACACTGTGAAAATAACTAAAATAGACCAGCCTCGCCGTCAACACGTCTGTAAGTTGTCTAATTTTTCTGACTGCAAACGCTGCTGAACTCAACCGACCCGACAGTTTTCCAATATGCTGACCTCATTGCAGTTTTGAGTCTATCGTTATGCCTAAAAAAAGCGTGGACTCTACCAGCTCTAGCCTCAGCTATACCATTTGATGTTAGTTTAAACGAACAAAACAACTGTCTATATCGGCTTTGCATAGTACAAAGTCCAGCTATTGCATCCGACTTCGCAATGAACAGGAAACCTAGAACCGCCGGACACAACTCCGTAGTATTTTTTTACGTCGAGAATTAAGTTTACCTAATAAATCAAATGTTTAACAATCTTCCTCCTCGTCTATTTTCAGACATTACTATCGACGGTATCTAACTTGCGTTACGATTGATGCATTTATTTATAAATTTCGCTCGAATACGCCTTCACCGTCGATAGATGGTACCTAGTCGTTTAGCCACGTCAGAGGCCTCAGGACGGCTTGAAAATTTTTGACAGTAACACCAGACACTAGTCTTGCAAGCCTCCACCAATCCGGACTTGGCCCCCGTGGTGGAGTATGGCCTATACCTTTCTCAGGAAAGTGACCCGCGGTGGGTACATAATGCGTTGATGGTGATGATGTCTGCACACCAAATCCAAAATCATTGACGTTGGAGCTGCGAGCCCTAAACTGAAGTTCAGCTGGGCTTTCCTCGTCAAACGTGCCCGGAAAGCTGGACAAAAAAAGGCAACGGTTTACGAAGCGCTCGTGGCTAAATAATATTGGCCTCTTTTACCTCTACTTAATGAGATGATTTATGCAGCGTCCAGTGGCATCTTCACTCACAGTAGATGGGTGAAGGGACCACTAAACACTAAAAGTTTAAAACTAATTCATATATCTAACCGAAACTTTTAACGAGCCTATATTTATGACTTATTTCATTGAATTGTGGCGTCAAACTAACGTCGAAAGTTAAGCGAATGACTCAGGCCTAACGCTGTGTCTGCGCACCGAGTATAAAACGACCTTTAAGTAGGTACCTACCAGCTACCAACTGATAAAAGTTCGATGCTCCTATGTACGGGGTTATCTCAGATTAATTGACACAATTTTTTACCTTACCGTGAGCCTGAAATACAACGTAACACGCGATGGTAATACGTTGACATTCACAATTACTTCCCCTTATGTTAAATCGGGACAAAATATGGGGTTTTATATGTTTTCGCTTGGCAATAATTAAAGTGAGTGTAATAGATTGCGCAATAACTAGATATAGATTAAATGGAATCGACATTCTTCTGTAAACCAATGTAAAACAAACTATTGTACTTACAATAACGTTGATTTATGTCTTCTGTAAATCCTCCCAGAAAAAATGCGACGACTTTTCAATAGAATCGACGCTTTCATACAGGCTGCGCAAATATCTTCCTTCACCAGAAGGAAAAACAAAAGACGATCTATAGAAAAATAATAATTTTGGAGTAGCAAGGAGGTTGCATGGTATTTAAATAATAATAAATTCCACAAGACACAGTCCCATCCAGTCAATGATGACATTACAAAAAGGAAATACCCATGAACCTAAAAACTTTTAGAACAGATGTTGGAAAACAATTTTTAATTTTTCATTCGTAGAATCAATTCTATTCGTGTTTCACAAATTGTGCACTCTAAAGAAAAGGTCTATGGTCGATTTGATTCGGTGTTTATAGTACGTGATAACAGAGAGAAAATGAGGACAAAACGAGGTACATACCTACATTATTTCATGCCCATATTTTATTTCGCTGGGACAGAAAAAAAACTTACAAAGATATTTTTTTTACCTACCAGTACAGACGGCGGCGGCGGTCTTATCACTAAAATCAATATTTATTTGGCGGGACCAAGCCAGTTAGGTATTGTGGAAGTTGCTTAGTAGCTGTGTTCAGAAGTAGAGTTGTGGATAATTTTTTATTTCAGTTTTATTTTTATTTTTAGTGACTTTTTAATTTACCTTGTTAGATTTATGCTGATTCCATAGAATCTGACATACATACATACATACATACATACATACATACATACATACATACATACATACATACATACATACATACATACATACATACATACATACATACATACATACATACATACATACATACATACATACATACATACATACATACATACATACATACATACATACATACATACATACATACATACATACATACATACATACATACATACATACATTTTCCGCGCCCTTTTAGCTTAAAGGGTTACGAGACGCGATCAGCTCCCCTCGCTCGTAACAAAAAATTTAGAAAAAGACAGTTTCCCCCTGATTAAAATAAAAAAAACTGATTCAACGTAAGCTTCTGAATTGAAAATATCTCAAAAAAAATACTTGCCCACTCCTCTCTCGACTGCAATACGCGTATTTTCAGTATTAAAGAGATTTTCACATAGTCATCCTCCCAATGTTGTCAGCATTCGAAGCTGTCAATCATTCTAAGAATAGAATCAAAATCGGACCAAATCTTTTTTTTATTTCAACGTAAAGAATTCACATTCTATTTGCTGAATGTCAATGTACCTACTTACAATGTAAAATGTAAACCGCTGCCTTCGGGGCGCAGTGTAGTAGAGAAAAAGGCAACAGGAAAACTGCTCCACTCCTAACGGAAATAGTATCGTTCCGTTTAATATTTTATATGAAATCTGAAGAGACGGCACGATACATGTCATAAGCGTCTCCCTCATAGAACACATATTATACAATCCTAGTATGGTTTTTAATTACAAACGATTGCAATGAAACCTTACCAATACATTAAAAGGACTCAGCTCGATGTTAGATCGTGCTTATAATTATTATTCAGAAAATATAGTTATACTAGCTGGTGCCCGCGACCTCGTCTGCACAGGATTAGTCTTTCGAGTAGCTTATATTAGCGTGGAAAAGAACTAACATTATCACATTAAAATTATCACATACCTAAATATTTAATGGGTCACAATTGGAAAATATAACAGCCTGAAAATATTGAGGCGTGACAGTCGCAATATAGTAACGTAGTTACCTACCGTATTTCTTATTGTCAACATAAGAAATACGGTAACTAAGCACTACGGAGCCCTAATCATAGGCCTATTTAACTATATTTTTGTAACATATGCATCATACATTAAATACATTTCATACGTGTAACGCTAGCGGTTTTGGCAGCTTTGGTAGATTTTTTCCTACGTACTTGACACGTTTCGTCGTATTTTGGACAATTCACACAATATCTTTATAAATTGCTGCCTATGTGTTATTGTAATGTCTCATTAAAATTCATTCAGTAGTTTTTACGCGAAAGAGTTAAAAACATCCATCCATCCATATTTACAAACTTTCGCGTTCATAATATTAGTAGAAGTAGGATATTAAACGAGTCTAATCGCGACTGTTTATTAGGTAAAACGTAATAACCTTATATTTCCCTTATTTGTAACTATCTATGAGTATCGCGAATCATTAAAAAACACTAATTATGAATATAGAATTTAAAAAATATATAAACCCTCATAAAACTTATCACACAAACTATTCTCAAGGCTATACCGACTACTAGGTAGGTATATACTCGTATATAGTGAAGTAATTATAACGCAATACACAAACTAGATGTCAGCTGATAAAACATCTCGTTGACGTGGGGGCACGTAATTAAATGTTAAAAAACTGTTATCTTAGTTACTTAATTTGATAACGAGGTGCAGCTGTGATATTTTAATTTTATAAGTAACTGTTTTTTTTACCTCCGCGATAATTAAACAGATCGAACTCACAGGTTATGAATAAATTATGATACAAACGCATAAACTAACGCTTGTATCCCGAAGTGGTAGGCAGAGACCAGGGTCTGCCACTTGCTAGGATTGTTTAGATGACAATAATGTCTGGAATTAAAGCCTGTACAATGCATGAGTACTATGTTATAAAATAATTTTGTAAACTCTGTTAATTAAGGACTTTGAAAAGACTAAGTTTGGAGTTTTTTTGTCCATTTTTAGGGTTCCGAACCTCAAAAGGAAAAAACGGAACCCTTATAGGATCACTTTGTTGTCCGTCTGTCCGTCCGTCCGTCCGTCTGTCAAGACCCTTTTTCTCAGGAACGCGTGGAGGTATGAAGCTGAAATTTATATCAATTACTCAGGTCTACTGTCCCTTGAAGCTGTGAAAAAATCAAACTTCTAAGCCAACGCAATCAAAAGATACAGCCGTTTATGCCGCAAATTTTCGACACTTGCAAGGGAATCAAAACCTACAGGGTGCTTCCCGTGAACTCAGAATCTTGAAATTTGGTACGAAGCAACGTCTTATAGCATAGATAAAGGAAAAATTACGAAAACCATAAATTTTTAGTTACATCACATAATATATTTTTTTTTTATAATTTTAAACTTACTACCCATTTCCTCATAAACGCGTAGAGGTATTAAATTGAAATTCATACCAAATACTCAGGTCTATAATACAGGTTTGTACGGAACCCTCGGTGCGCGAGTCTGACTCGCACTTGGCCGGTTTTTCTAATGATCTAGATTTTGAAATGGACGCCTAGTTTGAACTGTAACGTTCATTAAGCCGCAGCTTCTGAAAAGAATAAAACCTTTTCATTTCATTTCATGTCATATGATCCTGACAAAATTCTAAGATGTAATCTTTTTTGTTCGTTGCATGTGTTTGGAATTTTATAATTTTCTACTTATAAAATTCAGTGACATCTTTTGATAGATAAGTCATTTATTCGCATGAGACACACACAGGTTTACAAAGCGAAGACATAGAATTCTAATTACTAATCACAGCGCAAGAAAACTCTAAACGAAACAGTAGCATACCTACATGAAAAGCGTAACGTTACTTTGAAACAAAACGACATGTTTTATTTTAAATCAACTATTTCATATATCATAGTTTGAGTAATTGGAAGGTATTTTATTTATAAATCTAGTTAGTTTTATATTTTTGTTTGATTGATAGTTTTGAACTCTTAAATAAATGCCCAAAAAAGCAATATCCCAGGCACTGCAGCATCCGAGTGATCCTTAAAAAAATATTATTATGTTTGTTGTATAGGACTTTACCATTCAGTTTTTAGTATTTATTATAGTGACATCAGAAATACATCATTTGTCACAATGTCTACTTAACTGTCTAGCTACCACTGTTCATGAGATACAGCCTGATGACAGTCAGGCACATAGATGGACGGACAATCATACAGACGGTTACTGTAGGTGTTAGTAAGAACTAAAAGTATTTTATTTTTGACATACTCAAAGGCGAAGATACTATCACGGCTCGTCTGGAAATGCTAACTAACAATTAGATTGCAATATAATATTTTTTTTGTGTAACCTATAAACGTCCTACTGCAGGGTAAAGGCCTATTATTATTAATTTTATGTTTGTTTCAGATATGTTTAATTACTACACAATCAAAACGAAGCGTGTGATCGTTAGAAAACCCAATTGAATTCAAAGATGGACGCCAACATAGACGCCCAGAAGAATGGCTCTTCCGTACCTAACGAAATGACGCTAAGCGTAGAAGATTTGAACAAAATCAACTCGTTGAAATCACAGAGTGATATCGGCGCCGTTTGCAGTAAAGAAAACGAGGATTTCCAAGTGAAGTTCCTAGGTTTGGACGGCAAAGACAGTATATACTCGGATGACAGCGACAAGTTACCAGAGATCCCCGATGGGGGTTGGGGTTGGGTAGTAGTTGCATCAGCCTTTATAGTCTCGGCCTGTGCTGATGGTTTGGCATTCTCATTTGGCCTGTTACACGAGGAATTCACCTCCTACTTTGAAACTACACAGTCGAAGACTTCTTTAATCGGGAGTCTCTTTATAGCCACGCCATTGCTAGCTGGGCCGATCATGAGCGCTTTAGTCGACAGATATGGTTGTAGGATTATGACCATGCTAGCGGGGCTGCTCTCCACTCTCGGTTTCCTACTAGCCTCATTCAGCAACTCCGTAGAAATGCTCTGCTTGACATTTGGTTTCCTTAGTGGACTAGCTATGGGGATACTCTACGTTACTGCTGTAGTGTCTGTAGCTTTCTGGTTTGACAAGAGGCGGAATTTGGCCGTTTCACTGGCCTCCTGTGGTATTGGCTTCGGTACATTAATGTATTCACCGATGACGCACTATTTTTTAGAACTTTACGACTGGAGAAACACTGTAATTTTATTAGCAGGCACACTGCTTAATATGTGCGTCTGCGGGGCTTTGATGAGAGACCCAGAATGGCTTGAAATAAAACAGAAGAGAGAACGTAGATTGTCGAAGAAGTCTTCAAAGAAATCTTCGAGCACTGGGTCGATCTCCTCAAGATCGTTAGGTGGCGAGTCACTTTTTATGAGTGCTGAGGAGTTAAAGATCCTATTGCGCAGCGGGCAGAGTCCAGAGTTCATTCTGCAGACTTTGGCGACGACGATAGCCGAAGCAGAACAGTTAGAAGCGACCACACAGATGAATGCTGAGCAGTCATACAAGAGGATTCATTCAGCTATAAATTTGCCTACGTTTGTTCAATTGGATGAAGAAGTAAGCTTTTTGTCTTCATTAAAACATTTTTATTCTAAACTTTACAAGATTAATGATCTGTGATATTTATGAATTTACTCGGACTACCTAAACTTTACAGTTACTGACTCATACAGTCTTTCTTAATATAAGCTTTAAGAAATACACCTTGTGTTCCATTCCTGCTCATAGTTTCTGGAGATTAAAAATATTAGTTTTCTTAAATATCATTGTATACAGAATACTCATCCTAGTTTTGGACAAAGTCAAGTGCATATTTTTGTGTCAACAGTGTTTGTTATTTTTTCAGGTCCCATCCGAAGTAATTAACAAATTAATAGCCAACAAACGTCTCTACAATATAATTCTAGAGAATTTCCCCGATGTTCTGGCCAGACGGAAATCGGAGGAGAATCTAACAACGATCACAACTGAAAGTAATCCTAAGGAACCAGCCGCTTTAGCTATGAAATTAAAAATTTTACGACCCAAAAAAATATCGGAATCTGAAGGTAATAAGAATGGCAATGTTGAATCACATGAATCCAAAGTAAAGTCGATCAACGAACCAGAAATGGTCGAAAATCATTCAAAGAAAAATACTGATACAGAAAGCCCAAATACTGCTAAATTAGATGTCATACAAGAAAGTAATGGACCAACCACAGATACAGCTGTTACCTCCAAAAGAGATTCAAAACCAAATACAACATCGGAACCTGAATCTACTATATCCAAAGTTAAAATACCACAAGATACCAAAATATCTAATACAACTGCACCAAATGATACCAAAGCACAGGCTGGCAACGCTAACATTCTACAGAAAGCCGATATGTTTTTCAGGCAAATCTCAACAGACCACCACTACTTCAAAGATATGCCTCTGTATAGGAATACAATCATGCACAGAGGTGCTATGATGAACATACCGAGATACAAACTCCGGGCTGCCTCACTGCCCAACATTTACAAAAACTCTATGTGGTCGCTAAGTGCAATGTCAGATGGAGAAATGGTAAGTGGATAATAATATATCTAACAACCAATGCATATACGAAGTCCAATATTTTCTTTACGCACAAGCCTGCTGTAGATATCTAATCTCAATTTTAAAAACCTATTTAGAGGCTAAAAATTCCACCCATGCCGAGTAGAATTTTTCGAATTTCTCGAACTCGAACCCGTGACCTCTGGCTATCCGTGCTAGCGCTCTCCCAGCTGTGCCAGAGGGCGACTTACCGGTATCAGTGAAATTTCGAACCTCTTTACAACACTCTCTGTATTACGTACAAGCAGCAATAATACAGAGAGTGTTGTAAAGAGTAGTACTCTAAAAGTACCGTGAAATAACACCGTAAAGTAGGTATCGTTTTTAGGATGGCGATTTGACATCGAGATCAAACTCTATGTGATGTGTTTAATTTAAGTAACCCAGTGAAATACTATTATATGACATATTGTATGGTTTAGTAAACTTAGGTACGTCTGCATCCCGGAGAGGTGGACACGCATGGTCATTGTTAATTCCATACTTTCTATCTGAGAGGACTGGTGCTTGCAGTGGGATATACAAAGGCGGTTATGTCATGTAAATATTGTCTGTCCTATCCATCTATCCAGTTCTTGAATATATCCCACTGCTGGGCATAGGCCTTTTCATTGTCTTGCCAGTCCTCTCGGTGCATTGCTCGGACGTTTTCTATTGGTTAACATTTACTACATAAATCCTACGCGTCTTTTCAGCGGTGGTACGAGCACGCCTGGCAGACTCTGAAGGAGACATTCGACTTTCGAATGTTCAGCGAACTTCACTTCCTTCTGTTCAACGTGGGATCGCTGATTCTCTCCGTGTGGTTCATTGTGCCGTACTTCTTCCTACAGTCCTATATGACTGAGCAGAGCGTGGAGGGCGGGCCCACTATGATCAGCGTCATTGGCGTCGCCAGTAGTGTTGGCATTGTAAGTAAATAGCTGGATTAGCAACTTAATTTTTGCAAGAACTCATAATCATGATTGACATTTTTTTCTAGCCTATATACGGGGCACAGGCCTTCTCTTAAGAAGGCCTTAATTTAAACGTTCAAATCAAATCCATGGAAGAATATTCGTTTATAACAACATTCTTTAATAAATTTTTCCTCTTTGCTCTCCCTAATTTTTTCGAGCTTTCAATTTCCAATTTCCGTTTCAATTTGTCCGTTTCGAGTCAACTACCGACTGGCTACGTCTTCTCCCTGTTTTAAATGAAAGTATCTTGTAATTCTTCAGAAAATTGTTCGGAAAAGTAGTAAAAAATAAATACCACCTTTAGAAATGGTAATCTGAGATTGATATCTGCGATTGATATCCCCGTGTTTCCCTAGGAGTTTAAGGACCAAAAAAGAAGGCACCTGTGTTTATCAATCAACCACCCAGGCATATTAGTCCACAGCTGGGTTTAAACAATCCCCGGCACTTTTTTATGTCTTCTTCCATCCTCAACCAGCCACTGCCAGCAATCTGCCTCAAATCGTCGTTCCAGCGAACTGGTCATGACCCTACGCTGCTTTTAAAAATAAATAGTCTCCACTGTATCGGAGCTGATCAACCTATATTTATTATGCAAAACCCTTTAATCAACAGGTGGCACTAGGCTGGGCCGGCGACCAGCCCTGGATCAACGTTACGAAAACCTACGCCGCCTGTCTAGTCATCTGTGGCCTCTCCGTCGCTGCCTACCCCTACTGCATCACCAACTACTGGGCCCTCATCGCGGTCTCAACGATATTTGGTCTCTCGTTCGCCAGTTCCTACTCGTACACGCCCGCTATACTGATGGAGTTGATGCCGATCGATCACTTCACTGTGGCGTACGGACTGATATTGCTGAGTCAGGGCATCGGACATCTGGTTGGACCGCCTTTGGGTGGTAAGTAACATTTAGGATAGAATAGAAATGAATTTGACCTAATAACTATCGATTTGATTGTCAGTTAACACGCTTGACTACAAACAAGAACATACATCGAGAGTTTGATTCCCACTCATTCAATCAATCAAAAAATCAATCATAGTCGAACACAATTTGATGTTCATTGCGTAGCCGATTTCTAGTATAAATTAGGTAAATTTCCTATTTGTTCATCGAAAAGTCAAAACAAACCATGGATTAAACTTCCATGTAATCGGGCCTTTGAGCAGCAATGTGTCTTTACCATGACTGTAATTTTGGTGGAGAGGATGAAGGAAGAAAGATTGACGAAAGAAATATTATTATATACTACAAATGTGAGTGAAAGGGCTAGTAAGGGACGTCCCGGACATGCATCGACCAAATAGGGGATGTATTAGCAAAGGGGAAGATAAAAAATAGCCGGAACCGGCGTGCGCATGCAACGACTTATGAACGTTGATGAAGCGAAGGTGATCTGTCAGGATCGTGGCAGGTGGCAGGCCCTGGTCTCTGCCTACCCCTCTGGGATACGGGCGTGAGGTTAGGTAATGTAATGTCCTTGTCATGTAATACCTGCCCTGTGCTATTAGTATGAGAACAGAACAATGATTGTGTTCTTCATTATAATGATGTTCTCACAACAGACAGGTAGTTAATTATAAATATAATCTGATAGCCTGTTTCAAACGAAGTTACAAATTAAAGTGCACAATGCTGATATCAAGCTGAAGATATTTTTATTATTTCCGCTTATTATGTAAATAAAGCCTCCTCCACCTACCCGGACTTGGCCCCCTGACTTGGTGGAGTGTGCCTGGGCGCTCTTTACCTCAGCGCTTGATGTTGCCATCGTTGGGCATGCGGGCACATTAAGCCCGTCTCTCTGAGAGAGACCTATACCCTACAGTGGGACGTATCAGAAGAATTAAATTCTCCTTGGACGTATACAAAAGACTATAATCATGAATTAAGAAAATTTATTATTAACTTACACATAGACACATCTTCAATAATATAAAAATGAATCGCTGAATGCGTTGGTAAGCGCAAATCTCGAGTGCAGCTGAACCCATTTCGCTAATTCTTTTTTTAGAATGTTCCTTGAAGTACGAGGATGGTTTCTACGGAGATAGAAATAAAAAAAAATTAAAGATTGCTAAGCGGTACGAAGTTCGCTGAGTCAGCTAGTCTATAATATAAAAATGAATCGCTGAATGTGTTTGTAAGCGCAAATCTCGGGAGCAACTCAACCGATTTTGCTAATTCTTTTTTTAGAATATTTCTTGAAGTACGAGGTTGGTTCTTACGGAGGGAAAAATAAAAAAATATAAAAAAATAGACTGTTGGGCGGTACGAAGTTCGCTGGGTGAGCTAGTATAATATAAAAAGGAATCGCTGAATGTGTTTTTAAGCGCAAATCTCGAGAGCAGCTGAACCGATTTCGCTGATTCTTTTTTAAAAATATTCCTTGAGGTACGATGATGGTTCTTACGGAGAGAAAAATAAATAAATAAAGGATCGACTGTTAGGCGCTACGAAGTTGGCTGGGTCAGCTAGTTTATCATAAAAGTGGTTATTTGAAGTAGAATCACCTAATGATTTGGTGGATAACTGTGAATGATTAGGTCCTAATCTTTCACATGTATCCAGTCTTTACACAATATTCTATGTATACCATATATTATACGTGTTATTTCACGGTTATTTATTCCTTCTTTCCAGGCATGCTGTATGACGTAACGGGTGCTTGGGACGCCACGTTCTACACGGCTGGCGCGTGGCTCTGTGTCTCCGGCGGCTGCATCGCTTGCGTCGCGTGGACGCGAAACGTTAGACTGTGTGGGAACGGGCCGCTGCTCAACGAGGCGGAGAGGGAGAGGGAGCGAGAAGTGTGCTAGCTGCGGCCCGACTAGGAGCTGGTTCTGGGAGCGAAACGGGCCGCTGCTCGACGAGGCGGAGGGGGAGAGGAAGCAGAAATTTTCTAGTTATGGGGCAGTGGCTAGTTAGTTCAGAGTAGGCTACCCTACGAGAAACGTCAGGCTCTATGGGAACGCTGCTGAACAAAGCAGAAAGGGAGAATGAAGCAGAAGTGTGCTAATTAGGGGCTAAGTCAGAGAACGCTACGCTACGAGGAATGTCAGACTGCGTGGGAACAAGCCCCGTCTTAAGAAGGCGGATGGTGAGAGCGAAGGAAAAGTGTGCTAGTTACGGCCCAATTAGGGGCTGGTTCAGAGAACGCTATGCTACGAGTAACGTCAGGCTGTGTGGGAACGGGCCACTGCTAAACGAGGCTGAGAACGAGAGGAAGGAGAAATTTGTTAGTTAAGGCTCAAATGGGATAGTTCAGAGAAGGTTATGCTACGGGGAACGTCGGGCTGTATGGGAACGGGCCGCTGCTCAACGAGGCGGAGAGGGAAAGGGAAGGATAAGTGTGGTGGCGGCATCGTCCTCAAGGGGCTGGTTCAGAAAAGGCATCAGGCTGTGCGAAAACATGCCTCTGATCACGGAGAGAAGATGTTTTGATTACGAAAACGTATGCCTTTCGTATGCTACACTTTCTTAATTTGCAAAAAAAAGTGTAACGTTCTAATAGTGTAACCATTGAATTTGACAAATTCAATGGTGTAACTTAATTAATATGCGGTACAAAGTAATAGTATGACTGTTACTATTACCTTGTATCACACATTAATAAAGAAAAATATGATTTGATCACAAAATACATGTAATTATGAGTAAACACGTTTTTTTCAATTAACATGTCAATACCAAGATATTTTAGTAATAAACTTGAGAATACTTTAGGCTCTAGAGAGTGTTGTATTGCTACTACTAATTCACCAATTTAGAAAAGCCATTGGATTCACAGCCAAAGATTGAAACCCATTTTGTGTAATCCAGGCTTTAAATTGGGTAGGTATCTGTGGGCTAAGTTTCATCTAAATCCATTGAGCCACAACCCATTAAACTTTCACACTTAAAATTTAATTAACGGTCGTACATGGACTCAAGCAGCCACTGATTAGTGGCCAAGAAGTTGTCGATAGTCGGTGAGCAGACCACCGGCCCGACATTGGGCCGACGACATTCTGAAAGCTGCTGGGAGATCCGTGAATCCGCATCGAGCGACTCGCGAACTCTTTCATAATAAGAACGGCAAAGTTGTGGAACACGCTGCCATTGTCTGTCTTTCCGAAGACATACAAAATGGGTGTTTTTAAAAGTAGAGTTAACTGGCATTTAACAGGTAAGCACGTAACATCGTAGACCCCGTCTTCGCTTAGATACCATCCCACGCCTGATGGTGGGGCCAAGTGTAACCTGTCCTATTTAAAAAAAACATTGGATGAGACTAGCATAGGATCGGATGGGTTGAAGTGAAAGAGTAAAGGATTATGCCCAACAGTAGGCTCTGTTTATGGGCTGATTAGATAGATAGCTAAATTGAGAAAACTAGCTGAGAAACTATATACCTAGGCAAATTCAATGAAACACAAACGCGTAAACTTTACAATGACAACTTTATTGTGAAGGAAACAACAATTGATGAGAGGGTAACAACAACAGTAACACATTCAGTTGAGCCCGCTTAGCGGTCTTAAGAGGTACGTACACACACAAGTCATTAGACGACACGCCGCGTGTATCGTGCGTTCGAGTCTCTGAATTTCACTATGTAAAAAAAGTCTCTTCAAACTCAATACTAAAATGACTGGTAATTAAGGCTGCTGTTATGCCCGACATTCCGTCTCGTCGGCATATTTATAAATGTTTAATGATAAAAAAAATAAAAACACTAATACAATAATAAATAGTGTTGTGAATTTCTTAGATAGTAAAATTATGTGCATTTGAACTACATGTTTGTTATACAATTTGCTAATAAAATTTATAATTTTCAAAGCAACTTTCCTTTGTAAAAAACGAAGACATATTATTAGATAAACATATCATGTAGCAAACGTCAGACCGTATTTATCCGTAGTACAGTATACCAGGCGACGAAATACCAGAAGTAACAGCAACTTTACGTGTATTTACTTAATGACTTTATCGATTTATTCTCCTCAGTTCTGAAGATAACAATGGTTATGGTTTATTTCAAGGTCAGGCATGTGGAGGTAAAGAGCCGATGGAAAAATGCGTGTCGGCGCCACGTCCAAAGTCCTATAAAAGGCCCTTATTTCACCGTCCAAATATATAGCGGCCACCCACGCCAAATTATTGGCAGCAAGAACCACAAAACAAATCAATTTATCTAAACGTAATGAATTTAAATTCTGTTTGCTGAATATAAATGTAAAATATAAGCCATAATTACGCCACAAGATACCACTTTACATGCTCGTGGTCTATCCGAACCGAGTGATTGGAATCAATCAATTGAGTTAAGCAACATCAGATGCGGTCAGGAGCAGGTTGGATGACCGACCGGTGACTACCACTAGCGGCATTTTTCTGAGCGCTTCCGTGTTAGCAAGGCACGTTAAACCATTAGTGCCGGCTGTCATGTAATGGCAGTCGTTAAGCCATTTTAGAGGCCTTATGGGCGGCTTGATGACTTCTGAGGCCCGCCATTGTCTTACAATCCTCCACTAACCCGGACTTGATACCCCTATACTCCACAGTATAGCCTAACCGGCAGGAAGAGACCCGTGTCACAGCAGTGGGTACATACAAGGGTTGATATCGACACAATTTAAGATAGACCGGACACGCAGCGCGTCGAATTAATATCACTGTCTGAACGTACCTTAATAGGGCGCGTCACGAGGCGATACCCATACAACCGTAGTTTGGTTTTATATTGAACAGTTGAGTTTCAATGAAACTTTATCGGCCTGGGTAGCACGACGATGCGAGTCGTGCTTTGAAAATGTCAAAAGTCACGATTGCCGTATTCCGACATAGCGCCACAAAGCACGTGACTCGTTCCAACGTAATACCCCTGCTGGTGTATGAAACTTCTCACAAGGCTCAATCTAGGATAAGCCTCAGTTTTTGTCCCGTGTTGGTAACATATTGGTGAAATTCCACTGCGATTTAATAGTTTGTAAAGTCTAACTTCGTTTGTATCAGAATCGCCTGGTCGTGTCTTAATATCTATTAGGATATAAGGGTACGACTACATTATTCATCCCTTACTTGGTATCTTACTAGTTGCGTGTCGTTTCAACATGCTTAATAGTAGGAATTCGATACACTGCGGCCTTGATACAGCTGTGAAAAGTGCTTTATCATTGCTCACACTATGCCGAGTCTTGAGATTTCCTTATGAGCATATCATCAAAGTCTAGTATGGTCGTACCCATTTTGACTATAATATATCTACGAACAATAGACAGTGTATAGACATAATAATAATAGTTGGGAATGATGGAGTGTCAATCTAACAGTTAAAAACAGTAAAGACTGATGTTGTTTTAGAGTTCCGTTGTTAAAAACGAAATCTTATACCTAAAGATTTTTTACAATTCACAAAGGTAATTGTTAAGTACTTGTTTTTTTTCTGTTAATAAGCAAAACCCTTTTTTAAAAACGGGATGAGCGATCAAGGCAACATTGATATTGATAAACTTCATAGTTATTTTTGTAGTTAAAATTCCACGGGAAAGTTAATTAATTTGTAATCGTTTGTTCCTAACCTTCAAGGCGTGAGTCGTGAGAGGGTTATTTACTTCATGTGTATGTTTGTACATTTTTTTGTTCAATATTCTGTTGTTTTTAACTTTCACTTTGAAACTCCATTATTCTTTAACAAATTTTTAGCATTGGTTGGAAATTTTCGCAAACAGCTACTTAAGTACCATTTTTTTTTATTTTTTGGCAAGATATGTTTACACTTGTCTATATGATTGGCTTTAAATTGCCTTGCTTTTAGAAAACATGAAGTAGGTACAGTGCAATAAATACAGGATGTTACAATAAAATCCTTTCATCTTTTACAGTCAGTAAAAGACAATAGTATGATTATTTTCTAATCAAATTTTAAGTATTGCGTGTTGCGCTACTTATTTTTCAAAATGTATATTTTTCGTTATTGACTGATCACTGGAAAAAGAGGTAAAATCCTGAAAATACAAACTTTTTTGCCATATACTCGTATTTTTATTCAAGGTGTCTTACAATATTGTTGTGTGTAGGAGTCAGTTATATATAATTTATATTAAAAAAAAAAACACGGGCAAACAGTGAGCAAGAGTTACTTAGGACTAATAATAATTCTACTTAAATGAAAATTATGTACTAAAGTTAAAATTTACACTGCAATTAATTTTATTTAATAGAAAAAATACAGCCATCTTTCTCTATTAATAATTTAATAAAACTCTTTTTTTTCTATACATTTAATTTCCCCTATAGTAAAATATAATCCACATATTTTTTTCTAACAAAAATAGTTAAATCTATGTACTATGACATAGAAAATATAGTAATTATGATTTGCATACGTAACGCAAATAGACATAATTATTATTTTAATTTTTTTTTGTATATGAATTACTTTGATTTTGAGAAAATAAGTTATTTAGGTTTTAGAATTTAAGTATAGAGGTAGATGAGTGTGTTTAGCTGTAACTTCAAAATTACGTATAATTTTTTATTGAATAATTAATCTTTTGATTTTCATAAGAGATGTTAAAGAAGCGTATAGTTTGATAATATTCATAAGTGGTAATAATATATTTCTTAGAATCAGGTTTACATAGTGACTTCGCTAACATTTACTTTTGCAGGCCTAACAAAAACACACCGCTCAAATATTTTCGTATCTCCCTTTTCTAACATCTGTAGTATATAAACCTGAATTTAAGATGTTAAATTCATCGCCTTACTTGACTAAAATTTCAAAACTTCCCTTAAAACTATTCTTACACGTAATTAACAAGGGAAAGTTGGGAAGAGTAGGAAGACAAAATTTTCCAACGCAAATTCATCATTGTTTACTTATTGGCTAATATTATACAATTAAATAGGATATGTGTTAATAGAGGCTTTCGATAAAATTAGATAAATTTTTTCTTCGCATGTGACTTTTCGATATTTTTCAAACATTCATCTATTCATAGGGACTTAAGCAAATAATTTTTATTATAAAGGTGATTTATATTATTCGGTAATAGTTTTCACCAAGGTACTAAAACGAAATGATTGAAATAGATTTTATTAAAATTATCAATTCAGTTCAATGGTGAAAACACCATAGCCCAATTTTGTGTAAACATTCTCAGAAATGAAACATTACATTATACATATATAAAGTATACCTTACAAAGTACCTAAACAAAGTATACCAACTAACATCCGATTGTCACTTACGTCGGTAATTTTAACGCTAACATTAAATAACATAGAAAAGGACTTTACAATTGTAGAAAAGACGACACTACTCTCACTGCAGATCACCGTAAGATTCAGGTTTCAGACACATTTCATAAACACCTTTCTTATAATGAGGGTACTTTAAAGATAATTCTCCTCTTAGGATCTAAAAATAAACGTGGGTATATGATAAAAAAACTGAGAATAACCTCTTTAGTTGACCTTGAAAATATCAATAGAATAGATTCCTATTGTTATTTTCAAGGTCAGGATTGAGAAGATCAACTACAGATGATGTAACTGAAAATAAGTGCTAAACTAGGTACTTTAAATAGTGTTTGATTAAGTAATGTGTATGCTTGCATGCATCTTAGAGAGCATTTATAATTAATTACAGAAAAATCCTACAACATTTATTTGCTACTGATAAAAATATGTTTCATAAGTTAAACTTTAGCTCTTTTGTCTTAAATCTAAAGACGCGAAAGATCATCCAACACCATACCAAGTTACAGCGACTGATCGTACGCTTAGTGTAGCGGTACCCTAAGCGGAGTTTACAGGTTCAGTCTGGCCCGTTCGCATCTCCGGCTGATGCGGTTTCAGACTACCCTCGATCAGCCATCACAAAGCACTATTAGGGTTGCGACACACTACACTGACAATATCGGACGATAAGCCATGCAACTTTTTTCCACTCGAACACTTCTTGATGACTACTATACGATTAAGCCCCGATAATATTTCTGCTATGTGTACAAGGCTCGAAAGTTTAAAATATGTTAATCTCTGGTATTTCCGTCGATATTGGGCGTCCTACTTGTGATGTGATGACCTACAGACCCGAGACATGGACACTCACGAAAGGGCTGGTCCACCAGTTCACAGTCGCTCAGCGAATTATGGAGAGAGCTATACTTGGAGTTTCTCTGAAGGATAGGGGAGGGCTATGTCCAGCTGTGGACTACATAATATAGCCTGAAGAAGAGGAAGACGATTCGGCCAAAGATCAAAGTCGAAGATATAGGCGCACGTATCATAGACCTAAATGAAGATGAGTCCGGTATTTGGTTAGGCGAGAAGACGGCAGGTGCCACTGAGTGGTGGCCAAGAACAGGTCGACAGTCGTTGAGCAGACCACCAGCCTGTTGGGCCGACGACATTATGAAGGCGGCTCGGAATCATAGGACGAGATGAGGACTAGCAAAGGACTGGATGGGTTTGTGTGAAAGAAAAGAGGCCTATGCTCAACAGAGGGTTCTGTTTAAGGGCTGATTAGATAGAGACTAAAATTACCAGTTATTTTGCCATTCCAGTGATGGATGATCTGACGCAGACTATTTATATCTGTACGTGACTTCCTCATATGTTCAGTGATATCTAGAATAGACTTGAATGTTATACTTACGACAGAAATGATCAACAGACCAAAAATGTACGTTTATGTCGCGTTATTCAATTGACCAAATTAAGTTCACTGGTCGGTGAGAAAATGGTGTGTTTACACTTGCCTTGGTTTCTCGTGCGTTACATAACTGTTATAACTGGCAGATGCCCCAGTGGCATGCGAAAAAGCAAATGACGGATGTCAAAAGTGTCGGTGCTTTAGGAAGGCCTTCGACTTTCGATGCAGAAAGTTTTTATAGTTGTAGTTGTAACAAAATTAGTTGTAGTTTGTGTAATTGTACCGACTATCACCAATCAAAATTTATATATTGTGTTCGTCTGTTACAGGTAAACAGCTCGACAGAGTTTTTTAATTAATGATTACAAGTAAAAACTTGTTTTGTGAGGTGCTACGTTTTTGTAACTCAGACGTTGGCAGAATCCTTAGGGATGCCGTCACTACGATATTGAATTTAAAAAGGTCTTCGTCCTGCAATAAATGTTGCTTTGCACGTGCCTAGATAACAGACTGAAGGGGTATAACTAGGTCTTATCCTAAAATTCTTAAAGATAATCTTTAACATTTGAGATAGGAGCCATAGGTGACAATTTCTACAGGTGTAACAAATCCCCGTATAAACTGACAATAAATAACTTCCATACAATACAATCACTTGCCCTGGTCCCAAACTAGGATAACCTGTGATATGACAACCAGACAAGGATAACACAAACATGGAATTACACTCAGTAGGTTAAATAGTGGTTACTACTTCTCATTACGAAATACTTTGACTGTGGTGAAAACTTTAAAATAACTAAAAATATGATTTTAACTCTTCGAGTTTAGTATAACTGTTGTTAGTAAAAGTTATAGTCTGATCAAAATAGACATTCCAGTTTGCATTCATTCCCAACATAAGCCTGAAGACCGGGGCTGGAAATTTAGCTTCACTCACTCTCAAGTGATACGAAATCTACCAAAAAAAAATAACTCACAAGATCCATCTTGTGAGATATTTTTTCTTGGTAGATTTAATTGCGGAGGGTTATTTAGTGAGGGTTGCGGGTCAGAGATGGATCAGGTTAGCACAGGCCCGTGAGGAATGGCGCAATAAAAACCAGGCCTATGCCCAGCAGTGGGTTGATGTGGGCTGATTATAGATAGATAGATCTAATTTTGCAAAACTGGCGCTGATGTTGATGAGTTTTCTTTTTTGAAGGCCATGCACTATCATGGCCTTCAATAAAGTAGTTTCCGACAAAATCTATACGTGATTAATCAATGAATATGCTGCGTTGTCTTTGTACAAAATTTGTAGTAATATTTGCAAAAGAAAATTCTGAACCTTGACCTCGGATAAAAAACAAAGCACAATCTGAATTGATGATTCCTTTGACATAGCATTGTAATGACTTGTTTATGACCTATGCTAAATCCAGCCTGTTGGGCATTTATGCAAACTCGGCAGTTTATTTTGTCTATTTTGTTTGGACTATCGTTTCAACTGACAAGTGGAACCCAAATAGGGATTTTATTGCATCCAGTACAATGTTGATTTTGAAATTGGCAATTTTATATCTAAATTCGAGACAGGGCCTATTGACATTTTTTATATTATTTTCACATGTGTAAACCAACTACACAACAAGGTAAGAATATACAACAACAGGAAACGTCATATTTATCGATAAGAACATTGTGTATAAAAGCAGTCAGGGTGTCTTCTTTCCTTCAAGAATATTGATTTGACTTGATAAACGTTTAACAAGTGCACAAAAGTTATCCGCATCAGCTTTAAATTTGTGTGTATGTACTTGTGTATGAATGAATAATAATAATAGTTCACCTACATCGTATGCACTCACAGTGCTTAGTGCGAGTTTTTTAACTACTCAATCGCGTTAACGTAAACTCATATTTCTATGGCATCGAGGAAGCGCCACCTAGCGACAAGTATGGAAATTAAAATTGCTGAGTGCAAGTTGTAATGGTTTACGTTAAGAAGTGAACACGTTTACCAGCCAAACCTCGAATAAACGCGAGTGTGAGTTGTACTGTGACAGCGATTTGCCAGTTCGAACGGTTAACTTACTCATACTCACTACTCAATGCTCGATTAACGCGGTAGTAAAGTTATTCGATTGGATCTGTCAAACTCGCACTAAGCACTCTGGAAGCTGTGCGAAAAAAGGTAATTTGTTTACCAAACAAGCTCCTTCTATCCTTTATTTACTTCATGGTCAAGTTTTTTCCGTCTACGACCAGTTGTCTACTAGTAACGTACGGTGATAGTTGCTGGTTGCTATTACACAAATAATTAAATCGATCAATGATCACAGAAGCAACAAAGAAGAAGAAGAAGCAACAAAGCGGAATCTGAAGGCGATTGCAGCGACAGTTCCCGCTGTCACGCACGTCAACTGAATGTAGATGAAGGTTCACTCGTAATTTCTTCGAGAAAGATAAAGGTAACAGAAATGACAACGACTCAACCACGAAGTGAAACAGAGTACCTACAAGAAATCAAAAGGAAAAAGAAACATTATTTGCAGAATTCCTTAATTTAAAATAAAAAAAACTCTAACCATGTTATCTTTGCAAATAAACATTATTTTAAGTAGTTAAATCATATTTACTGATTCATTTATATTATACTATTTTTATTTTTAATGCACTAACCTGGGCTAAGGACAAATTTATAAACCTATTTAGAGGCTAAATATTTCACCCATGCCGGGATTCGAACCCGCAACCTCTGGCTATCCGTGCCAGCGCTCTACCAATTGAGCCAATGGGCGACTCACCGGCATCAGTGAAATTTCGAACCTCTTTACACTATTCTCTGTATTACGTACAGGCAGCGACATCTAGGTATATATATTCATTTATATTGTAAAAGAAACTCTATTTTAAGATATTACCTTGTTTCGCACTGCTCTTTTAATATTTGTATTTTCGTCAACTTTAGTGGATAATTAATATTTGTGATGAGTTTGATTTAGATGAGAATTAGAAATATATTGTAGTTGTGCTGATTGTAACTTCCAGACAAAATTGTGTATATTAGAAATTCATAATAATAACTTCCACACATCACACGACACGTTAATCTAGAGAAATATTAACAACCATTCGTTAACATATTAACAACCCTCTCTTACTAAAGCGCAAGTAATTTTAAATTTATTAGATCTACATTAGCTCCCCACTTATTTCCTTGTCAAAATTACAGGTTACTTAATCCTATAACCTAGCTTAGGGGATGTTAATTAGGTTATTAATTTAGATATGATTCATCGTTCGTAAATTATTCCTGCTTATGGTATTAAGGTACCACCGTGATAGGGATTAATAAAAAGGTAAGGACTAGGACATATCACCGCGGCGGCGCCACTACCGTATAACGGTGCGCGGTGCCGTTAGCATGAAATGACATGACATCTTGTCGTAGTACCGTGCACGGTGCGCCACGCCGCCATTACTTAGAAATAAAAATTGTATTCAATTTCTGTCCTTGTTAACGCCAAAAATGTAGAAAAACAGAACCAAAGACCATATTCAGTGAAAAGCCATTTTACAGGAAATACGAGGCGCTGAAAATAATGTGGTCATGACAAATTTTACGATTATTAGAATGTCCATGCTGAGTGTTTCTATCGTGAGCTCGTGAGACCGTGCATGGCACACAAAATTGGCATAAAGTCGTGACTTTTGCGTGATTGCCATTTACACGGTGGCGGCGCCGCCGCGATGTGCTGACGTGTCCGAGCCCTACATCAATTGCACGACTTTTTCCACGCATCCAAAGTATACTTAATCCCCTCTTTCCATTTATGAACCACCCCTCCAATATCATTTGACAAATAATTGACATGTAACTTAACACGACGCGTTGTCGAAATAACAGTACGCCTGAAAATAATCAAATCACCTCAAGAAGCAATAGTAAAAATTTCTTTTTTTTTATTTCCTTACGTAGCAACGTGAAGTTTTGAAATTGCATTTCATTTCTTTGCTAACTTATTTCAACAACATGTAACAGTTGACGCAATATCAATCATTTATTACTTTGTACCTTATTTAATTAAATTTAACCAGAAATTATACAGAAGAGATGGTCACGTATTACAAAATGTAATAAAGCGACTACATAACTTCTACGTATAATATTATAATTTAAGTAGTAGTCCTACAATTTAAGTAGTGGTTATGTACTTACAACTAACGGCTTCCATCGATCAATTTCTCTAAAAGTATCGTACCTTATTGACTACGCGATAAAGCAATATTAGGATTTTTCTTTTCAAATGACTTGAAAGTATGAACTTAAACTTGAAGATTATTCTTATAACCTTCCGAGAAATTAAAATTTATTGATAAAGTTATTTATATTTACATTTCGTAAATATTTCTAGATAGGATATTTTCTATTGTGTACAGTAATTACATTCAGCAATTGGTAATACAGCAATTGGCCGCATTATTACTAAAAGCGGTTGCTTCCAGTTAACCATAAACAAGTCAGGAAGAAATATTTAGGTATATTATTATACAAAAATTGTAGAACTCTAACAATTTTGGTCTTCGTCAGATGACGTGTTAAAGTAGGATATCCATTGATATTAGCAAATTATAGTCATAATTCCTTCAGGGAAATCGATCGCTGGAGGTTATCCGTTGAAAAATCTTGCCGAGAAATAACCAGAAACCTAAAAACACGAAAATACCGAATTTTTATTCTGCATTGCAATATTATGGCGTAGCTATCTTATTAAGAATGGAAATGTCCTTTATTTCAGAATGAAACTTCATTGGCGCAATGTGTGAAAAAAACTGTTCATAAAAATATATCTTTGAAAACGAACTCAAGTGGCTCGCTGCAGTCAGTGACCGTAAGACCGTAAGAAAGCTATAGCAAAAATATAAATATATAAGACGTAAATTTCGCTTTAAGCCTTCTTCAAACCTTACCTTTCGAGCGCTTACCTATCTAATCAAACGTTTTTACCAAGTTAACACACACAACAATAGTGGTCAGCGTTCGCGCTGTTTCTGGGCCACCATTTTTTAATGAAGACTCTAATATAAATTGTTTGCGTTGATACGCTAAAGAGAAGAAGCGGTAGCTGACTTTCTCAGTCTTTAGGACATCGGAGGATACCGTTAGCGTATAATGTTGTCTATTATTCTATTTTTAAAGTCCTGTGCACCAACGCGAGCACGTCCCACGTAGCTAATGGTGCAAGTATTTTGTTACTCGTTGGCGTCTGTGATTGGCTTTGTTAATTTCATTTTTAAAAGCCTTGCATCTGTGCTGACCCGTAGAGCATAAATAGCATAAACGTGAAAGCAAACAGCTGTAGCTTGTAATCTCACACACCTAAAGAAAGTGGAGGTAATACCTACACAATACAATAGACACGGTATGATCCATGAATTGGAAAAACTGTCAACAAATAACAGAGTCACTTTACAATGGATAAAGGGTCATAGCGGCTCCCTGGGCAATGATGCCGCAGATGAACTCGCTAAAAGAGGCTCGGAAACTACAGTGGAAGGACCCGAACCCCTGCTCCCACTCCCATACAACCAATTTAGAAAATGGCTGAGGTCGCGAACAGAAAGCCAGCATGCTGAACTTTGGAGAACAGAAACCAAATGTAGACAAGCCAGGGAGGCCTTACCAACAATCTCGAAACGTCTTTCACGTAGCCTGCTGCGTCTGAGAAGAGAAAATCTGCGCAAAGCTGTGGCAATCTTAACAGGCCACTGCTCACTGAACAGACATCTCTACAACATGGGTCTAACCGACAGCCCGCTTTGCCGGGGATGCCTCAAAGAAGAGGAAACACCCGCCCACGTGACCATTAACTGCGAAGGCGTGGAAAAGCAACGGACCGCCATCATTGGGAAGCCGGGGTCCCTTCAGGAAGCCTGCAGTGACATCGGAGCACTGCTGGCTTTCTGGAAAGAGATAGGCTGGCTGGAGTAAACTGACAGCTCCACTACGTACAATGGCCCAATCATGAGGCTAAGTGCGGAAATCTCAGGTCTAACTAACTAACTAACTAGACACGGTATTTGCGTTACCCAGCGACGGTCGCAATGCATCGCATATATAGTAAAATATAACGCAAGTAGTTCTTGTTTGGCAGAGAGTCCTTCTCCTAAGCTGTGCGGCAAAAAAATCTCGATCGAAAAGCGCTCGGAAGGTAAGCATGTAGCTTTATGATAGTGCGCAGATTCTAGCGGTCGAAAGGCCTGCAGCAAATACTGATCCACATAGGTACGTGTTCAGAGGGCGCTCGTGTACATCACTCAGTTGATTTCAACGTTGAAAAAATACATTATATTTGGTGCTACTAAAATAATTTTTGCTTAGGAATTTCAGCAAGCTTCCTAGCACTTACTTACCCGATTCAAGTTCACGCAGAGTGCGTGAAGGGTAAGCAAGCGTGCCTATTGCAGCGCGCTGCAAACTCGAGGATAGAGCGTGTGAAGAGTAAGCAAGCGCGTCTAAAGGAGCCTGATTCAAACTCTTGGAAAGCGCGTTGATAGAAAACTAGCGAGCTCCATCGAAATTCACAGACAGCGGGTGGAGACCACGACTCGGCAAACGAGTGTAGGACGCCCTTCGACCAGGTGGGATGACGATCTGCGAAAAACTGTCGGCAGATGCTGGATGCGGCAAGCTGAAGACAGGGCGCTATGGCTCTCATTAGGGGAGAGGCTATGTTCAGCAGTGGACTACATAATATAGCCTGGATAAGAAGAAGAGTGAAGGTTAAGCAAGCGCGTCCAGCGCAGCCCGATCCAAGTTCGCGGAGAGCGCATGGGGGCAGACAAGCGCGTCTAGCGGTCAGCCCGCAGCGGAGCGAGCGCGGCCAGCGACGCGCGGCGCCGCCGCTAGGAGGCGGGCGACGTGCGCGCCGGCGGCGGCGCGCCGCTGATCGACCCGCGGGACACTCGCGGCTCCATCTCCAGCGAGAGTGCGTACTGCTGCTCCTCCGTGATCGCCAGGTTCCGGTCGAGGAGGAAGTCGCAGACCTAGAGGAAAGAGTGTTTCAACAACAAATAGAAACGGAACAACAAAAAAACAATAACAGCTTATTAACCTGTCAAATTTTCACCCTTCAGAAAAACCACTCAGTAAAATTATGACTTACTCACACACTTATTACCATAGAGTATCTCTGTCATGGCATTGGCTAACCCATGTTAGAGGCATAACAGACGACTTGATAACTTCTGACGGTAAGGCCCGCCACTGTGTTACAATCCTGCACCAAACCGGACCTGGCCCCAGTGGTGGAGTATGGCCTAACCTTGCTGCGATGAAAGAAAAGACCAATGTCCCAGCAGTGGGAACCCCAAGGTTTGATATCACTTACCTTTGGAATGCGTTCAATCTTGTACGGAGTCTGCTGGAAATTCCGTATCTCACGAATGACATGGGCAATCTGCAAGCAAATAAGTGACATTTATGTTCTGTGGTAAAAACCCCTTTATTATTGTAAAACAAAATCACAAATTATTGGCATTAACAGTGAGCTGTCATTAAACAATAATTCTAGTCAAATAAAAAAAATGCATAGTACAATATCCAATAAATTTTCGTCGAAAATACAGAACACAAAAAAAATGTGACAGTAGTATAAGTAGTAAATAATAGAAGCGCTCGTGGCCTAGGCGAACTGAGTGATTGGTATCAATCACTTGAGTTAAGCAACTACAGGCGCGGTTAGGTGCAGGATAGGTGACCGTCCGTTGCACCGCTAGTGTCAGGGAGAGACCCGTGGCCCAGCAGTGGGGACATACAAGAGTTGATAACAAAAGCCCAAGGGCAAATGAAGAAGGAACGCGATAATAAAGAATGGAGACTGCGCCAAAAATGTTTGAAGGTAATTGAAGAGGCCATGTTAAAAGATAAATAAAGGTGGTAAGTTTTTTTTTCTAATATCTACCAATATTTTTTGACAACCTATCAAAAAGAAGTGGTAAAAAACGCGATATACAAATCGAGCTCAAACAACGACGTCACAACTTGCATGTAATGCCTTATAAATTATAATGTATGAAGTTTGCCAATGAATATTTGAATTAACCCGTAAAATACTGTTTTTTGCATCTAATGTTTTTATACTTACACCATTATTAATAAACGTTTAAGTAGTATTTCATAAAAAAACTAAATATAATAGGTTTTATAGAATTAGAGAAACTGTAGTTTGTGCTCTTTTTGTTTTTTTTTAGTAAACAATTGAAAGAATAAACAGAATAGTTACAAGTCTAATAAGTTTTTTGTTATGACAGCAACTTAATTTTTCGTTATTTTTTATTATTGAAAGAAAACTAATTGTAGAAGGAACTTAAAAACAATATTATCTACAAGTTATAAGAAAAAATCTTGGATATGGAATTGTTTTGTATAAATATACGAAATATATGTAGTGCCATATATATATATATATATATATATATATATATATATATATATATATATATAATAAGATGGTAACCAAAACTAAATTGTTTGCTACGGAATGACATGACGACATGCGAAATACTTTATACGAACCATTCGTTGCTTTGAGAAGTTCAAAAGTCCATCCGGAGTGAAGTTGGAGGTTCCCTCTTCGAGGAATGACAGGTCGGACAAGTACATGCCCAGATACGGGATGCACGGTGGATCGCACCTAAGCACAAACAGGCAAACATCCGTTCAATTAAACCAATTAGGTAAACTGCTATATAACGTGTAATTGAAATAATAAAAACTGATAATGAAACCACTTTCAAGGGTAAAAAGTTTTAACTTACAATTCATTGTTTATTTTTCATACAATCTTGAAACATGACAATCAGACGGGATCAATTCGGATAAACAAACTAATAACGAATCGCTTGTAGCCCCGGCTGCCTGAGTGCTCTTAAGTGATCACGAAAGTTAATAGGTGACAGTCTATGGCTGACGCTAGTAGCATTTTTCCGAGTGGTTTCATGCTTCGCAAGGTACTTTAAGTAGTTGATTCGATAGATGGCAGTCGGCAAGCCAATTCAGAGGCCTTATGGTGGCTTGAAAACATCTCAGAGCAAGACCAGTCACTAGTCTGGCAAGCCAAAACCAATCCGAAATTTGCCCCGTGGTGGAGAGACTGCCATTACATAACAGCCGGCGCTGGAAAGTATTTAATGTTTAGTTTACTTGTACCATCACGTTCCTTATTACAGTTTGCCTCAGTTTAGGTGCATTTCCATGTTTGTGGCATCCTTGCCTGGAGCTGAGGGTGTTCTAGTTTAGGACCAGGACAAGAATAAAACATATTATTATAAAGTCCACAAAACACAATCGTTTTGTGGACTTTATATGTTTTGTTCTTTCTTTCTTCTTTCTATATTGAATAATTATAAAATAATATTATATTATTATTTGTAATTCAGGCAGGCAGTTATAGAACTGGTGAAGCCTGTATCCAGATGTAAATTTGTGTTTAACTCCTTGTTTGTTTTGTTTCCTTTAGATATTTATCCAGTTTTTTTTTAAACATATTAATGCTTGTGGCTGTCACTATTTCTTCAGGGAGTTTGTTCCATTCTTTAACTACTCTATTGGAGAGAAAGTTCTTGTGTGGGTTATTATTTGATGAGGTCGTTTGTAGTTTCAAGCAGTGTCCTCTAAGATGGGTATTAGTGTTCCGCTCAAACATCACTTTGTCAAAGTTATTGAGGTCATAATGTGCATGCATTATCTTATATGTCTCAATCAGACATTATAAGCATTATTTCAGACTGTGTCCATACAGGCAGGCGGTGCAAAAAATTAAAATTAAATTAGAAAGAAAAGTTTATGGAACTACTTATATAACAAAGTAGGGCCAAAGGGTACATTAGTATTAAGATTACCAGACACTTTTATCCAACACTTGTACGTATCCATCAAAATCAGCCTGTCAGACTTTTTATTGAGTTTCCACACGCGGCAAGTCTGTCCATAAATGAAGCAACGCGGAGTCTCACGATGGCATTAAACGTGTTAGCACGCGCGTCAGCAAACATGGTTGAGGCACTACAGTACTTTAGCCCCATCAGATGTCTAAATACATTGTTGTACTGAACGCGAATGCCATCGTGAGTCCCCTTCGTGTATTTGGTTCAGAGTTGGCACGTGTAGAAACTCTGACAAAAAGTTTTAAATAACAGAGTCTTTACACTATGATTTGCTTTATAAAAACGTCGTGATAACATTATTTCCTATCATTGGCAAGGCACGATACTGACGTTCCATGTATATGACCAGGTGGAGCGACGACATTCGCAAAGCGGTGGGTAGTGACTGGAAGAGAGCCGAAGATCGGGCTCAGTGGCGTGTCTTGGGAGAGGACTACGTCCAGCAGTGGACTGAAATAATAATCCAGTTCACTGGCTCTGGCTGACAGATGTTTGTTTAAAAAACGAAAGATGCTTTCAACATGGCGGATACCGTTTTCACCGTTTCGAGTTAAAAGCGGAAAATATTTTATTAATTTGCAAATTTTGCAACCATCCTACATACTTACTCAGCAAAGTCAATATATTTCGGTTTCTTACGGAAATATCCATTTATCGCGTCAAATTTATAACGAGTCAAGTAGCGGATTGTGTATACTGACCTGTGCAAAGCATCCCGCAAAATCCTGAAGCGACACTCAGATGAGATCAGAGATTGCATCTTCGCAATAGTGTGCTTGCTCTGGAAAGAATTTTTCAGATGATCAAATTAAGTTGCAATCGTGAATTGTGAGCCTCTGTGTCTCAAATTAATACATCCGAAAATCTTGACTTAGCTTCGAATTAATGTTTCATCAAGTAGATTTGAGTTTCATCGTAAAGTCATCATGTCATCATTTACTTATTTTTAAAAATATTATTAATGAGATTTGCAACTACCTAATGAATACAGTATTTAATTAATGTATTTTTTCTTTTTAACAAAATCCTCTCTCTCCTCCTCAATCTCTTAGGTTTAGAAATATCTGTGTAATGTCCGTTTTTTGTACAGTAAATTTTTCTTTATCTATCTATTTCTATACATTATAGACTATGTGGACAATATTTAGTTACACTTCTAACACTACCAACACCGAAGGCGCGCGCGCGCTTCGATTGGAGCGGACCCTTGTAGTTTTCTCCTCCCGCATTTTATTCACGAGTAATGTATTTTTGTCGGTGCGCGACGCCGTTTTGCTGAAATTGAAAGATGAAGAGCTGCCCTTTTACTGGCTACAAGAATTATGAAGATCCGTCTACGGGTTGTGAAGAAATAATCGTTTTCCTAACTTCAACGGCTTCAACTTTTGTTTTATCCGCGGAAGCATTGAGCCTAGGAAACCGAGCCGGCGGGTCGTTGCGCCGTGGTGGTGAGGTGAGTCATCGTCATCGCACTCGCCGTTGCTTCGGGGTCAGTCGACCGTTTTCGGGTGTTTTCGTCAGGGCCAGCGGCTTACGCGCGCTCGTGTGCCTTAACGCATGCGCAGGAGTGCGACTGGCTTGCCAACGGTCGATTGCAACGGTCGCTCAGCAACTCTCTTACGAGGTAACAGAGCTTCTTCGATGTTTAAACGCCGCTTGATTTCTTCGCTGGATTTTTATTAATTACTTTATTAATACCTTTTTTTGCGGTTCTACGACACAACAAGGCTTGTATAATGTGATTGCTTAGTTATAAATTACATATTTTAATTATTTTTATTTCATTATTATTTTAATGCTTTGCATAATAGCTTTTTTACATAAATCGCAAAATGTTTTGTTATGACTATTAATTTGTTGATCTATTTGACGTTGCTTTTATGATCTTTTGACATTCGTGGGTATGACAACTCCTATTGGGCGGTATTACCTTTTAATTTTTCTTTTATTATGTCTTTAAAATGAATGTATCTCGAGCAGTGTGCCCACATTGCCCCGGTTCCTCAAGACAATTCGTAGTACCGCGAGGTTTGAGTGTGCACATTAGTCGGGTTCAAAGGGGTGTCTCTTCTCTACAGTCACAGGTTGCGGCTTCACGCGATGACCTTGGTGTAAACCACCACCACCATAATCCCGCCTTTAGTGACTTGGCTTCACTGAGACGTAGGGTTCGGGTTTTAAAACATATCCCTAAAGGTGCGAGATATTTGGCTGCCGGGAAGTTGTCGCAGACTGTTGAAAAGTGTCTGCAGACGAATGGGTCGCAGGATTGGTTTAACCTACTGACATTTTCCTACTCGTGTCTTAGGGTCCCGTCGTCTGATGATAGGAGCAAGTCGCTGACTTCCAAAGTTAAGGAAAATATCTCCATCAGCAGCTTGGATGGATTGCTCTCGTCAGGTGATGGACCAAGAGGCCAGCCTGGGGGACAGCGGGCTGTGTATAAGGTTGTTGAGTCAAAGGTGCATGATGGAGATTTGGGTGGAGCAGATCTAATTTTGCTGTCAGACAGTACTTTAGCCGAAGACAACAATGACACTTTAACTGCCCTGCAGAATAAACACCCGGCGCCAAGTCGCACGCTGAACTTCCCACCGGAACCAAATTTGTCAGACGAATATTTGATCGTAGAGACGTCGGACATCTCTGGAGCAATTGGCTCTTTTCATAATGGCTTAGATGGCATTCGCCCTGAACACCTTAAGGAGTTAACGTCTGCAGGAGCAGGTGATAATGGCTCTGCACTCTTGAGCTCCCTCTGCAATTTAGCTAATTTTATGCTAAAGGGTATGGTGAACAGAGAGGTTTGTCCATTTTTGTACGGTGCTTCTCTGTGTGCCTTAAAAAAGAAGGATGGTGGAATTCGACCAATTGCTGTCGGTAGTGTTCTGCGGCGTTTGGTAGGTAAGCTTGGCTGTAGTGCTGTAAGGGACACTGTTTCAGCTTTTCTACAGCCAAAGCAGTTGGGGTTCGGAGTGCGTCTAGGTTGCGAGGCTGCCACTCATGCCATACATGCCACTCGAGCATTTGCAATTTCGAGAGGTGGTTCTGATGACGTTATTGTCAAAGTCGACCTCAGGAATGCCTTTAATACAGTTGAGCGGGATGTCATTCTGGCCAAATTTAAGGACCACATACCGTCTCTGTACCCTTTCCTCCACCAGTGTTATTCGAGACCAAGTAGTTTATTTTGTGATGATAACCTGGTGGAGTCTCAAGTGGGAGCGCAGCATCGTGACCCTTTGGAACCACTAATTTTTACCCTCGCTATTCAGGATGTGGTTGCTTCCCTTCGTTCGCATTTGAACGTGTGGTATTTGGATGACGGCACACTGGGTGGAAGCCCCGAAGATGTCATGGACGATATTCGATCTTTGGTTCGAGGCTTTAGTGACTTGGGATTGCATCTTAATTCGCAAAAGTGTGAACTGTACCCATGCTCTGGCCTGATATCCCAGGATGTTTATTCAAAAGTCGAGGCTTTAGTTCCGGGGGTATCAATTTTGGATAAGGCAACATTCACACTTTTGGGTGCACCGGTGTTTCCGGAGGGAGTGCCGGGGGTTCTGTCGTCCAAAATTAAAATACTGACTGAAGCTGAGCCTCACCTGAAGCGTCTTACTGCGCATGTCGCTTTGTCAATTCTGCGGAGCTGCTTGTCTATGCCAAGGCTAACATACACTGTCCG
The DNA here is from genome assembly GCA_934045075.1 of Yponomeuta sedellus. Classification (NCBI taxonomy): domain Eukaryota; kingdom Metazoa; phylum Arthropoda; class Insecta; order Lepidoptera; family Yponomeutidae; genus Yponomeuta; species Yponomeuta sedellus. The sequence continues at coordinate 2,973,134 of OW203734.1, read as the reverse complement.
TATGGCCCCAATCTGGTTATATGCGAGAGAAGCTTCTGCTTACGACAATGTGCTTAAAAAGCTTTTGGAAAGTGTCGTCAACATTGAGATGTCTCCTTCTCAGTGGAGTCAGGCTGTGCTTCCCCGTAAGATATGGTGGGTTGGGAATCCGTCGACTGCAGGACACGAGGCTAGCTGCTTTCTTGGCTTCGTCGCATGGGGTGTTCGACCTGGTCACTAGTATTTTACAAATTAATGGTGGTGGGTTTAGCATTCCCTTTGCAGACGAGGCCTTGAGCTTGTGGCGTGCGCGTTGTCCTAACAGTGATCTACCGGAGCAGCCTGAACATCAGCGGGCTTGGGACGAGGAGCTGTGCAAGGTCACCTTGGACTTGTTAGTGACTGAAAGCTCTGGTGCCGAGCGGGCACGTTTACTGGCTGCATCCTAGCCAGATGCGGGAATTTGGCTACATGCGCTGCCTTCACCGCAACTGGGCACTTTTTTGGATGATGGTTCCCTGAGAATTGCAGTGGCACTGCGTTTGGGCTGTGTAATTTGTCAGCCGCATCGTTGCTTATGTGGCGCGGAGGTCGATTCACTGGGGCGCCACGGGCTCCACTGTGTTAGAAGTGCGGGTAGACTCTCTCGTCATCATGCTATCAATGATATCGTCCGGAGGGCTCTCATCTCAGCCGATATTCCGGCGGTTCTCGAACCGCCAGGATTGAGTCGTAGTGATGGGAGACGTCCGGACGGTCTTACTTTGATACCATGGGAGAGGGGTCGGTCACTACTTTAGGACGCGACTTGTGTATGCACATTCGCCCCATCACATGTGGGCACAACATATGTCACCCCTGGAGCCGCTGCAGAACAAGCAGCAAGGCAGAATTGTTTTAAATACGGGCCGCTAATGAGCAATTATTTTTTTGTGCCTCTAGCATTAGAGACAACTGGAGTCTGGGGTTCTCAAGGGAAAATTTTTATTAAAGAATTAGGGCGGCGCTTGAGGAACCGTGGTCTTGACAAACGCTCAGGGGCATTTCTGATGCAGAGGATCTCCCTTGCTGTGCAGCGTGGTAACGCTGCCAGCGTTATGGGGACCTTTGGGTCAGAGATGTCTCAAGGTGGTCTATTTAATTGACATTTTGTATTTTATTAAGGACATTTTTTATGTAATATTGTATAGTTATGACGATACAATTGTGGATTTGTTTAGTTTAAGTTAACTTTATAATTATTGTGCATGTGACCTTTTTCTTTTTTGTAATCACAAGTTATTTTATTATCAATAAACACAGTTATACCAACATCTTCATCTTCACGGACACCTTCAAAAGCGCAACAAAATCGGATGAATTTGTTACACATATCCTTATATATCCCGCTGACCTTGTAATCGTCTTGCTCTTGTATTTCTTCTCCGGAATGTATTTCCATTAGTGACTACCTCCATAATCTCATAAAACAACGTGAAGAGGAAGTAAATGTTTGATTCCAGTATTTTTCTCACCGTCTTGGACACCTTCTCCCAGGTATTCTTCAGCCGGTAAATAGAGGTGTTGGACAAAGCGGCACAGACCTGCAGCACGCCGTTGAAGTTGTGCAGGCATCGCGCTATGTCCGCCACCGCCGCCCATTTCTCTATGGCGGTCACACGATCTGTCAGGGAGATGGTAGTTTATCAACGACCCAAACGGCCTACTACACGTAATAGTGACTTGTCCACTGTGAAGAATCCGCTGCCTCATACAATATTTTGATATTTACTTCATCGCATTCATTTTACAAAAGATCTGAAATTTATTTCGAAAGTGCTTCAAAAGTTGTATAAATAAGAAGAAAAAGGGCCTTCCTAAAACCACCTGTACATGACAAGGTCACGCCTGTATCTTGACTTGAGTTCATGTATGTGTGAGAGTACTTAAAAACAAGAAGGAAAGTGAAAAGTCGTCATGACAAAGTTATTTTACTAATTAAATGAGAAAACCTTGTCGCTTTATCAGTAACAATCATCTTAGTCAACTCTTGGCTTTTGAATAATGCGACATGTTTGTGAACATTACCAGATTCTGTTAACTTCTTCAATATCTCTGAGATGACCAGATTGGAGATATGGTTGAAATGGGAGGTCATCAGCAGGATATGCGGCGCTCGCTCAGCTTTGTCAGCCTTTGTCCAGGCTTGGCCTAGGAATTCTCTGAAAATATAAACAACATAATGTGACTGGAAGCTTGGTGCCAAAAAGTACCAAAAAACCCGAAGAGAAGACTAAAACAGTTCGAAGTTTGCAACTACCGTGATCACAAACTTGATAATAAAATAAAGAATGAGGACTTACTCGCTACGAATGGAGCAGAAAATCTGATAGTCCAAGTATGTCATCTGCTCTGCTATCTCCAACGCTGACAATGTCTCAATGCTCTCCTTTGTTGGAACCTGAAACACAAAACTTCGACTCTACTACTAGAAGTTTATCTCAAGAGTTTTCGCCATAAATATCTTTATTTGTCTTAGTCATCTGTAATTTTTTATATCGGACAATACTAAAAAACCTTCGAGCTACCAATAGGCTAGAATATGTGTAGGCTTAGAATTGATATTGCGTGCCCCTTAGCGCCTTCGTGGCCTTTCCTCGTAGTATCTTTAATCATTCAATGCCTATACAGTGATTCAAAATTAAGGTCTGAAGAACATCAGGGACACCAAGAAACTGTGCTAGACGTGTTAGACTTTAAGACCTATGGTATTGAAGTAACTCACCGGAGGCTGGGCAAATAACGCTTGCAGATCGATAGCACGGTCTGGGGCTCGCTCCAGCATTCGCAGCAGCTGGGAAGCGGCCTTATGCTCAGCCGGCAAGAGTCCTGGACTGTTTTCAATGTCCTTTAGGAAATCCATGGTGAGGTCTCGAAGGCGATCGTTAGTCCAAAAGTCAGACGAGTGCTTGGAGATCCAGTGCCTGTAACAAGTAGTAAAAATGATGAATTCTATGAAACTTTTACCAAATGCTATCAGCTCTGCGGGTAGAATAAAAAAAACTTATCATAATAGATAGAGCTACGCTTTGAGGTGGCATTAAACTACAGGAAATGAAAGATTTTTTTTTAAAAACACATAGTAAACAACTTTTGTATTTACGGAATCTTCAGTAGATACGTCAATGGAGACATCTCTGATCTCAGAAGTTGATGACAATGATGGAAATCAAAACTATCTTAATACTCCAGGTGGTTCACGGTTTAAGAATATGTCCTACTTCAATTCAATTCAATTTATTTTAACGTAAATAATTTACTTTCTGTTTGCTGAATGTCAAAGTACAATGTAACATGAAAGTGAAAGCCACCGCCTTCGGGCCGTAATGTAGTGGAGAAAAAGGCAGCGGGAAAAAAAACTCCACTCTGACCATCTTTTCTCAAGTCCTCTTAAATCTAATACATAAGATACCACCTATACGCATAAGATTCCATGATTGCCATTAATGACTTTAAATGCTAAAGCATTATAAATTAATTTTTTTTTACATTGGCTGTGAAAACATGACAAGTGTGCTGCGGCCAGACACACGAACAGCACTCGTTCACGAGCATAACGCAGAGGTCAACCATCATCAGTCTCAACCATTTTGGAGGGAGTTAGATGACCCGGCCACCACGCCACCATTCGAATGACCTTTAGCAAACCTGCAGATTAAGTTTTTGTCAGTTATAGAATGTATAATATATTTACTAATATGCAATCACGTCGTCTGTACAAACTTAAAATATAACATAACTAACACTGAGGATTGCAGTGATTCGGTTGCTACATATAAAGTATTCATTTAATAACTATGATTTACTCGTTGTGGAATTGGTCTACTGCCAAGGGCTTACATCATTTATAAAGTCATCTATTCTATAATAGGCTTTTTTACACAGCGCCTATTTAATGAAATTTTTAAATTTGCTTTCAGGCAGGGATAGAATATGTTCTGGAATTTTATTGTAAAAACGTACACTTAGTCCTACAAAAGATGCATTTACCTTGGCTAATCTGAATTTAGATAAAGCAACTTTGTTTCTGTTTCTAGTGTTTACGTTATGGATATCTCTGTTTAATTTAAATGTTGTTATGTTTTTTCGTACGTACATTATGTTATCGAATATATATTGGCAGGCCAGCGTTAGAATTCCTATTTCCTTGAAAACATCCCGTAGCGATTGCCTGGTAGGTAAATTGTAGACAGCTCTAACAGCCTTTTTTTGTAGAATAAAAACTGTTTCTATATCTGCCGCACGACCCCATAGTAACAAACCATATGACATAATACTGTGAAATTAACTGAAATATACAAGCCTCGAAGTTGACACATCTGTTAGTTGCCTCATTTTTCTAACTGCAAATGCGGCTGAACTTAACCTACCCGCTATATTTTTTATGTGTGAACGCCATTGCAGTTTCGAGTCTATTGTAATACCTAAAAACACCGTGGACTCTACTACGTCTAGTCTGTCATCAGCTATAATTAAACTTGTGTCCACTTTTTTTACATTGGGCAATGAAAACTTTATACATTTTGTCTTTTTCGCATTCAACATGAGATTGTTTACAGTAAACCAGTTTAACACTTTAGAAAGGGCGTTGTTTACATCGTCTAGATTAGATTGACCTCTCTTGATTTTAAAAATTAGAGAAGTATCGTCTGCAAACAATACTATTTGTGACAATTTTTCAACTAGGTAGGGCAGATCATTTCCATATACTAAGAAGAGGAAAGGTCCCAAAATAGAACTCTGAGGAACTCCTATTTTAACATCAGATCCAGAAGACTTAACCCTATTTATGTCAACTTTCTGAACTCTGTTTGCTAAATATGATCGAAGAAGACCTAGGCTGACATTCAGAGACGAAAACTAAGCAAATACTGGTCTTACAAATGTCCAAATCACGTACATTTTGACATTACTGAGACCGGTCTTAGCTTCAGTTTTCGTCTCTGAATGTCAGCCCTAGAGATTCATTACTGAGACCGTATCTGTCCAATTTACAAAGGAGCGTTTTATGGTCTACAAAATCAAAAGCTTAGCTACTCAACTCATCTCTTGAGTGTCGTAAGAAGTGGTTATGTAAAATCCTGTGTACTAGAATAAACCACTATTGCGATCACCAATCCACCTGTCCAGAGTAGTGATAACGGGATAAACTCTTCAAATGCCAGCATGCTTTTGTGGCATAACCTGGGAGAGGTCTTTCTCCCATAATGGACGAACCATTTTTAATGATGTCGACGAAGAAGTACAAACCTCAGAACGTTAAGCACCCTCATGGTAGCAGCAGTGGAGATGACCGAGTCTCTCCTCATAGCTGGTGGTGACGTCGGTGGTGGAGACCGAGGGTTAGAAGACGCTGAAGTGGCCACGGCAAAGGCTGCAGCAGCAGTTGACGTACTGCTCCTGTTGTTTCATGTTCAAGGTAAATTCGAGAAATGATGATATAAATAAGTGTGGTGTTCTGTCTAAGTCCCCTTCTATTGAATCTGAACATAACTATAAGAAAACTTTTACGAAATTCGCGGTACTAGTCATTGTTTTAAGGTACATATTAGACTTTTTTAAATCCAGGCATACCAAATTGTCAATGGAGTATCTAGTGTCAACTCGTACCTACTAGACTTGTTACTGAAAGATGAAGTAAAACACATTTTTAAATGTAGTAGACTTGATAAACAAAGTTAACGTAAAAGAAAAACATTCAGGCGGAAAGCCGGCTTGAAAAAAATTTGCAGAATCAAGACAAGTTCCGAATGGCTAAGTGGGTAAGAGCTCTGGAACGGTATGCTAGAGGCGCAAGATCGAATCCTGCTGCGGCTTGGAATTTAGTTTTTAATTAGGTTCATGTAGAAAAATCAATAAAAAATAGTGGATTGAATTATTAAGTTATAGTTTTCTTATCGTTATGTGACCTGTAATATCACCTATAGTGATGACTTGTTTGAAATTGTTCTAAAAGATTATTGAAGAAAAAGTCGAGAAGGATGCAGTAAGGTTTTGGTGCATTTAGGTAAGAGCAAGATTTAGGTAACAACTCAGTTCAGATACTCGACAAATTATTTAAAATTAAAGAATGTACATTTTATTGTGTAGGATGTTAATATACAATGTTAGCCGTTAGTGTCCATTCGGAGAAAAAGCAGCAAAGGAAACTCTACTCTGATCATCTTTTCTCACGTGTAAAACATACTTCAGTTGCTGCCTACATGATTCTCATTGCAATTCACATAACATATAAATTATTGTGCGGTAGGTACCTTAATTACCTCAAAAATGTGCTATTCCTGAAAACCTCAATTTAATTTTGTGTTGTGTACTTGTGCAGCTTTTGTTATATGAGTTTGTTTCTAGATTAGTGTTTTTCATTCCTTTTTACTAATGCCGCAGCAGGGCAGTCCCTGGTCTCTGCCTACCCCTCTGGGACACAGGCGTGAGGTTATGTATCTATTTATGTTTGTTTGTTATTTCTTTTACATTATTTACAATCATACAATCATTTCATTTCATTTACATTATTTTATAAACCACAAAAACATTAAATACCAAACAAAACAGTCTTCTAAAATTTAAATCTTATAGAAATGTAATACTTTTATTGATGAGTTTCAGGAATTGCGTACATCACAATGACCACTATAAGTGAAGAAGTAAATTGTGATAGGTCTGAAGAGATTAAATACTTAGTATAAGTACTTAGTGAGAGTATTAGAGTAAATAGTGCAAGATGTTGATACGTGATAGACTAGGCCGGTATTATAGAACGATGCTCAAGCACAGATTGATCTCAGATCGCCCAATCATAACTTGAGCACTGAATCGATGCTCAAGCACTCCCTTTATTTTCAAACAGTTCTTGAGTAGAGATCAGCCAATCACTGCTTAAGTAGAGATTCAGAACTGCAATCAGATTGTCTATGATCAAAGTTTGTTTTCCATGACAAGAAAAATACTAGTGTAGATTTTTATTCCGTTTTACGCATGTTACAAAAACGTGACGATGAAACTTAGTAAATTATGTGAAATATACAGAGGAAACTAAAATAGTTTTTATTTATTCGGAAATAAAAATGTTCCAAGTTTCTTTATTTCGTTATTAGTTTGTAGTGAACCGTATATTTAAAGGAAGCAAAACGTTCACGCTTCTTAATTCATTTATTCGCTTTGAGTACAGAACGGAACGTAACAAATGTCTGCTAATAATTCCACAATTCTCTTGACGTCTGTCAGTCAGTTTATTTACGTTTGTTTATTAAATTTACTAATATCTGTACATAGTCGGTTTGGTATAATTTGAACATTAATCGCTGTTTTGAAACGAGGTGTGAGAAAATGGAACTTCAGCGTAGTGGAGAGGATCCTCCTTGTGGAACATAACAAGTCAACTTCACTGCAGTGGAGAGCATCCTCCTTGTGGAACATAACAAGTCAACTTCACTGCAGTGGAGAGGGTCCTCCTCGTAGAAGATAAAAAGTCAACTTCATCGCAGCGGAGAGGAACCTGCTCATTGAACATAAAACTTCAACTTCACCGCAGCGGAGAGGAACCTGCTCATTGAACATAAAACTTCAACTTCACCGCAGCGGAGAGGAACCTGCTCATTGCACATAAAACTTCTACTTCACCGCAGTGGAGAGGAACCTGCTCGTTGAACATAACACTTCAACTTCACCACAATGAAGAGGAACCTGCTTGTTGAACATAAAACTTCAACTTCATCGCAGTGGAGAGGAACCTGCTTGTTGAACATAAAACTTCAACTTCACTGCAGTGGAGAGGAACCTGCTCGTTGAACATAAAACTTCAACTTCACCGCAGTGGAGAGGAACCTGCTCATTGAACATAAAACTTCAACTTCACCGCAGCGGAGAGGAACCTGCTCATTGAACATAAAACTTCAACTTCACCGCAGCGGAGAAGAACCTGCTCATTGAACATAAAACTTCAACTTCACCGCAGCGGAGAGGAACCTACTCATTGCATATAAAACTTCTACTTCACCGCAGTGGAGAGGAACCTGCTCGTTGAACATAACACTTCAACTTCACCACAGTGAAGAGGAACCTGCTTGTTGAACATAAAACTTCAACTTCATCGCAGTGGAGAGGAACCTGCTTGTTGAACATAAAACTTCAACTTCACTGCAGTAGAGAGCAACCTGCTCGTTGAACATAAAACTTCAACATCACCACAGTGAAGAGGAACCTGCTCGTTGAACATAAAACTTCAACTTCACCACAGTGAAGAGGATCCTCCTCGAGGAAGATAAAAAGTCATCTTCAACACAGTGGATTTATAGGATATGTTTCAATTATTTCCAATTTTATGAGCAATAAAAAAGCTGAGATTGTTTTACTGATTATTTTATTTATTCCTTTTGTGACTGTGTTGGCCTAGCCTCTAAGGCACTTGGTTACCAAGACCGAGCTTGTGGGTTCGATTCCCACTGTGGGCCTATATTTGTACAAGTGGCCACAGTCTCGGACTACTATCATGTTTGTGATGTCCTTGCCTGGTTATCATAGCAGGTAGTGTTGTGTGAAATTTTTTCAATGAAATCACCCCAATATTAATGTAATTGTTTTTGCACATAAACACTTATTAGAATCCATGCAGTAGGGGTCTTGAGCGTCCCTTAAATGCCTAAGCGGCTGCTGCTATCATTAACTATTTCGTCATAGTAATCAAGGTTTTCGAATATACGAATTTTGCAATAAACATTCCAAATTGACAATTATAATAACTGGCCGATCGACTCTCAAGCGTGGTTCCGACCACACATGAGTAAATACAGATTTGATCTTTACTTAAGTAGAGATTGCTACCCAAGTATCGTTCTCGAATTAGCTATTACTCAGTTGAGTCGCGCTTGATGAATCTCGACTCAAGTAACGTTCTAAAATTAAATCCATACTCAAAACTAGTCTTAAGTAGAGATTGGCGCTTGAGTACGCTTCTGTAATACTGGCCTAAGAAGGGGGTGATTCGTGTAGGTTTATGCTTAGACAAACACTTATAAGTAATCTAAAAACTACCATGCAAAGATAGAAAGTAGGAAATAGAAAATATAATTAGTTAGTCAAAGTTATTTAGAATGCGGATGAGGATATTATTTATTTTAAACAAATATTTCGGCGCTTTTAGTGCTCATTTTTAGTAAAAATCCTTTTATAATTAGCAGGCATCGATAAATTTAATAAAAAAACACACACCAATCGAATTTATTGAAAATCTATTGTTACCAAATTTAAACACTATGTTATACTATTTCGAGATCACATATTTATGAGAAAAAATGTCAACAACATCTACTATAGCTAATAATTAATTCCTAATAGTAATAGTAAAAAACACATAGATATGTAAAATTGTTCCATATTAGTTTGTTTTGTGTATGAATCAATATTTATTTATCATTAAAAACAAAAGTTAAGTGAAATCGATGACGATTGAAAACTGATATGAAAAGTCAGTTAAGGTTTGTGATGCATTAAATGTCACCAAAATGTAAGTGATAACTTTGTCGTTATTCGTTTGTGTAGTTACTAGGTATAAATGTGTGAACGTAAAACAAGGGATTATATTACAAAATCGTTAGAAAAAGGTAAAAAAGCTACTGCTTTAAAATCCTTTCTAATGTAGCAGCTACCTACTTTACTCTACATTCCTAAGTCAATCAGTCTTTTACCTGGACTAACCACTCACCACAAAAGTTCTTTTCCAAAGCTGTTAATAGAACACTAAGTTATTATAAAATTACTAAACGATACCTTTAAACATTACGAAAATAATTGATTAAAAAACTTTGTTAATGGATTTGATAAAAATGCAGAAATGGTCGCAAAAACTTCTGCTCAAGATATGAAAGATGAAGTTACCGACATGCTTCATGAAGACAGTGTCATTGATAAGAATGTGCCAAACATCTAAATTAGAGAAAATAGTCCAATTACTGTTCAATGACATTTGGATGATATTAAAAAGAAAGTTATTTATCTAGCAAGTAATATTAGGGATATACCTTCGGTGTGACTGCCTGAAGGATGTTATGACGACGCCAGCTTTGGATTGACTGGTTTCTCTTCGATAATTCTTTGGAAAGAAACAAAAGATAAAGGTAAGAAAATAGGCATAATTTCCGAGGATACCGTAAGAGAGTGTATTAAAATAGGCGGCGAAAAGCTGTGCTGGAATTGAGATCCGGTACTGGTTGCAGAAACATCGGCAAGTACAAGATCGACCGACAACTTGGTCAATTTAGTGGGAATATGGTGGATGAGGAGAGCACGGGGTCGAGTGGTTAGGCGAACTAATTCTGAGTATAAGTATCTGTGTATGGTCTAAAGATTGAGACATCTTTCAGCTTCGAAATCGAGTCAGCTTTACCTGAGCTACTTGGGATATTTGGGAGGTGACAGAAGACCGTGGTTCGGATCCGGAGCCCCAGTGGCGGCGCCGCTCGCTGTTGATCGAAGAGTTGGTGAAGCGCCTCTCGCTGCAATACAAGTAACCAGACAATTTTTGTGTTAAGTGTTAAACAATTATTTTATTTGTAAAACGATTTAACAGTGGACAAACAGATGTTGAAGAAAAAGAATAAGTGAAATCTACAATGCAAGCCAGCACCGCAAAATTTTGGACCAAACTGTTTAATGCAATCTTATTATGTATTTGTATCACTGTGAACATTGTTATTGTTGTTACCTTGCATTGTCATTTTTTTCTTGATTAAATACAGTTTGAATTTGAAAAAGCACTGCCAACCCAAGGTGATCTTCTACTTTTTAATTTAGGTCAGCGTAAGCTACGAATGTAGTTTTAGGAAAATTACGGGCAAAGCCCTCAGTGACCAGCACGCAGCAGCCGACAAACTGGATGGATGGATGGAGCTACGAAATCCTAAAAAGCGTATGAGCAGAGGTGAACATGCAAGTTTACCTAACGGAGCGCCTCTGTCCGTACCGCGAGGGGCCCAGATCAGAGGCGCGACGCGGCTCGTCGCCGGCTGCGGCCGCCTGCCCCCCCACACCATCCGAGCGGCGCCGCGCCTCCGCCGCCGCTGAAGACGGCTGCAGGCGGCGCGGGCTGTCAGTCATAGTTCGGACTCGCTGTGTATAAGAACATTAGAACATTTTTTGGTAAGGAAATTATAAACATTGACACATGGCGCAATGAAATGATTAATCAGAATATTGGGTTCGTTGGAAATGATCTGATTCAGATTGCTGGCAGAAGTTGAATTAGGATGGCCGGTATGTGAGGTATGCCTTTCACATTCCAAAGTGGACAGCATATGGTACAAAACATAATTTTGATGAGAAGCGGATTTACGAGAGATTAAAGGCGAGTTAGAATAAAAATAAATAACGATCAGAAAAAACCTAAGTCACAACTTACATTGCAAACCTCAGAAAACCGCTGAGATATCTTAAATTTGTTATCCTTATACTTGTCTTTCTCCTGCTCTTCCTCTTTGTACTTGATGTCTTCATCCGATTGCTCTACCAGCTCAATACTTTCGTCTTTGAGTATAGCTGCCGCAGCAGCGTCGTTATCTTTGGGTGGAGATTTGCACTCTTTCTTGGGAGTCGTTTCTTCTGTTGGACTGGAACGCTTGGGTGTACCCACTAGGGTCACCGAGCTGATAGCTCCAGGAGAAGACGGTGAGGTCCCTGAAGATGTGTGATGAGTGTTAGTAATAGTTTTAGTTAGTAGGTGATAGGGTGGTTAGTTTATATTTCTACTGGGTGGAACAAAAAAGGTCTGGTCAATCGTGAAGCCTGGGGTTATTTTAACTCTCTTAAGTTTCAATGAAACTTTTTGAAACACCCTGTATAAATACTAGCTTTCTATAAATATGTAGTTCTCTGCGGAACCGAAAGACCTATACCTCTTGCAATAGCCTATTATAAAGTCAAAAGCTTGCCGGAAATGAGTTGTTTTTTTTTGCATTAAAAGAGATTATATTACATTACAATATCTGCGGCCGTTGAATCCTTACAAGCTCCCTAAACAACAGAACAGACATTGACAGAATGTAGCATACCTTTCAAAGTTTCGTTACTGGATGACGTTGCCATGATTTTTGGTATAGTCAGATGACTAGCATCTTCCTCCGGCTTTGGTAAGCATGCACAGATTTTAACATATTATTACACCTTAATATCTCAACTCCTGTACGTACCAGTTATGACCTATAAAGCGCCAACGTGGCTCACTGATACAAAGTAGCTCAGCGTGCTATGGAACGATAATTGGAGTCTTTATGATTGGTCACATGAAGACTTGGGACAGTTCGCCAGCCAAGAATTAAGATGATGGATATAGCATTTAAGCAAGTTGACGTGGTAGTGAGCTGGTTAGATCTGTTGAAGGACCGACAACAGGATAGGGACAAAAGTAATCAACGAGACTACAAACTAGCAATGATAGCGTAGGTCACCTACCAACTTGTTTGACAGACGTTCGGAGACAGATTGCTGCCATACGCTAAAAAGATGCTCGAGAACAGAAAGGTTGGTGGGCTTTGGAGGAGACTAAATCCAGCTGTAGACAATACAATACAGGCGGCTTGACTGACCTTTTTTAAATATACGACAAGATTAACAGTTTTGTTGCTGATACTCGTATGTAGCTTCTTCAAGTAGCCGGGTCCTTCCGGATAGCTAATGTTTTGCCAAGCGTTTTAATATAGAACTGTTCCTAAATCCTTTATGACATACTGTCATATAAGTTGTTACAGGATTATAATCTATAATATAAGAATGAATCGCTGAATGTGTTGGTAAGCGCAAATCTCGAGAGTAACTGAACCAATTTCGCTAATTCTTTTTTTTTTTATATTCCTTGAAGTACAAGGATGGTTCTCAAGAAGAGAAAAATAAAAAAAAAGATAAATTGACTATTAGGCGGTATGAAGTTCGCTTGGATAGCTAGATAAGAATAAAACTTACCTTGATCGACGAATGCCTTCTGGATGGTGTATAGAAAGGCGACAGTTTCTCCTCATCCTCACCCACGATTGAAACACCTGGAATGATTAAACCACATTAGTAAATATTCTAAAGTTACGCCTAGGTGATTTAAGTCTTACTTTTCCTTGAAATCCGCCAAAAACGTGTTTGCCAATCTCTTTCGCTGTATTCTGATCCATAACCTGAACAAACCAAATAAAGGTGAGCAAAAGCTGACGCATACATTTTACGCTCGTAAGCATCATCCACACGCTAGACAGAGTATTGTCGAATAAGGTTTGTGTAATCAGTGTAACAATTGACATAGCAATTTTACTTTCTGCAACCTCAACCAAAATCTTGAAGTCCCCAAATCGTATCAGTGCTGAATAGGTATGCACCGACTGTGACACAATCACTCTACTATAGGATTACGAGCCATAATCCTTTGACCATATCAAATAGAATCTATTCCGTAAGTTTATTTGGCAACCAGAAGCTTTTCTCATTCTCTCTCTATTATGTCAAATTCCTAGCTACGACATGAAGTTCAAACTCGTACCTGAAACGGTACTTGCACCACTAGCCTTCCTCGTGGCGTCTGCTAGAGGCGCCAGCTCCACTTCCTGCTGGGATTGCTCATAGAACACCTGCTTCAGAGCCTCCAGGACCGTCACGCCGTCGGTGAACACGCGGTAAGTTAGCAAAAACGTGTTCAGGAAGTCCACAGAGAGGAACCGAAGATCTGGAGACAAGGTTCAAAAAAGTTAGCTTAATTTGATAAACAACGGTTCTAAGAGTCGTATAATTAAGACTAGAAAACGTTATTTAGCGCTTGAACTATAAGAATCCGAAATTGTTCTAGAATCGCGTTAAAGTTTCAGAAAAAAGCTTGGCAATATCTGTCATGAATTTTTCTGTGTCGACTTCAACGTCGTTAACGCTATCAAAGAATTCCAGATGTTTCGCATTGAAATACTTGCTCTTTGTATCAACAAGCTTAAACTACCTCCTAGACTAAAACTACCTACCTAATTGATTTGTATGCTATCATTGACACAATATTTACATTTCCTATTTTAATGAAAATAACAATAAACTCGGAGAGGAGAAACTCAGATTCGATGACCAGTTCAGTCAATTGTTTGTATACTTGGAATTCTTTACTTATACTTTACTAAAAGTCATATTCCGTGAACCAAAAATAAGAGAAAGCGTTCTAGCAAATTTACTTTAAGTACCCCGAATCCAAAGCTTACTCTCACAGGAAGTCAATTAACAGCATCCACTCACCAGTTAGCCTCTGCAGCAGCCGCGCCGGCGACGCGGAGCGGATCTGCGGCACCTTGCACGAGTTGAGGGTGCGGCTGAACCGGATGTCCACATCGTCGGTGAAGAGCGCGCGGTCGGAGCGGCACGCCGGCAGGCTGGCCGACGCGCCGCAGGAGCCGCAGGCCCGCAGCAGCTCGGTCAGGGCTGCGCTCTCCATGCACTGCGCCAACTCGCTGGTCCATGCCGCCTTCTCCTCGTCCGTTGCTGCCACTGACACGAGGAAGAATATTATGGTCAGGAACTTGTGCATCTAGTTAGTTAGACCCGAGATTTTCGCACTTAGCCTCAAAGTTGGGGCATCCCACCTATGACGATCTGCGAAAAACTGCTGGCAGATGCTGGATGCGGCAAGCCGAAGACAGGGCGCTATGGCGCTCATTAGGGGAGGGCTATGTCCAGCAGTGGAATAGTATAGCCTGACGACGGCGACGACGATGACGACTACACCGCTCCTCTACCACCCCTTTTTTTGTTTAACTTTTCATCGTTTTATTTAAGAGAGAGACTTTGTGTAACGTTCATGGCGTTCTCCGTTCACAGACCAATTTCTTCACTTCCAGGTGCTTTGTGCATCTATATATTACAGATAGTTTGTCAGTGTCGTGGCAAGTGGCAAACTTTGGTCGCTACTTGCCCTCCGGGTTACGGACGTGAGCATGACTAATATTGTGCGAAATACAATTTCTTTGCAGATTCGCAGAGCTTAAGCTGATGATTAAGCTCTGCAAATCGTAGCGAAACCTGGTCGGACTCTTCCGATATAACAACACCCGTAAGTAGATCCGGACTAAAAGTCTACAATGTGTTGTGCTTACGCAAGTTTTAGTACAATTTCTTTGCTCGCAACATAAAATATGTATTTGGAAGAGGTTGAATATTGTGAATTTAAATTATACTTAACGGACGTGAGATTCCCATTACTGTCGGGACTAAAGCGAGGGCGAGTCGTCTCGGCAAAATCACAAATTCATAAAGTAAAGTAACTCTTTGATTCTTACGAATTGACGGGTAAATCGTAATATAGAAAATCTGTTACAGCGGTGATCCTCCTAAAAAAACTTTGATATTCTGCTGTAGTAAAATTGTATCAGGAGGAGACAACTCAACTAATATCGACGGCAACTAACAAAATAGTAAGTTAATTGCCTCTTTGGGCCTTTAATTGTAGGGTTTAGGGAGGGTTTAATTGTAGGGAGAGGTAACTCTCTAGTGAAATATAAACAAAAGAATATTGTCTTACCAAGATGAGCGCAGATCTTCTCCTTTTTAACTTCAACCAAAATCTTGAAGTCTTTTTTTTGATAGATGTCACCACCTGGTGATGAGCACACTGACGCGGAGTCTGCAACAGTTTCACGCCAGTAAAATATACTTACTTTACTTATCTATGAATGTGATCGCGTAAAATATATAGGCATCGCGCAGCTAGAAATGGTGGTAAAGTTGGTAACTAAGTAAGATTCAATCGGAATCGTGAATCAGTTGGCGCGTAACTAGCCGTAGCTATGACTGTCGTTCTGGGGCATACGCTGCTAGAATCAAGAGAAACTTTTTTCTGGATAATATAGCAATGCCCCCTTTCAGACGAAGATTTTTGGTCATTTACCAATCCGTGTTATAGATAGATAGAGAACACTTTATTGCACAACCAGAAAAATAGTATAGTTAATAGTGTAGTTATAGTTTTATGTTATGTTTTAATTTTTTGTTTGTTATGCCCCTTTTTACTTCAATTTGTAATAATTTATTTCTAAGCTAAATAGCTTACAAATAGCAATAAATAGCAAGATAAACTTTGTAAATCATAAAATGAATGAAACATTCCACAAATTATTTTCATTCACTACATTCACTATAGTCGACCTCTGTGGCGTAGCGGTAGGGCGTCTGCCTGCCATGCAAGAGGTTCCGGGTTCGAATCCCGGCTGGGAACAAAAAAAAAACCCAGGTCTTGGATGTTTACAAGTTTGTGATGTCGTTGTTTCAGGTTCCCACGACACAGGGTATCCTAGTGTGGGGCCAGAGGCAATGTATGTACCAGTATGTAAATGTTATGTTATGTTATTTAGTGCATGAGTTTCGTTTAAGAAGTCACATCTTATTTCTTACCATTGTCATCATGATTTGATGGATCCTCGACCAGCAAAGCATCGTGCAAGGGCAATTTCCCGGTGGGCGGCAGATGAAGCCTCCCACCATTGGCTCGAGTGGTCAGCAGAAGGTGGTTGCTGAAGAGGAAGGCCTGGCGGGACTGGAGAGAGGCGCGGCGTCCTTTGCCTACCACTTGGGAGAGCGTTCCTAAAGGAAGAATAACACGAACGTCTATAACATCAGAACTGTACTGCAGTACGTGGTAAAGCCTTGGCAAGTCATTCGAGAGACCGATGACGGCAGGAAAGTGTTAAACGACATTTAATTTAAGTTGAAATAGTAGAGCAATGCAGAAAAGATTTGTATCAAATCTAATACTTTCATACAATGTTTGTATGAAAGTATTGGATGCGAACCCGTAACTAAAGTTAGGAGTGGGGCAATACAAAAAGGCTTGTGGGTCCTTGCCCATTTAAAAATGTAAATCTAAATTAAATGCAGTCAGTAAAGAGCTAGTGAAATCATCATACCTTGCCTGATGAAGACTTGATTCATATCTAGCAGGATATCGCATCCTTCGATGATCATGCGCTCCACTTCCAGATTCTTCCGCAGGTTTTCGGTTTCGCTCACCTAGTAAAGAAAAAATCAATACCTTAGATGAATTTTCACCAGCATAAATTTCATTTCCTAAATTTGTATTGGTTTTTACTGACTGAATAGTGACCATGATTAGAGTGAAAGGTTGCCTTCCGTGCTTTTCAAAGAACGTGACTAATGACGGATACAGATACTCGTGCGCTGAGTGACAACACACTCGCTGAAATATAAATGTTTGGAAAACTTTACTAACCACAATAAACTATTTTGCAGTACATTGATTTTTGTCCACTAAACGAATTGAGGAATCGCTCGTGGCCTACCCGAACCAAGTGAGTGGAATCAATCACTTGAGTTAAGCAACAACAGGAGCGGTCATGTCCAGGATGGGTGACCGTCCCGTGAATACCGCAAGTGGCATTTTTCCGTGGCTTCCGTGCTTCGCAAGGCACGTTAAGCTGTTGGTGTCGGCTGTCATGTAATGGCAGCCATGTCAGAGGCCTTATAGGCGGTTTGATAACTTCTGACAGTAAGGCCCGCAACTGTCTTACAATCCTCCACCAACCCGGACTTGGCCCCCGTGGTGGAGTACGGCCTAACCTTCCTGCGTTGCAGGAAGAGACCCATGCCCAAGCAGTGGGGACATACAAGGGCTGATATCGATATCGAAACGAATCGAAATAGAAATAAAATTATTCAGAAAATCCTGGGTAAAGTAAAAATTAGAAATAGACATTTAGTGGGATATGCATGTGAGAGATTAAATTATCATAACGCCAAAAATTTAAGATAACTACGGAAAAAAGTTATGAAGTAGAAGTGATTAAGTATAACTGCACATCGTTTGTAAATAAAAACCGAGCTTTGTTTCAATGGGAATAACTAAATGAGAAGCCTCTTTAACGACAGCAAAGACCACGGCTATTACCTCGTCGTGCATCTGCCGCGAGAGCTCCTCTAGCTGCGCGCGCGCGTGCTGCAGGCTGCGCCGCTCCACGTGGTCGTGGGGCGTGTGCGCCAGCAGCTCGTGCAGTGTGATTATGTAGCGCGGGATCTGCGAAGTTCATCGCTAATGTAGGACCAGAGGAGAGTGCAGCTCTCGTTCTGTCGCACATCAGATTTTGTTTGTTGGCCGGTGGTGCAAGAAGAGGATTCAGCTTATCTCTCCATGTCTGTTTATATACGGCATAGTTGTACCTAATGACATAGTATGAGGTAAGTTAAAGTTGCAAGTTTAATGGGACTACGAGAAATAGTTTATGCCTCGTTGACGAGACAAAATAATGAGACCACGAGAAAACACCGATCTGTGAGGCTAAAGCCAACTGGTCGGTAGTGTTGTATTGGACAATACAATGTCAGCACACATAGCGATGCACTGAGCTTGCAATGTAAATTCTTTACGTTATTCATTTGTGATATAACCCTGTAGTGTAGGACTACATGCCGTTCGAAATACTTGTGCGAATTACGAACAGTTTCACGTTGGGCGAAAACAGTATTCATAATTCTTGTTGTTATATTTTATTTCAGATACATGGCATCTATAATGTGTTAGTCTGTATGTAATATTAACCTCTTAAGGCCTCCCCTTGAAAGTAACAATGACTTTCAATTTATATTTTCAAGGTCAAGACTTGGACGTCTTGAACTTGGTCAGGAGGTTAAAGTGTTAACAGCAATCACACCAAGCTTGACCTTAAGAGCCAAAAGAAAAAAAATAGCCAAATTAAAGTACAAGAGCCTATATCACTGACCTGGTGCATCGGATAAGTGAGGAAGGTCTCCAGCGAGCGGCTTTGGCAAGCCGACTTGCTCTCCAGCCGCGCCAGTAGCACTGCAAACGGCTGCGTCTGCTTGCACTCGGTGAGCACTTGCAGCGAGTAGTGGTGGTTGCGCACGTACTCCTGATATATAGTCAGCATCGGCAGCAGCATGTCGAATAAGTCTCCTGCACGCAAGCGCCACTGTACTACTGGCTCAAAGGACCTCGCAATGTCACAGTACCAATGACGTGTGTTTGTGAAAATGGTGAGCCTATGCTGCCTAATAGCTAAGACTGAAAGACGAGTTACTTTTCTCTTAATATATTTCTTTATCTATATTATTTTTAATGCACTAACCCGTGCTAAGGACAACTCCTAACTAACTAACCTAACTATGAAAAAACCTAACTGCAAAGTAAGTACTCGGGGCTGCAAGTGATGCAAATTACTTCAGCCAGATGTCACTGCCTGTACGTAATACAGAGAATGTTGTAAAGAGGTTCGAAATTTAACTGATGCCGGTGAGTCACCCATTAGTTCAGTTGGAAAGAGCGCTGGCACGGATAGCCAGAGGTCACGGGTTCGAATCAGGGCATGGGTGGAATTTTCAGCCTCTAAATAGGTTTTTGAACTACATATTTCTTTATTCCTGTCCGATTGTTTATCTTTAAGCTTTCTCTTCTTCTAACATTTTAGCGCAACATTTTGTTGCTTATGTGTAAATTCAAAAGTAAAGTGGGGTATAGACAATGTATAAGGAAATGAATGTAATAAAAATGTATTTTAAATGCCTCGTTAGTGTACCTAGCGGTTTTACGTCTGACATTTGTATTCACAATGTCCTTAGTCTGAGTTTGTTTTCAAGTTTGTGACATCCTTGCCTGGTCACCATAGCACAAGATATCTTAAATTGGGGTCCAGAAGTGAATGTACTTTTGTGGAAGTTAATATTAATTGACGTGATTAATTGTTATTGACGACCTCTGTAGCTTAGCGGTAGCGCGTCTGCCTACCAAGCAAGAGGTCCCGGGTTCGAATCCCGTCTTGGAATAATAAAAAAAGCCCTGGTCTTGGATGTTTACATGTTTGTGATGTTGTTGGTTCTGGTTCTCACGACACAGGGTATCCTAGTGTGGGGCCAGAAGCAATGTATGTGCTTGTATGTAAATGTTATGTTATGTTATTAATATCTTGATTATTTTGTATCTAATCCATCAAACTTTTGAAAGGACCAGTCCTTATGTTGTCAGGTAGTTCTCCGCATAGGAGACTGATAGAAATATGCTATGCTAGAGTAGAATCGAAGAATTGTAAGCGGGCAGTAAATGAGTTGGACCGATGATCTGGTTAAATAGCAGTAAAGTTCTGAATGCGTAGAACACTGAACCGGAAGGCTTGGCATACAATGAATAATACCCACACTAATGTGTAATATCATTCAGTAGGTTTCATTCTGTTGAAGCAAAATAAGTTATTGGAATAGCCAATTCTAAGGAAAGAGTAGCTCAAAGGAAAATCAAAGGAATGGGAACCTCACCTAGCACCAGCGTGGGCCAGGACTCCATCCTTGACGTCAGTCCCTTGAAGAAGATCTGGTGCAGAAACAACACCGTCTCGCTGTTCAGGAAGATAGAGTTGACATCCTCGTGGGTGCACGGCGGCTTCTTGGAGCTCGCCGCCATTTTGAAGGGCCGAAGGAAGCAAGTCACCTGGAGAAAATTTAGAGAGATATATGATTCAGAGATACATAGGAGTAAGGAGTAAAGATCGACCGATGTAGAAGTCAGCGCCAGGTGCAATCTGACTTGAATCCTTAATTATGATTTTTTTATGAAGCTACGTTTTCTTTTTTTGCATCCCACAGCTAGGCAAAGGACTCCTTCAACTTGACTAAGACAATGAAATCAACATGTGTCGGTCGTGAAGAATGTCTCGCCACCGTTTTCTTAATCTACCTATGATTAAAAAAAACGGTGGCGAGACAATCTTCACGACCGACACGTGTTGATTTCATTGTCTTAGTCAAGTTGAAGGAGTCCTTTGCCTAGCTGTAATACGCTTTGTGCCACCAAATCGGTAATTACCGGGATTACCTATATTCAATTTTATGCGCAAACATTCTCCATAGTGAGATATTACCTTATCGCGCGAATTTAATTTGTGAGGAAAATTCAACTTGCAACCATCTCCCACTTGGCCTGCTACCAACACTTGATCAACCACGTCACTGATAGATATTTCTGTATTTACGCCTGATCACTCCTGATAGGTAGGTATTTCTGGTCTGCAACGAAGTTTTCACTACACAGACAAGATGAAGTTTAACGAACAGAAAGTAAAAATAACGTTTTACTAGTTTGAGTTTAGTAAAACAACTGTATCCATTTGCTGCATATTAAATTTATAAGCGTCATTATAAATTTATAACAAGCGTGATTTAACATTCGTTTATTTAAGTTTCACCTCAACAAAATGTATAACCGTCACTACCTATCTACTAGAAGACTTCAGTGAATTGTTAATCTGTATTTTTCGGAGACAGACTTATTTAATTATTTTTCTTGTAATAACTTATGCTTCCAAGATTTGAGAACTCTAAAATGTATACCACACGATTGAATTTTAATTCTCTTGTAATTTTGAAGTCAACCTATTACATACCAATGCGTTATTTCAATAATCAGATCGTATTGGAGAAAAAAGTAATAAAAAAAACTCCAAATAATAAAACACTGACCAAGATCTCCATCTGCTCCAGATACTCCTCTTCAGCCTCTACCATCTTGAAGACAAGGCTGTTGCGCTTGCGCATGCTTTCGGCATGCGGACTCTTGATGTACTGATCCACGATTTGCTTCCAGCGCCGCCGGCACAGCCAGCCGCGAAAAAAGCTCTGGGGAGAGACAGATGTTGCGCTTTTTAAAGAATGTAAGTATGTGAAAACCGAATGTGAATATTTTGGTCAGACTAACCAGAAGTAACACATCGCGCCACATGTCCGAGCTTTTGATCTTAATAAACAGCATGATTATGATTATGAAAAAGATGAAGTAAAAATATTAGCAAAAGAAACATTAGCACATTAGTTCAGTTGGAAGAGCGCTGGCTTGGATAGCCAGAGGTCGCGGCTTCGAATCCCGGCATAGGTGGAATTTTTAGCCTCTAAATAGGTTTTTAAAAAAGAAAGATATCGAGCAAATGAGTGTCTATAAAAGATGCTACAGGCGGACATATGTCGACCAAATAGAGGTTGTATTAGCAACGGCCCAGACAAAATTAACCCAAAATCAATACGTGTCTGCATGCTCTAACAATGTTGATGAAGCTTTTGTAACGATCGTAGCAGTGACAAGACCTTGTTCCTGCCTACTCCTACGGAATATAGGAATGATTTTATGTAAGATAAGAATATTCTTTATTGTACACCATAGCACATATTATAAAACATGTAAACATACAAAGTACAATTGGCAACCTTATTGCTAAAAGCAATTTCTTCCAGACAACCTTACGACGGAAAGTTGCTGAAGGAAATAAGAGACGGGTAGTCGGTCCAAATATGAATATATTAATACACTACTTATATAAATAACAATATACCTACATAAACAGTTACATATATGTTTATGATAAACTTACATACAATCTATTTATTCTTACTTGTCCAATTTAGTAAACAAGATTCTACCCTTAAACTGTGACTTTTTAGTCCAAAACTGTCATATTTCCATAAATGAAGTAACCTGGAACACTCTTTTAGATAACACGCTGCCAATTTTATAAACATAGTTCATAATAGTTCATGAATTTGCGAGAAATTGTCTAGTTTATGCATCTAATCTCAATTTTAAGGTTAGAATCTTGTTTACTAAATTGGACAAGTAAGAATAAATAGACTGTAAATAACAATCTACGCGATGAGGAAATAAATACAATATTGTGTACCTGTATGGAGACATACGGAAAAGACAAAATGAAAAGGAGAATGCACGAATACTTAACTTGCAGGGACAGATAATAACTCCTTAACCTTGTTTTTAAAGACAGCTGAGGAAGGGGAGTGCCCTATTGATACCGCAAAATCATTCCACAGCCGAGTGGCCGTTACGGTAAACGAGTCACTGAAGAACCTCGTCGAGTTAGTTGGAGTCTTCAACGATTCAGGTCAGACCTTAATGCCCAGCTGTGGGAATCACCGAGGTACATAGGTAAAGCGCTCCTTAAGATATGAAGGAGTGGCTGGATTGAACAGTATTGAGTAGAGAAGAGAGAGAATGTGAGCATTCCTTCGAAAACGGATGGGAAGCCACTTGAGCTTAGCGCGGAATTCGGAGACGTGGTCACATTTGCGTAAACTAAATATGAATCTTGTCGCAAAGTTTTGGAGGCGCTCAAGTTTATTAAATTGCTCTTCGGTGACATCAAGATAGCTGGCATCAGCGTAGTCGAGGATAGGTAGCAACAGACATGCATATGCATGTAAGCAGCAATATCAATTTTTATGATTAAATAGTTTTAGGTCAACGGAAAGCACTCTATTTATATATATTTTGATTCCCTTTGATGACGAAATAATGATATGTTTCTTGTGGCATAAACGGTCATAACTTTTTTTGCGTTTACTTACTTTAAGGACCTGTAAACTTGAGTTTACTTGACACACAGACAGACGGACGGACCACAAAGTGATAGTATAAGGGTTTCCTTTTTTTTTTCAGGTTCAACCCTAAAAATAAGAAAAATTCCTAAATTCCAAAATTTTGGAGCAATTGCTTGTAATGAACCTTGTTGCCCCAAAAGAAGATATTATGGAGCTGGCTGGAATTCCTTCTTTTTTCTCTTCCCAAAAAGAATAAACACCCTAGAATAAAATAAATAAAAGTCACTTGTTTCCATTGAAAAGCTTGATTGAATTCTGCACGTACCTGAACTTTTTTGATCTTCCTCAGCTCGGCCGGATCGATGTCTGGCGAGTCGGTTGATGACAGGCTTGTCATTGACACGGCGCGGTTCAGAGGCTCCGTATGCTCCTTCTTGTACGTGCACAGCTGTTGATACAATGTAAACGTAGTGTAAGTTCGCAAAAGATAAGCTTGTAGCATAAATCCGGTCTTTCCTAACCATGAGGCAAGACAAAGTAAAAACTTGTCTTCATTTAAAAAAATGTACGTCATTCTTAGTCTGGGCGTATTTACATATTCGTGATGTACTTGCCTAGTTATCCTATGATAACCAAACTAGGATTCCTTGTTCTAAAACAAGGAATCCTAGTTTGGGACAAGGACAAGTGATTGTGTTGTGTAAAATTTATTTATGTCAATTATGTTGGGATGTTCGTGTTCAGCTGAAACGTAACAGTTCCGAGTTCGGAAGATGACGTCGTCTTGAAACTCAGTTCTGAGATTGTGGAGCGCGTTATTTATGTTCTCGATATGTACAGTGTGCCTTTTTTTATATCCTTACTGTTCATACAATTTAAAAACTGAGTTTTTACTTCACCTCAGTCCTGAGTTTCGTCCGCTCGTTGCTGAGCTCATCGAACTACCTTGCGAACTGCCAGCGTGACATCACATCGCCTCGGTCCTGCCTGAGTGTCTTTAGCACATTACCTCGGCCCCGAGTTTTTAAAATCGTGGCATTACCTCGGTCCCGAGTTTCTTCAGCGCGTTGCTGAGCTCGTCGAACTGCTGGGCATAGTGCCAGCATGACATCACATCGCCTCGTCTGAATATCTTAAGACATTCGGCCCTGAGTATTTTGAGATCGTGGCATTACCTCGGTCCTAAATTTCTTCAACTCATTGTTGAGATCGTCGAACTACCTTGCGAACTGCTAGCTTGACATCATATAGCCTCGGTCCTGCCTGACTGTCTTTAGCACATTACCTCGGCCCTGAGTTTTTGAGATCGTGGCTTTACCTTGGTCCTGAGTTTTGTGATCGCGTTGCTGAGCTCGTCGGACTGCTGGGCGAACTACCAGCGCGATATCTCATCACCTCGGTCCTGCCTGAATATCTTAAAACAGTCGGCCCTGAGTTTTTTGAGATCGTGGCATTAACTCGGCCCTGAATTTCTCAAGATCGTCGCATTACCTCGGTCCTGAGTTTCTTCAGCTCGTTGCTGAGCTCGTCGCATTGCTGAGCGTACTGCC
Source organism: Yponomeuta sedellus (assembly GCA_934045075.1). Taxonomy (NCBI): domain Eukaryota; kingdom Metazoa; phylum Arthropoda; class Insecta; order Lepidoptera; family Yponomeutidae; genus Yponomeuta; species Yponomeuta sedellus. Next base: position 2,948,229 of record OW203734.1, on the reverse strand, counting down.
AACGTGAAGTGCGCTCACTCTCCACCACCTGTAGCAGGTGCAGCTGTTTCTGCTCCAGCTCTTCCTTCTGGAGGAGCAACTTGTTGAAGCTGCGGGAGAATGGAATAGGTTTAGTATATGAGTAGATGTGAAATAGTGTCTGCCGTTCAATTGCGATACAGTTTGGCAGAAGGTTAATTTGATGTTACTTTGCCACTGTACTTAAAAGATAAAAGAAAAAGAAAAATATTCACAGTGGAATTATATCGGAAATATCCACCGGAAATTCACAAATATAAACATTCGGGACATATCCCGATGCCATAGCATTAAGCATACTTGTATTACATGATCACAAATTCCCTGTGTACATCCATAAAAGCGTAGCAATTATACCATGTCGGCTAATCATCGGGAAAGACAACATCAAAATCAGCTAAGCTAAATAGGATAGGATTAGATGGTATTTCTATTTAAAATAAATTAGATACCCAAACCATAGGTATGTGCTAGGTCTTATGATTTTGAATCAATTTTTTTTTTTCGTCAATGGTTGTCTGGAAGAAATTACTTTTAGTACTATGTTGTAGTTAAGGTCTCTTATGTAATTACTGGTGTACATACAATAAAGAATATTTCTATCTATCTTTCTACATTGCATATCACTACACTAAAGATCATATCGTAGAAGTATGATCGTGATTTCGATGGCGTATCTGATTGACTGAGCAAAACTAGACTAGCAATAGCTATCACATTTGTGATCATATATATTTATGGCTTCTTATGCGCTTATGTTACAAAATGTGGTTGACAATCCAGCCGTAGAACGTTTTACGAATATGATGGTTTGACTCTCAATTAGCCACGTTCCACGCATGAAGAAAGCCACGTGATTGAATATTGGTGATCTCTAGGTCTCATGTCGTGGGCTTTAATGGACAGCCCACCAGTGTCGTAATTTGGAGACACGAGTTATTAATCACAGCATGTCAGCGCAACACGCGGCTAGTTCTGGTATATAGTAAAGAACAAAAGTGTTACTTTGTATCTAGTGTTGAAGGTTTCTGGAATCCAGTTTCGAAGCTATTTTTAAACACATTGTACTATTTACTTTAAGGTTAGGCATTGGCGGATTTCGGACTCAAACGGCAAAACGGGATTCCTTTGAAAATCACTTAGTTGACTAGAGTCTCTTTTATGGATCACGTCAATAATTAAACAATATCGCCAAAGAACAAAATGTCTATAAGATTGGCAAGTTGAAAAGGCAATGGACTGATCACATATGCTCAAAAACTGATGGCCGATGGCGTCTCAGAAATTAAGGAATATATTAGCAAAAAGCTTTACATTAATTATATACTTTATTGCTCGGAAGACATTGTGTACTCGTTATTATTAATGTTGATAATGTCCAAAAGGAGTACTTAATGCTTATTACATTGCCTACCAGTCAACCCGTATGAGGTACCGGAGAAGCAACAACTGAGGTAGGCGTGTAAAAAAGATATTATATATAAAAATACTTCTAAGTACCTAAATGTGTTACAAAGTGGGGGATATATATATATATATATATATATATATATATATACAATCCGTACAATCGTACAATCCTACTCCGTACAATCACGGAGGGTCATCTAGCGATAGCGGAAGTTTCTCTTTGTTTCACTTTATGAGAAAATGGTATGCGACAGTGCGGTTGACATATGTTATAGTAAAAAAACGTTATTAATAGAAAGGTCCGCTACACACTGAGTGATGAGCGATACTGTATATATATATATATATAGTGAAACAAAGAGAAACTTCCGCTATCGCTAGATGACCCTCCGTGATTGTACGTACTCGCATATGTAATGGAATACAAAGGGTGGATGTGGATTAATAAAACATCAGCGCGTTTTACAGATCGATACAAAGTACGGTCGGGTCTGAAAATGTTTCGATGTCAACCCTTGTATGTCTGTTGACTGCTGACGCGCGGGTCTCTTCCTGCATAAGGTTAGGCCATACTCCACTACGGGGACCAAGTCCGGGTTGGTGGAGGATTGTATAGCAGTGGCGGGCCTTACTGTCAGAAGTTATCAAGCCGCCCATATAGCCTCCGACATGGCTTAACGACTGCCATTACATGACAGCCGGCACCAACGGCTTAATGGAGCTGAATATGTTTAGAAGTTTTCAAATTGCAGCCTTTATCACACTCCGGCAGTAAAGTCATTGCCTTAGTATTTATTACTTTTTGTAGATGTGCATGGATCGATTTTAGCAAAAGAATTTTTAACTTTTTGATCTTGAAACAAATTTTTAAGTAAAATTAACGCATTACTATCAGTATCTTGAAGGCGCTAAGCCGTTGGTGCCAGCTGTCACATAATGGCAGTCGTTAAGCCATGTCGAAGGCCTTATGGGCGGCTTGATAATTTCTGACAGTAAGGCCCGCCAGTGTCTTACAATCGTCCACCAACCCGGATTCGGCCCCCCGTGGTGGAATATGGCCTAACCTTCCTGCGACGCAGGAAGAGACCCGCGCCCCCGGGTACCAAGACAAGCTCGTGGGTTCGATTCCCACTGGGGTCACCGTACATTTGTACAAGTGGCCTCAGTCTGGGTATGCTGTTATGTTCGTGACGGTCTTGCCTGGTTACCATAGTACAGGAAATCCTAGTTTGGGACCAGGAAGATGATTCTCTAAAATGTATAGTTGTTTAATAGAGTCATATTACTCCGGTAATGGTCGTTTCATTCACACTATCAGTAATCTTGTAACCAATCGCATTGCAATGGTATAACCCGTGTTACTGAACTCGGCGCCTCGCACCATTCGATCTTCTTCGCGTGAGATGCCTATTTAATTTGAGCTGGAATTATTATTATTAAAATTCTTTATTGCATAAAAATTTTGCACATAGGCGAGCTTAATGCTACTTAGCATTAACTAATTTCTGCGGAACGGATGTTGAGCCACTTTAGCTGATTACGATAAGCGGAGACATGGTCAAACTTACGCAGTCCGAATATAAAACGGATGCAGAGGTTGAGCAGTCTGTCGAGTTAGTGATCATAATTTGTCGGGTTAGTGCATTAAAAATGAAAATAGTATAATCATGTGGGTACAGCGTATCATTCCGATGTAAAAAACCTAACTGAAAAGTAGGTACTCGGGGCTGTAAGTAATGCAATCTACTTCAGCCAGATGTCGCTGCCTGTACGTAATACAGAGAATAGTGTAAAGAGGTTCGAAACTTCACTGATGCCGGTGAGTCGCCCATTAGCTCAGTTGGAAAGAGCGCTGGCACGGATAGTCAGAGGTCGCGGGTTCGAATCCCGGCATGGGTGGAATTTTTAGCCTCTAAATAGGTTTTTATTTAGGTTTTGGCATATTCCGCCAACCTCCCTCTTACAAGCATGTGGTGTCAAGACGTGATCATGGCAGGAATAGTCGTCATTGCCTTGTTGCCATTTCACGAAAAATTTAATTTATCTATCTTCAGGCTATATTAGTCCACTGCTGGACACAACCCTCCCCTAATGAGCACCTTAGCGCAAGGTTATGCCATCATTGGGGGGTAATGCCCATAATCCCCACGCTGGGCATGCGGGTCGGGGATCGCAGTTGGGTGGAATTGTACTGCAGGGGGCGCTGCTGCCCACCCCCCGGTTTGTGTCCCTTAGTCGCCTTTTACAACACCCGCGGGAAGAAATTGGGTTGGTGCCATTCTCTAGGCCGACACCACACAGCGTTTTTGGACGTCGACGTAAAATTTAATTACAAAAGTTATATTAATCAGTGACCACCACCGGCGTGCGTGCATGAAGCGACTAATGAATGTTGATGAAGCGAAAAGGTTTTGTCAGGACCGTGGCAACTGAAAAACCAACCCAGCCCTCCGCGACATAGGTGGGAATGACTTCACGCCAGTATCCTAGAGGGGTAGGCAGAGACCCAAGACTTCCACTTACCACGATCCTGACTTACATTTGCTTAACGTTCATTCGAGTACCCAGCCCCTTTTATTTTCCACTTGACTTTTATCAAGGGAATATAGGCTCGCAAGATGATTTCATTAACTAATCACGTTGAAATGGTGGTTTTTTAATGCCTATTTCTCTTTGAGGAAAATTTTGGTGTAATATCTGCGGATGTACGAATTTCATAATACTAATACGCGTCGTCGCCTTCGTTTAACAGACTACCGCACATCTGGCTTCATCCGCGATTATTAGTTCGTGAGTTTGTTCACAACTTCCTAAGTTTATGTTATGTTTTAGTAATCAGCAACCAAATAGCATCTGTTGAAAATCTAGGCATCTACGCGTGAGCTTGTATTTTAGCAAACAGAACAGAACTTTTTCGAATTAGGACGTATTCGGAAAAGCTATGAAATAGGTACTCGTAGTTCTGTCGGATACTTTACATATTATAAGGTAATGTAATCAACGTATGTGAAGATAATCATTACCGTTTGTGATGTAAAGCAATCTTTTTTGCTATAGATTGAATGACATCTTATGTACGTACAACTAGAAGACAATATCAACCTTTGTATGTCTCCACTGCTGGGGAACAGGTCTCTTCCTGCATTGAAGGAAGGCTAGGCCATATTCCAGCATGGAGACCAAGTCCGGGGAAGATTAGCCCATACTCCATCACGGGAACGAAGTCCGGGTTAGTGGAGGATTGTAAGACAGTGGCGGGCCTTACTGTCAGAAGTTATCAAGCCACCATAAGGCCTCTGACATGGCTTAACGACTGCCATTACATGACAGCCGGTGCCAACGGCTTAACATGCCTTGCGAAGCACGGAAGCGCTCGGAAAAATGCCACTAGCGTTAATCACGGGGGGGTCACCCATCCAGCACCTGAACGCGCCTGTGGTTGCTCAACTCAAGTGAATGATTCCAATCACTCGGCTAGGGCACGAACACTATTTATTATCTTTATTATCTAAGTGTGCGTGCGTGCGAGCGTGTATGTGTGTGAGTGTGACGAAAGATTGATGTAGGAAACTTGTCGATAGATTCTACTAACAGATAAGCCCTTTGCTTTCAGCAGAACTTTAAATTCTTCTCCTAGGGTTAGAGAGTTTTTACCTTTTTGTATACTGTACATTACACGTGTTGTAGGTAAAACGTATTATGTATGGCTTTTATATCGGGCGCGACTTGCCTACTTACCTATTGAATCGCAATCGATGATATCCAGTAGCTCTTATATACTGCCTATGTACGAGAGTTCAGTGGAAACTGAACAGATTTTTACTAGAACGATGCCATATGGATTTATGACATCGTTCTAGTAAAAATCTGAGTTTCGGCCCAGGGATCCGTTCCACAGGAAATCCCGTTTTACTAAAATTCGCGTATATTGTGGCTCGATTGAAATATAAATTTATATGTTACATGGCGATTCGATATCATCGATTTCAACCCTTGTATGTCCCCACTTCTGGGGCACGGGTCTCTGTCTGCATCGCAGGAAGGTTAGGCCATACTCCACCAGGGCAAATCAGTAATTCAGTTAGCCTATTTTGAGTTGTTTTTATATATTTTTTGCGATAGTTAAATCATATTTCAATTTCATTTTCATGATTTATTCAATCTTAGTAATGCTATACAATTGGCGGTCTTATAGTTTAGAGTGATCTCTTCCAGGACACCTTTGGAGAGAGTAGATTACGTGAACAAAATATTCGGTATGTCCACGTGCATAAATAAGAAACTGCCCTGCACCCGCCCCCCTATTGCCCCTGAGCGACAGCCAAGTAAAAGTGCCTTAGTGTTCAATCCCTTTCTCTAATTGACCATGACTAAACCCTTATTGAGTTGGACGGCGCTTGGGCTATAGGTAATTTATGCAAAGTTCTTTCTTTAAAACTTGAAAGGCCTTGTGCAGTTTCATGGAAAACGACCGTTGCGCTTAATTAGACAGTTTTGCATATTTAAGAAAGTATTTTATGTACCCTACGCTTGAGCAGTTGGCAACACGTGTAACGGTGCAAAACTTTTTACTCTCGAAACTCGTACCCGTAAAAATTACTCTGAAACTTCTAAAATTACGTAAGTATTGTAAAAACCTATAAAACCATGACCCAGGCACTACAGCGTCGGAGTGGTCCCTTCACCCATCTAGTGTGAGTGAAGATACCACTGGACGCTGTATAAATCATCTCATTAAGTAAATGCAAAAAGGCCAATATTATTATTATTATTGTAAAAACATTTGTCCAATAAATTATGAAAAAAATATTGGTCCTAGAACAGTAAGTTTTTCAAGTTCTATTTAAAGTTCATTGGGTGTGAATGAAGAAAGTTATATATAAAGTTATAGATGTATAGGGCGCCAGGCTTAGAATGTTATACCATTTTTGATTCCTAAAATTAAAAATTACGTCACCTCTTTATTTATTCAGTTTGAAGAGTCAGCTCAAACTTAACTATAAAATAAGAATGTAACATAACCTCTATAGATTCTCACCAGTATTTACACATAAAAAAATCTAAAACACGTATGGGCACTCGCTGTAATTCTAGATTTCTCTTGGATTTCCACTAGCCACTTCACCGTTTCACGAACTACGATTACTAAAAATTTTCACGTACTTTAAAATTATCAGTCAATTTTCTAAACGTTTTTAAAATAAACAGGGTGTTATAGAAGTTATAATTTTTGTTATGTAGTCTATAAACGTCCCGAAACGTCTATAAACGCTCGTGGCCTAGGCGAACCGAGTGATTGGAATCAATCACTTGGTTAAGCAACAACAGGCGCGGTCAGGTATGAGATGGGTGAGCGTCCCGTGACTACCGCTAGTGGCATTTTTCCGAGCGCTTCCGTGCTTTGCAAGGCACGTTAAGCCGTTGGTGCCGGCTGTCATATAATGGCAGTCGTTAAGCCATGTCAGAGGCCTTATAGGCGGCTTGATAACTTCTTAGAGGAATGTCTTACAATCCTCTACCGACCCGGACTAGGCCCCCGTGATGGAGTATGGCCTAACTTTCCTGCGATGCATGAAGAGACCCGTGCCCCAGCAGTGGGGACATACAAGGGTTGATAACGTAGTCTATAAACGTCCTACTGCGGGGCAAAGGCCTTCTCTCAAAGAGTGAGTATGGGCTAAATTACCACGCGTGCCCACCGCGGATCGGCATTTTCAAGCGCTGAGGTATTTGAAAGCCTCATAACTAAGGTTTCCTTACAACGGTTCGAATGCGAACACGGCGCTTGTGAACGTTGTGTTTTAAGTTATGTCCATTTGTGAAGTTAGAGTAGTAATACCACTCGCTAACAATGATTTTTTACCTGCTTCAAACTTCTTCTATTTTCCGTTTAATTATTTATCAGTCTGGATTTAGTATAGGTACGTGGACGTCTCTACTTAATTTTAACATTGTTATACTTTTTTCAAGCATATATTATATGATTGACGGCCTCTGTGGCGCAGCGGTAGTGCATCTTCAAAAAAGTCCAAGTCTTGAATGTTCACATGTTTGTGATGTCGCTGTTTCTGGTTCTCACGACACAGGGTATCCTAGTGTGGGGCTAGAAGCAATGTATGTGCTTGTATGTAAATGTTATGTTATATTATTATCAAATACATAATGGTAAGCAAGTGTTAGATTGCCTATTTCTTTCAAATGCTCCCTTAGCGATTGCGATCTTCTGTTTAAGTTGTAAATAGCTCTTACCTACTGCTCTTTTTAAAAAGCGGTCACGCAAGTCAAGTGAAAATATTTTTATGCCACACCTGGCAATAAAGTGGCTTTTTCCGCACTCTGCGCGTACGGAAAAAGCCGCTTTCTGGCCAAGTGTAGACATAAAAAGATGTACACAACACGGGAGGTAATAAAGAAAGCTCTCGATCGCATATTTACGTCCCTCGCTTGCAGCTCGGGCCGCAAACTTCTGCGATCTCGGCCTTTCTTTGTATTACCACCCTAGTTGTGTAATGTACTATTAACGAACTTTAGGCCAAGATATCCGTCAAACAGTGCTAACGTGACTAGCTTAATTATTAGGTTGTGTTATGAAACTCACACTATCATATGTTAAAATAAAAGCACACGTTATGACCCCTGGCATTTTCGTTATAAGTAACATGGACACGTTTCATCTATTCAAAAGTTCAACACGATACAAATTTAATGCTGGAGTATTTTCAACAGATTTATTAGGAATATCGCTCTACGTTTCTGCTATAAATGGATATGTCAGCATTTCACCGTATGAAATCATACGGCATGCCGAACACCTACGATATTTACGCAATTGTGACCTCCTGTGCCCGTAGCATAACAACGCGCGAATTAGTTTGTCTCGCATTTTATGTGTCGCGCATCAGTCGGAATTAGCCACGTATGTACCGAAGGGCGCTTCCCGCCTGAGTAGTAAGATGCCATCAGTCACACGTTTGACGCCTACCGCAGAACATAGACCTCTCTCGTGGTTTTACAAGCTTCCCTGTCTCGTGCTATCCACATCCAGGGACTCCCCGCTACTGTAACCTGTTTATCAGGTCATCTGGTGAGCTGCGTCGGGTCCGTGGTCACCAGATCAGAACTTTTTCGGCTCAACGGCCGTCAGTTCTTCGAGCAATGTGTCCCGCCCAGTGCCATTTCAACTGAGCAATTTTTCGAGCTATAGCAGAAACTTGGGTTCTTCTCCTCATTCCTGATTCGATCACTCAGTGATATTTGTAACATAGTTCTCACCATTGCGCTCCATGAGCTATGGAAGCAAGTCCTGGTCGTTGAGGGCCTCATAAGTAAGCTCAAGGTCGCCCTACGCTCAATTTGACAATATAATTGTTCCGGAAAGTCGTGACTTTTGGCATCTAAAGCGCGCGACAGGCGTCGTCGTACTACCCATGCCAAAAACATGTCTCTGACGCCAATTTAAGCTTAGAATATTCTTATTGGATTGCTGTTTACTTTCTCGCTAGAGATAACATTCTTATATATCGCCCATTAAAAGAGATAACATCGTTTAAGTACCAACCTCGCTGCTTATTGAATCGATAACTTGTTTCAAGATATCCCTCGCTATGCAGAAAGGTCTTGCTGCCAGCGTTTTGGGTACCCTAAAATCAAGTACCATCTCCTATTGGAGGTTGCCAACCAATTCAGCTATCTTGCTTTTCGAGGTTGCCATACAAACAAGAGAGATGGAGAAAGCTATGCTAGAAGTTTCTCTGAAGGATAGGATTCATAACGAATGCATCCGACAGAGAACCAAAGTTATCGACACAGCTTCCAATCGAATAACTTTACTACCGCGTTAATCGAGCATTGAGTAGTGAGTATGAGTAAGTTAACCGTTCGAACTAGCAATACGCTGTCACAGTACAACTCGCACTCGCGTTTATTCGTGTTTTGGCTGGTAAACGTGTTCACTTCTCAACGTAATCCATTACAACTCGCACTCAGCAATTTTAATTTCCATACTTGTCGCTAGGCGGCGCTTCCTCGATGCCATAGAAATATGAGTTTACGTTAACGCGATCGAGTAGTTAAGAAACTGATTAAACGTGTTCTTGAGTGGAGACCGCGACTTGGCAAACGTAGTGTCTGACGCCCTCCGACTAGGTGGGATGACGATCTGCGAAAAACTGCCGGCAGATGCTGGATGCGGCAAGCTGATGACTGGGCGCTATGCGCTCATTAGGGGAAGGCTACGTCCAGCAGTGGACTAGTATAGCCTGAAGAAGAAGAAAGAGAAAAATACAAACAAGGAATTAGTACTTAGTTGAAACCACAGTCATATAGCCATGATACCATTGGTGGCTATGTTAATTAAGGTCTTTGAAAGGACTAAGTTTGGAAATGTTTTGTCCATATTTTCTCCAAAATTATCTAGATTTTGAAATGGACACACAGTTTGAATTGTAACGTTCATTAAGTCGCAGTTTCTGAGCTACTATGAATAATTCTTTTCAGTTCATTTCATTGGTCCCCCAGGTCTCGCTCTTCCTGGAATCTTGCTTTTAGGATATGTTTCCAGGTGGTTTACTTAATTAACCGTATTCATATTTTCAGTCGGATGTTTCGTTGTCCTTTTTGATAATGTATTATTATTTGTTGTTTGATCTTGAGATTGGCATACGCTACACCAGAGCGACGATCGTCAACTGCCATATTGGTGGGCAATGGGGCCGTCATATCCTACTAATATCATTGAATTTGATGCTAATATTATAAACGCGAAAGTTTGTAAGTATGGATGGATGTTTGTTACTTTTTCACTTAAAAACTACTGAATGGATTTTAATGAAACTTTACAATAATGTAGCTTATACATCAGAATCATCACATAGGCTACAATTTATGAGGATATTGTGTGAATTGTCCAAAATATAGCGATAAGGGTCAGGTAAGTAGGAAAAAATCTAACATCTGCGAGTTTTCTGGCGTGCGCCGACAAAAGCTTATCTACGCCACGCTAATATAAGCTACTCGAAATACTAACCCTGCGCAGACGAGGTCGCGGGTATACATATTAATTTAATGTTATTGCTGCCACCAGCTGTCACACTACATTTTTTTAGACGTATATGTAAAAGAATACGCCCGTGAATGTAAGACATGTGTGCGTACATATGTGTGTGTGTGTGTATATGTGTGCGTGTGTGTGTGGTGTGTGGGTGGCTGCGTTTACTCGCATTTGTATGTGTGTTTGGGTGAGAGATAATATATGTGTCTGGATGTGTAGTGTTGTTAAACAAATGTTTATGTGAACATACTCGTACTTAGGGTGACCTGAGGGAAATCCAGTAAGTACATATATACTTATCCAGGGATAAAGTGATAAATATAAGATTAACATATTGTTAGTCGCACAATTTGTCTCTGGATAGCTCTACAAATATTGTGGTGTAACTTCCATAACGTGTTCTTTAGACTTACTCATATTTACGAGATAGAGCTCACCTATGGATAAACACATGGATCGTACTATCGGATGAAAGTGAAATTAATGTTTCAACTTCTAAAACATAACATAACATTTACATACAGGCACATACATTGCTTCTGGCCCCACACTATGATACCCTGAGTCGTAGGAACTAGAAACAACGACTTCACAAACATATAAACATCCAAGACCTGGGGTTTTTTTGTTTCCAGCCGGGGTTCGAGCCCGGAACCCCTTGCGTGGTAGGCAGACGCGCTACCGTTGCGCCACAGAGGTTGTCGTTATCTGAAAAGTGGGAATTTGCCCCTTCGGATTTATTCCTTTTTATCTCTCTGTGATAAAAGGCGTGCGTGCATGCAACGACGTATGAACGTTGATGAAGCGAAGGTGATCTGTCAGGATCGTGGCAAGTGGCAGTCCCTGGTCTTTGCCTACCCCACTGTGATACAGGCGTGAGATTATGCATGTATGTATCTCTCTGAGAGATGACCCTGCAGTAATACGTCTATAGGCTACTTAAAAAATATCCAAATCATTTAAAAATCACCCGCACGATTGACCTACTTTTCAAAAGGACGCTGCCCTAATTCCCAGATAACGACAGCCTCCCTTAACGTCAGTCCTTTAAAATGCGTCGCGATCGAAAAAGATTAGTAACCAATAGCGACGGGGGAATACCACGGCCGTGACCCGGTTGCCATAGCAACACTCTTGCCTGAAACGTGAAGCCTTTAAATAGAAATAAAACGATACAGAATACCACTATAATACGTGATGAACTGTCTCTTGCTATGCCTGCAGGATACATGCCTGAGTTTATTACATGTAATAATTTCACGGAGCGGCAATAACACTTTGCCTAGAGTATCGAATACGAGTGCAAAAAGTCTTTATAAATATAATCATAATACAGCGTATATATGTCCATATAGACCTTCTTTTGATTTTATGTGCAATAAAGATTTTTTCAACTCAATTCAAACGGCGCTATGGCGCTCATTAGGGGAGGGCTATATCCAGCAGTGGACTATATAATATAGCCTGAAGAAGAAGAAGAATTCAAATGGCGGCATTATCACTAAAAGTGATCTCTTCCAGATAACCTTTGTGTCAACTGGAGCAATACATTGGAAAACAAAGTAGTAAAAGTGAGGACATATAATAAATAGTAAAATAATGTCTTCATTATTTCCATTTTGATGGCTACAAGTAGAAGTATACTACTATCGGTCGGAATGGAGTTTTTTTAATCTTTTTTTCAACATTGACATTCGATAAAAAGAATGATTTGATTATGATTAAGGGCTGATTTTTCAATAGTCAGATAAATTTATCACGAATAAAAATGGCGGTTTGACAGCTTATGTATGAAAATTATGTCAAACCGCCATTTTTATTCCTCAGATAAAAGTTATCTGACTATTAATTAAACGATAACTGTGAAGGAAAACATCGTGAAACACCTGAGTGTTTGAAACATCGTGAGGATAAATGCGTGTCTGAGGTATTCAAATACCGTCGTCGTCGTCGTCAGGCTATACTAGTCCACTGCTGGAAATAGCCCTCCCCTAAAGAGCGCCACTTTATGCCATCATAGGGGGTAATGCCCATAATACCCACGCTGGGCATGCGGGTTAGGGATCGCAGTTAGGTGGACTTGTACAGCAGGGGGCGCTGATGCCCACCCCCGAATGGTGTCCCTTAGTCGCCTTTTACGACACCCGCGGGGAGAATTGGGTTGGTGCTATTCTCTTGGCCGACACCACACAGCAAATACCGCAGCACTTGGAATTGCCAATTCGAGGTAAGCACGCGTGGTAATCAAGCCTACTCCGCCTCCTCTCTCCCTATAAGAAGGCATGTGCCCTGCAGTAGGCCGTCGATAGGCTACAAAAAATACACTATTGATTTATATTTGAGCGAAAGTTCTAACTGAGAAACTTCTACTTTTTTGCGTAAGCAACCTCTTGCAATCTCCACAGGTGTTATTAACCCTTATTTTGTTTTGCTTTAATTAAAGTTATAACGTTACCTTCTGGGGTTAACAGCTGATGTTAAATATGTAATGTTGTTTAATTTTTATTAATAATAAAAACTGGAACGACTTCAACTGTTGCTTTATTTGCAGATAGGTGTTGTTATTTTATAATAAAATAGAAAAACTGGATAAAAACGGATCAGCAGGTAAAACAGTCAGATTTAGTTGATGGGTAAAGTTATATAATGATGAAAATGAGGAAAATTTCGAAATGTGTGAAATAATTTTAATAGTTGATAGAGAGAAAAAGAAATATAAAGAATGGTATAAAGAGTTTTGCACTGTTACAAATAGACCTGCAGATCAGTTTTTTAGAGATTGGCAAAATAGTTTTTAAGTTCACAATCAGTCCTGCTATTAATTTGGATGATTTTAAATTCCTCACTAATATTTTTTTAAATTATACTAATATTGAGACGTAACCCGGCTGCTGATTAGGAATGAACAGTTTGGGATCCAGTCATGTTTTTGTGATCACAAAAGAAAAAAACACAAAAACATTTTACGTTTATTCTTAATTATTAAAATCAAACCCAGCTTCAACAAAAAGCGTAAGTATTCCAAATATGTTAAAATATGATGATTTAACATACACACCTACACAAGCACATAACCATATACTCTTTCTATCTCTCTCTCTCTTTCTCACACACACACACACATACACACACACACACACACACACACATAGACGCACATAAAGACATATTACATTTGCGACTGCACTAACAAAAGTCAATGAAAATAAAGATTAATGGATTTTGACATACACATAGACAACGTCCGAAATTGTATACATTTTGTCCAAATTCCGCAAATATATTTTAACAGTTACCGGTAAAAATAAGGTAATGTAATGAAGCACATAATTATCCCAATCTCTCGTAGTCAATGGCGTAGTAGCAGCAATGTGCTACGTCGGAGCACCGCTACGCCGTAGTACTTGGAGCTCCAGAAAGCGGGCAGGTAGGAATGTAGCTTTCTTTTAATATTTTTCTTTAAAAACATATCGGTTACGTTAATGGAAGTAAAGATACATTATGTTCGTTAGGTACTAGTTTAAACTGAATTGCGGCGGAATAGCATTTCGTGACGAGCAAAATAATTAAAATATCCTCACAACACGACGACCTCCTGCACCACTGAATGGCAGTAAATGCAATTAGATTTAACTCCACCTTTTGTATGTTATCGTTTTTGCAATAAAAAATTAATAGTATGGCTTGTCCTTGACTCAAACTAAGACACTTCACGCTATAGTAAGCAGGCAAAGACATCATCACAAACATGGAGATATACTCCAACTGAGGCCATGCGTAAAACTCGCTAACGAATCCGCCGTTTTGAAATCATATTTTCGCATATTATTTACGCATTCTTGATAATATTGTACATATGTTAGAGATCGGTTTGAATAAAACACGCATCTGTAAATACTGCAACAAGTTCTCTTTAACTCAACCTGCAACAACTCTACACTGGTAGAGTTGAGCCTATGCCCAGCAGTGGGTTGATGTGGGCTGATTATAGATAGATAGAAGCCATGCCTACAACCTTACGGCGGATCCCAGTGGAAATTGAACCCAAGACCTATAGCATGAACCCACGTGTTACGCTAGAACAACGAGGCATTCATTTTTTATTACAGGTAAAAAACATGTAACGCTGGATAGCACATTACAAATACATCGATATTTAAAAACCTATTAAGAGGCTAAAAATTTCACCCATGCCGGGATTCGAACCCGCAACCTTTGGCTATCCGTGCCAGCGCTCTACCAATTGAGCCAATGGGCGACTCACGGCATCAGTGAAATTTCGAACCTCTTTACACTATTCTCTGTATTACGTACAGGCAGCGACATCTGACTTAAGCAAACTGATGCCGTGAGTCGCCCATTGGCTCAATTGGTAGAGCGCTGGCACGGATAGCCAGAGGTTGCGGGTTCGAATCCCGGCATGGGTGAAATTTTTAGCCTCTTAATAGGTTTTTAAATTTGTTCCTTAGCACGGGTTAGTGCATTAAAATAAAAATAGTACGTCGATATTGTTCTCCAGTGTTAATTACTGTTCGCTAATTGATGTTTGCTTTGTGTCTGTTTATGTAAATTTATTTTGCTAATTTGAAAGAACTTTTTGTGTATTTAACGTGACAAATTAAATGTAAAAAACAAATTAAAAACTTCGCTGACAATTTTGAACAACCAATCTATCTTAAGTTAACCTAAAGTTCAATCACTGCTCTTGGCTTATTTTTTGAAAAACAATGCTTCGTAACTTCATCATAAAAGTTGAATATTGCGTTGATTCGGAGTAATGGAGAGAATAAAGGTAGAAGGATTGAAAGAGAGAATGAAATATATCGAGAAACTATGCTTGGGAAGACCAAGAAGAAGCAAGGAACCTCTCATCCGGACATAATTTGTCTAAATAGAGAATGTTTCAGCGAAGATCATGATCAAAAGCTCCCGGAATCGACGTGCTGGATAAATTTCTAAATAAATATTCATGGACATATTACACAGATCTCGTTAGCCCTATACTAAGTACAACTAAATGACTTCTGTTATAGGTGATAACTTGACGATAGATTTTACACGATAATACATCGATTAATGAATGTTGACGAAGTGTGTAACGGTGCAAACCTTTTTACAACATTTTTGTTGTTCTGTCCTTTTGGTTTTAAATCAAAATTTACAATCACGTCACATATTGTAGATTTCTTTTGCATCCGTATCTTTCTACTTCTCTATTATTCTTAAGACGAAAGGACACCACTGACCATTTTTATCTGTCCAAAAATTATCTCTTTTCTTTTATCAGTCAGTCCGTTTTCTACAGTTTTAAAAATATACACATAGTATTTTGCAGTCGTATACATATTTTATTAATATTTAATACCCCTCAATGGCGTCCCACCGTGGGGTTTAACAGGATCGTGGTAAATAGCAAGACCTAGTCTCTGCCTACCCTTCTGATATACAGGCGTGGGTGTAAGTATGTCTGTATCGAATTTATGTATGTACGAATCTATCTTCCTCTAAAATAGTTGTGACTGATGACGTCTGACTACTGCGTTGTACTCGTGCACGAATGCTGTTCGTGTGTCTGGTCGCAGCACTTATGTTTTTCCTACTTTTGTAAGATATTTAACTGATGCTTTGGCATTTAAAGTTGGCAATCATGAAATTTTGTCATACGTATAAATTATATTCTTTTTAATGCACTAACCCGTACTAGGGACCTAATTAGAGGCCAAAAATTCCACCCATGCCGTGACTTGCAACCGCGACCTCTGGCTAACCGTGGCAGCGCTCTCCCATTAACTCAGTTGGGAGAGCGCTGGCATGGTTAGCCAGAGGTTTCAATTGATGTATTTGGTTTAAGATGACTTGAGATAAAATGGTCAAGAGTATCTATACGGCCCGGAGGCAGCGGCTTACATTTTGTAGTCTACATTGACATTCAGCCAACAGACAGTAAATTCTGTACGTGGAAATAAATTTAATTTAATTGAACTGAATGACTGGCTGACGGGATGTGCTATCTAATTTGACCTTTAGCAGTTACGTATCACAACATTATAGGTACAGAAATTTTGCGGGTAATTGAACTAAATATTCAACCGGAATTATCTGTGCCAGATATTGGAGGTATTTCCCGGCGAACCGCAAAGTGATTTTAACGGGCCAAACCAACATTTGAGTTGCGGTTTGACTGGCATTGACACTGTGATAATAATAATGGTACGAAGCAAAATCGACCTATAGTAGGTAATTTAAGATGCGTAGTAAGGGGAACGTATACTTTGCTTGTGAAGCAATTGCAATCGGAATTATTGTGAATAATGCGATACATAAATGTAATATTTAAAATACCGGCTATTTCTCTTCCATCGTCGTCAGGCTATACTAGTCCACTGCTGGACATAGCCCTCCCCTTAAGAGCGCCACGTTGTGCCATCATTGGGGGTAAATGCCCATAATCCCCAAGCTGGGCATGTGGGTTGGGGATCGCAGATTGGTGGAATTGTACTGCTGGGGGCGCTGCTGCCCACCCCCCGGTTTGAGGCCCTTAGTCGCCTTTTACGACACCCGCGGGAAGTATTTGGGTCGATGCTATTCTCTAGGCCGACACCACACAGCAATATTAACGTACAGCAACGTTTAGACTACTACAGTAATATTTCCTTGAATAAAGTCTTTTTAAATTTAATACCTGTTTCATAGTTTATAAACTTTTCTTCTCGACTATACTCTGTACAGCTGCTAATTTGTCCTGCTGAGATACTGTCCAGCTGAGAATCTGTACAGTTGCGAATCTGTCCAGTCGCTCCGTTTGTCCAGCTGAGAAACTGTCTAGCTGAGAATCCGTCCAGTTGTGAATCTGTCCAGTTGCTCCGGAGGGTAATTGACATTGTTATATATATTTTCTTTTTTTACAGATTTGTTTAAATTATGAATTAATTAATTTGTTAATGATTTGTTTAAAACTGGGAAGGATGGGGATGAGGCACGTAAAATGACAAATATTTCGACTACCTCGTTGGCTTATTGTTGGTGTCATGTCTGATTACCTTGTCAGAGGTCATTGGTGTGATTCCCACTGGGAGCCTACTGCCGCATTTTATTACTTTTATTTATAAAAAGCTACTTAGAGGCTGAAAATTCCACCCATGCCGGGAACTCGCGGCTATCCGTACCAGCGTTCTCCCAACTGAGCCAATGGGCGAGTCACCGGCATCAGTGAAACATCGAACCTCTTTACAATACTCTCTGTATTACGCAGCTTACAACATTATGCAAGTAGAAAAATATAGGTAACTAAGAGCTTATAACAGACTCTCGCCTATAGATACAACGCAACCAAACAATGTATGGACTTCATGCTTCAAACACATAGCTTATGAGAAGCATTTTAGACACTGAATCACGAAGGAGTGTCGTTATTTATATGCCGTTTTAAGAATTCGACCGCAGGGCCTAGAAATATTTGACAAGGAGAAAATTTCGCGTATGAAATAATACGCTTATATTTCAGCTCCGTTACTCCTTGAAATTCATAACATAGATAAGAAAATTGCCTCTTTTAGTGATCTCATAACCAGATTTAACTACAACATGACATAACCTCACGCCTGTACCCTAAAGGTATAGGCAGAGATCAGGGACTGTCACTCGCCACGATCCTGACAGATCACCTTCGCTTAATAAACGTTCACATGGTATTTATACAAAACTAGCTGGTGCCCGTGACTTCGTCTACGCAGGAATATCAGGTAGATATTTTCTTACATCGGAAGGACACTTATCGTCATATTTTGGACAATTCACACAATATCTTTTTAAATTGTAGCTTATGTGTTATTCCGATGTATAAGCTATGTTCGCGCGAGAATCGATCGCGCGACGTAATCATGTCATTCATTCATTACTCGTTCGTTCCGGTGCCGTCGCTCGCGCCGCTATTAATTATCCATCCATCTGCACACACATTCGCACTGTGACATACGCGCGTGATAAGTGCTCGAATTCTCGTGAAGTGATAGACATTTGGTGACCAATAAACTTTATCAGCTCAAAGAACAATATTAGACTATAAGTGAACAGTTCAGGAGTGTTCCCCGTGCGCTGGACGCATCAGCTCATTCATCACCGCTCTTCATCTGCCCAACAGCTCAAAGCGATCCGTCATTCACCATCATCAAGTAAGTCCATTCACTTCACCTCCCATTCCGCTCTCTCAATCAGCCCATCGAGAGGTAGACCTAGCCGACACTGGCTGCCAAGCTATATTGTTATAATGTTTCATTAAAATCCATTCAATAGTTTTACGTGAAAAAGTAAGAAACATCCATCCATCCATCCATATTGACAAACTTTCGCGTTTATGCTATGAGTAAAGATTACACAAAAATTGTGACTTATTGAACGTTACAAAATAAACTAGGAATCCATTTTAAAATCTGGATAATTTTGGACAAAAAATGGACAAAAACTGCAAACTTAGTCATGTTGTAGTTCATTAGATGTTGCATGCAATCACGGCAATAAGGGATCCCAGGTTCTCAAACTTTGACCAAATAGAGGATATACTAGCAAGACAAGATAAAAAGTACCCAGATTTAACTATAACTGGAGTAAATAAAAATGAATTAATTAGTATGAATGTATAAAAAAAAACAAACAAGAAAAAAACTATAACTATTATAATTCTAACAACTATACTAATTTAATTCCGGATTCACTTAAATGATTTTTGTAGGATGAGTCCGACCGATCCGATAACTCAATATTTGTCCGTTGGTCACATTTGTATCGTATTAATCGCTCGGGTTGCATGACTTACCGCCAGTTTCTTGAACTCATACAGTCTGTTAATCAACTGCTGTTTTTAATGCACTTTTGTCAGCTGGCAGCTGTTAACACAAGATTAACAAAAATGCGATTTAACACCAATTAGTAAGTTATCAGATCGGACTGTGTGGTGTCGGGCTAGAGAAGAGCACCAACCCAATACTTCCCGGGGGTGTCGTAAAAGGTGACTAAGGGACACAAACCGGGGGGTGGGCAGCAGCGCCCCCTGCAGTACAATTCCACCGAACTGCGATCCCCAACCCGCATGCCCAGCGTGGGGATTATAGGCATTACCCCCTATGATAGCACAACGTGGCGCTCTTTAGGGGAGGGCTATGTCCAGCAGTGGACTTGTATAGCCTGACGATGACGACGAAGATCGGTCGGACTCATCCGACAAAAATCAAGTGCTACCGTGGGCAAGAGTTGTTTTAGTTGTAACACCTGGTATAATAATGGGCTTCAATACAGTATCAATAGGGATCGATTACGTTACAGTCATTGAAATTTAATAATATAATTTAAGTCTCGCAGACAGCGGTCTATGATGCAAAATAATACCGTCATATTACTCCAGAGAGTCTAGAGCATCCCAAAGCCTCGGTTAGCGCACAAAAGCCTCAATTTCCCAAGTTAGGTCGTAACCTCGGGCGTCCGCGACCCTCGGTTATCAATTATGAAGACTCCTGAATATTTGAGCTTTAATCCTGCGAGCCGAGTAGTCAGCTGCGCTGGATTACTATGAATGTTATAGGTACATTTCTACTTGCGTTCCAAGCGTGATACAATTTTTTAAAGTAGAAGAACGTATTGCTACTACAACTTCACAGATGTATTTAAAAAAAAAAAACAAGTTAGACCCTAAAAAAATCCACCCATGCCGGGACTCGAACCCGCGACCTTTGGTTAACCGTGCCAGATGTACCTAACTTAGAAAACAAAGTCATTGGTACATGTCCGCACTAGGAATCGAACCTGGGTCTCTTGCTTTTGTCTTCGTTGTTCTACCCACTTGGCCACCGCCTCTCCCTTAAGTGAAGGAAAACGTGAGGAAACCTGAGTGTCTGCGGAGCAAATAACTCAGTGCTTGAAATCGCTAATCTGCGGTGGGCACGCGTGGTAACTCTCTTTATGAGAGAAGGCCTGTGCCTGGCTATATAGGACGTTTGTGGGATAAATAAAATAAGTAGAACGTCTTTGAACTAAAACTTTCGTAAGCACAATACATTGTAGACTTTTAGTCCGGATCTACTTACGGTTGTTGTTATATGTTTTTGTTGTAGTGTGAGACGAGCAACCGACGACTCGAGCTCCGTAGACTTGGGCAAAGTGTGTCCTTAAAGGGAGTTATTATATCTCATATCTTTGCTCACTGAGACACACTATATCTCTATCATATCTCGCTTACCACTTGTGTCCTAGCTCATATGACGTCCAATCAACTAAGTGCGTGTGGAAACAAGAGACACAAGTGGTGAGTCAGTCTAGTCTACCTATTCTCTACTTTATCCAGATCACACGTTTTTTTTTGCTGAACTTTCTCTCATAGCTCCTTGGTTACGACAAGAAATGCGGCCGAATGTAACCGATATCAGACGATGTTGATCTCGCTCTCGCGCATTGTGTGTGAGTTGGATAAAGTAGCAGGAGATGACTACCGTACTGAGTTGAGATGTGTGAGGGAGCCAGATATAGTGGACATCTCTGGGATATGAGTGGGATACACTTGACGGCGAGGGTGTTGTGTGTCCACTCATATCTGGCTCTTGAGTTACCAAAGGCTAGAGCTCCGTCTCTGCTCAGCATGATTAAGCTCTCTGCGAATCGAAGCGAAACCTGGTCGGACTCTTCCGATATAACAACACCCGTAAATAGACCCGGACTAAAACTCTACAAGTAGAACATTGGCTCCAAATTATATACATTTGCAAAGTTATAGTAGCAATACTATTCGCCGACTTTGAAGAAAAACATCGTGAGGAAACCGGACCGATTGAGAGTATTCAAGTACCTCAACGCTAGAACTTGGCAATCCGCGATGGGCACGCTTGGTAATTAGCCCAAACTCTCACTCTAACTTTCATATGAATTGATACAAATTATCCTTTAAATGTAATTATTTCAGGCTGTATAATATAATTTACAGTCCCTATTAAAGGGCCTAATGAAGAAGGTCGGTAACATATCTAGAGTGTGTTGGGTTCACGGACAATAATCGATGCCAATTTTTGTATGACCCTACTGCTGCAGCACGGGTCACTTTGTGCAACTCAGGAAAGTTAGGCCATACTCCACCACGGGGACCAAGTCCGGATTGGTGGAGGATTGTAAAACTGTGGCGGGACTTAATGTCAGAAGTTATCAAGCCGCCCATAAGGCCTCTGACATGGCTAACGACTGTCATTACATGATAAGTTACGAATCACAGAAGCGCATGGAAAAATGCCACTAGCGATAGTCACGGGACAACCCATCCCGCACCTGACCGCGCCTGTTGTTGCTTAACTCAAGTAATTGATTCCAATCACTTGGTTCGACTAGGCCACAACCGCTTCAATAGGAATAATTTCGCCGAAATGATATAGCTATTTACTCCGACTGTTTTGGGAACAATCAAAACAAACTTGGCTTCCGTGGTAGGCCGTTCCCGGGCAAATCCGGGCCTCCCGGGGTCACGGCCGGGTCTACGCTAAGTAGGTATTGTCAGGTAAATGGAACCGTTACAAGGTGATGCGAGTGTGGCTTTTATTCGCAGCGTGCGAGAGATGAAAGTTGAAGGTCGGAAGATTTACGTTGCGCTTACAAAAAAGATAATCAAGTGTTTTACTTAATAAATAAATAGAATAAAAAGAACTTTACTCAAAAGCAACAAATGTGCTTATGATACGAATACATAATTTAGTTCACACTTTTAAATTGGTCGGAGCCTCAGCAATAATGCGGTTTTCAGTCTCCGCCGGGATTTCCTACACTTTTTCTCAGTTAATAAAAAACAATTAGGCATTAAAAATAAACAAACATTTAAAGCAAAATAAAAGCATACACGCGGAAACAAAGTAAAATAAATGGAAGAAACGAACCGGTACCACGAGCAGGCAGTTGACGATTGGCAAGCAGTTAAAAAGTAATTAGTTTTTAACTTGAAAATTATTATTATTATTTAGTATGTGTAAATCTATTTAAATGAATATGAACTTATCATTGAAATAAATATAGTCAGTGGAAAGTACACAGCTCACGTATATTTGTACCTATGTATTATTTGAATGTTCTGTATTTTAGCGGTCTGCATTGGATTTTACTTAGAGACGGGAAACAGCAGCGCAATAATTTATTTTCAATTTTCTGTTTGGCTCAGTGAATCGTCCAATAAATGGAAGAATATTGTATTTTTCCACTCGAAAGCTATTTTCTCTCGAAATTGCTGCTTCTAGTAATGTCGAGACTTCTTGTTATAATAATGTTTAATGTTGAAGCAAAATAGATCTGTTGGTGTCGTGGCAAGTGGCAGAACCTGATCTCTGCTTTGCCCCTCTGGGATACAGACGTGAGTTTATGTATGTGTGTTTGTTAAACCGTTAAATCTATAACACATACATGCATGTATAGATACAACTTAACTCGAGTTAAATGAGCTAAACCGGGGTGAGCAAGTGGGCCTTAGACAATTATGTTCACTAATCCTTATAAAGATAAACATAACAGATACATTACTTGTGTATTTATTACAGAAATTAACTATTGCTCTTCATAGTAGATTATTACATACCACTGCCATGATCTTTGGAAAATATACTTTGACGGTCCAAAGAAAAAGGTAAATGGTTAAGCACAACGCAGTGTGAACCTCATCGAGTGCCCTTTATGTTAGTATTAAGTTGAGCAGAAATAAGCGGAAGAAATCCCGCGGGTGTCGTAAAAGGCGACTAAGGGACACAAACCGGGGGGTGTGGGTAGCAGCGTCCCCTGCAGTACAATACCACCAAACTGCGATCCCCAACCCGTATGCCCAGCGTGGGGATTATGGGCACTACCCCCCCAATGATGGCACAACCTTGCGCTATGGCGCTCATTAGCGGAGGGCTATGTCCAGCAGTGGACTAATATAGCGTGAAGAAGTTACTCCACCACGACGGCCAAATCCGGATTAGTGGAGGCTTGCAAGACTAGTGGCTGGTCTTACTGTCAGAAGTTTTCAAGCCGCCCTAAGGCCTCTGACTTGGTTTAACGACTGCCATCTATCGATAAGCTAGCACCAACTGCTTAACGTGCCTTGCAAAGCACGAAACCGCTCGAAAAAATGCAATAGCGTTAGTCATAACCGGTTTACCCATCCATGCTCTGAACACGCCCTGTGCTGCTTAACCTTCGTGGTCGTTTAAGATCATTCGGGCAGCCGGGGCTACGAGCAATTCTGGACACATGCCGCTTATAAATTTGGCTTTCTAATGAATAAAATAAACAGCCAAATTGCTCAATATTTGATTGAACTTTTACTGTGAGGAACATTTCGAAATAACCAAACGTTATCTAATGTTCGAGGAAAAAGAAATACATTTAATCATCGCCTCACAGACATTATACAAGACGTAGGGAACAAAAGGAAATAGATAAAGCAAAAAACACGACACAAAAAACATAGGAAAAGGACACAAGGTGAAAGTCCCAGGGGCGGGGAAACAGGTACGAGTAGTTAGCAGACTTATTAACCACAACACTGCTTTTCTGTTAGGGCCAATGATTAACGAAAATATCCATGGAGACAGAGAACATAATTAATATTATTAGTAAAATTGTAAGACAATGACGTACAACAGGGGTTCTTAACCTTTTAAAGACGTCGGACTATTTTACCACAGGACTTGGATAAACGACTGCCCTAAGCATGTGTAGAAGCATCCCACTAGCTCATAACACAAAAATATTAATTCGTTAATTCATACGTACTTATTATTCTCCTGGAACTTTCATGAATTTTTCAAATAAATTAAAGTTACGAAACTTCCGCCTCCCGGTCATTGACACTGGTCTCCTGTGCCAGTCAAGTAAAACGTTCCGTTTCACAAAACATGCGGACAGTAAACGTATTGAAATAAACGATAAATTATATCAAAGGAAAAAACCAGTATTAAGTTTCCACTTACTATTTATTTTACTGCAGTATTTTACTTTTATAACCCAATTACGTTTGATTTCATGGATAACGTAGCCCATACTTTTATTTAGTCAACTCTTTTTTGTCTTGTCAATAACCACCCAGTTGCATTATTGTTAATATACGGAATGTTATATATTACATCTTTACATCTTTAAATAAAACACTCATAATTTTGCGACTAACATACTATTACACAATTTTACATTATTATTTTGCAATAATAGCTTCCCAGATCACTTTTGCTCCAATGCCTCCAGAGACTACCAGTGGTCCGCGGACCACTGGTAGAGAACCACTGCGGTACGATTAGATGTATGTTTTATGTCGACGTGGGCGGTGCGTGGAGCCTTAACATGGGAGGGACTGTAGAATACTCTGGATTAAATCCTCAAACTAACATGACAAATATAATAATAACTTGCACACAACACCATCCCTTGACCACCTAGATTGTGTAACTTTCAATGTATACAACTGTGTGCGAAAGTGGAATGTTAAGTTAACTGTGCTGTATAGATATTTGGCGTAATATGTATCAGTCTTAGTGGATACCGCATTTTAGTCGCGTCTGAGACGTGACAATGATATTGAGATACATACTCATAATAATACGACATACATACGTATAGGTTAAAAATTACATAATCTAGGCACTGGTCCCAAACTAGGATTCCCTGTACTATGGTAACAAGGCAAGAACGTCACTAACATGAACATACACCCAAACTGAGGCCACTATAAATGTACGGCGTCCCCAAGTAAGAAGGGAACCCACGACCTCTGACGTGGTAGCCAAGTGCACTAACTCGACCCGTTGGTCTAGGTAGTCAATACAGCTAACCAAGTTTATTTGAATTTATTGAAGTTTGTAAAAGTTATTATTACTCCGCCCGCTTCCCTAGCTCTGTTGCGTAATTCACAAGCAACCACCGATCACCAGACGATCGGCTCGAATGCACACTTTTGTCGTCGACATTCCGCGAATCCGAGCGATTCGCGAATTTTCTTATATTAAGAACAGCAATATTGTGGAACACGCCCATCGTCTGCTTTTCCGGAGACCTATAATCTGGGTGTCTTTAAAAGTAGAGAAGTAGCTTAACCGGCATTTAACAGTTAAGCACGTAACATGGTAGACTCGGTCTTCGCTTACGATCAGGCACGACTGGGGTCAAGTGTAACTTGTCCTACTTAAAAAAAAACATAACATAACGTAACTACAGGTTCTAAAAAAAAAATAAAAAAAAACCTTTTGTACTCCTTACATCTCTAAGACTATAAGTACTTATTTTCTATGCGTACAAATTTTGTTGAACGACACACGCACCTTACTTGCTATTACTTATACTACGCCTTCAATCAAACTACACTATATATATTAGTGTTATAAGACTAGTACTTAATTTCTATGCGTACAAATGTTGTTGTACGACACACGCACCTTACTTGCTATTACTTATACTACGCCTTCAATCAAACTACACTATATAGTATATAAGTAATAGCAAGTAAGGTGCGTGTTTCGTACAACAACATTTGTACGCATAGAAATTAAGTACTCATAGTCTTAGAGATGTAAGGAGTACAAAAGGGAAAAGAAAAGATAAAAGCAATCGGAACAAAAAAAGGCACGGACCCAGCGTCTGTGGAAAAATATGAAGATTGAGACATCTTCTGTGATGAAGATTAAGACATCGACCCCCGTTCCCTACTTGTTCCACACTTGGGCTACAAGTGAGGTTCCCCTGTTGCCCTCTCCACCCCCGATTTTTTTCAAACCCATTATTTTTGATCTAGTAACTTTTGTTAGAATATTATCGGGGCTTAATCGCGTAGTAATTTATTGCTATTTTACCTTGACGTTTCGACGACGTTACAGTCATCGTGGTCACGAGAAGACTAATGACCCTGAGAAGGTTCCAGACATTACAAAGCACTATTAGGGTTGCGACACACTAAACCTAAATATTCTAACAATGTTTTAAAGTCGAGAAAGTTTAAAATATGTTAATAACTTTTAATATGAAAGTGACCTACTTTTTTATTTTGCATTCCTCTGGAATGCATTCCTTCGAGAAATTTTATTCTTACTCATTACTTGCTGTTTTGACTAGCGGTACTTGTCGTATGAATTTCAAGTCTTATTCATATTGTTCATATTACCTTCAATCGAAAATACCGTAAGTATTTTATCCAAGAAAAAAATATGAACACACTAATACCTGAAGGTACTTAAATTACTGGGCCTGTATCCCAGGCATAGAACAGAGTATATTCGGTTAGGTATTTTCCATGTACAATTTCCACTACAGACTATTTTAATAGGCTTCTATCAAATGTTTTAAGGAATTGGTTTTTTATAAGTTTTTTCAGCCAGATGTCGCTGCCTGTACGTAATACAGAGAATATTGTAAAGAGGTTCGAAATTTTACTGATGCCGGTAAGTCGCCCATTAGCTCAGTTGGAAAGATTGCTGGCACAGATAGCCAGAGGTCGCGGGTTCGAATCCCGGCATGGGTGGACTTTTAGCCTCTAAATAGGTTTTTTAAAATTTTTTTAAGTATGCCCGAAGAGAATAGAATTCCCTCAGCTAAAGTCACTCGACTGTGACAAACCGGGACTACCACTTTTAAAAGAGTTTGTCCCTACAACGAAGCATTAGCTAATGACCTACCAAGTATAACTGACTGTTTGAATAAAAAAAAATACTCTTGCTTTTTTTTGGGTTCCGTATCCACCACCGGTGCCAGACAACGCAACCATATAAGAGACCTCCATGGAATAAAACCAGTCCCATTGATGAAGGGAAACAAATCTTTTTCTGCTTTCTGCTGCTTAGATTCGTAGCAAAGTAAACATGTCAAATTGTTGTCTAATTTCCTAAATAATAGCTGAAGAATAGTTTTTTTTTTCAAATGCACTTTCCGAAAATATCTGGAAAACGACGGAACCTAATGGACTGTATCGATGTCAACCCTTGTATGTCTCAACTACTGGGGCACGGGTCCCGGAAAACGAAAATATATTTTTTTTACTACATTTTGCAATATCAACAACGATTTTTTGTTTTAATTTACGTCTTTACTTTCTTATGTAGCTTATAAACGTTCAATTGTAATTGAACGTTTATAAGCTACGCGTTGTAACGCGTGCCCACAACGGATTGGTGATTTCAAGCGCTGAGAGGTATTTGGACAGCTCAGACATTCAGGTTTCGTCACCGTGTTTTCCTTAACGGTAATCGAGTAGTGCTATATCTTCTAAGTTTCGTAAATGACTTAGAAGACGAAAACATTACTTAAAATAGGTGAAATTTTTAGATTTATAACTTTTTGAGACAACGATATGTAAACATAATATTTTTGTTACAATTGGAGCGTTAGTTAAACTTCATGGAGACCCTTAACACAGATATATTATGTACTGGTACGGAACCTTCTGTTCGCGAGTCCGACTTGCACTTGCCAAGCTGTTTTAAGTGGTTTCCCTAATTTGACCTCAACATAATTTAATAATTTAATTTAAATGTTTATATTGGTATGCAAATTTTTAAACGATTTTGTTCCACTCTCTTAAGTAAAATTTTCTAGAGAGCACTCGTAAGTAGGCACAATAAAAATAAAACAAACTTACTTTATACACGCAGAAATCTAAGTGCTTTGAAAGCAGCGGTTATGAAATTCATATTAAATTAAAATTATTAATTAATTCATATTATTTGTATCTAATTAAAATTTACATTTATTTATTGTTTTTAAGTGTAGACCGTTAAGGAAAACACGGTGACGAAAACTGAGTGTCTCAGCAGTCCAAATACCTCTCAGCGCTTGAAATCACCAATCCGTTGTGGGCACGCGTTGTAATTGCACGTTTATAAGCTACATAAGAAAGTAAAAAGAAAGTAAAGTGCCCCAGCAGTGTGGACATGCAAGGGTTGATATCAATACAGTCCATTAGGTTCCGTCGTTTTCCAGATACTTTCGGAATGTGCATTTGAAAAAAAAAGAAACTACCGTATTCTTCAGCTATTATTTAGGACATTAGACAACAGTTAGACACGTTCACTTTGCTACAGATTTCAAATCACTCAAAATTCATGGTGTAGCATGATCCAAACGATTGTTTTGACATTACAAAATATTGCCAATAGAAACAAACAACATTTTAATGACGCCGAAACATTTATTTTCTCATTTCAATGACGAAAGGTACTCAAGGGATCTTCGTAGACTGCGGTCCCTCGCGGCCAAAACCAGGGAGTAATGAGCAACCTAACCGCAGTTAAAACTCGAGCAGTAGCAAATAGATTGTTCTAGTTTGCCAATTATGACAACTCATAGTGCTCATAAACGGAATTATCCGTTTATAAGTTTGGTGTTTTTTTTTCTATTTTCTATTAGTAACTGCGTTTGTTGATGGCAGTAGCACTTTTAAACATTGAAGGTTTTAATTGTCTACTATACAGGTTTCCTAGTGCAGGCAATTATCGACTTATATTATTTTGTACTGCTGTATCTTTGAAACAATAAAGTATTTGTAAAGTATTTGTATTTGATATAGGCTGAATGAAGAAATTGAAATTGTAAGTTATTTCGTAAAACATTTTTTAAGTATAAAAGTTCCTTGTACCCAACAAAACTGAGCAAAAACGTTAAGAAATAATAAACTACATCACAAACATTCAATAACGCAGCATTATAAAACAGAATCTATATCTGGTTAAATTACCCGTTGTACCGACTTTAAGTCTCAGCCTAAAGTCGTAAGAAGGATCTCAGCCTATTGCCATTTTGCAAGGAGGCTTACGCTTACCTAGCAGGCCTTGAGTACGCTCTTTCTAAAATTACCCTGCGGGTCTCCGAGCAACCAATATGGGTCAGGGTCTGCCCTGGGATTACTACGCAATACAATGTACACAGAAGGACCTCTTTTAGAAAACTTTTGGAAGCAAATGCTCGTGGCCTAGTCGGACAGAGTGATTGGAATCAATCACTTGAGTTAAACAACAATTGGGAGGGCAAGGACAGGATGGGTGACCGTCCCGTGACCGCAGTTAGTGGCATTTTTCCGAGCGCTTACGTGCTTTGCAAATCACGTAACGCCGTTGGTCAGGCTGTCAAGTAATGACAGTCATAACAATGTCTTAACAACGACCAATTAATTCCGCTCAGTTATTTTCCCTTTGCCCGCCATCGTAACTGACTTTATGCCACACCTGGCAATAAAGTGGCTTTTTCCGCACGCTGCGCGTACGGAAAAAGCCGCTTTCTGGCCAAGTGTAGACATAAAAAGATGTACACAACACGGGAGGTAATAAAGAAAGCTCTCGATCGCATATATACGTCCCTCGCTTGCAGCTCGGGCCGCAAACTTCTGCGATCTCGGCCTTTCTTTGTATTACCACCCTAGTTGTGTAATGTACTATTTCGTAACTGATTACAGAGGGGGAAAAAATATGTTGTCTACAAAAATTATGAATGTCTTTGGGTACAATGACGATTACATGAACATGGCGATTGAATCTCGTTGCTGCTTCAAGTCTATGCGCCTACAGCGAGCCTCCTAGGCGTCAATGGTATGAAAAAACATCCCACGTGACCCATCATGTACCTGTCATGGTAATATAATACACTAACAGAATCGAGGCTTATTGAGGGCGCCGTCTGTTGATGCTGATTAGATGCATAGGATCTCATTTGCCGTGCAGCGTGGGAATGCTGCCAACGTTATAGGAACTTTTGTCGCGGTGTATCCCAGAGCGTTTTGATTCATTGTATAACGTTTGCGTGTATGTGTGTTTCTTTTATATTATTATGCTTTTAGTTTCTGATGAATAATCCGTTTTTAAAATTTTTGACAAAACGTTTGTGGCTTTACCCCTAATATCGCAAACTTACGAGCTCTGTCTTGACATTCAAGCGTTTGATCGCTAGACAAACGAGGTAGTGTTCAATCCGAAGGCACGAAGCGCGCGCACGCAGGATTTAATTTCACGAAGTAAGCAAAACAGATTACAATTATGTACTATTTAGATGACAATGATGTCTGGAATTAAAGCCAGTAAATGCATAAGTCCTATGTTTTATAATAATTATGTTAATTAAGGACTTTGAAAAGACTAAGATTGGAGTTTTTTTGTCCATTTTTTCTCCATAATTATCTAGATTTTGAAATGGATACCTAATTTGAATTGTAAAGTTATTAAGCCGCAGTTTCTGCGCTACTTTGAATAAAAACATTTCATATAATTTCAAACATATAGGGCTTGTAATGTCCTTACTTGGCTACTATATCACAGGGTATACAAGGTTGGGACCAGTGACTATTTATTTATTTCAACTAGGGTTCGATCCCCGGCTGGGGACAAAAAAAACCCAGGTCTTGGATGTTTCCACGTTTGTGATGTCACTGTTTCTGGTATCAGCGGCGCAGGGTATCCTAGTGTGGGGCCTGGAGCAATGTTTGTGTCAGTAAGTAAATGTTATTTTATGTTATTTAAGGCGAGAGGTTTGTTTGCCCATATATGAGGCAATGTGATAATATGCATATTTCTAGAAGCACCTATTATGTGTGAACAGCTTAGATGCTTCTAGAAATACTATACTAACATAGCTATAAGTATATACTAATAAAATATGAGTCTGTAAAGTTACTTGAAATAAACGAATTATTATTATTATTAATAGACCACACAACGGTTATTTTGACACATGAATTAGCCTACGATTCTCACGAGCTCTCTATTCTAAAATATACACATTTAATACTAGAAAATAATAAATAATAAATAGGATATACAAAAATCTCGTGTCACAGTGTTTGTTATTGTATTCCTCCGAAACAGCTTCACCGTTTTTGTAGTTTATTTGTGTTTATTTGGCAGGTGTAAGAATAGGTCGTAGGCTAACTAATATGGCAAAACAACATATGCGGGCTCAGCTAGATATTATATTAAAAAACCTATTTAGAGGCTAAATATTTCTCCCATGCCGGGACTCGAACCCGCGATCTCTGGCTAAGCGTACCGTACCACTGGTATGGTTAGCCAGAGGTCGCGGGTTCGAGTCCCGGCATGGGCGGAATTTTTGTACTCTAAATTTTTCTTTCTGACATAAAGAAATGAATGTAATTATTGAAAGAAAACATTAAATCATACAACTATATTAAGCATTAATACTTAAAAAGATTTACATATTTACAAAAAAAAAATAGAAATGTTTAAATAAAAAAATCTACACCGCTGCCGATGGGGAGAGTTCCCAAGACACAGGCAGCATTCCCTCTCTGAATGGCCAGGCTGATGCGCTGGCCGAGGTAGCTACCAGCTCTTGGGTCGCTTGATGAGTCAATGAGGCGCGTCGCTATTTCTTTTTGAAGTTTACGCTATTTATTTTAAGTTTATTTTTTTACAATTTTAAAAAACCGCTAAATAGGTTTTTTAAAATTGTTCTCGGCACGGGTTAATGCAACAAAAAGAATAGATAACTAATAACAAAAATAATGAAATAGAATGAATTGCTAATAACAATAATAATATTTGATTTGAACGCAATCACTTGACCTGGTCTCAAACTAGGATACCCTGTACTATGTTAACCGGGTAAGGACGTCACAAAAATGAACCTACACCCAGACTGAGGCGACTTGTGGCCCCGATTGGGTATCGAATGCACGACTTCTGTCTTGGTAGCCAAGGCCTCAACGTCTTGGCTGACGAGGCAGTCGATTATAGACATTTACTGTAAATTATCACCCTTTGAGGAACGTTGTACCAACACAATGCAACTGCAGTAGTAGCAATCCCCGCAGACAATTCCGTTACTAAGCTTTAGAAGTATTCCCTTTGCAGCATAGGCAGCAAACACCCGAGCTTTTAATCAAAACTCACCCTAAAGCCGAACGCAATAAGAGTCATCGAGGCGTAGTGAATCCTAAGCACAACCGATATTCTGTTAGGGTTGTCAAGCGACCGGATTTAGCCGGATATACAAGTATTTGGATACGATCTCTCTCTTCTTCTCTTCTTCAGGCTATATTAGTCCACTGCTGGACATAGCCCTCCCCTAATGAACGCCATAGCGCAAGGTTGTGCCATCATTGGAGGGTAATGCCCATAATCCCCACGCTGGGCATGCGGGTTGGGGATCGCAGTTCGGTAGAATTGTACTGCAGGGAGCGCTGCTGTCCATCCCCCCGTTTGGTTCCCTTAGTCGCCTTTTACGACACCCGCGGGAAGAATTGGATACGTTCATTTCAAGTTAAATATTAAATAGTTCAGCTATTCGGTCGCTATAATTGACCTTTTGAGTAAGGTGACATTAACAGTCCCCAGAGCTCCTCCTCGTAATCCTCTCAACCGGAATTTTTAGCCTCTAAATAGGTTTTTAAAATCATCCTCAGCACGGGTTAGTGTAACAAAAACAATATAATCCTGAATAAATCAAATTAAAAAAAATTAAGTTTCTAAGGGCGACGCTTTGCGTAACGCTTTTAAATATTGTTTAAATACGTGTTAATCAAAATTAGCTTCTTAACTAAAATTAACGACTTGCACAACAAAAATTTTGTTCTTAATTATGTTTAGGCGACTGTCATATCTAAACAGCCGAGATTGGCTATTTAACTCTGCTAACCATAGTTAGCGCCATCTTACTTTCACAGCTGTTCAGTGTCAATATGAGTCCTTAACTATATTTAGCTAAATAACGGAATGACAATTGTTGTGCAAGACGATTCTAATTATGATTAGTTTAACGAAATTTAGCAGAGTAAACGTGTTTAGTTAATTTTATTTAAAGTTAAGTTAAGCAAAATATCACCCAAGTCGGCCTAAATGCTGTATATTTGGGCCTGGTAAGTGGCAGCCCTATCTTATATCAGCATAGCCACCACTTTCCAGGAATGCAAACACTTTCCTCCGCTCACAGCTCGGGCTTATTCTCGAGAGTGACTTTGCGTATGCCGCCTTTTATTTGTACAACTTGTATGAAGCAGAAAACTGCAACAGCAAAAGGTTATGTAGTTTCTTAGAAAGAAAATGTTCTTTGTACGTAACTGGTTACGTAGCGTTGTAAAAACTTATTTAGAGGCTTAAAATTCCACCCATGCTGGGATTCAAACCCGCGACCTCTGGCTATCCGTGCCAGCGCTCTTTCCAACTGACTCACCGGCACCAGTGAAATTTCGAACCTCTTTACAATATTCTCTGTATTACGTACAGCACGGGTTAGTGCATTAGAAATAGTATAATTACGTAGCGTTGATTTCATAGACTGTTATAGGTAACGAAGGAAGAAAAAAAGTTCTTTGTACGCAACTGGTGTCGGAGTAAGGAAAACGATTCTTGTCACATAACTGGTTACGAAGCATTGGTTTCGAAGGCCGTATTAAACGGGACTAATCGCGATAATTTATTACGTAAAATGTAATTACCTAGTTCCTTGTATTTTGCGTAGTAAATAATCGCTATAAGACCTATAAATGTATAACTACCACGAGTATAACTATAGGTTTATCCAGTAAATTTCTTATACTATACGTGCTATACGTTTGTGTTCGTAGTATGTATGCCGATAGATATACCAAATATGAGCAATAAAGGAAATGAAAAACGAAGACACCTATTCGAGAAAATAGATTAAATTTTCTAATTACTTTAGCCATCTCGGAGGGCTCACGATAACACGGAAGACCATCTCAGACGTGGAGGAGATCCGTTCTCTCTGAGACGAAGGAGAAGGGAAAAACTTGGCTGGAGCTACCTACCATCCCTAGCCATCGTCCGTTACCGTTATCAACCCTTGTATGTCCCCACTGTTGGGGCACGGGTCTGTCTCTGCATCGCAGGAAGGTTAGGCCATACTCCACCACGGGGGCCAAGTCCTTTTTGGTGGAGGATTGTAAGACAGTGGCGGGCCTTACTGTTAGAAGTTATCAAGCCGCCCATAAGGCCTCTACCATGGGTTAACGATTATGCTCATGGGTTATGCGATTACATAACAGCCGGCACCACCGGCTTAACGTGCCTTGCGAAGCACGGAAGCGCTCGGAAAAAAGCCATGAACAGAGCAAATGAAGGCTCTTGTATCAGCCCCTGACTCCACGGATGAGTAAAGGGAGCAAAGAAGAATTAAGCCTATTGTCCCTTTCTCAGAGTAAACTGCATGCATGCATACATACATAAATACACGCCTGTATCCCAGAGGGGTAGGCAAAGCATTAGGTAAACTATGAAATTATTATTGTCATTGTTGTTATTTAATTACTAGCCTCCCTTTCACGCAATATGGTCTTAATTGGAAAAGCGAAATACAATTAATGGTCCATTACCTTTCTTTATTCGACAGCGTTAAACACGCGTCGCACTTACAAAATGTTTCCAATTCGTAAAATCAAATGAACGCAATGTAAATCATCAGGTTACTGTAAAGTTCTGTAATTGAGCATTGAAACTTTTTTATAGGCATTGCTGGCTAGTCCCAAGAACTTTCATTATAATAATAAAACTTTTTTCATAAAAAAGGATTACATGTACAGGCTTATATAACTTATATTTTTTGCATTTTAACAGATAGCGAGCAACTGCTGCTGAACTAGACGAATAGTATGTGTTTTAGCATTCAGTTTCCCTTTCATTGTGTTCAAAAATCGTGCAGAATTACATAGCCACAACAATTAAAGTAAGTTTTTTGTATTACAAAATAAAGAGAAAGGGCATGCATTTTAATTAAAGAGAACAAAAAGTTTATATCACCAAAACATTGTTTTTTGAGTTTGTGAATGTGTGTGTGCGTGCGTGTGTTTGTGTGTGTGTGTGTGTAAGTGAATTGAGTAAATGTAAATATGTGTGTGACAGAAACATGTGGTTTAATTTTACTATTAATTTTCATAGGATTTCACTAACTCGTAATATTCATTTGCCATTCAGTTTCATCGTAAGATAATTTCATAAGCCAGCAACTAATTTGTTTTTTACACCGAAATTTGTTAAGGAGATATATTTTAGTAATTTTATTTATTTTATTATACAAATATGGGGCCCAGAAACGGGAAAAATCTGCGAGCAAAGGAAGTTTTGTTTCTAAAGGATTTGTTACATACTTCATAATTCCTGCGTTTGACTTGTACAGCTAAGTCAAATAATATCTCAGAGTGCTGCTTCATTATTATTTGTGAAATAAACAGCTGACGAACTGTTAATACTACACATGTCTCATAAAGTTATGGTAGCAACCCTTTGTATGTCCCCACTGCTGGGGCACGGGTCTCTTCCTGCATCGCAGGAAGGTTAGGCTATACTCCACCACGCAGGCCAAGTCCGGGTGGCTGGAGGATTGTAAGCCAGCCTTACTGTCATAAGTTATCGAGCCGCCAATAAGGCCTCTGACATGGCTTACCGACTGCCATTAAATGACAGCCGGCACCAACGGCTTAGCGGGCCTTACGCACGGATTCAGCAACTGACCGAGCCTGTTGTTGCTTAACCTTAGTGATTCGATTCCAATCACTCGGTTCCACTGGGCCACTAACGCTTTTCTTTCCCTTTCACTTTCATTATGACTCTTATAAATATTCAACTACAGTATCTGTCACGGGAACATTCCTCTCTCAACTATGTTAATTCCAGCTCTGATTTCTACACACTTCATACATTATGTAACTTGAAGTACTTGACCGGACTTGGAGATTTAATGGGTGGACCCTCGCAGAGGTATACATGAGATTGGGGCCTTACAATTTCGGCTCTGGACGCAGAGGCGTAAAGTTTAGTTTACATTGACTGTATAAATCCCATTCTGTAACACAAAACGGAAAGTTCTTAGTCAAGGAAATTAAATGTCGTAAAAAGTTTTGTACTTTCTTGTAATTCGAGAATGAATGTTTACGATAATCTATGCAGTCTGTGGCCATTGTTTATGTTAAGGGTTAGTTTAGTTTAGGATTTAGTGTTATGTATAAATTACTTAATATAACATAACATTTACATAAAGGCACATACATTGCTTCTGGCCCCACACTACAGGATACCCTGTGTCGTGGAAACCAGAAACAACGACATCACAAACATGTAAACATCCAAGACCTTTTTTTTGTCCCAAGCCAGGATCTGAACCCGGGACCTCTTGCATGGTAGGCAGATGCGCTACCGCTACGCCACAGAGATCGTCAACTTGATTTAAATCAGTGAAACTTGATTTAAATCAGTGATTCAAATCGAGGGACAAAAATCAACGATTCAATGTTTTTTCACTCACAACGCATAGTACTTTTTAACGCGACCAAAACCTCCAAAAAGCGTTATGTATGAGATATCCCCTGACATAAAATGAAAGTCCATACGCACTTGTCTAATGTTATGTTTACATACAAAATTCGGAAATTCAGGGATACGAAAGATTTGATTTAAAAAAAAACTAATTTCGCACAAATTACTAAAACATAGTTATATAATAAATGGTTCTAATCGCGATTATTTGTCTACCCGAGACTACGGCAACTGTAATTCCAAAACGCTTTTTACAAATAAGACCGGAAGCCGTTTTATAGTAATTTAAACACTTATATGCATTTAACACTTTTAAATACTCTCCGTAAAGTATGCAGCATCGTCGGTAGATCAGGAGGAGTTCCATTTTTAGGATTCCGTAGTCAGTGTTATAGTATTACCATGTCAGTCCATTTGTCTGTCCGCGTTATAGCTCAGAGACGACTAGTACTAGAAAGCTAAAATTTGCCACAGATTTAGATATCAAGAAAAACTCTTAACGAAAAAAAATATTAGGCTCCTAATTTAGGAATGTTTTTTTTTTGTTTTAACAATGTGGATTAGTGGCTTTAAAGTATTAAGGTTGTACATACTCTTTTTTCCATTCAGCGATCCGTTTGCAAAATATTGAACGTTGAAGCACAATTTTTTTCTTTGAGTAGAGCGTGGTCGTCTGTAAATAATGAGGTTTATATGAAAACTATCATAGTTAATTAACTTTTACGATTACACGAGGAATGGTCTACCAACTTATAAAAGGAATCATCATTGTAATAATTTTTTTTCCGGATCTAAGTGTCTATAATTGGTCAAAAGTCTGTGGTTAAGGGAAAGACTATTCCACGAACTATTTAAAACGCTTTTAAAAAGTGTTTTAGAGCGTGCAGGAGTCTTTCTTCAAAACTGATCGAGAATCCTTTTTGAGGCAATTTGTTAAATGTAATTGTGAATTTAAGTGTATATTTGTACACTTAAAATTGATTAATGTTGTAGAAATTTGGTCCTTGAGAAGTATTTGTGGCTAGGTTTGATTAGAGAACGTTGTGTACTGGAAGACGTTGTAGCGACTAGAATTGACATAACAATGTTGCGTTGGTTTGAATATATGGAAAGGATGACGGAAGAAACATTAGTGAAAGAGATATATTAACCACTAAAGGACGTCGTAGACGGCCATACTTCGATCAAATAGGGAAGGTATTAGCAAAGGACAAGATTAAAAATAACCGAACCGAAACCGGCGTGCGTGCATGCAACGACTAATGAAGCGAATGTCATCGATTAGGATCGTGGCAAGTGGCAGACCCGGGTCCTCTGCCTACCCCTCTGGGATACAGGCGTGAGGTTATGTAAGTATGTATTTTATGTATGGATACTTCTTATCTTCCACTTGACTTTTATCATAGGTAGGTACAGTGCTACACAAGAAATAAGTCTCGCGGATGTACCTGCACAGATGACCAAATTTTGGATGTGCGGCAAGTTGATCGACCAATAGTTTCATTTTATGGGAGGCCGCGCGCCTTTGTTGCTATTGGTTGATTCAACGTCATTGATACAGGTGACTATTCGTTTGGCAATATTAGCTTGAGCGAAATAGCGCTACTGCGGTAATCAATTCTGCACCTTAACCGTAACGGTTAAAGATCATGTTGAATGTACTTATATCGAGTACTTTCGTTATACTTCTTCCTAGTCTGCGCGAACGTAGATTCCCGAAGTGACTTTTATTATGTGTAGTCTGTATACAGGCTCGCAACGTGATTTCATGAACTAATCACGATGGAAAGACCGTTTCTTCGTGCCTATTTCTCACTGAGAAAAAAACAAACTTATCGGCGACGTAACATTCCAAGCGAAATTATGTAGCATTTCTGCGGATGTATGAATTCACTAAAACGTGCTAAAACTAATACGCTTCACATTAGTTCAGCAGTCTACCACGCACAGGGGTGTATCACGCAATACGATAATTTTACAAACGTGTGTCGCAGTGCAGAGCACTATCTATCTAACCTGACATAGTAGGTTTATGTATTACACTATTCTTATTTTTAATGCACTAACCCGTGCTAAGGAACAAATTTAAAAACCTATTTAGAGGCTAAAAATTTCACCCATGCCGGGATTCGAACCCGCAACCTCTGGCTACCCGTACCAGCGCTCTACCAATTGAGCCAATGGGCGACTCACGGCATCGGCACGGACTTAAGCAAATTGCATTACTTAAAGCCCCGACACAATAAGAATAGTGTAATCATGTGGGTACAGTGATATCGTTTCGATGTTAAACCTAACTGCAAAGTAGGTAGTCGGGGCTTTAAGTAATGCAATTTGCTTAAGTCAGATGTCGCTGCCTGTACGTAATACAGAGAATATTGTAAAGAGGTTCGAAATTTCACTGATGCCGTGAGTCACCCATTGGCTCAATTGGTAGAGCGCTGGTACGGATAGCCAGAGGTTGCGGGTTCGAATCCCGGCATGAGTGAAATTTTTAGCCTCTAAATAGGTTTTTAGGTTTATGTATGAATAAGTATATACAGGGCGTCCCAAAATGTTCAAGCAGAAGCAGAGATAGAGCCCCTAGGGGTACTCGAATTATCCCCATGCATGTACCGCGGCTTATTGTAGTTTGGAAGTTATATTTTTTCCAGATCTACGACCTAAAATACATTTTTGGCCACAGAGACATGAATGAATAAGAAACGTGTTTTTAATAAGTGTGTAGTGGAAGGAGGAGGAGTGGAAGGCAAAAGGAGAAACCTTTGCAGTGGGACACAATCCAGGCCGAATAAAAAATGTGTGTAGTGTACCTTCAAGAAATAAAAACAAAGTGTGGATCATTTTTAGGGTTCCGTACCTCAAAAGGAAAAAACGGAACCCTTATAGGATCACTTTGTTGTCCGTCTGTCCGTCCGTCCGTCCGTCTGTCAAGACCCTTTTTCTAAGGAACGCGTGGAGGTATGAAGCTGAAATTTATATCAATTACTCAGGTCTACTGTCCCTTGAAGCTGTGAAAAAATCAAACTTCTAAGCCAACGAAATCAAAAGATACAGCCGTTTATGCCGCAAATTTTCGACACTTGCAAGGGAATCAAAACCTACAGGGTGCTTCCCGTGAACTCAGAATCTTGAAATTTGGTACGAAGCAACGTCTTATAGCATAGATAAAGGAAAAATTACGAAAACCATAAATTTTTAGTTACATCACATAATATATTTTTTTTTAATAATTTTAAACTTACTAACCATTTCCTCATAAACGCGTAGAGGTATTAAATTGAAATTCATACCAAATACTCAGGTCTATAATACAGGTTTGTACGGAACCCTCGGTGCGCGAGTCTGACTCGCACTTGGCCGGTTTTTGTACAATAGCGCCATGAAAAATTTTGAAACGTAAAGTTGATTAGAATTTATAAATTTTACATAAGCCACGGATTGAATAAATTGCAATTGGATTGAATATAATCATGTGGGTACAGCGATATCATTCCGATGTAAAACCTAACTGCAAAGTAGGTGCTCGGGGCTGCAAGTGATGCAAATTACTTCAGCCAGATGTTGCTGCCTGTACGTAATACAGGGAACATTGTAAAGAGGTTCGAATTTCACTGATGCCGGTGAGCCGCCCATTAGCTCAGTTGGGAGAGCGCTGGCACGGTTAACCAGAGGTCGCGGGTTCGAATCCCGGCATGGGTGGAAATTTTAGCCTCTAAATAGGTTTTTAAAATTGTCCTTAGCACACGGGTTAGTGCATTAAAAAATAATATAATTACTTTTACTTGCACACGAAACAAGAAATAAAATTTAAAAAAATACATGTACAAAGGCGAGCTTATCTCTGTGAGAGATTTCTTTCAAATGTAATGACAAAACAATTTTAATATAGAAATTAAAAATTATTAACGTATTTGAAGTAACTGACCTCACTTAAAAGTTCACGAAGAGGTCGTGGGCTAAGGGTTCTGCGTCTTAGCTTTGTGTTTGGGGGTTTTTCCACTCTTGTGACGTCTTGTATCTATAGAAGGGGTTGCAGGTGACGTCCGAAGGCTTACCTTTCTTACCCTAACAAGTGACCCCCGGGTCGTATGATACGAAGTGCTTTACCTGTGGCTTTACTGTAGGTTTCCACTGTATGAAACGGAGGACGTACTAAACATTAGGTCGACCCAACCCTGTCAAAGTCAAAATAGTCAATTCCTCATAAATCAGGCTAGAAGAGGTTAATGTGACAAGGTTCTTACGTGTTTACACGTGAGTGTAGGCGACTGCACAAAAAATGTTTTAATTTGGTTAGTTAGACCTGATTTTTCCCCACTTAGCCTCATAGTTGGGTTATTGTACGTAGCAAGCGCTGATATATGTTTACACTAGGGCTTCCTCACGATGTTTCCTTAACCGTTAGCGTGTGGTATTGCTATAACTTTACAAATGTACATAACTTAGAAAACAAAGTCATTGGTACATGCCCGCACTGGGAATCGAACCTGGGCCTCCCGCTTCCGAGTCTATTGTGCTACCCAGTGGGCCACCACCGCTTATTTCTTCTTTTAAAAAACGCAAAGCCTTCAACTTAAGGCGCTTGGGGCCGCTAACTAGCGCTAACTAGAATAGGTTCTAGACTAAACGTTATAAAAATAGTTATCACAGTTGTTAAGATTTCTCATATTCCCTTTTAGATAAAAACCTATTATAAAACATGTTATATTTTTTTCCATTGGTGGCGCTGGGTAGCGACCCGAAACGATAACCATTATTACTCGTGAAAGTTTTCAACTTAATTTTCTAAGATCTTTGACAGTTATTAACAGATTGTAACCACTGTGATAGCTTCTATAGTTTTAAGGTTAAAGTGCGCAAATTACTCCAAGACTGTTCCTCAAGAATTTAAGAATTTAAGTTCCCAAGAATTTAAGTTCCTAAAAGTTCCTAAATGTCTCTTATTTTCTTCTAATTATATTTAATTTAATTTTTTTAAAGTCAAATTCTTTTTAAGTTTTATAAGTCAAGAATAAGACTTGTTCTGTTATATTTATCACATGTTTAATAACTAGACCTAATTAATTATGAATGTTGTGTGAGCCTTTAATTGGCAACCTTATAAGGCTGAAACTGTTATACCCTAATTAAGCTTAAGTGTTTTATAAGAGGGCCGTTGGCTTACCTATTAAATAAATAAATAAATAAGTAGTGTACAGAAAACAGGGCGTAAGAAAACTAAAGCGCATCACTCTTCACTCTTAAGGTGTAAAGGTTTTTAATGTACCATTAAAAACCTTTACACCTTATTTTTCCGTCCACTGGGCCCGACTCGTCGGAACGAGTTTTCAATCTCGTTACTAGGCAATGCACGAAAACTACCACGTACAGATACAGGTGAGTCTCGAAAGGGCCTGCGTTCACTACGTATGTAAAGAAACGACTACGCTGCGATGAGATGAGATGAGATGAGATGAGATGAGATGAGATGAGATGAGATGAGATGAGATGAGATGAGATGAGATGAGATGAGATGAGATGAGATGAGATGAGATGAGATGAGATGAGATGAGATGAGATGAGATGAGATGAGATGAGATGAGATGAGATGAGATGAGATGAGATGAGATGAGATGAGATGAGATGAGATGAGATGAGATGAGATGAGATGAGATGAGATGAGATGAG
This sequence comes from Yponomeuta sedellus, assembly GCA_934045075.1. Classification (NCBI taxonomy): domain Eukaryota; kingdom Metazoa; phylum Arthropoda; class Insecta; order Lepidoptera; family Yponomeutidae; genus Yponomeuta; species Yponomeuta sedellus. The sequence goes on along the minus strand of OW203734.1, from coordinate 2,905,839 downwards.
ATGAGATGAGATGAGATGAGATGAGATGAGATGAGATGAGATGAGATGAGATGAGATGAGATGAGATGAGATGAGATGAGATGAGATGAGATGAGATGAGATGAGATGAGATGAGATGAGATGAGATGAGATGAGATGAGATGAGATGAGATGAGATGAGATGAGATGAGATGAGATGAGATGAGATGAGATGAGATGAGATGAGATGAGATGAGATGAGATGAGATGAGATGAGATGAGATGAGATGAGATGAGATGAGATGAGATGAGATGAGATGAGATGAGATGAGATGAGATGAGATGAGATGAGATGAGATGAGATGATATGAGATGAGATGAGATGAGATGAGATGAGATGAGATGAGATGAGATGAGATGAGATGAGATGAGATGAGATGAGATGAGATGAGATGAGATGAGATGAGATGAGATGAGATGAGATGAGATGAGATGAGATGAGATGAGATGAGGTGAGGTAAAATGTGATCAGATGAGACGAAATGAGACGAGCCGAAATGAGATGAGATAAGAATATTCTTTATTTTATACTGGAAATACAGTTACAGAAACAGCCTATACAAAAGATAAGATACAATAATCGGCGGCCTTATGGCTACTAGCAATTTCTTGCAGGCAACCTCGAATTGGAGAATTGGTCAAAGGAGAAATAGATACGGGTATAATAATAAAGAAAATTTGAGCTAAAAGAATTGGCCACGCCGAATGAAACGAATTTCCGAAATTTTCATCTATTTCACATTCATCCACACAATGCTTTATGTTCTACACCGTTGAAAACACAAGAATTTCAGCAGAGAGCTGTTCAAATTCTTTAAATTGTGTTATTTAATTTCAATTGTTTGGCTATGTTCAGATCAATGGCCAATGATGATGATGATGAAGCGGAACACAAAGAAGAAATTCCGCCCATGCCGGGACTCGAACCCACGACCTCTGGCTAACCGTGCCAGCGCTCTCCCAACTGAGCTAATGGGCGACCACCGACATCAGTGAAATTTCGATCCTCTTTACAATACTCTCTGTATTACGTACAGGCAGCGAACAAGTTTACAATGAAGTTTACGCTGGAGTGAACGCGCAGCGAGAATAACTCTGTGTCCGAACGCACCTTTACGACTAGAGTTTCACTCGGCCCTTTGAGTCTATTTCCTTTGACGCTTCACAGCGCTTTCTTGTTATATTTTACTTAGAGAATATTACTACTTGTTCAATTACAAACAAGGAAAAACAGACAAACACGAAGGTAAAGAAAGAATTGTTCAAAGGCTTCATTTAACGTTGTAACTTTATCATTTATCTTTAGAGAAAATTCCCGATCTTCTGCCTTGGTTTTACCAGTTTCCTTATCACAATACATCATCATCATATCCCATCACATAACATCTTCATCATCAACACAAATATTATAAAGGCGAAAGTGTGTGAGTGTGTATGTTCGTTACACGTCTAAACGGCTGGAGCGATTTGAATAAAATTTGGTACGGAGTTAGCTAACACCCTGAATTAACACATAGGCTACGTTACTGGCGGGGAAACATCTTTTTCCCACGGGAAAATCGATAAACCGCGAATAACACTGCGGGTCCCGCTAGTTCAAAATAGGTAGCCCAGATCGTATTAGATTTATTTGAAGACCGTTGTTTTATATGTTTGCATTTAGCTTTGTGGCAGACAGCCCTAAATAATTTTGAATAAAGCCTAACGTACTCTACAAAACTGTAGTGAAATGTATATGTTTTTTTTCGTACAATACATACAGTGTGGCTCTACTCGTTCGGATGCCCGTAGTGGCCCATTCATTAAATCGGTCTGGATTTCATTTGAAACGCTCGTGGCCTAGTGAAACCGAGTGATTGGAACCAAACACTTGGGTTAAGCAACAACAGGCTTAACCAGTTAGGTGCTGGACGAATGACCAACCTGTGACTACCGCTAGAGACATTTTTTCCTAGCGCTTCCGTGCTTCGCAAGGCACTTTGAGCCGTTGGTGCCGGCTATCATGTGATGGTAGTCGTTAAGCCATATCAAAGACCCTATGGGCGGATAAGGCCCACTACTGTCTTACAATCCTCCTCCAACCTGGACTTGGCCCCCGTGGTGGAGTATGGCCTAACCTTCCTGCGTTGCAGGAAGAGACCCCTTCCCCAGCAGTGGGGACATACAAAGGGTTGGTGTCATGGATTTCATCAAATCAATTCATCGATTCTAGTGGATTCATTGGTCTAGCGGTTAACACGCTGCTCTAACATTACAGATGGCATGGGTTTAATTTCCACCGAAGGCATCGTTCTTGATGTGTGCTAAAAACGTCACACTGGGTGTTTCCATGTCCATTCCATATTTGTCATGTGCTTGCCTGGTAAACATTGCAAAGGGCAACTTAATTTATTAATTAAGCTATTCCAACAGTATTTTCATATTTCATTTCAAAACTACTTATTCTAATGTACAATTCAGTGTGAAATATCAGGAGTATACAACTTTCAAAATTGTGTGCTCCGTAAACGTTAAATTAGTGTTGAAGTCACTATTAACAGTCTGTTAGCTTTAAGAATATACCTCGGCTACTATCGGATAGAATCGAATGTGTTCGTGTAATAGAAATATCGGAACTAATATGACATTTAATTTCAAAATCAAAACTAATGCGACACTTAATTTCGAAATCTACTCACTTGTGTGCTTTCGGTGAAAACCGAAGCCTACTCTAAAACCCGAGGTATATTCTAAAAGCTAACAGATTGTCCTTTTTTTCTATGCGTTATTATTATTAGCTTACTCTTTAATAAAACAGTTTTGGGCACCCGAGATACAGGTTTATCTAGAGCGGGTCCCGCTGTGTATCGCTCAGCTAAAAATTATATGGCAATAAATATTTTGTATTACATCTAAGTACAGGTCTTGGCCAAATTTATACCCTCTGCGAAAGAAATTAAGTGTTTGTTGTAAATAAATACGTAATATTGTATTTTATAGCGGTAGCCTCGGCGCGCGAGAACGACTTGCACTGGACCTGTTTTTTTACTCTGGTTGGCTTTGGGGTTGCTTAGAAGAAACTTCTATTAGCAATAATGTCGCTAATGATATCTTATCTTAAACTGTAATTGCTGATCTTCAGTAACTACTTTTCCGGTACACAATTAATAATATTCTTCTCTTATCTTAGCCATTCAAATATAGACTGCGCTACAATTTACACAGGTAAACCTAGCGAAGATTAAACAACATGTTAATTTTGCACAAAGGTTCCATTCGCCCTTAGAGTACCTAACTAGAGACTACAGCGTACACTGCGCGCTGTCAATATTGACACAGGGCCAATATGATTCAGGTAAGTGGTTCTTGGGTAAATCAAGTTATGCTACTAAACATATGCTTTTCATTTTGTTTGTTCATACATCGACCAAATCGGGGACGTATTAGCAAAGGGAAGAATAAAAAGTACCCGGAACCGGCGTGCGTGCATGCAACGACTTATGAACGTTGATGAAGCGAAGGTGATCTGTCAGGATCGTCGTAAGTGGCAGTCCCTGGTCTCTGCCTACCCCTCTGGGATACAGGCGTAATGTTGTGTATGTATGTTCATTCAAGGACTACTGCTAAGCGGTCTTAGCGTGTACCTCTACTACCGACGTCTACCGACGTGCTTAGTGCGAGTTTGACAGATCCAATCGAATAACTTTACTACCGCGTTAATCGAGCATCGAGTAGTGAGTATGAGTAAGTTAACCGTTCGAACTGGCAAAACGCTGTCACAGTACAACTCGCACTCGCGTTTATTCATGTTTTGGCTGGTAAACGTGTTCACTTCTCAACGTAAACAATTACAACTCGCACACAGCAATTTTAATTTCCATACTTGTCGCTAGGTGGCGCTTCCTCGATGCCATAGAAATATGAGTTTACGTTAACGCGATCGAGTAGTTAAAAAACTCGCACTAAGCACTCTGAAAGACGTTTCACTTCACAATGTACACTTACAAGACAATTTATGTGATGCGATGCCAAGCATCTCTACAACTCCTAATGGGAAAAGCAGACTTACGGTCTAATTTATAAAAATATGACGACAACAATACGACGAACTCTGACTAGGTGGGATGACGATCTGCGAAAAACTGCAGGCAGATTCTGGATGCGGCAAGCTGAAGACAGGGCGTTATGACGCTCATTAGGGAAGGGACACGTCCAGCAGTGGTATAGCCTGACGACGATGACGACGACAACACCTCGAAGGAAGTCAACATCAAAAACTCAAGAAGAAACAAGTGAGCTGGTCTCCATCTGTCAATCAGTGCTAACAATGAAGTGCGTACCTTACTCGTCACCCACGACACAGACTGCGCTTAGTGTTGGAGACGCCATCGACCAAATTGTAACCTTTTGAAATGAAATTAAATGAAATGTAAAAGGTTTTGGCTGTGTGGTGTCAGTCTAGAGAATAGCACCATCCCAAATTCTTCCCGCGGGTGTCGTAAAAGGCGACTAAGGGACACAAACCGGGGGGTGGGCAGCAGCGCCCCCTGCAGTACAATTCCACCAAACTGCGATCCCCAACCCGCATGCCCAGCGTGAGGATTATAGTTATTACCCCCCAATGATGGCACAACCTTGCGCTATGCGCTCATTAGAGGAGGGTTATGTCCAGCAGTGGACTAATATAGCCTGAAGAAGAAGAAGAAAAGGTTTTATTCATAGTAGCGCAGAAACTGCGGCTTAATGAACGTTGCAATTCAAACTAAGTTTTGTTATAGACAAACATATATTTTTTATTATTATTTTGTTAAATCACGGATGCGCTCGTGGCCTAGTGCAACCGACTGATTGGATTAAACAACAACAGGCGGGATCAAGTGCTGGATTGCTGACCTTCCCCTGACTAGCGCTAGAGGCATCTGTGCTTTGCAAGGCTTAATCACTTCGGACAGTAAGGCGTGCCACCGTCTTACTTTTTCCACCAACCCGGACTTTGCCCCCGTGGTGGAGTATAGCCTAACCTTCCTGTGACGCAGGATGAGACCAGTGGCCTAGCAGTGGGGACTTAAAAAGTGTTGAGTACATCATATATCATTGTTAAACCACTAACCTGGCCTCCCGGATGGCGTCCACCCAATGCACGCAGTCCACTTCAGAAGCGGCGCGCAGCTCGTACTGCCGCTGACTCTCGCGTCGGTAGGTGATGGTGAAGCAGAACTGAGGACAAGCAAACAGGCCTTAGATTCTGTGAAGCAAAACTGGAGACAAACTGACAGGCTTTAGATTCTATGAAGTATAACTGGAGACAAACTGACAGGCCTTAGATTCTATGAAGTAAAACTGGAGACATACTGACAGGCCTTATATTCAATGAAATAAAATTTGAGATGAAGGGACAGGTTTTAGTTTCTGTCATGTAAAACTGAGGGCAGATAAACATACCTTAGATTCTGTGAAGCAAAACTGTGGACAATTAGGCCTTAGATTCTGTACACCAAAATTGATGACAATCAAACAGACATTAGGTTTAGTAAGAGCCATGGTAGCGTAGCAGTTGAAGGCTAGAACCTAACAATAGGGAGGTCGTTGGTTTGAACCCCGTGAATGGCTTTGTTTTCTAAGTTCGTACATTTATGAACAAGTAGTACCAATACCACTCGCTAACGGTGAAGGAAAACTTCGTGAGGAACTGTAATTGTCCGGGGTATTCATACTTCAGCACTTGAAATGGCCTTGAATTGAAATTGCTTAAGTACACTCACTCTCTGAGAGAAAGTATATGCCATACTGTGTGACAAATATAAAAAAGACCTTACAGTGTAACAAAATAAAAGAAACCAGCAAAAACCGAAACTGGCAAACAAAATGTATTAGTATCTTAGAATGTACTAAGTAAAACTAAAATAAGGACAAACAAACATATCTTAGATTTGTACATATGTTACTTTCTCTTAGGTTTGGCGTAGGTATAGCCAAGTATTATACTACATACTAGAAAAGTTAAGAAATTGGTAAAGCACGTCTAATTTGCAAAAATTAAACATTTTTGAACGAGAACCCGTGGCTCGCTCTCTTGGGCTTTGATCTAATCTCATTGTGAAGTGTGTGATAATTTTACCTTGTAATTTTCCGTTTTTTATGAAGTCTAAACGTCCCACCGTGGGGCACAGGCGTTTTCTCGGAGAGAAATACGGGCTTAATTACCACGCGTGCCCACCTGGATTGGCAATTTCAAGCGCAGAGGTATTTGAACTCTTCAGAAATTCAGCTTTCCCCATATTTTCCTTCACAGGTAGCGAGTGGCATTGCTACCATAACTTCACAAAAGTACATAAGGGAGAAAACAAAGTCATTGGTAAATACCCACACTGAGACTCGAATCTGGGTCTTTAGCTTCCGCCCTGGGTCTTTAGCTCGAGTCCATTGTTCTACCCATTGGGGAGAAGCTTTTCAGGATTGAGGAGGCTTTTGAATCTGGGTCTTTAGCTTCCGCCCTGGGTCTTTAGCTCGAGTCCATTGTTCTACCCATTGGGGAGAAGCTTTTCAGGATTGAGGAGGCTTTTGAATCTGGGTCTTTAGCTTCCGCCCTGGGTCTTTAGCTCGAGTCCATTGTTCTACCCATTGGGGAGAAGCTTTTCAGGATTGAGGAGGCTTTTGAATCTGGGTCTTTAGCTTCCGCCCTGGGTCTTTAGCTCGAGTCCATTGTTCTACCCATTAGGGAGAAGCTTTTCAGGATTGAGGAGGCTTTTGAGCATGAATATTCCGTTGTTAAAATGCTTAAATTGAGACGTGCAACCGACGATGCGAGTTTTGTCTCTACTCACCATGATTTCGCTTTGCCAATCAGAGCGAAACCTGTCGGACTCTTCCGACAAAATCAAGCAAGTTAAGTTAATCCGGATTTAAATCAAGAATGTGTAGTGGTTATACTAAAATTTTAGCTCAAAGATTAAATTCTGTGTATTTGTTATGTTTCGGTTTAGAAATTCAGCTCATAAAATAGCCTATCATCATCATCATTATCAACCCATTATGTCCCCACTTAGGGGCACGAGTCTTTTCACTGAGGAAGGTATAGGCTATACTCCACCACGGGGGCCAAGTCCGGATATAGCCTATATCCATCCTAAAAGTTTATTCGTAGACTGTAAAAGAAATACAGGGTTATGACCAAACAGCGCTAATCGTGAAACCTGAAAAAAAAAAATAGTTTTGATTTCGCGAAATCCTACTCTTCAAAATAGGTAGATACTACATAAAGATTATGCTACATACCAGGCCACTCAAAAGTTTTTGTGTATAAGACACTGGCCACTTGTAATTGTTTTGAAAACGTCGATTATTTAAAAGTAAAAATACTACTGTAGACTTTTAGTCCAGATCTACTTACGGATTTTCATAGAAGTTAGTTTTTTAGTTTCTCAAAACTTTCTGAGTGTCCCATTATTTTTTTAATTTTAATGCGCAGTAGAGTTATGTCGCAGCATCCGGTAAATCATTAACTAACAAAGAAGAGCATCTACAAACTTACTATAATATGAATTACTACATTTACTTATAATATTAACAGGATTATCAATCAAAGAGCGCGCTTACAAAGCAAAGCTGAGAAATAGTGAACCAGGTAAAAAAAAACATATAAAAACGGATACAAGAGCAGTCGTTAAATTGTAATAGTGTTTCTATTTTAAATTGCGCACTTCTGTATTGTATATTCTCTGTATTGTACACATTATGTTGTGGCATGGGACACTTGTCCATAAGAGTTTTACTTGCACTTGGCTGGTTTATCTAGCTCAGAAATCCTTACTTACTCCCAATTCGAATTTCACCTCGCTCCGCTCTCGTGGTAGTATTTCCTAGTTATTTCGAACATAATCCTGTAAGCCATGTTATAGTGTAACATCGAACATTTTAGTCTAAACTAACTAATCCCCTCCGGAACATGACTTGGCGTCATAACTTTGTGATGCACTTTATGTCGTAACTTCATAACCAGTTTAATCCGGTTAGTTTAGTGCTGATGGTGTCTCAAAAGGCCAGCAGTCCCCTTTATTACGCGCAATTCTAAACTTTTTAGCGTCGAGATGTCTTTCGTAACATCTGAAACATCTCCAAAAGAACTAGATTGGCTATTCATAATGGTGTGCTGGTTATGGTTATGGTTCAAGTTATGGGTTTCCATTGGTGGTGATGGTTAGCATCCCGAGGCACCTTAAACATAAGTCAAGATTCCGACAGAATTGGTGTGGCGACACCTAAGTGTTTTTCTCGCATTGTAGTAAACTCGAGTCATATTTAAGTAGACTTGCAAAACATACTTAAAAGATTCGGAACTAGACGGGACTCATATCAGACTCGACTCAACGAAGCGTTGCAAGTGCTACCCTGCTCACATCACCTGCTCACATCACGATCCCTATAAAAGCAGTAATCGCTATTCCTTAAAAAAAAACTACCATCCCTTGACTCAAAAAATACCGAAACTCGACTGACTGAGGCGTTTCTCTGAAGTTGTATCTTGCTAAGCCGTCTGCAGTACGATCGTATGTAGTTCTCGGACTCGTAATTCAAAAAAAAAAACCTATTTAGAGGCTAAAAATTTCACCCATGCCGGGATTCGAACCCGCAACCTCTGGCTATCCGTGCCAGCGCTCTTCCAATTGAGCCAATGGGCGACTCACCGGCATCAGTGAAATTTCGTAATACAGTGAATAGTGTAAAGAGGTTCGAAATTTCACTGATGCCCTGTGAGTCGCCCATTGGCTCAATTGGAAGAGCGCTGGCACCGATAGCCAGAGATTGCGGGTTCGAATCCCGGCATGGGTGATATTTTTAGCCTCTAAATAGGTTTTTAAATTTGTCCTTAGCACGGGTTATTGCATAAAAAATAAAAATAGTATACTCGTAATTGACTCAACTCGTAGTCGAGTCGAGAAAAATAAAAATCCAAGTCTTAAGAATAAACTTGTACTTCCCGCTCCTAAATTAGAAATTTTTAAGAATAGCCCACAATATAGATGCATACTTATTTACAATAATCTACCGGACAATCTTAAAGTTATTACAAAATAAACAACATTTAACACACAACTTAAAGCTCTGTTAGTCAAAAAGTCCTACTACTCCATAGATGAATATATGTGTGATAAAGATTTATAATTACCTATATATACACAAATACTATGTTAATATATTTTAAGTTAAATACATTTTAGGGTATTTAAGTGCATGCATGCTTTACAATGGTATATGCAATGTAACATGTAAATCTGCCACACCCTTACAGGGTCCATGTTCAATTAGTTAAGTTACTGTATCTTTTTTAATTGTTCATGACTGCATTGAATAAATGGAATGAAATGGAATGAGTCGAGACTAGAATCTACTTTTACTGGACTCGACTAGACCCGACTCGTATCGACTCGACTCACCGAGGCGTTTCTCTCAAGCGGTGCCTTGCTCAGCCTCTCGCAGTAGGATCCCTCCAGTAGCAGCATGCCGGTGGGTCGTGTGTTGTTCTCCGACTCGTAGTAGAACAACAAGTTCTGCCGGAAAAGTTCATATTTAATGTGGAAAACATTACCTACATTACAGAGACCAGGGATTGCCACTTGCCACAAACCTGGCTCTAACCCTTCATCAACATTCATAAATGGTAGCACGCACGCCGGGTTTGGACTTATTTTATATACTATTAAGTATTACATGAGTATATATGTGGTTTTATTTGTACATTTTAAGGTAATACTATTTTTATTTTTAATGCACTAACCCGTGCTAAGGACAAATTTAAAAACCTATTTAGAGGCTAAAAATTTCACCCATGCACGGATTTGAACCCGCAACCTGTGGCACGGATAGCCAGAGGTTGCGGGTTCGAATCCGTGCATGGGTGAAATTTTTAGCCTCTAAATAGGTTTTTAAATCTTATAGATTCCTCACTCTCTCTTCCTCTTTCATGAACCCGGAACGTAAGTAGATTATGGTGCCTCTAAAGGTTGTCTTGACTTCCAACCAATTTATGAACGACAACATGCCTAAATTGCCTTTAGGTGTCTCCTTTCACATAGACTCTACGGCTTCTAAGTAATATCGATGCACTTTCCATCAATATGTTCATCAAAGGACTTTTGAAAGCTTTGATAGCTTCAACATGTGCTGATGAAAGGCTTTGCTTGATTGCGTGTACTCTTTCCATGTATAGGGTTATTTTTTAATTGCTCTATTCCTAACACTCGTTAATTAGAGTTTGTATTTGGCAACAACTTTATTCGTTAGTTTTATATTACTTTTTCTTAACATCAGGGCTTATATAATTATTTTAACACTGTGTTTTACCGGAGATAATTGAAATTGATAGATAAATAGATAGATAAATCATTTATTTACATAAGACACACACACACGTATACAAAGTGAAGCCATAGAAATCTAGTTACACGTCACGGTACGAAGAAAGCATAAACAAAACAGTAGCATACAGTCTATTTATTCTTACTTGTCCAATTTAGTAAACAAGATTCTACCCTTAAAATTGAGATTAGATGCCTAAACTAGACATTTCCTCGCAAATTCATGAACTATCATGTTTATAAAATTGGCAGCATGTTATCTAAAAGAGTATTCCAGGTTAGTTAATTTATGGAAATATGGCAGTTTTGGACTAAAAAGTCACAGTTTAAGGGTAGAATCTTGTTGACTAAATTGGACAAGTAAGAATAAATAGACTGTACATGAAAAACGAAACACAGACAAAGCCATACACGGTACGGCAAAGTACCCGGGCATTGTACTGGACTAAGAATGACCAACGAAGGTGTGGCAAACGATAGGCTCAGACTCAGCATGTACGGAAAAAACTTCAGCGCTGATAGTGTGCGCGGCGAGCAGCGCCAAGAGAGCTGAGGTACGGCGGGAAAACTGTTATCAGACCGGTTTAAATCGTGTTATGCTGATCAAATCAGTATAAGCTTTTATGTATTTGTAATTATATTAGATATTAGAAATAGATTTTGTAAATGCGTGAAAAATGTCAATATAGATTAATATTAGAAAAAATAAATTCAATTGGTATTATTACCGTTAATCAGCTATAACCTCGCACTTAAAATTATTAAGTCCAAGGTTACTTCTTACAATGTCGTAGAATTCAGTGAGAGTCATCGACCACGATGTCATAAAATCAAGATTCAAACGCGTTTTTGCCCCGCGCCCATAGCAGTATTCGCACATAAGATTCGCTCTTAGCGATAAGACCGCCAATTGCATAAAAGTACTTAGATTTAAGAAATTATTCTAGTATTCTTTTTTCTGGTTGTGCAATAAAATGTATCCATCTATCTATGCTGCAGAATGCATCGCATTTTAAAAATGTCATAAAACCTGTTTAAAAGCGCGAAGTATGTCCATTCTATTTTCAAACATTATCAAACATCACCACTACAAAGGCGAAAATCCATAATGAATATTGTTGTCGGAATAATGTAAAACAGAGCAAAACATTTTCAAAAGTCGTCGTGCAGTACCTATTTAATTTAAAAACTCTAACCGACATGTTTTAGATTTTACGCAATTTAATAATAACCCTGTACGACTGTTGTAGGGGACGAAACGAAATTTAATTACATCACGTTAGTACAGAGCCGTGAACAAAAATGACGGTCAAAGGGAATTCGAAGTCGCGCACGGAGGGTTCTCCACTAATACTATTAAATAGGTTTTTTAATATTGTCCTTAGCAGGGGTAAGTGCATTAAAAAGAATATAAAATGTCTTGTAAAAATGTGTTTTCGTTCCATCAGGGGGGCGGGTCTATAAAGGCACAGTTATTCAATAGATGACTCTATTAGTCCGGTAATGGGGCGGTGGTAGTGGAGCGGTGTAGAACGCCGGCCTCTTAATCGGGAGGTCGTGGGTTCAAACCCCGGCATGTACCAATGACTTTGTTTTCTAAGTTATGTACACTTGTGAAATTATAGTAGCAATACCATTCGCCGACGGTGAAGGAAAACATCGTAAGGAAACCCTAGTGTCTGAAGTGTTAACGTACCTCAGCGCTTGCTACGTACAATGGCCCAACTATGAGGCTAAGTGCGGCAATCTCAGGTCTAACTAACTAACTAACTAACTGACTGACTGACTGACTGACTGACTGACTGACTGACTGACTGACTGACTGACTGACTGACTGACTGACTGACTGACTGACTGACTGACTGACTGACTGACTGACTGACTGACTGACTGACTGACTGACTGACTGACTGACTGACTGACTGACTGACTGACTGACTGACTGACTGACTGACTGACTGACTGACTGACTGACTGACTGACTGACTGACTGACTGACTGACTGACTGACTGACTGACTGACTGACTGACTGACTGACTGACTGACTGACTGACTGACTGACTGACTGACTGACTGACTGACTGACTGACTGACTGACTGACTGACTGACTGACTGACTGACTGACTGACTGACTGACTGACTGACTGACTGACTGACTGACTGACTGACTGACTGACTGACTGACTGACTGACTGACTGACTGACTGACTGACTGACTGACTGACTGACTGACTGACTGACTGACTGACTGACTGACTGACTGACTGACTGACTGACTGACTGACTGACTGACTGACTGACTGACTGACTGACTGACTGACTGACTGACTGACTGACTGACTGACTGACTGACTGACTGACTGACTGACTGACTGACTGACTGACTGACTGACTGACTGACTGACTGACTGACTGACTGACTGACTGACTGACTGACTGACTGACTGACTGACTGACTGACTGACTGACTGACTGACTGACTGACTGACTGACTGACTGACTGACTGACTGACTGACTGACTGACTGACTGACTGACTGACTGACTGACTGACTGACTGACTGACTGACTGACTGACTGACTGACTGACTGACTGACTGACTGACTGACTGACTGACTGACTGACTGACTGACTGACTGACTGACTGACTGACTGACTGACTGACTGACTGACTGACTGACTGACTGACTGACTGACTGACTGACTGACTGACTGACTGACTGACTGACTGACTGACTGACTGACTGACTGACTGACTGACTGACTGACTGACTGACTGACTGACTGACTGACTGACTGGCTGGCTGGCTGGCTGGCTGGCTGGCTGGCTGGCTGGCTGGCTGGCTGGCTGACTGACTGACTGACTGACTGACTGACTGACTGACTGACTGACTGACTGACTGACTGACTGACTGACTGACTGACTGACTGACTGACTGACTGACTGACTGACTGACTGACTGACTGACTGACTGACTGACTGACTGACTGACTGACTGACTGACTGACTGACTGACTGACTGACTGACTGACTGACTGACTGACTGACTGACTGACTGACTGACTGACTGACTGACTGACTGACTGACTGACTGACTGACTGACTGACTGACTGACTGACTGACTGACTGACTGACTGACTGACTGACTGACTGACTGACTGACTGACTGACTGACTGACTGACTGACTGACTGACTGACTGACTGACTGACTGACTGACTGACTGACTGACTGACTGACTGACTGACTGACTGACTGACTGACTGACTGACTGACTGACTGACTGACTGACTGACTGACTGACTGACTGACTGACTGACTGACTGACTGACTGACTGACTGACTGACTGACTGACTGACTGACTGACTGACTGACTGACTGACTGACTAACTAACTAACCTAACTAAAACTAACTAACTGACTAAAACCCTAAAGTATAGCCAGCTCATAAGAAATTACATTTTTGTACCGTTAGCAATTGAAACCACTGGTGTATGGGGGACGCAGGCCTTGGCTTTTATTCGAGAGCTGGGCCGCCGATTGAGGAACCGTGGCTTGGACTTTCGTTCCGGGGCTTTTCTGAGACAAAGGATATCCCTTGCTGTTCAGCGCGGTAACGCGGCTAGTATTATGGAAACCTTTGGGTCCGATGTGACCCGGAGTGATTTGTTTGGTTAGCCTTAATTATTATTATTTTTAAATTATTATTGTAATTTTAATTTATTTTTGTTGACATTATATTAACATATTTTATTTTTATTTAATGCAATTAATTGGACTTTGACGAAATCAGTGGATGAATTCTTAGAATAATTTGTGTTAAGTTTATTTTGACATGCCTGCATAATATTAGTGTGAAGTGTAATGTGATATGAATGTAAATTGAATTAACTTACTAACTAACTAACTAACTAACTAACTAACTAACTAACTAACTAGTCCGGTAATGTTCGTTTCATTCGCACTATCGGTATTCTCGTAACCAATCGCGTTACAACGTTACAACCCGAGCTACTTAACTAGGCGCCTCGCACGATTTGATCTTCTTCGCGAGATATACCTATTTAATTTGCGCGGGAATACCCCTGGAATTACATTATACTGCTATTGCTTGACTACAAAATTGAGGCAACTGTAGGGTCTGGTCGGGACCCATACTATCTTTGGCCAGTTTTAGGGTTCCAAGTCAACAAGGAAACATTTTAATTTCGTTTCGTTTCGTTTCGTTCCGTTTCGTTCCGCTTCGTTCCGTTCCGTTCCGTTCCGTTCCGTTCCGTTCCGTTTCGTTCCGTTCCGTTCCGTTCGTTCCGTTCCGTTCAGTACCGTTCCGTTCCGTTCCTATCCGTTCCATTCCTATCCGTTCCGTTCCTATCCGTTCCGTTCCATTCCGTTCCGTTCCGTTCCGTTTCGTTTCGGTTCGATTCGCTTCGTTTCGTTTATAGTTTCGCCATATACGCCTGTCTTTCTGTTTGTTTGCAGCCTAGCTCAGAGATCTCTTATTACTAAAAAGCTGAAATTTTCCGACATAAAAGTATTTTTTTCTGTACCTCTTCTACACTTAAATTTAGACTTTTGAGGGGTGTAGAAAGATCCTTTTTTTATTTAGAAATCCCTTCACAAAATATTAAGCTATAGAACGCTTCTTCTTCCTCTTCAGGCTATGTCCTCTGCTGGACATAGCCCTCCCCCAATAAGCGCCATAGCGCAAGGTTGTGCCATCATTGGAGGGTAATGCCCATAATCCCCACAATAGGCATGCGGGTTGTGGATCGCAGTTTAGTGGAATTGTACTGCAGGAGGCGCTGCTGCCCACCCCCTGGTTTGTGTCCCTTAGTCGCCTTTTACGACACCCGCGGGAAGAATTTGGGTAGCTATAGAACGCAAATATTTGTAATAGTACCGCATCCCCAGACATTCTGCGTACCTAACGTATATTTCGTAAGAAAATAACTTTATGCCTACAAGAGACAAACGGACGGTTCAAGAGACAAACGGACGGACAGATAATACAGACGGTCTGCCTAGATGGTTAGACGGAAGGACGTCCGTTTGTCTGTATTGAGTTTTTTTTAGTGACTTGCGATACTCAATTACTCATACACAGTCAGGTATGTAGGTAGATATAGAACACTTTATAGCGCATAAAAAACTAAATTACACAGATTTTCCTGAACCTAAGAGTACAGACGGCAGCCTTATGACTAAAAGTAATCCCTTCCAGACCTATTGATAGTTATACATTGAACGGGTCCAATTCTGATTATTTAAGAACTTCGTAAACTTAACTACTCGACGTCGGCAATTAACTGCGTTTGTGTGTCTGTATATCAAACGTTAGTAGCAAATTTCCTTAGATCAGCCTACGTAGAACCAGTGAAAGGCAGAAGCGTAGTATATCAGTAACTTTATTTACCGAGATCATACTCTTTTTACAATACCTACGTAAATACGTCCGAGGTCGTATTTACGTTCTTATTACCTCTTGTTGTAAGAGTCTTGGGGCTTGTTGGCGACTAATTAGCGCTTAAGGGTAATAATGTAGCTAGTAAAGCCCTAGGGCGGTAAGTAATACTTCACTTCTTTCTTACAAAAAGTTTGCGTACCTACATCTAACCATCATACTGGCAATAGACATCGTGCATTCAGCCGAATGACCAAAAAGGTCGCTTTGCTAATCAGCCTTGTCTTTGTGTGAGTATAATAGTCATCAATTTCAAATATCGAACGGCGAAGCTCAATTTCGTTTTTGGAAAGAAAATTAAAATGTTCTTTCCTTGATTATTTTTAATGAAAAAAGGCGGGAATAGAAAACTTTTACTTTAAAATGTTTTATTCTTGTAATGCCGGTTTTTTTCTACTTACCTCACAATCGAGATGCAAAGCAAAATAGTTAGCTCGGGTGTAAGCACCAATTGCACCCTCGAACTATGGATATCTCGGACTGCAATTGATGCCTTACAGCCCTTGGCTACTAATCTATATTTTAAATGTCATAAGGTCATGAAAAATAATGCTATAATTATACATTATAATATAACGGCGGCAGTCCAGTGGGTTGAACAATGGACTTGGAAGCGGGAGACCCAGGTTCGATTCCCAGTGTGGGCATGTAGCAATGACATTGTTTTCTAAGTTAATTTGTAAAGTTATAGTAGCCATACAACTCGCTAATCGTGAAGGAAAACATCGTGAGGAAACCTGAATGTGGGTTGTTCAAATACCTCAGCGCTTGAAATTACCAATCCGCGTGGGGCACTCGGGTTATTAAGCCCATACTCTCCCAGTTGGATATTTAGGCTAGATAGTTTTTTTTTATTAATATCAACGGATATCTTTTTAAAATCCTATTTAGAGGCTAAACATTCCACCCATGCCGGGAATCGAACCCGCGACCTCTGGCTAACCGTGCCAGCGCTCTCCCAACTGAGCCAATGGGCGACTACCGATATCAGTGAAATTTCGAACCTCTTTACAATACTCTCTGTATTACGTACGTAAATGATATCTTCTAATCTTTTTGTGAATAAATGTTTTAATTGTACCTTCTAACATTCGTTTTACACTTGAGTGAAAATATTTTCAATATATTTGAATAAAAACGCCCAGATACTGACACCCAGGTTCCTCAGAAGGTACCATCAACGCTATTCCGTAAAATACAATGGATACGCTGTCTGTACCGAGTTATAACGAGTTGAAAACTACCATTTTCAGTGATGAGTTGTGTAGCCTTTGATGTCAACCAATACAGGTTGCGGGGTTATAATCAGTTTTGACCCCGACAATCGAATAAAACCGTCTGCCGCCGGAGTTAATTTGGTCAATTTGCGTTACTATTGACATCGACTTTTTTACTGTACGCCGCAGCCAACAGCAATTTATTGAATAAACACATGTTAATTTAATAACATGCCGTCGCCGGTAGCGCTCAGTGAATAATTGTATGTGTATTTTTCCGGGAGAAAAGAGGAACACAGGATTGCAGAAGCGCTCGTGGCCTACTGGAACCGAGTGATTGAAATCTATCACTTGGGTTAAGCAACAACAGGCGCGGTTAGGTGCTGGATGGGTGACCATAGCGTGACTACCGCAAGTGGCATTTTTTCCGATCGCTTCCATGCTTTGCAAGGCGTGCTAAGCCGTTGGTGCCGGCTGTCGTGTAATGGCAGTCGTTAAGCCATGTCAGAGGCCTTAAGGGTGGGTTGATAACTTCTGACAGTAAGGCCCGACATTCTTTTACGATCGGCCACCAACCCAGACTTGGCCCCGTAGTGGAATATGGCCTACATTTTTCAGTGGTAGTGGGGACATATCAAAGGTTGATATCATCATCATCATCATAGGGTCACAAACCGAGAACTTTAGAGCATTTGTATAAACTCTACACTGCTTAGATTGTTGGTTCTTTTATTCCATTTAAATTATTAAAATTTAAGATGTCCTCTTTTTGCAAAAACATATACAAGTTACACTATTTTTTTTTTTATTTTTAATGCACTAACCCGTGCTAAGGAACAAATTTAAAAACCTATTTAGAGGCTAAAAATTTCACCCATGCCGGGATTCGAACCCGCAACCTCTGGCTATCCGTACCAGCGCTCTACCAATTGAGCCAATGGGCGACTCACGGCATCAGTGAAATTTCGAACCTCTTTACAATATTCTCTGTATTACGTACAGGCAGCGACATCTGACTTAAACAAATTGCATTACTTACAGCCCCGACTACCTACTTTGCAGTTAGGTTTAACATCGGAACGATATCACTGTACCCACATGATTACACTATTTTTTTTTATTTTTAATGCACTAACCCGTGCTAAGGAACAAATTTAAAAACCTATTTAGAGGCTAAAAATTCACCCATGCCGGGATTCGAACCCGCAACCTCTGGCTATCCGTACCAGCGCTCTACCAATTGAGCCAATGGGCGACTCACGGCATCAGTGAAATTTCAATTGAGCCCATTGGCTCAATTGGTAGAGCGCTGGCACGGTTAGCCAGAGGTCGCGGGTTCGATTCCCGGCATGGGTGGAATGTTTAGCCTCTAAATAGGATTTTAAAAAGATATCCGTTGATATTAATAAAAAAAAACTATCTAGCCTAAATACCCAACTGGGAGAGTATGGGCTTAATAACCCGAGTGCCCCACGCGGATTGGTAATTTCAAGCGCTGAGGTATTTGAAATTGCTAAAAGAAATTGCTTTTAGCAATAAGGCCGCCAATTGTACTATGTATATTTGCAATTGTTTTGTATTTGTTGTTTTTACAGTGTACAATAAAGAATATTCTTATCTTATCTTATCTTATTTGAACAACCCACATTCAGGTTTCCTCACGACTCACGTCGCTGCCTGTACGTAATACAGAGAATATTGTAAAGAGGTTCGAAATTTAACTGATGCCGTGAGTCGCCCATTGGCTCAATTGGTAGAGCGCTGGTACGGATAGCCAGAGGTTGCGGGTTCGAATCCCGGCATGTTTTTAAACATATACAAGTTTTATAAAAGTTTTTCGGTTTCTATTGGTGGCGCTAGCTGGCTCAGGGTAGGCCCATAAATTAAGTAATAATAGCTCCGAAGAATAGATTTACTAAGTCGCTATTGGTGACAAAATTGCGACAAAATTCAGAACACAATGCCCTGTTTGCATGCATCGCTACATAAGCGCTGAGTGAAATGACGTGCTAAGTGGACGCGCTATGAATGCTAAACACTTCCGCTTTGTTTAGCATTCATAGCGCGGTATCTACGGGACTGTCTGGTATCTACGGGAAGTTGTGCGAGAATGCACTTAGCATATCTGCATATCTTGCTTGAGCCGCAGAAAATGCATTATGGAGGTGCTGTTTTCTACAGCTAAGTACCTACTTTGGAGCATTCTTTTCTAATTGGAATGAAACGGAGTTAAGCATCCTTAGCTGGAATTTATAAATAGACCTTGTTCTGTATCCTGTAAAAAACTATTGGCAAAGTTTCATTGCGATCCATAACGTACTTTATAAAGGAAAACCAATCATCTTCTTATAATAATTATATAATTATATTCTTGGTACAATTTGCACTGTAAGTTTGTCAGTTTTCTCCTACATTTAAGTTTAGTTGTAGTTTTTACGGGCCGTTACTAAAAATCAGCGCTGCCAAGATCACTGCGTGGACTTGGTTTCAATATGCTGAGCCTCGACCCTTTGTCTTAACATGTCAATAAATGCATTCTGTTCTATTCTATCTAAATTTGTATGAAAACATCATCATACTGCTGTGCTTACCTATAAGTGGTGTACATACACGTAATTTTATCTCCCTGTAACTCTTTTGTACAATGTTCTGTATGTATGCTGTTGGTGTGCCTAATAAATAAAATACTCATCATTCAGTCACAGGAGTACATAGGCTTCCTCCAGGGAATTCCAAAAAGACCGGTTGAAAGCGTCTTGATCCAGTGTCGTCCTGCCACTTGGATGAGGTCTTTGTCCATCTTGTGGCTGGTCACCCTACGCTGCGCTTGCCAATTTAAGGTCTCCGTTCGAGAACTTTTTGGCCCCATCAGCCATCAGTTCTGCGTGCTATGTGCCCCGCCTACTGCCACTTCAACTTATTAATCCGCTGGGCTATGTCTATGATCTCATCATTTCTGATACGGTTTCGTAGAGAGATTCCGAGCCTAGCCCTTTGAGGAATCATCATGATCGATCCTGACGCAGCTCTTTTGCTACTTACACTCCCTTCGGTTTTAGATACTTTATATTGTTAATAACCTCAATTAGTCTGAGGGGCACTGCTCTCTTCCCTAAGGAAGGTATAGGCCTCACTCTACCACGGGGGTCAAGTCCGTGGAGGCTTGCAAAACTAATGGCTGGTCTTACTGTCAGAAGTTTTCAAGTCGCCCTAAGGCCTCTGAGTTAGCTTAACGACTGCCATCCAACGACGGCAGCCGGTACCAACTGCTTAACGTGCCTTGCGAAGCAAGGAACTGGTCGTAAACAAGGCACTAGAGTTAGTCGTAGACGGTCACCAATCCATGCACTGAACGTGCACTATAATGCTCAATCTTTGTGATTGTTTAAGATTTTAAGATAACGGTGCTATGAGCTTTGAGTAATAATTCAAGATGATTCCGGTAGATCGTTGGTAGAACGTCGATCCTACAAATCTTGTATCTTACCTGATATAATATGAACCATTTGAGGTGCCACTTGGTATTGTCTGAGCTCCTCTTGTGCAGATAGCCAGCCTGTAATAGAAATTCTTATGTCAATACCCATTTGTAAAGTAGTATTACTACTGGCTAACTGCATAGTTTGTTCAGTTAGGATTTTTCTTTTGGTGTACTAAAATTATTTTTGTTCTGAGCAGTTGTGCCTAGGGTCAGAAACGGACGAAACTTGGTGTTCTGTGTACTTGACGACACAAATATACGGTGTATATTTGACTAGATTTAGAGTGGGGCATAAGGTAAATTTGCTACACAATTGTAAATTATTTCATTAAATCACTCTGACGAAAGAGAGATCTGAAGAAGACTGTAAAGGTTGTCATCGCGAGTAAACTTGTGCGTCCGATGTGTTCACATACCTTAGCGCTTAAAATTGCTTATCCACGGTTTATGTGCATGGTTATTAAGCCCATTTTCTCTCTCTATGAGAAAAGCTTTAATAAGTAATAATAATAATAAGTATTTTTATTCACAAAGGTGATAAATTACACTTAGCATGAAGTTACGCTTTAATTTAATACAAAATAAATAAATTTACAGGCCTTATTGTTGGTCTATCGAGCCTGCTCGTGAGTGAGTAGAAGCTTAGGCAAATACCACTAGAGTCAGCCTTAACTGACTTTTGCTATCTCCCTTGCACACGTAGAAGAGTATAGTGACTAGTAAGCAAGAATGTTGCAAGACGAGGACGGCAAACCTGCGAGTGGTCATATTGCGCCCGGTCCGACAAGGCAAGAAGCTGGCCGTCGTTGACCCGCACCGAGCGCTGGATTTTGGGGCTCAGCATCGTGACTGGCTGCTGGAACAAGGAGATCTGAGGTGAGGAATCTGGTCTTCCATACTCAACTTAGACACATGTGAAAGTCGGTAATAAAATGATTTCATTCTATTTTAGCCGATGTTTAACTAAGTCCAAAAAATTTGAAGTGTAGTAAAAATTGAGTGTCAGGACACATAATTACGCGGTTGAGCTGTAGTAAACAACGTCAACATTTTAATACAAATCTCTACTCAATCAATTCAATTTGAATTCCATCACGACATTTTTTGTATCGATCTCGTAGCTTACTTAGTAGCGATTGCTACGTTGCTACGCCGCTACGTGCTCGTAGTAGCGGCGTAGCAACGTAGCAGTTTTAAGGAAAGGATCTGATTCAGTGGTTCGGGCAAGTGCGGCTTAGCTCGGTTTTTTGCAGCAATTTTATATTTCTTGTGAGACTTAAAACAACTGGTGTCAAGTCACTGGATATATAAGTAAGTAAACAAATACTTATCCAGGGATTAACGAATAAATAGCTGATTGGCAGGGTAATACACCATTTATCTAGTAATAGATCTGCAAATGTCACGGTGCAATACATTTTGTAACTTATTGGCTGAATAGAGCTTACTCTTGAATAAACCCGTAGATAGTACTGTCAAGAGAGTATTGTGTTCAGTATGGGCCCCTTAATCTATCCCTTTTATTAGTTAACATCGCGTGCAATAGTTTAAGGCTATTACAGCATTAAAAAGTAATTTAATTCAACTAGAAGCAAGTCAAGCGAGTCTTATCAATTAATCCAGTGGCGAGTCCCTTACGCCGATTGGCAAATCCTTCCACCACGATGGCGTACCGTTGACACGTTAAGAGGATCCGTGAGTAATTTAGTATATTGCTGAATTTCACGCTGTGACGGCTGAGTTGTGTAAAAAAGCAAAGATATGCCCTTCTGGATAGTGAAATCGTGAATGACCAACACTACAATGAAATAAAAGTCGTAAGAATCAATTTGCGGTCATAAATACAAGAATCATTACAGGGGTCGGCACTCGAAGTGTTACTAAAAATTTTTACTGTTCAGCAATTTGTGAACAAACAAAATGATGGCGTATGGTTAAAGTGTAAATCAAAAGACGTGTTTGGTAGAAACCATTGGACGTTTCAGCAAGACACGGCACCATCCCACAAAGCCATTTTTTTGCAAGAAAAAGTTCCGAGCTTCATTTCTTCGCAACAATGGCCACCATATTCGCCGGACTTAAACCCAATGGATTTTTCCATATGGTCAATTCTAGAGGCCAAAGTGTCAGCAAAAAAATATGAGACAGTCGACGCCTCAAAGATTGCTCTTCGCCGAGAATGGAACAAAATATCAGCAGACCACATTCGTGCAGCGTGTGAAGCCTTCTCGGACAAACTCGATGCTGTTATCCGCGCTAAAGGTGGCCACATCGAAGAATAACTTTTTCTTTTTAATTTTAAATGTTTTTTTTCTTTATATTGAAGTTTATAAATAAAACGAAACAAAATTGTCAAAATTACAGCATTTTGAATTGGTAACACTTCGAGTGCCGACCCCTGTATACATTTTACTAAAATTTAGATACCTCATGCGCTAATAAAAACTAATCGTCACGAACATTAAGTTAGGAAAGAATATTTCAATCGATTTTTTTTCGGAGTTTGTTAAACTTAAAAACAATCTTCCACTGCACTGCAGCGTCCGAGTGATCCCTTCACCCATCTGAGTGTTACTGACGCTGTATAAATCATGTCATTGCGTAGATACAAAGGCGGGTTTTTTAATGTTATACCTGAAATAAAATTAAATTTGGAAGCCTTAACTGCAATAGCAAAATAATTAAACCAATTTTCCAACATTAACATTAAGTGTAACCTCGCTAACAATAAAATAAGATAAGATAAAGTAGATAAGATAATTGTTTATTTGAACTCAAAAAGTTTAAATGTGTATGTGTATGTGTATGTGTATGTGTATATGTATGTGTATGTGTATGTGTGTGTGTATGAGAGAGAGTGTGTGAAGTATGTAATAATGCAGCATTATTATACGTTCCGTTGTAAGGCGCAGGCCTTCAAAAAGGAGAATGAATTACCCTCGTATATTTAACTAACTAGATTCCTATGAGCATTACGTAAATACCTAGGTACCTATATCAATACCTACTAAGTATTTCGCTCGCCAACTTTGCACTATAGAAGAAACTAGCTCGGTATCATCGCAAAGTAAACAACTGAGAAACTCGTATGTTTTGCTAAAGGTCTCCCACTATCGTAAATTCTCATACACTAACTTACCAGATCACTCTTTTGACTGTAGTACAAAGAATCTAAAGAAAAGGAAAATCAGAAAAGCATCCTGATTTTTGCGATAACGTTTCATTTGACGGTCGTCTATAGTGGGTTTTGGTGGCGGCGTCAACAGCTTGTAGCGCTTATTTTCGAAGACCAGTAATAGTAAGTACAGTTTTCTTAAAAAATTAAGATGAACACTAATTTCGTTCAATCTAATTTCAATTAATTTTATTAATTTTAACTCGTGGAAGAATACATTGAAATCGCAGTAATGTGTTACCTACGCTCTAAAATGGACACATCTCATAAAAAAAATATATATATATTTTTTTTGTTTTTAAGAGTATCACAAATATGTACCTGTGAATGCCTTCGTATATGCTATTTCTTATGTAATGTCCTTTTTAATGTTTCGTGTGCAATAAAGTGTAGTCAATAATATAAAAACCGGCCAAGTGCGAGTCAGACTCGCGCACCGAGGGTTCCGTACAAACCTGTATTATAGACCTGAGTATTTGGTATGAATTTCAATTTAATACCTCTACGCGTTTATGAGGAAATGGGTAGTAAGTTTAAAATTATTAAAAAAAAATATATTATATGATGTAACTAAAAATTTATGGTTTTCGTAATTTTTCCTTTATCTATGCTATAAGACGTTGCTTCGTACCAAATTTCAAGATTCTGAGTTCACGGGAAGCACCCTGTAGGTTTTGATTCCCTTGCAAGTGTCGAAAATTTGCGGCATAAACGGCTGTATCTTTTGATTGCGTTGGCTTAGAAGTTCCGTTTTCTCCTTTTGAGGTACGGAACCCTAAAAATGGATCTCTGAATGTGTTGCTAAGCGCAAATCTCGAGAGCAGCTGAACCGATTTCGCTAATTCTTTTTTCAGAATATACCTTGAAGTACGAGGATGGTTCGAACGGAGAGAAAAATAAAAAAATATTAAAGAATCGACTGCTAGGCGGTACGAAGTTTGCTGGGTCAGCTTGTCTATAATACAAAAATGAATGTGTGCCTGAATGTGTTGGTAAGCGCCAATCTCGAGAGCAGCTGAATCGATTTCGCTAATTATTTTTTTAGAATATCCCTTGAAGTACGAGAATGGTTCTTACGGAGAGAAAAGAAAATTAAAGAATCGACTGTTAGGCGGTAAGAATTTTGCTGGGTCAGCTAGTATATAATATATACAATACGTAAGAGTGTTTTCTTATCGAACACCTCCAAAATGGCTTCATCGATTTTTTATGTTTTTTTTGTGTATATTTAGTAGGTCGTATGGCAAAACAACGTTTGCCGAGTCCGTTAATAATGAATAAAATTTACGAACTTAAATTTTACACGCATATGAAAGCGCTCGTGTCCTAGTCGAACCGAGTGATTGGAATCAATCACTTGAGTTAAGCAACAACAAGCGCGGTCAGGTGCAGGATGGGTGAGCGTCCCGTGCCTACCGCTAGTGGCATTTTTTCCGAGCGCTTCCGTGCTTTGCAGGGTATGTTAAGCCGTTGGTCACGTAATTGCAGTCGTTAAGCCACGTCAAAGGCTCTTGATAACTTCTGACAGTAAGGCCCGCCACTGTCTTACAATCCTCCTCCAACCCGGACTGGCCCCCGTGGTGAAATATGGCCTAACCTTCCTGCAATGCAAAAAGAGACCCGTGCCCCAATAGTGCGGACATACAAGGGTTGATATCGATGGAATGAAACTGTACAATAGGAGTACCCACTCCTATTGTACAGTTTCATTTCATCGATTTGTCCGATTTTTCGACGACGAAACGCAACCGTTTTTTCTGGAACGAAAACAGGTCCTCGAAACGGTCCTCGTTCGAGCAAGGCGCAGAGGACGGTGAAATGAGTGCGAAAGAGACGAAATCACGAAACATCGGAAAAAATAAGTGGTTTTACACGATATTCGACTGTATACTCATAATAGACATAAAGATTACTTTATTGTATCACAGACCAAAACGAACGGAACGAGCAAGGAGCCGACGACGACGTCGCAATGATCTCATTACGTTCTAGGATCTATCTAATATAGCACTAAAGGGCATATCCGCGTCAAACAATCTAAGGACTGGTTTCGCGACGAACAAACGCTGGCACTGCTTTAGAGTCGCTGGCACTGCTTTAGAATGAAACGTAAAACGGTCCTATCGTCGCGGAACACAAAACGGTCTTATAAAACGGTTCGTCTTTGCAACGATCACGCCTACTGTAGAAAATTGTTTACCTACTAAAAAAAGCAAAGTCCTTCCCTATTTTCAAAGGACTAGTAAAATCTTACTATCTTGCTGGAGACCTGTAATGTTGTTGATATGATTATCTATGTACGAGTAGTACCTAACCATAGTAAATTTTCTCCGTTATTTGTTTACATGTAAAATGTATGTATTAGTATATAATAATTATATGTATATTTGTATAGTATATCAACATATGATATTTATTATACTATATAAAATATAATAGGCTTAGTTTATGTATTTTATTAAATTCATATGCATATTAATATTAGTTGTAACTCAGTTTATGTACATATACTATTTTTTATTTTTAATGCACTAACCCGCGTTAAGGAACAAATTTAAAAACCTATTTAGAGGCTAAAAATTTCACCCATGCCGGGATTCGAACCCGCAACCGCTGGCACGGATAGCCAGAGGTTGCGGGTTCGAATTCCGGCATGGGTGAATTTTTTAGCCTCTAAATAGGTTTTTAAATTATGTACATATTCTTCCAATATATTTCATGTACACCTAGCTACCTACTCTCTTCATCTTTCAGTTCTATCCATCCAAGGTTGTCTGGAAGAGATCGCTTTTAGCGATAAGACCGCCAATTGTATACTGCAAAACTTAAATATGTAAGTCTTTTAATGTATTTTGTTTTCTGGTGTGTACAATAAAGAATTCTAATCTTATCTACTCTTGCTGTCACATGACACTTTTAATTTAGAAGTTCTCTTTTTACGTTTGAAGCTTCTTTACGTTCAAGCCATAGTTGTTACTCATGACGATGTAAAAAGAGATAACTTGTAAGAGTTTTGTAACGGAGTATTCGGTTTCAGAGTGAGGGGTGTGTCTCGAGGGTACTGAAGTGCGAAATTGAGTGCCAAGTGTTATGTCAGGGCCGTACCTAGGTGGTGTAAGCAGGGCTGGATGAAAAAAATTGAGAAGGCCATAAATTTACTAAAAAAAAGCTTACAATTTATTTCTTCAATAAATGATAAGCTTTTGTCATAAAACAGACTTACATTTGTCAGTTCTAAAATGCCTTGTTTGGTCTGACCTCTGAAAACTATCAGAAACTATATAACTCAGCTGCAATCGAAAAGAACTCTTTTATTATTGATCGTTAAAGATCCTAAAAAACTATTTAGAGGCTAAAAATTCCACCCATGCTGGGACTCGAAGCCGCGACCTCTGGCTAACCGTGCCAGCGCTCTCCCAACTGAGCTAATTGGCCGGTATCAGTGAAATTTCGAACCTCTTTAGAATATTCTCTGTATTACGTTAAAGCAACAATATTTGCACACCGTAAGGGAGAACATGAAGCATCTTAAGAATAAATTTAAAACATGTTATGTACCCGTGTTCCAGCAAATAAATAATATTTACTTTACTTTAAAGATCCGCTATTTTTTTTATTTTTATTTTAATACAAAACCCACAGCACAAGTTAAATAATAAAAAAATATTGTGTAGAAAAATCTAAACATAGGCCACTTAAGGGCTTACATTACATTAACTTAGCTACTTTACAGGAACAAAGGTAGGCTTACATAATTTAAGTTATTAAACAGATTTTACAAATTAGTGGAATAAACAGAAAAAAATTATTAAGGATCCGCTAAGTTCCCTAACATTTCCGCTAAACTCTCCCGACATTTTATAATTTCAATTTGGCCAGGGCCAATGAGCATTATAATAACATCTCTCGACTGAATTTAATTCAAAATCCTCGTACATTACCCCCGTCGGCAGCTCGTCAGAGTTTACGCGCGCGCGTGCCGCTGCCTTACGCTACCAATGGGCCGATAAATCGCTCTGCTTAACTGTGGACTTGGTATATAGAGGAGCGGTGAGATAAGCGAGTTTCTTTATTTATTTTATTGTGCCAACAAACATTCAGTATTTGTTTTTTTTAATAAATATTCATGGACATATTACACAGATCTCGTTAGCCCTATACTAAGTACAACTAAATGACTTGTGTTATAGGTGCTAACTCGACGATAGATTTACAACAAATACCTATGTATTTGTTGTAAATCTATAATAATAATAATATAATAGATGACATTCAAGACCCGAGACAAACTAGAAAAGTTCGTTCCTAGTTTGACCTGGCCGGGGATCGAACCCGAGACCGTCGGTTCTACAGCAGCGTGCCAAATCGCTGCGCCACCAAGGCCGTCACTTAAGTTACATTGAAAGTCTATGTAATATTTTTTATGCCACATCTGGCAATAAAGTGTACGGAAAAAGCCGCTTTCTGGCCAAGTGTAGACATAAAAATATGTACACAACACGGGAGGTAATAAAGAAAGCTCTCGATCGCATATTCACGTCCCTCGCTTGCAGCTCGGGCCGCAAACTTCTGCGATCTCGGCCTTTCTTTGTATTACCACCCTAGTTGTATAATGTAATGTACTATAACTTGACTAATAGACCTAATAAAGTAAAGCACACTTTCTGCCAAAAAGATTACTATGATATTACAGATTATTTAAATGACAAAGATGTCTGGAATTAATGCCAGTTCAATGCATTAGTACGTAGATGTAGAATAATAATGTAAAATCACGTTCCTAATAACGTTCGACAAGTCGCAGTTTCTGTGTAATTTTGAATAAAATACTTTGGTTAATTGATTGAATAGTGCTGAAATGCATACTATGTTGAAGTTACAATTTGAATTTGTTAGACTTGTTATTTTTAACTGTAACTGATTAGAGAGCCGGCATATAAAGTTAAAAAGCTGTCGACTGTTAGTGTCGACCGTGTGTAAATACGGTCGCGGTCTAAAAATGTTTATCAGTTTTCAAATTAGATTCTTTAGCACACTGTGTGCAGTAAAGTCTAAAATGCTATATCTATTTTTAAAAACCTATTTAGAGGCTAAAAATTTCACCCATGCCGGGATTCGAACCCGCAACCTCTGGCTATCCGTACCAGGATATATTTAGGTATGTTATATCTAGGTACGTATTACTTTTTAATAGTTGTCATCGATTCTAACAAAAAGAGTATTCATGACGATTTGATGATGAAACTGTTTTCTTTATTTAAAAATTGACATAATTGAATTTTTTACAAAGACATTTATCAAAAATATAATAGAAATTGATTGTAAAACCATGGCAACCTCGCTTGGGTGAATCTCTGTTGCTTCTTCTACGAGTATGCTCTATGCCTAATCAAATCACATAATATCATCGACCATGTGGCATAGATTTGTGCATGCAATTACCAACCATAAGGTGGTAAACATTTTAAGACCGCGAGTGTATATCGTCCCCGTAGGGCGGAAACTCACCAACTCGAAAAACACCGTTTCGAGAAATCGACGTTCAAAGTTTTGAAAACGAAAAAAAAATCTTGCGTCTGTTATACAGGACATATTTTGAATGTTATTGTCTTAATGCATTTTTACTACAAAAAAGCATTGTTTGATTTGACTTATAGGTATAAATTTGCATCAATTTAAAAGTTATGATGGATAAACAGTTTTTCCCTTTAATATTTTGATCTTAATCCCGAGTTAGTGATTTTCTACCTAAAGTTAGTTAATTTCTACCGAGATTTGACTATTATAAGCAGAAATAACTCGTTTTAGTTCTAGTTTCTGGAAATGCATAACAGTCTCAGACATAACTAACTAAATTTGTTTTTTTGCGAACCAAAGAAGAAACACTACAAAAAACTTTTAAAACTATATTCAAAAAGGAAAAAGAACAAAAAGTGTCATAAATAACCATAACAAAGAACAATAGCTAAATGTCTTCTTCATCGTGTTCATTAACATCGGACTCGGCGAGTCTATAAATGGTGAATTTAACAGTAGGAAGAGAAGCAAAATGAAATGAAAAGGTTTTATTCAAACTAGCGCAGAAACTGCGGCTTAATGAACGTTACAATTCAAACTGGGTGTCCATTTCAAAATCTAAATAATTTCGGAGGAAAAATGAACAATGTTCTTAATTACAAAGTTTACATATTTATTATAAAACATAGAACTCATGCATTATATTTAATTCCAGACATCATTGTCATCTAAATAATCGTTTATGTTATAGAAGCCCTTTTGGCACAATGTTTGCTTAACATTTTTTGAACCGCGTTTCAGATAAGCATAATATATCTTCAGGGATTTTATAATAGAAGCGTATATAATGCCCCATGAAGGATGTATTAACCTTTACCAGCCTAAATAGAGGAAACAAAAGTTTATGTTTATTTCTAGTTTTACATTGTGTTGGCTACTTAAAGGTTTAAAGTTACTGGTATTTTTCCTGACGTACTCATCACGTTGACATACGTTAACGTAATGTTTTCATAGACATACTGACTGGCAACTGTCAGGATGTTAGTTTCTTTAAAGAAATCTCTTAACGAATCTCTACTGCCTAGCTTATAAATGAATTTGATCGCTCTCTTCTGCAAGACGAAGATGGTCTCAATGTCTGCTGCCCGTCCCCACAGAAGTATGCCATAGGACATAATATTATGGAAGTTACTAAAATAAACAAACCTTGCTGTTGCAACGTCAGTAAGTTCCCTAAATCTTTTAACTGCATATGCTGCTGAACTAAGCATATTTGCAATATTTTTATATGTGGACCATGTAGGAGCTTTGATCCATTGTGATACCTAAAAATACAGTTTCATTCACAAGCTCTAATTTGTCATTCCCCAATATAACATTGCTATCAACCGTTTCGACATTTGGAAGTGTGAACTTTGTACGTTTTATCTTTTTTGAATTTAACAGTAAGTTATTAGAAGTAAACCAATTCAGCACCCGAGAGAGAGCATTATTTGTAATGTCGAAGTCATTCTCTTGTCTCTTAATTTGAAACATAAGTAATGTGTCATCTGCAAATAACACTATCTCTGACACATTTTGAACCATAAACGGCAAATCATTTACATATACGAGGAAGAGGAACGGCCCCAATATCGATCTCTGTGGCCACCTCTAACCCTGAAGATTTAGTTCTATTTATTTATATCAGCTCTTTGAGCTCTTCCTTCTAAATATGGTGTCATAAGTTTTACCTAAAACCACAGACCAAAAAGGTATTTCTGGTCTATGCCAAAACTAACTAAAGTGGCTTAGGTGACGACGAGACTGTGCTTTGGGTAGGCATAAAATAATTAAGTACATTTAATTAATTGTTCCTTTCAATGTGGCTGTAAAACATTGTAATTAGTTAGTTTTTGAAGTTTTTAAATTTGGAACTATGGCTCCTATGAAAAAACTGGTTAGACAGAAATGTAGAGAAAAAAAATGCGATCCTAATGCTACTAAACGCTCATTTTTTCCTTAAGTCGACTTGGTGAGTTTCCGCTCTACGGGGACGATATACTGGTGACCTGCCTTGTTGCATAAGATACATAAGACTGCAGCATGCTGGACTGACGACCTAAGACTGATTTATATTTTTGGAAAAATCTATTAACAAATGTCACAGCTTCTAGCACCCTTGTATTAATTTAAAAAAACTTAATATTTGGTTGTTAGTTAATTTGGTTCGTTGGTTTCGGTTTTTGGTTATCATGGTTGTAGTTCTTCTTTGGTTGTGCAATAAATTGTTCTCTATCTCCCTATCTATATGTGACTAGTTAGCTATCTTTCAAATATACTCCAAACTTCAAAGTCAAAATAGTTTTTTAATTAATTATTGAGAATTTTTTAATTCATTATTTAAACAATTTTATATTAAAATAAGGGGCTGAAACCTTCCGCTTGTCGCTCCGCCCGACGCTCTCTGAGGTCAAAGAGGACTCAGACATCTAAATCTTGCCGTTTAGCTGACTGCGAACTGCGAGAGAGACGTTCTTGATGAAATACGTGACGATTGTGCTTAGCAGCTGGATTAAGGCTTGTTGAGTAATGGCCATTATGAATAGTGATGATATAAAGTATCCCACTGGGTCAAAGTAGTTATTCAGTTATTCAGTGGTGATCGGCAGCCATTTTTATTTATTTATTTAAATTCTTTATTAAGCTTTCCCTTCCAGCAAACCTTTACTTAATACTTTCTTGTAATTCGAGAAATCTTTTGCAATTGAATTTAGTCAATGATAAGAAGCAATCTATGTGCCTGTATGTAAATGTTATGTCATGTGATGTTATAAAAATGTAATTGATAGCGTAATAAAGCACCCAAGCATAACACTGAAATTTAAAGTAGAACATAAGTGTTGAATTTTTTTTACTCTCTCTCTCTCTCTTTCTCTCTCTCTCTCTCTGTCAAGGAGAGAAAGTCGGTCAGGGCCGACTAACCATTATACAGTAATGCAAATTCCATAGATGGTCTAGGGGTCTCTCGAAAGAATCTAAAAAAAAAACATTTATAACTAGGTTCTTCCAGAATATTACTCCCTTTCAATGTTGGACTGTTTTATTGTGTCTCTCGTCTTACTTCCTTTCATCCTCATCATGAATACCATCAGCCTACCATATCAATACCCACTATTAAGAATACGCTTATGCAGCTTAACTTAATATGTACCTAATATGAATAAGTTATGGTTGGATCTGATAGTTATTGATAAAAATGAAATAATAATAATTTCATGTATTTAGCTAAGTCATCCCTATTATCAGAAAGTCCTAGTGTGCAAATCTTATGTAAAAAGGTTATATAAAGTCTCTGGTAAAACGATTGTAAACGAGACTGCTCCCGCAGTCAAACCAAGTAATTGGTTTTGTGGGGCCTTATTATAACATGTAACGTGTTCATACATACATACATACATACATACATACATACATACATACATACATACATACATACATACATACATACATACATACATACATACATACATACATACATACATACATACATACATACATACATACATACATACATACATACATACATACATACATACATACATACATACATACATACATACATACATACATACATACATACATACATACATACATACATACATACATACATACATACATACATACATACATACATACATACATACATACATACATACATACATCTCTGGATCTCACGCAGTTCGGCCATTCCCGATTATGCTTTACCAAGAAGATACATAAGATAAGAATATTATATATTATACATACATAACCTCACGCCTGTATCCCAGAGGGGTAGGCAGAGACCATGGACTGCCACTGGCCAAGATCCAGACAGATCACCTTCTCTTCATAAGTCGTTGCATGCACACACGCCGCCTTACCAAGTACGTACCTAAATAACCAAGTTACAGCTATGCATAGCAAGCACTTATGAACATACGTTATCCAGTATATAATGAATCAATTCCCTACATGTAATGGGTTCCCTTTAGTGTACCAGATTGTATGAAGTCGGTCCTGTTGGTAAATTATAAATTGTTTTCAGGACTCGTTTTACCATTCAGTCAGACGCAGTTTTTATGTAGCTGAGTATCGTTGATAAAACACTTATTAAAATTTGAAGCTTGACGCGGTCAATAATAGTTTTATATTAGTATAACTTCGATAGGAAATTAAATTCATAATTTTTACTTCTGCTTATCAGAAATAATATAATAATTTTATGTAGGTAGGTACACTTTAACGTAATTTGACATCTTTTTATAATAATGTTGTGTTTATAATGTACGTATACGGTCAAATAGTCTAAAATACATTAATCATTACTATTATAATAATATCGATTATAGCTAACGCTTTCAGGTTTTGCGTTATACCTTCTAATACCTACCACGTCGTTTAAATAGAAAAGTCGCATGTAATTATATAAATATACCAACCAATATACCAACTTACCTTTCAATTGTAAAGTAATTGTAAATTGTTCACATCACATAAGAGAGAGTTCGAAGAAATAAACTCGTTAGAAATCTTCATCGCGCACTTCATACAAGGGCAACCTTGAAATAACTACAGATATATAGCAAATTGCTGAATAAATAAGAAACTATTAATCTTATGTTGAATAACAGAGGGATTATTAAAACGCAACCGATCAAAGCCAACCGCAAAGTTTACTATTTACACTAGCGCCTGTTGCATTTGTTGCAGCAAACTGTTTCGCACTAACATTTCACTATTGCTCACATTTTGCGACAGGCGTTTATGATTCGCTTTTGGTTGGGGAGTATGTTCTCGTGGAATCTTTCTCAAGTTCAGTCAAAAAATAAGGATGTTTATGGGTGATTATCGCCTGAGAGAGTGGTGCGTGGATGTGCCGCCGACGGTAGCACAGCGACTGCCGGGCTAGCACCTGTGGCTGGATCGACCGCTGCGCGCCTGCGTGCCCTTGGTGACGTATGAACTTGGCCTGAAGATCTAAGAATCGACAGAGAGTTCTATGCTAATGCGCATAGTGATGATCGGGGAGAATGTTTTCAGATAATCTCTCATAGACTTAACATTTTTTTTAAATCGAATTTTCATTATTATTTAGGTACAGTAAACCTATTGCGTACCTATACAGGGCATCCCATGGTTATGCTACACGGATAGGAAGTGCACCTTGATTATTGTAGATGAAACATCTTACAGAGAGAAGATATTATTAATTTAGTTTTTTTTTTAGTAGGACAGTTAACACTTCATCCCAGTCACGCCTGATGGTAGCGAAGACGGGGTCTACGATGTTACAGTACTACACATCATAAAAGTCCCTTCGGGAATCCACGTTCGCGCAGACTAGGAAGAAGTGTAATGAAAGTACCCGAAGCTATCATTCAACATGATCTTTAACCGATACGGTTAAGGTGCAGAATTAATTGCCACAGTAGCGCTACCTATTTCGCTCACGCTAATATTGCCAAACTAATAGTCACCTGCATCGATGACGTTGAATCAACCAATAGCAACAAAGGCGCCCGGCCTGCCATAAAATGAAACTATCTGATTGGTCGATCAACTTGCCGCACATCCAAAATTTGGTAATCTGCGCAAGTACATCCGCGAGACTTATTTCTTGTGTAGCACTGTACGGGTTTACCTGTTAAATGCCGGGTAACTCTAAGTACTTTTAAAGACACCCAGATTATACGTCTCCGGAAAGACAGACGATGGCAGCGTGTTCCACAACTTTGCTGTTCTTATAAAAGAATTCGCGAATCGCTTGGTGCGGGTTCGCGGAATTTCGAATTTAAGCTGAACTTATACATTTTTACATTATTATATGGTTTAACCTGGAATTGAACCCGCTACATGAGAATAGATTGCCCGGTAGCTCTATCATACCGATCGAGAGGCTTCATCATAGGGATAGTTTTTGCTAAATAACAGTGTCACAAATAAAAGGAATTTATTTATTTATTTATTTATTTATTTATTTATTTAAAAACATCAATATGAGCTTGCAGTTTCCCAAAGCGTCCTTATTGCTAAATACACATTAAAGCTTATTAACTACTTACATAAGTATAGTCTTAATTCGAACGCTATTTTGTTAATAGAGTCGACAAAAATGTCGATATGTTGGACCTCGGCAATAAAATAAGGAATAACCTTTTGCCCACGCCCCAGCAGTGAGGACATACAAAAAGTTGATAATTAAAGCACTGGGTCTGCCTAAACATCAAGGCAGACCTAGTACTTTGATTCTTAAGTCTACACACAGACGAGACAATATTTTCAGCACTGAGATACACGCTAGATAGCTCTGGCTAGAGTACCTTATGCCTACGTTGGGTAGGTACCTACTTAGCTCTCTTTAATTAGGTACCCACAATCACTCCGTTTGTTTGATAATTTTCGTTTAACAACCTACCTACACATTAACAGGTATTGAACTCGTAGATACTTGTGAAGTCACCCGTAGGTATAGAACGTAACTAATAACGTTACTGTGTGGAACCAAGGTGGAACGCGTGCAATATACCAAAGAGTAGGTATTTAGATACACTAGCAAATAGTAATGTAGAAGAAAACCATTGATGCACGCAGCTGACTCCTGCAAACTATGGACCGTAGACTGAAGAGTACCCAGCGTCAAAATCTGTAATGATTTTTAAGACCGCTTGCCAATAAAATAAGGTGACTACGGTCATATTTTATTCTTAAAAACGTCCCGTCACATCCTACTTCGCCCCGCTTCGCCCCACCCCGGCCCATCCCGACCTGTCCCATTTCGTTCCGTCCCGTCTAGTCCTGTCCCATCCACACTTCGCGTCTCGCCACACCACGCTCCAGTCCACTTAGCCTCGACCCGTCTCATCCCGTCTTGTCCTATGCGGTTCCGTCCCGCTTCACTCGCCCCACTCCGGTTTGCCCCGCCGAATCTCGTTCTGTCTTCCCTTTTACACGAAATAGAAAAGGCCGTCTGGGCCACAGTAGGTATATTCTACGAGTAGCATTTCCTGGTAAAGTTAGAAAAAAAGGAAAATGATAATTCATGGTTATTTAGATTATAGGGCGCGTTGTCGCCTTTATACTAAACATAACAGTCATGCATGTTTATTCGAAGGCTTTGTACTGTGTTTTTGCAATATACAATGAACATTAATTATCTTACCTACATATAAGAGTTGCAATTTTAGTGTTCCGTCCGTCAAAAGAAAAAAAACGAAAACCTTTTTATTTTTAAGAATTTTTTTTTGTCGCAGGCAGTTTGTATTATTCCGCGTTTTAAAAACGGCGTCGTCTGTTTACAAACGCTCGCTGTTTTGAAATATGCCGAAAGGAAAATGTAAATAGTCTTGTCACTATAACATGCCTCATCATTTGAAAGACAATTCGATCGCCGTTTGCAAAATGACGCGGCAAATCGAAATATTTAGTTCTCTTTTTTACCACACGCGGCGCTGCCACGCAAAACAAGACAAGGAGCGTCGAGAACTGGTTTTGTTATACAGAAAATTATTGAGTCTTTTCAAATAGAAGTGTTAATTTAAATGGTACGTTAAATGGAAGTTAAATGGTACCTGATTGCTAAAATTAATCTGATATGTCAAACCTGTGTTTTATCATAGTCACCCTACCATAACCATCAATGTCAACAATTGAACAGGTCGCAAAACAATTTACATTTTGCCTTTGGCATATTTCAAAACAGCGGAGGTTTATAAACGGACAACGCCGTTTGTAAAACGCGGAATCATACAAATTCTCTGCGACATTAATTTAGAAGACGATGGCGGGATGATATTGACGGTGTAGTCAGAGATGAGAGAGAAGAAGAAGAAGTCAGAGGTCGCACATGATCGAAAATCTTGGTCTAAAAGCGAGGAAGCCTTCGCCCTGCAGTCATAGGACACCCATATTATGGAGGCTAAATTAAAAAAAGTATTAGGAATTAAGCCATTCGGACTTCGCAAGGCCTCGTCTCTACTGTGTGATTAGTGGTGGGATCTCAGAATATAATCTGAGGCTTGGATCTAGGCGCGTCAGCTCGTCAAGTAGATTTTTTTCTACATTTAACCAATGAACGATCGATTTATTTCTCACAGGGATATTTTCTGAAAATATTGGGGTTTACTTTTACAATTATTTTATGTAATACACTCTTTTAACGCTTACAACTAGGGTGTATAAAGCAAAATGAACCGTTAATCCTTAAATAAAATTGTAATTATGTTTCAAAGGATGATGGGCACAAATGTATGGAACCTGGTCCTGGCACCAATCGGAATGAGTAATACGTCGTTGGAAAGGTATTTTTTTGTAGAATAAGAATAATCGAAACGCTAGTCCCGATTTTCTGTCCAATTTGAGTAATCATACGTTAAAAGTTTTTTTTTATTTAATTTTTTTTCTGTTGTTTTAATTCTTTTTGATATTTTTTCGACATTGTATATCGATTTTAATTACAAATGATCAGCATTGATTATTATATTATCATTGTTTGTTTATTATCGAAGTAAATAAAACAAGTTCAGAGTAAGTTTTATCGTTTAATGTGTTTCATCCATGATAATGTTATTTAAAAATAGTGCTGGTTCAGTAAAGCCTTCATGTCTAGCATATCCTAAATACCACACAATAGATATAATATGCGCACAGGAACCTATCGTGCGGCGTCCTGTCAAACATGTGCAATAATGTTGTAATATGTATCTACTATTTCTGTCTAATAATATATAGCAAAAATATTGTTTTGATCGTACATGTCGGGACTGTATGCGTGCACGCAACAGCCACGCATCTTCGTGGATCCCATATTCATGGATATCCTCCAAAGCAGCTTCTCTATAAGTTTATATAAGATATAAGCCGTTGTTGAGGTGCTCGCTGCAATATGATTTTGCCAGTTTTAACTGATATGTCCCCAATGACAGCAAAATCACGTCCTGTTCCCTCAATCGTGGAAAGTCTTGAATGTCATTTGCTTCCAATCTCTGGAAATTGGCTCTTCTGTTGTTTAATCTTTTTGCTTCTACATAATCATATAACACGTTTGGGGTTTGCCTTCTTTCAACAATTTTTTGTAAAAAAGCTTCTGCGTGTTGGCTATCGACAATAGGCCTGTGGAAGTGATTTGTAATTGCTGCTGCAATCATAAAATCCCCGAACATATTAGGCATTGTGTTATTAAAATATTTTTGGCGCAACAGCTTGAAATCTCTTTTGAAACGCCCGTTAACCACTTCCACTACCCATCGGCACATTGTCACCAGCCGGGAATCATTTGCTTGAGAAGTCGTGAGCTGCGACTCTTCCCGGTTCTTCGTCGGGGGGACGTGAAATTCGTAGCCACATGCTTCTATATGCTGCAGACTATCCCTGAACCAGCGGTCCAAAATAAATACGTCATTCGGCTGAAGCAATATATGAAGGGGATTTTCCTCGTCAGTCATTAAGTCGCTCAATAGCTGCGCATCAGTTTTTGTTGCAGCGTATGGTCCTTTAACATCTATAATGTATCCGTCAGTGGTTACGATTAAAAATGGTTTCAACAAGTTTTGGAACTTGTGTAAACTGTAGGATTGCCTCTGAAACAAAAAGTTTGAACTCTTGTATATATAAATATACGTACCATCGCAAATAATAATGGCTTTATTGTTGTCTTCATTTCCATACAGTGCTTTTGGAATCCTCAAGTTTCTCTCCAATATATCTTCTCTATTCATGTGATCCACTCCCAAGTGTCGCACAACGTAGTCAGTGCTAAGACACTCTCGTGCGATGGCCAACTGGCGTTCGAGTTTTCTCCGAGACATGTTAAACAACGTCGCAAGTCTCGCGTTGGGTTCTCCTGTGCGTAGTTTCGTTAGTAAAATGCCCAAAGTGGTT
The DNA here is from genome assembly GCA_934045075.1 of Yponomeuta sedellus. Classification (NCBI taxonomy): domain Eukaryota; kingdom Metazoa; phylum Arthropoda; class Insecta; order Lepidoptera; family Yponomeutidae; genus Yponomeuta; species Yponomeuta sedellus. The sequence continues at coordinate 2,866,732 of OW203734.1, read as the reverse complement.
CTGGGATCTGCACTTCTATTTCTTAATAATGGATTTTGCTCTAAGATGGCATTAAATTCATCATTAGTACGTCCAGTCCAAAAGTGCATTTCTTCTTCATTCATGCCTCGGTCGCTAAAACGTAATCTGGGTGAGTTTAAGGCATTTCGCATTAGGTCACAAACATCCCTGAAGTGGGCAGCCGTAAAGTCATGGGAAATGTTGCAATGTTGGGGCAAATCATCCCAATCATTCCCATTAAGGTGATCGTGACATACTCTGGCACTGTCGGGGATATACAATTTATGTTGAGAAAATACGTGGATTTTAACAACATTTGGAATTCGATGGCGGGTTTCATTAGCGCAGCCATGAAAGATACAATGCGTCGCGGTATTAGGTGCTCTCATATATTCAGGAATATGAAGCATTTCTTCTAATTGCGGTTGTAGTTGTTCTTGCGGTTGTAGTTGTTCTTGCGGTTCTGCTTGTTCTTGCGGCTCCGGCTCGGGTTGAGGGTTTGCATGACCTCTAGTCGCATTTTCGGCTCTTTGCCAGCATCGGTAACATACTCTTCGGGTGTTGTCAAACACGACCTGAAAATGATATATGAAAATGTAAGGAAAAGAAAAACAACTTTGGTTTCCGAAAAATACTACCTAACAAAATAACGCATTGGGGGTCATTTGTGGGAGGGATTTGTTTTTCTGTCAGAAGGTGTGCGAATCGTCAAATATATGCCACAGATTCACAGATTTCTCAGAGATCTGGTTGCGGTTTTCTGTAGTTGTGTGTACGAAAACAAGGCATACACACAACCACACAAAACCGCAACCACAGTAATTGGTTGTGGTTTTGTGTAGGCCTTGTTTTGGTGGTAAATACATCGTGGAAGACGTAAAAGTGAAAAAGGAATCACTTGAATGTTCTTTAAGCGACCAGAATCACTTATCAATCGGTTTTCACTTTTACGTCTTCGTTACCTCATTTACTACTAGAATAGATCTGGGATGCAGTTGCACATGATTTCAATTGGTTTCCTTTTATATCGAAGGTTCAGTGAGGATCGAGTGGAAAAAAAAAGTGCAATAGGTACAAACCTCCAGAGCAGCGTTTTCTCGTATAAATGTTACTAGCTCCACGTGTGTTCTTGTCAAGGCTTCCGACAGAACGCGTACTTGATATCTGCCTCGGTATAGCCCTCTTCGGCACATTACACAGTTACGGTAACGTTCCATTGCAACGAAACAATCCAATCGTTAAGCACCCAAGTCCAATATAAAGCCACGGTCAACAAATAAAACGGGTAACAGAGTCCAAAATGATGCCAAGGTCAAAGTCGATGTGAACAATGAGGAGCGTAATAACGTAGCACTTAACACAATATCAGCAAACGACTGACTACCTGCGCAAGCGGCCAAGCGTTCCTCACCCTAACATACCTGCCCCCGCGCCGTGTCCCGGAGCGCGAGAGGGGTCAAAACCGAATTCCAGCGTTACCCGTGACCGTGAGTGGGAGAGAGAGCGCAATGTCGCTGTCTCGCTCTAATGATTTATGACAGAGTATGCATAGATGTGATTTTCGTAAAAATCATGAGCATCGGTTGAGTTAAACCAGAGATATGAATTTTTCTAATTTCTATTTAGAGCAAAAAATGGTACTTTCCGACGAGCATATTTCAAAATGGACAATTCATACGGATTCGTCTTCATAGAATTTATTTTTTCACTTGAAAAGAGCTATCCAACGACATATGACTCATCTTGATTGGACATAAGGACCAAAACGCCCATCATCCTTTGTCACACATTTGAAGAGCAAACGAACGTTGAACGTTGAAGAGCACTGTTGCCTGAGAAAATTTTGAAAGAAATGAAGATAATTATAAAATTACAAAAAAAATTGGCAACAGCTACATACCTATGTGATTATATTCTTTTTTAATGCACTAACCCGTACCTAGGTACTTAGGACAGTTTTAAAAACCTATTTAGAGGCTAAAAATGCCGGGATGTGTAAATGTGATGTGAAACATTTTTGTTGAAATAAATATATTTCATTTCTATTATTTTCAATAGCCGTAAAATCAAAGTTAACATTTTCCGGGGTCCGAGCGCGGAAAAGCGCGTGAATAAACAAACATTGTCTACTTGTCGTTTCGTAAAGAGCAAAGGGCATTGTGCTAAAAAATTAAGTTCCGTTTTTATATTTTTTCTGAGCCAAATTGATATCTTTTAAAGAATATTTAATTTTGGGCTGTCGCCCACTGGCTCAGTTGGAAAGAGTGCTGGCACGGATAGCCAGAGGTCGCGGGTTCGAATCCCAGCATGGGTGGAATTTTTAGCCTCTAAATAGGTTTTTTAAAGCAATAAATTTTCAAAACGGATAAACAGTTTCAGATTCTCCGAAACCGGAAGTACGTTATCAAGACAAACAAAAGAAAAAGAAAACTAGGTCTAAGGAAGTCCCTACTAAGTTGTTTTTTAAAAACGAAAGATGTCCAACAACAGCAGCTGCGGGCGGAGCAATGGAGAATTTGCACAAAATATGATTTGAAAGAATAGGAGAAGACACGAAAGTGTTTTTGATAGGACGATGGATTGCTATGTGTCACAGACGGAGATGCCCATTGCTTTGAGTCAAAGTTGGTTTAATTGTTCTGTGGTCAAAGTCATACAGGGTCAAAGTCAAATGTCATCTATTTACTCTGTGTGCCAAATCGTCAATAAAAAAACAAATGTCATTGCAAAGCGAAAGAAGATTTTTTGTCAAGAATACGAAAATAGGTACAAAATACAAACAAAATAAATCTCTAACATCTTTGTGTGTTTTTTCCGAGGCGCGGTGTTACATGAAACATTTGTTTACCCTTAAAAACGCAGAAAAGCTACCGGTCGTGCTCATGGTGTGCTGAAGCTTGATGAGAATGGCTTCGGGGTCGAAGAATAACATTGTGAACAGACTGTTAAACGTGAGACTGGAGGAAGGAGGCGGAGGAGGCGGCGGCGATGATCAGCCTCCGCAGAACATGCTGCCGTCTAACCAGCACGCGAGACAAGGCGGTAGCGTCGACGACGAAACCGGCCAAGCGAACGAGCCCATAGCCTCTTCATCGGCCATAGAAAACCTCCACCTCCAGCCCACTAACAACTCCGGCGGACGCCTGCACAACTGGCAGGCGACGAAAACCACCGTCAAAGAACGTCTCTCTTTCCTTTTTAATAATGAAATACTGTGCGATGTGCATTTCATAGTGGGTAAGGAAGCAAACCAGCAGGTCATTCCTGCCCACAAGTTTGTACTGTCAGTTGGCAGTGCTGTCTTCGATGCCATGTTCAATGGAGTCCTTGCTACCAAGTCTGATGAAGTGGAGCTCCCTGATGTGGAGCCGGCGGCGTTCCTGCACTTGTTGAAGTTCCTCTATTCCGACGAAGTGAGAATTGGGCCTGAATCTGTGATGACTACGCTGTACACAGCAAAGAAATATGCAGTAGCTGCTTTGGAGGAGCACTGTGTGGATTTTCTGAAGAGCAACCTTGGGACGGACAATGCGTTTCTGCTGCTAACACAGGCAAGGTTGTTCGATGAACCCCAGCTAGCAGCATTGTGTCTGGAGATGATAGACAAGAATACAGCTGATGCGTTGAATGCTGAGGGGTTTACTGATATTGATCAGGATACTCTCAATGCGGTATTGGAAAGGTAATTAGATTTTTTTTTATGTGATGACTTTATCAATAACCTTAAGTTATGCTATGGGAATCAGAGTGGAACATGGTTCCACTCTGATTCCTGATTCAGAGTGGAACAAAATCAGAGGTAGGTGTAGGTGTAAGTGTAGGTATCCAAAATAACACTCATAATTAGCTATTTCCACTCCTCCTTGTTTCCCACCCAGGTAAATATTTGGTCAGGTTGTCACACCATCTCCGCATTGGTTGGCCAGCAGTGGGACACAGCCATGGCTAATTAAAAAAAAAATAGCTATTTAGAGGCTAAAAATACGCCCTCAAATGGTCCTCAGCACGGGTAAGTGCAATAAAAAGAATATACTCATCATTAGGTAAAGCTGAGGTACAATATTATTATTTGATACACTGGCAGCTAAGAATATACTCATAATTAGGTAAATCTGAGGTACAATATTATTATTTGATACACTGGCAGCTAAGGTGCTTTTGGGTGCTAATTAGTGCCTCCAATGGAATAAAAATCATAAGTTGAATATGTTTTTTGAAAAAGTAAACATAAAAATATTAATGTCTGTGACAACATTTTTTAGAACATACAAACAACTCTTTAACGGGCAGAGTTAGTATACAGTTTTCAGTTGTTTTGAACTTTATTTCAATGTTTTAAGGTTCAATTCAAGGTGGTTACTATTATCCCACTGTATGGTAAAGGGTTAAAAAAGTCCATTCAATAAATTAGTACAATACAATGTACAATAAAAAATATTCTTATCTTATTAGTAATTTTCACCCATTATTTTTACATTTTAAACCCAAGTTTTAAGGCTACCTACTCTTCTGTCTAGAATATCTAAGCCCATCAGTCATCAACAATAAACAGAAGTGTTGAAGTGTCATGGATTATTAGTATGCATGATCCAGTGAAGAATGCTATGAATCCATCTTCCTTTCATGCTTACTCATCCAGACTTTTTCCAGTCTTATACTGGACATAATCTTCTTCAGGCTATATTAGTCCACTGCTGGACAAAGCCCTCCCCTAATGAGCGCAAGGTTGTGCCATCATTAGGGGGTAATGCCCATAATCCCCACGCTGGGCTTGCGAGTTAGGGATCGCAGTTTGGTAGAATTGTACTGCAGGAGGCGCTGCTGCCCACCCCCTGAGTTGAGTCCCTTAGTCGCCTTTTACGACACCCGCGGGAAGAATTTGGGTTGGTGCTATTCTCTAGGCCGACACCACACAGCAATGCATGGACATAATGTAATCTATCTATTATTTTGTAAATATCAAACAAATATCTGTGCAGCGCCTGTGGATACTGACCATAATGTAAATACTGCATTCCATTCCAGAGACACCTTACGCATACGCGAAGCGAAAATATTCTCAGCGGTCCTTCGCTGGTCTGAGGCTGAATGCATTCGTCGACAGATCCCTGTCACTCCAGGCCACCAGCGCATGGTCCTAGGACGAGCCTTCAACGCCATACGGTTCCCACTCATGTCTGTGGAAGAATTTGCTATGGGGCCGGCACAGAGCGGATTGTTGGACGACAGAGAGATTGTGCAGCTTTTTTTATATTTCACGGTGAACCCGAAACCGAATGTGGGCTTTCTTGATACGCCTAGATGCTGCATGACCGGCAAGGAATTGACAGTCAACCGGTTTCCCCAGACGGAGTCAAGATGGGGATACAGTGGGACGACAGATAGGATCAGGTTCACCGTAGATCAGAGGATTTTTGTTGTTGGGTTTGGCCTGTACGGATCTTATTTTGGACCCACCGAGTATGAAGTGCATTTACAGGTGAGTGTATCACTTATATTTTATATCAGCTTAGTAATTCATCTTTATAACGTAAAATTCCATTGTTTGCAAGCATTCAATCATATTTTATTGTTTTATCTGTCGCTTATTGCACAAGAAAATGTAATGTTTGTACTTTTAGTGCTGCAAAATAAAATTTATTGTTTCATCTACTGGCTTTATTTTACATAATAACTTTTACCATAACTGATGCTTATTTTGATCAGCCAAGAAATACTTTAATAATGTTGGATTACAAACTACATCCAGGACCCATAATCTGTTTTATTGTGGCAAAAAACTTAAAGAATATTCAGCTTCAACAGGGATTAGGTATATTAAAAAAAATGTTTTACTACCAAATAATATTTTTCGTTAAAAGTTGAACAAAATGTTTTAGAAATGGGCCAAGTAAAATGTTTTCAGTAAATTAGCTCATTTTTTGTAGATTCTCCTTACCAGCCTATTTAAACCATCTCTGAGGAGTGTTTTAGGGAATCATGTTTTTTATAAATAGGTTTATAATATTCTAATTTGATGAGCATTTAAATATTACAAATCAGTCTAAAAATCGTCCTTAAATTGCCATACACTTTCAGATAATCCACTTGGGCACCAAGAAAGTCTGCGGTTCTAACACCACCACATTCTGTTGCGACGGCTCTGATGATACATTCCGTGCGATGTTCAAGGAACCAGTGGAGATACTGCCCAATACTTCGTATATCGCCAGTGCTAAGTTAAAGGTGGGTTAAAGTGAATTTTTCAGAAGTCTATTTCTGTGACTGACTGGCCTTAAGATGGCGGCTTACGCGGCAATTCCCATACAAACGTAGCTTGGGCGTAATTTACTATTGTTCGTAAATTAAACCCAAGCAACGTTTGTATTTTAAAATCTGACAAGATAATATTTATTATTACAGTATTATAACCTCGTGTCTGAGACACGTGAGGGTTTTATAATAATATGTAGATACGACGGGCAGTTATCAGGGTATCTGCCCCGGGCTGAGTAATTTAAATTAACGTTATGCAATCTCCTTTGACCTCCAGGGCACGGATTCGTACTACGGCACGAAGGGGCTGCGTCGCGTGACCGTGGACTGCAACAACGGCGAGAAGGTAGTCTTCCAGTTCTCGTATGCTGCTGGCAATAACAACGGGACCTCCGTGGAGGATGGCCAGATCCCAGCCATCATCTTCTACATCTAGACTGGATCCTCGCCATCACTCTCTACACTAAAGCAGGTCCCCGCCATCACCTTCTAAATCTAGACTAAACTATATCCTCGCCATCATCTACTACATCTAGACTAGATACCCGTCATCTTCTGGATCTAGAGCAAGTCCTTGTCATCATCTTTGACATTTAAACCAGATCCCTCATCCTATACATCTAGAGCAGATCTCTGTCACCATCATCTTAAACTTCTAAACCAGATCCTCACCATCATATTCTGAAATCAGACCCTTAATCTAATCTAAACCAGTTAGGGGAGCACAAGGTCAAGAATTGTACTATACTCATTATTTTAGATGGCTGCCGATGGGCCGTAGAACTTAAGAACTTCTACTGATTAATAAAAATAACTTTTATTACAGGACCAAAAATCGTGGTTAATATCAGTTGTTTCATACATACATTTCTTCATATGTTATCCCGATTTGTCCAGTAGTAAAAATTGTTTGCGAATAATCCTGTTAAGTGCCATCGGACGTATGTACGTCCGATGGCACTTTATGTATGTACATAAACTCACGCCAGTATCCTGGGATGGTAGGCCCCGGACACTAATCGGACCTTTCTGTAGCTTCGAATCGAAACTTAGTTAAATATATTCGAACGAATTATTCATTCATATTCCGGGACACTAATCGGACCTTTCTGTAGCTTCGAATCGAAACTTAGTTAAATATATTCGAACGAATTATTCATTCATATTCCGTTCCTGTTTTCGCGACCGAGAACAGAGGCAGATCGGACTCAACCGACGAAATATCAACATAATGCCCGGAATAACATTTTTAATGGCCTCAGTCTGGGTGTAAAAACTTGGATATGCTTGTGAAGTCCAAACAGGGTATCCTACTTTGGGATCAGGGCAAGTGATTGTGTTGTGTAGAAGTTACTATTGTTTGTTATTTTCTATACCTTTAACAAAGAGAAATAAGGGCTCAAAAGGCATATATGGTTAATATTCTGGTCGGTTTTTTTTAATACGATGTGCACATATATGGGACTCATACTGCGGCATTGGGTGCAAAGTGCGCGCAATAATATAATTATAAATAACCGGAACATTGTGTTTGAAATAATTCTAAACCTAAAAACGTTTTATTTACAATGTAACTACTTTCCATACACGAGAAAATTAAATAAATAAAGTTTTAGGTCGCGGATATATAAATAGGAGCGAAAATATCAGAGCGTCTAGTCAATTGAGAAAATTTCGAAGAAAATGTATGGTAAGAAAAAGAAAACGCATGGCTGCAAGAAGTCTCAGGGGGTGAGGGGTACAGTCTCTCTACGGAGTTATTAACAAAAGAGAATTTATATCATATGCAATAACATCGCCAACAATACTTTTAAAATTAGATGCAGGTAATTTTTACGAAAAATAAAACCGTTTTTTTTTAATTGAAGCGGTTTCGATGAGTTCAAACAAATCAGTTGCCAGGATTTGCGTGTTAAAAAAATCACGTTATCGTTAGTAAAAAATTGCGATTATTAATTAAAACGAGCGTGAGCCCTTTGTAAATGGAAATCTAATTAAAACAATGCACAAAGGCCTTATATATAAACGGTCACAAATAGAACTTCAAAAGTAATTCAATCCGAAACTTGTTCCTAATTATATCGTCTGTATCAATGTCGGGAATTATTTCTCATAACTTATAGTTTAATCATTGTATTTTAAATTCAATGGTTTAATGTAGCTATAGAAAGACATATCATTTTGTTGAAACGAAAGACAATCAAATCACATTTTTATTTAACGTAAAGAATTTACTTTCTGTTTATTGAATGTCAATGTACAATGTAAAATGTATGCCGCTGCTTACGGACCATAGTGTAGTACAGAAAAATGCCTTTCTTTAGTTCAATGCAACCTTATATGCACACAAATGTAGCCCTAATTGACCGTGCACCTAGACACTTCGGTAGTTAGAAAATTTTAATGTCTTCTAGGGCTTAAGGTAGCTTGCAAAAATGCCTATGAGAAACTGAAACGAAGCTACAGTCTGTTAGCTTCTAGAATATACCTCGGCTACTATCGAATAGAATCAGATATATTCGTGTAATAGAAATATCGGAACTAATATGACACTTTACATAACTTTTCAAAATAGCGAAGAAGAGTTTTAATACGGAGCAGGAAGTAGTATTACACTCGTGTGCTTTCGGCAAAAACCGAAGCCTACTCTAGAGCCCGCGGTATATTCCAAAAGCTAACAGACTGTAATGACGGCGCCACCTTTGCAACTTAAGCGAATTGGCCGTTTTATTTTGACTATGTACTCGTATGGTATAAAGGTGACTTCTAGAGACCAAATTGAGCATATTATGACGATTGATAAGAACGTTACTATAACGAACAACGATATCTCCTAGCATTGCTACGTATAATGGCCGAAATGTAAATCTGATTAGGATTTGTTAATATTTGGTGCGGCCAGCACAAGACCGTTAAACTTGGAAAATCATGAAGGAGACCTATGTCCTGCAGTGGGCGTGAAATGGCTGATGTTAATATTCTACCAAGAAAATCAACGAGGTTTTATGTACCATGTATGTGAGTGATATCAACCCTTGTATGTCCCCATTGCTGGGGCATGGTCTCTTCCTGCATCGCAGGAAGGTTAGGCCATACTCTACCACGGGGGCCGAGTTCGGGTTGGTGGAGGATTGTAATACAGTGGCGGGTCTTACTGTCAGAAGTTATCAAGCCGCCCATAAGGCCTCTGACATGGCTTAACGACTGTCATTACATGACAGCTAGAACCAACGGCTTGACGTGCCTTGCGAAGCACGGAAGCGCTCGGAAAAAATGCCACTAGCGGTAGTCACGGGACGGTCACCCATCCCGCACATGACCGCGCCTGTTGTTGCTTGACGCAAGTGATTGATTGCAATCACTCGGTTCGACAAGGCCACGAGCGCTTCATGTGCACCGCACCATGTATGTACTAGAGAGGATGCTCTAAACAACTCTTATCACAAACCTAACTGGGGAAGTAGGTACGAAGGCACGAGTCACGCGTTTTGTGGCGATAAAACGTCAGAATTTGACAATTAATGTACAGGAAAGTCGCGACATTTGGCTTTTTAAGCGCGCGACTAGCGTCGTAGTTCTACGAAGGCAGGCTTGTCAAATTTGCAGATTTGTCAAAGGAAACGGTCTCCAATGGGCTTTTTTTCAAAACCCTGTACTCATAATAAAAATTGGCTTCATTTTTTGGGACATAAAACTTCTAGGTATCTCTCTTAAACATCATTGAAGAAAACATCCCGTCTGACTACAAGAAATTAAAATTAATAATATGTTTACCACAATACTGTGTTTTATGATGGGTAAGACCTAGACACGACTTAAGACATGATCTATATTTAGACACTCGAAATCTTTTGTTTAGCAATATACATACCTAGTTTAAATATGCTTGTATTGTGGTAAACATATTTTGAAACACTTGCTCAACACCTAATTTTTTTGTAGTAAGATGGTATTTCGTACCTCCACATAATCCGTTCATACGATAAATAATCTTAGAGATTGGCTTGAAAAAAAACGTTACTATAACAATAAAATATAATCCCAGGGACGCCTTACCGGGGTATGAAGTACCTATCCTATGTCTCTATGTAATTTAAATATCTGTAATTTCCTTTTTTATGTACAATAAAGTGTATCTATCCATCTTTGTCCATCTGTACGCCAATTTTCATGTTTCCGTTTAGCCGTTATTGCGTGATGAGAAAAACAAACATCCAACAAAACTTTCCCATTTATAATATTAGTAGTAAGTATCCCAAACCACTTGTCAAATTTGCAGCGTATTTGATAGCGTCGAAGAATATTCTCAGTTCCCATAGGCATAACTGCATAGATTATATGAATGTATGTATGTATAGGTAATCTGTGATAGGTATGGCATGAACTGTTTAAGGGACGACCCGGTACTATTATTCAACAGGAAACAGTGCAATAAAATTTCAGTATTCTTATCCATTTTTGATCGCGTATATGGTACGATGTGACATCAACGAAAATTTTAATAATTTCTGTGTAGTTAATAATGTGTAGTGATTACGAAAGATTTATGGTTTAAAGGTTGAATCTAGTTGGGGTTTTCACTTGAAATTGTGTTTATGTTCATGTTAATTTGTAATTTCATCTCTGTAAGACCCTACATAATGTTTTATTATTTACTGTGCGGCGTGGCAATGATGTATCGAGTGCCAAAAATATTCGGATATTGTGTTTTGTGAATCTGTACTCTTGACACGCAAGAATTTCCCCCTCCGGCCGTTTTCGCAACTGTGGTCGTTACCAGTTGGGAAGGAAGAGTTTTTATTCTTTATTCGCAACCAGTTGCCATCAAGGGAACTTTTTCTTTTACCGGAACTTCATTGCGTACAGTGGACGGCACGTCATCATATACATCCATGCAATCTGCTCCGTCGTATTACGGGCGACTTTGCAATTAAAATGTATAGGGTGATGTGCTGTCGACTGTACAAATAATAAGAAATTCCCAAACTTACATAGTTGCGATGGAAGAAAAAAGAATCTTAATTCGCACCTACTTTAGCCAAGATGAGTAGTTAAGTTGTGAACAAAGAATAAAAATTCTTCATTCGCAACTGATTATGAACCACAGTTGCGATTCGAAAACGAAACGGAGAATTTCATTTTCACTCTTATAATATGTTCACCATTTTTTGCGATATATATGCTGTTCAAAACAGTTAGGAAAAAAAAATTCGTAGTATAAAGAAAATATCTTTGATGTACGAGGGGGGATCAAAAAGTAGTGAGAATAAGGTAGAATATATTGACTATTGATATTTTATAATTTATTTTTCTACATAGTCTCCGAGTCTCTCTACACATCGAGTCCAGCGCTTTTCCAAGGCTTTAATCCCTTTCAAAAAAAAGTTTTGTCTTGGTCCTGCAAAAAGCTCTCCACGGCATCCATCACCTCGTCTTCGTATCTGTTTCTCTTAAGTATTCTTTCAATACTTAAGGCAACAGATAAAAATCGTTAGGCGCCAGATCTTGTGAATAAAGGGGGCGGTCAACCAATTCGAAGCCAGCTTGCTGAATGGCAGCCATCGCAACTGCCGACCTGTGTGCTGGTGCGTTGTCTCGACGAAACAGCACGCCCCTTCGAAGTTTCCCTCTCCTTTTCTCTTTGATGGCATTCCTCAACTTGAGAATTAAAGCTGCATAATATTGGCCTGAAATAGTGGTTCCACTCAATCAACAATATCCCTTCTGAGCTCCAAAATATTGAGGCTATAACTTTGCCAGCCAATGCCTAGGCACGAAACTTCTTCGTGATCGGTGATGATGGCCGTTTCCATTGCGAAGATTGCTGTTTTGTCTCTGAATCAAAATGATGAACCCATGTTTCGTCCATTGTTACGAAACGAGACGACAACTTTTCAGAAACTTCTTGAAACTTGTCCAACAATATCTTCGTAATGTCAAGTCGATTTTCTTTCAGACTGTCGGTTAACATTCAGACTTTTCTCATATTCAAAGATTGTTTCAATATGGAATGAATACTTCCATATGAAATGCCCGTTTATGGTAACTCTTCTATCGTTCAATACAATTTTCTCGACTTTCACAACATTTTATTGGGTGACTGACGTCGATGGACGGCCGCAACGATGTTTATCTTCCGTGCTCGTTTTGCCTACTCGAAATCGAGAAGCCCACCTTGCGACAGTGGAATACGGTTGAGCAGACTCTCCTAATGTTGCCTCCAAATCGCAACGAATCTCTTGCGTCGTTAGTTTTTTTAAACAGAGGTATTTAATAACGGCTCGCAGTTCGTTTTTCCCCATTTTCAAGAACACGTTCTGACACAAAGCAAACAAAAGATAATCGAAGATTTTTTTCTTCTGAGCTATGCCTGCCAGTATTTTTTTTCTTACCAAGGAGTTTGTCGTTCTCACTACTTTTTGATCCCCCTCTTATATTGCATTGCGGAGTCTTCCTACTTGTTAGTCTCTGGGTGAATCAACTTTGCAATGTACCTTTATAGAATTGTTCTAGTAAACCATGAATGTTAGTGCCATGACCACGGTGGCCATGACACAGGTTTCAGGTTGTAAACATTTAATCTAGGGAAAACTTTAGAGTCATCATTAAGCCGTACGCACAATTGATAAAGTAGTCAGCGTCGCAAAGTTAGGGGTAGCAACTGTTTAGTCAAAACTTTGATGAAAATAGTTTTGCTATCGACAACGCTAAGTAGAAGACGTAAGTGACAACTTTATTACGGAACATATCATATTTGCTTCTGGCGCGTCAAGAGTACGAGAACACATTTCTTAATTCTTATCTTTTGTCCACTCTACAGTTTATTTAAAATGTATGTTTCTAGTCAAATTATTATCATTTTCTAATGACTGAAATACTGAATCAACTCGATTACTACAAAAAAAGTTTATTTGTCGAATGAAATTTTTACGAATTGAAGTAAATTCAACTTGGAATTGAGCTGTGCGTGTATTCCTAAGTTTAAGAAGGTATTTTTAAATGAATATTTTTTGTATAGCCGATTGCGATGTTCGATTTAGATGTCGTCAATAAAACAATATTGTAAAACATTAGACTTTTATTTATAGAAAGACACGCTAGAATCGAAACCTTAAAACGAAACTATAATTAATTAACTAGTATTATGTAGTCGATACATGACCTAACTCCACATTATAATACGAATAAGTAATCTCGAAGCTCACAACAATATCGACAAACCAATAATACATTATGTTAAGAGTTGTTAAGATATTGTCATTCATCAACAAGTTGGTTTGCCGAAAGCGTCGATCAATAATTTATTTAAGACTTATCCTGAAGAAGCAATTTCCATACAAAAGCAGCAACTACGTTTGTATGGAAATGGCTACTTGAGGGAAACTCTTAATGGGGCCGTTAAAGACTTTTCGCAACAATACATTTTACATTTTTTTTCCAATAATAACCTCCGCAATAAATAACCATATCAAGGCCTGCCATATTATCTATTAGCATATACTATTAAGAGGTCATCTCACTCGTCAATAAATCGTCGTCTTCCTGATCCTAACGACGTTGAACAATAATAATTTGTTAAATAAATGAGGCCGCAAGACTCTTCGCAAGAACGAATTTTACCTTTTTTTGTTACTTTAGGATTGCGCTAGAACGTTTTTAAAACATTCTACAATTTAACAGTCATAACGCTGTATAAAATCGTCCATTCAGTTTCTGAATTGGGTATTTCACTAAGTAAATACTAAAGTAACGTTCTGTCACGCACTTTTCTGAGAAATTCGAAGAGACAGCAGTACAGTTAACTATTTACTTAGCGAAATTCTCAATTCAGAAACTGGATGGACGATTCTATACAGTGCAGAAGTTATCTACGTAGAAGCATCCCAAGATTTTTTTAACACCCTGCAACGATAAGTCATCATCAAACTGGTAGTTTCACACGTGTCAACAAACTGGTAGTGTCATATGTCATCAAACTGGTAGTTTCATAAATGTCAACAAACTGGTAGTTTCATAAATGTCATCAAACTGGTAGTTTCAAAAATGTTATCAAACTGGTAGTTTCATAGGAGTAATGAAATTGTTACTTTTATTAAATAAGTGTTTTTTCATAGGTAACATCAAACTAGTAGTTTCGTACGAGTAATTAAATTGGTACTTTCATAATTGTTTTCAAACTTACTTTCATACATAACATCAAACTGGTAGTTCCATAGTACCTATATTCACAAAGTTTGTTATGCAATCGTTGAATACTAGTCCAACGGTGTTAAAGTTATCGTCTAATGTCCATTCCGAACCGTTCAAATCAAATCGTTCCACAGCACAGTTTACGAACACCCCATGTCGTTTTGCCACTCGACGTGTTTCCACGCCAAGTTCTTTGACACAGGCCTCGTCTTCTCAATCGCCGACAGGATATCAGCCAGACAGAGCCTGTCTTTGCGATGCTGATGGTGGCCTGAAAGCAAATGAAGGTGCTAAGGTTGATCGGTTGGTCAATCGTTCGGTTGACCGGTGTCGGTGAGTCAAGGTTTGGTGTTCCGAGGGGATTATGGCAATTAGAGGATTAGAGGCAATTATGAAAAAAATAGGGCGACCTTGAGGAACTGACGTTTTGATCACCGCTCCAAGACATACCTGATGCAGAGAATCTACTTTGCTGTGCATCGCGGTAACACCCAACATCAATCTGGCTGTATTTCCTGTATTATGTATTGTGCCGTATTATGTCTGTTTCTATATCCTTTTCTGGTTACCATAGCACAGGTTAACCTACTTTAGGACCAGGACTAGTGGCTGCTGTGTGAAAATTATTAGTATGATAACCTTCGGGGCGGACGTGTCTCGGGGCGGTTTATTTAACTTGTGACTCGAGGGGTCTTATTATTGTTGAAGGGGGGAAGCCTAGCGTTGGAATAAAACTGAATTACGAGGAACAGAATACTTAGTAATTTTTTTTTTAACCCTATAAAGGGCACCCTTCGGAGGACACGGGGGAGGGAGGTGGTGAATGCTCATGCATAACAGCACGGACCCGGCCGTGCTGCCAATGTGGGACTCACAAGAAGTGCGCCTACCCACTAAACACCACCTTGGGACTGGTTTTGGTCCTAAAGACCCCTAAACCCACATCGGGAGCGACCCCCCTCTAGGCCGAGGAGGGCGCACAGCGGAGCTCCCTAGCGGAGCGTCCGCTTAGAAGAGATTATATTACAAAACTGCTATGAAAGAGCAGTGCCCCCCCTAGGGGGGGACACTGGCAGAGGAGGGGACTGGCAGAGGAGGGGGTCATTTATTTACAAAGCTAAAATATATATATGTCGCAGCCACTTTGAGTAATTCCGCCGTTTACAAACGGCGTCGTCTGTTTACAAACGAGTGTCCGTTTGCAATATGCCGAAGGCAAATTGTGAACGGCCTTGTCAGTTTGTGAAATGCCATGATCGTACAATCGCAGTTTGTAAAATGCCATAATCATTCCATCGCCGTTTGTAAAATGCCGCGGCAATTTGTCGAAGTTAGTACGAAATCTAGCCGCGACGAGCACTGTACGTCAAAACAATAACAATGGCTGCCGCAAGTGCTTTCTTTCACGAAGAAAATAAAGAAATTATTAGAAATAGGTGACAGTATTTTTGTAAATATTCCAAAATTGGACAGAGGACCGGTGCATGCAAGAAATATAATGGGAAGAATAACAGACATGATATCAGACACGGCGTGAATAGGTACTAAGTTTGGAGTTATTAAAAACTGGTTTAATCGACAAGAGTTGCAGTTATCATCGAATGAATATGTAGAGAACATACCAAAAAGAATATGTAGAGAACATACCAAAAAAATACTATCTCTAAGAGAATACTTACCACTTGCAGACTCTACTTAAATCGAGATTAGCTTGAAATACATAATGACTGAACATGAAACATTTTTTCAAGACTTATTTCACTTTCATAATCATCAAACCATGGTCACCCTGAATATTGAACGTCAACTATTTTTACGAAATCGATCAAACTCACAAACTGCCTTCGGCATTTTGTAAACGAGCGAGCGTTTAAAAACTGACGACGCCCTTTGTAAACGGGCGGATTTGACAAAATGCCTGCGACATATACACCAAATTATGATCACACTAGTAAGGACATGAAACAAGTAAAATATTATAACCAATCGCAGCACTGCAGACACGCGCGCCCCGCGCGGCGAATAAAGAAAACTCGCGAAGTTATAAATATGGGTCGCGCTAACTCTCCGACAGTCACAATCCATGCGAACGCAATCGAAGAGGACGTCTGGACTATTTGGATGCACTCCCATAAACTAGCACTTTTCAGACAATACCGCCTTTTAAATGTGACTTGCATCAATTATATAAGTAGATAAATACGAGTATACGTATTCAGGGATAAACGAATACAGCAGATTTTTGGTTGTCAGTCATACAATTTATCTGTAGATAACTCTGCTAAAGACAAGCAGATAGTGCTGTAAGATGGCGTTTAAGATGCGCAAGCCGGCCTAAAACCAAAGAAATAGATCTACTACTCCAGGATACTCCAGCCTAACACAAAAACCGATAAAAGACTACAAACCTTTAGTCATACTCGGCAGCATTTTCCTAACGTTCACCATCATGGCTTCCTTGCAGACCAGCTTGATATCGCTCCCGGAGTACCCGTCACACATCCTCGCCAGCTCTTGGAAGTTGACCTTGGGGTCCAGCTCGATGCTTTTCGACCTCAGGTACGCCTCGAACAGCTGGCCTCGAGTGATTTCGTCCGGCAGGGGAATGTAGATCCGCTTTTCCAGCCGTCTGAGCATCGCTGGGTCTATCTCCCTGTTTGAGTTGCAAGGGCACTATTGTTGGGAACACTTAAAGAGTTGCAGTCGAAGTAAACCACTTAACAATCGCCTGAAGCATTTTAAGAATGACTTGCAGATTTTGATACAAAAAGTTCTAACAATACCTTATTTAGGCCTATTGCGATAGAAAGGCTTTCGATAATGATTAGATGCCTATCATCAAATACAGAAGTGTGTGCTCTTAATAGTTCCTGAAATTCTAAGGTCGGACATTTTGATATGAAAGCTGGTCACTTGAATTGAATTAAGAATATCTAGTTATACAAAATGGGTGCCTTTTTATGCAGCCTATATACGACCCACAACATGGCACAGGCCTTCTTTAGGAGAGAGTGGGCTCAATCACCACACGTGTCTGCCGCGGATTGGAAATTTCGAGTGCAGAGTGTATGTGAAGACCAGACACTCTGCTTTCCTCACGTTGGTTTCCTTCACGGTTAGCGAATGGTATTACTACTACAACGTGCGTACTAATACAAAACAAAGTCATTGGTACATTCGAACCCACGAAACCCATGAACCTCCGGAATGCGAGGTGTTCTACCGCTGCGCTACTACCGCACTTTAGGCAAAAAAGCCTAACTAATTAGTACCTACATAATACTGTAGCCTGACACAGCATAAAAAGCGTATCGTAAAAAGTGTATAATGTATAAGAAACCAAACAATGATAGGCACTCTCATGTGCCACGACAAGGTTGGTATCTCACCAGGGCATATTGGAGTTGGCCAGCAAGAAGACTAAGCCGTCTCTAGCTGCAATACCGTCCAGCTCCACCAGTAACTGCGCCTTGAGCCGCCGCGAAGCTTCGTGCTCGCCTGGGCAGGCGCGCTCAGAGGTCAGAGTCTCCACCTCGTCTATGAAGATGATGGACGGCGAGAAGTAGGAGGCCATGTCGAATAGCATCTAGAGAAACAGAATAGGGTGTAAGGAACAAAGCAAGGTGTTTGGAGTTTGTGCACGTTTTTCAGATTCAAGGATTTTGTTCAATGAATGCTAAAATCATTTATTGCTACAAACGAATATGCTTACATTACAATAATTATAAAAGAAAGTGTACATGGGAGAAAAATACTCTTTCCGCACACCTCCACACCAAATATTTAGGGACTTTAAGAGTTAATCGAATCTTCTTTAAGTCTCTTGATTTTTGACGACCCTTGGGTTTGAGGAAAAGCAAATTAAAATGAATAGGAATTTTCGTCAAAGAAGAGCCTTGATAGTCCTAGAAAAAACATTTATATGGGATTAAAAGTTGCTCCTTCGATATTTTACCTTAGGCTCATTCAAAGTATTTCAAATTACTCGCGATAACTTGAGAGTAGAGCACCTACCCTCACTACAATAACTGACTCGATAATTGATAAGCCTGTGACCACAGCAACCAGAACGTTGCTGCAACGTCAGGAGTTAAGGTAATTATGTACATTTTAGCTGATAAATAATCGCTATGGCTCACTTATAGCTCACTAGAGAAATCGTTAAGCATAAACGTGCTTGTCCCTTGACAGTCCTAGTCTAATCATCGTCATCAGTCCACCTTGGCTGCGGTCTTCTGCGATCCACGTAGACCAAATCACCGATAGAATACCTTTGATTCTTTTCTTATGGATGATAAAAATGTGGCATACACTACTCAATTTACAAGAAGAACTAGTTCCAAAAAATACTAGGAACAATTTCTGGTGTTATAGTACGGCGGCTAAGTGACGCTGACGTCACACATTCATCGAAATTCCCCGTCACTAGTTCAAACGTCGAACGGAAAAAGTCATCGGCAAAAGTCAGATTGTAGATTCTGAAGAATAGGTAGTCCATTTCCACGCACCTTAACGATCTTCTCGGACTCGCCGCGCCACTTGGTGACGACACTGCCGCTGGAGATGTTGAAGAAAGTGCAGTTGCTCTCGGCCGCCACCACTTTGGCCAGCATCGTCTTGCCGGTGCCGGGCGGGCCGTGGAGTAACACCCCACGCCACGGCTCCAGAAGACCCGTGAACACTTCGGGATACCTTGGAAATTGAGAGGAGTTTTTCATCGGCAGAGAGCAGACAAAACTTATGTTTTTGGGTAGGTAGGTTGCGCATTGGGTAGGTTGGGCATTTAGATTACAAACGCCGAAATTATGATAACTGTTCGGTGCTGCCGCACAACTTTTGAACAGTCAGCATTTGCATCAATTCACCTAGCTAGCGCGGAAACGGACTTTAACAACGGCGCCGCGCGTTCTCACAGCATTTTATTCAAATCTTTTGTCGTTATTAAGTAGCCATTTTAACATAGTGATAGTGATTTATCAGCAATCGAGTGCTTTCATTCCTAGCCGATAGCACCCCATTTAGCTACCCGCTTACAAGGCAATAGAGCAGCTAATCTTGTAACCACCGTAAGATCAGGGGCATTATTATGTAAGTATCCACTGAGTTGGGTGACGTTGATTTTTACTTTTTTTAAACTACTCCAGCTGTCAAATGCATAATTTTTTTGACAATTTGGAGTTGATTACACTATTTTTATTTTTAATGCACTAACCCGTGCTAAGGAACAAATTTAAAAACCTATTTAGAGGCTAAAAATTCCACCCATGCCGGGATTCGAACCCGCAACCTCTGGCTATCCGTACCAGCGCTCTACCAATTGAGCCAATGGGCGACTCACGGCATCAGTGAAATTTCTAAGCTCTTTACAATATTCTGTACGTAATACAGAGAATATTGTAAAGAGGTTCGAAATTTCACTGATGCCGTGAGTCGCCCATTGGCTCAATTGGTAGAGCGCTGGTACGGATAGTCAGAGGTTGCGGGTTCGAATCCCGGCATGGGTGAAATTTTTAGCCTCTAAATAGGTTTTTAAATTTGGAGTTGTCTAAACGCTTAAATCTCCATAGAGTGGAATGTTACGTAATAGATGGGCAGATCATAGCGTAACTCGTAGGCGCTCTTATACCTACAATAACCATACACCACCAGCGTATCACTGCCACAAAGAAATTATTTTGGTGGACGTTAAAGTCCTACAACATTTGTGATGTCAATCCTATTGCCAAAGCTCGCTGAGTAGTTCATGACGGCTCGTTTGTGTTTAGTTCATCATGCGACAAACTGTTACGGACAATAGACAGCTATTGTCCGTAACAGTTTGTCGCATGATAAAGTAATCGAACATGAGATAGGCCGTAGTAGGTATATTTCACTCGAGACTCATTTTGATAACCATTTTGGTGTTTGAATTTAGAATAAGGTTAGTATCCGACCTCCATCTCAATGCTATACCTTCCTACAACCTCCTTGCGCAAAACAAATACTCGATACGAAGAATACTCGAAATACAAACTCCTTGTGCAAATAACTCCTCGAGATTTGATTGGTCGACACAGAGACGGATTAAGAGGTGTAGATCCTCTGGGGCAAAAAGAGTGAAGGCCTATAGTATTTTTTGAACTAACTTCGGCATTATGAAGAAAATTCAAAAAAAATCATCTATGGCTTTCTATGTCAGGGCCCCAGTCACGTGGAGGCCTCGGGGATGCAGCCCTGCTTGCCCTCCCCTAAATCCGGCCATGGGTCGACACTTTCGAAAAGGAGTTTAGCATTAGAATGAAACAAAGCATTTCTTCAAGGGTGAATTTTTCAGCGGCCCATCTTTAATTACTGTCTAATACACAGATAAAACTCTGCAAAAATACCATAGGTACCTACATAACTATTTGGATGATCATCTAACTGGAGACCATAAGAAAAACATTATGTTAGAGGCCTTATTATTATAGGCGACGTGATAACTTCTGGTAGTAGGACCCGTCACTGTCTTATAATCAACCAACCCTGTCTTGGCCCTCGTGGTGGAGTATGGTCTAACCTTCCTGTGATGCAGGAAGAGACCCGCGCCCCAGCAGTGGAGACTTACATGGGTTGATATCAATTGTTATAAAATCATGTTTTCTGTGTGACCCAGTCACACGGCTAAGTGCGGTGGTACTTATGAACCATGCTGTACATCATTTATCAAGTACTGTTGCTGAGTGGTCGATGTATTATACGTCGGTCACTCCCCTTTAACCCATAAAAGCAAGGTCACACTACATTGGAGAGTTCATGGTTTTTTGGGGTACAGTTGGTGTAATATCTCACTATGTGATTCTCAAGATTTGATCAAGCATGAATTCTGTAAACCCAATATTTAGGACAATCAATAATGTGCAATCATTTATACATTAGTCATTTATAACCATTATACATACTTAATCATTTATACATTGTACATAGTATATTTTGTGATATTTTGTAAAATACGTACAACATAGCAACTAAAAATACATAGGATTAATGCAGTAGAAATGAGGTCCTTAGGAAGTATGTAAATACTCGTATAGTGTTACTTTGAATGACAGGATCTGAGGGATTTTCTTTTTATTGTTTTCTAAATACTTCCCTAGTCGCTGGATAGATGGCGCTGAACTTGGTAAGTTACTGCAAGGTACGGAAAACCACATTACTTTTTTTATTATTTCTCTTAGATTTTTGAGATCATAAAACTAAACTTACATTACGTAAATAACAATATTTAGTCAATCAAATGGTTATCAATCGTCTCAAATCGTAAGACACGGCTAGTAACGTAGTCAGTTCAGCGCCATCTACACACTTCTTGAGAACTACTTTTTTTTAATACTCAAAAAGACAAACTCCCCATTGACAACATTTCAATTTTTTAGCATACGTATAGGAATCTAGATACGAAATAAAACGACCCATATTTTTTTATTTTCGGAAATTCGATGATTTTCATTCATAAATTTTCTGTTTGAATTTCGTCTTATTCTAAAAGGACGTAACCGCTAAATGACATCCAACATAGGTACGGCTTAATAATACTAACACCCTTGCCGCTTTTAAAAACCATTGGAATTAAGGAAATGAAAAGTAATTTCTCCGACATGACATTTGAACGAAATTGAAAATGACGTTTGTCATATCATTTTTAATATAGGCAGGCAACGGTACCTCCTCATTCCACCGTATGTGTGACGTCATCACACAATTTTTGGTTTGTATTTATTTTCTCTAAAATTAAGCAATAATAAAAATTCTAAATGTTTTTTTCGTAATCAAGATAGCAAAATTAAGAAACGGTAATTTTAGTTTTGCGCGTTGTAAAATATATGTTGTCAATTGTCTGATGAGAGAACTTTGTGGACTGAAAGAGGGTGTAGTGACTCGAATTGAGAAAGGAATGTTGCGTTGGTTTGGACATGTGGAGAGAATGAAGAAAGATTGACGAAACAAATATATATTGCGAATGTGAGTGGAAGGACCGGGAAGGGACGTCCCAGGTGGACATACGTAAATAGGGGATGTATAGCAAAGGGGAAGATAAAAAGTACCCGGAACCGGCGTGCGTGCATGCAACGGCTTATGAACGTTGATGAATCGAAGGTGATCTGTCAGGATTGTGGAAAGTGGCAGATCCAGGCCTCTACCTACCACTCTGGGATACAGGCGTGAGGTTATGTTGTGGATAGGCATAGAGTGTACCTACTAAAGTCTTACCATTCATAAAAAAAATCTATGCTCTCATTGTGGATATCTTACGTAGCATATAAAGTAATGGTACCGCAGTACTATTAGGTATAAGTATAACTTTCGTGGCAATACGGTTAACTGCAGCCTAACCAACTGTCTGAAACTTGGCTCGCTGCCACACCGAGCAATTACACAAAGGGTGTAAAATGGCTAATTGAATCAATGCTCTATGCTAGTTGCAATTGAAGCAAAAAAAGAAGAAACCATTTATTACATCAACAGAAAACACACACTACATTACAACATAAAATCTTCAAACACAATACGGACATATTTGTTGACATTACATAAGTGTTTTGATTCTTATTTGGCAGAGGTTTTCCTAACCAACATTTACTAAATTGTTTTATTGGCATGCACTTTTGACGTTTGTACTCACTTAGACATTTTGTTTTAAATGCTGTGTATTGCAATAATTGTGAGAAGTTGCAGTGACATTTTACTGTACATAATCTTTATTACAATATAACCCAATTTCGTACGCCAAAGGCAAAACATAGAGCAAATTTCATATAATAACATCTTGTATAATTTACCTACGTTTACAAATAAAGAAATTGATTGTTTGATTGATTGACATAAAAAAATACAAATTAAAAAATAAATGAACATAAAAAAAACTCACAGTCGCGGTGTGTCACTGTTGCTGCAAAAGGCAGCGAGCTCAGCACAGCTCATTGTGCTGCGGGCATTCGCCCAAAGCTCTGATTTTCAGCAAGTGCCCGTTTGTCCCACGAATATGCCATGTGCGGTGTATCAGTTAATATTTAATTTAATAGAATAGTAGATAAACAAATTAATAATAAAATTACTTAAAATACGAATAAATAAATACAGATGAAAATTACTTAAAATACAGATAAATAAATACGAAAGAAAATAAAATAAATTTTATAGTATGTATGTGCAATTCCACATAAGATGGTTTAAAGACTAAACCAAGTCACAAACGTGCGTAGTATCGTGTGTTACCTGATGGGATAAACCACAGACTCCATCAGCAAACTCTTCGCCGAGTCAAGCCCCTTCACATCATCCCAGGTGAAATTGGAGGGTCTGATGATGTCCTGGTAAAGCAACTCTGCCAGTTCCTTTTTCTCTGGGGAAGCCCGCTTTAGGAACCCAGAAAGGGGTTTACGGTCCAAGGATAGATTGCTGGGGTGTTCGCCTTCCTGGAAAATAAGTACTTAAGCGAAAGTAACTAGTTGTTGATTGGTGGCATAGTCTTACATGTGTCATGATTTTACATCTAATTTTATACGTAAGTATTACCGATCAATGTAGGTATCATCATAATAATAGTTGCATCAGCCATTGTCATTGAAGAATTATTGATTGACAAGCAAAAACATAGTAAAAAATATTGAAGGGTATTTTTAAAAAGAAAAGGGAAACCGTTTGGGGTTTGAACGTTGGTTCACGTCGCACCACGCTAGCGACGGGGAGCCTTTGCGTTCCCGAATACGTTGCTGAACGGATCTCCTGAACAAACTTCATATTACATGGCCTTCGAACTATTATTAGTATTATTTCAACATTCTTTACTGCACATAACACAACAAATATTAGGCTAGGCGCGCACGGGTTACTTTTGTCACCGTGACTGTTTCGTCACTCCGTAGATTTGTATGGAGATGCGCGAAATGTCACCCAGTCGTCACGTCGTAACATGCGCGCATCTCCATACATATCCACTAATGTACTCTATGGTCTCGATAAGAGTGACGAATCAGTCACGGTGACAAAAGTAACCCGTGCGCGCCTAGCTTAAGTGGCGGGCAGGGGGGCGCGATTTGAATGTCAGAAGTCGCGACTTTCAAATATCTACGTTAATTCTTAAAATAGGACATTTAAGCGCCACACGCGTGACTCTTCTTCTTCTTTTTCAGGCTATATTATGTAGTCCACTGCTGGACATAGCCCTCCCCTAATGAGCGCCATAACGCCCTGTCTTCAGTTTGCCGCATCCACCATCTGCCGGCAGTTTTTCGCAGATCGTCATCCCACCTGATCGGAGGGCATCCTACACTACGTTTGCCGAGTCGCGGTCTCTCCGATAGTCGCTCCGGCGCCGGGCGTGTGTAGGACGACAGGCGTCACATATAATTCGTTCTCTACAGCTCCCTAACTAACACGCTTTTGCATACCATCATCAAACTCTTGACGGTAAACGTGGAAGGCAGGTCGTCCCCTTCCTTCTTGATCTTCTCGATCAAGTCAGGCCTGCTCTTCCTGACGAGCGCCGACCGCCTCGGCGGCACCGCTTCAGTCTCAGCCTTGCGGCAAAACTGGGGCTGCTTGTTGAACCGCATCAGGTAGTAACTGCAGTAATCCTGAGGAAGAGAAGCGGAGTTGCGTTACTATTGGGTAGCATTCCACAACTGGTTGGCAGTTCAATGGGTCGAACAATGGACTCGGAAGGTTTGTTTGATCAGGTTAGGTTTGATTCCCCGCGAGGGCATGTACCTATTGTTTATATTCAAAGTTAATCGTAATCAGCGAATATATATTGAGAATGTGAGTGGAAGGGCTGGTAAGGGGCGTCCCAGGCGGGCATACATCAACCAAATAGGGGATGTATTCTAAAGGGGAAGATAAAAAGTACCCGGAACGGACTTATGAACGTTGATGCAGCGAAGGTGATCTGTCAGGATTGCGGCGAGTGGCAGTCCCTGGTCGCTACCTAACCCTCTGGGATACAGGCGTGAGGTTATGTATGTATGTATGTATGTATGTATGTATGTATGTATGTATGTATGTATGTATGTATGTATGTATGTATGTATGTATGTATGTATGTATGTATGTATGTATGTATGTATGTATGTATGTATGTATGTATGTATGTATGTATGTATGTATGTATGTATGTATGTATGTATGTATGTATGTATTTATGTATATGTACGTAATCTGCGAATTTGTAGAAGCAATACAACACGCTGCCTGTGAAGGAAAACATTTGAAAAGAAACCTGCTTTTGCATCTTAACAACTGTGGCAACCATTTTTAAAACCTACAGTCTAGAAGCTAGGATCAACAACCTAGGACTTTAATGGATTACCGCTAAAAACGGCCGTTTTTGGCAAAACTGCTATAAAGTCCTAGCTTCTTGGAGTTAGGTTCTTTTAGTAGGGTCTAAAATATCTACTATTTTAAGAGTATGATGTTAACATTTTCCAAAGACGCATTATAAAAGACGATGTGATTGTTTTTCTTCCAATGGTGGCGCTAATGAGCACGCGTAAGGCGTTTTGGAAAAACGGCCATTTTTAGCGCAAATCATTTAAAGTCCCAGAATGTTGATACTACGTTCTAGCCTGTAATTAAAATAGCTACCACAGATTTTTGATGTTTTACATTTTGAAGAAAAAAAACGAACCTACTACAAAACCAGTAATGATTTCTTTTCTCTTGATGGCGGTAGTGTAGGTACTTCTGTACTGTAGGTATTTCTGTGTACAATAAAGAATATTCTATCTATCTAGTTAGCACCACCTTAAGCCGCATTATGTCCTCTGACCCCTAATTCGATATAACAATCCCTAACCACTGGAACTAAGTCGGAAATTAACGGTTAGTGGTCTAGCCAACCGTTCGCAGAGCGCAACGCAGATCGCTTGTGCCATTCGCGTCAACCCTGGAAGCCTTACAGGACCGTAAATCTTGTAGGACTCATTCGTGCATGAGCTATGAATGGCTGCCTCGGTGGCATGCTTATAGAAATTCCATATTCCGCACGCTACATGGTCATTTTATAAGTTGAGAATTTCAGTAACTTATAGCGTCCCTGAAAAGCGGCAGCAGTACAACTTATAACTATGGCCCAGTTTCAGAATTGAGGATTTCCCTAAGTAAATAAACAACTATAGTGCTGTCTCTTCGAATTTCTCAGCAGTGAGCGTGGCCTAGGCGAACCGAGTGATTGGAATCAATCACTTGGTTAAGCAACAACAGGCGCGGTCAGGTACGGGATGGGTGAGCGTCCCGTGACTACCGCTAGTGGCATTTTTCCGAGCGCTTCCGTGCTTCGCAAGGCACGTTAAGCCGTTGGTGCCGGCTGTCATATAATGGCAGTCGTTAAGCCATGTAAGAGGCCTTATGGGCGGCTTGATAACTTCTGACAGTGAGGCCCGCCACTGTCTCACAATCCTCCACCAACCCAGACTTGGCCCCCGTGGTGGAGTATGGCCTAACCTTCCTGCGATGCAGGAATAGACCCGTGCCCCAGCACTGGGGACATATAAGGGTTGATAACGAGCGTGAAAGAACGTAACTTAATTATTTACTTAGTAAAATTCTCAATTCAGAAACTAGCTCAATAACCATTGAATCTCAGCAAAGAACGTGAAAGAACGTAATTTAATTATTTACTAAGATTAACAATCACTTTTCCCACTCACAAACTAGTGTATCCGGTACTATGGGAAGCAGGGAAATTACAAATATGGAAATGCAACCAGACTGTTACCGCAAAGAGAGTAATAAAATATTTTTAAAACCTATTTAGAGGCTAAAAATCCCACCCATGCCGGGATTCGAACCCGCGACCTCTGGCTATCCGTGCCAGCGCTCTTCCAACTGAGCTAACGGGCGACTCACCGGCATCAGTGAAATTTCGAAACTCTTTACAATATTCTCTGTATTACGTACAGGCAGCGCAACATCTGGCTGAAGTAATTTGCATCACTTGCAGCCCCGAGCACCTACTTTGCAGTTAGGTTTTTACATCGGAATGATATCGCTGTACCCACATGATTATATTCTTTTTAATGCACTAACCCGTGCTAAGGACAATTTTAAAAACCTATTTAGAAGCTAAAGTAATAAAATATGTTAACTTTTCTTCAACCCAGTTTACAAAGTTGATCCCGATGCCTATTGAACTCAGATGTTTATCAACCACATAGTTTTTAAAATTGTCACCCACATTTTTAGGCTTCCGCACCTCTAAAGAAAAAAACGGTACCCTAATAGGATCACTTTGTTGTCCGTCCGTCCGATAGAAGATATCCACTAGGAGACGGCACATTAAAAGAAAGTTTGTAAATTACCTTATATTAGGTGTGCAGAGCAGGCGAAAATCATATTTTAGTCCCTAAGGAAAATATGTATACATATTTTTGATTTACAAAACACTTCACAGCAGCCAATCACAGCACTCATCGGCAGTTAATCGGAATGCTGGGTTTTTTATTAATACGTATACGGTGTTATTTTTAAGCCTGTAAGAGGGACTTCGTATTTGGTATCAAATAATTAGAATACAGATATATTAAAATCCAACAATAAGGAAACGTAATTCATTTCTCAAGACATATGGTGTTTTACAGTTCCTACTCTACAATCATTAAATATACAAAAATAAGTATTTATTCAAAGTGAAAAGTAGAGTGTATGACTCGGTAATAAAACCCATATTCACAATCAGCTTTCTAAGATAAGGTAAGATAAGAATATTCATTATTGCACACCAGAGCCCATGAGATAATCGTGTAAAGACACAGAGTACAATCAGCCGCCTTATTGCTAAAAGCAATTTCTTCCAGACAACCTTATGACGGAGAGTTGCGTTTTGCCACCGAGTTACCACCGCTTAGTGACTTTGAAACTAAAACGCCAGAGGCCTTATGGGCGGCTTGATAACTTCTGACAGTAAGGCCCGCCACTGTCTTACAATCCTCCATCAACCCGGACTTGGCCCCCGTGGGATATACAAAGGGTTGATATCAATTAAAAGATATCAATTAAAACGTAAAGATAGACTTGTCATCGATGTTGGTATGGTATGAATGTAGGTACCATAATGAAACCAGTCTGAGCTTAGCTTTCGTGTTTGATTGATGTCGCTCCCGTACCTTAAAATCGACTGAATTTTACGAGCGAAAGTTTGGCCGACATATAAATCCTGTGGGCATCGAGAATTTGTCAGCCGAAGAGCCTAGACTCAGACGGACCAAGTTTTAACGGTGAGGTTTCTATTGCTCATATCAATGAGTCCCACCACAGCGCCAGCATCTGCATTGGAGCATTGCTAAACCTGTCCCCATTTCCTTTCGATAATGATTTTGTACGTTAGTCGTGATATTCATCGCATGTTACTGAGTGCCCGGAAGATATCATAACACGACACGAACTGAAATGAAATGAAATCAATTTATTTCAACGTAAATAATTTACATTCTAACACTTTTTAAACTTTCGCGACTTCGAGGTAAAATAGCAATAAATTACTACGCGATTAAGCCCCGAAAATATTCTAACAAAATTTACATTCTGTTTGCGTAATGTCAATGTACAATGTAAGCCCCATGACACCTCTATCCCGAAGGGGTAGACATAGACCAGGCTCTACCACTTGCACTGATATCGGTCGCTTCATCAACATTTCACATTTACATACAGGCACATACATTGCTTCTGGCCCCACACTAGGATACACTGTGTCGTGGGAACCAGAAAATACGACATCACACACATCCAAGACCTGGGGTTTTTTTTTAGCCCCAGCCCCATTAGTCGTCGCATGCATGCACACAAGTTTCGGATGCTTTTTATCCTGCTAATACTTGAACAAAAATCCGTGCGGTTGAAATGTGTTTACGATGGACAAGTAAGAGTTTTTAGAACTCTCTCATGTAGTTCGAACGACGAATGTTCTACGAACAATTTTTCTTGAGAACATTGTGCTAAGAACGTAGGTATTGCTGATGATCGATTTTCTACAAACTGTTGTTCGAAAGGGCGCCTCGATGCGCTTTATCGTTTTGATCAGATTCCTGGACGTGGATTTGCATGCGTATTTATTACCGTATCAAAAATGATCTATCTATCTATCTATCTATAATCAGCCCACATCAACTTCTAAAAGTATATGTAATTTTAAATGTGAAATGTATTTTATGTAGGTAGCTATCCAAAATAAAAAATAAGTGATACTATGCTTTGTAAGAACAATTACTTAATAAGGGATGTTGCGTCGGTTGTGGACATGTGAAAAGGATGAAAGAAAAAAAGATTGACGAAACAAACATATCGAGCGAATGTGGGTGGAGGGGCCGGTACGCAATTTTTCAAGAGAAGATAATTTTTGTCTATATTTCTAACGCAAACACTTTTACCCTAATGTAATTTTTTGGTCCTCCGAGTACTTGCCGCGGACTCAACGCCTACGGTGTGCGGTCATTTGCTACCCGGAAATTGAGTGAAGCGTACGCTATGGAAGCAAATATTCTGAGATTACGTTGTGTTGTAATTTACATGAAGTTGAAAAAGAAAGGGAAAACACCGAACTTTTGTCCAGTCCGGTCTCTAGATATCCTCGCTAACTTGAGGGACTTTTTGTACGGGGTAATTTTAGTCCTTTGTGTGCGTTATTCGAAATAATTTAAAATATCGACGGACAAGAAAGTCTGCGCAGGCCTTTATACTTTTGTCCTGTCAGTCTGTCTGTTTGCGGCTCACCACAGGACAAAAGGTACTAGAATGCTGAAATTTGGCATAGATATATAATTATTTTAATGATGCCAACAAAACGGAATGATAAAATGTTTAAAAACCATATTTAGTATTGCTAGAAAAGTTTTTTTCATCTATACAATAGTGTTAAGTCATTATTTTTTTTTTTTTATGTAGCCTACATTAAAGATACACTTTGTGACCATTCTTTCTATAATTCGTTCGTTCTTTCATTCGTTCGATCATCATTCATTTACTTGACGTTATGGTCTTTAGTCTTCTCACTTCTGTCACGTCATATTTTAAAGACTTCGCGTTTGTATTATTCTTCCACGTCTGTCTGGAATTCTTAATGATTTCAGCAGTTCTGCCCGTGTTAAACTGCCTTCATCGTCTCAACATGTCCAAAGCAACGCAACAATTATCTGTACCTAATTTATATATTTGTAAATATCAACCCTAACATTTTTTAGTTATATTATTATTTTGCGAAGTGTAAGAAATGGTTCATCCATTTCTCCATTTTGTACCTCCATTTTACTAAGAATATATCCCGGTACCACTGCCTTCTAAGGCTAAGATTGGTAATTTTGGACCAGACCCAGTTTTGGATTTTAGTATTCACCCTTTTAAGAAATAGGTTGAATTTGCCTTCGCCCTGCATGGGGGTTTATATAGGGTTTATATTTGTGCTCCAGAATAACTGGGGAGAGAGTCAAACTTAAAATAACCGGACTATTCCGTATTGAAACACTAAAACGGGAAGGCTTTTGGCAGCCAAGCTGCCAAACTATATTCGTAAATAGTTCAATCGAGATCATATCGTGGAATTCTGGGCACCATGGACATGAAAATACACCAGAAAAAATAGTCAGAGAGGAGTTTTTTTTCCCGCTGCCTTGTTCTCCACTAGGTACTATACGGCCGGAAGGCAGCGAGAGACATTTAGTGACATTGTACATTGACATTCAGCAAACGGAATATAAATTCTTTAGGTTGAAATAAATTGAATAGAATTGTACTGAACCAGGCATCCCCCAAGTCCTCCGCTGCATGGAGTTGTCCGATTAAGCCTCCTCCGAACTATCAGGTAGGTATATAGGTATTTTGATACTTTGGGTCGGTTAAATGCTTAACTCTATAGAGTTACGTAATACAAGGGCAGGACTGAGACCTGAATTGATTACAACCGCGAAAACGTCTCAAAGAATGAAACAGAATGGAGATAGACAATGACTTGGAGTATACCTCTTAAACCAAGTCATATCTCCGTTCTAAATTTTACTTCATGTGCTAGCCCAACACAAACGAAGTCGTAGGCTGAGCTAGTTAGTACAATAATGTGTATTTTCTATACCTACATTGTCTATCATCTTCGATTAGATTTCAACCCTGTATGTCCCCACTGCTGGGGCACGGGTCTCTTCTTGCGTTGCAGGAAGGTTAGGCCATACTCCACCACGGGGGCCAAGTCCGGGATGGTGGAGGATTGTAAGACATGTGGCGGGCCTTACTGTCAGAAGTTATCAAGCCGCCCATTAGGCCACTAACATGGCTTAACGACTGCCATTACATGACAGCCGGCACCCACGGCATAACGTGCCTTGCGAAGCACGGAAGCGCTCGGAAAAATGCCACTAGCGGGACGGTCACCCATCCCGCACCTGACCGCGCCTGTAGTTGCTTAACTCGAGTGATTGATTCCAATCACTCGGTTCGACTAGGCCACGAGCGCTTCTATCTATCATGTTAACGGTAATGAAACTAAAGTATACACAGAAATTTCAACGTAGGTAATAATTTTCAAAATATCATATCTTGGATATGTGTAGCACCCAGGCAAGAAGATGCAAGTTGGTACGATACATAGATACGCTTGTGTCGTGCCAAAATAGATCAGGGAAACTTTTACTGGCATCACATCGTATTTATTTATTAGATTCTCAACGACGATTTTCGCCGCACGTCGACTGCAATTTAAAATAGTGTTACCTACAGATAGATGTAGATGTACCTAGTATATAAGAAAACTTTAATTTGTCAAACCAAGAGCATCTGACTACAAACTGTTATGCAGTTTGTCAGAAACAAACTTCTGTATTTTTTTGTATTTTCGTTTAAATAAACTTCTTCAATCAATCAAATGCTTGTTCACCTACGGCCGGTTTTCGGTCGCAATCAAACATAACTTTTATGATATAATTATGTGGTATCAACCCTTTGTACGTCCCCACTGCTCGGGCACGGGTCTTTTCCCGCATCGCAGAAAGGTTAGGCCATACTCTACCACAGGGTCCAAGTACGGTTTGGTGGAATGTAAGACAGTGGCAGACCTTACTTTCCGAAGTTATCGAGTCACCCTTATGGCGTCTGACATGGCTTAACGGCTGCAATTACGTGACTGCAGGAAGGTAAGGCCATACTCCACCACTGGGGCCAAGTCCCGGTTGGTGCATTCCGGGACGGTGACAAGGGTTTCGGAAATACTTGGGTTTATTCAGTCCCGGAATAGTTCTTCTATTATTGCTGGGATACGGCATTATGGTTTTATTTCCATTCCTAAATAGAATGGAATTTCCGTCCTAGCACTGTATTAAATAACTTTAAATTAACAGCGCTCTGTTTGCCCTCTTTCCATCACGAAGCCCGCCATTTTTCTCGTAACAAAGAGCCGTGCAAAAGTTGAACAATACCCGAGGGTCCCGGGAGAAATACACTAGTTCAACCCTGTCGCAGCGCAGGTGAATAAATATGTAACACATGGCTTCATTTAATTTGCGTGGCTTACAGAATAAAAAGACATAAAGGTTCAGTGTTCAGTAATTCTGTTAAGTTACAAGTTAAGCTATGTTTACAAGTTATGTTTACAATCCGAAAATTATCGTCGTCAGGCTATACTAGTCCACTGCTGGACATAGCCCTCCCCTAAAGAGCCCCACGTTGTGCTATCATAGGGGTAATGCCCATAATCCCCACGGTGGGCATGCGGGTTGGGGATCGCAGTTCGGTGGAATTGTGCTGCAGGGGGCGCTGCTGCCCACTCCCCGGTGTGTGTCCCTTAGTCGCCATTTACGACACTCGCAGGAAGAATTGGGTTGGTGCTATTCTCTAGGCCGACACCACACAGCAAAAAATTATTTATGCATCTATTTAAAGCACATTTAAATAACCACAAATCTTTAAATTCAAATTCAAATTCAAATTAATTTATTTGCTCGAACATGTGTCAGTCATAATACATATCATGCATTTATGGGTGTAAAATATCATAGGTTGGGCCAACATGCTTTACCGACATTACCGATGTGCAAATGGTTGTGTGTGGCACATTGTCATTAAAATTAGACTAAGTTGGATATAATTAAATTAATGTCATAATAATAATTAAATTCATATCACAGAGAAAATAATATTAATAAAGATATAAAAATGTCATCACCATTCAATAATATCAAATTAGTTAAGTTTATCATTCAAGAATTCATTTACATTGTAGTAGCATTTTTCAATTAACAGTTTCTTAAATTTGGTTTTGAACATATCTGACTCGAGTTTTCTATAGCTTGCTGGAATTTTATTGTATATTAAGGATGCCATACCAAGAATGCTTTTTCTCAGAAGTGTTGTTTGTCCTGGATGTATCTGTATTCTGTCTGGATCTCGTCGATTTCTAGCTACAGCATCAGCGGGTCGTTTGAAGAATTGAGGATTGCTTTTTACAAATGTAGCTACTTCAAGAATGTAAAGTGACGGAAGTGTTAGGATTCGGTATTTAGCAAACACAGGTTTGCAAGTGTCCATCGTCTTCATTTTAAACATAGCCCGTATGCACCTTTTCTGGGCTTTGAAAGCTACGTCCTTATCAGTAGAATTACCCCAAAAGATAATGCCATATCTGATTACAGATTCTACAAGAGCATGATATGTAACTAGTAAGGCATCTATGTTGACTGTTGACGATAGTTTATATAGAACATATGCGGAAGTACTTATTTTTTTACATAATTCTTCTATATGACTTTTCCAATTTAGCTTTCTATCTATTGTAAGTCCCAAAAATCGGGCATTATCGACTGCTTTTATCGTAGTATTTTGGTAAATTAATTTAATGTAATTTAGTTTTTGTGGCCTTTGAGAGAAGTGCATTATGTTTGTTTTGTTTAGATTAATTTTTAAATTATTATTGTCAAGCCAGGATATAATTGATGTCAAGGAATTGCTAATGTCAGATTCATAGTTTATATCATTATATTTTATGGTCACAGTGATATCATCAGCGAAAAGGGTCATAGGTTGTACAGTTGCTTTTGGAATGTCATTTATATATAGCAAAAAAAGAAGCGGACCAAGTACACTACCTTGTGGTACACCATATGCTACGTTACGAGCATCAGAGGAGTATGATTCTTCATTTTTAGTTTTCATATTAAGTTTTGTAATTTTTGTCACTTTTTTTCTATTTGTGAGGTAGGATTGAATTAGTTTTAAGATAGTTCCCCTTATTCCATAAGCCTCCAGTTTACGTGTCAAAATATTATGGTCAACATAGTCAAACGCTTGCGTCATATCACAGTATATGGCGCAGATAGGCAATCTTCTGTCAACATTATAAATTACATTCTTTAAAAAGTCAAATATGGCCATGTTAATGGTTTTATTATGGCGAAAGCCTTTTTGTTCAGGACACAGAATATTGTTTTTCTCAAGGTAGTTATTAATTTCGTTGTAAAAATACTTTTCGAATATTTTAGAAAAGATTGAGATGAGTGCTATGGGCCTATAGAATTCCATTCGTTCTCTGTTTTCTTTTTTGAATATAGGCTTCACAATTGTAATTTTAAGGATTTCTGGGAACATACCAGTTGTGATACATAGGTTTGTTATATAAGATAAAGGTTGACATATGTATGAATTTACTGATTTTATAACTTTGGTGGAAACCTCATCAAAACCCACGCTATTGGTATTTTTCAGACTTTTTATAATCTTATTGATATGTAAGGGGGTGCATGGTGACATAAACATAGAGTTTTGGCAATGTTCAATTTCGCATGTCACTTTATTACCCGCGTTTGGAATTGGTTCTATTTTTTCAATCAAATAGTTGTTAAACGCAGAGGCAATTGCTTGAGGATGCGTGATTAATTGATCATTTGTTTTAATTTTTGATATTGGTTCTCTGGGTAGATTAGGTCTCGAGTTATTAATAATTTGCCAAGTTGTTTTTGATTTGTTGTCCGATGTTTTAATTTTGTAGTTATTCTGGACGCGTTTAGTTAAAGATATGATGTGTTTTAGTACTTTTGAGTAATTTTTGTAAATGGTTTTATTCATTAAGTTAGGTTTTATTCTTTGTATCCATAATAGGTCTCTCTTTTTTTTACTGCATATTTTTATACCGCGAGATATCCACTTGGGTTTTCTACTAACTCTTATGGTTTTTTGTGTATACGGAAAGCATAGGTCATAGAAAAACTTAAAATGTTCCATGAAGATGCTATAGGCTGTTGTAGGGTCAGTAGCGGTATACACTTCAGAGAAACGTAGCTGTTTTATGCATTCCACAAATTTATGTATGTTCTCTAAACTATAATCACGTTCAGATTTACGCCAGAATTTTAGTTTGAGAGTCTTTTTTACTGGATTTTTTAGTAGTTGAGCGGTGTGATCCGATAAACCCAATTCTAGCACTTCCGCCTTACAAGTCCTTTTACAATCACTTGCTATGTTATCAATACAGGTTTTACTGATTAATCTAGTAGGTTCTTTTAGGCTTAACTTTAGACCGTGGTTCAATAGTAGGCATTCAAGATCTAATGACGTGGTATTATTTTTCAACATGTCAATATTGAAGTCACCAGCTACTATTTTGTTACTAAATTTGATTTTGTCGAGGTGTCGTAGTAGTTTTTCAAGTCTAAGAAAAAAGATTTTTAAGTTATTTTGCTTCGGAACTCTGTAGATACATATGATAATAATTTTAAATTCCACTAATTCGATACCGCAACACTCTAATATATTTACCAATGATAGTTTGCTTATTTCTGGTAGTTCTCTCCACTTATAGTTATTGCTTACAAGAATGCAGGCTCCACCTCTTTTTGCGTCATTTCTGCAGAAGGATGCAGCTAATGTATAATTTGATAGATTTAGGAATTGTTCGTGGCCTTCCATCATAAAATGCTCAGTGATACATGGAATATCAATGGCTCTATCTTTATCCGATAGTTCTTCGAGGTTTACCATGAGTGCATCAGATTTGTTTAATAGGCCGGCAATATTTTGGTGTAGCAGGTGTAGGTGCTTAGTCTCGAAAAAATGTCTGATCATTATTCGTGTGTTCGTAGGATGTTTCATCCTGAGTGCCGTACGTATAGCCTTTGCGAATATAGGTTTTTATACTCTCAATAATCTGTTTCATGCCTCTTTTAGTCAGTTTGCCGGTATTACTTGAGAACATATTTAGAAGCAAATCGGCGTTTGTGTCCAGAAACCAGGCATACTTATGTGTCTCAATGTCAAGGTTGAGCATATTGATAAATAGCTCTGCTCTGTGGTTGAACATCAAAGCTCCACAGACGTATGTTGGTGGGCAGATTATCACGTTTGTGTGCGATATCTTAGAAACTGTGCGTCTTATTTCTTGTATTAGATCTAGATAGTTTTTCGTTGCCTGACATTCGCTTTCACCTAGTAAAATTATGCAAAAGTCATCCTGAGTGAAATCGGCAGTTTTTTTTTCTATATCAGCTAGAAGCTCATGTGTTGTTGCTTGTGGTTTTGAGTAGTGACAGATAGCATATTGATCAGCGAATGCATCTTCTAGGTATTCAAGGACGTGCCTGTTTCTGTCAGTTATAACACATAATTTGTATTTTTTATGTTGTCCTGCCATTGTAAACTTCTGGACACATGGTTTTGATGTCAGAGTATTTTTTAACTTAGCAGAATAGGTTTCTTGTTGGTTTGATTTTGGATTTAGGCTAGGAGTTTTTTTCAATGCCGACGCTGGTGCATTTTTTTCGTTTTTTGTCGGTGTTGAGCTTTTTGGTTTCTTTTTTTCGCTTTTTTTGCCAATTCTTGAGTCTGGGTCGATTTAGATTTCAGTTTCTTGTTCATCGGCGTAGCACTGGGTATGTTGAGGCACAGTTTACTATGTTTCCTAGGCGTAGTAAGACTACAGTTTAAGGTGGCTGTGGCTTTTTTAATTATATCGTGCTTTTTAGGGTTCCGTACCTCAAAAGGAAAAAACGGAACCCTTATAGGATCACTTTGTTGTCCGTCTGTCCGTCCGTCCGTCTGTCAAGACCCTTTTTCTCAGGAACGCTTAGAGGTATGAAGCTGAAATTTATATCAACTACTCAGGTCTACTGTCCCTTGAAGCTGTGAAAAAATCAAACTTCTAAGCCAACGCAATCAAAAGATACAGCCGTTTATGCCGCAAATTTTCGACACTTGCAAGGGAATCAAAACCTACAGGGTGCTTCCCGTGAACTCAGAATCTTGAAATTTGGTACGAAGCAACGTCTTATAGCATAGATAAAGGAAAAATTACGAAAACCATAAATTTTTAGTTACATCTCATAATATATTTTTTTTTAATAATTTTAAACTTACTACCCATTTCCTCATAAATTGAAATTCATACCAAATACTCAGGTCTATAATACAGGTTTGTACGGAACCCTCGGTGCGCGAGTCTGACTCGCACTTGGCCGGTTTTTTGTCATTTCTGTTAATTCGTCTTTTAGTGTCGCATTTTCAAGTGTTAGATTCTTTATTTCTTCGTTTGCGATCGTGACTTCCAACTTTAAGTCCTCAATTTGTTTTTTTAATGTGCTTATTTCAGTTGGCTCTTCATCATCAGATATATTCGGTAGGCTACAGGTGCTGCCATCTAGCGCGTGTTTGTAGTTTTCGCTCGTATCAAGTTCTGATGTAGATAAAGGTCTTTGTTTCCGCATCGTTATATTTGAAAGAAATGAGAAGGAATTCATTTTGTTGAAACAAAATTAGCACAAAATAAAATTCTTCGTGTAGTCTCGAACTCGCGTCGCTACTCCATCGGTAGCTAGGAGTAGACAGTTTAGCCACTACGCCACGGTGTAGTTAAGAATCGAAGTGGAATTAACTATCTTATTCGTGGGAAATATGATGGATTGTCATAAGTGGGTTATAGTGGGTAGCCGTGAAAACTGTGTGATGTGTCGTTCTTTTCGCACTTATAGGTTTTATATCTCACTACATTCACACATAGACACTTGGTTTTAGATTGCGATCGTTAGTCGTTGATGTTTTTGTCGATTAGGGCACTAGTTTAAGATTTTCTCATCACATTATTTGCACAAATGTTAGTATATAGTAAGCATTATAAAATCGACCACTTTTCTGTCGGAAATGTAGGTTTTTTCTAGGTAAAATTAATTAACTTTGGGGAGCAACTGCCACAACCTGTTGATAGTATTACGCACACACACACACTCTTTTTTAATCATAATTGTATTTTTTTTTCTGGTTGTGCAATAAAGTATTCTCTATCTCTCTATGTGTCTTTTTGCGTTTTTTTGCGTCGATTCCACTCCGTTATTCCGTCCACCGCCAGCAACTGGCACTGCAAGATGTCTTACCTGCAATATGATGTCCAGGTCGATATTGTCGCAAACCTCGTACTCCATGGTGAGGTTGGCCTCAGAGACGAGACTGTCTGCCGTGACGAAATAACCCTCTTGCTTCAGGAAGGCCAGCACCAGGTATTTCAGGATGCGCTTCCTGGTCCGGAAGAGGGTTTCTTTCTGGAATCGCAACACTAAATTTAGAAATTTTTGTGAACATTTCCTTGAGACTGCTGGCTGGCTTGTGGGCTGTAGAAGTCCCACTGCAGGGAATAGGCCTTCTCTTAGGGAAAAAATCAGGATATTAAGAACAATATGAAGCCGCTGAATTTAAATTTTAAATTAATGCAGCACATACGTCCTTTGCTTTACTAATCACTTTTAACACTTATTTAGCAGAATTTAGCACAATAATTAGGTAAATTACTCAACATACGTGTTATTATTATTTTGCCTCTAATTGATTGACCTGACAGATTGCATAATTATTACGATATTGACATGTAATATTTTCTTTTTGACATTTGTAAATTTGATTATTATTTCTACATTGGATTGTTATTACGAGTATGTACGGAGTCCTGACTTGTAATGAATATTACCAATAAATGATGTCTAAGGCCAGTATTACAGAAGCGTACTCAAGCGCCGATCTCTACTTAAGACCAGTTTTGAGTATGGATTTAATTTTAGAACGTTACTTGAGTTGAGATTCATCAAGCGCGACTCAACTGAGTAATAGCTAATTCGAGAACGATACTTGGGTAGCAATCTCTACTTAAGTAAAGATCAAATCTGTATTTACTCAAGTGTGGTCGGAACCACGCTTGAGAGTCGATCGGCCAGTTATTATAATGTCAATTTGGAATGTTTATTGCAAAATTCGTATACTCGAATACCTTGATTACTATGATGAAATAGTTAATGATAATTCAATGATGATAGCAGCAGCCGCTTAGGCATTTAAGGGACTAATAAGTGTTTATGTGCAAAAACAATTACATTAATATTGGGGTGATTTCATTGAAAAAATTTCACGCAACACTACCTACTATGATAACCAGGCAAGGACATAACAAACATGAAAGTACACCGAGACTGTGGCCCATTGTACAAATATAGGCCCACAGTGGGAATCGAACACACAAGCTCGGTCTTGGTAACCAAGCGCCTTAGTGGCTAGGCCAACATGACAGTCACAAAAGGAATAAATAAAATAATCAGTAAAACAATCTCAGCTTTTTTATTGCTCATAAAATTGGAAATAATTGAAACATATCCTATAAATCCACTGTGTTGAAGATGACTTTTTATCTTCCTCGAGGAGGATCCTCTCCACTGCGGTGAAGTTGAAGTTTTATGTACAACAAGCAAAGTTCCTCTCCACTGCGGTGAAGTTGAAGTTTTATTTTCAACGAGCAGGTTTCTCTTCACTGTGGTGAAGTTGAATTTTATGTTCAACGAGCAGGTTCCTCTTCACTGTGGTGAAGTTGAAGTTTTATGTTCAACGAGCAGGTTCCTCTCCACTGCAGTGAAGTTGAAGTTTTATGTTCAACAAGCAGGTTCCTCTCCACTGCGGTGAAGTTGAAGTTTTATGTTCAATGAGTAGGTTCCTCTCCGCTGCGGTGAAGTTGAAGTTTTATGTTCATTGAGCAAGTTCCTCTCCACTGCGGTGAAGTTGAAGTTTTATGTTCCATGAGCCGGTTCCTCTCTACTGAGATGAAGTTGAAGTTTTATGTTCAACAAGCAGGTTCCTCTCCACTGCGGTGAAGTTGAAGTTTCATGTTCCATGAGCAGGTTCCTCTTCACTGCGATGAAGTTGACTTTTTATCTTCTACGAGGAGGACCCTCTCCACTGCAGTGAAGTTGACTTGTTATGTTCCACAAGAAGGATCCTCTCCACTACGGTGAAGTTCCATTTTCTCACACCTCGTTTCAAAACAGCGATTAATGTTAAAATTATACCAAACCGACTATGTACAGATATTAGTAAATTTAATAAACAAACGTAAATAAACAGACAGACGTCAAGAGAATTGTGGAATTATTATAAAGCAGACATTTGTTACGTTCCGTTCTGTACTCAAAGCGAATAAATGAATTAAGAAGCGTGAACGTTTTGCTTCCTTTAAATATACGGTTCACTACAAACTAATAACGAAATAAAGAAACTTGGAACATTTTTATTTCCGAATAAATAAAAACTATTTTAGTTTCCTCTGTATATTTCACATAATTTACTAAGTTTCATCGTCACGTTTTTGTAACATGCGTAAAACGGAATAAAAATCTACACTTGTATTTTTCTTTTCATAGAAAACAAACTTTGATCATAGACAATCTGATTGCAGTTCTGAATCTCTACTTAAGCAGTGATTGGCTGATCTCTACTCAAGAACTGTTTGAAAATAAAGGGAGTGCTTGAGCATCGATTTAGCGCTCAAGTAATGATTGAGTGATCTGAGATCAATCTGTGCTTGAGCATCGTTCTGTAATACCGGCCTATGTCTATGTCTAATCAATAAAAGTAAAATTTCCTGCAATAAATTCGTTTTCACTGATAAAATAAAAAAGGTTTACGTCTTGTCACCAAGTAAAGTTGTCGTGCAAGATTTTGTCAGTGGCAATCTGTGTTTTTGACGTAGTGTATAAGCAAATGTGGGGTCCCCTACGTAGTTTCGATAGCCGTTGTTGCGAAAAACGTTGTATCGAATTTTTTTCCCGCTGCCTCATAAGTTCGAAAGCTTATGGACTCGAATGCTGTAGTGGCGAAAGACGCTGTTTCGAAAAACATTTTCACTGCCTCATACGCTCGAATGCTTGTTTGTTTTTTAACTTTGTTTTTTACACTTTATTGCGCAATAAAACTTAAATAACGTACAATGTGATAACAATGACGTACACCTTCGCTCCATCAACGTGCAATAGTCATATAGTTCTGTTATTGTTGGCAATTAATAGCCTTATAAACCTTTTTTGTGCATAGATACTCGCATAAGTACTCGTTTGTACTAATACCTACTTATAATACTTGTGCAATTGATTAATTTCGAAACTTGATACCACTTCAGTAGTAATTGTTATAGATCAGTACTAGATTTTTTGTTACACGTAGAAAATTTGTTAAATAATAATAAATGTAGATTTAAACTAAATCAGCCTTATTCCAAAACGCGGTCTAAATTTAGTACTGGGATTGTTACCAGGTTTAAACCATAGACCAAGTAAAATGTTATTACAAAACGAAGTTTATCGCTACGTCAAGGACTATCTATGGTACTAAAGTTAAACTTCTGATACCCCTAGTTTATCTATGAACTAACCTCCAAGTTGACGTTTGAATTTGTTTGGTTTTGTGTGTGTGATAGATTGCAATAAATAATTGATATTATGGACGCCACTGATAATATTATTATGATGGATTTCGATGATTTGGACGATTAGGCCATGATTTGGACTTCGTCATCGTGTCCCCCGAATCCCTTCAAATTAAGTGACGAAGATTTTCGATACAAATATAGGTTCACGTTTTTCTTCAAATGTTCCATTTTATTATTATAATAATCAACATCGAAACCGCCCAAAGTTTAAAAATTAATAATACCTATTCCCAGTATGAAACTATCAGAAAATTTTTGACGTCTCGGATTGGCGCGCGCGCTTGAATATTTCACTCCATTTCACACGAGAGTAGCCATTTGATTATAAAAACGCTTCAATAACAATATAATAGTTAATAGTGCTCATTTTAGTTAGATTGGAACCTAAACAAAGAACAATTTACGATGTATAGGTATTTTAAACGCAATAATGAATATTTTTGCGTTTAAAATGTGAAGATTATATCCATTTAGTGAAACGGAACGCAGCATTGAATGAACGTTGAATGAACGAATCAGTGAATATTATTTGAACCATGGCTGATCTCTGGTTTAACTGATCCTCGAATAGTCTTCTATTTTTAATAACGACACACATTTGATCTGGGTCTAACTTTGATACCGTAACAATCCTAGATCTATTAGTCTTGGTTTAAACCAGGACTTATTCAGGTTTTTATCATAAGGCGGAATTTGTTTTGTTTTATTCACTACTTGATTTTTTTATACGATTTTTATATACATTAAGACTGAATGAATCGAAATGACAAGCATTCGAGCGTATGAGGCAGTAAAAATGTTTTTCGAAACAGCGTCTTTCGCCACTACAGCATTCGAGTCCATAAGCTTTCGAACTTATGAGGCAGCGGGAAAAAAATTCGATACAACGTTTTTCGCAACAACGGCTATCGAAACTATGTAGGGGACCCGCAAATGTGGGCTATGTTTCTCAAATTTATTTTTGTTAAACTTATCAGAATAAGACTCATGAAATCTTGATGAGAAAATGAACACAGATTTGAGAACAAAACATTTCGCGGGTTTGAATCCCGGCATGGGTGGAATTTTTAGCCTCTAAATAGGTTTTTAAAATTTTCCTTAGCACGGGTTAGTGCATTAAAAATAAAAATAGTAAAAACATTTAACATGCTGAATAAATTCATTAAATTCAATAAATTCATGCTGAACAAATTAAGTGACGAAGATTTTCGATACAAATATAGGTTCACGTTTTTCTTCAAATGTTCCATTTTATTATTATAATAATCAACATCGAAACCGCCCAAAGTTTAAAAATTAATAATACCTATTCCCAGTATGAAACTATCAGAAAATTTTTGACGTCTCGGATTGGCGCGCGCGCTTGAATATTTCACTCCATTTCACACGAGAGTAGCCATTTGATTATAAAAACGCTTCAATAACAATATAATAGTTAATAGTGCTCATTTTAGTTAGATTGGAACCTAAACAAAGAACAATTTACGATGTATAGGTATTTTAAACGCAATAATGAATATTTTTGCGTTTAAAATGTGAAGATTATATCCATTTAGTGAAACGGAACGCAGCATTGAATGAACGTTGAATGAACGAATCAGTGAATATTATTTGAACCATGGCTGATCTCTGGTTTAACTGATCCTCGAATAGTCTTCTATTTTTAATAACGACACACATTTGATCTGGGTCTAACTTTGATACCGTAACAATCCTAGATCTATTAGTCTTGGTTTAAACCAGGACTTATTCAGGTTTTTATCATAAGGCGGAATTTGTTTTGTTTTATTCACTACTTGATTTTTTTATACGATTTTTATATACATTAAGACTGAATGAATCGAAATGACAAGC
Source organism: Yponomeuta sedellus (assembly GCA_934045075.1). Lineage (NCBI taxonomy): Eukaryota > Metazoa > Arthropoda > Insecta > Lepidoptera > Yponomeutidae > Yponomeuta > Yponomeuta sedellus. The sequence goes on along the minus strand of OW203734.1, from coordinate 2,822,721 downwards.
ATTCGAGCGTATGAGGCAGTGAAAATGTTTTTCGAAACAGCGTCTTTCGCCACTACAGCATTCGAGTCCATAAGCTTTCGAACTTATGAGGCAGCGGGAAAAAAATTCGATACAACGTTTTTCGCAACAACGGCTATCGAAACTATGTAGGGGACCCGCAAATGTGGGCTATGTTTCTCAAATTTATTTTTGTTAAACTTATCAGAATAAGACTCATGAAATCTTGATGAGAAAATGAACACAGATTTGAGAACAAAACATTTCGCGGGTTTGAATCCCGGCATGGGTGGAATTTTTAGCCTCTAAATAGGTTTTTAAAATTTTCCTTAGCACGGGTTAGTGCATTAAAAATAAAAATAGTAAAAACATTTAACATGCTGAATAAATTCAAATAAATGAATTAAATTCAAATTCAAGCTGTCGCCTTCATTTTTCCCATAGTTGAGGCTTGTGAAGTATTAATAAGACAATAACAACAGATTGGATAATATAAACCAAGCTGTTTAAGTTAAAATTCATATTAATTTTTTCTCTTTTAATCAGTTCATAGTTCAATAGTGAAAACAAAAATTCAACAACATAAACCATGCTGTATACTTAAGTTAATTCAAATCGCAACTTACCGCCTCCATTTTTCTCATCTGACTCATCGGCCTGGTAATTCCCGCCATATTAATTAATTATTTTCTTATTTGTTTACTTCTATTTATATTAAATATTATCAGTTTTTTGTAAGACGAATAATGAAACTCAAAACAATTTTACTCCATTTTGGACGTGTGTCAAGTTGGACGGGGTTGTTTGGTTGCCTAGCAACGGGGGGTCGGCCATAGATTAATGCTTTGCATTGGTAACCAAGGAGATTAAATAAGTAACAAGAGAATAGAGTCCAAATAGGCAATCCTACTATACTACTGACCCAGCGAACTTCGTACCGCCTAACAGTCGATTCTTTTCTTTTTTTTTCCTCTCCGTAAGAACTAAGAACCATCCTCGAACTTCAAGGAATATTGTAAAAAAAGAATTAACGAAATCTTTTCAACTGCTCTCGAAATTTGCGCTTACTAACACATTCGGGGATTCATTTTTATATTATAGAAGACTAGCTGACCCAGCGAACTTCATACCGCCTAACAGTCGATTCTTTATTTTTTTTTTCTCTCCGTAAGAACCATCCTCGTACTTCAAGGAATATTCTAAAAAAATAATTATGTACCGAAATCGATTCAGCTGCTCTCGAGATTTACGCTTACCAACGCATTCAGCCATTAATTTTTATATTATAGAGAAGATAGATAGATAGGTAGACCTGAGATTTCCGCACTTAGCCTCATACTTGGGCCATTGTACGTAGCAAGCGCTGAGGGTTTGGCGTACCTACAGATGGACAATGATCATAATTGAGACATAGATAGACAGATAGAGAACACTTTATTGTACATAAAAATGGAAATTACACAGACATTTCTTAACCTAAGAGTACAGACGGCGGCCGTATCACTAAAAGTGATCTCTTCCAGACAACCTTCGGATGAACTGGACTATTAGAGAAGGAAGGAGATGTACAAAAAAAACATAGAAAACATTAATTTCAGAGGTTCCAAATACATGCCTCAATAACAGTTTGAATAAATAAAATTATCAACAGATACATACAAATAATAGGTTGATATCCCGGTATGCGTTCCCGTGGGGTAATTTCTTACGCTTAATACATTGCTAAATTATGATGTCAAAGATTTTGTGCGCGTAATATAAAAATAAATAGAAAAATTATTCAAATGTGCATGATACTGTGTTATATAATTTAGTTCACACTCATAAGAGGTCATTTCACAATATTAACCAACTCTTAAAAACTCTCACAACGGGCATAAAGTAATTTTAAAATACAGGAAATTTTAAACGGAAAAATTAAAAACCTCCTTTTTAATTCAGTTAAAAACAAGTACTTCACTCAAAAAGGTAATGGACATAATTACTACAAAAAATATTAAATAAAAATGTTGTTTATGCTGTGTGATTAAGCCCATACGCACTCTCTCTCTCTCTCTCTGAGAGAAAGCAATACTAAAAAAAAACTGAAACAAAACTACAGTTCCAGAATAAAATTCACTGAAAATCACCCATTTAAGTCTCTGAAGACAAAACGGAGTCACTATTAAAAATTCCCTGGCTAAGGATTACTTCGAAGCGGAATTCTAGAATTACCGTGATAGAATGTAGCACTTAACATTTTAATTAGAGACGTAACCTTCTCAAGGGGTCTGTCGGTTGAAATATGATTCTGAAAAGAGTTTCACAGGGACTCAATTTATAAAGTTGATAGGCAACCTACAGTCGAAAGGCAGGAAACTCTGAAAGAAGTTAATTTTGATATCAACCCTTGTATGGGGAAGGTCAGGCCATACTCCACCACGGGGGCCAAGTCCGGGTGTGTGGAGGATTGTAAGACAGTGGTGGGCCTCACTGTTATAAACTTATAAGTTATCAAGCCGTCCATAAGGCCTCTGACATGGCTTAACGACTGCCATTACATGACAGCCGGCACCAAAGGCTTAACGTGTCTTGCGAAGCACGGAAGCGGTCGGACAAATTGCCACAAAATGACGACCTCTGTGGCGTAGCGGTAGTGCATCTACCTACCATGCAAGAGGTCCCGGGTTCAAATCCCGGCTGGAAACAAAAAAAAACCCCAGGTCTTGGATTTAAAAACCTATTTAGAGGCTAAAAATTTTACCCATGCCGGGATTCCCAGGTCTTGGATGTTTAAATGTTTGTGATGTCGCTGTTTCTAGTTCCCACGACACAGGGTATCCTAGTGTGGGGCCGGAAGCAATGTATGTGCCATGTAAGTGTAATTTTTTTTATGTTAAATGTTAAATCGTCTTCCATCCATCACCTACACTTAAAAGAAGTTAATTATTTTCGGTTTATTTTCGGTGAGAATGAGATTGTGTCAGCTTCCAGCCAGTGGCAGCTTTACGCAGCACTGCCTAGGACATTGTTCCTGAATACTTACTTATGATATTATCAGTACCGGAGTAACCTCCGGTTTCTAAATTGCGAATATCACTAACTACTTAAGTGACTTTTCATCTTTATTGAGAAGTCTGAAGAGACAAAACGGTTTGGTCCGAAGCCATCGTCTATGGTGCCTGCGTAGGTATTCATTAGTAAGCTAGTTGTAATCTTCTATAATATAAAAATGAATCGTTGAATGTGTTGGTAGGCGCAAATCTCGAGAGCAGCTGAACCGATTTCGCTGATTCTTTCTTTAGAATATTCCTTGAAGTACGAGGATGGTTCTTACGGAGAGAAAAATAATAAAACATTAAAGAATCGACTGTTAGGCGGTAAGAAGTTTGCTGGGTCAGCTAGTTTTAAATAATTTTAACAAAAATTAAGAACCGCCTTCAAACATACCTACTCATATACAATCCGACTTTTAAGGTGCTTAGGGGTGCTAACTAGCGCCAGCAATGGAACAAAAATTATAACTTGTTTTATAATGCGGTTTTTTCAAAAAGTACACATGCGAAATCTTAATATCTGTGGTAACTATTTTTAGAAGACAGCCTAGAATGTAATATAAATATCCAAGGACATTCATCGACTTCCTCTAAAAGCGGCCGTTTTCGGCGGAAATCGATTCGTAGATTGTTGATCCTAGGTTCTAGACTGTAGGTTCTTAACATAGTTGTCACAGTTGTTACGATTTCTCATGTTCACTTTTAGACAAAAACGTATTATAAAACAATTTATGATTTTTTTAAGTTGGTGGACCTAGTGTCTGCTATTATTAAATACAGAGAATATTCGTAAAGACGTTCGAAATTTCGCCGATGCCGGCACTTGCCCATTAGATCAGTTGGGAGAGCGCTGGTACGGTTAGCCAGGGATCGCGTAAAATTCCACGCATGCCGGGATTCGAACCCGCGACCTCTGGCTATCCGTGCCAGCGCTCAATCCAACTGAGCTAATGGGCGACTCACCGTCATCAGTGAAATTTCGAACCTCTTTACACTATTCTCTGTATTACGTACAGGCAGCGACATCTGGCTGAAGTAGATTGCATCACTCAAAATAGGTTTTTAAAAAAATTGTCCTCAGCACAAAAATGCAACAACTACAAATATAATAAAATGTTGAAGGTATTGTTTAACTTAAAGCAAAATGTCTACCTGCGGACAAAGAGAATAGAAAGTTTATTCTAACTCCAATTTTTTTTTTACGACAACGAACCCAAAACAGCGCCCAGCAAACCAGGTACAAAACCGCAGTGCTAGTACCGCCGCCGTTTTAATTAAAAGCCGAGGCGCTATGAACTCGCTGAAAGGAGCTTTCTAATTACTGCTATGCCTTTCTTACAGATGTTTTAGGCTGGAACGCGTGAATGCCTCGTTTGCACTACTGCAAATGAACTACAATAGCTTGTAAGAAGGTACCTTCTCTGAACATCACATAAACTCTCTCCTGTATCGCCTTTTTATCTTGTTTTATAGTCTGCCCTTTTGGATTGTGCCAGTCTTGGGAGTTCCATGGTTCCAATGGATTATTCAAACACAGGTTTATTCCTAGTTTTGGGAATGGTTTTACTCTTACGTATTTTAAAAATTCAATTGTTATGTACACTATAATACCGATGATTTTGTGAATAATGTTTATCTTATCTCATCTTGTCCTATCCTAACGTCAATAACATCCAAAACGTTAGTAACAAACAATATAATGATTTAAAAAAACGATTGCAAGTAAAACCTCAGGAAGGATAGGCACTGTCGTCGCCGACAATTTATATTATTAAGATGTTACGAATCATATGATTTTATCTGCTATTATACTATTGTTATTGACGATAGCGATAGCTAGAAATGATGTTATTCCATATTCGAACGTAAATTGACGACTGCAGTGCGAATAGCTGCACGAGGGACTTAATGTAAATGGAAGTCGAGCTGAAATAAGCGACCACTTCTCTAGGTTTATGAGCGCAAGATAAGAGTTGAAAACACAATCGACGGCTTGGAAATAGTAAAGTATAGGACAGTTTATTATAACACGGAAAATGGAGTTGCAAGTTAAATTGCGAAATTAATCTACGAAGACTGAATACGACGACTGAATATATAGAAATAGTTCGTAGTTCATTATGTTTTTTGTGAAGTTATAGCATTGAATTTAATTAAATTCAACGGTTATTGTAGCGTTATATACCACTCGCTAAAGTCGAAGGAAACCTGAGTATCTAAGGTGCTAACATAGCTCAGCGCTTGAAATTGACAATCGGCGGAGGGCATGCGTGTTAGTTAAGCCTATATTACTTCTTAATAATTAATACCCTATAGTACACAAAGCGCTCGTGGCCTAGGCGAACCGAGTGATTGGAATCAATCACTGGGTTAAGCAATAACAGGCGCGGTCAGGTACGGGATGGGTGAGCGACCCGTGACTACCGCTAGTGGCCACTAGTGGTTTTCCGAGCGCTTCCGTGCTTCGCAAGGCACGTTATGCCGTTGGTGCCGTCTGTCATATAATGCAAGTCAATAAAATAATTAAGTTTAAAAAAAAAACCGACTTCAAATGCGTGAACACAAAAAAAACTAAAAATTTAAAAATAATTCCTAATATCTATTACCTAATACTATAATTTCCAGCTGTCATGTAATGGCAGTCGTTAAGCCATGTCAGAGGCCTTATGGGCGGCTTGATAACTTCTGACAGTAAGGCTTACCACTGTCTTACAATCCTCCACCAACCCGGACCTGGCCCCCGTGGTGGAGTATGGCCTATACCTTCCTCAGTATACAAGCTTGCACCTATGTTTATGTAATAGTCTAATATTTTATTCTATAAAATTTATAGAAGTTTCGTATCTATGTAATATTTTATTATATGTAGGTTTAATTAATTTTAAATATAGTTGAGCCATATCATAGTTTTGCTGTATGCACGTTAATTTTTATTTTAATTACGGAACAAATACTTTGCTGTGATACATTTAAGTTCAACCCGAATGGAGAACTGTGCCCCAAGATACAATTTAATTTAGTTTGGGGTTCAGAGTTACTTTATACATTGCTATGTTTTATTCTGCTCAATAAACATTTTTCATTTTTCAGTGAAGAGACCCGTGCCCCTCGGTGGGGACATAATGGGTTGATGAAATGAGTACACAAAATAATAATAAAATGCAACTTGAGCCACATTCAAGTGTTGAAGTGGGGTGAAATTAAACAAATTGTGGAGATGCAAGTTTATCTGTATTAATCTGTACTAAATAAACAACGCATTATGTAAATCTACTTAACCCAAACATACATCACAGTAATTAATTATTAGCATGATGTTTGTCCCCTTAAAATGTGCAAAAATCTCATAGACACGTATAATTGGACCATTCACACTGGGTCCCCAATTTTCACGTAGCTAAACGCTAGCTAGGGACTACCTTACGTTGGTTCTTATGTTTTGTGATGTTATCTCTACGCCCCTTAAGCAAAGGTAAGTTGTAGGTAAGTGAGAGATTATACAGGGTGTACTCGTCAATACTACCTTTTACTTTAAAAGATATATATTATAAGAAGGTCTAAATTATTACTGATTTATTATAATTGTTGCAGTAGAAATGAGGTCTTTGAGAAGTATGTGTAGTGTTACTTTGAATGACAGGATATGCAATAGTCTGATTAGAGAACGTTGTGGACTGAAAGAGGATGTAGTGACTAGCATTGAGAAAGGAATTTTGCGTTGGTTTGGACATGTGTAGAGGATGAAGGAAGAAAGATTGACGAAACAAATATATGTTGCGAATGTGAGTGGAAGGGCTGGTAAGGGTTCGCCCCAGGCGGACATACATCGACCAAAAAGAGGATGTATTAGCAAAAGTAAAGATAAAAAGTACCCAGAACCGGCGTGCAAGCATGCAACGACTTATGAACGCTGATGAAGCGAAGGTGATCTGTCAGGATCGTGGCAAGTGGCAGTCCCTGGTCTCTGCCTACCCCTCTGGGATACAGGCGTGAAGTTATGTATGTATGTATGTATGTATGTATGTATGTATGTATGTATGTATGTATGTATGTACGTACGTATGTATGTATGTATTTATGTTTGTTATTTTAGATCTTTACTTTTAAACAAAAATCGCACTATAAAATAATAAAAAATAAAAATTGTTTATTTAAAAATCCAGTAATACAGTGATGATCAATTGCAACTCCCACACTAGGCACAGCCTGTGTCGTGGAAGTCGGGTAGGTTACGAAAAATCATAATTAGCACCGGTTGACAGTGCGAAACAATATCGAGTATCGAGTCATAGGTGTAAACAAAAACAGTGCTACTATGGACTCGCGGGCTGCCGCACTAGGCCGAGCCTGTGACGCGGACAACCATATTGTAATTCGTACGTCTATTTAGTCGTAAGTAAACATGTTATCCAGTTAGTTACACACAGTGAGACTCAAGGAACTTAAGATTATTATCAATTTTAAAAAACTTAATTAATACCTAATAAAGCTGAGATATTAAATTTAGTTTAGCTAATAAGCAATTCGACAATGTGAATAATATCTTTAACAAATGCTATATAAGAATAGCAGATATCTATCGGAAATGGTGTGTATAAGTGAAATGCAATCCGTTATACAAATTAAATTAATAAGATAGGAGTTTATGTAACATCCTGTAATATACCTAATAATACATTTAGAAAAAAAAAAGTGTGTGTGTGTGTGTGTGTGTGTGCGCGTGCGTGTGTGTGTGCGCGTGTGAGGGTGTGTGCGTGTGCGTGTGTCTGCGTGTGTGTGTGTGTGCGTGTATTTTATGCACATATCTTGAGTATGTTTTCTGTTTCCGCATAATCTAGGGAGGTCAACCACTCTAACACTTTTATCTTTGCTTCGTGTTTAGACGACAGTTTAATATTACATATGTTGGCAGCTTTATTGTAGATAAAAGGTTGTAAAAACTTTGAAAACTTTTGTGCTAATCCTGTTTTTGTGGGAGTTTTGGGTACTTTGAAGACTCTTCGCTTCACCATGTCTGCGTAGTTAGGAGAGCTAATAGTTTTACTATGCTGTGCAAGAATAGTTCGTAGAATAAAAATCTTGCGTATCGAGAGAAAGCCACTTTCACGATATAGTTCCGTTGTTGGGAAGCGTTTCGGCTTATTCAGCATAACCTTTAGTATAGAACGCTGTGCTCGTTCCAAGCTTAGTATGAATGTTTTGCTAGCTCCGCCCCAACAACTTATGCAATAGGTGAGGACCGATTGACACAGTGCAATGTAGACTAATTTTAAAGTGTCCTTGGTAGCACTGCCCCGTAATAGCTTTATAATATGTATGAATTTTCTTGTGCGGGCGGCCAGAGTTGTTAGATGTTGTTTGAAGGAAAGATTTTCGTCCAGTGTTATGCCTAAGTATTTTATTGTGTCAGTTCTCTGAATGGAGTTGCAGGAGCAATTATGTCGTCACAGGTATGAATTTTTAATGAAGGACAGGGTCCTGGCCTTGATGCCGCAGTTTTGTGAAAGCATAAGTATTTAGTTTTTTCTGTATTCAAGGTAAGTAAGTTTTTTGAAAGCCAAAGAGAGATCCTAGATAAGCCCTTAGCAGTCTGTTCCAGCACGGAATTCCAAGAGGCACCGCTGAAAATTATCGCAGTGTCGTCAGCGCAACAAATAATTTCAGCCTCCGAAGTTGGTATTGTGGCACTTATGTCGTTTAAGTAAACTAGGAAGAGGGTTGGTCCCAGTATGATCCTATGGAAGTAAGAACGCCGTATCTTACTTCCATAGGATCTCCTGTTATATCAGCAATTTTGGTTTGGAGTGTACGATCACTAAGATAGCTATGGAACCACTCAAGGGCAATTCCTCTAACGCCTTAGTTCTCCAGTTTTTGTAGAAGAATTGGTACTGACACCGTATCGAACGCTTTCGCTAGGTCTAGGAAAGCGCCGATACAGCAATCACCTTTGTCCAGGTGTGACGTAACCGAGTCTATCAGCAAGGAGACTGCGTCCTCGGTTGATCTGCCTTGCCTAAAGCCGAATTGGTTAGGCGATAGAAGCTTTTTTGATTCGAGGAAAGCAATGAGTCGACGGTTGATAGTTTTCTCAAAAATCTTGGATAAAACTGATAGTAGGCATATGGGTCTATAATTGCTTGGATCACTTTTGTTGCCTGCTTTATGAATAGGATTGACTGCGGCAGCTTTCTGGATATTTGGAAACGTGCCATTTTCAATGCTGAGGTTGCAAATGTGGACTAGTGGGCAGACCAGGCTGTTCATTATATATTTTACTAGAAACGGCTTGACACCATCTAGTCCAGGAGCGCTGTCGTTTTTTAATTGACGTATAAAGATTAGTACTTCGTCTCTGTCGGTTGTATAAAAAAGGAGTCATTTGGGGTCGATCCCAGTGAAGTTTTAGCTAGGGAAGCTAGATTGGATTCAGATTCGTTGGTTTTCTGCAATATCTCGTTGGCAAGATTAGAGCCTACGGTGGCGAAGTAGTCGGTGCAAGAGTTTACGGACTCAATAGGAGTGGATTGGTTTTTAAGGAGTTCGGTAGAAGATTGGGTTTTAGCCGGAGTTGATTCACATATTGTTTTAATTGCTCGCCATAGTTGTTTGTGATTTCTGCTGTTTTGAGTGAGAAGTTGATTCTCATATTGTATTTTGAGCCTATGTAATATGTCAGTGCAGTAATTGCGGTATCTGTTGTATATTAACCGCTTTGTTGGATCTTTCGGCCGTTTTCTGCAATCCATGTGTAGCTTGTCTCTGTGTTTCATACACCTTATGAGTCCTGGAGTGATCCAGGGCTTGATATTGTATTTGGTGCGGCTAGCAGTGGCGATTTCTGTATGTTTTTGAATAACGTTATTGAGAACATGTGTCAGTTTGTAAGCGGCAACTTGAACATCGAGAGAGGAAGTGATTCCTTCCCAGTCAGTTTGCTGTAGCTCCTGAGCCACTGCACTAAAGTTGGTTTTGGCAATTAGCCGTTTTTGGGCCTTGGGTTTAAAATTTATATTAATAGCCGCAATTGTAGCATCGTGGTCTGTTACTGAGGAATTGCAGACAAGGCCTACGACCTGTTTATTCGATTTTAAAAATATGTGGTCTAGACATGAATTCTGTCTGGTAGGAAGGGTAATTGTTGGCAACAGACCATGTTCAGCCAATGTGCATAGGTAATCTGACTTTTTGTTGTCACTTGAGTTAGTCATGATATTAATATTTAGGTCGCCTGCCACCACTACATGTGTACTGCTGTTTACCCTGGTGAGTTCACAGTCCAAGGTCTCCAGAAAGCCCAGTATATTGGCCACAGAGGGGGATCGGTAAAATGCAAAGATGGCACAGTTAATTTCTGGCACTCTCAGTGACAAACAGTCAGCGTCACTAAACAAGGGCTCAGTCACATCCACAACCCAGGAATCTTTTACATAAACAATTACTCCTCCATTTTGGTTAGAAAACTTTTTTGTGTAATAATGTGTGTAACCTGCCATTGTTTTTATGAGTGGATCACGGCCGAGTCTACATTCTGTGAGAATTATGATATCAAATATTATGTCTATTCTTTTTAGTAGTATCATGAAGCTGTCAAAATTACAAATGTGGCTGCGGATATTTAGTGATATTATTTTTAGTCCGTGATTGAAAGAAATAAAGTTCTTACACTGTTCAGGTGAGTCGTTTGCGTGATATGAGATTTCGAGCATGTCGTCAATTTCAGCCTCTAGCTCTGGAATTAAGGGGGCCATTTATGATAAATTTAGGAAATTGAATTGTTGGACTTAGATTTAAAAACCTATTTAGAGGACTTAGATTTGTCACGCTTGCTACTTATAGGTTTGTTTGTGAGTGTTTTTTTTTGCAATGAGAATGCTATGTGTTTATGTGTGTGGGGTGTAATTGTGTAGATTGAGAGTAGAATTGTAGAAGTGATATGGTTATTTAAATGTATGAACAGCATGCAAGGACATTTACATATCAAATCAGTTACTATGTTGACCATCAGTGCTTGTGCTAATCGAATCATGGCAAAGTTTGTCAAGATCGAGGCGTGACCGGATATGGATGCTTTGACGACCCTCCCTTTGCTGGGCGTAGATGGGTCCGTTTCTCGTCCAGCAAAACTTAAAGCCATTTTCTCGCGTCCGCTGTTTGGTTTCTCGAAATAACTGCCTTTGCTGGTGTGATAGTCTGTCGTTGAAATAAATTTGCCGGACCGGCCCGGCGACGTTGACTTCTGCGGTGGTAAGTATCTCACGTCTTGGTCTGGTGGCGGCGAGAAATTGGTTCCTTTTTGTTAGACGAGTGAACCTAACCACCACTGGTCTTGTGTGAACGCGTAATGCCTTTGAGTCCTCTTCTGTCTGATTGGATGCGTCAGTGGCTTTTGCACGCTTTGGGCCAACTCGCGAAATCCAATCGATGTCGCGGTCCTCCAGCTCGATACCAATCTTTCGCGCAGTAACCAGGACTGTGTGATACAGGTTTTCACCAGTGTGTTCCGTTAGTCCCGAAATCTCAAGCTCGTTTCGCAGCGATGCCTGCTCTCGCGATTGTACTTCCAACTCCAGCTCCTGCACTTTTGATTGTAGTTCTAAAACTACAATCAAAAGTGCAGGAGCTGGAGTTCTAAAACTACAATCAAAAGTGCAGGAGCTGGAGTTGGAAGTACAATCGCGAGAGCAGGCATCGCTGCGAAACGAGCTTGAGATTTCGGGACTAACGGAACACACTGGTGAAAACCTGTATCACACAGTCCTGGTTACTGCGCGAAAGATTGGTATCGAGCTGGAGGACCGCGACATCGATTGGATTTCGCGAGTTGGCCCAAAGCGTGCAAAAGCCACTGACGCATCCAATCAGACAGAAGAGGACTCAAAGGCATTACGCGTTCACACAAGACCAGTGGTGGTTAGGTTCACTCGTCTAACAAAAAGGAACCAATTTCTCGCCGCCACCAGACCAAGACGTGAGATACTTACCACAAACAAAGGTATTAGTACCTGTGTATCTATGCGCTCGAGCTGTATCAGACGTGACTCGTGGCTGGCAATGTTGCCAACTAACTCCTCAAGCCTGTCATGGTACTGAGTGACTTTCAGCGTAAGATCTGACAGTTGATTTTTTATTTCTGACATCTGTTCTCTAAAGAGTCTTATTTCACCTACCAGTGTGCTGGCGTCACAGCTGTACTCGGGAGGCGAGGGTTCCAGGCCTCGACCCACTTGTTGGCGCTGCTTAGAACGACCAGTTACGTGGCTCACTCTAGGCACATTCGGAATATCGGTTGTATTGCCTTTGTGCCGAATAGGTGTTCTTGATTCTCTAGCACAATTTGGGCATGCATGTTTATCGGCTTTAAATGGGCCTAAGCAACTGTGATGAAAACAGCTTTTGCACTTAGTGCATTGGAAGAAGTTGTCCTCATCAATTACCGTCAGACATGCATCACGGAGCGCTCGTGGCCTAGGCGAACCGAGTAATTGGAATCAATCACTTGGTTAAGCAACAACAGGCGCGGTCAGGTACAGGATGGGTGAGCGTCCCGTGACTACCGCTAGTGGCATTTTTCCGAGCGCTTCCGTGCTTCGCAAGGCACGTTAAGCCGTTGGTGCCGGCTGTCATATAATGGCAGTCGTTAAGCCCTGTCAGAGGCCTTATGGGTGGCTTGATACCTTCTGACAGTAAGGCCCGCCACTGTCTTACAACCCTCCACCAACCCGGACTTGGCCCCCGTGGTGGAGTATGGCCTAACCTTCCTGCGATGCAGGAAGAGACCCGTGCCCCAGCAGTGGGGACATAAAAGGGTTGATAACGTATGCATCACAGTTGGTAGACGATTTCGGGTCCATAGTAACGCGCACGGCTCACGCAGTGATTTACGCAACGATGACACGATGCGATCTATCGGGTCAATGACCGGGCCCGGCCGGTAGATGCGTGCGAAGTTGTGACCGTCGGCTAAGTGATTTGCGCAAGTCCAATAATTCGTGGCTTTGTCACAGTTTTGCTTGGTGCTTCAACAATTCACAGCTTATCACAAAATTTTAAGCACTGTTACTTTACTGCTGAGTTTAGCTTTCTATTGATATTAATTGAACACTATAATCGTAATGTATACTGGGCAAAATAATAATTTAAAGCGAGAGTGCCGTAACAAGATGTTAGCGCTCGAACTGTCAACGTGCAAATTTTTTGCGAAAACAAATTACGATTTTTATTCCTTTGGTGGTGCTAGTTAGCACCCCAAAGCGCCTTAAAAATTAATCTAGGTATAATATAAAAATCCTCTTTACAACAAATATACTTCAGCTGCCATTATATTATTACGCTCACCAAATCCTGGGTGATTCCAAGCATCTGTTTAATTCCTTGCTATTTTAGAAGCGCTCGTGGGTTAGTCGAACTGAGTGATTAGCATCAATCACTTGAGTTAAGCAACAACAGTCACGGTCAGGTGCAGGATGGGTTACCGTCCCGTGACGACCGCTAGTGGCATTTTTTTCTAGCGTTTCTATGCTTCGCAAGCCACGTTAAGCCATTGGTGCCGGCTGTCATGTAGTGACAGTCGTTAAACCATGTCAGAGGCCTTAAAAGCGGCTTGATAATTTCTGACAGTAAGGCCCGCTACTGTCTTACAATCCTCCACCAACTCGGACTTGGCCCCCGTGGTGGACTAGGTATGACCTTCCTGCGATGCAGGAATAGATCTGTTCCCCAGTAGTGGGGACATACAAGGATTGACATAGTAATTTTACGGTTAGAAGATTGGAATCGCTAAGGATTTGGTGAGAGTATTTAAGCCCCTGGTTCCAAGTAGGTTCCCAGTGCAATGGTAACACCATCGCAAACATGGAAATACAACCATACTCAGACCATTTATGCAAATTAAGTACGGCGCCTCCAGTGGGAATCGAGCCCATGACCTTTTTTTTTTTAGTCGAGCGAGGGTATGGCGGCTAGACTCACGACGACAAGGTCGCGATCGACCTATCTGTCCAGTTCTTTTTGTTGACAAATCTGAAGGGAAATCGACGTGCTCGTGGCCTAGTGCAGCGCTCTTGACCTAGTCGAACCGAGTGATCGGAATCAATCACTTGAGTTAAGCAACGATAGGCGCGATCAGGTGCACTATGGGTGACCGTCCCGTGACTACCACTAGTGGCATTTTGTCCGAGCGCTTCCCTGCTTTGCAAGGCACACTAAGCCGTTGGTGCCGGCTGTCATGTAACGGCAGTCGTTACGCCATGTCAGAGGCCTTATGGGCGGCTTTATAGCTACTCACAGTAAGGCCTGCCACTGTCTTACAATCCTCCACCAACCCGGACTTGGCCCGGTGGTGGAGTATGGTCTAATCTTCATTCGATGCAGATAGAGACCTTAGCAGTGTATATACTACCCTTGTATGTCCCCAGCCTTAGGAGTGGGGACATACAAGGGGCGATATCGAATATCGAAATTGACAATTCAAAAAGCGGTGGTTAGTAGTTTTGGTAAGTTCTTAGGCTCAAAAATCAATGATCAAAAATCATAACTAAAATTGGGTCAGTAGAAGTCCTTGGTAAAACAACAGTGAACTCGAATACCCTTTCTACCGATTGTTAGTAGAAATTATAAGTTCGTTTTGCACGCGACAATAATTAAAATAAAGCTTGGCCTACGTATTGGGGCATGTCATAGAGGGTTATACTGCCTAGAGTGTAGAGTATATTTTTGATTGTCAGTTTAGAGATCGCTTTTACTGGCGACTGAAGAGTTGACATCAACCTTTTCACGCGGTAGTGAAAAGTGAAAAAACCTTTAAGCACCATACCGTATGGTGCTTAAAGGTTTTTTCTGTAAAATATGCACATAACTGTACCCAGTGTCTTGTTAATGAATTGTAGTACATACAATGACGCGCCGATTTTATTTCATTGCCGCTTCAAGTTTAGACACGCACATAGTAGCTAGCAGGTCAAACTGTTTCAAAAGTCATAGTACTACAATGCAGCCATCTATTAAAAGCACAGGCAGTGGAATATAAAACAAGTTTTTACGTGACCCAATCGTGTATCTGTCTTTGTACTGGTTGCTTCCAGGTTTATTTTTGAGAAAGTATACAAGACTCGGAGTTCGGATAGTACATAAACAAGAAAGGGTTAAATCAAGAACGTTTAAATCGACCGAAAGGATGTTAGGTTGGTTGGGCCTTGTAGAAATATAGGCACACGAAGGCATTAAACTCGGGTGAAGAAAGTAATTTTATTTTTAAATATTCAACGTTTTTATTAGAACCGGCCAGCACCACTTCTATGAAAGTTAGCTTTTTTACGCTGAAAATTAAAAAAGTTCAACAATTTCAATTTAGGCAAACGCTAATTTTAGCAAAATTCCTTCTGAAATTTCTCACAAGATAAAAGTTGCGGAGCTCGTCAAAGGTTTATCGGTGCTAACGATGAAGCTCGAAAATAAAAAACCTCCGAACAAAAATAAAATAAGCTGCAAGAAGTAGAGTCCCAGCAAATCAACCGTTACAATTTATTCAAAGTCACGGCTACGTAACTATGTAGACTGCTATTTAAGATAGTTTGGTGGGCGAAAATTATATATAGTATCCTAATTTGGACGCCATGTCTCCCGTCCCACCCGAACACTAGATATAACCAAATTTCGGATTCATTTACTCAATTTTTTGTCGGAAGAATATTGATTGATCATGATTTTTTTATTTGTTGTTGATTTCTCTAGTTTGAGTTTTACACAAAATCGTGTTAATCAAGCCTATAGGAGATATTGTTGTGTTCTGTTGAACCTTAGGCACTGTACTGAAGCACTAAACGATGCAGGTTGACTTTTTAACACTTTTTATTACGGATTCGAGCTTACAAAGTTTTCTCTTGATTTTATATTCATTTAAAGAACGAGAGCACACTTGTACGAATCCATTTGAAAGGGAAAAGAGCGAGAGACATACTCTGCGTAAAGGAGACGGACGATCTCTATAACTGAGTTCCGAATTAAGGAAATATAATTTAGTAAAGGAAGGCCAATGAGACGAGATTAATAATGTAAACAAAGTTTCAGGGGTTCAAAATATTTTTATTTGAATAAAATAACGTTAGGTATACAAATTTCGGATTCCCTATTCTAATCGCTGTCGTCTGTATTAGTCAAACATGATTCACCGGAAGAGTCCTGGGCTGTCTAGAGCAGCCAGGCTGTGATTCCGTAATTAAAACTAACAACTATTTACGAAAGTTTTCCGGTACCACGAAATACGCAACGTATACAGGAAAATCTCTGGCGAGAGACGCGTAGATAAAAGAAAGTTGCCACTAGACGCAGTCTTTTGTCTATGGTCTTAGCATAATTCAAAGAGCATACTCATAGATATAAAAGATCTACAAATAAATAAAAAAAGCGGAAGTGGGACCCATTTTAAATTGACAAGTTCGGTACAGTTGGCACTGTGCCCATTATCCCACTTGCGTACGTACTTTAGGGTCGCTGTTTATTACGTATCGCAGTGGCAAGGTTATCCAGGTTTGGAAAAATTTTAAGGAACGAAGTCTTTCTTTTCCGGAGAGCATGGAACAGTTTCACAGGCTAAAAGCTAACTCACATGTCACAGTCCTTCCCTTCACATTCACCTTCTTCCTTCTTTGTCAGCTGTTTCAATATACTGCAGCCAGCCTGCAACGGTAAAGCCATCGTTTATCAAATGTCACCTCTTTTGCTCTAACTTGCACAATCTTTTGCGTGTTTCTTTTTTTTCGGTACTCTGTTCATGTTTTGAGTGCTGTTATCACCGCTTGTCAAGTGTCACCTCTCTGGAGCCGACCTCCACCGAAAATCGTCAACCCTCTTCCCTTTATGTTCAAGCGGAATGCATGCGGCATGTCCCTATGAATGGCAAGCTCGTCGCGGCGCAGTCATCAAACAAATAGCCGCAGAAGTGTTTGCTGATCAGAAACGAGCTCTGCTCCATTTCTGACTCCTCACCAACTATTGAACGATTCCAATCGTATTACTTTCAAATCAGTACTTAAATTGACAGTTCTTCTTCTTTTTAATCGGTCTCCCAATTCTGAGGATCGTGACGATTTACAATAGTTCTCCATTTGTCTCGGTGATATTCGCAATGGGATGCATGTGAATCGATACCCCAGCTGCATTCTTTATGGCATCGGACCAGCGCATTGGTGTTCTGTCTTTCGCCCGTGTGCCTTCCAACTGGCCCAAAATGAACTGCTTCTCTATACAAATTATTTATCAAATTATTATGAGAAACGAGTAGATTCGCTCAGGATTTGGTTTGCATAAAAAGGTCCCAGAGCTGACTCGTCTCTCGAAAGACGAGAGAAAGTGAGAGAGTTTTTGATAACTTGATGACAGCAGTGCTAATCATCTCAGACTGATGACGCTGCCGTCCATTGTGTTTTAACCATTTGTCAGTAAAACAAAATAAAGCAAAATAACAACCAAAACATTAACAGTTACTGTCGTCTTTAGTTCACATCAGTTCTGTAGATTTATTCCCTTTAAAAACCTCTGATTTCCAACGTGAACGCAGTTTTTGTGGAGCATTCATGGCCCTTCCAGGGGTTTCGATCAGCGTGTCCTGAGACCAAGTGTCATTAAATTATGTGTCATAAGTGTCATTAACGATATAAAAGTGCCATAAAAAACATTACCTACATAAAACAACTGTTTTCTATGCGCAAAACTTTTTAGTTACTCGGGGAAACAAAATAAAGACTGATTTGCGCATTGAAAACGGTTTTTTTTGTACGATGCTTCATAAAAAACACGAGCAGGAGACTCGGTTCATAGAGAGTTGGACTCTTATCGACACAGAGCCCATCTGAAACTGAAAATGTAGAGTGGTGTTCTTCTGCCCCGTTTGTTTTGTGGCGCAATGCCGCATTGCCGAGGGAGGGGGCCCAGTCTGCGGCCGGCATGCCCGAGCGGCAGTCATGGAGCGCGTGCTGCTAGCCGCTGCACTGCTGACACTGGCCGCGAGAGTTGGTGAGTCCGCCTTTCATACATACGGAGATTTTTTTCTTTTTCCGGAAAGCTTTATTAAGGCCAGTACTTTTTTAAAAGTGAACATTTTTCGTCGTTTATTTTTAAAGCCCTTAAAGCAGTGGATGTGATTGGATAACCATTTGATTTGATTTTTTAAATGATTACGAGCCTTATAGATTTTTCTCAAAAAAAACCGCGTCCACTTTCGCGCACTCAAGTATTTTTGTTCTTCGGTCGGAAAATAAGTGAAAATGAGTTTTTCATCGTACTTTATTGAGCAATAAAAATAATTTAGATGTGAGACGTAACCTGTGTACTTACTCACGTCCTTACCCAAATGTATCTTCGATGTTCGCTCCAGAAAGGAAATAACAAAAGGCGAGGAAATTCCTCGTAATGAAATCGTGATTTCTAGGAAACTTTGCTGATCTACCGGTGAGAGATTTTCGTTTCGTTCGGTAGCCCAACAAAAACGACAATATAAAAAAAACAATTATTCCAATAGCAATGAAGTGCGAGTCAGACTCGCTGACCGAGGGAGACTCGAGACCGTTTGTTCCGGATATAATATTACCTAATACGTATTTACCAAAAATGTGTTTTATTCCATTCAGTTCCGGTTCCTTACATTCAGTTCGGGACTATAATTTGTATGAAAATAAAAATAGACTAAATTTTGCTCATTGCAAGTGATTTTGTCATAATTGCATACTGAAAAATAATTTTTGGTTTTGCGTTATTTCAATTACTTGGCTGCTAGACATATTCCATGAAAATGAAATAAATATTTGAGTGATTTTTTTAACTATCTATTACAAAAGACATGAGCCATACAAAGTAACGGACGAAAGGACTAGCAGGCAGGGCCCTTGTTAGGTCTCTAAAAAAGTTAATATCCAGTACCCATACTTTTGTTTACTTTCATTGTACATTGTTCATGCTTTTCTTTAGCGATTTGAGCAAACTCCGCAATATTGTGCCAGTACAACGAAAGCCACATAACATTTACCTCTTTTGTCTCACTGCTTTTGATATGATATTTCATGAAGCTGTAAACATGTCGTGAAGATAGCGTTCGTCGAGGACAGCGATTTTTTTTAACTGTTATAATTTTCTCAACTACACTGATATTTTTGAACTACACTGATATTACTCGTAGCAAAAAAAAACTCTTGCCCTTGGTACAAGCAGTGACACGGCAGAATGCTAGCGGTGCCTAAAAAGAGCAATTGAAATACATCTTTGAAAACTTTTTTTCGTGAAGACTTCTTTCTGAATCTGTGAGTCGTACCTAATAGGCGTGACGACAGTATCAAATAATTGAAGATTTAAAGATATTAAAGGAAAGTACATATTAAAATTATTTAAACACTGATTCAGTTGTATAAAAGAAGAGATTACCAATATTTTCAATAAGACTAAAAATAAAAAAAAAGCGGAGACGGTCACTTGCATTTGGGAGCCTGAGGATGCCTCGTGTTAGAGGCGAAACGCGTCGCGTGTTTTCTCACACAAGTATTGGTGTTGGTGGTGGTGTGTTCGTGTCTTGCTTCTGCTTGAAAAAGTGGGAGGGAGGGCGGTGCATTAGCTAGCCGCATGGTGCTTGTGGGATTTTTGGCGGAATTCAGCAAAGTAATTTTAATTTAACCTTTTAATGCTATTTAAGACTAAAAATAATAATTCGATTTGAATGTAAAAATATTATCACTCCGTGGATTAAGACACTAAACTATGAAGAAACTGAAGCTCTGCTGGTGGTAAAAAATAAATAACAATAGTACATTACATTACACGTTTTCTGTTTCTTTGCTTCTCGTGAATATTGTTTTATTACTACTTTGGCTTGTTAAAATGTATCCCGATTCTTCGTTTATTGATGACCCCGGCTCAACTACGGATTTTGTAGCGGACTTACTTTGTGGTACTTACCACATAAAGCAAGCAAATCATAGAACACCTTGCAGCAAAAAACTCACAATGCAGGTATATTGATGCAAATTAATTACTATAATAGGGTTCTTACTAACGCATACTACAAAACCTTTTAGCCAAATCGCCCATACAAAGTGGACAAAGTTTGATTGTAATTTCTAAATTGGATTGTTATTATGTACGGAGTCTTGAACATGGACTGTTAATAATCAAAATTAGTTAACATTCTTCATTATGTACCCACTCACTAGACAGGATAATTAAATTGGTCATTTCAGCAAAAAACTTCGGCCTTTTCATATGCGTCTTGAGATGATTTATACTTTTCATATGCGTCCAGTGGCATCTTCACTCACTCTAGATGGGTGAAGGGCTTTTGAGATGGAGTAGGATTCATCATCAATATCATAATCAGCCGGTGTTACTCTACTGCTGTACATAGGCCAGTCACAGACACCCCATTGAGCCCGACCTTCGGCTCTTCTCTTTCAGTTCTCAACAGTGTTGCCAGATACGAAACCTGAAACTGCGGTACCTGTACTTTAAAAAAGCGGATTTTCAGCAAAAAAAGCGGTTTACTAGTTGAAAAAGTTTTTTATTTTTTATCATTATATTATTATAATATTATACAATACCGATTGTTCTTTGTCCGTTTATAGGTTTTATATGTTCATTCATGCTAGGATAATAATTTATAAATAAGACCGAATATGCACAGATAACCAAATCAAAATTTAGCGCGCGCCTCTTGCTTTGCTGTTGTGAATGGACTAGAGTAGGTACCACAATAATATGTGGACTACCGCATAGACTGCACGCACGCCCGTATGAACGCACAGTGCACTGTCTATATGCTTCACAGATGATTGCACCAAACGGAAACAAACTTGTTGAAAGTTGAATGAACATGACAAACCAATTTCAAAAAAAGCGGATCCGCGTTAGTAAAAAGCGGAAAGCGGATCCACTATCAGAAAAGCGGAAAATAAAGCGGAAATGCGGTGCATTTGGCAACACGGGTTCTCAATCCACCGCTTTGCGAATGTCGTCGCTGGGCGTCCTACGCCACGTTTGCCAATTCGCGGTCCCCACTTTCGAACCATTCAACTTCAACGGAGTAAGCTTACCCAGCACCTTATACCATCCTGATATCTTCGTCTGCCTAGCCTACAGGAAAGGCAAGTCAATACGTCTCGGAAAAAGACCAGTAGTAACTATTTGAAATTGGATCTCTGAGCACTGTGGAACTTTCAACACTCGAAGGTTTCGTAAGCCGGCTCACTCTTTACCCTGTATCGCTGCCAGATTTTCCGTTTATGCAAACTGTGTTATGAATATTAATTTCGATCAGCGCACTGCGCGAAGTGCCTAGATGAGTTTTGCATTGGTGCAGCGAATGTGTTTTCTGTTGAAAGTGTCGTATCTGGCGCCCTTTTTGGGTTTCGTAGCCAACAGTAACCCTAGGTAACTTAGATACTTAAGTTTTTCATGTACTGAAAATTTATGATGTGCAATAAAGAGTATTTATGTGATCTAACCTAACCCTGATTAGATTAGATTTATTACATGGATATGGAGTTACGCCGCGGACGGATATGGCGAAACTCCATATCCATCCGTTTGTGTGTCTGTGCGACTGTTTGTTTGCGACTTAGGACAGAGACTACTAGAAAAGCATTTAATACATATAAATTCCGACAAAACGATAAAAAAATGTTTTAAAAAAACAATTTTCGTACTCTACCTTCCGTACACCTTATTACGAATGCATTTTTTTGTCTCACCTACATCATATTGTCAGTCTGGCATATAGTTGAATCGGTCCTTTCAAAATATTCTGAATGTCTTATTTTTCTCTTTTTTATATATCTCAATATTTTCTCTCCCGCTCTCTATTTCATTCTCCCATCACTTTTCTGTCTCTTCTCTTTAGGTGCCTTATCTCTTTCTCTCATCTGTATCTCAACAATACCTCCCCTTCTTCCCTTTTTTTTCTCTCTTCTTTCTCATCTCTTTCTGTATGTTATCATATCACACTCCCTGTCTCTTTTAGACACTTTGCATTCAGGGTCGAGTAAAGAAATGTGTTTTAGTGGATTTTACATACTTATATATTTCATTAAATTTGCTCAAGCCTGTATCCCGGAGGTGTATGCAGAGACAATGCTATACCACTTGCCACGATCCACGATATTGAATATTAGAGAACAAATGCTTTAATAGTCGTAACAGTCGGGACAGTGGCTGTCAACCCTGAAACCCATTTCCATAAACCCACACGTTTACGAGTAACATTGACGGCAGCTCTGCAATTAACTTAGTAGAATGCACACGTGTAACGGATTATACAGGGTTAAATATTGATTGATAAAGATCTTTTGTCTTACGGGACATATTTTTTTTTTAAATAATTAATTTTAATTTATAATTATTTTCTTGCTGATACGGCGAAGGTTATTTTGCCACATTATACTCGTATTAACTACCACCTATTCTAAGATCTACCAAATTATACAAATATTTTTTTTATAACGTAACGATACATTTACATATAGGCACATACATTGCTTTTGGCCCTACACTAGGATACCCTGTGCCGAGGGAACCAGAAACAATGACATCATAAACATGTAAACAAGACCTAAGTTTTTTTTAAACCGATAAAGCTGTTTTGGAGACCTGTGGTGCGTCCACTAAGTCTATCATTTTCCCAAAACGGTAGAGTTAGAATGTAATTTTTATTTAATAAGCATTATCCATCTCGTGGCCTAGGCAAACCGAGTGATTGGAATTAATCATTTAGTTAAGCAACATCAGGCGCGGTCAGGCGCAGGATGGGTGACCGTCCCGTGACTACCGCTTGTGACATTTTTCCGACAGCGCTTCCGTCCTTCGCAAGGCACGTTAAGCCTTGTAATGGCAGTCGTCAAGCCATGTTAGAGGCCTTATGGGCGGCTTGATAACTTCTGACAGTAGGGCCCGCCACTGCCTTACAATCACCAACCCGGTCTTGGCCCCCGTGGTGGAGTATGGTCTAACCTTCCTGTGATGCAGGTAGAGACCCGTGCCCCAGCAGTAGGGTCATACAAGAATTGATAACGATCTATAGATCAAACAGCGAGACGGCAATGTATAAATCGAATAAACATTTTATAAATATATTGATACAATAGAATAATGAAAAACAAAAGTAGTTGTTGTAAAGTTGTACCAATCCTAATTAACGTTTTTCATCATTTTTATATTTTGACTGACGTGAGAGCTGAAGACAGGGCGCTATGGCGCTCATTAAGGGAGTGCTATGTCCAGCAGTGGACTACATCATATAGCCTGAAGAAGAAGAAGATATGTGTCTTGTAAATTATGTTGTTTGATTGACTACAGCTAATCAGGCCAACGCTTTCGCCTACTACATATTTATCGTTAATTAGCCGACCCCGCAAACGTGGCTTTGCTTTATTAATTAGCCCACGACCTATTCTCAGACTTACTTAATATACTTACTGAAAGAAAATCATAAAAATCGGTAAAGCTTTTTCGGTGGGTTTGGTAACACTGACACGAGATTTTTATATTTAATATAAAAACTAAACATCGTCTTACAGAACTTTTGCTTAAAGTACAGGTTTTACTTATTTCAAATCAGATAAGTATAACCTGTATTAAGCAAAAGTTCTTTAAGTAAGACGCTGTTTGGCTTAATTGAGCATCATAACATAACTTTTACGACGTAAACATACCTAATTAACAAAAATGGTATTGTAGGAAAACACGAATTTAACGGCCTTATAAAATCACAACTGTTTAGAACACTTCAAAAATGCAAAATAATGTAGTATGTGGTGGAGATTTAACAAAAAAACACAGATTAAATACGCCTCAAACGCCTCTATGAGCATTTTAGTGGCATCATGTTTTTATAAATAAGGCCGTATAGTAGGATTTTTTTTAAATATAAATCTGACAGAACTCAATTCAGATCGCAATCGTACGGTTGTGCTGTTGAATCTAGGTGCTTACCATATTCATCAGCTTTACAACATAAGGAATTGCTCACAAGTGACAGTACACTCACACACACCTCACCGTCTCCCATATCCGAAACTTGTCCCACTTCACAAGCAATTACCTACATTGGGGCCGCTTATTAATCCTCGAATCGCAAGCTCTGGGTGAGCCATCCATCTTCCGGTAAATAAAACAATCGATCTTCCCTCGTCACTGTCTCTTAGTCACTGGGGCGGATTCAGGGCTTTAAGGATACCTTTGCCCCATTTCGTATGATTACACAAAATTATGGTTAACAGTGACAAATCGATGTATATCTATGTATATTTTTCATATTTCCTTTTTATTTGTTTAAAAATGTCCTTTAGGAACTTTCCGTCGTAAGGTTGTCTGGAAGAAATTGGTTTTAGCAATAAGGCCGCCAATTGTACTCTGTATCTTTGTAATTATTTAGTATCTTTTGTTCTTTCCGATGTACAATAAACTATACTATTGTCTTATCTTATAACATAACATTTACATACAGGCACATACATTGCTTCTGGCCCCACACTAGGATACCCTGTATTGTGGGAACCAGAAACAACGACATCACAAACATGTTAACATCCAAGACCTGGGGTTTCTTTTGTTCCCAGCCGGGTTTTGAACCCGGGACCTCTTGTATGGTAGGCAGATGCGCTACCGCTACGCCACAGAGGTCGTCAATGTATTGCTCCAGTCCAACCAAAGGTTGTCTGGAAGAAATCACCTTTAGCAATAAGGTTCCGTAGATTAAGAAGTTTCAGTGCAAGTTCCTTTTTTATGTTAATTAAATTATATATATATATAAATATTATGTAGCCGATTAACCCTCAATATAGTCGGCTATGCAGTATATATCAAATTTTCATAAAAAGCTATGAACTGTAGTTTTGATAATACGTATGTCGCTTGAATTGGAATACAAAGTCCGCCTACCTCCCAGCCTGCGGAAGGCACGCGGGCTAAGCCAAATACTATATTTACTAGAGATAGAGTAATGATATTACAAAAATACAAAGAATACCTACTTAACCCTAAAATTTCACCCTCTTATTAAATCCATAGGTATTTCATGATAAGAATGGAGAACTTGTAGCACCACATTATTTTTTTTATCGTTTCAGTTTTTCTGTATGCCCTAGATACGTCCCTGCGCTACGTTGGAGTTTTTCTTTGCTTAAACGCTTAGTTAGTGCTTGCTAAGTGAAATTTCATAATGCCATTAGCAATGGTAATTCTTTAAGCCTGTAGCCTTCCGCTATTTCCAAGACAGGATATTGGGTTCGATTCGATGTTTGAGATGGTTCGAAATTGCGACAGCTCAGACACTCGGGTGTCTAACAAACCGGGGGTGGGCAGCAGTGCCCCCTGCAGTACAATTCCACCAAACTGCGACCCCCAACCCGCATGCCCAGCGTGGGGATTATGGGCACTACCCCCAATGATGGCACAACCTTGCGCTCATTAGGGGAGGGCCAGGTCCAGCAGTGGACTAACATAGCCTGAAGAAGAAGAGAAGAAGACCCTCGGGTTTCCTTACGATGTCTTCCTTCATTTGTGCATATTAACATTTTTTATTGTAAGCTTGCGGGAATATTTATTTTATAGACACTTTTACGGGAAAGCTTTCACTTAGGCTGATTATGCCCGTGTTTATCCAATCAAGTGCTGTTATAGGTAACTCTCAAGAAGTTCAAGTTTTCTTTCTTGTGGTCTTATATGATTATTATTATTATCTTATATTATTATAAGATTGCTGAATCCCGTAAGTAACTTAGGGCCGTTTTCTGAATTAATAATGTTTCTAAGTAAATATTGAAGTAACGTGCTGTCACGCTCTTTTCTGAGAAATTCTAAGAGACAGCACTACAGTTAACAATTTACTTAGCGAAATGTTCAATTCAGAAACTGGCCCTTGCATTATACTAAGTTAGTTACGAGATTCAGCAAGATGTTGCCAATTGGTCAGTGACGAATTAATCGAAGTAGGCATAACGTAGCTCAAATTATTGTAATACCCGTCAAAGGCACGCTAAGTGGTTGGTGCCGGCAGCTATCGATAGATGGCAGTCGTTAAGCCAAGTCAGAGGCCTTAGGGCGGCCTGAAAACTTCTGACAGTAAGACAAGCCACTAGTCTTGCATCCATCATCAACCTATTATGCCCCCACCGAGGGGCACGGTTTCTTTCCTGAGAAAAGCATAAGCTATGGCTTATGGAGATGCTCCATAAGCCATATGTGGAGTATGCTCCACCACCGGGGCCAAATCCGGGTTGGTGGAAGATTATAAAACAGTGGCGGGCCTTACTGTCACAAGTTGTCAAGCCGCCCCTAAGGCCTCTGACATGGCTTAACGACTGCCGTTCCATGACAGCCGGCACCAACGGCTTAACGTGCCTTGCGAAGCACGGAAGCCCTCAGACATAATGCCACTAGCGGTCGTCACGGGGCGGCCACCCATCCTGCAAAAAAAATAGTACAAATTTTATTACTTATTAAAGATATTTATATGAAAGCACCACGCGTCTACACGTACGAGTACATCTATATGATTCACATCATACGTTAATCATAATTTATCTATACATCTTTCTTAAGATTGTTGTGAGGTCATGTGGCGTTATCAACCCTTGTATGTCCCCACTACTGAGGCACGGGTATCTTCCTGCATCGCAGGAAAGTTAGGCCATACTCCACCACGGGGGCCAAATCTGGGTTGGTGGAGGATTGTAAGACAGTGGCGGGCCTTACTGTCAGAAGTTGTCAAGCCGCCCATAAGGCCTCTAACGTGGCTAACGACTGCCATTCCATGCCAGTCGGCACCAACGGCTTAGCGTGCCTTGCGAAGCCAAGCGCTCGGAAAAAATGCCACTAGCGGTCGTCACGGGACGGTTACCCATCCTGCAAAGAGTAGGTAGTTCATACATTTTATTACTTATTAATATATGTATATGAAAACATCATGCATCTACACGTGATTCACATCACACATTAATCATAATTTATCTATACATCTTTCTTAAGATTGATGTAAGGTCATGTCTGCTACACAACAAAGTTGTTTTTAGGGAATGCGTCCCGAAATCTCATAACTCAGTAAGACAAATATGCCCCTTTTTAGCCTAATTTTCGGCCTAGCGAAACTTTAAGACCTAAACTTATTCCACTGATAAATGACTCGCTGCAAACTAGGAGGCCTTTGGGAACGTTATGTAAGTACCTACGTGTCTAGATCTTACGTATAAGGAGTTAGTGGTAGCCCAACAGCCATATTTTCCATTAAAACCTGAAATATATTGGTAAGTTTACTTTGGAACAGCTCTTTCTTTGTGTTTGTCATGAACCCACGTGTAAGGTGGTTCGGGGTGCTTACGCTAGTATTCCATTGGTGGAGCTATCCACCAATGGAATTAAAATCATAACTTGTATTTTTTTATCTAAAAGTGAACATGACAACTATTTTTAGAACCTAAAGTCCAACACCAACCTAGGATCAACAATCTAGGACTTTAATCGGTTTACGCCTGTAACGGCCGTTTTCGATCGATTCGATTAAAGTCCTAGGATACTATCACTATGTAAGTGACTCGAGGGGTGTTACTATTGTTGAATGGGGGCAGCCTAGCGTTTGAATAAAACTGAAGTACGAGGAATAGACTACTCAGTACATTTTTTTAGCCCTATAAAGGGCACCCTGCGGAGGACACGGGGGAGGGAGGTGGTGAATGCTCATGCATAACAGCACGGACCCGGCCGTGCTTCCAATGTGGGACTCACAAGAAGTGCGCCTACCCACTAAATACCACCTTGGGACTGGTTTTGGTCCTAAGGACCCCTAAACCCACATCGGGAGGAGAGACAGAGAGGGCATGTGATTTAGCGTGCCCACTGCGGATTGGACTTGTTTTCCCTTGCTTCCCGTTCAGCAATCTGTGCATAAAAAATGAAATAGCCGTAACTATAAGGAGTCATTTTAATTACTATTATAATACAGGCTATATACTTCTTACTGCTAGGCACGGGCCTTCTCTTAAAGTTAATAATATATATTTTGCGCGTACTTTGTGCGCGGACGTTTTGCACGAACTTAATTTTTCTATACGTAAGTATAAGTCTAAGGGGCAAAACACATGAATTAATAATTACCATAATTATAAATAAATATAATATATAGTAATAGACCACCATCCCGGTCTTTGCCCTGTCATGGAATGGCAGTCGTTAGCCACGTTAGAGGCCTTATGGGCGGCTTGACAACTTCTGACAGTAAGGCCCGCCACTGTCTTACAATCCTCCACCAACCCAGATTTGGCCCCCGTGGTAGAGTATTGCTTTTAGCAATAAGGCCGCCAATTGTACTATGTATATTTGCAATTGTTTTGTATTTGTTGTTTTTCCAGTGTACAATAAAGAATATTCTTATCTTATCTTAGAGTATGGCCTAATCTTCCTGCGATGCAGGAAGAGAGAGACCTGTGCCCCAGCAGTGGGGACATACAAAGGGTTGATAACGATCGATAGTAATAGAATGATACACTTTTATTGAAAACTTGCTGTGCCCCGCGGTGTTACTCGCGGTTTATCGCTTTTTCCGTAGCTTATGTGTTAATCCAGGGTTTCAGCTAACTCCATACCAAATTTTTATAAAATCGCTTCAGCCGTTTAGACGTGAAGAAGTAATAAACCTATACATTCACAAATTTTCGTCTTTATAATATTATTATTATTGTTATTTATATTATTATTTGATAATATGTACTTTATATTATGTACAATTTCACAAATGTACATAACTTAGAAAACAAAGGCATGTGCCAATGACTTTGTTTTCTAAGTTATGTACATTTGTGAAATTATAGTAGCAATGCTACTCGCTGACGGTGAAGGAAAACATCGTAAGGAAACCCTAGTGTCTGACGTGTTAGCGTACCTCAGCGCTTGCTACGTACAATGGCCCAACTATGAGGCTAAGTGCGGAAATATCAGGTCTAACTAAACTAACTATGTACTTTATAATAATATTGGCCTTTTGTACTTTATATTTAACTATGTACTTTATATTGTATGTAATTATAAATAATTATATTCTCGCACTCTTTTGCTATTTGGTATCAATATATTTTCGATTTAATTATTTGTGTACATGCACCTACCGACTATATTCTTCGACTATACACTCCATCCAAAGGTTGCCTGAAAGAGATCGCTCTTAGCGATAAGACTGCCAATTGTATAACATTACTTAGATTTAAGAAAACAATTTTTCTGGTTGTGCCATAATGTATTCTCTATCTGTCTATCTATAGTAATGTTATATAATATTCCCCCACTATTTTAAAGTTAATTTATAAAATAGATATAATTAGTAAATTTTATATTATTTAATATTGCACTACCTGCTAATCTTGTCTCCAAAACTTAGGTTAGCTGGTAGATAATGCTAAGTAGCATTAAGCTCGCCTATGTGCAAAATTTTTATGCAATAAAGAATTTTAATAATAATATAATATTAAGTGTGATGTGATATAAATCTGAGAAAAAGCTTGTAGAACAAAAGTTGTAGTGAAACACAAACTCAGATTGAGATATTTGAGCAAAGACGCCTTTTAGTTTATATAATTATATATTAAACGGGTCAAATCGCGATTATTTATTAGGTAAAACGTAATTACCTTATTTCCCGACGTTTCGGCAGCGTTACAGTTGCCGTGATCTCGGGTAGACTGAAGTGGCGAGTACAGTCAATTATTGTGGGTAGTCACTATAAATTTTTCGCAGCTGGCCGACACACAACACTCACTACGTCAACGGACCGGTCCGGTGATAAGGCGCGTGACTTGTAATTACTTAGCACTGGATTCCACGTACTTGAAAGCTTGGAACCATCCTCTCTGTTGAAATTCTTGTGTTTTCTAATTTCAATTCCTTCCCGAACGATTCTTCGGTAATACTGTCGATCGTTTGAGAGAACTTACGTTTATATTTCTGAAGTTTTTCAAGTGGTGGCAATAGTATACTCTGTGTATCTAGTCCTGGAGCCTCCGACATTCACGCGTGGCGCGCCATATTTTAAAAGTCTACGTAGGCCCGGATCGGTTACTTATCATATTTCCGGAGTTTGTGAGTGTTTCGGGTGATGGAATAGGACACTTTATGTCAGGCATTATATTTTCTGTAGGATGTAGTAAATAGATACGCTATCCACAGTGTGCTTATGTAGATTATCGATTCTAAGGTAAGGCTAAAAATTCCGCCCATGCCGGCATGCCCATGGCATGGGCGGAAGTTTTTACCTATAAGTAGGTTTTAAAATTAATAATAATTAAGAAAAAAATATAATTTGTTTTATAAATTAACTGTCAGTCAAAACGAGTAGTTGCACGCCTTTTGATGTGGGCTTTATAATGTGTCCATAATACCCTGACATCTGGGTCTCTAACAGACTATTAAATAAATAATAATGAAAGCGGCTATGTTATGCTGATAATAATTTGCGTTTAATTTTTTTACCTGTCAATCTAGTGGTTTTCCACAGATTTTCCAATACAAATTTTCTTTAGGCGGTACTTAATACTGCTAATATTACATGTAAAACGCTTGTGACGATGTTTGAATATGTGTTAATCATGCAACAACGTCTGAACGGATTTACATAAAATTTTACGTACAGATACATAAGACACTGCATATTCCGCTAATGCGCTCTCGTGGGATAATATCTAAGCGAAGCCGCTACTTAAAGCTAGTCAAATAAATAAGTATGATACCGTTAGACCAGAGAC
The DNA here is from genome assembly GCA_934045075.1 of Yponomeuta sedellus. Taxonomy (NCBI): domain Eukaryota; kingdom Metazoa; phylum Arthropoda; class Insecta; order Lepidoptera; family Yponomeutidae; genus Yponomeuta; species Yponomeuta sedellus. The sequence continues at coordinate 2,791,931 of OW203734.1, read as the reverse complement.
AGTCGTCCACTATTCTCCCCCGCATCCGCAAACCTCCGCATCTTTCTATCCTCCTCATACCTATTCCTCACATTGTAGCTCCAATTAGCTGGTAGGCGCCTGCGCTGCTTTAATACTTCGCTTCAACCCAATTAGCATATATTAATGGAGCGGTTTCAAGCAATTTTAGAGCAAATAAAAAAACTTTTTGGCAATATTTTATACTGATAAAATATAGCTAAAAAGTTTTTTTATTTGCTGCACTGGCATATACAAGTAAGCTTGGCTCCATGTAATGTGAGCAGCTCTGGGTATGGTAAACCGAGTTTAGTTTTAGGAGTGGAATGCGAATTTAACTGATTTAGGTAAGTTCCTCGGAGCCCAAGTTCCTACCTTCATTGATACTAAAACTATAATACCCTACTCACAAATTCGAGACACCTCGGGTGAGACCTGTTTAACATTCAATTCATGTGACTCAACAAACTAAGTTGAGTCTTCATTAATCCCTGCAAAGTTTCCGCCTGGGTTGTTTACTGTAAATCCAGGACAATCAGCAGGGCAGCGTTTCATTAAACTACAATTAACAGTTTTTATGGAATTTCGAAATACATTGCGTAGCCGTGTCTTCCTACTTATTAACCTGTGGTTTAATGTTGTGGGTGGGTTGTGCCCCGAATGAAGCACAGTGCCCCAAGATACTATTTAATTCAGTTTGGGGCTCAGAGTTACTTTGTATATTGTTAAGTTTTATTCTGCTACATAAACATTTTTCAATTGATTTGATTTGAATCAACTTTCAGATGTACATCGATCATCCACAGATCTGTGTTGTAAGCCATGAATTGTAGTATTCTAAATGGAGTCTAGAGACGTTCGGAGGCAGATTATTTGACGCACGGTCCTACTCAGTAATTCAGTAGGTACCTAATCTAGTAGGAACCTACCCAATGTTATTATTTTCATTGCTAGAAGATACCTTGTTATTACGACCTTTCAGAGGCCTACCAAATATATTGGCCTTTCTCATCTACGTAATGAGATGATTTATACACCATCCGGTGGCATCTTCACTCACACTAGATGGGTGAAGAGGCCAGTCGGACGCTGCGGTGCCTAAGACATTGTTTTTTTACATTGTTTAGGCTTACCTACCAAATATATAAAAATAAGAATCGGTGCAGTCGTACGAGACTCGAGATTTTTACGAATTAGGCTAGCTGACTCGGCAACCGTTGTTTTGTTATATTAATCAGCCCAAGACCTGTTCTCAGTCCTATCAAATATACATAAAACATCATAGAAATCTTACCGGAGGAGTTCGATAACAAACACTGTGACACGAGATTTTTACATATTAGATTATTTTCTTAGTATTCGGATGTTAAACCTATGCAAGCAAGTGATGCAAATTACTTCAGCCAGATGTCGCTGCCTGTACGTAATACAGAGAATATTGTAAAGAGGTTCGAAATTTCACTGATGCCGGTGAGTCGCCCATTAGCTCAGTTGGAAAGAGCGCTGGCACGGATAGCCAGAGGTCGCGGGTTTGAATCCTAGGTTTTTAAATTTGTATACACAAACACCGGATGGTAGCCGAGGCTTGCGTGCCGTATTATTATAGAACTAGCTGACCCAGCAAATATCGTACCGCCATCACTCGATTCATTACTTATATTACCTTCGTAATTATACCATTTCAAGTGAAATACACGCGAAAAAGTGAATAAATTCTCTCAAAATATCTCGAAGGTTTTTAGAGTTTCAAATATTGTGGAAAACTTTGCACTCAACTTTGTACTGCTTTTTAATACATTTTTTCTAGTTCTTTTAGATAAACCTTTAGTTTATGAGAAGGAAAATTTCACCACGACTACAAAACTCTTTACGAAACTGAAATCGGACGTATATTAGAAAAGTTATCATAGTTTTAGTGAATCACGGGAAACGCCGCCGTTTTCCCGCGATTTTCCTAGTAATTAGTGGGTGTGCTAATTGCAATCTAATAGTAATATACAGGTTAAATTTATTTCTCTGTAAGAACCACCCTCGTACTTCAAGAAATATTCTAAGGAAAGAATTAGCGAATTCGGTGCACCTGCTCTGGAGATTTGCGCTTAGCAACACATTCAGCGATTATTTTTTATATTTTAGAATGAAATCGCGTCGCCAGCAAGTGGCAACGATGGCGCCCGCTCGTCGCCGGCTGCGCCCGCACGCCGTAAAGTCACTGTAAATGTTACGTGCTCGCCTGTTTAAACGTACGTCTTCGCGGCACCAAGGCCGCGTTTTATAAAACTGTAAACTTAGTTTAATATGACAATTCAATGTACATTTCGCATCCGCTATTATCTAACTTCTACTATCTATTATATAAATATGAATCGCTGAATGTGTTGGTAAGCGCAAATCTCGGGAGCAGCTGAACCGATTTCGCTAATTCTTTTTTAGAATATTCCTTGTAGTGCGAGGCTGGTTCTTACGGAGAGAAAAAAAAGAATCGACTGTTAGGCGGTACGAAGTTCGCTGGGTCAGCTAGTAATATTATAAACGTGAATGTTTGTATGTATGAATGGATGTTTGCTACTCTTTCACGTAGAAATTACTGAATGGATTTTAATGAAACGTTACAATAATATAGCTTATGCATGAGAATAACACGTAGGCCACAATTTATAAAGGTTGTGTATGAATTATCCAAAATATGACGATAAGACGAGCTATTCTGGCATTTGTCGCATTTGTGATGTATGATGGAAACGTTTAAAAAAATCGTTAAATATCGTTTATAGGAGCATACTGCAGTAGCTACCTACGAGTAAGTCTATGATTAGGGCTCCGCAGTCCTTAATCACCGTATTTCTTATTTTGACAATGTTGTTAAGCTATTATAGTGCAACTGTAACATCCCAATATTGTCAGGCTGTAAAATTTTTCAAATGGGATAAAATATTCCTATGATAATATGTCATAATGTTCTACTATTTTTATTTTTAATGCACTAACCCGTGCTAAGGACAAATTTAAAAACCTATTTAGAGGCTAAAAATTTCACCCATGCCAGGATTCGAACCCGCAACCTCTGGCTATCCGTGCCAGCGCTCTACCAATTGAGCCAATGGGCGACTCACCGGCATCAGTGAAATTTCGAACCTCTTTACACTATTCTCTGTATTACGTACAGGCAGCGACATCTGGCTTAAGCAAATTGCATCACTTACAGCCTCGACTACCTACTAATCATAATGTCATAATGTTAGTTACTTTCTACGCCACGCTAATATAAGCTACTCGAAATACTAAACCTGCGCAGACGAAGTCGCGGGCAGCAGCTAGTACGATGATATTTATAAAAACAAGGTGCTCTAAATCAAAAGCCGTAGCCGTAAAGTAGAAAGGGGAGACTGATTTGTTATGATTTATTGAAGTTCTAACTACTACCATAGACAAAGAAGGTACACACATTCACAGATTCATTCATCACCTGTGGATATGGCAAAAAATAAGTAAATATCGATGGGTTAGTTCGCTTTGCAATGTACGCAAGAAATTCTAAAAACCTTTTTAGAGGCTAAACATTCCACCCATGCCGGGACTCGAACCCGCGACCTCTGGCTAAATGTGCGCAAGAAGTCTCTTCTACGCAATGTAGATATCGTCAAGAATTGTCTAATAAAGCATTATTGGATTTTAATGAAACACGGCCAGAGGCCTGTTTCACAGAACTACAATTCGTGGCTTTCTATGATAATTCGACGTGCGTTGCAAAAGCGATTAATCCACTTATTAACAAGTGAATTCTGCCCCGCAAATTTACTCGAATTGTCATAATAAACTATTGAATTGTAGTTTTATCAAACAAAAAACGCGCCCAGGGTGGAAGCGATGTTCTTAGTATGGATATTTAGATGTTGCTACATCCTGTATTGGCTTAAAATAAACTATAGGTAGATAAATATAAAGATTTATTCACATAAAAATTGTGCAAGTTTTTCACTTCACTGAAAGAGCACTTCCTTTCCAATGTATAATACTTTTATTTATGTATTTTTTGTTTAAGTATGTTTATTATTCTCTAAATATGTATGTCCAAAAATATGGATATGTATTTTATATAATATTTAAGTAGTTATAATTATGTACAATGTGTGTATATTAGTAAGTATCTATTGATAGCTATAGTAACAATTTTATCTATTAACTTGAAATAGGTGATTTTAGATTTAATTTTTCTTGTTTAGCTATATTTGCCATCTCCCGCTCTCTGTTTTTTGGTCAGAATCTTTCTTAGGCTGGCTGGAAGAAATTTCTTTTGAAATAAGTCCGCCTTTGTACATCAACACTTACCTGTTATTTAAGTTATTTTTCTGTTTCTTAATTTTGTGCAATAAAGCGTAACAAACAAACAAACAAACAAACAAACAAACAAACAAACAAACAAACAAACAAACAAACAAACAAACAAACAAACAAACAAACAAACAAACAAACAAACAAACAAACAAACAAACAAACAAACAAACAAACAAACAAACAAACAAACAAACAAACAAACAAACAAACAAACAAACAAACAAACAAACAAACAAACAAACAAACAAACAAACAAACAAACAAACAAACAAACAAACAAACAAACAAACAAACAAACAAGTTATTGTGTGAAGTCCCTGATCTCTGAGCTAGATAAATATCTGTGTTATAAAGATCAGTCAGTGCCCTCTCCCAATTTGTATGATACGTGGTATTACATAATTACAAGATACTAAAAAACAATCAGCAGAAAAAGAAAAATAATAATAATTAAATAACCAAAAAATAAATTAAAATAGATAACAACATGGTTTGTATGCTTGTATTTGTGTGTTTGCGTGTGTCTGTATGTGAGAGAAAGAATGTTTTGGTCACAGTAAAGCACTTCACGTTGACGAATATATAGATCTCAGAAGGTCCTCGGTATCAGAGTAAGACAACCGTCAACAAATACGCCTTCAGAGTGATTTTGCACTGGTATGAGTTCATATTACGGATGTCTAGGATTTTGTTTATTTTATTATTATTTTTATTTTATTTTATGCTCCCCAAGATGTTATAATTTTGACTTGCAAATTGTAAGATGTTATAATTTTGACTTGCAAATTGTGTTCTATGTTTTTTAACAGGGAAAACATCATATCTTCTAGCTGTTTTTTCATAAACTATGGCAGTCATTTGGCTGAATTTCTTGGCGGGAAACAGGAACCGATTAATTTGGGGCCTTTCTGCAGCGTCATCCGGCTGACGTCACCGGCGCCGCTGCGGCTCCGTCAACAAAAGTCTATGTCGTACAGTCGAGAGCTGATACTCAGGTTTCCTCAAATTAAAGTAAGGATTTTAATTTGAAATAACGCAAAACCTGAGGTGTTTGCTGAAATTTCACTGAAAATCAGCGCTGTGGGCTCAAAGCTAATTCTGCACAGCACAACGCTGAGTCAGCTGCCTTTTGAAGCAATTTAGCCACAGCACAGGCTAAATCTACGTTTTTTTTGTTTTGTTTCGTTTATTTAGCATTTATATGGATGCGCAAGGTAATCGATTTCATCGCATCTCGCAGGGTTTGATGTAAGGAAGGTACACAATTTTTTTTTTCGAACAATTTTTCATCAACCCATTATGTCCCCACCGAGGGGCACGGGTCTCTTCCCTAAGGAAGATATAGGCCATACTCCACCACGGGGGCCAGGTCCGGGTTGGTGGAGGATTGTAAGACAGTGGCAAGCCTTACTGTCAGAAGTTATCAAGCCGCCCATAAGGCCTCTGACATGGCTTAACGACTGCCATTATATGACAGCCGGCACCAACGGCTTAACGTGCCTTGCGAAGCACGGAAGCGCTCGGAAAAATGCCACTAGCGGTAGTCACGGGACGCTCACCCATCCTGTACCTGAGCGCGCCTGTTATTGCTTAACCCAGTGATTGATTCCAATCACTCGGTTCGCCTAGGCCACGAGCGCTTCAGAGCTTTCGAACGATGCTGCCGCTTTATGACAGCATAATTATGATTGTATATCTATGACAAATTTCAGCTCTCTAGTATTTATAGACTTAGTGTAGAAACAATGGTTCCTTGTTGAAAATTAAATCATCATTTCAGTTGTGCCCATATTATATCAACGAGCGGTTTTCAGCACAAATTCTCAAAGCCAATTCATAGATGGCGTTTACTTACAGCCGTGGCCATGTAAGAACCGGAGTGCTTAGTGCGAGTTTGACAGATCCAATCGAATAACTTTACTACCGCGTTAATCGAGCATTGAGTAGTGAGTATGAGTAAGTTAACCGTTCGAACTGGCAAAACGCTGTCACAGTACAACTCGCACTCGCGTTTATTCGTGTTTTGGCTGGTAAACGTGTTCACTTCTCAACGTAAACCATTACAACTCGCACTCATCAATTTTAATTTCCATACTTGTCGCTAGGTGGCGCTTCCTCGATGCCATAGAAATATGAGTTTACGTTAACACGATCGAGTAGTTAAAAAACTCGCACTAAGCACTCGGAATACGGCTGTCAAAATTACTCTGTGCTAAGCAATGTGAAACGCTCGTGGCCTAGTCGAACCGAGTGATTGGAATCAATCACTCGAGTTAAGCAACAACAGGAGCGGTCAGGTGCTGGATCGGTGACCGTCCCCGCTAGTGGAATTTTTCCGAGCGCTTCCGTGCTTCGCAAGGCACGTTAAGCCGTGGATGCCGGCTGTCATGTAATGGCAGTCGTTAAGCCATGTCAGAGGTCTTATGGGCGGCTTGATTACTTCTGACAGTGAGGCCCGCCACTGTCTTACAATCCTCCACCAACCCGGACTTGGCCCCCGTGGTGGAGTATGGCCTAACCTTCCTGCAAAGCAGGAAGAGACCTGTGGACTAGCAGTGGGGACATACAAGGGTTGCAATCGCAAGCAATGTTTTTATATGTGCGCGCCTATAAGCGCCATCTTTGAAGTTCTTTGAGAATTTGTGCCGAAAACATCTCATTATCTGTTTATTTTGTTACTTTGCTGTGTCTCGTTGTTATAATAGATGCCTTTCTTACTTTCAAATGCAGTTTTAATGCATGAATCTTCCGAGCATATCAGTAGTATTGTACCTACTATTTCCAACAGCGTGTTAAGCTAGTGACTACTAAAGAAACCCAATCCCCAGATAAAGCTAGTCGGTTTCGGCCTGAGAAAACAATTTTGTGTTATTATTGTCTTAAACAAATATTTGAAAAAAAAAGTTTTCCTGAAATAAAAATAACACCTTGTATATATTTCAGTGTCAAGGACTCGTAAGGAATGCAAAGAAAAAAACCTACATTTTTGTGAACATAGGTCTCAAATGTCTAGGGATGGGCAAGTGTATAATCGATATTTCCAAGCATTAAATAGATAACTTGATGTCTGTAAACAAAAATTATATAACTTTATTTCAAAGAAGTATACCCAAATATACTAAATAAATAATCATAAAATATAGATTTAATAAATAATTAAATAGACAGGTACTTAAATAAAAAAATTCTAGTCTCGTGTTTATAGTTTCTTTTTTAGTTTCTTCTCCACATACAATCTACTTAATCAAATCAATTTTATTTCAACGTGAAGAATTTATTTACATTATTTTTGCTGAACGTCCGTTTACAAAGTTAAACGTAAGCCTCTGCTCCTAATTGTGAAAGTTTTTGACGTACTTGTTTTTATATTCAATATTTTTTTACCTTGTCTTGGAAGTTATATTATAATGCATACGTCATATGTCCCTTTGCAGAGTGCAGGGGTTCTCTCAGAGAGAAAGTAGGTACGTGTTAAATCACTACCGTATGGTGCTTACAAATATTAACGACAAAATATTCATTCATATTTTAAAGTTTCGTCATAATAAAAAAAAATACATTTCGATATATTTTAGTCAACCCTACTTGACCTAAGCGAATTTATAGCCCCATTAAAATCTAGTTGGATTCAGGGATAAAACCATAAAACCTTCGCGTTAGCATGTAATAAGACAGGCAAATGGCGGGTTACGTTGAGTTGTAGGATAACTCAAATCCTTGATAAGTCATTCCACATAAATCAGAAAGAATAGTGTTTCTTTATATTTATTTTCTTTTTTTCTGTTTGTGATCTTAGCGCATTGATGGAAAACAATATTCCCCATCCATGTTGTCTACGCCATCATAGAGTTTACATCGGCCGGAGGTTTCATTGTACATATTGACATTCATTCTTCTCTTGTTGTTTTGCATTGTCATTACATTTCTACATATTTTCTCGTTGGCAAACCCAATTATTGAGCCTTTTATTCCATGCACGGCTTAGACCCGTTAACAAGACGCTATAAAATATACAGTCCATTTAATACCATCTGCCGACGGCCTTACCACATGTGATTTGCCAATCAACGTGAGGACTTGGCTGATTGTGACATTAGGGCACCCGGGCAGGCCGTTTAGAGAGGCTTTCATGCATACAATGTGAAGTTAGTTATGTTCCTATCTGATTCTTCTTCTTCTTTTTTGGACCCTTTACTCCTCCGAGGAGTCTGGGGCTGAAACAAGGACTTTCTATTTATTTCTGTTCATAGCTAGACAAGACAAGCGGCCAGCTGAAGACAGGGCGCTATGGCGCTCATTGGGAAAGGGATATGCCCGGCAGTGGACTAATATAGCTTAATGATGATGATAGCTAGAGATGGTAGCTCCAGTTTCTCCCTATTCAGTTTTTCTCTTCTCCTTCGTCTCGGAGAGAACGTATCTCTTCCACGTCTGGGACGATCTGTCTGATTACCTACCACCATATCACTTACTAGTTTTACTTAAAAGCAGGACAAGTGATTGTGTTATAGAATATTCTATTATGTCAGGTTATAACATGAGAATTCTTTTACACTTTGACTGCCTGGTTGATCAAACGTGGTACAGCTGTTATTAATTCATTCCAGTAGACAGATTTTGTCTAAGAATGCTTAAGCAATCTAAACTGCTAGACCAACATAATTTCTGCTCCGAGTAAATACAGCCGGAAAATACTAACGAGCTGTTAACATACCCCAATAAGAACAGATAGTCTGTAACTGATTTGCAATGCAACAGCTTAGGGTTGTAAATATAAAGATATTTACTAACGGTACGCTTTCGAGTAGGTACATCCCGGTTTGATTGTCCCGTTCAAACCAGCATATGGGTAGTAGCGGATCGGTAGAGCGCCGGTTTCGCAATCTGGAGGTCGTAGCTTCGAATCCCGGAATGTCAATGTCAAACAATGTCTTTGTTTTCTAAGTTATGTAAATTTCTGACGTCATAGTAGCAATACCATTCGATAAAGGTAAAGGAAATCAGGTTGAGGAAACTCTAGTGTCTGATAAGTTTACATACCTACCTCAGCGTTTGCTATGTACAATGGCCCAACTATGAGGCTAAGTGCGGTTATATTATTTCGTTTCGGTTTTTTACATGGATCCGTTTGAAACATTGAACTTTAAAGCGTGTAGCGACCCGCGCTCTTCTGGCTAAACGGCTGTTTGTAGAAACGTGAATAAAGTATCACGTATACGTATAATGAAATTAAAACGAATACAATTACACCCAGCTAAGTAGGCTTACAAGTTCACGAGAAATATTTGACAAACTTATAAAAGTAAAAATTGTACACATTCTCTTGTAAATTGCTTTGATAAATATTGTAAAACTAGTTATATATTAAACGGGTCTCTAATCGCAATTATTTGTTACGTAAAACGTAATTATCATATTTCCCGACGATTCGGCAGCGTTACAGTTGCCGTGGTCTCGGGTAGACCACCAGGTAGAGGGAGTCTTAATATATTTAATATACAACTATGTATATATACGTTTAATATATAACTTTGACGGCCTCGGTGGCGCAGCGGTTTGCCACGCTGACTGTAAAACCGAAGGTTCTGGGTTCGATCCCCGGCCAGGTCAAACTAGGAAACGAACTTTTCTAGTTTGTCTCGGGTCTTGAATGTTATATATGTATTTATTGTATTAAATCTATCGTCGAGTTAGCACCTATAACACAAGTCATTTAGTTGTACTTAGTATAGGGCTAACGAGATCTGTGTAATATGTCCATGAATATTTATTTATTTATTATAACTATGTATTAGTATCGCGAATCATTAAGAAATACTATAGTAAAACTATTAAGAGATCAATTATTTATTTTAACGTAAAGAATTTACATTCTGTTCGGTAAAGGCCTGAGGGCCGTATTTGTAGTAGAGATAAAAAGGCAACGTGAAACAAAACATCCTTATCAATAAAACGTATGTACTAATAAAATAGATATATGAGAGGTATATTTTTGTCAAGACTTCAAACCTTTCTACAGTGAACATTCGTGATCACGAATAGAACCGCGATAATTTTAAGATCTTACATACCCCGTATCCCTACTCCAGTGTGAACCGGTTTTTAGCCCTTTAAGCACCGAGATTCCATGAATGTATAAAGTATTTATAAAGACGGAAAGCTAATTGAATATACATTGTGCTAATAGACTCAATTTCACTTTCATGAGGCCTTTACGCCCACTCTGAACGCTAACCCCATCGGGATTGTTGTAAGTTTATTGATAATGTTTTATGTGGGTGGGTTGGTTTGTCGGTGGGTTTTGTTAATGATAACATTAACTTAGAAATTGGTCCATAAAGGGTGGTTCGATCGAGAATCAGAGGGTCGTCGTCGTCGTCAGGCTATACATACTCCACTGCTGGACATAGCCCTCCCCTGAAGAGCGGCACGTGCTATCATAGGGTGGCAATGGGTAATATACATAGATATATATTTAATACTCTGATGAATAGATAGAGATATAGAACACTTTATCGTCGCCCACGACACAAACCTAGCGTGGGGACAGTGAAAAATCTGTAAACGTCTTTTAATAAGCCAAAATGCATCTTCATTACTTTATCTAAGTGACAGTGTTTGCCTCATATGCCCTTTCATGTCCGCAGAGTAATGAAGAAAAACTCCAGCTTGTGCCTATTTATCTAACATATATCATATTATAGATTAATATACATTGAGTTTTGAGTTTTTTTTTTCATTTTCACTTTATTTTACATTAAAATGGAAATTTCACAGATTTTTCTTATCCTAAGAGTACAGACACGCCGGCCTTATCACAAAAATGAGGTCTTTCAGACAACCTTTTATGGATTGGACTAATATATTGACAAAGGAAGAAAAATACAAAATTATAATTACAGAGGTATATGAATACATGCTTAAATGACAAAGTAAAAATATTAAATAATCATAAATTCAAATTCAAATAATTTTATTTCAACGTAAAGAATTTACATTCTGTTTGCTGAATGTCAATGTAGGTACAATGTAAAATGTAAGCCGCCGCCTTCGGGCCGTATTGTAGTGGAGAAAAAGGCAGCGGAAAAAAAAACTCCACTCTGACCATCTTTTCTTAAATCATCTTAAAACCAAATACATCAGTTGCCATATGTAAACCTAATAAGATTTCATGACTGCCATTAACAACCCTAAATGCCAAAGCATTAGTCAAATATCTCACAATAATAGGGGAAAACATAAGTGCTGCGGCCAGACACACGAACAGCACTCATTCACGAGCATAACGCAGTGCTCAGCCATCATCAGTCTCAACCATTTTGGAGGGAGATAGATGACCCGAACACCACGCTACCATTCGAATGACCTTTAGCAAACTTGCAGTTAAGTTTTATTCATAGATATATTCAATGCGATGTGATAATATAGGTGTTGCATCCACGCCTGTTTTATGGTGGAGGGTCAGGGGGTCATATACATAGACATATATTCCATGCTCTAATGTGATATAGGTGGTAATTCACACACGCTTGTTTTATGGCTAGATAAAAAGTTACCGAAACTAAAGAGCATGCAGAGATCAAGCAATGCTGACAAAGCGAAAGACTCTTGTCAGAATCGTGGTGTGTGGCAAACCCTGCCTATCCCTACTACTGTATATAAGCGTGAATTTATGTTTGTTTGTAATAGATAGGAATGAAATTTGCCATATAGTTGGCGGTCACACATAGATTATGTCCCGGAACGTAGGTACAATTTATTAACATCGTAGGAATATACGGTAAACCAGAGTATTATCAAACCTAATCACTGATACGACTATGCAGCTTGATTATGTACCTAAGTGAGATCGTACTTTTACTAACGCATATGTCTGTCAGTGTAATGAAAAAATATTTATTGTGTTGTGTGGCTTAATATCAATCTCATGCGTCAGTTATCATGAAGGACCGGAATTCTTCATAGCAAAAATCATACTGTGTCAAAGGGAATAACCAAAGGGTTTTATCGACTATCGATAAATGCTATGAAAAATTTTGCTATGAAGAATTCCGGTCCTTGGTTATCAATCATACACCATCTATGACGTGACGCATGTGTCAACCCATTTACTTTACGGCAGAGGCTAGTAAATTCCGCACACACATAATGCGTAAAACAATGAAATAACGCAAACCCTGAAATTAGTTTCTTCACTAGGTATCGATATTAATAATTATAATTTCTAAGATAATTATTCAATTCCATTTTTTGACATGACAAACCTTCAATAAAGGTGACGCGGTCTTTTGTATGAAGTACCTAGTTGTGATTTTTTATAGCCCTGTGGATTCCATGTAAGAATGGATTTACTGGTTTGAGTGACGCCTTTTTTGTTTTGCAAGTCACTCCTGCCAAATACGTACATATCTTGATACTTTGTAAACCATAACTTCCATACACTGTGAACAATGGGCATTGACAAAAAAAAATAAGAATAATTAAATATTTTTCTATATAATAAGTATAACGTTTACGAAACCGGAAGTACGTCATGCACGGAAGTTTGAGTTAGTAGAGATCCTACGATGACTCGAAACTAGAATATAAGAACTTTCTAAAGTTTTTTTTAACTGAATACGAGCAGATACTAAGCTGTATATACGTAGATGTTTGCAATTGATCATCATGTGTACGTGTACAAAGAAGGTCGAATCAGTCACACACTTCACAAATATACAAGAAAACAGTGAATATTATTAATTTATATTATATTTACTGACCTATGTTATATTTACACATTTAAAATGAATTATCATTTGTAACTCTTGTGAATATTAAAATTTAGGACAGTGCCCAATAGTTTCATCCCGAGTTTAATCACGTTGGGCAGAGACGGAGCGGAGCCCCCGTCGGTAGCCCACCTCTGATAGTAAGGAAGCAGATCCGGAATTAAATTAATAATCGTTATCAACCCTTGTATGTCCCCACTGCTGGGGCACGGGTCTCTTCCGCATCGCAGGAAGGTTAGGCAATACTCCACCACGGGGGCCAAGTCCGGGTTGGTGGAGGATTGCAAGACAGTGGCGGGCCTTACTGTCAGAAGTTATCAAGCCGCTCATAAGGCCTCTGACATGGCTTAACGACTGCCATTATATGACAGCCGGCACCAACGGCTTGACGTGCCTTGCGAAGCACGGAAGCGCTCGGAAAAATGCCACTAGCGGTAGTCATGGGACGCTCACCCATCCTGTACCTGACCGCGCCTGTTGTTGCTTCACCAAGTGATTGATTCAAATCACTCGGTCCGCCTAGGCCACGAGCGCTAAATAATTAATAATATAGGTTTAGAATTTTTTACTTTTGCTCGTTCCCAGCTGCAGCGGCGACAAGCTCACCCACTGCGCGGCCAGCGGGAATCCCTCCAGTGACACCCGTCAGAACCGATGAGCCATCAAAAGGTCAGGCAAGCAAGATCTTTAGGCTGATACCGAAACAAAGCTGACTTGCTAACGAATCGGTGGCGTAGCGGTAGCGCATCTGCCTGCCATGCGGTCCCAGGTTCAAACCCCGGGTGGGGAACGGAAAAAAAACCGCAGGTCTTGCATATTTTAATGTTAGTGAAGTCGCTGGTTCTGGTATCCTAGTGTGGGGCCAGATGCAATATATGTCAATGCCTTTATGTAAATATTATGTTCTAAGGTGTTATATTGATTAGAGGTTCGAAACATTTACGAATTAGCACAGTTTTTCTATGTAGCCACTTTAAGCTGGTTACGTCCCAATGCTGGGCAAAGGCCTCCCCTTTAGACTTCTATTCCTCCTTGTTCCCGGTCACCTCTTGCCCCGAGTAAATATGTGGTCAGTCATCACGCCATTTCCGCTTCCGTCTGGCACGTTGCCAGTGACCACAGCAAGGCAACAAATCGGTGACGATTTTTGACCTCCTTTCCGGGAACACAATGGTTGGAGTTTTTTGTCCACTTTTTCTCCAAACACGGATGCGTGTCTCCAAAATGATCTAGATTTTGAAATGGACACCTACCTTGTTTGAATTGTAACGTTCATTAAGCCGCAGTTTCTACGCTATTTTGAATAAAACCTTCTTATTTCATTTCATTAAGGAAAGAAATCTTTTTTACAATTTTGTGGCCGATGCTAGTGTGTTTGATATCGCGAATAGTTAAATTTTAACAAATGTAATATTATATTAATCTCTTATATTATATTGAAGGAAGAAACATTTACTATCTACATTTTTAAGTTTCAAAAGCTTTCGTTAAAAGTTAACTAAGATTTTAGCAAAATTATGCTACTCACTAAAGTAGCAATACCACCCGATAACGATGAAGGACAACATCGTGATGAAATCTGAGTTTCTGCTGTGTTCACGTACCTCAGCGCTTGAAATTGCCAATCTCCGATGGGCACTCGTGGCATTTAATCTTCTCTCTCTGAGAGAGGTCTGCAGGACAGTGGGACGTATATGAAAATAAATATAAAATTTAAAAAGGACGTACCCCCTATGATAGCACAACGTGGTACTCTTTAGGGGAGGGCTATGCCCAGCAGTGGACTAGTATAGCCTGACGATGACGATGATAAAAAAGCACGTGCAATATTTTCTTATGATGTTAAGCATAAATAATTAATAATTTTGAAACATAATGAAACTCATGACCCATAATCAGGGAATTAACCCTGATTGGCAATTCCTTTCACATAAGATCATTTCGATGCTCTCATGGTTTGCCATTCCGTCTAACCTAATCACTATCGGCCTTACTAATAAATAAGTTATACACTCTAAATAACTATTTGACGTATATCAATTTAAACTGGTTTAATCGCATTTAGCGTACAAATAACCAGTTTGTCAGACCTCGCATAACGGCTGTATACACAGCTCATAATCTTTTTTAGTAAGGCCATATAAATCTAGGCGTTGCTAAATTGTTGAAACTTTGAGAACTGGAGATAAAACAAAGAGAATGATCAAAAAAAGTTTTTTCGACACAAACTACGTCACAGACGCAGCAAAATATTCTTACATGTCTCCAGGGTCACGGGGACGAGCGTAGTCTCCAGCAGCGGAACGTGACTCTTTCCTTTTACAAATTGAGCGGTCCCCAGGCAGGTTTGGCTAAAATGTAGAAAAATACAAAATGACTGCTCCGGCGTCGTCGCTTACACATTTGCTTACGTAGACAACAACGTACGGTCGATGGCTGGACTATCTGCATAATAGGGAACATACCGCAAAATTTGATTGTAGTCAAGTGAAGGTCAGAAAAACTCAAACAAATTATTTATACATTTTTTTTGGCATTTTCGTGCCGAAAACAACTTGAAAAATATTGTTTTTTTGATAATAAAAAACAATTATTTTCGTTTACCTATACATTCAATTTTTTTTTCAGAAAGTAGAATACATTCAAAGGCCCACATATCTAAGTTTTGCTGTATCCAATAGCGGTATTACCGCTAAAATCGATCTAGTTCATTCATTGAAATGTAAACATTTTTATAAGGATATTAATATCTACATAAAACATTACGAGATAACTCTAATTTTCATAAATACTTAAAGCGGAATGCAGGCATCTGAACATCAACGTGCTATGACCAAATTAAGTTGATGTCCTCAAGTTCTCCATTCAAGCATACTTCGAGGAAGTTACATGTACTTAGAATCTACAGCTGTTACCTGTGATAGTATAAGTACCTGCAGCAGGTAACGTTATTCACTTAATCGAGTAAACTACACGCGTAAATAAGTTGATATGCTGTCGACTGCACATTTGTACAAATCAGTAATTTTTTTACAATGTCCCTCGACCTAGGTGTATTTCCAAGTTATTGATTTTCTTGCCTGGTTACCATATTACAGGGTCCTTCGTTCGGTTAAGGACATATTCTGGTTAAGGCTGATTCTGGCTATGGCAGGTTCTGGTTATGGCAGATTCTTTACTAGGCAAGGAAGTCGTAGTTTGGGACCAGGAAAAAGAGACTGTGTTGTGTCGTCGTTCGTTATAAACCCGGGTCTCTTACTGCATCGCATGCAGGTTAGGCCATACTCCACCACGGGGGCCAAGTCCGGGTTGGTGGAGGATTGTAAGGCAGTGGCGGGCCTTACTGTGTTGTGTCGTAGTTATTATTATTTTTCTACGCATCTCACGCTTTCATTCAGCGGATCTTCTGTAAGATCGCACTTCTCGACGTAAAGGGAAACATTTGAAACGAGGACCTAGCATAACTACAGACTCCTCCTCGTTAGCTGGGCGATATAAATATGTGCCTAAACTTGCAAAAAATCTTGATATTTGTATAAAATCTTGTCGAGTGGAGACCACGACCAGTTGGGAGAGCGCTGGCATGGTTAGTCAGAGGATGCGGAGTCGAGTCCCGGCATGGGTGGAATATTTAGCCCCTAAATAGGTTTTTAAAATTTTGTCCTTAGCACGGGTTAGTGCATTAAAAAGAATATGACCACAAACATGTCAAATAAGTCTTGGGACCTCCACCAGCTTGCTGGCTCCCGATTTGAGGCGATTGCTTGCAACGGCTGGCCGAGGATAGCTGAGGACAGAAAGAAATGGCGTGCCCTAGAGGAGGCCTATGTCCGGCACTGGACGATTATGAGGACGATTCATCGATTGATTGATATTGATTAAGATCTCTGAAAACATACGACGCAGCTCCTGTCGACATGGTGTAGAGAGAGAGATGAATAAAGCATAGTGGCTGACCCTAGTCTCTGTCTACCCCTCTAGGAGACAGATTTGAGTTTATAACACATTTTAAACTTTCGTGACTTTAATAAATAATAAATAAATATTCATGGACATATTACACATATCTCGTTAGCCCTATACTAAGTACAACTAAATGACTTGTGTTACAGGTGCTAACTCGACGATAGATTTACAACAAATACATAGATAACATCCAAGGCCCGAGACAAACTAGAAAAGTTCGTTTCCTAGTTTGACCCGGCCAGGGATCGAATCCGAGACCTTCGGTTTTACAGTCAGCGTGCCAAACCGCTGCGGCACCGAGACCGTCAATTGGTAGAGCGCTGGTACGGATAGCCAGAGGTTGCGGGTTCGAATCCCGGCATGGGTGAAATTTTTAGCCTCTAAATAGGTTTTTAAATTTGTTCCTTAGCACGGGTTAGTGCATTAAAAATAAAAATAGTGTAATTTAAACTACGTTAAAAAGAGATTCAATTTTAGTATTGGATAATGCTCTTTTCTACTAAGGGGTCTTTTCTACCTTACGGGAGTGGTAAGCCACTCCCGTAAGGTAGAAAAGACCCCTACAATGCCGTGGCGTAAAAACCAAATACAAGACTGGCTGAAGTCCAAAAATGTAAATTTTGAGGACAGTATGATTAAGGCAGAATTGCTAGAAATTGTAAAGAAATAAAAACCTAATTATCAGAAATATGTAGTTGATGAGCTTGCTGCAGAATACGGTGTCACCATCTTAAGACTACCCCCTTACCACTGTGAATTAAACCCAATAGAATTGGTATGGGCACAAGTAAAGGGGTATGTCGCAAAAAATAATAAAAGCTACAAAATGGCTGAAATTAAACAGCTGTTTAATGATGGGCTAAAGATAGTGACACCGCAACGGTGGCCAAGTTGTATTGACCATGTTATAAAAGAAGAGGGCAGAATGATGGAACTTGACCACCTTATTGATGATGTGACGGAACAATTTATTATAAATTTATCTGATTCAGATTCAGACTCTGAAAGTGAATTATCTGAAATAAATAGTGACTAAGAATATTTATTTTTATTTCCTCATCAACCTATTACGTCCCCACCGAGGGCACAGGTCTCTTCCGTAGGGAAGTTATCGGCCACACTCCACCACGTGGGTCCGGATTGGTGGAGACTTGTAAGACTAGTGGCTGGTCTTACTGTCAGAAGGTTCCAAGCCGCCCTAAGGCATCTATCTGACTTGGCTCACCGAGTGCGATCCATCGACGGCAGCCGCCACCAACAACTGCTTAACGTGCTTGCGAAGCACGGAACCGCTCGGGAAGAGCCACAAGAGTTAGTCGTAGACGGTCATTCATCCATGCACTGAGTGCGCCCTATGTTGCATAACCTTGGTGATTGTTTAAGATCACTCGGGCAGCAGCCGGGGCTACGAGCGATACTTTCATTTACAATATTTCTTTATAGCATCCTAACCTTTCAATACTCTATCACTTTGGCTACAACACTATTTTTAAATTACGATAAAATGGCAACCGTCCAAATGTCACTTTTGTTCGCCTAATTAAAAATCAGGGTATAGAATATTTTCGGCGCTTAATCGTGTAGTAATTTATTGCTATTTTACCTCGACGTTTCGACGACGTCACAGTCATCGTGGTCACGATAATGTTTGAGTTTATGTTATTTTGTATTTATATATTTTTATAAGACAACCAATAGTGTTGTGATTTGTTTGGATAAAGCAAAATAATCAAAATCAACCGAAATAAAATAATTTGTTTTATTTAATATGGAGTTAAATTCGGTTTATGAGAGAAACTTGTGTCAAACTGTGACAAACTCCTTCTTCAGAGTATTTTTAGTGGGATCGATTTTTTAGAAATTATACGGTTAATGGTAGGATTATTCGCGGTTTACTTTTGAACGTACCTAGTTCTATATTGCTTCGATAAATTATCGTGAATTTTTAAACATTCTGGAAGCCTCATAAGGAATTCTTTCGTACTTTTACCTTTGATATTTGACGGTACAGTGACACTGAAGGTCAGACCCTGACGCCTGACAATAATTAAGTTCATTCCCTTTCTTATAACTCTGTAGAAGCACCTGCTTATAGTCTGCCTTATCAGATATTTATGGAGACCTTAATCAATGTAGGTATAGTTTCCCACAAATAACTTGAACAAATTCCTTTGACTATAATTTGGGCGTATCTTTGGCGGAGGCCACGGAATATGATGAAAAGTGACTAGCAATTCATCGAAACTTAGTTTAGTCAAATTACCACATTATATAAAACAATTACGGTCTCACAACGATATCAACGCTTATATGTCCCCATTGCTGGGGACGGGTCTCTTCCTAAATAGCAGGAAGGTTAGACCATACTTCACCACGGGGGCCAAGTCCGGGATGCTGGAGGATTGTAAGACAGTAGTGGACCTTACACTGCAGAAGTTATTAAGCCATCCCATAAGTCCTCTGACATGACTTAAAGACTGCCATTACATGACATCCGGCACCAACGGCTTAACGTGCCTTGTGAAGCACGGAAGTGCCACTAGCGGTAGTCACGGGACGGTCACTCATCCTGCACCTGACCGCGCCTGTTGTTGCTTAACTCAAATTATTGATTCCAACCACTCGGTTCGGCTAGGCCACGAGGGCTTCTTGTCTTACTTGTTCGTCCCGAGTGCGCAAATTTTTCAAGTTAGCTGCCATTCATACTATTGATTCAAATTTGTTTTATTCAAAGTAGCACAAAAACTGCGACGTAATGAACGATACAAGTTGAACTAGGTACGTCCCTTTATCTCAATGGATAGAATATGTGGATTTAGGTAGGATATCTGAATTTAGCCATTAGTACTGGGAATATTATGTGGAATATTATTAGAATTACCTGAGCCGCCTTTAAAAACACTCTCGCTCTGGTTAATAAAAATAAAACTAAGCTAAAACAGAGTCAGTTTAGGCCTTCGAGAAGTGAGTTGGAGGAATCGTATTTTTTAATTTGTGGTTTTAAGATTTTTCCTCTACGAGTGTTTTAAGTTTTAAGGAATCTTGTTTATACAAATGTATTGCAAAGTGTATAAAACGCCTATACGTACTTCTGAGATCGCGCTGAAGTGCGTTGTCAAGTTACTGTTTTGTATTGAACAATATCTCCGCCAGCCTAGACTTGGCCCATGGTGAAGTATGTAAGGCCTAACGTTTCTGCGTGACCGTCAGGTCCGCTGGACAAAATGAGATATAGAAATCAAACCATGCGTATTATTTACTACCCATTTGCTACTATTTACTACCTATCATAAAGTATTTGCTACCTTTACGGTATCGAATTTATCAAAAGAATAAAGTGGCCAGCCATTCTGACGTCTGGTTGGCTGGCTACTTGGATTTTCATGTCATGTTAGGTAAGTGTTAACGATGTCATTGATATCAGTATTTACTACCTTTTTGCTACCTAAAGAAAACATTATTTTTACAATGATAAAAAGCTCTCGTAAATCTTATTTAGATAACAACATTAAAACGCCTGTACTAATTCTCACACCACCTATGTGCTCCATGAAGGTAATGGCTAAAATATTTTCGCAGGCGCTTAGTAGATTCTAGACCAAGTATTGTAACTAATTATACTTCATGCTTATTTATATTTCTAGATTCTTAAGATATGTAATAAAAGTTCATAAATATATCAATAAATTATTTATAATAAGATCTGAAATTGGCATACCATTAATTGTATTCATGAACATTGTCGGTAGTTTAAAAAATATTATTTACAAATGACCTACATAATATTTGCAACGGTGACTGATTCAGAAAGCTGAAACACGCCAATAACATGACATAATTAGACCGACTATATTAATTATTATTTCAATTAATTTTATTGTCACTTTTGAGTCTTCTAAAGATTTTCATAAAACTCTACTTATTATGGTATCACAAATTCAACTAAAACCCAAGACAGTTCATTTAAAATCTACTTCTACTAAGCGCCTGCAGAAATATTTTAGCCATGAATAACACGGGTGTTATGAGCATTTGCACAGGCGTTTTATTTTTTTCCTAAATAAGGTTTATGCGAGCTTTTTATCATCGTAAAAATAATGTTTTCTCTAGGTAGCAAAAAGGTAGTAAATACTGATATCAATGACATCGTTAACACTTAACTAACATGACGAGAAAATTCAAGTAGCCAGCCAACCAGACGTCAGAATGGCTGGCCACTTTATTCTTTTGATAAATTCGATACCCTATAGGTAGCAAATACTTTATGATAGGTAGTAAATAGTAGCAAATGGGTAGTAAATAATACTCATGGTTTGATTTCTATATCTCATTTTGTCCAGCGGACCTGACGGTCACGTTTCTGCGATGCAGGAAAATACCCGCACCTCAGCACAGCAGTGGGGGCATGCAAGGGTAGATATCCGTCGATATCGATTGTAATAGGCACTTCAGAAAACGATCTCAAAGGTAATTTTAGCCAGCCAGAAACTAAACAGACAATAAGATAGGTATATTATTTATTGTTATTTATGTATTTAATTTTGGGAAGAGTAACAGCACATAACAAAGAGTAACAAAAACATTAAACATGCAGAAGGCCAATTATAAGTCTCCACTTATAGAAAAAACTTTCAGGACTTAATTAAGCTCTTAAAACAAAAATCCAGTGACAATTTAAAATTGAAATCTGGATTTTTTTAAACATTAATGCTTAAAAAAATCCAGACTATAAATAATTTTAACCAACAAATAAATCTGCACTAAGTTTGTCCCTCAAGCTATATTAACTAGATTACTACATAAATTGTTATATATTAAACGGGTCAAATCGCGATTATTTATTAGGTAAAACCACGGGACCATGGCAACTATAACGCTGCCGAAACGTCGGGAAATAAGGTTAGGTAAAACCTAAAAAAAAATACGTTTTACCTTATAAATAATCGCGATTTGACCCGTTTAATATATAACTATGTATGAGTATCACGAATCATTAAGGAATACTATTACATATATAAATTGCGTTATAGGTGCTAAGACAATCAGAAAATACGTCATTGCGCTTTCGTATGACTGTATCGTTGGTCTGGGGGTATCACGTCTGATTACCATACCGGAGGTCGTGCGTTTCATTCCCATTGGGAGCCATTGTACATATGGCTTCTGGCTGAGTGTACCTATTTCTGTGTTTGTGATGTCCTTGCATGTTTTCCACAGGGTATCCTAGTTTTGGACAAGTGAAGTGAAGTTTTGTGGAAAATATTCGTTTATTATCATAAATACGGCCCCAAATGAAATCTGGATCGTGTTTACTTACTACATTTTATAGTTTATTATGACAACTCGATGTAAATTGCGCAGCCCAGTCTTCCTACTTGTTAATCCGTTAGCTTTTAGAATATACCTCAGTCTCAGAGTAGGCTTCGGTTTTCGCCGAAAGCACACGAGTGCTGCTTTCTGCTCTGTATAAAACTTTTCATTTATAACTTAACATTACTTTTCAAAATAGTGAATATTTTGAAAAGTAATGTAAAGTTATAAATAACAATACAAAATAAACCTTACCTTATTGCAATATATTCTATTCTAAAAGCTAACAGACTGTATATGGTATACTGATAACTAATGTTAGATATAACTTACTTAGTTATATCTAACATTAGTTATCAGTATATCAGGATTTTTATATATTGGATTACTTATCCAATATATAAAAATCTCGTGTTTCATCCCAGTGATTGTTATTGAGCTTCTCAAAAATCTATAAAATATGTAAATTATCGAACTCGTAGCTCATCGAATGCGTAGGTACGTAATGATTGTCGGCGTTATAATATAAATTACTCGCGGGGCAAATAAAATTCAAACACATTAATTGCTCCTACCCACATTTACACATAAAATACTTCTTACTAATATACACACAATTATACTATTTTTATTTTTAATGCACTAACCCGTGCTAAGGACAATATTAAAAATCTATTTAGAAGCTAAAAATTCCACACATGCCGGGAATCGAACCCGCGAACTCTGGCTATCCGTGCCAGCGCTCTATCCAACTGAGCCAATGGGTGACTCTACAATCTACTTCAGTCAGATGTCGCTGCCTGTACGTAATACAGAGAATAGTGTAAAGAGGTTCGAAATTTCACTGATGCCGGTGAGTCGCCCATTGGCTCAGTTGGATAGAGCGCTGGCACGGATAGCCAGAGTTTGCGGGTTCGCATCCCGGCATGGGTGGAATTTTTTGCCTCTAAATAGGTTTTTAATATACACACAGCCACGGATGTTTTACATCCGTGCATACAACTTACACGAGCGTCTACATTTTAAAGTTTCGCGTAAAAAAATTGTTTCCCTTGGCATGGGTGGAATTTTTAGCCTCTAAATAGGTTTTTAAAATTGTTTCCCTAACAAAAAACGCGAAAAGACACATTAACTGTACAACTAAACCGCTATCGAGTCTCTGTTTGATACTAACAGTGGTATATGCCCACAGAACAGAAAATATGCCCCCACTTTCCACCTATCATCGTCGACCTACATGGAGGAATCAATCCGTCCTGAAACCGCACAGCTGACGTCACGCGTCAGAGAACGCCACTCTGTTCTGTTGTTTCTGGGCTGAGCTTTGTTTACCTTGACAGGAACAGGGGTCCCCTACGCAGTTTCGATAGCCGTTGTTGCGAAAAACGTTGTATCTAATTTTTTCCCGCTGCCTCATAAGTTCGAAAGCTTATGGACTCGAATGCTGTAGTGGCGAAAGACGCTGTTTCAAAAAACATTTTCACTGCCTCATACGCTCGAATGCTTGTCATTTCGATTCATTCAGTCTTAATGCGTATAAAAAAATCAAGTAGTGCATAAAACAAAACAAATTTAGTTTAAATCTACATTTATTATTATTTAACAAATTTTCTACGTGTAACAAAAAATCTAGTACCTACTGATCTATAACAATTACTACTGAAGTGGTATCAAGTTTCGAAATTAATCAATTGCACAAGTATTGTAAGTAGGTATTAGTACAAACGAGTACTTATGCGAGTATCTATGCACAAAAAAGGTTTATAAGGCTATTAATTGCCAACAATAACAGAACTATATGACTATTGAACGTCGATGTAGCGAAGGTGTACGTAATTGTTATCACATTGTACTTTATTTAAGTTTTATTGCGCAATAAAGTGTAAAAAACAAAGTTGAAAAAGAAACAAGCATTTGAGCGTATGAGCGAAAATGTTTTTCGAAACAGCGTCTTTCGCCACTACAGCATTCGAGTCCATAAGCTTTCGAACTTATGAGGCAGCGGGAAAAAAATTCGATACAACGTTTTTCGCAACAACGGCTATCGAAACTACGTAGGGGACCCCAGGAACAGATATGGTGTGAGTGTACTCCCTGTGCCTGATAGAGGTTTTCTAGATGTAAATAAGCTTCTAAGGGTTCTATCATTTATGGAATGACCTGCCCGTGGAAGTGAGAAAAGCAAAGTCCTTGGCTTGTTTTAAGGCATTGAAACCCCGCTACCTCACTGCTTGAACTGGAAAACTGTTGCTTATACGTATTTAATTGTTTAAGTTATCTATGTATATTAATATTTAAATATATGTACTTTATATCGTATGTAATTATAATTATATTCTCGCACTCTTTTGCAGTTTGGTATAAATATATTTTCCATTTCAATATTTATCTGTACACGCACCTGCCGACTATATTCTTCATGCAATCCAATCCATCCAAATGTTGCCTGGAAGAGCTCGCAATCAGCGATATTTAAGAAATCATGGTTGTATTCTTTTTCTGGCTCTGCAATGAAGTGTTCTCTGTCTCTCTAAGTGTCTATCTCGATCATACAGAAACGGTCAGGCGTTCGAGCGCATAGATAAGTATATTTACTTTCGAGCGTTCAAAGGGCCAGTTTTATTTTCTCTATGTTATGTTAAGTTACATAACGCTTAAAGGCGGACAGGCTCTCTGTCTGACAGAACCCTAAAAGGTGTAACGTAATCCCCGAGAATTACTGTTATTACGTGTACTTCACGCTGACGTGAAATACTCGTAAGATATCTTAAGAAAACGCGCTGTTTGGTTGGCTCCGCACGTACTAACTAGTCTTTCCTGTGGGCTAGGCCGACTAAGCTGTCAGGATGGTATAGGTGTTGGGGAAGCCTACACCGTCTAAAAAAAATTTGTCACTGCAGCGTCCGAGTGGTTCCTTCACCCATCTAGTGCGAGTGTAGGTGACTACCCACAATAAATTACTGTACTCGCCACTTCAGTCTACCCGAGACCACGGCAACTGTAACGCTGCCGAAACGTCGGGAAATAAGGTATTACGTTTACCTAATAAATACCTACCTAATCGTCAGTTGATAGTTGGGGACTCCCGATAAGATTTAGCAGGTTGGCTGTGGTAGGTAGGTACTGATCAGGTGATCCACCGCAATCCTGGCTGATGGTACGACTATTGAGAAAATTAGTTCAAGACTACTTAAGGAGCTTAAGGAGGAGGAGTAGAGTCACCAGTGGAAAACTCTCACATACCTATTGTATTACAGATCATTTTTGTGCAAAGTGTCGGATCAATCTCTCAATTAGTAAGTTAATGGTCATTTTTAGGACATACAGCCGTAAACCGAGCCGAGTGGGGCAAATGCCACACATTTTGCATGAATTTAACATTACACACAGTTTATCTCATGTAGTTTGATGCTTTTAGGAATCGTAACGAATGCATCCGACAGAGAACCAAAGTTATCGACATAGCTCAGAGAATTAGCGAGCTGAAGTGGCAGTGGGCTGGCCATACCTCGCGAAGAACCGACAACCGTTGGAGTAAGCGTGTTCTTGAGTTGAGATCGCGACTCGGCAAACGTAGTGTAGGATCTGCGAAAAACTGCAGGCAGATGCTGGATGCGGCAAGCTGAAGACAGGACGCTATGGCGCTCATTATGGAAGGGCTATGTCCAGCAGTGGACTAAATAAGAAGAAGCCTGGAGAAGAAGAAGAATAAGTTTCTTGCTTTTTGAAAAAGTTCGCAATCGCCTGGGAACTTGAAAGAAGCGTCTACGCCGAAGGTGTACAACCAAATGCAGAAGTTTTCTCTAATGTGAGCAACAAGCGACCAAAGACAGGGCTATGCGGGCTAATGCTCTACCTCAAAACGAGAGACTTCCTCGATCAAACTTCGTCGCCCCTCCTTACAGCCCTGGCTTAGCACCGTGTCATCATCATCAACCCATTAAGACTCCACCGAGGGGCACGGGTCCCTTCCCTGAGGAAGGTTTCGGCCATACTCTACCTCGGGGGCCAAGTCCGGATTTGTGGAGTTTTGCAAGACTAGTGGCTGGTCTTACTGTCAGAAATTTTCAAGTCCCCCTAAGGCCTCCGACTTGGCTTAACGGCTGCCATCTATCGACGGCAGCTGGCACCAACTGCTTAACGTGCCTTGCGAAGCACGGAATCGCTCGGGAAAATGCCACCAGCGTTAGTCATAGACGGTTTGCCCATCCATGCACTGAACGCGCCCTGTGTTGTTTAACCTTCATGATCGTTTAAGATCACTCAGGCAGCCGGGGCTACGAGCGATAAATGTCATAATGTGTAACTAAGAATATCACGAGTAATTTAAAATACTATTTCAATAAAGGTAATTCACTTCTATTTTCTGTGATTTCTTTTTATTCCCAAAAATAAAAACTCTGCTAAGGGTGACGTGCTGTCAGCGTTCGAGCAGGCTGCAAACGAGACGTCTACGGTGGTTTCTTAAATTGGTTCAGACGCATGATACCTACTTTACATAGAGAATGGTGATGTTTATGGGTGGTGGTAATGGTGGTGGAGTATTTTGAAAGGATTGAAGTAGAAAATTATTTATACACTTTATTTTATTGTAGAATTTTATTTCTGAGTGACCTATGTAAGAAAGTATAATGGATCAAGCTACACTGGCCTGCATGTGCCAGTGTAGCGCACACTAAGATATAATTTCGAAATAAAATGGACTCAAAAAAGAGTTTAATTTTGTGTATAAAAACTTCGTAATGGGTAACCTTCTCTTAAGACATAGCTGATGATTTTGCAGGTCAGAGTATATTGAACCAATTTAGATTAGATTACCCAAGGGTACTAGAACACTCATAAATAAAATAACTTTTCTCGTATGTATAGTGTCTCATTAATAGCATAGGGACTGAGAATAGCGTGAATTCTCGATTACATAACGTTAAAAAGGGATACTATCCATCATTAATGTAATTATAACAACACACGGGGTAACTTTGGCCCTTTTTCATCAAATTAAGACTACGCGTAAAGTAAACGTTAACTTTACACCGAGCTGGGGGAAACAAAATAAAACTAAAATGATTTATTTCTGACTTTAGACTTTACTTCTGACTTTAGATTACATAATAATATTCTTTAATTTATACATGTCAGAGGCCTTGTGGGCGGCTTGATAACTTCTGACAGTAAGGCCCGACACTGTCTTACAATCCTCCACCAACCCGAACTTGGCCGCCATGGTGGAGTATGGCCTAACGTTCCTGCGATGTAGAAAGAGACCAGTCCCTGCACCCATCTAGTGTGGAGGTGCCACTGGACGCTGTATGAATCACCTCATTACGTAGATGAAAAGGCCAAATCATCTCTTATAAAAATACCTATACAAAATAGGTGCCTGTGCTGCGATTGCTTTGAGTGCATTATTAACTAAAAGAAATTTGATTTTGATATCAACCCTTGGTATGTCCCTACTGCTGGGGCACGAATCCCTTCCTGCATCGCAGGAAGGTTACACAACATTTTTTTATTTATTTTATTTAGTAGGAATCGAATTTTAACTTAATCTTAATCTCAATCTTTTTTCATTTTTAATCAGACTCAGAACCTTCTTGGTCTCCTTTTTTTTTAATTGGCTTTTCGCGTGCCATTTTCTTTTCACATCATATTGTTCACACTTTTTTGTGTTCATTTCCTTTCTGAGATGGAATGAAAAATTACGTGTTACATTCAAGTGCAAACAATTTTTACCTTGCTCAGAAGCCTTCGCTTGCTCGGTCATCAAAATTGAGCACGCAGTCAAAGTAACTTCGCACTTTCGTTTCACAAATAACTATTAAAGTTCTTCTATCGACGCACACGAAGTGGAACTCTATCCAGTGTCCGATCGATGTGTCGGCGATACTTTATAACTTTAATATCCAGCCATTAATAGTGGATAACTTTATTGTACATATTCAATATTTATAATAACAGTATGCAGTTTGAATTGTACATGTGATGGACAGTGATTATTGTACATAGGACTTCACAAATAACTTTCTAAATTCACTCCCAAAATCTTTAAGTGGGAGATCCAGAAAACATACTAGTTCTAGGTCCAATATTTTTTTCACAATTTAGTTGAACAGATATTCTTGTTTCAAAATTTACGTAGGTAGCTGTTTTAGCAGATTCGGACTGTTTATTAACCCCAGGAGGCTACGAGGATAAATATTGTTCTTGCACGTGTAGCAAACAAAGTACACGCCGCTTACACAAAAGCGAAAATCACACAGTATTTCCAAGACTTTGCACCCCGCCGTGTATTTGGTAGAATCGTCGTAAAGCCACCCGATTCTAAAGAGCGAAAATGCTTTTACATCCGCAACTTTGTTCGTTTGTATTTCGGATGAAAATGCACACATCTTTTGATATTTTTATTTTCAACGTGTTGTATATAATGTACTGAAAAATCGTTAAAGAGTAAGATAAAAAATAATTTTCGATTTGATACCATGAACCTGCCTGCCTGGGGCCCATTTTAGATCTTGGAACCAATACTCTGAAGCAGATTTCCGGTAGCAGCTGGATGGAGATGGCCCAGGATTTGAACGTGGCCTATATTTAGTACCTAGTAGACGCTTGTAGGCTAATGGCATTGGACAGTCTGTGTACCAAGCTTTAGTTCCAGTCAACACAACACCAACTTTACCTCGCACTCCACTCGGTTACGTTATTGGCGACCTAGCAACGAAAATATAAAGTTTGATGACTGCGCATCGATTCTGTTAGGGCATTATTGAAAAGTGACTAGTAGATCGGATCACGTGACGTGTTTTTTTACAAATGAGATCTTAATCAATTCGATATTGCGCATAGTACCATAGATTCGATTAAATCGAAATAATCATGCTTTTTATTCTTTGGTTTCTTTACTCCTCCGTGGAGTCTGGGGCTGACACAGGGCTTTCCATTTATTTCTGTTCATGGATGGTAGCTCCCGCCAAGTTACCCCCTTCTCCTTCGTCTCAGATAGAACGAATCTCTTCCAGTCTGTGACGGTCTTCCGGGTCATCGTGAGCCTCCAACGGGTTTCCATTCGAGCCATATGCGGGATGTGGATCATAATTACAAGGGAAAAATTCAATAACACTAAAAAGACAAAAATTAAACATAAACAACAATCTGATCAAAAAGACACTAACTACTAAGCACTGCAGGCGGGACCTAATTTCAACAATAGGTATACCTAACTCATTGCGAGGTAGCTGGGTTAGTCCCGCTTGCTTAGTGCAGTTCAGCAGTCTGTTTTTTGGTTATTTTACGCCATCAGGACGCCATAAAGAATCGTCATTATAATGATAAACATCTACTTCAATGTTAAAACAAAGTATGAGATTTATAACCTTAGTCGAATGAGAAAATATAATTATTTTTTCTGTAGCTTTCAGGAAAGCATTCGAAAACTTAGCAGGAGGCGGCCCAGGTCCATATTTAAAGTGAAACGGCGCGTTACTAAGCTGAAATTACGCAACGCCTGCCCGCAGGTAAATTGCGGCGGAATTCTGCAAATTTTGGACCTGCGCCAAATGAGGTAGCAAAATATATCGTATCGATACTGATATAAAAGCCTGCCTCGTCTGCTGAGAGGACCACCGTTCAGGCTAGTCTTACTTACTGAAGTGATACGTTGTATAAAGCTTAGCACGCATTCGATATCAACTCTTGCATCGCAAGAAGGTTAGGCCGTACCTACTCCACCACGGGGGCCAAGTCCGGGTTGGTGGAGAATTGTAAGACAGTGGCGGGCCTCACTGTCAGAAGTTATCAAGCCGCCCATAAGGCCTCTGACATGGCTTAACGACTACAATTACATGACAGCCGGCACCAACGGTTTAACATGCCTTGCGAAGCACGGAAGCCTTGGGAAAAATGTTACTAGCTGTAGTCACGGGACGGTCACCCATCCTACACCTGACCGTGCCTGTTGTTGCTTAACTCAAGTGATTGATTCCAATCACTCAGTTCGACTAGTCCACGAGAGCTTTCTTCGCTTCATCAACTTTTATTAGTGCATCAACGTCCACGCCACGCGTAGCACGCAGTAAGAAAGAAAAAAAGACATTTTGAAATGAAAAAACTTTAGTGTAAAACAGGGTTACCATGATGGTTACTGGCTCCCAAACGAAGATTCCCTGTGCTATTGGTAGCCAAAATTTTAACAACAAGACAACAACAACATCGAAACACATCACAGAAACAAATTAAATAGATAATTAACATAATATGAGCAGAAATATACGAAATACATAATAGACGAAACAAAAAACATTGCTTTAGGCTGTGGTGTGTCAAAATTGCCGCAAAATGCATTTGAATTAGTTTTCACGCAAACTTATGCCTATTAAATACAAAAGTAAAATAAGCTCTGAGAATATTATTAACTAGCTGACCCAGGAGCCAGCAATAGTAATCGTATGTCTCAATTCAGATCTTTGTCTATCTGTACGTCAAGCTTAATGTAAATGGCGTTATTGTGTTATTGAGTAACAAACATCTTTACAAACTTTAAAAACCTATTTAGAGGCTAAAAATTTCCGATGTAAAACCTACCTGCAAAGTAGGTACTCGAGGCTGCAAGTGATGCAAATTACTTTAGTCAGATGTCGCTGCCTGTGCGTAATACAGAGAATATTGTAAAGAGGTTACAATATTCTCTGTATTTGCGGAAATGTGTAAAAAAGTCAGTTCATCAGACTATCTTCTATATAAACTTGCTCCTATCATAAGCACCGATGCCCTAATAACGGCATATCATGGTAGTGTTGCTTCTGTGTTGAGATATGGGTTGATTTTTTGGGGCAATTCAACAGATAGAGAAATAGCGTTCAAAGCACAAAAAAGATGCATAAGAGCAATGTTCGGATTAAAACCGACTGACAGCTGTAAACCTTATTTTAAAGATAACAATATTTTAACACTTCCGTCAATGTACATTCTAGAGGTAGCATTATTTATAAAATGTAATCCAGATATTTTCCCACCAGTTTCACTAGTAAGCACTCGTTTGCAACGTGACGAAACTAGAGTCTCCATACGTAGAGCCCACACTGCACTCATGCATAAAAGTATATTTTGTATCAATGGGCCCTACAATTTACAACAAAATACCAAGAGACTTGCGTGAACTAGATCACAACCAATTTAAACACAAATTGAGAAATAAGTTGCTAGAAAAATGTTATTACAATTTGACGGAGTTTCTAACAGAATGATAGTTTTAGACAATGTTAACTCTTTAATTAATTGTATTTTTTCATTTATTTTAATCTTATTCCTCAACTAAGTAGACGAAATAGATAATACTTACTTGCATTTAAATTTTATGATTGACTCTGTATGTACATATCTTAAGTAGCTTGACATTTTGTATGGATATTGTTCTGTTTGACCTGTATGGATTTAATATTGATTATAAGTTTTTATGATATAGATAATGACAACATAATAATATGGCGCTCTCTCAATTATAATTTGTATGTCCGTAAGGGCAAAACATGTACAGGACGTATTATATTTTTTGTAACAGCTGAACTACTCAGGTTTAACAAATGAACTTTCTTTGTCTTTGTCTTTGAGGTTCGAAATTTCACTGATGCCGGTGAGTTGCCCATTGGCTCAGTTGGAATGAGCGCTGGCGCGGATGGCCGGAGGTCGCGATTTCGAGTCCCGGCATGGGTGGAATTTTTTGCCTCTAAATAGGTTTTTAAAATTGTCCTTAGCACGGCTTAGTGCATTAAAAATGTGATCTTTACAAACTTTCACATTAATAATATTAGTGGGATAGGATTTATTACTTTAGCATTATACATATATCTTTTAAATGACGTATGATGTAACTATTGTCAATATTTAGGACCCTTTGCCCTTTCACAAATGGAGACGTGGCAGATAAGTGAACAAACCCCTAGGTATCCATTACCGCTAATAGTCTAGCCACTAAGTGTCTCAAACTTTTCGGATACAAATATAATTTCTTTGGTGCGCGATGTAAGGAGTTATAGGGAAGAGCGGGTGATCGTGCTCTTTCACTATAAAGGGAAATTTCCCGCCAGGCAGATCGTATGCCTGGGGACGGCCGGTCCAACTATTGTTAGTCGGACGTTATATTTATGGTATGTCATTGAAACACTTTGATTGCGCGATGCAGGAATGTTGGAGTTTGTAGTGCGCGCGCAGAGTTGACATGTGCTCGCCACATCACTCCCCTTCAAGACCGAAGCTACGCATAGCTAGGTCTGATAGGAATCGAAGTCTGTGCTCTAAAGCCTGCAAGTGCCAGGTGACGCTGAGTCAGTGAGTCGACTAGCGGTTGAGGGTGTTCGGCGGCTAACAGTCACTTCACCGGCGACAGTACCATGGGGCCCGCGCATGTGGTAGGAACCGGCGAAGGCTGTTGTACCACTGGCAACGTATGCTGTTGCTGTGTGGCTGCCGTGCCGAGAGGTTGGAGGAAGATCACCATCAGTCCCAGTAGTTGGTGCGTTGACTGTAGTGGAACTGATGAAGTGAGAAGGAAGATTGCTGGCCTTGCTTTGAGAATAATGTATGCGGTGTGCTGCGAGAGCGAAACAAGGTTGACAATGTTCTGTCAGGGGTCACCACTATAATGAAGAGCGGGTGATCGTGCTCTTCCACTATAAAGGGAAATTTCCCGCCAGGCAGATCGTATGCCTGGGGACGGCCGGTCCAACTATTGTTAGTCGGACGTTATATTTATGGTATGTCATTGAAACACTTTGATTGCGCGATGTTGGAGTTTGTGGTGCGCGCGCAGAGTTGACATGTGCTCGCCACAGAGTAATGTCTTCCCAAGAACTTGGACCAAGTGACAGCCGAAAAACAGCAGCCAGCACAAAGCAATGGATGAAAGATGTAGAGCACCGAGAGAGTTGGCGTGATTTTATATAGCTAGCTGTATCTATCTATCTAGCTTATCTAACTAGCTGACCCAGCAAACTTCGTACCGCCTAACAGTCGATTCTTTAATTATTGTTTTTCTTTCTCTCTCCGTAAGAACCATCCCCGTACTTCAAGGAATATTATAAACAGCATTCGCGAAATCGGTTCAGTTGCTCTCGAGATTTTGCGCTTGCCTGTTGGCAAGCGCAAATCTCGAGAGCAGCTGAACCGATTTCGCTAATTATTTTTTTAGAATATTCCTTGAAGTACGAGGATGGTTCTTACGGAGAGAAAATAATAAAAATAAAGAATCGACTGTGCTGTGTGGTGTCGGCTTAAATAATAGCACCAACCCAAATTGTTCCCGCGGGTGTCGTAAAAGGCGACTAGGGACACATACCGGGGGTGGGCAGCAGCGCCCCCTGCAGTACTATGCCACCAATCTGCGATCCCCATCCCGCATGCCCAGCGTGGGGATTATGGGCATTAACCCCCAATGATGGTATAAGACAAGGCGCTATGGCCATCATTAGGGGAGGGCTATGTCCAGCAGTGGACTACATAATATAGCCTGAAGAAGAAGAATAAGAAAGAATCGACTGTTAGGCGGTACGAAGTTCGCTGGGTCAGCTATTATAGATAATAGATATTACTATCTGCTACCCAAGACTTCGTTCGCGAAGAAATTTTGACGCTAATTTTCCGGGATAAACAGTAAGATATATAGATAGAATATTCTTTATTGTACACTGAAATAAGATAAAATAAAAATATTCTGTATTGCATGTACACCAGGAAAAACTCACATAATGTAATTACAAAGATACAGTACAATTAGCCGCCTTAGTGCTTAGAGCAATTTTGTCCCGACAACACACTATGGAGAGTTGCTGAAGGAGAAGTGAGACGGGTAGTTGGTGCAAATATGAATATTGATATATGTTAAAGTTAAGTTATGTGATATTCCAGACTATAATCTATCTCTGTGCCGTTCCATTCCATTTCATCCCGAACCATTCAGCTGTTCTGGCATGATTGAGTAACAAACATCCACACATACCTACATAGAAACATTCACATTTATAATAATTAGATAGCGGTAGGATTATTATGCAGGAAGAAACCCTTGCCCCAGCAGTGGAGACATACAAGGGTTGATATTGAGGATTATTAATACGTTTATTGCATAATAAAATAATATAAGTAAACATTGCAATGACACTGCCCTTATTCTATTTATGTGGCGATAAATGAATGTATTTCTTCTTCTTAAGTGGACTCAGTTGAATTCATGGGCTGGCTAGATAGATAGGTAGACAAAGTGACAGTGACACCGATAATATCATCAAATCGCAAGTCATAACAATTTTTTATGAGTATCTGACAGTACCGCTTCTAAGCAGAAACTCTGTAAAACCACATAAAAATACAATAAGAAATGTGTAATATGACCAACTTTTTCACTTGTTTATGTTAATGTTAACTATTGAGCATTATAGGCATTTTGTTGAATAACTTGTTTACTTTCGAAGTGTGCAAAAACTTTTATGCCACACCTGGCAATAAAGTGGCTTTTTCCGCACGCTGCGCGTACGGAAAAAGCCGCTTTCTGGCCAAGTGTAGACATAAAAAGATGTACACAACACGGGAGGTAATAAAGAAAGCTCTCGATCGCATATTTACGTCCCTCTTGCAGCTCGGGCCGCAAACTTCTGCGATCTCGGCCTTTCTTTGTATTACCACCCTAGTTGTGTAATGTACTATTTTAGTTCCGATTGGACCACGCTATCACAGCACTATCTATAATTGCTTATTGTGGAGTTTTTGCTCTTTACAGTGAAGTAAGTCCAAAATGGTCTTGCACCATGACATTTTCAAAGCTATCCATAGATAAATTGTACGTTTATATGTACCCTGTCATACCACTTTTTTCATTTATACCTCTATAAGTATTTATTTGCTTATAATGTGAGTTGGCACTGGTCATGGTCGCCTTAGGAGGTCGCCTTAGGTGAAAAGACTCTACGTATCTCTATGGAAAGAAAGCTACTCAATCTTCACGCACTATAATGACAGCATTCCGTTGATGGGTAATCCATAAAATATTGTTTCTTCATCTTATACGACGTAGCACCTATTGAAAGAAATAGTCGTATGGATGGATTGATGAATGAATCAATATAAACTCACTCGTTACTTTGTTTTTATGATAGAGTTATTTCTGAAAACCTATTTCGAGGCTGAAAATCCCACCCATGCCGGGACTCGAACCCGCGACCTCTGGCTAACCGTGCCAGCGCTCTCCCAACTGAGCTAATGGGCGACTTACCGGCATCTGTGAAATTTCGAACCACTTTACAATACTCTTTGTATTACGTACTGGCACCGGCAGCAACATCTGGCTGAAGTACCTAATTTGCACCACTTGCAGCCCCACCTTGCTTTGCAGTTAGGTTTTACATCGGAATGATATCGCTGTACCCACATGATTATATTATTTTCACACCTCCTGCTCGACAATGCCTTATGACGTACCGTCAAATATCATCGTAAAGCATAGCCTTGTCTCTCGAGGGCAATAATAATGAAGAATTTCCCTAGGGAATAAAGTGATTTGAATTTAGAATGTCAAAATTCGCATGAAAACTATGAAGAAGCCCCGCATTGCATTTCGAAATTCGAATTGTTGTTCGAAACTCACCCCTTTTTTCTTTTTTTCTGAACTACTGTGTCGTGTGACCGCGCGAAACACCAATAAAAAAAAGAAAAAAAGGCGCGAATTGCAAATACGAATTTAAAAGTTATATTCAATTTAAGTTGCTAAGCCGTAAAAGAGTGTGGACTTTATATTTAATTTCAGTTTTAATACATATTTCAACTTATGCAGCCCTGTCTTTTTATTGTCTCCCAGATGGTGTGAAAAGTAGAGTATTCACCTCTGGAATAAAACATGTCTTAGTCTCGGGCGGTATGAACCCCTGGCTTCACTCAGGACTCTACATAACTCCCTCGCTTCGCTCAGGAGTTAAAATTTAACTCCCTCGCTGCGCTCGGGAGTTAACTCGGAGTCCTTCGCTCCGCTCAGGGTTCAATATACAGCCCATGACGTAATACATGGTTTTATTCCCTTAATGCATAATCTACTATTATGCCACACCTGGCAATAAAGTGGCTTTTTCCGCACGCTGCGCGTACGGAAAAAGCCGCCGCTTTCTGGCCAAGTGTAGACACAAAAAGATGTACACAACACGGGAGGTAATAAAGAAAGCTCTCGCTCGTATATACGTCCCTCTCTTGCAGCTCGGGCCGCAAACTTCTGCGATCTCGGCCTTTGTTTGTATTACCACCCTAGTTGTGTAATGTACTTGTGGCGAGCACATGTCATCTCTGCGCGCGCACAACAAACTCAAACATCGCGCAATCAAAGTGTTTCAATGACATACCATAAATATAACGTCCGACTAACAATAGTTGGACCGGCCGTCCCCAGGCATACGATCTGCCTGGCGGGAAATTTCCCTTTATAGTGGAGGAGCACGATCACCCGCTCTTCCCTTTATAATATTATGTTACTAATTTTATTATTGTGAAAGTTTGTAAAGATGCTTAGATGTTTGTTACTCAATCACGTAATAACGGCTGAACGAAGTAACATGAAACTTGCCATACAGATAGACAAAGGTTTGAAATGAGTCCTAGGATACTTGATATTGAATCGGAAGCTTTAAATACCGTTATGGCATTGAAAAATTACTCAAGGCGATTTAGGACAAGATACTCTGTGAAATGATGCTGACTGCCTTTTATTATAGTACAATCCACAACTCATCACCCTTCACACTCGTGTAATCTACCTAATTAGTTACGTTAAGGACGATTTTACAACAGATATGTAAAGGTTGACCTACTGTCGACTGTACCCGAAACCGTAATCATGCAACGGCTAATGAATGTTGATGAAGCGAAAGAGGGCTGCACCGCGGCAAGTGGCAAACCGATTCCGACGTGAATTTATGTACTATCTGCTTAAGTAAGTTTTGCCGACTCCGAAGGCAATGGAGGATTATTTATTGAAAGTTTTAAAAGAGAAAGCTACAGAATTATTGTTTACATATTACATTCTAGCTGGTGTCCGCCACTTTGCACAGGGTTGTGCAGGACGTATTTCCGGGATATCAGGAACACAAAGCCCTCGTGGCCTAGTGGAACCGAGTGATTGGAATCAATCACTTACGTTGAGTAACAATAGGCGAGGTCTGATACTGGATGGGTAACTACCTCTAGTGTCAATTTTCCTACTGTGCTTCGCTAGGCATTAAAACGTCGGTGCCGGCTGTCAAGTAATGGCAGTCGTTAAGCCATGTCAGACGCCTATGCGCGCCTTCATAACTTCGGTACGGATTCGGACGAGAACTGACGGTAAGGCCCGCCACTGCCTTAAATCCTCCACCAATCCGGGCTTGGCGCCCATGGTAGAGTATGGCCTAACCTTTCTGCGTTGCAGGAAGAGACCCGAGCCCCAGCAGTGGGCATACAAAGGGTTGATACCAGGAATCCTATGTCTTAATTCAGACCTTTGTCTATCCGTGCGTCAAGGTCATGTAAATCTGTTAAGCCGCGAGATTGAGTAACAAACATCCAAACATCTCCACATACTTTCGCATTTATAATAAGAAGGTACAAGTAGGATATCATGACCCTTGAGAACACCTTGAGCACTGAAATGCGAGGACAGTAAGCAATTTGGCAATAAAACGAAGACTAAGTGCGTCAAAGCTTTGACCTTCCTTCGCAATGACATTAAATAAAAGTTTACTACAAATATTTGAGACAGAAGGACATCCTAGTTTTAATTACTTACCAACTATCCTCATTATCCCCGCAATATATTACAAATTTGAGTAAAATCTCGTGGAACAAATTTAGTTCTTAAAACACAAACTCCAGTTCGTATGTGTCAGAAAATGCTAATTATTAAAAAACCTATTTAGTGGCTAAAAATTCCACGCATGCCGGGATTCGAACCCGCGACCTCTGGCTATCCGTGCCAAAGGTCGCGGGTTCGAATCCCGGTATGGGTTTTAGCCTCTAAATAGGTTTTTAAAATTGTCTCTAGCACGGGTTAGTGCATTACAAAGAGTATAATCATGCTAATTATTTGTAATCATGCTAATTATTTGTTAACCTCATACAGAGGGTACATTCTATAATTACGTTATACATCACTAACCCCCAGTTTCTCGTGTATTAATAATCTGTTAATACACTGTGTGACAAGTAGACTGACAGATTTCAAGAGCACAGGAAACCAGGGGTAAAAATTTGGTTGAACTTCTGTACGCTTATTACTTCGAGATACCTACTTTATTTCACGCAATAAACTTTGATATCTCCCGTGTAAAAATTAATAGGTCCTAGGTGATAGACGTAAAACTGTGTGTGGCCCCCGCGTTCCGTGCCAAATGCCATTAAAATATGATTTAGTGGTCCGTTTACAGGACGGCATTGGGCGCTACGAGTATTCCAATAGTCCAGCCTGGTTAGTACGATGACGCTAGTCACGCTTTTAAACGTGAAAAGACGCGACTTTCCAGTAGGTACATTAATTGTCAAATTCTGACATTTTCTCGCCGCGAAACGCGTAACTCGTGACATCGTACCACCCAGGCAGGGGGCTACTATAAAACCTCTCTACTGTATGGTTTGATTCCAATTTAACCAACTCCGAACTGTCAATTCAAACC
The DNA here is from genome assembly GCA_934045075.1 of Yponomeuta sedellus. Taxonomy (NCBI): domain Eukaryota; kingdom Metazoa; phylum Arthropoda; class Insecta; order Lepidoptera; family Yponomeutidae; genus Yponomeuta; species Yponomeuta sedellus. The sequence goes on along the minus strand of OW203734.1, from coordinate 2,752,882 downwards.
AAAGTGTTTTATTGAAAATTAGCTGACCCTGTATATATACACAAAAAAATTGAAACATTTATGTACACTACTTTTTGTAAACAGAAACTGTGACTGAATAAACGTTAAACTAGCCAATAAAACAGGTTTATAAAAACGCTTCTGCATTATCTAAATAGAAAATATAGCAATGTGAAATGCTTCAAAATTTAAATTCTTGAAAAATTAACAAACAAAACTGAATAAAAATAAATGATTTGATAAAACCAAAATATATACTTAATGAACGTTAAAGTTGTTAATTTCACAGTGAGCCGTTTTCAGCACAAGTTCACAAAGTATTTCATAGATGGCGCTTACAGGCGTGGTCATAGAAGAACCGGAATACGGCTGTCAAAATTAATCTGCGCTGAGCGAAATTTGACAGACATGTCCCTGTTCTTATTATAAGCACGCCTATAAGCGCCATGAAGTGCTATGAAGTGCTTTGTGAATGTCTGCTGAATACCTACTGCTCATTATAGGTTTTTCGAAGAAGCAGCTAACAAAGAAACTCCACATTTAGACTTTGCAAAAAAAAAGTTACACTCCACTGTAGCTAATCAAAACGTCCACTGTAGCTATCAAAAGGTATCTAAAGACCTGCGCAGACGAGGGAATATCCCCCGGGTGCTTTTTTGGCCGTCGATATGGATCTTTTATAAATTGTATCGAGTAACGCACACAAAGGACTAAATGTACCCCGTACAAAAAGTCCCTCAAGTTACCGAGGACATCAAGAGACCGGAGTGGACAAAAGTTCGGTGTTCTCTTTTAAAACGCTTTTTCTTTTTCAACTTCATGTAAATTACAACACAACGTAATCTCAGAATATTTGCTTCCATAGCGTACGCTTCACTCAATTTCCAGGGAACAAAGTGACCGCACACCGAAGGCGTTGAGTCCGCGACAAGTACTTGGAGGACATTTTTTACGATTCGAAGACTTTCGTCCCTCGGGGACAAAAGTCCCTCGTCTGCGCAGGCTTTAACAGTGTCTTGTCTCTTTCCACAGCTTCGGTGGATGAGAAATGCCAGGACTGGGAAGGCAAGTCCGTCCAACACGGACTGCTATACGTCCCCGGGCCCGGGGTCTGCTCGCTGTGCGTCTGCTACCACACGAAGCCCATGTGGTGCAAAGCCATCTACTGTGACCCACCATATGTGAGTACTCGTACTACTGAATTAATCACTGACTGCATTATACAACCCTCTCGAAACTTCTTCTTCTTCAGGCTATATTAGTCCACTGCTGGACATAGCCCTCCCCTAATGAGCGCAAGGTTGTGCCATCATTGGGGGGGTAATGCCCATAATCCCCACGCTAGGCATGCGGGTTGGGGATCGCAGTTTGGTGGAATTGTACTGCAGGGGGCGCTGCTGCCCACCCCCAGTTTGTGTCCCTAAGTCGCCTTTTACGACACCCGCGGGAAGAATTTGGGTTGGTGCTATTCTCTAGGCCGACACCACACAACCACACACCACCTCTCGAAACGTCGCGTAACTAATGAACCCTGTAAAATTACAATTATTAATTATGTATGACAATGCGATGTAGCCACATTGCGTAACTTATTAGTGGGTTACGCAATGTAGGAAACATCCAAAGACCACTACAAATTGATACCACATTCAACTATAGAAGCCTCCCCCAAAGCGACGTACATACTGAACCCTGTGAAATTACAATAGTGTTTTTATGATAATTCGATGTACCTACATTGCGTAACCGATTAGTAAGACCTACAAATAGTATCTGTACTCGTGACAAAGATGCAAAGATCACTTCCAATAGAATGACTGAGTAAAGATCACAGTACCTACATAAAAAAGAGTACCTTTTTTATGTTCTGTGGTAAATATAATACTGTGGTAAATAGGTTTTTTAAAATATAATACTCAAAACTTGCCTAATAGGCGGTTCATAAAATTAGGCAATTATTGGGAGCACACGCTTTCTCTTTAAAAGAGAGTATGGGCGTAAAAACCGTGCGCGCCCACCACGGATCGGCGATTTCAAGCGCTAATATATATGAACAAGTCAGATAGCCAGGATTCCTCAGTGATCCCTGTCTGTGGGAGAAAATTATAATACTGGGACTTTAATCAGACAGGGATGTCCGTGGGGACAATAATAATCCTGCACGTAAAAAAAAATATCCAACAAAAAAACATAAAACTTGCCGATGAGCACTCGTTTGTTGGAAGAACTCGGCAGAAGTCAAAGGGCTACAGAGAGAAGGAATTAGTTCCATTGTGAACGCCAAGCAGCTATAAGGTTCGATCATATGCCCATCCAGAGAAATATCTAAGTTGTGAACACCAACAGTGTTTACGGAGTATGGAAGAAACTCAATTTCCCTTTGCATTAGTTCAATAGAACGAGGCCTCATTCGAGAAGTCTCGGGTTTCAATCCCGGCATGTACCTTTACCTACATTTGTTTGCTAAGTTACGTGAATTTGAATTAGCTTCACTACTCGCTTGTAATGAAGAAAATTATCAGATGTTGTATAGAATCAGGCGTTACTTTGCGGAAATATATAATAGCATTAAAAAGTTAAAATTACTTTGCTAAATTCCGCCAAAAATCCCACAAGCACCATGTGGTTAGTTAATGCACCGCCCTCCATCGCACTTTTTCAAGTAGAAGCAAGACACGAACACACCACCACCAACACCAATACTTGTGTGAGAAAACACGCAACGCGTTTCGCCTCTAACACGAGGCATCCTGAGGCTCCCAAATGCAAGGGATTTTTGGCGGAACTTAGCAAAGTAATTTTAACTTTTTAATGCAAGAAAATTATCGTTAGGAAAACGTAAATCTTGAAATCGTAAATCCACGGAGAGCACGCATAGTTATTAAGCCCATACTTTCTCATTCTCTCTCTGCGACAGTGCCATGCAGTGAGAATTGGGATGTATTTCCTAATAAACATCCCAATTTCCATAGAATGCTTCATTGCATAATACGCATTAGGTACATGGTGCCTTCGTTAAAAAACAAAAGGTTAATATTTTAGCCCACGCCTACAATGTGTATAGCTGTACAACTGTTCACTGTCGTTCATCGTCAACATTAATTGAAATGCAACGTGACGGAAATTGGCAAGCCGATGAAAATGGTAACGTTGAAGGGGAAATAAAACAGTCGCAAAGTTCCAACGTTGCAAACTCAGTTTCCCACTTCTAATAGTTTTTGCTTTGCAATAAAGTTGGAATCAATTAAGCCTGCCACACACTAGGATGATTACGGTACACGGCGTTGCCTATACAAATAACAGCCAGGGAGCCTATTCTCACTTAATTAGCAAATAATTCGTATACGACTCTAATTGTATTGTATTGCTTTATTTCGGATAAATAACAATTCATAGGTTGTTAGTAAAAAACACTCAGTATTAAAACTAAGTATGTTAGTGAGATCACAAGCCATACCTAAATTTTAAATTAAATGTAAATTTTAATTTTTAAGTTCAACTCCAAACTAATCTCATGCATTCAATGCTTATGACTTGAATTTTCCGTAAAAATTTGAACGACAGCCAAAATCTGTATTCTTAGCGCCATGCTGCATTGAATTTGAATGAGAAAATAAGTGTCTAGTGACTCTGTCGAGTTATCTTATCTTATTTTTATGCGACAAATGTCTAATCCGTCGAATATTTGGCCTCTACGCTTTCAATTCACATGGGCGAAAATCGGTTCTCAGGGCCGCTTTTCATATAACTACTATACATAAGACAGTAAAAAAAATTTCTTCGAGTCTTTCAAGACAAGTTAAATTTTATCTCGGTTTAGCTGTAACTAAAGTCGTCAAATTTTCTTTTATCTTTATATATAATTCTACTGTACGTGTGTCACTGAACTCCTCCTAAACGGCCTCGACCTCGGAGGGGTTCGGAAAGTGGTTAAAACATTGTTTTACTTAATTATGTAATGAATGCCCCTAAAACTCTTACCTGTAGGTACCTACCTATGCTTGATGACTTCCTTACACATAGATTGTTAACCTTTACTTTTTTACTTGGATTCTTCTAATTACAGCCGTCTCTCTTATTTTCAGTTCTGCGAAAATTTCCGCGTAGGCGAGCGGTGCTGCGAGTTTGAGTGCCTAGACCCTCCTGGTAAAAATACTAGATATCAGGAGAGGCAAAGGCTCCGGGCGCTCATCCTATCTGGTAACGCGTCAGCAACACACATAGAACCTTCTGATATCCAGATGGGCATATCGCTGCTTGCTGTCGCCGTAACGAGACTCATTTGAAAGGAACCTGAGATTTTGACATTTTGAGGTTATGAAAACATTGCGACTTTGGCGCCAAGAGTGTTTATTTTGAACTCATCCTAGCTGGTAGTTCTTCAGCAATACACAGGACGCTTGACCGACGCCCCGATGGGCATACCCTGGCCGCAGCTAGACTTATTAGAATGGAAAATCCTTGAGAGTGAGGTTATGAGAGCAAGATGGCGGTTTTGGCGCCAACTTTTTTTTATCAAGGAATGGCGGTGTTGTAAAAAGTAAAAATATGTGTTTAAAAATGGGGTATAATCATCGTCCCAATGAGTATCATAATAAGTTGAAAAATGTGATGGAATACTTTGGATAGATAGGAATTGCCTTATGAATTATGCGTGCACGTTTCTTCTACACCTCCAATTTCTCTAAAATTATCGCCAAGTCACGCCTTTTTTATACTTAATAGTAATTACATACCAACCTACAGCCGGACAAAAATGTAGGATTTGAGAGTAGACATGATATTTTAATATTTTCTCTGATCGTTACCGACTAAAATATAAAAAAAAACACCTTGTTTGAAACCTTTAAACACTGAGAACAAGAACATTAATGGAGGCTATCAGATCAATAAGTGTAGATTTCAGATCCTTCAGAAAAGTTGCAGAGTAGATACCTACTTTATTTTTGCCGAACTAAAATACCAGTACTAGAAGAAGGGGCTAATTATCTAGTGTTATAAAAATATTTAAAAACAATTCGTTAAACACACTTCGAGAGTAGTCTGTGGTAAACGAAAACGGTCTTATTAATTCAAAATCGATTCAACTAAAACACTGATGCTTCGCACTTAAGATAAAGCCGGTTTATAAAAGGAACTCCTATCACAAACCGGCTTTAACTCCGTCTTAAGAGTATTTTAATGGAATCAATCTTCAACAAGGCTGAAGGACTTGACCAGAGACTTAATAACCTGCATTTGAAGAATGTTTAAGAGGATATTTTTTTTAGTTTTATCAGCCATTAACCATTTAGACATTTCTTTTTACGTAGGATCTATGTTCTCCCTTGTAGCCTCCCCCAATTCAGTCCAGAGTGTTCAGTCCTGGGCTACCTCAGACCACTCCGTGGTCGAGATCTGTGGTCGAGATCATCTCTCCACCGTCTTCTAGGCCGGCCTCGATTTCGATGTCCGTCGTGTGGCACCCACTCGGTGGCGAGTCTCGCCCACCTTTATTCGGGTGCATTCGACTGACATGACCAGCCCAAAATTAAAAAAAAATTATAAACTGAGATACTTTTATTCCTTGTCACCAATTAGTTCAGAATTATGTCTATACTACCTACCAAATAACACCAAATAAGTTCCCTATTTACTAATTTACCTATAACAAAGTGATAATTTATCTATACTTACAGAAGGTCGAAAATGTAAGGGCCAATTGTACAGTTAAGTTAGATTTACTGCTCATTTGAGGTATTATTTATAAACAATCGATTTCACTAAAACCCTCCTAAGAATAAGTGTGTTTATGGCAGGATTTCTTGTTATAAACTTATATAATGAACTTTAACTCCATCTTACGAGTGTATTAACGGAATCTAATGGTTATAAATAAGTAATTTAGTCTGTTCATCTCTAGATCGTGATAATAAATAAATAGATAAATAAAAAATATGAATAAAATTATCGGACCAATTTTATGTAAAAGCGATAGTAACTGTGTGGTGTTATGTATGTACCATTTGAACCATAATTATGTTTTATTTATGTTCTAGTGTTAAATGTGATGTGTCCGGTAGATTTATACATAATTATGGTTGGTGCAAGGTTTTGGCCAGCTATGGAGCGACCCACGTTTTTTAATCAACGATCGGATTTTTTTGAACATCAAACATTCAGGGCCGTATAAGACCGGAAGTAGGGAAGACTTCATTTAAGATGTAAACTTAAATGAAACGTAATTTTATATCAGTGTATCAATTAATGATATTCAAAGGGACTTTTTATTCGTTTTGATTGTTTATTTATTTGTTTTTGTCGTTCATTTTTGTTCAAAAAATAATTCGCACCTATATTACCTACATAAATCGGCTTCACTTTGCTATCGTTAAATTTCCACTAAATTTGGTAAATCGACCAATTGATACCTATTCTTGATTTACACAGAAGTGACAGTCAATTGTATGTTTATAACTAATAATTATTATACTATAATAATATGTTAGCCAACCCAGACTTGGCCCCCGTGGTGGAGTATGGCCTAACCTTCCTGCGATGTAGGAAGAGACCCGTGCCGCAGCCGTGGGGACATACAAAGGGTTGATATCAACTATATGTTCAAAAAAATCCGATCCCAGTTGACCACAAAATAAAGATTTCGATAGAATGAATTATGGTGGAAAATAAATATGGAAGGTGCCTAATTTCAATGAGCGCACACTACGGTCCAAAACCTTTGCATCGACCCTACTAATTACCTAATTAAATAAACTACAAGTACTTTGATAGCATAAAGAATAGACTTAGCGGTAAAATGGGAATAAAAACCTCCTTCAAGTCTTCACTTCTTCGATCCACATAAAACTGTAGCTAGTTAGACACAGTTCAATACTTAGCCTTACTGTTCAGCCTATGAATAAATAAGTGGGAACGTGTACAGCTGGTATGCAAGGGAATGTACCTAGGAGGTGGTGGTACCTACTTACTTAAGGCAGCCTGGACCTAATTAGCGCCATTCTAATGGAAACCATCTTACTTTCTATTACCTATAATAATTTTTTTAAGCAGTGTGTTGGTAAGGACATATGGAGAGGATTAAGGAAAAATGGTTGACGAAAGAAATGAGTCAAGAAAATATGGGTGGAAGGGCCGGTATCAAGCATTGTATAGGCGCCGTTACATTTACGTTACATTTTTTATAAACACTTCTATTTATTCGACACTAGACATGTCATTATAAAACTAACTGAAAGACTCAAACTGAATTTAAAACTGACAACAGTAAAAAACAATAGCTGTAAGAAGGAAAATTAAACAAAAGGTCTCGCCAACAGTCGATAAGGGACAAATAAGGAATGCAGTAGCGAAGGGCTAGACAAAAAGCACCCGAAACCGCGAGGAATGAAAGTTGATGGAGCGGAAAACGTTTGTTGAAGGATTTGATGAGCTTTGCGAAACACGTGGCGCTGGTTTGCACCGGGTTGACCCTTATAACTTTTCACCTTTAATTAGGTAAAAATTTAGTATTTTTTACAAAATGCTTAATGAGTTATACCTACATCGTGTAGGCTTAGGCTTAGTAGATTTCTACCTGATTAGAGATGTGAGGTGACCACTCAGACGCTGTAGATACGAACATATTTTCCAAAAGTCAATGCATAAATGTTAGTCTTAATTAATAGCGATTGTTATTTGTTTTGTGAGTTTTTTTGAACTTTTATTCAACGGAAATTGATGTTTTATGGAAATTGGCATTTTACCGTGAACCCTGAATACGCCCCACTTCTGGACACACGCAGTCCTTCTCGCAGATTGGTTTGACAGATCGTTGATTTCTTCTCATGTTGACACTCGAAACTCCTTACGATATTTTACCTCACGAGTGATATGGTGCCGCCGTGCCGGGCCCTTTAAAAGCCGCGACGACGCGTTTGTGAAGAAACTAGGGTATACGGTACCAAGCACGTGCGGTCGCTTATTATGAGTCAAAATGTATTTTCACATTCTTCTTTACCTAAGAACGAAGGTTTTCAACCTAGAGATGGGTCTGGGAGAATGTTCTGCGAGAATGATTTCGTCTAACGAGATTTTATTAATTAAAAATTAGTATATTTCTTCAGTTAATTCTGCTCAGTTATTTACTGAAATCCGCAAATACCTACGCTGTGGATATTCGGTGGTGTATTCCTCAGACACCCCAATTAGAGTTTTTTTCGGCAACAGCTTTTGCCGAACTACCAATGACGCAGCCTTCGGTGAGTCAGTCAATAGAATACACGCCCATTTTATTTAATTCCAACATACGGTCTAAGCATTAAATATTAGGTACTCAAAATAATTAGGGGAATAAGATTTCAAAGTAGAGTAAAACTTTTTGCTTACGTTTTTAATTACAACTGGCCACTAAGATTAACGTGACATCCTTCACGTAGATATATTTGAAACAAAAGAACATTATGATGTAACGTTCTTGTTATCAAAATGAAAGTGACGCCAAGGATTTCTCAATATATTATTAGTTACAGAAAACTAATTTTAAGTGGCCTTTCAAATCTTCTGAGTGTTATTCATCATTAAAAAACTAATTAATTTTTGTTATTCTACTTTGATAAGATAGGGAGATAGAATAGAATATTCTATATTGTACACAGAAATGTACATATCTGATTTCCCTAATTAATTTGAGCAGTATACCTACTCGTGTTATATATCAAACTACCGAAATTTTTCAGGAAGCGCATTTCAGAAATAACCCTGTAGGTTTACTGTGCAGATTATTTCAATAAAGATGTTTTGCCATTTAAGTTTTCGTCATGCTAGAAAATTTTCGAAGAACATTCACCCCTCCCATCACTACTCCCTGTGTTACTCCGACGTAGGTACCTAATATCGTAATATATGGATCAGTAGTTGCATTCTTCAGCTGCAGTGTCTTGAAACCACCAGTCCACGTAGAAATAAAATTGATAAGAAAATAAATTTAGTGCAGAGAGAAAACTTGGTGAAAACCCACTAAATCCGTAAATAACAAGGGACCCTTTTAGTTTCTCCATGTACGTCTGTCTTCTTTCCTCGGTTTACCTCAAAGACTACTTACTAGTACCTACCTTAGAACAATAATTGTTCTGAAACTACTCGTAGTACCTACTAAAAGCTGAAATTTAGCATAGATCACGTCGATAAACGGTAGAAAAATCCCAACTTTAGGGATGTTTTTTTTCTCGCTTACAACATAGTGTAAGGTATCGTTAAATTAGTCGTTTAAAAATATGAGTACCTATAGGAAAACCGTTTTTTTTATTTAAGGATCCGTTTGCGAAATATTAAACTCTACCTACAGTTAAACGGCTGATTGTAGCAACGTGAAAATTTCAGGGCAGGGCAGTAATTACGAATAATGAACTTAAACTAATACGTCTAGGTAGACTTTACAAGTTAACGAGTAATAGGCGACCAACTTATAAAAGGAAACGTATTTAACAATTCCTTAGAAAACTACTCTGATGAATTGTAGACTTTTTGTCCGGATCTACTAACAGGTGTTGTTATATCGGAAGAGTCCGACTAGGTTTCGCTACGATTCGCAGAGCTTAATCATGGTGAGCAGAGATGTGTGATGTGTTGTGCTTACGAAAGTTTTAGTTCAAAAATACTCTGATGAAGTTGTTAGTTCTGTAAAGCAGGTAGAAAACGCTCCTTCTACGGAACCCTACAATACGCATGTCCCTACACGCACTTGGTCGGTCTTTTTCAGGGGAGCCGCACTTTAATGACAATAACCTAATAAATCTTCACTGCTATTCGTCTTTGTGCATGTGAATACTATTTTCGAAACTTCGGTTTCCAAAATGGCCGAAGGGATATGTAGTTGTTGTGCTATCTTATTCAGTTATTTGCAAAAAAAATATGTAAAAGGAACGGAATTGAACGGAATAACCTTGTTTAGTTTTTTTCGTAGATAGGTAGGTAAACAAATTGTAGAATTAATAAGTTTTATTTTAATAACCACAAAGTACCTACTCTACCGTAGAAAAAAAATACCTGTGTGGCCCTAGACAATATTCAGTCAACTCTAGAGATACATAGGTACCTACTCAAAATTGTATGTTATGAACCCGAGTTCTACATAGACTCAACACACACGTAATAAAAATAGAGACGAAAAAACTTGCATTAGGTATATGTAGAAGCTGGTCTTTGCACGTAAGACTAGCGCCACCAAGAGGAAAAATCACATCTTCTTTTATAACGCGTCTTTGAAAAAATTGGACATAATAAATCTTAACAAAATATACTTAGTAGCTCTTTTTAGAACCTACCGACAGGAACCTAGGTTCAAGAATCTAGGAGTTTAGAGCATTTTTGCCAAAAACGGCCACTTTCGAAGATCTGTTGAAAGGATCCAACAAAAAATCATCACTTTTCAATTTGTAAAGAAATAATAAGGTCGGAATTTTAATGATTCGGGTGGATTGGATCTATTGCTGCGCTGGAGTATGATGCGCCCATGAGCGTGCAACATTGAGGTAGGTACATACCTGCAGATTATGGTATAAAATTTGAGTTGGTACCCAGGATACATAGTTACATACGTAGGTAGAAGATTTCAAATAAACTATAAGTAACATCAACCAAATATATCGTTAAAATATTTAGTTAGAGCATGGTCCATAGTTCAATTAAATAACGACTTAGTCTTATTAAAATTGACGTTGTGAAACACTTAAGTGTAATAATCATACCTACTGAATAATGAATTGTGATACTTAGGTACCTGGTTGTTCTATGTATTACTATTAACAGACGATCGAACTAGGTAGGTACCTACGGGCTGGACAGCGGATTAGGTACCTACGCTCAATAGGTACCATATCTGTTCGTCTGGAACGTTGGCTGCCGAACATAATTAGTAGGTACCTATACTATTTCGTGTTCGCTCGATCTGATGGTACGTACCTACCATGGTTATATACTCTGTGGTACGTACGTCCAATCCACGGTCCGGCCCGTACTAAGTTAGATCGTCTGTTGTTATTATGTACTATATTGTTTAACGTTACCCTAACACCTAACCAAATATGTTAATGAAATAAGCCTTCATTATTCACGGAATAGGCACCGAAGACAAAACAATTAAACTTATGTGTGCAGGCTCGTAAATCTAGGGTCCGAGAACTAAAGCACAGAAGTCCAAAACACCAATTTTCCAGAACATTTTATTATCATTATAACATTAAGGTAAAGTGTCAGTCGTCCCTAGTCTGCACGACACCCTAGCAGGAAACAAAAACACAACTTTAATAATAAGAATCCTTATTATTTTCCCTGTTATCAGTTGTTAAACTGTCCACAACTGGTGTCTTTACCTTAGGTTGGAACGTTGGATATGTATGGCACCGTTAAGGTAGGTACATGTTCTCATTTATAAATCTATGGTGTTTTCACAAAAATTAAGCCAACTGCTATTTTAATTACCAGCAGATTGAACCTATAGAATAATTTAAGTACATTTGGACTTGTGTGCTTTAGTCTAGAATCAATGTACCTACCACCTAAGTTATCTGCTTTTCCTAAGTGATCCATTAATTCAAGAAATATTATTTTATATCTGGCCATTTAGACAATGTTTCAAGGTAGGAATTGTTTATTAATTTAGCGAATTTTTATTTTATACGGAGAGTAAAAAAATTATATACACATATATATTATATATATATAATCGTTATTGGATAATCCAACTCAGTTTTGCATTTGTGAGTGATTATGACTAACAGTTTGTAAATAACTTTTTTTTACAGTAAAATATTTTTCAAAATAAAATTATTCTACTCCACTTCTCACACAAGCAAAGCTTCTGCTACACAATTGGCTAAGGTAAAGAAATTATGTACCTTTGGAAATAAATAATAAAATGGCCCTTCTCTATTTTATTATTTAAAATACATATTTAATACATATTTTTTTAGAAAATAGAACTCTGTAAATTGGGAAATAAAATACTGTAAATTTAACCTTTATGAAACCAGCTTACAATAAAAACTTTATTTGAAAACAACATGAAAGGCTTTTCACTAGTCATCTTTTGATATTTTAGTCAACAAAACAGTATTACAAACTCAACAATTCTCAAACAATATCACAGTCTATATTGTGCTAGTGCACCTTTGCTTTTGTTGACTATGGCATACCATGCTTCTATAAAATATTTCTCCTTGCATTGTCTAGTGCAAGGAGATATGTTTTGTAGAACCAAGGTACTTATTCTATGGCCAATGGAAAACCAAACTGTAGAGACCAAGTACACAGTAAGAACCAGTTTATAATAAATTAGATTAGGCAATGTATTTATAGCCATAGATATTTATATACTTAACAACTTTCCTGTTCCCATACAATGTGTAGCAAATTTCATATTAAAAAATTGTATGTGTGAAGATGATGAGTCCGAATAAGTCATATGTGACTTATTCCAATATGCTCCTGTAAGCCATATAAGATTAATTGGACAGGAAAGTTGTTAAGGATGCTTTTCTCTCTGACATCACAAGCAAGAGCTCTTTTTTTATTTATTGTAAAGAATTATTCTTCTTTTGACAAATGTAATCTGAGACAGAACTAGTTTAAAAATAAATTTAAATACATTTTATTTTTCATGGGAAAGGTGCCTTTAATAGAATTTTTTCTTAATAAAAACTAAATAATTGAAAACAAAAATATATCTTATGTTCATTGTTTTTATTTGCTGTCACCTCAGATTTTGATCACAAAAAATTTACAAAATGTGGTAGTGATTGGGATGCCAGATGTAAAAGCAGTTTTAAAACTATACTTACAAAACATAATAGGTATACATTGTTAAAATGGAATGGTATTATTAACCTAATTTGATCACCACCTAAGACCTTTTTCTTTCAACTCATTCTTAGCCTCAACAATCTCAGCTTGCAACTCTTTTGCAGCTTCCTCGCAGTTATTAAAGGTAAGTACTCGATATAAGATTACAGTCACGGCATATAGACCGAATAAGATAACTAAAAGTATAGGAGAAACTAGGATAAGGTTCATGTTTTTATCTATCAGTGGATGTTTAACGTAGCCTCCGACTAGCGAATACCAGACAGCGAAGAAGGTACAGAGTACTGCGATCCAATCTAGTAGCTTAGTCATTGTTCTGAAAGAGAATATTGGTGTGAAAATATTTTGTGTGGAATGAAGAGGTTAAGAATATTTTTCCTGTCTTTAAGGTAGAACTGACCAGTTTAAGGATCGTTAACCGAGGGATATATTATAGCGCTGAGTTTAAGCTGTGCACTCAGGTAATTTCAAGTTATATTTTTAAAAAACTAGTGAAAAATTGGAAGAAAACAAACTGCTGCCACCGCAAACACAATTAATTTGTTTGTGTATTCGAGTTCGACATGCAAAAATACAGACAGCAGCAAAATATGTCATTTTTTTTTTTTTTTAATAAAGGGTTTTACGGCCCTGGATCCGTGTCCTTTATGTCATCATGTCAGCCACAGATTAAAAATTTTAAAAAGTGTTAGCGCATTGTTCTGTGGTCAGCACAGAACAAAACTACATGCATGTGACAGAGTGGCCACCACAGAGTAAACTAGCACACTCCTAGAATTTACATATAAATTCTATGTTGTGTGCACCAGCTGACAAGTAGGGATGCCCAAGTTCGATGAACAAACATCGTGGCTGAGATTCAAAATAGTGATGTAACCATTTTTTTTACTTTATTGCACACAAACATTTCACAAGACACATACAAAGGCGAGCTTATCTCTTTAAGAGATTTCATCCATCAAACCTTAGAAAACATTAATTTATAAAAAAGTACTTTTCATTATGTTTTTTGTGTGAACGTAAATTATATTCAAGTTCTAAATCTAAAACACTTATCATCTTAAAAACCCATTTAGAGGCTTAGCACGGGTTAGTGTATTAAAAATAATACAAATATCATTAAGTTTGTTTTTAGGTAAATAGAAACTTCTTGATAGCATACCTACATCGATTTTTCGATCAATCAATTTTGTAGTAATATTACCGATGGTTCATACGTAACTGTTAATAATATGCGACATTTTTCCGACTTATCGTGACCTTTGATCGTGACGATACACCATGTTCTCTATCTATTTATCTATTCCTTCTTTTACACAGGTGTTCTGTTAACCTCCCTATCAAAGAGTATAAACCACTACGCTCGCTATTATGCGCATGTCGTGTTAAGACGTGATCCTGGCAGAAATAGTCGACATCGGCTAGTTGCCATGTTACCAAAAATATAATTGGTTATACCACTTTTCTTAGTAAAATAAGTAGGATTGTAGAGTCGACGGCACATAACGGAATCGTATCTTTACATCCGTGCACACTAAGTTACATACGTTGTGCTAATGCTATTAAAATGGGTGGTTGATTGATTATACTATTTTTATTTTTAATGCACTAACCCGTGCCAAGGACAATTTTAAAAGCCTATTTAGAGGCTAAAAATTCCACCCGTGCCAGGATTCAAACCCGCGACCTCTGGCTATCCGTGCCAGAGGTCGCGGGTTCGAATCCCGGCACGGGTGGAATTTTTAGCCTCAAAATAGGTTTTTAAAAATGGTTGATTGATGTTCTGTCAACTGTGCGTATTCTATGGTGCGACCTCAGAATAAGAACTAAAGCATAGAAGGAGCCGTAAAATAAAAAGTAATTATTGAATAGCTTTCCTTGTTACTCATACGATGATTCTTTGTGCCAGAAAGGGACAACTCGTACACTCGAAATTTTACAATCGTACTAGGTTGCATATAGAAAGTCATAGTTATATAGGGGGTCATAGACAAAAGTAGAAATCCATAAGGATGGGACATTCAACGCGAAAACGTGGATATTATTTATTCCTTAACCAAATATTCTGTAAATATAGCAGTCCATATTAATATTATATGGTATTAGCTGGCGCCGCAAACGTTGATGCGCCATATCTATTAACCCTACGATAAATTCTCAGCTCTCCGAATTCTTGTTCTCATTTACCTATATGTTGCCAATATACAAACTCATCAAAATCGGTGAACCCATTAAGGAAGAGTTCGATAACATACACAGTGAGATTGTTATATATTTGATTTACTAAGGTTCTAACTTGTAAGTGCTAAATATGGTATGTAATGTAAGTTTGTATGTAAGTACAACATGACATTGAGCCCAGGTTAGCTGGAAAAAACTACAGAAAACTATCTATTTGTACAAGTTCAGTTCAGTACAAGTTCAATTTGCATCCAATAAAGAAATTTTCCTCGATCTAACCACAACTAGATAGCGAGCTTTGTGCATTCAAAATTTTAGAGCGCAGCTCATACAAAAAGAAGTATAACAATAACTTGTTTTTATTTGACAAAAGTTAGAAGACGTTTTTACGGAAATTAATTAAATAATTTATTGCACAACCAGCGTCACTCCCACATTGTTTAAAATTCCTGGTTCCTGAAGAAGTGTAACCTGTGTATCAGGAACCAGGGCAGTGCCTTTAAATTACACAGGGAATTACAAAAAGCAAGAAGAACACGTAAAATAAAATAATAGGAAAAATTAAAAAACATTTAATGTTTGTCCTTCTAATCCAGCGATAGTCTTGGTTAGTACTACTAGGAAGGGGTATGGAAATATAAACATTACAATTCTGGCTATTTATAAACATACTACATAAACATAAACATACTGAAGCGCTCGTAGCCTAGGCGAACCGAGTGATTGGAAACAATCACGTGGTTAAGCAACACAGGCGCGGTAAGGTACGGGATGGGTGAGCGTCCCGTGACTACCGCTAGTCGCATTTTTCCGAGCGCTTCCGTGCTTCGCAAGGCACGTTAAGCCGTTGGTGCCGGCTGTCATATAATGGCAGTCGTTAAGCCATGTCAGAGGCCTTATGGGCGGCTTGATAACTTCTGACAGTAAGGCCCGCCACTGTCTTACAATCCTCCACCAACCCGGACTTGGCCCCCGTGGTGGAGTATGGCCTAACCTTCCTGCGATGTAGGAAGAGACCCGTGCCCCAGCAGTGGGGACATATAAGGGTTGATAACGTATAAACATACTTATAAATCAGTAGAGAACTTAATAGTGATGTTATTTGTTTGCTACATTATTATTATATTACTACAAGTAGATTGTACAGTGAAAACTCTTCAAGTTCATTTTCTATAAGATATATGAACCTATCTTATTACAAATTCAAAATTTTATGAAAGTAGGTGGAATTATTGTAAATAAAAATAATATCAAAACCCCTTTTGGTAGTTTTTTAATTTATCATGCTGAATCTATAAATATATCAATGCAATGAATAGATTCAAACAGGAAAAATATTAATCAATAATCATCAACAATCGAATTGGTAACTTCATAGAACGTTACTGAATCGAGCTTTCAAAAGTTAATTAACATATATAATGGAATAAACAGAAGAAATAAAAAAAACTTCTTTACTAAGTATCGACAACTTTTTCACTGAGGTAGTGGAAATAGCCATCCCTATCGCCCTAAAATAAACAACAAACTTGTTACTGTGATTAAATTGATTACACTCATGATTTATTAACTTTGAAACACTATTCTCAAATTATATTAAAGCTTTGTTGCAATTCCAGTAGGTCATAGTTAACATTCAAGGGAAAAAACCACTTTAAAGTACACAAAATTGAGTCTTACCAATAATGTACTCTGTGGTCTTACCCACAGAGCATATAAACACTACGTTTTAAGAGACGGGACCTCCCTATATGCTTTTGTAATGAGTTTAGCCCCGTTAGCAATACCAACCAATAGAGCAAAAATGCAATGTCAAAAGTGCTACCAACATAACAGCTTGTCTGTGCATTAGGGACGTCCACTTACATTGGTACTACATTTATCGATATCGATAAATTTTCATCCAGGGGCTCCGCAGTTAGCCTAATAATATTAATAAAAATCAATGTTTTCAATAAAACGACAAATGAAATTAGTATTTTATTATTGATTATCAAATCACAATAATTGTGGTCAAGGTCTATTGAATTTATTTCAGCAGCTATTTGGTTTTTCCTTAGAGGTGTCCAATCTGAGCGAACTTCATCAATCGGTGGTTTGGATTCAGGTGCCGAAATCGTCAAAAAAAGTTAAGTTAAGTCGTTAATGATTATTAATTTGTTGGTAAACTATGCTACCGGGATAGTTCTGATAAATATGCTGAGATTCCAGGCCACAATAATTGTGGTCAAACCCTACTGGACCAATAGCAACAGCTGATATTTTGGCTGCTGTACAAGGTGCTGAAAATGATAACACTTTGTAATTTATCAAAGTAAACAAACTCTAGTTACAAAAAACTTCAGCGATACATGAAAAGTCAACGTACCAGAGTTGTTTTGTGAAGCTCGACAAGGTTTTTGTATAGCTGAATCTGAAAATAAACAATTGCAAGAATAGTCCGAAAAAAAAATAGTTTGTTCCTGTTTACCACATAACTGCATACTTGACTATGTAACTATCAAATACATTTTTATAAAAAAATATTTTAAGTTAAAAATTAGTAAAAAAAATATTTTAGTAATTCCAATCACTAACCAGTTTCAAGTGATGCGACGTGGCTACGTGGTAAGGAAACTCAGCTAGTAAGTAATCAGGAAGAGGAGGCGCATTTATAAGTAGAGAAGATACAGCCCTGTAAAAAAATGTTTATCAAAGTATGTCATTTACGTATTAAGACGTAATAATAATATTGCGTTCTAAATGACGGAGCAAAATACATTCAAATGTTCGACGTAAAGCAAGGCGTATTTTGTGTTTTATTACATAATTATTCATGAAATGTAGTAAGTGTTACATTATAAGTTTATAACACAACTCACCATTTCTTTAATCGGCTTCCTTTTAAAATAGTTGTAAAAATCTTTCGGCCGGAAATGATCTCTACAAACATATTTATGTTGGTGGAGTTTTTCGATGGGGATATACGATATAAGATCTTCCACAATTTTCACCCATT
Organism: Yponomeuta sedellus; assembly: GCA_934045075.1. Taxonomy (NCBI): domain Eukaryota; kingdom Metazoa; phylum Arthropoda; class Insecta; order Lepidoptera; family Yponomeutidae; genus Yponomeuta; species Yponomeuta sedellus. The sequence continues at coordinate 2,734,866 of OW203734.1, read as the reverse complement.
GTCTGCATCTAAAAAAAAAAAAACTACATTCAATGCAGCCACTAATAGTGCATCGTTGAAACATTGTTATGGCTTACAGCAATTCACCCGTCATACACTGAGTAGTAATTCTGACCAAGGTACTTATCAGATATTTTTTTATCGATATTGAATATGTGTATGGCACATCACTATGACATTGAAACATCTGAGTATTTTTCTCATATTATATTAATTACGTTATTTAACATAATTTATGATCTTGCTCTTGTGCAAGATGACAAAAACTGTAGCCAGAAATACTTACCGGTCTTCATCCCTAGGAAATTTACCCATAAACTTTCTTTTGGTACCCTTTGACCGGCTGCATCTTATTTTACAAATGGCACAAGTTCGACACCATCCGATCAATGCCATTATTAAAAGAAAATCACTAAACACTGTACAACAAGATATACACAGCTAGATATTGAACAAACTTAAAACACAAAAATTTTAACAAGAAAACGTTCTAATATGTGCCGCGTTCCGCCATATTTGTTATGTTTTCAGTTTGACATTGACAGCAAAGAAAGAGTAGGTAGTATTAAAGAGTGAGACAAAAATATGTCCGCCATTAAAACGGGGCTAAATGCGAACAAAAATTTCATAGTTCCTACCAGCCTAGCGCAAGTAGGAACTTTGAAATTTTTGTGAGCACAAAAATATAGTCTGTGAGCAGAAATAGCTAATGGATCAGCAACTCATGGACAGCAAACATGTAAAAATCAGTAATTTATGTCATTCTGGATGGCTGTAATTATTTTTGTACATCATATTAATTATATATAAGCTGCTCATGTTTAATAAAATTTTCGTAAGCACTCAGAGGGTAAGCAAAAAAATTCATTTTGTGCTGCTTATACTAAAAGTAGCAAATATACTTTACTTGTGCGAATTCCTTACAAAGATTATTTAATTTATCTGTAAGTGGATGTATTTCTTTAGGTATGTTTTATTCATATAAGTGTAAATTATTAATTTGTTAATGCAGCATTCCGCATCCGATTCATAGCCGGGAAATAGTTTTACTCCTTCTTCATTACAATTAATTATTATCCATATTACTCGCAAAACAATTGCAACATCTTAGAAACCACACAAATCTCTTTAAAAAACATTGTTTCCACTGCAATTTCACTGCTAATAATAACCGCATAATCATCGAATGACAAATACTCGCACGCGATTGGTTTCTCGTGTCACGCGCCTGCTTTTGTTCCGCCCACTTTTAACGTAAATTGCCGATTTTTCAACAAAAACGCAATCCAATTAGTTATTTTGCTCACCATGTTTAAATATGCATACCAACCAAATACAATGTTTATAGACATGTTTTTTCTGTTGATCAAGTAGAATGTTTATTATGCGACCAAATTATTTAACTGCTGTTTTTATGTGTTTCACCAAATTTTATAGTTACTGACCACTTAATTACTTCTTATTTATTTAAAATATATTACGGCAGATCTGCGTATTTCTTTCATAAATACGGCAATTTCAAGTTTTAGATACGGCAACCCAGATTTTGACGATAATAACCACAGAACAAATAATAACATTCAGTCAGTGAAGTGTGGTGAAGTGGAAGTGAGTGAACGACACTCACACGACACTTGCATTGCAGCCACAGAGTATATAAACACTATTTGCTATTTGCTTTTGTGATGTTGTTTTGAGTGGTTTGAGACTGAGTTTTGAGACGTTTTATTGCTTCCCTAAATTTTGCGCTAGTTCCACCGAATTTCCTAGATTTTTTTGCTATTTATGCCCTAATTTTTCACCAACTTGTCAGTGTTAAGCAATACACAATGAACGAGATAGACGACAAGTTTTACTATGTGTACAGCTCTTCGCTGGACTACAAAGTTGAGATCAAAATGTAAGTTGTCTTTAGGTACTTTGTGTTGTGTATTTGCTTTCGTCGTTTTTTACGAATATCCTGACCACTTGCTAGATTTATACTAGTGTTAGTAGTGCCCGACTCAACGTCAAGGACTCGTGCTATATACCCACATTATACTGACGACCTCTGTGGCGTAGCGGTAGATCGTCTGCCTACCATGCAAGAGGTCCCGGGTTCGAATCCCGGTTATGTGCCTGTAAGTAAATGTTAGGCTATGTTATATTGTCTAATGTGATTGTATAGCACAAGTCCTTGACTTTGTTTAAAGTTACCAGTACCTACCTGTTGTCAACTAAGAACATTAGGATTAGAGCATGATTATTATTTTGACACTGGACCTTTTGTACTTACAAACATTTGAATATATTGTCATTGAATTACCCCTGGTTCTTCGTACACTAACAAGCTGTTAATCTACAGTTAACAGCTGTTGGTTGGCCAAAGTGCTTACACAATAAGTGCAGGGAGTTCATAAAGCAGAATTGAATTGGACTCTTGTGTATAGTGGGTTAAATAATTACATGATTATAAATGCAACAGGGTTGGTACTTAATCTAAATTAATCTGTTGCGTTATGACCTAGACATTACTATGGGCTAACATTTGTTACCAATAGAAAGCTCCTACAAATATTTTGCAATATCACAAAAAAGTAAATGTGATTGAAAGAAAGAACCAATAATTGTAGGTAGTTTGAGAAAATTGAAGGGTTTGATCATCACCAGTGACTTCTTTCACATTTTCTTTGCCAAATTCTAAGGTTTTGTTTATTTCTTTATACTTTTTTGCACATGAGAATACAACAAAAAGAAACAAACCAATGCAATATGCTTCAAGTTTTAAACATTGCGAGGGATCTGGTATCTGCCTTCCCCTATGGTATATAGGCACAAGTTTATGTTGTTTAATTGTTATTATTTTCTTGATGCTCATGACCAGTGATAGGAATGGAGCGGGCTTATTCACCTAAACTTCAAGGAACAGAAACAAAAATCGGAGACTTCCTTGCGACAATATTTTTTTCCGGGACATCACTTAAGTAAATTAAAAATTCATGTTATTCGGAATAAGTAATTGGTCTATGTTTGCTTAAAGTTTGAGTCCAAAAAAATAATGGCCATGAAAGCATGAAACAAAGTGTAGGTACATTTTGTTTCGTGCTTTCCAGTTAGGTATATGAATGAAAAAGAATTCAAATATACCTATATGTTACAACCATATTCATTGTGATTTATTTTTCTTTTACCATTTTAATTTTATAAATAAATTGATATAACATGACTCTGTGATATGTTATGGATAGTCTTAAACTTTAGGTAAACATAGACCAATTACTTATTCCAAATAACATTAATTTTTAATTTACTTAAGTGATGTCCCGGAAAAAAATATTGTCGTAAGGAAGTCTCCGATTTTTGTCTCTGTTCCTCGAAGTTTAGGTGAATAAGCCCGCTCCATTCCTATCACTGCTCATGACGCATCAAGAAAATAAAAAAGACTTGTAAAATATTGCCTTAGCTTTACTCAACTCTACAGTCAGTGATCGTCATAAACTGTAGAATCATATGGTTTAGCTTCAAATAAATTTAAAATATTAAAGTCCAAAAGTCCCACACTATTCACATTGACAATCAAAGCGTTAAAGTAGTCTGTTCTCGACAGAGGCACGCTCGAAGGCAAGCGTCAGAAGCCAGACTATGAGATGCTGCTCTCCGACCCCATGCTTAAATTCTCCGGGCTCTACCAGGACGGCTGTTCTGACCTGTACGTGACATGCCAGGTGCTCAGTGATGGAGTGGCCCTAGCGCTGCCAGTGATGACGTCTTATAAGGCGTTCACAAACCGGTGGAAGTAAGTTGTTTCATCCTGTACCGATATTTCAAAACTAAAAAAAGAATATAATACTGTAATTTTTCTTAAATTTAAATTTATTAGTGGTAGTAAAAATTTAAGGTTTTTGAAATAAGGTGTACAACTTTACTCTGATAAGAACTATAAAAATGTAATTATTTGAAGAATCAAATGACTGCCTGTTAGCTGATCGGTTGAAAAGTAAACGTTGACCGTAAAGCACAATTGCCTCTGTACATTGGCTGCGAATGGTCAACATGTGAAAGTGCCGAACTCCATTGCATTGTAGACGGTCACAATCATGGTGTTACAAGTTTATCATACTTTATGCATACATATTATTATTACTATTAAATTCTTTATTGCACTAACATATTGTATTGGTACAAAGGCGTACTTAATGCTAAGTAGCATTTTCTTCCATTCAACCTTGGGTTTGTGGATAAATAGCTTATGTAGATTTTTTTTATTAGTAATCAGAAATCATACATTTATTTCGGCGTAACGAATTTATTGTTGAATGTCAATGTACGTGTTATTGTTATTGCTGTCTATGGGACGAGTTGTGTACGAGCGCCTGCTAGTCACGCTATGTATGATCAGGTACGGCTCTTACGGTTGGTTACGAGATTAGATTAGTCTTGTAACCGGGTAGCTAAATGGGGTAGCTAGCTGGGGTACTATCTGCTAGAAATGAAAGCACTCTATTGCTGTTAAACTATCGCTATATTAAACTGCTACTTAATAACGATAGAAATGATTTAATGAAATACTATGAGTACGCGCGGCGCTGCTGTTTGGCAGTTGCGAACTAAAGTCTGTCTAGTTACGTGAATTGATGGAAATGCGGACTGTACAAAAGATGTGCGGTTAAGCAGCGATAAAGCGAGCGAGCGAATGAAATACAAATGTTCTACAAAATACAAATGTTCCATGAAAGTTTTAAGGAAACCCTGCATGTGGCCAATCAAAAGTACAGAACACTAGTAACCGCCAACTTCCAGCTGGAACGAGTGGGTGACTCTGCCGGCGTTCTACAGCGACTTACCACGGAACGCCATCCTCGCCATGACCATCTACGACTGCGCCGGCCCCGGGAAGGTGATGGTCGTCGGTGGCACCACCATCTCGCTCTTCGGCAAACACGGCATGCTGAGACAGGTGACTGTTAAAGATATTTGGAGTTACTAGATTAGATTAGAACTCTTTATAGTGCAGACCAGAAAATAAAATACATTAAAACGCTTACATCGGCCTCGGTGGCGCAGCGGTTTGGCACGCTGACTGTAAAACCGAAGGTCTCGGGTTCGATCCCCGGCCGGCTCAAACTAGGAAACGAACTTTCCTAATTTGTCTTGCGTCTTGGATGTTATCTATGTATTTATTGTATTAAATCTATCGTCGAGTTAGCACCTATAACACAAGTCATTTAGTTGTGCTTAGTATAGGGCTAACGAGATCTGTGTAGTAATAATAATATTGACCTTTTTTGCATCTACTTAATGAGATGATTTATACAGCGTCCAGTGGTATCTTCACTCACACTAGATGGGTGAAGGGACCACTCCGACGCTGTAGTGCCTGGTACATGGTTTTATAGATGGTGTAGGCTTGCCCAGCACCTATACCATCCTGACAACTTAGTCGGCCTAGCCCACAGGAGAGACTAGTCAATACGTGCGGAGCCAACCAAGCCGCGGGTTTCCTCACGATGTTTTCCTTTACCGTTAGCGTGTGGTATTGCGACTGCGAATTCGCAAATGTGCGTAACTTTGAAATTAAACAAAGTCATTGGTACATGCCCGCACTTGGGATCGAACCTGGGGCTCTCGCTTGCCAGTCCATGGTTCTACCCACTGAGCTACCACCGCTTCTGTGTAATATGCCCATGCATTTTATTATTATTATTAGTTAAAACGCAAAAATTAGCTAAATTCCCGATCTTTCGGCAGTTTTTCGCAGCGGACACACAACAATAACTATAAGTGACTTGAGGATAGAGCTCATACCATCATCATCATATGCCTTTGTGTCCGTTGCGAACGAATTAAGCAGTGGCTAAGAATTTGATACTGTTTTGAATGAATAAAAGTCCCGATTCGAGAGTGGCAGGCCATACTACACACAAATGTGTAAAGTACACTTTGTGCCAAAAGAGCTACTATAATATTAAGGAATATTTAGATGACAATGATGTAAGGAATTCCAGGATGCAAAATGCAGGAGTTTTGTAAAATTTGTGTAAACTCCGTTAAGGAATTTGAAAAGACTATGTTTAGAGTTTTTTTTGTCCATTTTTTCTCCACAATGATCTCGATTTTCAAATGGACACCTAGTTTGACTTGTAACGTTCAATAAGCCGCTGTATCTGCGCTACTTTGAATAAAACCTTTTCATTTCATTTAATTTCATACTACATGTAGGACATATAAAGGAAGCCGGAGTCGGGTCGCTACGGATTTGATGCCGTCTGGTTCACTTCCTCTTTTCTATCTTCCTCTCTCCAGGCACAACAACATAACAACATTTACATACAGGCACATACATTGCTTCTGGTCCCACACTAGGATACCCTGTGTCGTGGGAACCAGAAACAACGACATCACAAACATGTAAACATCCAAGACCTGGGTTTTTTTTGTCCCCAGCCGGGGTTCGAACCCGGGACCTCTTGCATGGTAGGCAAATGCGCTACCGCTACGCCGCTGTCGCAAAAGGGGACTGAGGGACACAAACTGGGGGCTGGGCAGCAGCGCCCCTTGCAGTACAATTCCACCGAACTGCGATCCCCAACACGAATGCCCAGCGTGGGGATTATGGACATTACCCCCTACGATAGCACAACGTGGCGCTCTTTAGGGGAGGGCTATGTCCAGCAGTCCAGCACATGGACTAGTATAGCCTGACGACGACGACGACGAACGGTGATCGGTCCCAAAAGCCGCCATTTCACGCTTGGCGCAGTCTTTAAAGCGTAGTAGCAGTCTCCCGACGCGCCTCTTGGCGTACGCTAACTCACCAAGAATGACAACTCTCTGCAGACTAGTATCCATGCGCTGCACATGCCCCAGCCAACGTAAACGACGCTCATTGGTTGAGGCTGTGAGACCACCTACCCTCACTGCAATAATTGTTGTACTCGCCACTTCAGTCTACCCGTGACCACGGTAAATGCATCTTTGCTGAAACGTCGGGAGTTCAGGTTTTAGATCAATAATCGGGTTATCCTTAACATCCCTTGTATGTCCCCACTGGTGGGGTACGGGTCTCTTCCGACATCGCAGGTTGGTTAGGCCATACGCCACCACGGAGGCCAAGTCTGGGTTGGTGGAGGATTGTAAGACAGTGGCGGGTCTTACTGTCAGAAGTTATCAAGCCGCCCCTAAGGCCTCTGCCATGGCTTAACGACTGCCATAACATGACAGCCGGCACCAACGGCTTAACGTGCCTTGCGAAGTACGGAAGCGCTCAGAAAAATGCCACTAGCGGTAGTCACGGGACGGTCGCCCATCCTGCACCTGACCGCGCCTGTTGTTGCTTCGTCGTCAGGCTATACTAGTCCACTGCTGGACATAGCCCTCCCCTAAAGAGCGCCACGTTGTGCTATCATAGGGGTTAATGCCCATAATCCTCACACTGGGCATGCGGGTTGGGGATCGCAGCTTGGTGGAATTGTACTGTAGTTGCTTAACTCAAGTGATTGATTCCAATCACTTGGTTCGCCTAGGCCACGAGCGCCTCATCAATAATCGGGTTAAGACCAGTTAATACTGGTTTTGATTGTGTTGTGTGACAGTTACTCGGACCCATCCAACTTCTGGCTGCCCTCTAAACAACACTTACATAGGTATAATCATCATCACCAGCCCACCTATGCCCACATTCTTTAACAGGTGTACATAACTTAGAAAACAAAGTCATTGGTAAATGCCGGGATTTCAACCCACGAGCTCACGATTGAGAAAGCGGCGTTCTACCGCTCCCCTAGCACCGCTCTATGTGTGTAAAGATTTTTTTAAAAACCTATTTAGAGGCTAAAAATTTCACCCATGCCGGGATTCGAACCCGCAACCTTTGGCTATCCGTACCAGCGCTCTACCGATTGAGCCAATGGGCGACTAAATTTCACCCATGCCGGGATTCATTTGTTCCTTAGCACGGGTTAGTGCATTAAAAATAAAAATAGTGTAAAGATTTTTTTCCGAAAAAATCTGTGAGATATGGAAAATGTAAGGGAAGGGGAGGGTTAGGTGAAGATAAAAAGTACCCGGAACCGGCGTGCGTGCATGCAACGACTTATGAACGTTGATTAAGTGAACGTGATCTGTCGGGATCGTCGCAAGTGGCAGTCCCTGGTCTCTGCCTACTCCTCTGGGATTCAGGCGTAAAATTATGTGCATGGAAAACGTATGAGGGAGAACGCGATTTAAAATCCGTCAGAAAAAAAATCGGCGGCAATATTATTCGCAACGCGTTCTAAGCCTAAAAGGCAAAAAATATATTGTGTGCAATAAACAATATTGTTATCTATTTAATCTTATGCTAATAAGTACAAATTATTTGAAATGCCATAATAATGCGAATCGTACTAATGATGATGACGATAATGTGGTATTCACGCTGCATTAGACGATCGTACCTCGTGGAACGCGTTTCGGTACTTGTCTATAAATTGACACGTCATAAAGTACCTAAACTACATATTTATATAGAACTATCTGTGACAGCGGTGGTAGCTCAGTGGGTAGAACCATAGACAGGCAAGCGAGAGCCCCAGGTTCGATCCCGAGTGCGGGCATGTACCAATGACTTTGTTTAATTTCAAAGTTACGTACATTTGCGAATTTGCAGTCGCAATACCACACGCTAACGGTGAAGGAAAACATCGTGAGGAAACCCGCGGCTTGGTTGGCTCCGCACGTATTGACTAGTCTTTCCTGTGGGCTAGGCCGACTAAGCTGTCAGGATGGTATAGGTGCTGGGCAAGCCTACACCATCTATAAAACCATGACCCAGGCACTACAGCGTCGGAGTGGTCCCTTCATCCATCTAGTGTGAGTGAAGATACCACTGGACGCTGTATAAATCATCTCATTAAGTAGATGCAAAAAGGCCAATATTATTATTATCTGTGCCCCGCGGTGCGACCCGCGGCTTATCTATATTCCAATGGGAATAAGATGTTTTCCCGAGTTTTTGTGTATATTTGGTAGTTCTGAAAATATAACGACCTCGCTGACGCAGCGGTTCGGCACACTGTCTGTAAAACCGAAGGTCTCGGGTTCGATCCCCGGCCGGTTCAAAATAGGAAACGAACTTTTCTAGTTGGTCTCGGGTCTTGGATGTTATCTATTGTATTAAACACAGAACACTGATCTGTGGTATTAAATCTATCGTCGAGTTAGCACCTGTAACACAAGTCATTTACATAGTTGTACTTAGTATAGGACTAACGAGATCTGTGTAATATGTCCATGAATATTTATTTATTATTATGTCTTAGGCTCATGAATAAGGCAAAACAACGTTCGCGGTGTCAGCTAGTATTTTAATACCAAAGTCTAAAACGAACCAGTCAAATCTCATTTGCAAATCGCATTTCTATTTGCCTTTGGCTGCGTCTTTGTTTTGTTCTTTGGTGTGGCATGCCGGTTGTCGTGGGGTCGATTCTCACTGTGGGCAGCAGTACATTTGTACAAGCCTCAGTCTGGGTGTATTTGCATGTTTGTGATATCATTGTCTGGTTACCATAGCACCGGGTATAATGTTTGGGGACCAGGGCAGGAACGATTGTGTTGTATGGAAAGTAGTTGACCTTTTGGAAAGTGGTCTTATTGGGAAGTTGACGTTTTGGGAATTGGTCTTTTTTGACAGTTGACCTTTTGGGAAGTGTTCTTTTTTGGCAGTTGACCTTTTGGGAAGTAGTCCTTGTCGACCGAAACGACCGCAAGATTATTATTTTCTACAGACGCTACCATAGATCTCTACGATTTGGGAAACCCTGAGATGCGAGGTATTTGACCCAAGGGAACTGTTGCAGAGATGATATATGTACGAGTATATAAATAAATAAATAAATAAATAAATAAATAAATAAATAAATAAATAAATAAATAAATAAATAAATAAATAAATAAATAAATAAATAAATAAATAAATAAATAAATAAATAAATAAATAAATAAATAAATAAATAAATAAATAAATAAATAAATAAATAAATAAATAAATAAATAAATAAATAAATAAATAAATAAATAAATAAATAAATAAATAAATAAATAAATAAATAAATAAATAAATAAATAAATAAATAAATAAATAAATAAATAAATAAATAAATAAATAAATAAATAAATAAATAAATAAATAAATAAATAAATAAATAAATAAATAAATAAATAAATAAATAAATAAATAAATAAATAAATAAATAAATAAATAAATAAATAAATAAATAAATAAATAAATAAATAAATAAATAAATAAATAAATAAATAAATAAATAAATAAATAAATAAATAAATAAATAAATAAATAAAATAAATAAATATTCATGGACATATTACACAGATCTCGTTAGCCCTATACTAAGTACAACTAAATGACTTGTGTTATAGGTGCTAACTCGACGATAGATTTAATACAAGAAATACATAGATAACATCCAAGACCCGAGACCAACTAGAAAAGTTCGTTTCCTAGTTGGAGCCAGCCGGGGATCGAACCCGAGACCTTCGGTTTTACAGTCAGCGTGCCAAACCGCTGCGCCACCGAGGCCGTCGATACGATAATATACGATGTGCGATTCAAATAAGTTCTCGTGGATTATACAAATTTATTACTGAGATAAAGCCGATATTTTTCAGCCGAAGATATAATGTAACGCTTGATTTTAATTTTGCATTTTAAATTACTTTTAATAAGACAAGACACCGAAAGGGGGGCCCGATTGAACGCGACCCGTTGTATAGAATTTCCGCCCCGTTTCTCCTGTAAGGGTTTCGTCCCATCTCTTCAGTACATTTTGTATGAAAGGTTTTACGTGTTTAGGTTAGTTATTCTTCCTATCTTAGTACGTCCCCACTGCTGGGGCACGGGTCTCTTCCTGCATCGCAGAAAAGTTAGGCCATACTACACCACGGGGGCCAAGTTCGGGTTGGTGGGAGATTGTAAAACAGTGGCCTTATTGACAGAAGCTATCAAGCCGCCCATAAGACCTGTGACATGGCTTAACGACTGACATTATATGACAGCCGGCACCAACGGCTTAACGTGCCTTGCGATGCACGGAAGCGCTCGTAAAAAATGCCACTAGCGGTAGTCACGGGATGGTCACCCATCCAGCACCTGACCCCGCCTGTTTTGCTTAACCTTAGCAATTGATTCCAATCACTCGGTTCCATTAGGCCACGAGCGCTTCAGGCTCGGGTTAGTTATTATAGTAACTTAAAAGGTATCCGATGCCGTCTTAATTCAACCCCACCTCTGTACGAAAAATGTATCGTTATCTAACCATTATTTGTATACGGCAAAGCTTATTAGGTATATGTAAACCTTTTAATTATACTATTTTTATCTTTAATGCACTAAACCGTGCTAAGGACAATTTTACAAACCTATTTTCTTTCCAACTGAGCTAATGGGCGACTTGCCCATTAGGTCAGTTGGAAAGAGCGCTGGCACGGATAGCCAGGGTTCGAATCCCGGCATGGGTGGAATTTAAGAGCGGTGATAGCGGAGCGGTGTAGAACTCCGGCTTCTCGATCGAGAGACCGTAGGTTCGAACCCGGCATGTACCAATGACTTTGTTTTCTAAGTTATGTACATTTGTGAAATTATAGTAGCAATACTACTCGCTGACTGTGAAGGAAAACATCGTAAGGAAACCCTAGTGTCTTGAGGTGTTAGCGTACCTCAGCGCTTGCTACGTACAATGGCCCAACTATGAGGCTAAGTGCGGAAATCTCAGGTCTAACTAACATGGGTGGAATTTTTAGACTCTAAATAGGTTTTTAAACCTTTTAATGTAATCTAACCTATTGAGACTACCTTCTCCACGTCACCTGTTGGTTGGCTAGAATAAAATACTATTTAGTATGAAGCCCGCCAATTGTTCAATCTTTACAGGTACAATAAAGAATTTAATAATAATAATGTTCGGACACCCCTCCGTCTTGCGTAATTAATGAGCAACTCTCAAGTGAATTATCGATTCGGCATTATTCTACAAGGTGTAACGAAATAATACCTGTCAATATCGACAACTTTTATAAGTCCCGCACTCGAACAACCGGATTAAGACCACACTCATTTGGGAAACAAAATGTGATCGCATAAAATATTGTAAGAGAATTTCAGATTTTAGCTGGGGTGCGTTTTACTATAGGAAAATCGGCTGTACAACACATTGTGATTCCGCAAGTGTTAACCTTCCAAGGAAAATCTAATATTTTTTTCGCGATTTCAATGTTTTCCCCATACCATAAGTGGTTCGTATGGACGAGCAAAATTCACCATTTTGAATGAACAAGTTTGGGAATTATATTCTTTTTTTTTATGCACTAACCCGTGCTGAGGACATTTTTTTAAAAACCTATTTAGAGGCTAAAAAATCCACCCATGCCGGGATTGTACGTAATACAGAGAATATTGTAAAGCGGTTCGAAATTTCTGGTAAAAAATGGGATGTTGGTGAGTCGCCCATTAGGTCAGTTGGAAAGAGCCCTGGCACGGATAGCCAGAGGTCGCGGGTTCGAATCTCGGCATGGGTGGAATTTTGAGCCTCTAAATAGGTTTATAAAAAATTTTCGGGAATTTTATTTATAGCCTAAAAATAATGCAATAACCAGCCCCGTAGGCTGAGAGTGGTGCGACGCGGCCCCAAGCTTGATCAGCTGAGATAAATTAATAAACATATTTATGTTATGTATTTTACGAGTGGAATCACTCGAGAAGGGTACAGTCGGCAGCAGGTCAGCCTTTAAAATTTTGTTGCAAATCGGTCACATAACGTACCAGCGTAGAGTGCACGCGTGTCATGGTTGATGGACTGTACCTACCTAGATATGGTCACATACTTATGACGGCTTTATCAAGTCGGCAAAACGTCTAGAAAACGCCCCCAGTGTTCTTTCATGCTGCGAACAGCAGGCGCATTCATTTGGATATTTTGATAACGACTGAGTTATTAGAGTTTTTTTTAGTTTCAAGATGGAATTCACTTAAAAGTTTTCGGTCCAATTAAGCCTCATTATCTTGAAATTGTCTTGAATGGTGACAAAGCTACTGTTTATAATAGTAATTAGGCTTCTCCAGTAATATTCCAGACAAGTATAAATTGTGAAACCGATCATAACATCCGCGTACCAACGAACGTGAAACTCCTAAAACGTAGCAACGATGGGCAACGGAACTTCAACTCTTACCCTATGCAGAAAGTGCTATATTTCCCTGCTGACTGGTATTAAAACCTTCTGTTTTGCATGCAAAAAGGGCATGTTCGACCTGCGTGTTTGGCCCGGCGTGGAGGGCAGCGAGAAGACGCCGGGCAAAGCGCCGGACAGGGGCAAGGAACAGATGCAGCGGCTCGCCAAGCTGGCCAAGAAGCATCGAAATGGACATCTGCCTAAGGTACTTACTTACTCCGCTAGCGGTGCATGATAGGAGCCTCCCCGAAAGACGTATACACTAACCCCCTTATTCATAATGGTCCGATAACTTAAAACAGCTGCTAAAGAGTGTTATTTTTCCTTCTGACTTAGGTCAATAGAAGAAGACAGAGTGTGAATTAGCGATGCTTAAAGTTAGCAGACTATTATGAATAAGGGGGTAAGTGCGTACGTCTGGCGTCTTGGGCAGCAATCAGCGAGTGTTTTACGCCGATTGGCAAATCCTTTTACCACGGTGGCTTGTCATCGACACGCTAAGTCTCCACTGGGTCTGAAGAAGTCGCCACTTCTCTTTGTCCTGCGCTCCTGGGTCAATTAGAAAGGGTGGGAGAGGATCGGGGGGTGAAGAAGGCATACGCTTTTGTCGCCGAAAATTCCGCGAATCCGCAACGAGCGATTCGCGAATTCTTTTATATAATAAGAACGGCAAAGTTGTGGAACACGATGCCATCGTCTGTCTTTCCGGAGACGTAACCTGGGTGTCTTTAAAAGTAGAGTCAACCGGCATTTAACAGGTAAGCACCTATCATCGCAGACCCCGTGTTCGCTTACCATCAGGCGGGATTGGGGTCAAGTTTAACCTGACTTTAAAAAAAAAGCCTGGGGCTTCCAAGCAGTCAAATACCGTTTGGAAGCCCCAGATATCGCTGGAAGGACGAAGTGGTCAAGGACCTGCGTGCGCCTAAGGTAAAATGAGATAATATCAAGGACTTTTCACGTTGACTGTGACGGAAATCCGCGGCGTGGTTGGCGACTTGTTTTTTCTGTAGGGTAGGCCGATTAAGCTGTCACGACAGGACATTTTTTATGGTTACTTAGGACTTAGATCCTATGTGTGTCCCAGGCACTGCAGCATCCGAAATCCTTGGTCCCTTTACCCATCTAGTGTAAGTGAGGGTGCCACTGGACGCTGCCTAAATCATCACGTAGAGGTCAAGATTTTACTGTTAAAGGTCAACGTTCTTGGATAATATCTACACCGTGAATTTAGGCTGGTTTGAAACCTATATCAAAACATGCCCTAACAATAGTTATCGAATACGCTGGTTTGTTTTTTTTTTAAAAAAAAAGCTTTTCCAGAAATATCTCGACACAAACTCGAATCTATTTTTTTTACGTAGCCTCTATGATTGTACCCACTGCTGGGCAAAGGCCTCTCCCAATTCAGTCCAGAGTTTTCTGTCTTGGGCCACCTCAGAGCACTCCGGCAGATTGTTGTCGAGATCATCTCTCGAAAGTTCTATAAGAACCATTAAAGCTGACTGCAGCCAGAGCGGTAAGGGCGTGCCTTTTGTGCGCGGTTCATTGTTCTGATAAACGAAGAAGCGGTACTAATAGCTTGCGAATTTTTTAACCAATATTTATCAATGCCTGTACGTAATACAGAGAGTTTTCGAAATTACACTGATGTCATTAGCTCAATTGGGAGAGCGCTGGCACGGTTAGCCAGAGGTCGCGGGTTCGAGTCTCGGCGTGGCAATTTTTAGCCTCTAAATAGGTTATTAAAATATTTATCAACTCATTTTTTAAATATATTTGAACTTAATAATCTAATTATCAAACATTAATAATAACTAATGACATAACCGCGTCATTCAAATTTAAATTTAGACTGACATATTCGGCTAAAAGGCTGCCGCACACGTATCGTAAACGATCGGTCTGTAACAGGCCACTGTAGACTTTATTTGTATTGTGACAGTAGTATGCAAGCCTTTAACCGGTCCGTCCAGTTTGTCCATTTTTGGGCATTACATTATAGGTGGAATTCGTGACTTTTCGGTTCATAACACGCGCGCGCATTAAGTGGTCGATTTGTGTGTGTTGCTTTTCCAATGATTTTATTTTGCTGCTTTTGTGTCCCCAAAGTCAGGTGAATTGATGTGGACTTTGTCAATATTTTTAAGGTGACTCGTAATTTTAATTAAAGCGGAGGGATCTATATTATTTGAACCATAAGGAAATTTGTTTCGCTTTGTTTTATAGCCTATAAACGTGACAGTACAGGCCTTCTCTCAGAGAGAGAGTGTAAGGGCTTTTACCCCGCGTGTCCTCCGCAGATTGACAATTTCAAGCGTTGCGGTATGTGAACACCCCAGAATCTCAGGTTTCCTCACGAGGTTTTCCTTCATACTAGTTTAGTTTTTTTATTATCAGTTACTTTCCTTACGTTACCCTGATTTATTTATTCAGGAAGCCTGATTAAAATGGTTACGTTGAACACAATAAAATGAAATGTTTTGTTTACAAACACAAAATGTTTACTTAATAAACGTCAATTTTTTTTAAACTATACGGCTTGCATCCGTACCCCATAGATTACATTGACCCTGCCGTAAAAATACACAGAAGAATATGTCGCTATTAATAACATATTTTACTAGCTGACTCGGCAAACGTTGCTTGTTTTGCCATATTAATTAGCCTCCGAACTATTCTCAGATCTAATTTATGTTCTTTTTAATCCACTAACCCGTGCTAAGGACAATTCTAAAATTTCACCCATGCCGGGTTTCGAACCCGCGACCTCTGGGTTAGCCAGAGGTGCCAGCGTTCTTCCAACTGAGCTAATGGGCGACTACCGAAATCCGTGAAATTTCGAACCTCTTTACAATACTCTCTGTATTACGAACAGGCAGCAGTCAGGTCTAATTTGCTCATTTCAGGTGGACTGGCTCGACCGGCTGACCTTCCGCGAGATTGAAATGATCAACGAGAAGGAGAAGCGGAGCTCCGACTACATGTACCTCATGATTGAGTTCCCGAGCGTCCAGATCGACGGCATTGACGTGAGTCTCTTCTGGTGTAATGTGATATCACCCCTTGGTTGGTCCCCACTGCTGCGGCACGGGTCTCGTCCTGCATCGCAGGAAGGTTAGGCCACACCCCACCACAGGAGCCAAGTCCGGGTTGGTGGAGCATTGTAAGACATTGGCGGGCCTTACTGTCAGAAGTTATCAAGCCGCCCCTAAGGCCTCTGCTATGGCTTAACGACTGCCATTACATGACAGCCGGCACCAACGGCTTAGCTTGCCTTACGAAGCACGGAAGCGGAAAAAATGCCACTAGCGGTAGTCACGGGGCCGTCAGCCATCCAGCACCTGACCGCGCCTGCTGTTGCTGTTGTTGTAATTATCTTCAGTTTGCAATAAAATATAATAATATCGGAAATGTGGCCTTCTCTACCTGCCTATATTTAACATACAAGCATACAAACATATAGCGGGTGGTACTGGAGTGATCCGGAATAGTAGTTTATGATACTGTTGCATAGTAAGGGTGCTTTAGCACTAGTGTGTTTTTTATAGTATCACACGAGTGTTATAAGACCAAGTTATGTACAGTGTCGTACACTACTTTATCTTTTTGTCAAATTTTACATTTAAAAAGTTTTTTAAATGTAAAATGTTGGCGCCAAGGCGCAAACATCGACGCATGCGTGTTGCGTCGCCGCGGACTCGTTCATTGAAACCTTTTTTTTTTAAAGTAGAGCCTCAACTTTCTTGGTGCAGCTGGAGGTTGTATAGGTGTATCGTTATGATTAAAAAGTTTTATTTAGATACAGGTGTCCACACAAGGCCTGTATCGTAATAGTTTATTTTTATTTTTGGCCTACGCGTAATGTTTGTCATAAGAGTTTTGTTTTCAGTTTTATAATCTTTGTACTATAGTATCAGAGTAGATAAAAATACATACTATCAAAATTTCTTCACAGAGAAATTGGTGGGCAGTAGGTAATCTATGCCCAGCAGTGGGTTGATGTGGGCTGATTATAGATAGATAGATAGGTAATTTATAGTAAGCATAATATTATCCCTGTGGTATTTGTTTTCAGCACGCTGTGGTGTACTACGAGCAAGACGGTGACGAGATGTACCAGTTCCGAGCTGAGGCCGAGGTCGTCACCGTGCCCGACTATGAGATATTGCAGGTTGGTGCAAACATCATTATCATTGGTATCATCAAGCCCAACGTTGCCAACGGTTAAAATTAAAAGCGCTTATCTATTAGATACCACCTTGCACTTGAGATTATTATTTTTAACTAGCTGACCCAGCGAACTTCGAACCGCCTACCATCGATTCTTTATTTTTTTCCCTTGAACCATCCTCGTAGTTCAAGGGAATATTCTAAACAAAGAATTAGCAAAATAGGTTCAGCCGCTCTCGAGATTTGCGCTTACCAACGCATTCATCGATTAATATTTATACTATAGACTAGGGGGCGAGCCCCCTGCGCGCTTACGCGCGCCAACCCCCAGCCGCTCCGAGCTGCGCTCTCCGCGGCGCTCGGCCTAGGGCCTCGCTAGACACTTATTGTAGTGAATTGTTGCATGGGAACATGTATGGTCTCGGCCTTCGGCCTCGGCCTGGACGGAGCTCGGCCTTCGGCCTCGCCGCGGCGGGGTTCCTCGTGCCCGCTCCGCGGAGCTCGGCCTCCGGCCTCGCAAGTTTGTCTCTTTTTGCTCTTGCGCTGGTACTTGTGCGCCGTAAACTGAACGGTCTCGGCCTTCGGCCTCGGCCTGGACGGAGCTCGGCCTTCGGCCTCGCCGCAGCGGGGTTCCTCGTGCCCGCTCCGCGGAGCTCGGCCTCCGGCCTCGCGAGTTTGTCTCTTTTTGCTCTTGCGCTGGTACTTGTGCGCCGTAACCTGAACGGTCTCGGCCTTCGGCCTCGGCCTGGACCGAGCTCGGCCTTCGGCCTCGCCGCGGCGGGGTTCCTCGTGCCCGCTCCGCGGAGCTCGGCCTCCGGCCTCGCGAGTTTGTCTCGTTTTGCTCTTGCGCTGGTACTTGTGCACCGTAACCTGAACGGTCTCGGCCTTCGGCCTCGGCCTGGACGGAGCTCGGCCTTCGGCCTCGCCGCGGCGGGGTTTCTCGTGCCCGCTCTGCGGAGCTCGGCCTGCGGCCTCGCAAGTTTGTCCCTTTTTGCTCTTGCGCTGGTACTTGTGCGCCGCAATTTGAATGGTCTCGGCCTTCGGCCTCGGCCTAAACGGAGCTCGGCCTTCGGCCTCGCCGCGGCAGAACTTTTTGTGCCCGCTTCGCGAAGCTCGGCCTCTCGTTTGTCTCATTTCTCTACTGAAAAGACAATTTTAGTACTAAATCTCCATACAAAAATTTGTCATTTTCAATCATCAATATCTCGGCCGCCATCTTGAAATTCCAATATGTCGGATTTTTCTCATATACCTGGGTCCTTTGGCAACGCGATGCCGCTTACGGCATATCTCCAGCATATGCCCAGTTGGCTGCCGACTTTTTTGCGCAAAGGTCGATTTTTCGGTCGGCTATATCTGCGCCGCCATTTTGAATTTCGAACAACCAAAATTTTTTTTTTCAATCGGATCACTAAAACACCATTCTATCAAAATTTCATTCAAATCGGTCGGTAAACGACAGAGTTAGCACCCTCGCGTAGTGGAACGCGTTCGAAATTCAAAAATCGGCTCCATAGGATGGCCGTATATCGTACATTCCCTACAACTTTGTCATACATCATTTTCGTCCAACTCGTGCCATTTCCGAGAAAACGTATTATGTTAGATCAGTGAGTATACCGGATTGTAGCTTTATATATATATAATAAAACATAAATAGTGACTTTTAACAAGTGCGTTATCTGAACAAGAAAATGGTGATATACCTTCATATAAATACATATAGTTAATGTATAGGTACAGCAAAATTACTTAATTAGAGAGAAACAATTCCATTACTCTTCTTTTAAATAGAGCCGGAGACGGGGGGCGCCCTATCGCAACCGGCAGCTCATTCCGCAGCACAGCTAAATCCCCCATTCCCAAATTCTCAAATCTACCCCACTCGTTCTGACATCCGCCTGCAGCATAAGCACATTCTCCCCACCTCTCCAGGAGAACCTGGTGGAGGCGAAGCAGCACCGCCTAGCGCGGTCCCTCCGCTCGGGCGCCTGGCGGGACGCCAAGCCGACGGCGGCGGAGCGCGACCAGCTGGCCGCGGTGGTCGCGGCGCCCCCGGGCCGCCCCCTGCCGGCCGACGAGCAGGACTTACTGTGGAAGTTCCGGTTCTACCTGTCCTCGCACAGGAGGGCGCTGACGAAGTTCCTCGAGTGCGTCAACTGGAACCGGCCGGGTGAGGGGCGTTCCCTTGGGAGAACATAGAGAGTGTTCCTTAGTGATTCGCGATACTCGCACACAGTTGTGTATTAAACGGGTCCGAGTGCTTAGTGCGAGTTTGACAGATCCAATCGAATAACTTTACTACCGCGTTAATCGAGCATTGAGTAGTGAGTATGAGTAAGTTAACCGTTCGAACTGGCAAAACGCTGTCACAGTTCAACTCGCACTCGCGTTTATTCGTGTTTTGGCTGGTAAACGTGTTCACTTCTCAACGTGAACCATTACAACTCGCACTCAGCAATTTTAATTTCCATACTTGTCCCTGAAAAACTTGTCGCTGAAAAACACTCACTGAGTGCTTAGTGCGAGTTTTTTTAATAGTCGATCGTGTTAACGTAAACTCGTTGGTATGGCATCGAGGAAGCGCCACCTAGCGACAAGTATGGAAATTAAAATTGCTGAGTGCGAGTTGTAATGGTTTACGTTGAGAAGTGAAAACGTTTACCAGCCAAAACACGAATAAACGCGAGTGCGAGTTGTACTGTGACAGCGTTTTGCCAGTTCGAACGGTTAACTTACTCATACTCACTACTCAATGCTCGATTAACGCGGTAGTAAAGTTATTCGATTGGATCTGTCAAACTCGCACTAAGCACTCAGGGCGCTATGTCGCTCATTAGGGGAGGGCTATGTCCAGCAGTGGACTACATAATATAGTCAGAAGAAGATAGAATATTCTTTATCATACACTTTTTTTTGTAGCCTATAAACGTCCCATTTCTGGCCTCTCAGAGAGAGAGATAGTGTGGGCTTAATTATCACGCGTGCCCACCGCGGATTACACGAAAATAAAAGTAACAAAAATGTAGTAAAAAGTAACATTATATCAAAATATAGTAGATTAGATTACCACGAAGTTATAGATTTAGTAGCAACACCACTTCCGGGACCACGGCACCTGAAAAAGTGCCGAAACGTTGGAAAATTTTAAAAATGTAATAAACGAGCATAAATCCGTATAAAAACAGTTTTAATTATGACTACTGCTCGTGTTAACCTTAGAAAACACCACTTGCGAACTGTGAAGGAAAACATCGTGTGGAAACCTAAGTGTCTGAGGTCTGAGGAACTACGATTGCCACGCGTTAGCACGCATGGTAATTTAGCCCTCGACGAGAAGGCGTGTACCCTGTGGTAGGATGTTTATAGGCTATAGAAAAAAAGTGAAGAAATGTTGTGAATTGTCTACCATACAATTTTCTCTGTGGTAGAATTCTTTCGCCCTGAAAGAATTAGTTAGCCGCGAAACCCGCAACATTCTCTCTCTCTCTCAGTGCGAGTAGTCTCTGAAAAGGTACCAGCCGTCTTATCATAGTTTCATGTCCATTGCAGGCGAAGTGCGGCAGGCCCTGGCGATGATGCAGCAGTGGGCGCCAATGGATGTGGAGGACGCGCTTGAGTTGTTGACACCCAACTTCACACACCCTGCCGTGCGGAAGTACGTACATCATATAAATATCTGTTTCAGCATTAAAAAGTAATTTTCACATTTTAATGCAAAGATTTCCGCAAAGGAACGTTCGTTTGTTTTTACAATTCAATGCAAAATACTAAACAAAATATCTAACCTATATATGATATATGATATATTGCAGAAGTTTTTTTCTTTTTTCTTCGTTTCCATGTTGTGTTTAGAAATGCAAATTAATTTTATGTTACGCAACTGTTCTGATCTTCCTTACAAAAAGAAATAAATTTTAAAATAAAATAGGTTATCAAAAACATTACAACACTCTCTGCTGACTCGAATTGGTACGAATTTCACGTACGTTCGGCGGTAAAGACGTACTCCTATAAAATTTAATTACTAAGTTTAGTGATTTAACACTAAACTTGAAAATGTTTTTAGAAAAGCCAAGTTTATACATGATAATAATATAGTTTCAACTAGCACATCAATGTTATTGTGTAATATATGTAAACATGTAAATGGGGCGCGTTGTTCAACGATCGAAGTTCAACCTTGAATGATACAATGCAACATATTAGTAGAATGAAACGTATGTATTCTTTGCCTCAGATACGCAATATCAAGACTCAAGCAAGCCCCAGATGATGATCTGCTGCTGTATTTGTTGCAACTGGTCCAAGCCCTCAAGTATGAGAACTTTCAGGAAATCCATGACGGTAACTATCTAGCTGTTTTCCCAAACAATGGTAATATTGGGAATAAAGACGCCATAGTTCTTCGGTCCTAGGACCTGGAGCAGTTTTATATTAAAATAAATAAGCCTAAATTAAAGTCAGAGTATTGCCTAGCGACTCGCGATGCTCATACATATTTATAAATTAAAACGGTCTAATTAAGATTATTTATTAGGTAAAACGTAATAATGTACAGTGCTACACAAGAAATAAGTCTCGCGGATGTACCTGCGCAGATGACCAAATTTTGGATGTGCGGCAAGTTGATCGACCAATCAGATAGTTTCATTTTATGGCAGGCCGCGCGCCTTTGTTTCTATTGGTTGATTCAACGTCATCGATGCAGGTGACTATTAGTTTGGCAATATTAGCGTGAGCGAAATAGGTAGCGCTACTGCGGCAATCAATTCTGCACCTTAACCGTATCGGTTAAAGATCATCTTGAATGTACTTATAGCATCGGGTACTTTCGTTACACTTCTTCCTTGTCTGCGCGAACGTAGATTCCCGAAGGGACTTTTATGATGTGTAGTACTGTACCTTAATTCCCGACGTTTATACAAGTGACTTGTGGGTTGACCATCTAGCCTCAATACAATAATTGATAGCACTCGCCACTTCAGTCTACCCGACACCACGGCAACTGCAACCCTGCCGAAACTTCGGGAATTATGGTGGTTTTAGCTTACGTTTTAACCTAGCAGTTCTACTCGCCAACGCGAGTAACTTTTGCTCTCGAGGAAATTTCTAAATCTCGAAATCAAATTAAAAAAATATCGTCGAAAGAAGTATCATCGGACACATACATTTTAATGTAAGTTTAATGGAACAGCTGATATTTTTTTTTAATTCGGAATGTTTTCATGTACATTCGAATATATTATGCTCTGTTTAAACGCTAACGAAGACAACGAGTAACATGCCTCAAAATTAAATTGGAGTGGTATTGTATTTATACGAAAAGCAATCGCTCGCACTTTATATTTTTTAAAGTTAGTCAAATAATCAGTAAAACTTTCGCCTATGCATCTACATAATGAAATGATTTATACAGAGCGTCCAGTGTCACCCTCACTCACACTTAATAGGTGAAGGGACCACTCGGACCTTTGGTGTTTTTTAGATAGATTAGGCTTGCCCAACACCTATACCATCCAGACAGCGTAGTCGGCTTGGCCCACAGGAGAGTCAAGCAAAACAATGATTATACTAAACACTAATGTTGAAAAACTTAAAGAGATTGTACTTCGAGAGCCCTCAACCTATTTATAACTTGTTTGTGTACAGAGTACGCGCGAATATCGTGCGGCAAAGACGCGGTATATTCGGACGGCGAGGGGAAACTGACGCAGAGTGGACACCGCGGGAGCCAGGCGAGCCTTCTGTCCACTTCAGGTAAACACAGTCTTGAAAAAACGCGATACTTCATAAACACTCGTCAAATCAAGCTTTACTAGTCTGACGCCAAGAACATACTTGAACTGCGTTTGAAGAGTGACTGTGCCGCGAGTGAGCTCTGGAGGAGATCGTGTGGTGTGTGTAAGGTACCTGGAGTTTCTGAGGGTAGATTCAAATACACTCTCGTATCAAATACACCGGCAGGCTGAGCTGTGAGTGTCACTCGATCATTGGACAGCGAGCCGGACGGTCGTTAGCGTAAGCGAGCCAATAATAAATACACTAATATTATCTAATGTATAATATATGTATTACAGATCTAATATATATGTATTTATTGGGAAGAGAGGGTGATCGTGCTCTTCGACTATAAAGGAATTTGGTCCTTTATAGTCGAAGAGGAAAACGACATCACAAACGTGTAAACATCCAAGACGTGGGATTTTTTTTGTCCCCAGCCGGGGTTCGAACCCGAGACCTCTTGCATGGTAGGCAGATGCGCTACCGCTGCGGAGGTCGTCACGTTCAACTGTTCACCTTTTTCATATTTGGTTCGGTTGTTCAGTTTTGTTCATATTTTGACGTTTGTCCAGGCTTGACGTCGACGGAGATGACGTCATCGACGATCAGCCGCCGCTCCGTGGACGCGGCCGCTCTAGAGGAGTCAGCCGCTGCAGACGATAACTCTGCCAGCGTCGTCAACAATAGTAGCGTCATTGACAATGACAACGCTTGCAGGTGAGACGGGAGCAGGACACGGCGGTAGGCCTTACATTTCAGACATTTTTTTTGTATTTTTTATGGCATCAGCAACAGTACTGTATTTAAGTAAGCCAAGATATATTTATACTATTTTTATTTTTAATGCACTAACCCGTGCTAAGGACAATTTTAAACACCTACGTAATACAGAGAATAGTGTAAAGATCTATTTAGAGGTTAAAAATTCTACCCATGCCGGGATTCGAACCCGCGACCTCTGGCTATCCGTGCCAGCGCTCTATCCAACTGAGCTAATGGGCGACTCACCGGCATCAGTGAAATTTCGAACCTCTTTACACTATTCTCTGTATTACGTACGTACATGGGTGGAATTTTTAGCCTCTAAATAGGTTTTTAAAATTGTCCTTAGCACGGGTTAGTGCATAAAAATAGTATAATAGTGTAAAGATGTTAAAAATTTCACTGATGCCGGTGAGTCGCCCATTAGCTCAGTTGGAAAGAGCGCTGGCACGGATAGCCAGAGGTCGCGGGTTCGAATCCCGGCATGGGTGGAATTTTTAGCCTCTAAATAGGTTTTTTCAAGATATATTTACTTTGCGACTTTCTTTTATTCTGTAATTACTCATAGTATATCATTATTGAAGCGCTCGTGGCATAGTCCAACCGAGTGATTGGAATCCACCACTTGACTTAAGCAACAACAGGCGCGGTCAGGTGCAGGATGGAAGACAGTCCCGTGAGCACCGTTAGTGGCATTTTTCCGAGCGCTTCCTTGCTTCGCAAGGCACGTTGAGCCGTTGGGGCCGGCTGTCATGTAATGGCAGTCGTTAAGTTAGTCAGAGGTGTTATGGGCGGCTTGATAACTTCTGCCGGCCCGCCGCTGCCTTACAATCCTCCACCAACCCGGACTTGGCCCTCGTGTTGGAGTATGACCTAACCTTCCTGCGATGCAGGAAGAGACTCGTGCCTCAGCAGTGGGGACATACAAGGGTTGATATCGATATCATTATTGTAGTTAGCCCCTCTAGCATGACCACCAAAACACGATATGATAAAGCGATTTATCATGTTGAACTGTCAAAAAACGTTGGATATTCATATAACCGCCATATTTAAATTTTAATAAAGGATTAAACTGTTTTTTGACAGTTCAACATGATAAATCGCTTTATCATATCGTGTTTTGGTGGTGATGCTAGAGGGGCTGGGCAGGTTATCTAACCTGAGTCCCTTTTAGTTATACATAATAAATAAACCCGTGAATAGACCCATTTATTGTGTGAGCATCGCGAGTCATTAAGAAATAGTAAATGACCTATTTAGAGGCAAAAATTCCACCCATGCCGGGACTCGAACCCGCGACCTCTTTCTAACCGTGCCAGAGATTTTTTAGCCTCTAATGTTTTTTTTTTTTTTAGTTAGCCTGTTTTGTGTCCCACTGCTGGGCAAAGGTTAAAGCAAAGCCTCTAAATAGGTTTTTAAAATTGTCCTTAACACGGGTTAGTGAATTAAAAAGAATATAATAGTAAATGAGCCACCCTGTATACTTATTTCTCCCGGCAGCGACGACAACCCAAGCCTGGCCGCGTTCCTGATTCAGCGCGCGCGCTCCAAGCCCGCTTTAGCGAACTACCTGTACTGGTACTTACTCATCGAGTGCGAGGACCAAGATGGCCGCTCGCCGCAGGACCACGCCGTCAGAGCCATGTACCTGGCCGTCATGAAGACCTTCTCGCACCAGCTGGCCAAGGGTAAGGAAGACGGGGAAAATATTTAGGTGAAGTCTGGTTACACCTGACACAGAGTAATCTAGTTTGGCGAACAGACGCCATCTTCGTACATTTTTATGAAAATAAGGTTTTTGCATTTCTATTGTATAGTACTCTACAGCTGAAATATTATTTTATTGAATGACACAACATATGACATAAAGTAAATTGACATCGGCGTAAGTCAATTCAATTCAAGATAGAAAATAATTTTTTTTTATCTTGGAATATAATTCTTTATTATTAATTAGGTTAACACATTTATTTTGTTTAATTTTATCTTTCATGGACTGAGATTCAATACCTCGGCTTCCTTAATGTCGTTGCAAATAGGACTTACAGCCCTAAGGCTGACTGTGTTAATAAGAAAAGATGGATCCCCGTTTGATAAAACGTTTTGGGGTCAAATACCAAAGTTGAAGACACTGTTAATGGCTGTCTGGAAGAAATTAGTTTTAGTACTGAGGCCGCCAATTGTACTGTACAATGTTATTGTTCTATCTCCGGCCGGGTCAAACTAGGAAACGAACTTTTCTAGTTTGTCTCGGGTCTTGGATGTTATCTATGTATTTATTATATTAAATGTATCGTCGAGTTAGCACCTATAACACAAGTCATTAAGTTGTACTTAGTATAGGGCTAACGAGATCTGTGTAATATGTCCATGAATATTTATTTATTTATTGTTTAAGTCTCTTACGTCATTCCTGCTAGGGGAGCACAAGTTCAAGATAATCGTATTATCCCGCTATCGGATAGCGGCATCTCGCTTTACTACACGAAATAAAGCAAGATGGCGACAGCCGATAATGAGTTAAAACTTTTATTGTGACGTTCTGCTCCTCTATATAGTGTACATACATAACATAACACTTACATACAAAGTTATATATTAAACGGGTCAAATCGCGATTATTACCTAATAAATAATCGCGATTTGACCCGTTTAATATAATATAACTACGTATGAGTATCGCGAATCATTAAGAAATACTACTTACATACAAGCACATACATTGCTTCTGGCCCCGCACAATATAGAATATTGTACCTCTTCTCTCCCCCTCCTGCGCACAGGCAACAGCGAGCACCAGCGCACGCGCCTGTTCCTGGCGCGGCAGCAGGTGTTCATAGACAAGCTCGTGAAGCTGGTCAAGAGCGTGGCGCGCGAGAGCGGCAACCGGAACCGGAAAGCCGAGCGGCTGCAGCAATTACTAGCCGACCCCGACGCCTTCAAGTTCAACTTCACGAACTTCGAGCCGATCCCCTTCCCGCTGGACCCCAGCGTGACCATCAAGGGAATTGTGGCCAAGAAGGCCAGCCTCTTTAAGTCGGCTCTCATGCCCTCCAAGCTCACTTTTTTGACCACGGAGGGCGTGGAGTACGAGGCCATTTTCAAGCATGGCGACGATTTGCGCCAAGACCAGCTGATTCTGCAGATGATCACGCTCATGGACAAATTGCTCAGACGAGAGAATCTAGACTTGAAGTTGACCCCTTATAAAGTCTTGGCGACGAGCTCCAAGCATGGGTTCCTTCAGTTCGTCGAGTCTGTGACGGTGGCCGAGGCTCTGGCCACGGAGGGGTCGATACAGAACTTCTTTAGGAAGTATAACGCGCAAGAGGGCGCGCCTTATGGCATAAAGCCCGAGGTTATGGACACGTACATTCGGAGTTGCGCCGGGTACTGCGTGATTACGTATCTGCTTGGTAAGTGAAGTTTTTGTTCTTTCGCTTTCTTTCAAAGTCGATATCAACCCGTGCCCCACGGCTGGGGCACGGGTTGATATCGACTTTGAAAGCGACTTTTATTACCTTATTAAAGCTGAATTGCGTCAAACTGGGGCACGGGTTGATATCGACTTTGAAAGCGACTTTTATTACCTTATTAAAGCTGAATTGCGTCAAACTGGGGCACGGGTTGATATCGACTTTGAAAGCGACTTTTATTACCTTATTACAGCTGAATTGCGTCAAACTGGGGCACGGGTTGATATCGACTTTGAAAGCGACTTATTACTTCATTAAAGCTGACTTGCGTCAAACGCTATCTGACACTAGGTACTATTCACGGGTAAGCTCTATCGAGTGAATAAGTATCAAAGTGTCTTGCCTCATAACATTTCCGGAGATATTCCTGGCTAAGTATTTATCTACTTAGTCGAATGCATTTATTAGCATTTTAGCTAGACTTGCTATAAATCATTAAAAAAAAATGTTTATTAAATTAAGACAGCTCTTTACTTAACGAGCTTCGAAAACAGGTTTTACTTTTCTTTAATAATGACAATGTACAGTCGCATGCACTAACATGTAAACACGAGAACCTTGTCAGTTAACATCTTCTAGCTTGACGTATGGAAAAATTGACTATATTTTTGACTTTGACAAGGTATTGAGTGCATACAGGTTAGTGCACGTGACCGTAGATTTAATATTCGTATCAGAGCGCTTGTCATCTCTGGTAACATGGGGTGCCTAATCTGTCTCATTTTTTTTATATCCCATTTCACAAAACC
Organism: Yponomeuta sedellus; assembly: GCA_934045075.1. Taxonomy (NCBI): domain Eukaryota; kingdom Metazoa; phylum Arthropoda; class Insecta; order Lepidoptera; family Yponomeutidae; genus Yponomeuta; species Yponomeuta sedellus. The sequence continues at coordinate 2,706,716 of OW203734.1, read as the reverse complement.
CCTGTAACCTTTCGCCTGTATGCCGAACGAGTAGCCACTTTCCACTACTCCAATTTGCAGTCTTTATCATAGTACATTGATGATGTATGGAAGTAAAGCCAGTACAATGCATGGGTTCTATGTTTTATAATAATTACGTAAACTCTGTCAATTACGGATTTTGAAAAGACTAAGTTTGGGGTTTTTTTGTCTATTTTTTCTCCAATATGATCTAGAATATGATTTTGAAATGGACACCTAGCTTAACTTGTAACGTCCATTAAGCGCAGATTTTGTGCGATTGGACGATTGGTTTGAATAAAAGGGACGAAGAAGATAAGATAAGAACATACTTTTGTACACCAGGAGAAAACAAACATAAAATAATTCTAAAGATACAGTACAATGTATAATGTACAATGTAGTTGTACAGTGTATTCAACTTTTACTGAACACACAATTTTTTGAAAGTTGCATACTCCTGTAAAGGTGTTTCACACGGAATTGTACCTTAGAATAAGTAGTTTTTAAATGAAATGTGAAAATACTGTTGGAGTAGCTAATAAATATTAATAATAATAATAACAATGATGACGATGAAAAGTACCTCCTCCCCAGGCGTCGGCGACCGGCACCTGGACAACCTGCTGCTGACGAAGCAGGGCGCTCTGTTCCACATCGACTTCGGCTACATCCTCGGGCGCGACCCCAAGCCGCTGCCGCCGCCCATGAAGCTCAGCAAGGAGATGGTCGAGGCCATGGGCGGCGTGCACTCAGAGCTCTACCACGAGTTCCGCAAGCAGTGCTACACCGCCTTCCTGCACTTGAGGAGGTGAGCTTTTATGCACAGGAGATCGTCGAGGCATGTAAACGAAACATGTGTCTCTCTACGCGTTTTGTCGGATACGAGATGCCTTAGAGACCAGGTATCTTTCCACCGACAACAAAACCATCTGTAAAGAGCAAGTGGCTCTCTAGCCCTGCGTTCCGAGATGCGATGAAATCGATTACAGCGCGAATCCGACCAAATTTAGTAGTCCCAAAGTATCTCGCACGAAATAGGGTTTTTGTGCCTCCTGCACTGACATGGATTCGCACTGTAATCGATTTCATCGCATCTCGGAACGCAGGGTAGATGTGTCGGTCGGTAGCACTTACGTGCGACGTTAAATAAGGTAAAGAAGTTGAGAAGGAGATTGGCTACATCCTCGACCGCGACCTCAAGCCGCTGCCGCCGCCCATGAAGCTCAGCAAGGAGATGGTCGAGGCCATGGGCGGCGTGCACTCAGAGCTCTACCACGAGTTCCGCAAGCAGTGCTACACCGCCTTCCTGCACTTGAGGAGGTGAGCCTTTCTGCGCAGGAGAAACCTGAGAGCGGATGTAGATAGACCAAGTGTCTCTCGTCCGATTAGTCCAGATGTAAAGACCCAAGTGCCCAGGTGTGGCGCTTCGGACCAGGAACAAAACCAACTTCAGTTACCTGGTTTCTCTGATACGTCGGCTTTTTACTTACTTACATTACGAGTTCCGCAAGCGGTGCTACACCGCCTTCTGCACTTGAGAAGGTGAGCCTTTCTGCACAGGAGATCGTCGCGACACAAGTAGACTGCCCAGATGTTCATTTACGCGTTTTGTTGGAGACGAGGTGAATCTCTAGAGTCATGAAACAGAAGCACTTCTGGAGATCAAGTGTTTTTCTACAGACAATTAACAGAACCACCTGTAAAGAGCAGGTGGCTCTCTAGATGTGTCGGTCGGTAGCACTTACGTGCGACGGTAGAGAAGGTAAAGAAGTTGAGACGGAGATTGGCTACATCCTGGACCGTGACCCCAAGCCGCTGCCGCCGCCCTTGAAGCTCAGCTGAGGTGGTGGAGGCCATGACTCATGCCATCGCACTACCCAGGTGTCTTTCTACAATGTCCATACTAATTGTACAGTTAGACGATCAGGTTGAAAGGTCTGGCAGTTTTGAGGTAGCTTTCTCCTCTAAACTCGTTTTTTTTTATGTAGCCTCGATTGTGTCCCACTGCTGGGCAAAGGCCTCCCCTTTTGTCTTCCATTCCTCCCTGTTCATGGCCACTTCCTGCCAGTCCGGCAGAAAGGTTGTAAGGTCGTCCCGCCATCTCCGCTTGGGTCGGCCACGTTTGCGATATCCGTCGCGCGGAACCCAGTCAGTGACGATTTTTGCCCACCTCACTAAACTCGTATTGGACTATTTTTATTTTTAATGCACTAACCCGTGCTAAGGACAATTTTAAAAACCTATTTAGAGGCTAAAAAATCTGTACGTAATACAGAGAATAGTGTAGAGGTTCGAAATTTCACTGATGCCGGTGAGTCGCCCATTAGCTCAGTTGGAAAGAGCGCTGGCACGGATAGCCAGAGGTTGCGGGTTCGAATCCCGGCATGGGTGGAATTTTTAGCCTCTAAATAGGTTTTTAAAATCGTATTGGTGTTTTCACAATTTATTTTTATTATCAATACTTTATTGTACAATAAAATCGTACAATGCGTCGAACTTAATGCCATAAGCATTTTCTATTATATATGTGTATTATATTATTTTCTTTAATATATACAATGTATTACTTTCTTGTACTCGCCATACGCTCAGAGCCATGATCTGTACATTTTTCCTTCCTTGTCAGTTCGAAGCCATTCATTGCTCATTTTTTTCCGTCAGACACGCGAACCTCGTGTTGAACCTGTTCTCACTGATGGTGGACGCCTCAGTGCCCGACATCGCACTGGAGCCAGACAAGGCGGTCAAGAAGGTCCACGACAAACTACGGTTAGTAACTTTTTTTAAACCTATTTAGAGGCTAACAATTCCGCCCATGCCGCGACTCGAACCTTTTTGTTCTTTATGGACATATTTTAGCATTCTCGAACAATGCAATAATGATAATTGCTATATTTTGCATGTAAACTCGATGAAATCATGGTTTCGTCGTTGTTATTTCACTATGCTCACAAATCACTCGCAGATGTTGAATGTTAAACTTTATTTACAATACTTGAGGTCTTCAAACCATAGACAAAAATGGCTGACTGCGTTTTTGGCTGTTTAGCAAAGAAAAGTTTTAAAATACATTTTTTGGTTGCTTTTAGGTCCTCAAAAAATAAACCAAAATATTTTTTGGTCTAATGGAAGAGATATTTACCATTTAAGACTTACTTGCAAAGAGAGTCAAATAGCGGATTCTCGACCAATTAATAGTGCAGTTAGTGAAGAATTTAGTGAGTCCGACACGCGCTTAGCCGTTTCCTTATTATTTGTCCTTGGAATATTTAATAAGTCCGACAAACACGCCAAGTTTATTTACTGTATGTAATACCTTTTTTATGATAGGAAAAACGGCGAAGAAACTCATGTATGGAGACCCCCCCCCCTTTTTAATTATAAGATTAACTATTACGGTTCTAAAGATAGAGCTCGTTAAAGATCGGACGGACAGCGAAGGCAGAGTCAAAGGGTACGGTTTGACACCCTTTGTGTATGGAACCATAACAAGATTCTATCTATAGAGCTTGACATGTCAAACCTCGGCCAACCCATTGAGGTAATGTTCTCCATTCCAGACTGGATCTGGGCGATGAAGAGGCGGTCCACTACCTCCAGAACCTGCTGGATATGTCGGTCACAGCCGTCATGGCCGTGCTGGTGGAGCACTTCCACAAGTTCGCCCAGTACTGGCGGAAGTAGCCGCGCCAAACGCGACCGTATTGCGGACGGTAGTAGGGTCACTTTGGTATGTAAATGTTGAGCGTGTTCGAGGATAGTAGAGTCGTGTGGTTTTATAGGTTTCCTAAAATTTTTATGAGGTTTTTCTTATGGCGAAAACCGATAATTAATGTTGATGAAGCGATAGAGAAGTACCTCTCGTTTTTCGTACAATAAGAAAACTATGAAATTGTCGTTTCGAACTGTCATCCAGAAGTTGTCATTCTATTGTTAATAGCTTGTTGGATAAAGGTCTATAAGTCCATAAAAAAAAAACAAGTGACAGTTGACTTTTCACAACTTTATTATTCCACTTGACTAAAACAGTCTTTATATATTTTTTTACTGTCAATAAATTCGAAATTAATTTAATTAGAATTTCGATTTACTAATTCAACTTTTACTGAACACACAATTTTTTAAAAGTTGTATTCTCCTGTAAAGGTGTTTCACACTGAATTGTACATTAGAATAAGTAGTTTTTAAATGAATTTTGAAAATACTGTTGGAGTAGCTAATAAATAATAATAATATTGAAATGCAACACGTAGCTGAATCAGAAACTTTCTAAAACGTGTTAAGTCCAGTGGATAAAGATACATAAACGTCGAAATATGTTTATCCATTCCAAAATTACATCTTCGACAATTATAAAAATAGCGGAAGTGGAATATTCAACTTTTACTATTCTGTGAACTGCAGAGCTGAGGAGCTGATGAACAGAAGCTTAAAACATTGTTAGTGTGCTAAAAACTGGGGCAGAACCGTAAAATCGGAACGAAATTATGTAAGAAAATATCTAAACATAATTTTAGAAGCGATTATGTGCCAAGTGCTAAACCTTTGCCTCGACTACTGGTATCGACTACTGGCTTCGACTACTAGCCTCGACTGCCTCTTCGGATAGACGCGTCGTGAGTATTTATGTATGTTTTTTCTTATGAAAATTTGACTTGCCTAATTGTAAACAGTTCAAAAAGTATAAAAATCAGAAATTCAATAGTGTTACGGCTAGCATAGAGAACACGGCTAGGGCGACATTGGCCTTATCCGTTAGATAGTTATCCAAGAAAGTACAACCGAATGCAACTGTGTTGTGTGAGGCAATAATGACCTACATTGTTATATGACGATGGCCTGTTTTAGTCGAATGTGTAGGATTTTAGTTGTAGGTACACTCGCTAGGTAATATTATCATTATCATGACCATCCATGGTTGTTCACGGTAGCAGTGTGTGAATGCTATACGTCGGGCGGAGTAAAGATGGAAGTGGATGCAAGGTCTGACGTCGCACCCTGCACCTGACCGCGCCTGTTGTTGCTTAACTCATGTGTAATAACATTATTTGAGAATAATTGTTAAATTGATCCAGCCGCCTCAATTTATCGATCAAAGGTGTTATTTTCAATTATTAAAGTTTCGGACAAAAATATCTATCCACATATTACTTTTCTATGTAAAACTGTAATAGGCATTAATGGAGCTTTATGATTTTGTGTATTTTAATCTCTACTGTAATAATGCTCATGATTTAGTTAGAACGTAAAGTTATTCTAAAATGTAAGTTGACTAACGTTTTGTACTGTGATATAAATTAGTACATACTATTGTAATAAATAGGAAATGATAATTAAAATATATTTTTTATCTCATAAATATCTTTTATTTTCAAAAATTATAAAGAAAGAACACACTTCGCTGTTCTAATTTTAAAATGGGTATGTAATTACAACATTTATTTCATAGAGTTGTTAACAGAAGAAGGGACCACTCGGCAATGTCCTAGACATTGCAGCGTCTGAGTGGTCCCTTCTCCCATCTAGTGTGAGGGACGATGCCACAGGACGCTGTTTAAATTATCTCAACGTCGATGGAAAGGCTAATAGAGGTGGTACAAATTCCTGTTTTTGTTCCTGAAGGCTTATCGTTTCTATTTTAGTCTGCATTTGCGTAAAGATACACGATATATCCATAGAAGGACCATAGAAGTACGAAGATATGGTGGACCATACCGGCCTTACTAATAAAGGTTATGAGCTGTGTATACAGCCGTTATGCGAGGTCTGACAAACTGGTTATTTGTACGCTAAATGCGATTAAACCAGTTTAAATTGATATACGTCAAATAGTTATTCCGAGTGTATAACTTAGGCCGTACCAGTTTTAAACTTGATGACTGTAGCGCATTTTTACGCCTACTTTTTTTAAGTAGCCTCTATAATATGTTTGTCCCACTGCAGGGCAAAGGCCTCCCTCCCAAAAGGGGTCATTGCCTATAGTAAAAAAAAATGCTAACACCGGCCAACTGCGTGTCGAACTCCGGCACCGACGGTTCCGTCCAACTAAGTGACCTCTTAGCAGGATGTTTAGCGGGGTTTTTAGCACTTGTTACGGCGTTTATGGAGTGTTTTCAGAAACCATGTTTTATAACTAACATGGAAACAATTTACCACGAACTACTTAAGCTGCAGTGGAGGGGTGTTTTAGAGAAACCGTGTTGTTTTAAATAACATAACATTGACATACAGGCACATACATTGCTTCTGGCCCCACACTAGGATACCCTGTGTCGTGGGAACCAGAAACAACGACATCACAAACATGTAAACATCCAAGACCTGGGGTTTTTTGTTCCCAGCCGGGATTCGAACCCGAGACCTCTTGCATGGTAGGTAGATGCGCTACCGCTACGCCACAGAGGTCGTCATAACATAACACCATAACTCTATTCCTACATACTAGCTGCCATGAGATCGCTCCCGCACGATATACAATCGCTAGCTATGTATATCTTGCTATTGGTAGTCTTCTGTATGACGTCACACGCAGCTATCTCTGCATACGTCACCCCTCCTACAACATATACCAGAATGCTTCTGGGTTTCAACGGAAACATACCGTTTAGTTTCGGATCGGTTTTCAATATCTTCGCTAGACTTTTCACGTCTTTGCACCCGAACTCCAGTTCAGTTTGCGTTTTTAAGTTCGAGAGCTTCTCGTTCAACGTTTCCATGCCGTTCTTGGATGTTTCGATGATTTTCCCACCGATTTTCAGGTCATTCAACGTTGACACTTTCGTCACGACATCGGAAAGCGAGTCCGCAGCCAGTAGAGTACTGCAGAGTGTGGCTATAAGGGGAATATATCCTCCGTTGAACACGTAACTCGGTGACGTTTTGCCGACTTTGTCAGGCTGGGAAGGCAGTTGTTTTAACTTGTTCGCAGTAGTCTGGAACGTGTTCTGCCATATTGGCAGGTGATCGCTCAATGTGCTTAAATTAGGTATGCCCAAACCGAGCTTAGGGCTTGACGGTTGTATCAGTAAACCTGCGTTGACTAAATTGCTGAAGACATACATGAATTTGTGACCGAATGCCAGTAAGTACTTGGTCACTAGTGAATTGTATTCGTCGTAGGAGAGGCCTTGCGTAAGGCTCAGTAGACACATTATGCGTAGGCTGTTGTGAATGTGTATGTCGGTTCCGAAGTTCTCGTCAACAAAGTTGAAGTTTGACTTCCGGTTCCTGTTGTTTAGCATCTCAGTTTCCGTCCATTTGAGATCTTCGAACCGGTTGCTCATTTCAGAGATAATCGTTTCGGACGCCAGGACGTGGTTTACTAAGCTCTGCTTGAACAATGTCACTTGTTGGAGCTTAGTCGCGACGTATTGCTTCATTTCCTGAATGCCCAAAGCTTTTATGTCTTCATTCTTCAGCAGCTTGGCTTTCGAGCTCAAGACACTGAGGACCTCAGAAAAATGTCTGTGCTTTATCTCCCCATACAAAGTATCTATAGAACTATCCAAAGTCATTATTGTATTTTTTGCTGAAGTTTTATCATCGGCTGCTCCAGGAAAATGAACTTTTCCTTTCTTCATTTTGGTCTCTTTGACATTCAAGTCTAAGTGGCCACAGTTTATGCTAAACATCTCATTTAGCAAGCCACTGTAAGTAGCTGGAGTTAGCAAACTCGATGCGTAATCTTGATCTCTGTCTAAAATAACTAGAGCTCCAAATTCCGAAGAACTTTCTTCGCTCAAGAAATCTCTGGCGTAAGTCTCATTGTAGATTTCCAGGACATCCAAGATACTAGCAGCTATTTTTCCTAGAGAGAATATAACTTTGGGCCTTCCTGTGACATGAAATAAAGTCCATAATGACATGGAAATACTGGACAAAAGAGCTTGATTGTGTTCTACGAATAACTGCTTGAACAAAAATGGTAGCTCCAAACTTAAGAGTTGGTCATCTAAGGACATAAGTTCCCAGGAGAAAGAGTGGAGCTTCACAATGTCGTAAAGGCCCCGGCTTTCAAGAATAGAGTCATAGGAGCAAATTACTTTTGGTACAATTATCACATGGAAGCATTTCATGTCGGCCAAAGACTGGTTTTGACTGAGCAGAGAAGAGACTTGGTCTAAGACACATTTATATTTCTGAATGCAGGCTGGAATGAGGTAGACACGGTTGATGTTTGTGGTAGAGCCAAGTTGAGGGTCCATTTTGTAGATTTTGTCGATACCATGTTGCCTGAAAACAAAGAAACCTTTAGACCTCCTTATTGCATCACACCTATGATAATAATAATTGTTGACTCACACAATCCTTTTTTCATATCATCACATATTACACATTAGGTTTGGTTAGGTAGGTTAATTTGCTTACCGGAGCCAAGTAACGCCGCAAATTCGTTCCAATGGCTTGATAAGCGAAGGGTCAATAATTAAATCCTTTTTATCTCCGCAGGCAGAAAGTATTTTCTCAAGTTTCTTTTGTGAGATCAGTGCCAACGAAGCCAATTTCAATGAAAGCGGCTGGTCTATGTTCATTTTGATTGGGTATGATAATGGGCATACAAGATGTTAATATTATTATAACTTTATTTACACGTTACACAAGGGAATACTTTTTTAATTATTTAAGATCTACGACGATGCGATGCAAACAAATCACAAAGAAAGCACAACACAGCTGTTTTTGACAGCTGTTCCGATGGTTCCGATTGACAGATTTTTTGCTATGGCAACATTGAAATGGTTTAGCTCGTTTAGTATTTTTTTTAGATAATTACCTAAAGAACGATTAAAACTAAAATATTGATTTATGCACAAATATTAAATTTAATTATAATTTTTAAACCATAGCTACTTTGTTGCTTATTTATCATGATAGAAACTGTTGGTAATAAAGAGCTCAAATACATTTCCGGTCATGCGTCGTTGTCAAATTCGCTATTTCCGACACCGCCCCCTCCGCCCCGCGCCCTCGGCGAAATTATTTCGTCGACGAATCGCAAAAATCTGGAAATGGCTGCAAGAATAATCAGGAAAATTGTAAGTTTCTATATGCGTGTTATATAATTACGCCGTTACATCTGTCTTGCATGCCACCCTTGCCCTGACGGCCTTCGAAATTGCCTTTCCTATTCTCCACTGCATCCAAAAATAGAATACTCGTAGTTATGTCGAAGAATTACATAAAAGTGCTTTTGAAACCGTTTCGTGAGAGTAAAGTTGTCGCTGATTTGCTAAAATGGCTCGAAGGCGGCGGAGTGGCTCCAGGCCTATCATCTGATGGCGTCAAAAATGAGGTTATAGCAGTTCTATTTTCTTTTTTTTTAACGAAATTTTTCTTTTGAGGTTATATCCATTCTCCTTTTTTGGTCTCACCAGGTACCAGCTGGTAAGACTGGCGTGGCCCAGTACAGCACTGGGAAGGTGCGTCGGGTGACTCTGATCCCTGGCCATGGCATCGGGCCAGAGATCACCGTTGCAGTCCAGAAGATCTTTGAAGCCGCTAAGGTCCCGATTGAGTGGGATGAGGTGGATGTTACAGCTGTCAGGGTAAGTTAGTTCAATGGTTTTCTTGGTTCAGAGATGGATTTTCCTGACATGTTGATAATGGCTGGTGTAGTTTCAGTTAAGTGGTCACTCCATACAGTATGGTTTCTGCTTGAAAAATATTTACATGCAAAATGGGTTCAAAAACAGTGTAATAACTATAACAACTGTATGAAAAAAGCTTTGAAGTGTAATCATTGCTAGTCTGCCTCAATCACCAGGGCCTTAAAAAGTCTTAGGTATTATTTTTAAAATGTGCCAGTTCACACATAAAAAAAATAGAATGTCTTTACAATTTCTGTCTTGAGTATTTTCGTAAGATATTATGAAATTTGCACAGAGACACCACTAAAACAGAAAGAACAAAAGCTTCTGATGTGTAACTAATACAAGAAGACTGTGGCATTAATTAAGTAATGACCATGCCCTTAAAAATTACTTCAGGGTTTATTGTTTAGGTTAGACTTTATTTTTAAAATGTACAATTCCCGAAAATTGTACATATGTTAGAGTGTGTTTTACATAAACTTTTGTTCTATGATAAAAATTTGGCTTTTTATCACTCAAATTAGATTTTTCAACATGTTGGACTTTTCCGATATAACAACACCCGTAAGTAAATCCGGACTAAGTCTACAATGTGGGTATATTTATACAAATTCATACATGTATTCTAGAGGGGTAGGCAGAGATCATTTGCCATGATACTGATGAGCCACTTTTGCTTTATCAACATTCATTAGTTGGTCTGCACATGCTGCTTTCGAGTAACATATAAATATTTTAATTTTGTGCTTATGCAAATGTCACAAACTACATAAAAGACTGTCTATTCTACTTAACACAAGCTTCCAAGCTACTTAACTTACAGTTTTAAGCTTATAAAGATGACATGACATGAAACTGATAGCAGAAAAACTAAAAAATTGTCCTTAGCACGGGTTAGTGCATTAAAAATAAAAATAGTATAAAATCACATAACAAAAAATTAAAGATCTACAGTCTATTTATTCTTACTTGTCCAATTTAGTAAACAAGATTCTATCCTTAAACTGTGACTTTTTAGTCCAAAACTGCCATATTTCCATAAAATTAAATGAAGTAACTTGGAACACTCTTTTAGATAACACGCTGCCAATTTTATAAACATAGTTCATGACAGTTTCTTGAATTTGCGAGAAAATGTCTAGTTTAAAAACCTATTTTGTCTAGTTTAGGCATCTAATCTCAATTTTAAGGTTATAATCTTGTTTACTAAATTGGACTAGTAAGAATAAATAGACTGTAGTTAAAATTGCATGTTGTAAATGACACTTTTTTGTCATAGACACATATAAAGCAGGATCATTATAACCCCTCCCTTTCAGTGCAATGAATTAGCCCCATTAGTATGCAGTTGATAACCTGTGTGGCCTTTGTTGAACATCAATCACGCAATCATAACATAATACTGTTATTACTGTCTAGACACACGCACTCACCGACCATCTAATCTGTAGGCTTGTCTAGATTGACACTGCAAAACGCCAATTTCCGTTTGTCAACAAGTTTACGCCAAGATTAGCTCAATTGCTCATTTCGTGTCAAGACTGGCAGAATTTGTCGACATCGGCTGGTTGCCATATCAATAGTACAGTGATATCTTTCCAGTGATATCTTTCCGATGTAAAACCTAACTGCAAAGTAGGTAGTCGGGGCTGTAAGTGATGCAATTTGCTTAAGCCAGGTGTCGCTGCCTGTACGTAATTTTTGTAATTTTTTTGTATTAGTTGTTTGTCGAGTGTACTATAAAGAATAATCTTATCCTATTCAACATAATGATAATAAATAGCTCATTCGGCATTTAGTTTTAGGAGTAATTTTAAGAGTATACTATTTTTATTTTTAGCCTCTAAATAGGTTTTTAAATTTTAAGAGTGTTTCAGGGGTATAGTATTTTATAAATAACAATGTAATACTTACACTATTTTTATTTTTAATGCACTAACCCGTGCTAAGGAACAAATTTAAAAACCTATTTAGAAAATTTTAAACCTATTTGTACGTAATACAGAGAATATTGTAAAGAGGTTCGAAATTTCACTGATGCCGTGAGTCGCCCATTGGCTCAATTGGTAGAGCGCTGGTACGGATAGCCAGAGGTTGCGGGTTCGAATCCCGGCATGGGTGATATTTTTAGCCTCTAAATAGGTTTTTAAATTTGTTCCTTAGCACGGGTTAGTGCATTAAAAATAAAAATAGTGTAATCATGTGGGTACAGTGATATCGTTCCGATGTTAAAACCTAACTGCAAAGTAGGTAGTCGGGGCTGTAAGTAATGCAATTTGCTTAAGTGAGATGTCGCTGCCTGTACGTAATACAGAGAATATTGTAAAGAGGTTCGAAATTTCACTGATGCCGTGAGTCGCCCATTGGCTCAATTGGTAGAGCGCTGGTACGGATAGCCAGAGGTTGCGGGTTCGAATCCCGGCATGGGTGATATTTTTAGCCTCTAAATAGGTTTTTAAAAATGTAATACTTTAACTTCTTCGTGCGCAAACATCACAAACTTATCAACGCCGAGGCACTAATTTTCACACTTCCCTTCTAGGGCCCCGATGGGAAGTTTGGTATCCCCCAAAAGGCCATCGACTCTGTCAACGAGAACAAGATTGGTCTCAAGGGACCCCTGATGACCCCGGTCGGCAAGGGATACCGCTCCCTCAACTTGGCCCTCCGGAAGGAGTTCGACCTCTATGCCAATGTGAGGCCTTGCAAGAGCTTGGAGGGGTGAGTTAATTTTAAGTGGCTTCAAAAAAGGAGAAGGTTCTCAATAGTAACATTAATTAGCCTTGGGTAACTCAAGAGCCAGATATGAGTGGACACACAACTCCCTCGCCGTCAAGTGTGTCCCATTCATATCCCTGAGATGTCAACTATATCTTGCTCCCTCACACATACTCTCAACTCAGTACAGTAGTCATCTCCTGCTACTTTATCCAGCTCACACACAATGCGCGAGAGCGAGATCAACATCGTCTGACATCGGTTACATTCGGCCGCATTCTCGTCGTAACCAACGAGCGATGAGAGAAAGTTCACCAAAAAAAAACTTGTGAATTGGATAAAGTAGGGAATAGGTAGACTAGACTGACTCACCACTTGTGTCTCTTGTTTCCATACGTCGTATGAGCTAGGACACAAGTGGTGAGCGAGATATGATAGAGATATAGTGTGTCTCGGTGAGCAAAGATATGAGATATAACAACTCCCTCTTAGGACACTCTTTGCCCAAGTCTAACATTTATGTACAGGCACATAATAGTCTGTTAGCATATACCTCGGGCTCTAGAGTAGGCTTCGGTTTTCGCCGAATGCGCACGAGTGTAATACTACTTCCTACTCCGTATGAATGTAAAAGTGTCATATTAGTTTCGATATTTCTATTACAAGAATATATCCGATTTTATCCGATAGTAGCAGAGGTATATTCTAAAAGCTAACAGACTATTGAGCTACAAAAAAAAGGAAAATTAATGAAACTAAAATAAAACTCCGTTAGTAACTTGATATCTATTCTACGCTATACTTATCTCTACATGACGCATAAAAATACAGTTTTCATTATCAAGGCTACGCCTTGACAACACCATTTTTTTATCAGTGAAACTACAGATAAGAGTCTCAGGTGTTCCATTGATGCACAGCAATGTTTTCTTAAACTGGTATGGTAGCACAGTGGATAGACATGAGTGAGGTCCCGGGTTCGAACCCCATTATGCACCAGTGATGTTGTTTTCTACAACCGTTAAAGGTCCTACGCTGCGTCTGCCAGTCCATGGTCTCCACTCGAGAACCTTTCTACTCAAAATTGTACTCTTTTTAGCGTTTTGTGTGTGTGTGTGTGTGTGTGTGTTTGTTTGTTTGTTTGTGCGTGTGTGTGTAAGTTTAAATAAATGATTGCTTAAGTCAATTGTCACCTGCCTAAAAACCGATAGTTAATAGAGGAGAAAGATATATATTTCTAATCTATGAAAGATAGAAATATCGGTTCTTAGCACCTGCCTGAAAACCGATATTTCAGGCGGCGGTCATTAAGGCGTTTCGGGGCGTCACCAATGGAAAAAAATCATAACTCGTTTTATAATAGGTATATTACGAATATTATTATAATAGGTACGTTTTTATCTAAAAGTAAACATGAGAAATCTTAAAAACCTATTTATAGGCTAAAAATTTCACCAACCACTTTATACATTTCGATAAAGTTAAAGTTCTAGCCCGAGAAGACCGTTTCTTCCCTAGAATGATACGCGAGGCAATAGAGATCCGCCGGAGTCCAAATAGAGAACGTGGTTGGATCATACCGGTAGCATGGGAACCAATGCTTAAGTGCATGAGACCCCCTTGCTAGAAGTGTGACTGAGAGTTAAATTTTAATTTCAATTAATAATCAGTATTTTTAAGTTCATGTGAAATTATTGGTTTATAAGTTTAATTTTAACTTCAATTACTACTAATAATCAATATTGTTGACTTTATATAAAATAATTGGTTTGCCTATTTTGGAACGTAACTTCATAATTAACTTTTGTAATTTTTGCCGAGGGTAGTAAACTAACCGTTAATGCTTTCTAAAAGACGCCTGTCACCTTAGTCATCCGAGACCACGGCACCTGAGAAAGTGCCGAAACGTCGGAAAATTGTAAAAATGTAATAAACGAGCATAAAACCGTATAAAAACAGTTTTAATAAAAAAAATCACCCATGCCGGGACTCGAACCCGCGACCTCTGGCTAACCGTGCTAGCGTTATAGCGCTAGCGTGCTTAGGTTAGTGCATTAAAGAGAATATAATGAGAAATCTTAAAAGTCTGATACCTAACTATTTTTAGAACTTACTGTCTAGAACCTATGATCAATGGATAACTTTAATCGATTTCCGCTAAAGACGATTTTTGGCGGAAAGTGATTAAAGTCCTTGTTGATCCTAGGTTCGAGACTGTAGGTTGTAAAAATAGTTGTCACAGTTGTTAAGATTTCTCATGTTCACTTTTAAAAACGTATTAACTACAACACAAGTTGTTGACGAGTTGACGACCTCTATGGCGTAGCGGTAGCGCGTCTGCCTGCCGTGCAAGAGGTCCCGGCTTCGAATCCCGGCTGGAAACAAAAAAAAAACATCAGGTCTTGGATGTTTACATGTTTGTGATGTCGTGGTTTCTGGTTACCACGACACAGGGTATCCTAGTGTGGGGCCAGAAGCAATGTATGTGCTTGTATGTAAATGTTATGTAGTTAAGTCTATCTAATGTGAACTAATAAATCCACAAGCACAATATACTCGTATATACAAAAAATATGCTATCAAATATACAAAATAAATATAACACATACACCCACCCACACACGCGCACACACACCCTCACTCACAACACACACACTCATACACGCTAAGCATTAAACTGTACATTAGGGTTATGAAATTAAATTTACTATTTTTATTTATGTTTAAAAACATCAGTGAACCTTCTGTGCTGATTTGTCTTGGTTTGTATCAATAATTTTCTATCAACCCGCGCATGGATGATGTTTTATACCATCTACCCTTGTATTATTTAGGTATAGTATTTTAAGTAGTTTTAAGTATTTTAGCTTTAGTTAGGTAAGTGCTGAAAATCAGCGCCGTTGGAGGGCGTGAAATCCACGACGTCTGACGGCCCGCGCTGAGCACTGTGCCTTTTGCTGCCAACTGCGTATACTATGGGTCACTGTTTTTATATAAATTATAAAAAGTGCCAATGAACCTTATAAATTATTGTTACCTGGCTGAGACTAGTTGGTAAAATGTATATGTTAACCAAATGTAAACTTTATTCTTTCAACCAGTGTTTTGTTGGTGGCAATAAATATCTTTTTACTTTTTTTTTTTACTTTAAGTTTAGTTTTCCATTGGCGGCGCTAGTTAGCACCCCTAAACACCAGACGTCTTCGTTTTGATATAACTTTTAAATAATCGCAAACACTATATCGCAGATCGGAGTGCTTAGTGCGAGTTTTTTAACTACTCGATCGCGTTAACGTAAACTCATATTTCTATGGCATCGAGGAAGCGCCACCTAGCGACAGGTATGGAAATTAAAATTGCTAAGTGCGAGTTGTAATGGTTTACGTTGAGAAGTGAACACGTTTACCAGCCAAAACAGGAATAAACGCGAGTGCGAGTTGTACTGTGACAGCGTTTTGCCAGTTCGAACGGTTAACTTACTCATACTCACTACTCAATGCTCTTAACGCGAAAGTAAAGTTATTCGATTGGATCTGTCAAACTCGCACTAAGCACTCGGCATGCATAAACCGAGCTGCACAACTTACGCCCCATAATTAAAACTACTACTATGGCTCCCGGTTTCTCGTGCGCTAAAAATATGCTCATCAAAAATATGTTAACTACAGTCTATTTATTCTTACTTGTCCAATTTAGTAAACAAGATTCTAACCTTAAAATTTAGATTAGATGCCTAAACTAGACATTTTCTCGCAAATTCATGAACTATCATGAACTATGTTTATAAAATTGGCAGCGTGTTATCTAAAAGAGTGTTCCAAGTTACTTCATTTATGGAAATATGGCAGTTTTGGACTAAAAAGTTACAGTTTACGGGTAATCTTGTTTACTAAATTGGACAAGTAAGAATAAATAGACTGTACAGTTCAGTTGTTTGTTCTGTATCCACTTCAAATGACAGCTTTCTACAGTAGATAAGGGTTATACTATTTTTATTTTTAATTCAATAATTTAAAAACCTATTTAGAGGCTAAAAATTACGCGACCGCTACCTCTGGCTATCCGTGCCAGATAAGGGTTGTTGAGGAACTTGTTATGAGGAAGAGGAATTTTTTTAAATCGATTTGGAGGAATATGATGAGGAATCTGGCACAAAGAGGAAGAGGATGAGGATGCAGGAGACTTCTCTCTCTTGCTCCCTCACACATTTCCTTTCAACAAAACTTATAACTTTCGTTCCTATTAAATTCCTCTTAAAATATGAAGACCTCATATTTTATGAGGAATTTTGTAAAATCAATTTTGCGGAAGAGGCTGGGAACCTCAAAAATATGAGGAAATTTCTCATTTTGAGGAAGGGGAATCCTCGTCAACCCCACAGTAGATTAACAGATTGTTAGCGTACAAGAAATGCATGGGGAATCCACTACAAATTCTAAGCCAGCATTCTAAGTTACAAAGTTTCTTGAATAAATTGGCACGTAACACACTCTGGTGTCCGTCTAGTCTCTGCATTTGCTTGCGTAGCATTTCGATAAGGAAAGTGAATTGATGAAAACCTGACGGGCACAAATAATGCATCCATCCATCCATCCATCCATCCATCCATCCATCCATCCATCCATCCATCCATCCATCCATCCATCCATCCATCCATCCATCCATCCATCCATCCATCCATCCATCCATCCATCCATCCATCCATCCATCCATCCATCCATCCATCCATCCATCCATCCATCCATCCATCCATCCATCCATCCATCCATCCATCCATCCATCCATCCATCCATCCATCCATCCATCCATCCATCCATCCATCCATCCATCCATCCATCCATCCATCCATCCATCCATCCATCCATCCATCCATCCATCTATCTATCTATATTCTAAAACCTAACAGACTATAAGCTAGCTGCCCTTTACAAAATCTTGATCGTTTTGGAGAAAAAATGGACAGACCTAACCACGTGACCCCTCCCCCCCGGCAGCATAAAGACGCTGTACGACAACGTGGACGTGGTGACCATCCGCGAGAACACCGAGGGCGAGTACTCGGGCATCGAGCACGAGATCGTGGACGGCGTGGTGCAGTCCATCAAGCTGATCACCGAGGAGGCGTCGACGCGCGTCGCCGACTTCGCCTTCCAGTTCGCGCGCGACAACAAGCGGAAGAAGGTCACCGCCGTGCACAAGGCCAATATTATGTGAGTGCTTTCCCAGTGCGCTTTCTTTCCTTTAGCCTCCTAAGCACTGGCGTCCTCGAAATAGGACATCGCGAATAACATTCTCAATTCACACCCAATTATTTAGTAGGAAGTTCGGAAAACTTACTGTTCTCGGTCCAATATGTTCCTCATCATTTTTTGGATAACAAGAAGGAAAAATTCTTTAAAATCTACGTAGTTCGAAAGAGGTTCGAAATTTCACTGATGCCGGTGAGTCGCCCATTAGCTCAGTTGGAAAGAGCGCTGGCAAGGATAGCCAGAGGTCGCGGGTTCGAATCCCGGCATGGGTGGAATTTTAAACCTCTAAATAGGTTTTTTTTAATCTACGTAGTTGTGGAAGACTTGAAGTAACTGTTACCTCCAGGGCTTAGGAGGTTAGGGGACATTCGGACGCCGATATCATCAATATCAACCTTTTTACCGCGACTCGGCAAACGTAGTGTAAGAAGCCCTCAGACCAGGTGGGATGATAATCTGCGAAAAACTGCCGGCAGAAGCTGGATGCGGCAAGCTGAAGACAGGGCGCTATGGCGCTCATTAGGGGATGGCTAGGTCCAGCAGTGGACTACATAATATAGCCTGAAGAAGAAGAGAAGAACCTTTTTATGTCCCACTGCTGGGGCACAGGTCTCTTCCTGCATTGCAGGAAGGTTAGGCCATACTCCACCACGGAGGCCTAGTCCGGGTTGGTGGAGGATTGTAAGACAGTGGCGGGCCTTACTGTCAGAAGTTATCAAGCGGCCCATAAGGCCTCTGACGTGGCTTAACGACTGCCATTACATGACAGCTAGCACCAACGGCTTAACGTGCCTTGCGAAGCACGGAAGCGCTCGGAAAAATGCCACTATCGGTAGTCACGGGGCGGTCACCCATCATGCACCTGACCGCGCCTGTTGTTGCTTAACTAAAGTGATTGATTCCAATCACTCGGTTCGACTAGGCCACAAGCGGTTCGGACTTCAGAACAGTATTTATTACAACTACAGCGATTTTTTTTTCCGACGTACGATACAGGTACGATATTAGAGAGTGCAGCAGAATTGCAGATAATGCCAATTACAATTAGGAGCGTCAAAGCAGGTACCTATTAAATGTTACGATACTAAAAGCATTCAATAAAATCGATATCGATCGATACTTATACTTTATTGCACACATAAAATACATGCAGAAAACACAAATAGTGCCATGATACCTTTTCAACCGACTTTAAAAAAAAGGAGGAAGGTTCTCAATTCGACCCGTATGTTTTTCTATGTTTGTTACGCGATAACTCCGCCAATTATGAACCGATTTGAACAAATCTTTTTTCGGTGTATAGGTAATACCTCAAGGGTGGTCCCATTTAAATTTAATAATAAAATAATTAACTTTAAAAAAAAAACCGACTTCTAATGCGTGAACACAAAAAAAACTAATAAAATAATTAACTTTAAAAAAAAAATAAAACCGACTTCAAATGCGTGAACACAAAAAAAACTAAAAATTAAAAAATAATTCCTAATATCTATTACCTAATACTATAATTTTCCTTAACTATGTCAAAGTAATTAAAGTTAAACCAGCTAAATATCTTACAATAGTTATACTTATATACCTATTGCTTTTTGGAGTCGGTGCCAGCCGTATTAAGTTTAGCCGCGAACAAGAGACGTGCGGCGCGGTGGCGGGGGACGCAAGGCGCGAGGCGGGGCCGCGCGGTGCGGCGGGGGACGCGGGCGCGCTCTCTTGCTCGCGGCTAAACTTAATACGGCTGGCACTGACAATAGTAACGGGTCGTAAGATTGGCATAACTGCCGCAAAGTATGGCGGGGTGCATCGATTAGTTGGGATTTTGGGAAGGTCAGGAGCGCGAGCTGGACCACTTTTAATATATTCTTGGTGGAGGAAACATATATTCGCAAAGGGCATAGGAATCCAAAGTTGTGGGAGTGATATCAACCCTTTGTATGTCCCCACTGCTGGGGCACGGGTTTCCATACTCCGCCACGGTGGCCAAGTCCGGGTAAGTGAAGGATTGTAAGACAGTGGCGGGCCTTACTATCCGAAGAAGTCAAGCCGCTGTCATGTCAGAGGCTTTAGAAGGCCTTAAGAGGCCTCTGACGTGGCTTAACGACTGCTATTCGCGAAATCGTCGACGGCTTGGTGCAATCCATCAACCTGATCACGGAGAAGGCGTTTCCAGTGCATTTTCTTTCCTTTAGGGTCAGGCGTTAGAACAGTGATGTGTGGTGTCGGCTTAGAGAATAGCACCAACACAAATTCTTCCCGCGGGTGCCGTAAAAGGCGACTAAGGGACACAAACTGGGCGGTGGGCTGCAGCGCCCCCTGCAGTACAATTCCACCAAACTGCGATCCCCAACCCGCACGCCCAGCGTGGGGATTATGGGCATTACCCCCCAGTGATGGCACAGCCTTGCGCTATGGCGCTCGTTAGGGGAGGGCTATGTCCAGCAGTGGACTAATATAGCCTGAAGAAGAAGAAGTTAGAACAGTGCCTGTATCAACAAGGGCTAGTTAACCGCCGTTCACAAAGCCAATGTCAGGTGAATACCCATCCAATACGCTTTCTATTCTTTTGACACGGACAGGCTTCAGAACAGATCAGTACATACAAAGATAATGCGTTATCTTCGACCCCGCGTGAGATATAATAGCCTTGTATAGGTAATAGCACTTGCGCAAAACGGCGAGGGCTGTCGCTTAGCAACGGATGAGCGCGCGAATGCGACGTACTGAGAGGTACATTGTCTACAAGCCAGTAACTAGGTACTTACTGAATGAGCGCGATCATGTGTCTACACAACGTAGTACACTGTACACAAGGTAGTTTGTTTTTTCAAAATAAATATTTTACAGTCTGTTAGCTTTTAGAATATACCTCGGGCTCTGGAGTAGGCTTCTGTTTTCGCCGAAAGTACACGAGTGTAATACTACTTCCTGCTCTGTATAAAACTTTTAAGTGTCGTATCGAAATTAAGTGTCATATTAGTTCCGATATTTCTATTACACGAATATATCCGATTCTATCTGATAGTAGCCGAGGTATATTCTAAAATCTAACAGACTGTACAGGTTAATAGCCGTGCTGCTCGGAATACAATTTGGTTTATTAAATCTATTAGCGGCGATCGTCCTTTGTTACTTTTTACGCAAGCAGGTATAAGCAGTACTACCTTGATCGAATTCGAGTCGCGCCATTTCGCTCTGCATTAGAAGCCTTTGCCAAATACCTAATCCACTATAGTAATCCTAATACAATTGCCAATTTCAATTAGAGAAGCGATTTTCTACACGGAAGCAGTCAGCCCTCATTCATATTTGTTTCATCGGGAGATACTCTCAGGCTCATTTAGAACTTTCCGTATACGCAATATATTATTGACATAATGTATTTAGACGTCAAGCTACCTAACCAAACTAGTTCACTGCCACTCACGTGACGTTGACGGAATTGACGCTAATCAATCGGTGTCACCTTACCGTTCGTAGCTAGCTGGAGCGTTTGTTGTCTTACATAATGGTCGCAATTTGCATGCTATTACTGCTGGAGACTGGCTATTGTCAGTTTCCTATAATGGGTCTGTCGATAGTTAAACCTACAGGCTACTTATAGTCAATATTTTAACTTGCAGTCGACGGGTTGTTTATAGAAGGCTTCAAAATTAGTTAGGAGATTTACCTTCGTTTCCCCTACGCTAACAATCGACAGAGGGTCAATCCTTATGACTTTGTTACAAGGCCACACGTAACGAAACTTAATAAAGTTTACATATTATTGAGGATCGAGTTGTTATACTATTTTTATTTTTAATGCACTAACCCGTGCTAAGAACAAATTTAAAAACCTATTTAGAGGCTAAAAATTTCACCCATGCCGGGATTCTAACCCGCAACCTCTGGCTATCCGTGCCAGCGCTCTACCAATTGAGCCAATGGGCGACTCACCGGCATCAGTGAAATTTCGAACCTCTTTACACTATTCTCTGTATTAAGTACAGGCAGCGACATCTGGCTTAAGCAAATTGCATCACTTACATGGGCTTATCCCGGCATGCGTGAAATTTTTAGCCTCTAAATAGGTTTTTAAATTTGTCCTTAGCACGGGTTAGTGCATTAAAAATAAAAATAGTATAATCATGTGGGTACAGTGATATCGTTCCGATGTAAAACCTAACTGCAAAGTAGGTAGTCGGGGCTGTAAGTGATGCAATTTGCTTAAGCCAGATGTCGCTGCCTGTACGTAATACAGAGAATAGTGTAAAGAGGTTCGAAATTTCACTGATGCCGGTGAGTCGCCCATTGGCTCAATTGGTAGAGCGCTGGCACGGATAGCCAGAGGTTGCGGGTTCGAATCCCGGCATGGGTGAAATTTTTAGCCTCTAAATAGGTTTTTAGATCGAGTTGTGGTCGATTGAATTATACCCATTACTAGCTGGTGTCCGCGACTTTGCGCAGGATTAGTATTTTTTGGAGTAGCTTGCGTGAGTAGCTTGTGCAGCGCACGCCAGAATAGCTCGAAGATGGTAGACTTTTTCCTACTTATTTGACACTTATCGACGTATTTTAGACAATTCACACAATATCTCTATAAATTGTAGTCTATGTGTTATTCTGATGTGTTAGGTATATTATTGTAAAGTTTAATTAAAATCCATTCAGTAGATTTTACGTGAAAGAGTGACAAACATCTATCCATCCTGGAACTTTAGTGCTTATAATATTAGTAGAATGTATTTTCTGTCCGTGGGATATTTAATTTTGGTTACAAAATGGTCATTTAATTTCATTCTACTACTGGCTGTTAGTTAGCCGAAGGGAATACAAACAACTGACAGCTGTTAGCAGTAGAGTTGGAACGTTGTATAACTTTTATAATAATAAATAAACTCTGGAATGACTTCAGGTGTGGTTTTATTTGTAAATTAGTAAAACATAAAACTGGATAAAAATGGATAAACGGAGAAGCAGGTAAAAAAGTCAGATCTGGTCAGGTAAAGTAGTAGTGATGAAAAATGAGGGAAATCGAAGAATGTGTGATTTAATTTAAATAATTAAAACTGTTTTTATACGGATTTATGCTCGTTTATTACATTTTAATTTAAATATTTGAAAATGATAGATGGAAAAAGAAATTAAAATGGTATGAAGAGGTTTGCACCGTCACAGAGTAACAAATTGTTAGCGAACGCGAATCCGAGGGTAAATTAAATAAAGCTATTAAAGACTTACTCTCTCTCAGAGAAGGCCTGTGCCTTGGAGTAAGACCTATAGGTAAAAATTGCAAGCGAGACAAAAATTGAATTAAAATATAAAAACGAAACACAATATTTACAATATACTTCTCCTCCTACCCGCAGGCGTATGTCGGACGGTCTGTTCCTGCGCTGCTGCCGTGACCTGGCTCCCAAATACCCCGACATCAAGTTCGAGGAGCGCTACCTCGACACAGTCTGCCTCAACATGGTGCAGGACCCTTCCAACTTCGACGTTTTGGTGAGAGGAATAGGGTCTAGAATAGCTTATACTGACTTCAAGCTCGAAGAGCGATACAAACATTGCTGTTACCAGGATAGTAAGAATAACACTAAGATTACGACAGCAGGTCTATTGCAGGGTCTACGCCGTGTAGTAGTCTCTCGCGCAAAAAATTTAGTAGTAGTCTCTCGCGCAAAACTCAATAATTGTCGCAATACAGTACCCAGCACTGATGAAAAAGACATTAACTTAAGCCGCTAACATCGACCTTCTTACCCAATTCCAGGTGATGCCTAACCTTTACGGTGACATCATGTCCGACATGTGTTCGGGTCTCATCGGCGGCCTCGGGCTTACGCCTTCGGGAAACATCGGCAAAAATGGCGCCCTCTTCGAATCCGTAAGTTGAAACTAGATTTGTTACGTAGATTATCTTTCTTCAGTTTTTAAGGTTGGTTTTACGGTGCTCGCCTAGGTCGCACTTTGAAATATTTTTAACCTCCTCAGATGTTATTACAATAGAAAACCATTGTTACTTTCAAGTTCAGAAGACCTCGAAAATAGCTATTGTGGCCCTATTTTATTTTTAAGGTTACTACTGAGGATGTTAAGGCTGACCATTTTAATATTTACAAGAGACAGGGAACATTGTTGGTGAAAACAATGATTGGTGTACAGTATTGTTGTTAGTGTATAATGGATGTATCGAAAAATTTCCTTCCGTTAAAGATACGAACAACTTTTAATATGAGAACAAATTCAAAATGTATGCCATCTTCATCAGTATGGAATATATTTCGAAGTGGTTATGACCACTTTTTAAATTGTCTGCAATTTAAAAATGCCCACTTCCTATCTCATAGTCCGACTCACGCTTGCCGGTATTTATTATTTTTGTTATACTATAGAGAGGATGAAGGAAGAAAGATTGACAAAAGAAACATAACGTGCGAATGTGGTTGAAAGGACCGGTAAGGGACGTCCCTGGCGGTCATAAATCGACCAGATAGGGTGCGTATTAGCAAACTGTAAGATAAAAAGCACCCGAAACTGAGCTGCATGAAATGAAAAGGTTTTATTCAAAGTAGCACAGAAACTGCGGCTTAATGAACGTTACAATTCAAAGTAGGTGTCTATTTCAAAATGTAGATCATTTAGGAGAAAAAATGGACAAAAAAACTCCAAACTTAGTCTTTACAAAAGTCCTTAATTAACATAGTTTACATAATTATTATAAAACATAGAACTCATACATTGTACTGGCTTTATATGAATGCAACGACTAACAGATCATGTTTTTGCATTTAAAAATATTGATGGCAATGATGAAATCTTATGATACAGGCACAGTCTGTTAGCTTTTAGAATATGTATCAGGGCTCTAGAGTAGGCTTCGGTTTTCGCCGAAAGCACACGAGTGTAATACTACTTCCTGCTCTGTATAAAACTTTTCTTCACTATTTTGAAAAGTTATGTAGAGTTAAGTGTCATATTAGTTCCGATATTTCTATTACACGAATATATCCGATTCTATCCGATAGTAGCCGAGGTAATTGATTTACCTGACAGATTGCATAATTATTATGATATTGACATGTAATATTTTCTTTTTGACATTTGTAAATTTGATTATTATTTCTACATTGGATTGTTATTATGTACAGAGTCTTGACTTGCAATGAATATTACCAAAAAATGATGTCTATGTCTATATTGTAAAAGCTAACAGACTGTATCAACTGATGATGATTTGACAAAAATTGCTTTGAGTGAAGTTTTTTTTCTCGCTGCCTTTATGTACGATAAAGTGTCCTCTATTTGTCTACTACACTGCGGCCAGAAGGCAGCGGCTTACTATAAAATTGTATCCGTCGAATATTTTTATTTGAATTGAAAAATTAATGTTGATGAAGGGAAAGATGTCTGTTAGAACCGTGGCAAGTGGCAAACCCTGGTCTCTGTCTACCCTCTATTTCTCTATTTATGTAATGTAATTTTGGCATACTATAGGCACTAATTGCACCAGGTTTGAAACATGTAAGTATTACCGTTTTTACGACCGTTTTCGACACTAAGTATGAAAAAGTCAGTCTTAGTAAGGACCTCCCCTTTCCAAAGTAGGCGTGACGACAGTATCAAATAATCATTCGATACTGTCGTCACGCCACCATGACGATTCGACGCCATGCCACTGCGAGCTGTTTTCCCACATATTAAAAATAATTGGAGAGGATGTAGGAAGAAAGATTGACGAAACAAATATTTGCGAATATGAGTGGGAGGGCTGGTAAGACACCAGGCGGACATACATCGACCAAATAGGGGATGTATTAGGAAAGGGGAAGATAAAAAGTACCCGGAACCGGCGTGCGTGCATGCATCGACTTATGAACGTCGATGAAGCGAAGGTGATCTGTCAGGATCGTGGCAAGTGGCAGTCCCTGATCTCTGCCTCCCTCTCTGGGATACAGCCGTGTATTTATATTTATATTATGTATTTATATTAAAATAGTTTTAAAAAAATGGTTTTTTCAACCTTAGTTTATTACTGAAATATATATTTTTTTGTAAATAATACGTGTGTCCCCACATCATGGAAGAAGATTTAAAAATCTTGCGTCTTGCCTATTGTCTTAAGTTTCATATTAATAGCCTCACTCATAGTAAAAGTTGTTCGTATTGTTAAATAAAATGCTTCCCTTTCGGGATTCTTAGAGATTAAGTTACACTCGTTATTTAGCTGAGCAATTCCGCCTGCAATTTACGTTGTACCTCGCGACGTGTGAATAATCTATTCGGCACAACGCTTTGCGAGCAAAAAACAACATTTAAGTGTGGTGATAAAAGTGACTTTCCGATGTAAGTCTTTATTACAAAGAGTATTATAATATGTGTGCGTACTAAACTACTAACAATTGGTGATGGTTCTTCTAGAAATAAAATTTTACTAAAACACGTTTCATAAACACGACTCTATTCTCTTCTTTGCTATGTTTAATAGCGTGTGCCTCATGAATTGACTAACAGGAACCCATATTCATTTGTGAATTCTATGTTCGAATAAATTCGTGAATTTTTGTTCACTTTGAACTAACAATATGGCTGCATACAAAATAAGTACGAAAAAGTGTAAAATTTAAAATGTATGTAAATCTAAAGGTGCGTTTAGATGCAACAGGCTCCGCGTCCACTCCACCGCTCAATCATAGTTATGTTTATTGGGTCTAATTTCTATTGTTTATTAGGTAAACAAAAGTTTTAATAATAATTATTATTATTATTGATTAAGTATACCGAATAAATAAAATTAGACCGATTAAATGTAGAACTATCTGTGATCTTCTTCAGGCTATATTAGTCCACTGCTGGACTGTGATCTGTGATGTAACTGAGAATCTGATCATTTACAGGAATTAAAAACACCACACAATTGAATTCCGTTCCACATAATCATGTTACGCTATCAAAGGTCTTTTCATATATTTCTTCAACGCCTTATATTATTAACAGACGATCGAACTCGGGCCGGACTGCGGATTGGACGTACCGTCGGACCGAGCGATATATAGTGCTAATTGTGTTCGAGCGGACACGAAAATATAGTGCTAATTGTGTTCGGAATACAACTCACCAGACGAACGAATATGGCGTGGAAAGTACCGAGTGCGCTGTCCGGACCATACCAAGTTCGATCGTCTATTAATAGTTTTATATTCGCCCGTCAGAGGGAAGTATTCATGCGGCGTAAAATGCGTCGCGTCACGACTACCCAGTGGAGCAAAGCGCATGCGTAACCTGTTGCAGTCTGAACCGACCTTAACGTACTTGTTACTTGTTGTGGCCTGTCCATAGACCTGAGTGAAATGTATATTTAGCACGTGAATTCATCTATCAAGAGTCTTCGACGTTGAATTGTCAAATACATTGAGAATGTTATTAGAAAAACACTATTATTCTAAATTACTCCTCTGATGGTGTAGTAGTCTGCGCTAAAGTCTTTTCGTTTACCAAAGATTATTTTAATTGCATTTGGGGGTGTTTTAAGTAATCGTGTTTTTGTTAATAAGACTTATAATTTTCTTAAAAAAAAAATTATATAATGATGCAGGCCTTTTTCTTAGGGCATGTTGCCTAAGTGCCGAGTTTATACAGGAAGTAACGTAAACAATAGTAAACATGAAGACAGTTTCTTCGGTATTGATAATGTGAACACTTTCAATAAACAGAGCGATAAGTTTCTAAACATTATGAAAAAGAAATATAAAACGCTTTTTTGAAGTGGTTTAATAATTGATGCTGAAGGCACGATTATCAAGTAATCAATTCTTTACGTTACACCCTATGTACTAAACGTCATTAATACCAACATTATAACAAGCCTAGTTTGATTGGATAGTATACTTTTTATTCGCGTCTAAGACTTAATGTAAAATCATCCCATCACTTTAATCACAATGTCTGTCTGAATGTCATCATATTGGTTTTGCCGAATGAGTTCACTTACCACCCAAAATGTTCCCAAAACCTCTACCTACTGACAAACATAGTTACTGCCGATTGAAACATATTTTTAGGGAGACGTTACCAGCATCTCATAGACTACTTATCATCATCAAGGCATTATGTTCCCACCGAGGGGCAAGGGTCTTTTCCCTGAGGAAGGTATAGGCCATACTCCACGACGGGTGCCAATTCTTGCAAGACTAGTGGCTGGTCTTACTGTCAGAAGTTTTCAGGCCTCTGACTTTACTTAGCGACTGCCATCTATCGACGGCAGTAGCCACCAACTGCTTAACGTGCCTTGCGAAGCACGGAACCGTTCGGAAAATAGCCTCTGGCGTTAGTCATAGACGGTCACCCATCCAAGCACTGAACGCGCCCTATGTTGCTTAAACTTACACTACTAATAGGGGTTAAAAGAACCAACCTGATTATTGTAATCAAAGTGGTATTTTTCGAGACTCAAGTTTTTCCGATATTCGGTCTCGAAAATTTCAGCTTTTTTGTAAATCGTACCTTAGAGTTCTAATCTAATCTAACTCGCTGACGGTAAAGGAAATCATCGTGAGGAAACCTAAGTGCCTAAAGTGTTTAAATACCTCCGCGCTTGAAATTCCTAATCCGTGGTGGGCACGCGTTGTAATTAAGCCCATACTCTTTCTCTGAGAGAAGGCCTGTGCCGTGCAGTGCGACATTTATAGGCTGCGTAAAAAACTGTAACTCTTCTACAAATAACTTCAATTTCCTTCAGCAACTTTCCATCGTAAGGTTGTCTGGAAGAAATTGCTTTTAGCAATAAGGCCGCCAATTGTACTATGTATATTTGCAATTGGTTTTGTATTTGTTGTTTTTCCAGTGTACAATAAAGAATATTCTTATCTTATCTTATCTTCAATTTAGTGCAATGCGGTTTGATCCTCGGCCATAGGTCTGTAATACCAATACCAGCTATCCCAATTGAGTAATTAAACATTTAATTACTTCCCAAAAAAGGGTAAACAACATAACAGTCAATTTGAAAGTGACAAAACATCACTTAGGCCTTGTTTTATGTTATTGAAAAGAACACCCTCTCAAAATAATTGGAAAAGACTTGACAATGCAATGCAGGAAATTCTATTAAAAAAACCTTGGTCAAAGACAGTGACTTGACAATACTTACTTGCACGTTTGTATTACCAAAATCTAGAGCCAGTTTCATCATAACATAGCATAACATTTACATACAGGCACATATATTGCTTCTGGCCCCACAGGATACCCTGTGTCGTGGGAACCAGAAACAACGACATCGCAAACATGTTAACATCCAAAACCTTGGGGTTTTTTTGTCCCCAGCCGGGATTCGAACCCGAGACCTCTTGCATGGTAGGCAGACGCTACCGCTGCGCCACAGAGGCCTTCTATCTGTCGCCGCCTTTCTATCTGCGCATATTTTATTTTCCGTTCAGTCGGCAGTTCATTAATCTTCCCATCCCGTCCTCACCAATCCCGCCACTGGGCTAACGTGGCCATTCGGCTACACCACCGCCGGTGCCGGCAGAAATACAGCCGTCTCTCTCTCGCAGGTGCACGGGACGGCCGACGCCATCGCCGGGCAAGACAAGGCCAACCCCACAGCTCTCCTGCTCTCCGCCGTCATGATGCTTCGGTATATGGAGCTGAGAGACGTCGCCAATAGGATCGAGGCTGCTTGCTTCGCTGTCCTCAAGGAGGGTAACGTCTTGACGGGCGACCTCGGCGGTCAGAGCAAATGTTCCGAGTACACTGCGGAGATTATAAAGCACTTGTAAGCTGGGTCGAGTGCTGAGTGCTTTGGATCGCTGCGCAGATTATAAAGCACTTGTAAACTAGGTGACGTGCTGAGTGTTTTGGATCGCTGCGGAGATTATAACATAACATTTACATACAAGCACATACATTGCTTCTGGCCCCACACCAGGATACCCTGTGTCGTGGGAACCAGAAACAACGACATCACAAACATGTAAACATCCAAGACCTGGGTTTTATTTGTTCCCAGCCGGGATTCGAACCCGGGACCTCTTGCATGGTAGGCAGACGCGCTACCGCTACGCCACAGAGGTCGTCATTATATAACACTTGTAAGCTAGGTGACGTGCTGAGTGTTTTGGATCGCTGCGGAGATTATAAAGCACTTGTAAGCTGGGTTGGGAGCGGAGTGTTTTGATCGCTGCGGAGATTATAAAGCACTTGTAAGCTAGATGACGTGCTGAGTGTTTTCGATCGCTGCGGAGATTATAAAGCACTTGTAAGCTAGTTGACGTGCTGAGTGTTTTGGATCGTTGCGGAGATTATAAAGCACTTGTTAGCTGGGGCGCGTGCTGAGTGCTTTGGATCGCTGCGAAGATTATAAAGCAGTTGTAAGCTGTGTCGCGTACCAAGTGCTTTAGATCGCTGCGGAGATAGTAAAGCACTTTTAAACTATCGGTCTGCTCCGAAGAGTGTTTTGAACCGCGATGGTTGATGTGTTCGAAAAACTTCATATATTTTTTACAGATCGTTTCTGCAAAAAGTGTCCGTACAATCCCTCAATTATGTTTTAGTGATTTTTAGTACTAACACTTTTAGCAAAAGCAATCTAACTAAACCTAACTAAAGATATAATTTTTTTCTCATTGGTCCGTGCTATACGAGTGAGAATGATAAATCAAACTGGATTTTATTATCTCATCAGTTTTACTGGTATAAATGAGAAGTATTTGCCTGTTTTTCTTTAGATAAAATTTAAGGAGGCGTCTCTGGCGAATTATTATCAATATTTTCTTCTTGATTCAGGCATAAGTGCACCTTTGGGTTGCTACCAGTGAAACTTTCTATGTACTTTCGAACATAAACTTTCGGTTTTAAGTGTTTCAAACTAATTAACACCTTGCATGTGAATGAATGACCCGCGGTTTTTCGTACGGTAACCATCTGTTAATCTACTTATAATAGCTGTCCGTCTGGCCGCAGCATTAGTGTTTACCTACTTTTGTAAGAATAGCAACATAATATTTTAGAATTGCTAGTTGTTGATTATATTTATGTCATCTCGTTAGGTAGGTACCTGTACCAACTTATAGAATAAGATTTAAGATGATCTGGCAAAAGATAGCCAGAGTTAAGATTTTAGATGATTCGAGAAAAGATGGTCAGAATGGAGTCTCTTTCGCTGCCTTTTTTCCAGTACAACTCGACCCGAAGACAACTATAACATTGTACATTGACATTCAACAACGTAAATTCTTTCCGTTGAAATAAATTTCTTATTTCAGTTTACAACTGACAGCTATTAAGTGTAGATTAACAGATTATGTACCAGAAACCCGTGGTATTGAGTAAAGTTAATGTACTGTATTGCCTCGTGGTTTGCACAGTCTCAAAACACTTCTCCATTGCACTCAATATGGAACGTAAGTTAGCTAATTTGTTAGGAAAATAATTTGTTATGATAAAAAGACGAGTGAAAAGTTTTCAAAGCTCGAGCTTTGTATAGAAAACGTTGATCACAAAATGTGTTATAGTCTGTTAGCTTTTAGAATATACTTCGGCTACTATCGGATAGACTCGGATATATTCGTGTAATAGAAATATCGGAACTAATATGACACTTAATTTCGAATCTTAATTTCGAAACCGGAACTAATTGGCCTTTTTGCATCTACGTAATGTGACGATCCACACAGCGTCCAGTGGTATCCTCACTCACACTAGATGGGTGAAGGGACTACTCGGACGCTGTAGTGCCTGGGAAATTTCGAAATCAGAACTCTATCATCAGTACGAAAACCGGCGAACATTGGCGAAAACCGAAGCCTACTCTAGAGCCCGATGTATAGTCTAAAAGCTAACAGACTATATCGGATTAATTTTAACTTAATAGATTGATAAACTAGTTAGTGCCACTGCTTAACCCTTTAGTAAGGGTATGTAATTAGTAAGGTATAGTATCTTTAAAGTATTTATAACTTACAATGGCTGTTAAATGAATCAATTGTGAGATAGAAAATCTCCTATTTATAAAAGAGAAACTACTGCCAAAGACGTAGTGAAAAAAACGCACTTCGTACATTCCATTTGCTGTTTAATTCTAGACTGTATATTGTTTAAATTTTACTATTCTATTTACTTGCAGTCTTATTTCTAAAAAAAAACTACTCCACTAGAACACTCTTGAGACGAAGTTAAAGCCTATTTATAATAGTAATAATCTTTATTGACACAAAACACATACAAAACAAAATTACATCATGTTACAATATAGTAAGACGTTAATTAAAGTTACATACATTTATATTAGAAATACCTGCCACAAACCGGCTTTAATTCCGTCTGAAAAGTGTTTTATTGGAATCTAAGTTTTATAAATAAGACGATTAAAATATAAACGTTAACAATGGGCTTAAAAAAGGAGGAATTTTCGATAATAATTAGAAATAATTTATTAATCCCTCCGTTGTAACAGTTACCAGTGCAGTGATATTTTAAGAGAGATCTCTTTGTAGTATGGATACTTGGACATTCCAAATAGCTGTAAGATAATGAACGTGTTTCGAAGTGACTGTCACTTAAAGCACTCTAACTGCCGCACTCAGAGACGTCCATTAAATTTAATGTTTATTTTAATATGATTATCTCTCACTTATTATCAATGAAACAGAAAAGGACAACAGCATACTTACCGGAGATTAACTTTAATTGACGTTTCAGAGTGCGGCAGTAAGTAAAAATGGCGCTGCTCGTGCCACCACGAGCAAAGATAAAGCCACGGATAAAGCGGTGTAAAATATCATCAAATATTCTCCCGTCAAACTTTACCAGCAGAAAAAAATTGAAAAAAATCTAAAGGCAAATGGGAACGGTAAATTCAACGATATCTTCTCAGCTCCATACAGTTCATAACGCCTCAGTTGCCATATTAATACCCCTTCATTGGCGTGTTTGCATTTATCAGATTGACGGCTGTGTTACCACTGGCCGCCATCTTTGTCATCCATTACGGATTCCACGCGATTGGTACGAAAAATTTGTCCCGTAAAACTGTCAGTGGATATTGGCCATTGGAAGGCAAATTTTTCGAGCGAAGCAATATGTAGACGTATGTAGACGAAAATTATATGAAAGTGTTAGTTAGTTTTGCGCAACACATGTAACATTTACTTATATCGCTTTTCCAAGTATTTATTAGCATGTGTGATATGTTTACATTTACTTTGTAGTAACATAGTTAAGCCTACGAACCTACATATTCAGTGAGATTATAATTCGCATTTTTCCCAGTATGACTACTAGTATTTATTATCTTTGGATTTAAAAGTAGAATAAATGTAAGTTTATTGTATTCTCCTGCTTGTGTGATTTAAGTTTAGTAAGGAAGAGAAGTTGTCAAAATGGCGGTTCGGTATTTTATGACGTCACTTGCGCAGGATTACAATGTGCGATATTTTTGGTGGACAGCCCCACTCATTCATGTGTATATTTTTATTCAGCGGTTAACGCTGTCATTAGCAAAAAATATAGTACATATTTTTTTGCTCTTCGTTCTGAACCCGAAATTTAGATTTTTGGTATGTATATATTCTTAAAACGCTTCTGAGTGCTAACTAACGCCACCTTCTTCGGTCGTTTAACTTCTAGGGGTGCATAGGGCCTGAACAACAGATTTCCACTTCTGACGGTGGTTTGCGGCAGCTTCCAATTCGGGCCTGCTAGTCTAACCTACAGCTAGGACCTGGGATCAACAGCCTGGAACTTTAATCGATTTTCGTTTAAAACGGCCGTTTTTGGTGGAAAGTGATTAAGTCTTTGGTTGTCGATTCTAGGTTCTACCCTGTACGTTCTAAAGATAGGTGTCACAGTTGTAAAGATTTCTCGTGCTCAGTTTTAGATAAAAACGTATTTATCTAGACAAGTTAGGATTATTTTTCTATTGGTGGCGCCAGTTAGCACCATGAAGGTGATTTTTTGTGGCGATTGGCAAGGCTGTATTGATTTTACTGAATCAGTTATAGGCTGTTGATTCTACTGAATCAATTATAGACGCGCGTTTGTTTTGGGTACCATCTACAGGCGCATAATATATGAGGTCACTCTCTACTGCGCGTCGACTGCAACAGGCTTTATCGCCACTGTATCGATGTTGTACTATGACCATCGCGGCGCTTGTGTGAAGGAGTAACTGCTGTATCGATACAATTTTTGTTTGTAATTGAGTTACACTATTACTTATTATTCATTTATTACATAGCAAAGAATGAGTGTACTATCTACAAATAATAACATGCCTACTTTTAAAAACAATACTTATGCTTTAGAGTAAAAAACAAAAATGAGAGTACCGACATGAAAGTAAAGTAATATTTAACATATTTTTTTCAAATCGTATTTTTAATTTATGTGAAAATCCGTCTCTTAAACCTCTAGGACGAGCCATACAAATACAATCGAACTTTCTTCTCAAATGCCGCTTGAAGACGATGCGTAGTTTGAGCGAGTACTACTACTGACCAATAAATTGTAACGTGAAATTTTGATTAGTGCAAATAGAGCATTTGAACTACTTCCGTTTTGTACTTGCACAAGCTACTATGGGGGGCCCGGGAAGTCATGAAATAAAATGAAAAACTGTAAACTATGACAATTCGTAATCAAGAAAAAGAAAGTAAAACGTCACAT
This sequence comes from Yponomeuta sedellus, assembly GCA_934045075.1. NCBI lineage: Eukaryota > Metazoa > Arthropoda > Insecta > Lepidoptera > Yponomeutidae > Yponomeuta > Yponomeuta sedellus. Next base: position 2,672,518 of record OW203734.1, on the reverse strand, counting down.
AAAAAACTGACATTTACAAATTCTGATTGAAATAACGTGTAGGTAATTAAAACATAAAAAGTGATCTTCAGTACCTGTCGTATTCCAATAAGCTAAATTGTTAAATTCTCAGTAGGCTTTTCGCACTATTCTTACATAGTTGTAAAGTTGTAACATTTAAGGATTATACTATAAAAAGATGACAAAAAAAAATTATTTATGTTTTCATTTTTGTTTATGGGAATGGGAAGTCAATACTAATGACCTAAGGATTATTTTAGATTGTGTCGTTTCGCCACACGTTGCCGGCTCTTTTGAACGTACCTTTGCAAGGGTGCCAACGCCATATTTCATGAGTTATCGGTCCACATATACGCGTTGCTTGCAAGCGGCATAAAGCTTCGCTGACATAAATTGTGATTCAGATATAATCTGACAATAAGTCTTTGTACTTTACATTGACCTAGTTAAGTATACGTTTGTATTGTGCTGGATTCTAAAGAATCATGCTTGTAATGTTTGCTTTTGCAAGAACCGGGTGGTTTTGTTTGTATTTCTGTCACCGAGTTAGATTTAGGTTAGGTAATGAAGTTAGATCAAATAAATTATGACAGTGAATTTGTATTTTATTTATTCTTTATCTATTATTTTAACATTTAGATAACATTATGTTATAAGGATTTAAGGTACGTATTATTTAGTAGTATTTCTACTGTAAGTATTACAATAAGAATTTTATGTGTAATTTCATCCATTTTAACAGTCATGTGGATACATCACTACGGAATGTTAGGTCACTATATGATGGCATATTCCGTACTGTAAATGCAAGCTATTTTCCACATAACTCTTTAAGTCTTATTTTCTACACATGCTTTTCATGAAAAATCAATACGGAAGAAAATGTGATTGACACCAGGAGGCGGCAACAGCATAAAAATAAAAAAAAATCTTTCTAATTTCTGACTGTCAAAAGCTCAAATTTTTTATATGAAATAATTAATAATGAAATTATTTTCTCCTTTTGAGTTAATCATTCAGTCTAGCCTAGCTTGCCTCTTATTTTGACTCCAGCTGCCACAAGCCGTTATACTGTCTTAAAAACTTATTTAAACTTTAAGACTATCATTAGAGGCCATCAATCGAGATTTGATCATTATAAGAATAATAAACTAATCAGTCTAGTAATAAGCAATCAATAAACTATAAGAAATCAGATTTTGAGTTTTTAAAAATTGGTTTACGACGCTCGCTTTCCTTTTTTATTAACTTCTTTATTTTTATTTACTCGTCAATACTAAGCAGGATCAAACCTCCATTTGTTCTTAGTTTTTTGAGCCATGTCGCAGCTTTGAAACCAAATTAAACTTGTAAGGGAATAGTCTCGTATGAGGCGCCCTCTAAAGTGTATTATCTTATTCGAATATCTTATTCGAATATCTTATTTAAATCTCCATCTCAACCCTCAGGTGCACGGCACGGCGCCCGACATCGCCGGAAAGGACATGGCGAACCCCACAGCCCTGCTCCTCTCCGCCATCATGATGCTCCGTCACCTGCAGCTGAATGAACATGCGGACCGCATCCAGCACGCTTGCTATACGGTCCTGCGCGAGGGGCAGAACCTTACCGGCGACCTCGGAGGCAAGGGGAAGTGCAGCGAGTACACCAGCGCCATCATTGGGAAGTTGTAAGGCGATGAGTGTGAATGCGGCCGCGCCTGGTACTAAGCTCCGCGTTCCTTAGTCGAAACAAAATGGCGGTTTGGCGGCGCAGTTAGCCAATCGGAACAGGAACACGGCTCTTCTAAAATTCTTCTTCAGTTTAAATTGTCTTTGGTAAACTATATTCCTTTATGAAATACTATTTAAACTGGATTATGTTAAGGAGTAGTGTTTTTTAATAAGTCCTTGAGCTGTGTGTGGCTAAAAGTTGGGTTTATTATGAAAAATTGGTCTTTATGTACAGAAGTGATCTAAAGATTGGATACTTTTGTATCGATGGGTCGAGCTTAGGTCACCTCCGTCTTTCGAATGTATTTTGTTCATCGAATAAGTACATTTTTGTATTGAATTTTTAATGTTAGGAATAATAGTGTATAATGCAGAATACCATAGAATAGTATGAAATAGAAAACCCTGTACAATGCTGCTACGGTACAGTAAATCAAAATGAAAGCACAGTATTTCGATTGCATGAAATAGTATTTTATTTATTTATTAATTTATCTGTGTTGAGATTACAATTTTGTATGTAACATTGTGAATAGTACCTAAGTGTCTACTTATTTATAGTGTTATATTCTTTCGCTAAGCACTCTTAATGTCCTTCAATTAATTATTTTCATGCGAAGTAATTTTAACATATTTTAAACTTTCGCGACTTGTACACATAGTTAACCGCGCACGCGCGCCCTACGCGATTAAGCCCCGAAAATATTCTAACTATGCGAACTAATGTTTATACAGATTGGAATCTCCGGATGAACACTACAATCGATGTAAAACACGTGACTTTGTTAATAAAAATTTTGAATGGAGATTGTGGCCTTTGATTTATAAGACGCACTCTTCAGTTGGTCAGAGATTGGTCGTAGAAATAAACCTTATGCCGGAAAGCGTTACTCCAAGTAGGTATCGATGAGACGTTAGATGCATCGATATCAACCCTTGTATGTCCCCACTGCGGGGGCACGGGTCTCCTGCATCGCAGGAAGGTTGGCCATACTTCGCCACGGGGGCCAATTCTTGTTGGTGGAGGATTGTAAGACAGTAATGAGCCTTACTGTCTGCCTCTGACATGGCTTAACATTACATGACAGCCGGCACCAACGGCTTTACGTGCCTTGCGAAGCACGGAGGCGCTTGGAAAAGTGCCACTAGCGATAGTCACGGGACGGTCACCCTTCCTGCACCTGAACGCGCCTCTTATTGCTTGTCTCAAGTGATTGATTCCAATTACTCTGCTTCATACCTGAATCTTAATAAGTGCTACGATAGGACCTAGGATAAAAAACTTTAGAACGAAAAATTGAGCAGCGTGTGTACGCATAACACCACGACACGTAACACCGATATCTTTCACCTTTGCTAGTAGATGTCGTATTATATTAGTGTATTGGGATGAAATTGATCCAACAGCTGGTCCATCAAAAGCTACACCAGAATACATAATATTCTGGCGTAGCCCCTGATCTCCCAGGACTCGTTTCGTTTTACCAAAATATGAGTTTTTTTTCTTTTTGCGTATCACGGAACGTTCTTTATAGTGTCGCCATATCTAACAATTTATCGCCATTTGGGCTATCTGAGAAGGTGAAATGAAATGCTATTTAGGTATTGATAGCGAAAAAAAAAATAGCGACGGTACATAAGTAGTTACAATTAATGATATTGCATTTTAAAGGGATTGCGCTGTCTAGTAGAATATACCTACGGCTTAAGTCTGCCGCATTGTCAGTTTTTTGGAATTGCAATAAAACTATCAATAATTAGTAATATCCCTACTAAAATTGTAATTATAAATTATTGCACTTAGAAAAAAAAACCCTTATCGAAAGCGTAACAAATATGTGTAAATATTCGGCCTTGTCTCTTAAAACTACCTGTTTTATTATGGCATTGACTGGCTAGCACCTGCTAAACACCTATTTAGAGGCTAAAAATAAATTCCACCCATGCCGGGACGCGAACCGAACCTCTTTACAACAGTGGCGGCCTTAGGGGGTGGCGAATTATAGTTATTTCTACTCGTTACTTCTACCGTCAATTATAGTTATTTCTACCTATTAGTCTAGTCAATAAGTGCCTTTTGAGTGAAATTTTGTTCTCCGTCTTCGAAAAATATGATCGAAGTGTCATTTGATTCGGAATGGCGTCTAGAAAATTTTTGAAAAATTCAAAAACCGCTTGCAAAAATTGCAAAAGTTATCAAAGATGAACTAAAAAAAATTGGGGTTTGGTTTTTTGCAAATATCTCAAAAACCATTCAACATTTTTGAAATCTAAAGATCCAAAATAGGAGAAAATTTCCTAAAAAAAGTCCTACCCCGGGAGGTAAGACGTTTTTTTAGGAAATTAAGGACTGTAGGACCAATATTTATAATTTTTCCAAAGGGTTGAAAATACGCCTGAAAACGGGTAGGTACTCTGGTTTTCACAAGCCACGCCCACTTTGGACCTTTAATGAAAAAATATTGTTAAAGCTTATTAATTATGAAGAATTGAAACAATTCAGGCATGTACTAAATAGATAAATAATAATCCGCGGTCAAAAATTTTTTATCACGATTTTTCTATTAATTATAAATAAGTTAACTAACAATGTTTTTCTTCCTCAACGTGAACATTACAAATCTTAAAATTGTTTAATAACAACTCTGATTTTTTTTTCTTTTTTGGAGCCTTTTTTAAGAGGTCTTAGAATAGATTCCCGTAGGAAAATGAAAAAATGCTATTTTAAACTTTTTTATTAACAATAAACTTGTGTTAAAAATTAAAAAGTTTAATTAATCATTGAAAAATAATTCTTTTTCATAATATTACTATTGATACGTTTTTTAATAATCAAAACCAATATAATTTGTTTTTTTATATATTTTTACCTTTTATTGTTTAAAAAAATGTTATAAACAAGTGTGTTGTTTATAACATAATTAAACAATTTTTAAACATAATCATTGATGCAAATAATGATTTTTTTAAACGTCGTTCCTAAATAAAAAAATTATTGCTTAAAAACAGATTTGTTAATTAACAATTTTTATATACCACTTGTAATGTATCATATTTTTTATATTATATTTTTTATCGAATTTTTAAAATTCTCTTCTTTACTCCATCATTCTTACAAGTTATTACTACACATCATTCTTCCTTACATTCTTAATTAACTAATTGAGATATAATAAAACAACTTAGGACTTTTATAAAAAAACACTGAGGACTTATTTATTATCTATTAGTTAATTAATAAATAAAGCCCCAAATTCAATAGTTTATCCAATTACTTATTAAACTTATAGCATATCTTTCTAAAAAAAAAAATCAGAAAGAAATGTTTTTCAATAAGATTGTTAAATGTGTGTTTGTTAACAATCAGAACGCCTAAATCCCGTGTAACATAAACTTCTTCGAGAGGTATATTGTTAAGATAGTAGGTCGATGAGTTTTGGGGTGACAGTGACACCTGTAAAATCCGCCCGGGTGCCACCTATGCTAGCTACGCCACTGACCACACCTGTTACAGTTGCATCTGCTGAAAGGAGTTTTTCGAAGCTTAAAATTATTAAAACATATTTGAGGAATTCGATGACACAAGATCGGCTTTCAGCCCTTGCTATTCTTTCAATCGAAAGTGACGTATATTTATTCGTAAAAGTATTGTAATTTAATTAATTTTAATCTTAGGAAAAGCCGTAAACATCAATTTTAAAATTTATAATTTCTGTGTTTGTTAATTTTGTGAATCCTTCAATGTAAAATATTAAAAGGAAACTCAATTTTGTTTTTGCTAACTTTAGCATTTCTTGTCAAACATGACAAATACCTAAACCTAACAACCAGACCTTCCTTCTTTCAAAGGGCCTCGAAAAGACCAGCCGCCCGGAGCCTCGCAATCAAGGCCGCCACTGCTTACAATACTCTCTGTATTACGTACAGGCAGCAACATCTAGCTGAAGTAATTTGCATCACTTGCAGCCCCGAGTACCTACTTTGCAGTTAGGTTTTACATCGGCATGATATCGCTGTACCCACATCATTAAATTCTTTTTAATGCACTAACCAGTGCTAAAAATTCCACCCATGCCAGGACTCGAACCCAGTTAGGTTTTACATCGGAATGATATCGCTGTACCCACATGAGCTAATGGGCGACTCACTGGCATCAGTGAAATTTCGAACCTCTATACAATACTCTCTGTATTACGTACAGGTTTTTAGAAATTGTCCTTAGCACGGGTTAGTGCATTAAAAAGAATATAGCTAGCACCTGGCAAAACTAGTGCTGTCTGTCATCAGTGTTATTATTGATACGGCAATTGCCATAATATACGGTAATTCATGGATGTTTTTTCTAATATACGGTATACGGCAGGATTTCGACTACCGTATCGAATAATACGGCAATTCAAGTCCAACGTGCTCGTAAGCTTAAAACAAAAAATACTACAAACGAAACGTAATAAATGTGTCCGATTTTCGGGATTTCCCAAAGAAAATTTTCCTGCCGACATAAATTGAACTAGATGTCTCATGCAATCTCTTTTATATGTCCCACTCTTAGATAAACAAGCTATTCGAAATAAAAGCGGAACTTCACAAAATTTCAGGTGTCCGGAGATATGCTTATCGAAATGAAAAGCAAAGAAAAATATTCATTGCACAAGCAGTGTATTAGAAAATATAGAAAGTTGAAAATGTACTTATTATTTTTGTGTTTCAATCACTAATTATTTAATTAAAAGATAATACGGCAGATCTACGATTTTGTTTCATAAATACGGCAATTTGAAGGTTTAGATACGGCAACCCAGATTTTGACGATAATAACACTGTCTGTCATCCATCCATCTGTCAAACGCACGTTGTTGTTTATAGTTTGTTCCATGTAACCTAAAATCTCTTGCATTTTTCTTTTAAAACGTCCACAAACATTCACTAAACAAGTAGTTTCAGTCATTGTTTAGTGAAAATGGTGAAAAAGGTAAGTAGTCTTATTTTTATCTACTCCTAAGGTATAGTTTTCCTTTACCTGTGCTGAGCTGCCTTTTCCTTCATTGATCTATAGAACCTACTCAACCAATACTCTATAAATCCCGCAAATCATTGTTTCTTTCAGAAAATGGAAGCACCTATATCTTTAGACGATGGCGAGGTACAGAGGTTGAATGAAAATGGCAAAAGACCTTCTTCAGACGCCGCTCAACCTGAAGGATCTAAAAGGGTAAAAATGCCAAGCTTATACCGTCAACCCACGGTGCGGGAGCTAAACCGACTTCAAGAGACCGAGACACTATTTAACTCCAACTTGTTCCGTTTACAAGTAGAAGAGATACTTGAGGAGGTCAAATTGAAGGAAAAAACAGTTGTCAAGTTCCAGAAATGGTTTGAGAACTTCAAAAGCCACATGGAGGCTATCCCCAAGGGAGAAAAAGAATACGATCTGAGTGAAAATACTCTGTTCAAAGAGTTAAAAGTAAAATCACCTATAGGAGGTGATTTGAAGAAGACCAAATGCTCTTTCAAGTTTCACAAGTTTGATCAGATGGAAATTGTTGGTTCTTACGCTTTAGGCTGCCCGATAAACTCAAAACTAAGAGTTGACATACAAGTAACAGTCCCACCTGAAACATACACGAAAAACGACTCCATAAACTACAGATACCACAAGAAAAGGGCAGCATATCTTGCGTGCATCGCTGCTCATTTAAAACACTTGAATATTATTGAAGATCTAAAATATTCTTGGCTGAATGGCAATGAATCCAGGCCGGTCTTAGACCTAAAGCCTCAAGGCAAACTTGGCAATCATCTTACAGCAAGAATTCATCTATTCTGTGCTGCAGAGGCTTATAAATTACACCGATTCAGCCCTACAAGAAACAACTTGAGAGAAACATGGTTGTTAAATTCAGAAGTCTCTGAAAACCCCACTGAAGTGGGGCCACCTACACCTTATTATAACAGCAGTGTCTTACAAGATATAACAGCTGATACAAATGAGAAATTCTTAAGAGAAGTCCTTGAAAAGAGCGACAATTTAAAACAATCTATAGTTTTGCTGAAGATTTGGTTGAGGCAAAGGAATCTGCAGGTGTCAGGGCATATCGTCAGCATGCTAGTGGCACATTTGGTACAGATCAAGCGAATTAACAACATTATGAGCAGCTATCAGATTGTGAGAAATGTTTGGATTTCATTGAGTAAGTTACATATTTGATTATACTATTTTTATTTTAATGCACTAACCCGTGCTAAGGAACAAATTTAAAAACCTATTTAGAGGCTCAAAATTTCACCCATGCCGGGATTTGAACCCGCAACCTCTGGCTATCCATGCCAGCACTCTACCAATTGAGCCAATGGGCGACTCACGGCATCAGTGAAATTTCGAACCTCTAAATAGGTTTTTAAAGTTACATATTACTATTGGCACTAGGTTTTTTGTTTCAAAGGCATCTGATAACCAGGCGTTTTTTGTGTTGGTTGTCTAATACTCTAGTCAGAACATTATAAATAATTAAAGTAAAAGCTGATCTCCCTTAAAACATTACTAATTAATTAAAAGTCTTAGAAAATTATAATTTTGAAAAAGACTGCACCAATGCCTATCTTAGAAACACCTTGGTACCTATATAGGACCATCTTAAATGAATAAATAGCCATTTATAGCCATTTAGTAAAGTTTTTCTTTACCTTCTATGTTGTTAAATTTTTTTTTTAACTGAAAGCGCTAAAAGCGCATTTTTTTGGAGTTTTTGATAGATGCTTTTAATTAAAAAAAAAGTTTTCAACAGTCTAAATGATTATGAGGTTAGATGCCACAAGCAGATATAAGACCAAACTTATAAAGGATGAAGCAGGTCCGTGGGGCGGTGGGGCTGTCCGTACATTCATCCTTTATTGCAGCAGTATTAACATGGACCACTACCAATACCACTGCATTGGTGTGTTTTAACTGTAACACTACTCGTTTTTCCAAAAATTACCGTTTTTAAAATTATTATTATTATTATTATTATTTGTAGACGGGCAGGCAGTTGGAACAACTGATAATTGCCCGCATCCAGTTTCACTTGATTATTTTTTTCTTTTGGTCAGTGATGTGTTTGTCCAGTAAGTTCTTGAATTTGTTGACATTTGGTGCTGAAACCACTTCTTGTGGTAATTTGTTCCATCCATTCACTACTCTGTTAGAGAAAAAGTGTCTGTGAGGATTGTTGTTGGAGAAACAAGTTTGTAGTTTGTAGTTTGTAGTTTGTAAATTGCTTTGAAAAAAGTACACATTTCCTTTTAAAATATCCAGCCTTTTCTGAATGCCCAGTTGTAAGACTCACCTTCTGTTCTAGAAACCTCCGAATGGGACACAAAAGGGATCTCGCTAAACAAAGACACCAACGCACAATCCATGGAAGAGTTCCTGACACACTTCCCAGTAGTCTTCCTCGACAAAACGGGCCAATATAACTTATGCTGGCAAATGTGCAAGGGCACTTATCAAGCAGTGAAGTGGGAAAGTGCATTGGCTGTGGACATGTTGGATAATACGAGGATTAACAGCTTTTTGGCGCTGTTCATGACTCCTGTGCTGCCTTTACTGCAGTTTGATCACATTGTGAGGTATTTATTTTATTCATTAGGACTACCAACACGATAGACACCAATACAAGTGTTACCTTACTTACAGGCTGTCACAACATGCACCATTAGTATAAAGTTGCGAGAGGACTTAATGTATTATAGTATGACGGTCTTAGACTGATTTTTTATTAAGCTGTTTACTGTCTTTTTGATCTTCTGTAATCAACTATTGTAATCATAAACCTTGATGGCCTCGCTGGTGGGCTTTGGCCACTTTCGAAACCAAAGTTTCGAAACCAGTTTCGAAAAGAGAATTATTTTTCTTTTTAGGAAACCTGGTTTCGAATAAAGAGAAATCATTCTGTTTTCGAAGCTGGTTTTCAATACAGTATATAAAATCTTCTTTTGAAACTCTTTCATGGATCAAGGGTATGCACAAAACTAATTTTTTTATAGGTCATTATAGGAAATGAAATGAAATCTTCTACCTCAGCATACACAGATCGTAGTCCGGACTTCCAAGGCGGAAGTATAGGTATACTCGTATTTCTACATTAGTTACGGTAATAAGTTCACCACTCCTGCCGTAATCCTGAGTGCCGAACCTTGTGGTGATGTCTGCAATATATTGCAACATACTTTCGCCTTGGAAGTCCGGACTACGATCTGTGTATGTTGAGGTAGAAGATTTCATTTCATTTGTCCTATAAAAAAAATAGTTTTGTGCATACCCTTGATCCATGAAAGAGTTTCAAAAGAAGATTTTATGTTCTTTATTGGAAACCAGCTTCGAAAACTGAATGATTTTTCTTTATTCAAAACCAGGTTTCCTAAAAAGAAAAATAATTATCTTTTCGAAACTGGTTTCGAAACTTTGGTTTCGAAAGTGGCCGAAGGGCGCTGGTGCAGCGGTTTGGTGCACTGATTGTAAAACCGAAGGTCTCGGGTTCGACCCCGGCCGGGTCAAACTAGGAAATAAACTTTTCTGGTTTGTCTCGGGTCTGGTATGTTATCTATGTATTGATTGTATTAAATCGTCCAATTAGCACCTATAACACAAGTCATTTAGTTGTACTTAGTATAGGGCTAACGAGATCTGTGTAATATGTCCATGAATGTTTATTTATTAATTCACCTTAATAAAACACCTGGGGCCTGTTTCACGGAACTACAATTCATGTTTACTATGACAATTCAAAGTTTATTAACCCTTTGCCAGACAGTGGTATAATACATAGTTCCCACCGTAAATTCAACCTTATCAAGTTATCACTTGAATTAAAATCTGGTTTCATGATGTTTTCTTTTACTGTTAGCCTGTGTTATTGCTACTACAAATTAGCTGATGTTCATAACATTGAAAATATAAAAACCTATTTAGAGGCTAAAAATTTCACCCATGCCGGGATTCGAACCCGCAACCTCTGGCTATCCGTGCCAGCGCTCTACCAATTGAGCCAATGGGCGACTCACCGGCATCAGTGAAATTTCGAACCTCTTTACACTATTCTCTGTATTACGTACAGGCAGCGACATCTGGCTTAAGCAAATTGCATCACTTACAGCCCCGACTACCTACTTTGCAGTTAGGTTTTACATCGGAACGATATCACTGTACCCACATGATATGATATGATAAATTATTTATTTACACTTACACACACATTCATAAAAGTACAAAAACAAACAGCATAGGCAGAGTAGACACAATTACACAACAATAATAATAAATCTAACATTCCAACATGCAAGGATGCAAGGTACGGCATGTACCTGCATCATAATGAAAGATATGAGACATCATTTCTGTGGGTTGGTGTGGCAAGTGCAAAATGGTACTGACTCAGCATGTGCTGAAGAAGCGAGCTACTCCAGCGCTGGTATTATGCCAGTACCAGGTACCTACTTAGTAAAAGGAGGCGTGCTGGGCTCGGAGAGCTATATCTATATATCGATATATCTATATATGGGTTGGCTGCAACGTAATATTAAATAATTACGTGAAAAAAACGAATTGTCAATTAAAATTGTATAAATTAATATAATATATATATATTAATAAAATACGATGTTAATTTGAGCATAAGATTAATTGTACGATAAATTGGTGTGGTCATGTCAAAAGTGGGTAAATAATGAAACAAATTGATTTAGTAATGAAATAGTTAAAATAAAATGTCGTGAGTATTTGCACTCATAATAATAATAATGTACTTACATAATTCTCATTTGTCAAACTTCGATACGTTATCACGTTATCAACCCTTGTATGCCCCCACTGCTGGGGCACGGGTCTCTTCCTGCATCGCAGGAAGGTTAGGCCATACTCCACCACGGGGGCCAAGTCCGGGTTGGTGGAGGATTGTAAGACAGTGGCGGGCCTTACTGTCAGAAGTTATCAAGCCGCCCATAAGGCCTCTGACATGGCTTAACGACTGCCATTATATGACAGCCGGCACCAACGGCTTAACGTGCCTTGCGAAGCACGGAAACGCTCGGAAAAATGCCACTAGCGGTAGTGACGGGACGCTCACCCATCCCGTACCTGACCGCGCCTGTTGTTGCTTAACCAAGTGATTGATTCCAATCACCCGGTTCGCCTAGGCCACGAGCGCTTCTTCGATACAGTCGAAGTTAATACAAATGGCTAACAAACCAAAGCACAGTGAATTGCATTATCATAAAATAATAATAAATAATTTTGTAAGATTATCAGAAAAGGTTATATTTATAGACTATGTAGATCTGTAAGTGCAATCGTACAGGATCTAACTAACTCTGTAAATGTTAAGATTTTAAAAGGCTCCGGGTGTTAGGGAGCCAACTTCTGTTTGCTAAGCAACAACATTTTATATTTGGACCTAAATATAGTTTTAGTCTTAATCTGCCTAAGAGGTGGGGCAATGTCATTCCAACATTTGGTGGCCTGGAACCGGAAACTGCCGCGATTACAGAAGTTGCGGGTTCGAATCCCGGCATGGGTGAAATTTTTTGCCTCTAAATAGGTTTTTAAATTTGTCCTTAGCACGGGTTATTGCATTAAAAAAAGAAATAGTATAAACATTGAAAATAAAGAAAGTCATAGCCCGCACTGGCAGTAGAACCTAGGTTTCTCGCTTTAGAGTCCATTGCTCTCCCTCTGGGCTACCATCTTACTTTATTGCACACATAAAAACCATACAGAAAACACAAAATATACAAAATGAAAAGTGGCATGGCGAACTTATTTCAATAGAAATCTCTTCCAGCCAACCCTTGATGCGGCGATTATTACATTCATCTAACGCAATAACAAGTACTTAGTATAAAATAATATTTAGTGTTGCCATCCAGTTACGCAATGTATATTACTTTCCAGATTCAAAGACCTGCAGAAGGTGAAAGAGTCAGTCTACGCAAAAGCATCTAAGGAGTCCAAGCTGAGCTATGGCACTGACCAGCTGGCTCTGGTCACCGACTCCTTGCATGGCTTGCTTGTCAAAGGCCTTGGCAAGAGGGCAGAGCTGATTCTCCAGCTTAGAGAGGCTGAGTTTAGCTGGCCTGTTAAGGAGAGCTTGGACAAAGCTAGGAAGTCGAGGTAATAGGAAAATATTTACAAAGCAAATACATTTATGCCACACCTGGCAATAAAGTGGCTTTTCCGCACGCTGCGCGTACGGAAAAAGCTGCTTTCTTAAGTGTAGACATAAAAAGATGTACACAACACGGGAGGTAATAAAGAAAGCTCTCGATCGCATATTTACGTCCCTCGCTTGCAGCTCGGGCCGCAAACTTCTGCGATCTCGGCCTTTCTTTGTATTACCACCCTAGTTGTGTAATGTACTATTAATTGTCATTAAAAGCATGGCGTATAAAGGTATTAACGGGATATCTTGAGAGAAAATGAAATTCGGAGAATTCTTCTTCTTCTTCTTTTCGTGTCACCGATTCGACCAGTTTATATTTTTCCTGCCCAATAGTTGGCTACTGCAATTGCAGCAGCGTTGGCCTCTGTTAGGTCCTCCAGAGTGCAGGTGTTAGGGCACAATGGACATTGGAGCAAGTGCACCATGGATTGCGATGAGGCTCCAAAAATAAATTGAAGGTTCTGTATAGGGTTGGCTGGAAGAAATTGCTTTTAGCAATAAGGCTGCCAATTGTACTTTGTATCCTTGCATGTTTTATAATATGTGCTCTGGTGTACAATAAAGAATATTCTTAACTTATCTTATCTTAGTGGACAGCCGGGGGGAATCATGTATATTGTCTGTATGAAATCATGGCTAGTGGCCTCTCCCTCAACTTACAAGAAGGTTTGTCCATCTTCTCATCCATAACAATTATTTTCCTAATTAACCATGTTTTATTCATAATTATGTATCTGTAATATTTTGATTTATTTGCACATCTACTTCCTTCTCCAAAGGTTGTCTGGAAGAGATCACTTTGAGTGATAAGGCCGTCTGTACTCTTAGGTTAAGAAATATCTGTGTAATTTCCTTTTTTTATGTACAATAAAGTGTTCTTTATCTATCTATAACGCCAAATATACGTTAGCGCCGAATTTTTATTTCACTGTAATGTCATTTCAATGTTATTTCACCAAGCCGAGTATTGTTCTTCCCACTGGGCCACCACCTCTCGTGCTCCATCCACATTCTAAATAGTGGCTATCACGTGTGTTCTTCTTCTTCAAGCTATATTAGTCCACTGCTGGACATAGCCTTCCCCTAATGAGCGCCATAGCGCAAGGCTGTGCCATCACTGGGGGGTAATGCCCATAATCCCCACGCTGGGCATGCGGGTTGGGGATCGCATTTTGGTGGATTTGTACTGCAGGGGGCGCTGCTGCCCACCCCCCGTTATGTGTCCCCTAGTCGCCTTTTACGACACCCGCGGGAAGAATTTGGATTGGTGCTATTCTCTATGCCGACACCACACAGCAATGTGTGTTGTGATATCATGTGTGTTGTGTACTTCTATGAGTTTTCTATTTTTCAGCGGGTATCAGGAGAAGCTATCGTTTGGCCTGATACTGAATCCCGAACACGCGTTCAACATCGTCGAAAAAGGACCACCGGCGAACCTTCCGGAGGCTGAGGCTTTTCGGTAAGTTTCCATGGAGTTCGAGTTAGATCTGAGGTTTCCGCACTAGCTTCATAGTTGAGCCATTGTAGCTCCAAGGTTTGCTGGAAGAGAATGCTTTTTGCGTTAAGCACGCCATTGTACATTTACTCATGTAATTAGTGCAGTAAAGAATTAAAATAATTATTATAATAATCCGCTACTTGACTCTCTTTTCAAGTAAGTCTTAAATAGTAAATAAGTCTTCCATTAGCCCAAAGAATATTTGTATATTTTTTGAGGTCTTAAAAGCAACAAAAAAAAAATTTTTAAAACTTTGCCTTGCTAAACAGCCAAAACACGGTCAGCCATTTTTGTCTATAGTTAGAAGTCCTAAGGGCTTGTAAACAAAGTTTGGAATTCAACAAAAGTACCTAGTCTCAAAATCTGTGAGTGATCTGTGAGCTAGGAGTGGGTCGTTGTCCGATTTTTCGACGACGAAACGCAACCGTTTTTTCTGGAACGAAAACAGGTCCTCGAAACGGTCCTCGTTCGCAACTGGTTTCATTGTATGCGAACCAGCACAGCGCAGAGGACGGTCAAACGAGTGCGAACGAGACGAAATCACGAAACATCGGAAAAAATAAGTTGTTTTACACGATATTCGACTGTATACTCATAGACATAAAGATTACTTTATTGTATCACAGACCAAAACGAACGGAACGAGCAAGGAGCCGACGACGACGTCGCAATGATCTCATTACGTTCTAGGCTCTATTAATATAGTACTAAAGGACATATCCGCGTCAAACAATCTAAGGACTGGTCTCGCGACGAACAAACGCTGGCACTCCTTTAGAGTCTCTGGCACTGCTATAAAATGAAACGTAAAACGGTCCTATCGTCGCGGAACACAAAACGGTCTTATAAAACGGTTCGTCTTTGTAACGATCACGCCTACTGTGAGCATAGGAAGTGTAATGACAACAACGCAACCGTCGATCTGAGTCAGATTGCTGGCAGGTAGTTAGTTAGACCTGAGATTTCCGCACTTAGCCTTATAGTTGGGCCATTGTACGTAGCAAGCGCTGAGGTACGCTAAGACCTCAGACACTAGGGTTTCCTTACGATGTTTTCCTTCACCGTCAGCGAGTAGTATTGCTACTATAATTTCACAAATGTACATAACTTAGAAAACAAAGTCGAACCCACGGCCTCCCGATTAAGAAGCCGGCGTTCTACACCGCTCCGCTACCACCGCTCAATGCTGGCAGGTATTTGAACACTCAGACACTTAGGCATACTCACGATGTTTGTTTTCTTCACAAATGTAACTTAGAAAACAAAGTGATTGTGAAGCTAGTGTTTGGCTTTGGATTTGTGCTACTAGAGTAAAAAAAATACTGACTGATTATTTGACCAGTGTTTTTATTTAATTTTATTCAGGACACCAATAGTTTTACAGGAAATTTATTAAAGTATCATTATCCTCATCATCAACCCATTATGTCCCCACCGATCGGGCCCAAGTCTCTTCCCTGAGGAAGCTATAGGCCATATTCCACCACGTGGAATATGGCCTACACCTATACGTGTCTACTATTGTGGGCGATCCGTTGCCCGATAACAAAACACTGTCAACATCGGGAACCGTCCTTGAACTTATTTCGCACTCCACACGAAGATATAAGCCCGGTAATCTAATTGCCACGCAAATCTTGTGAAATCCCACGTTTCATACACAACAAACAAGAGGTCAATGTTCCAACTCATCTGACAGCTGTCAAGTCATGGAACGCGTTCAGAAACGCGTTCCAAATCAAACTTATTATTCTAAACAGGGGCCAAGTCCGGTTTGGTGGAGTATGTGTATACAAAATTATACCTGGGGGACCCTTAACTAAACCAAATAATAATAAGGAAAGCAAGCAATCTTAACCAGTCCTTCTTTTTCCTGTGCATCTCCATTAATGGAGGTTGGCCGTCAGCTCCGCATATTTTTTTTCTTTCTGACAAATTAAGACGTCTTCGATGCTGGCTACACCATCCATTCCCTAAAGTTTCTGAGCCACGATTTCATCTCTCAATCCTTAATCAGTTATCAAAAAATGTTGATTCTAAGATTTTGTGTTGTGGTGTTACCAGGGCATTCTGGGGCGAGCGCTCTGAGCTGCGTCGGTTCCAAGACGGCTCCATCACGGAGGCGTGCGTGTTCCCGGCTGAGACCCTCGCCGCGCGCCGCCTCATCACCAAGCAGATGGTGGAGTATCTGCTCAAACTCAAATACGGTATGTGACTGTTGTAATACGTAATACCTACGAAGTAACGTTCCTCTGGGACTTCAAGCTATTGAATGCCATCAATAGCTTGAAGTCCCTTGGTCTTCTTACAAAAGTAAGCAACAGTACCCGTTCACGAGTATAAAGCAGTGGCTGCCCATCAACTCAACTGGCTACCACGTCACCATCTGAATGACCATTGGCAAATTTGCATGATTCAATTTAACCTAACCGTGTGCCCCACACGGTTAGGATGTCATGTAGAACAAGAATTATTTATTAATATTATTACCACCTGTACTATTACCGTGACATGCAATAAATAAATGATTATGATTATTACTACGGAATCTCTTGAACACTAGACCCAACCGACCTCCAATTACCCATTACCATTCATCTAAGTTTTATTTTCTAAATGATCCTTAATGTTATAGTATCCTACTACTACTACTACTTTTGAACACGTGTTAGCCTATACTATTTTTATTTTTAATGCACTAACCCGTGCTAAGGACAAATTTAAAAACCTATTTAGAGG
Source organism: Yponomeuta sedellus (assembly GCA_934045075.1). NCBI lineage: Eukaryota > Metazoa > Arthropoda > Insecta > Lepidoptera > Yponomeutidae > Yponomeuta > Yponomeuta sedellus. The sequence continues at coordinate 2,655,371 of OW203734.1, read as the reverse complement.
CTAAAAATTTCACCCATGCCGGGATTGATGATTATACTATTTTTATTTTTAATGCACTAACCCGTGCTAAGGACAAATTTAAAAACCTATTTAGAGGCTAAAAATTTCACCCATGCCGGGATTGATGATTATACTATTTTTATTTTTAATGCACTAACCCGTGCTAAGGACAAATTTAAAAACCTATTTAGAGGCTAAAAATTTCACCCATGCCGGGATTGATGATTATACTATTTTTATTTTTAATGCACTAACCCGTGCTAAGGACAAATTTAAAAACCTATTTAGAGGCTAAAAATTTCACCCATGCCGGGATTGATGATTATACTATTTTTATTTTTAATGCACTAACCCGTGCTAAGGACAAATTTAAAAACCTATTTAGAGGCTAAAAATTTCACCCATGCCGGGATTGATGATTATACTATTTTTATTTTTAATGCACTAACCCGTGCTAAGGACAAATTTAAAAACCTATTTAGAGGCTAAAAATTTCACCCATGCCGGGATTGATGATTATACTATTTTTATTTTTAATGCACTAACCCGTGCTAAGGACAAATTTAAAAACCTATTTAGAGGCTAAAAATTTCACCCATGCCGGGATTGATGATTATACTATTTTTATTTTTAATGCACTAACCCGTGCTAAGGACAAATTTAAAAACCTATTTAGAGGCTAAAAATTTCACCCATGCCGGGATTGATGATTATACTATTTTTATTTTTAATGCACTAACCCGTGCTAAGGACAAATTTAAAAACCTATTTAGAGGCTAAAAATTTCACCCATGCCGGGATTGATGGTTATACTATTTTTATTTTTAATGCACTAACCCGTGCTAAGGACAAATTTAAAAACCTATTTAGAGGCTAAAAATTTCACGCATGCCGGGATTGATGATTATACTATTTTTATTTTTAATGCACTAACCCGTGCTAAGGACAAATTTAAAAACCTATTTAGAGGCTAAAAATTTCACCCATGCCGGGATTGATGATTATACTATTTTTATTTTTAATGCACGGGTTAGTGCATTAAAAATAAAAATAGTATAATCATGTGGGTACAGTTTAATGCACTAACCCGTGCATTAAAAATAAAAATAGTAGAATCATGTGGGTACAGTGATATCGTTCCGATGTAAAACCTAACTACAAAGTAGGTAGTCGGGGCTGTAAGTGATGCAATTTGCTTAAGCCAGATGTGGCTGCCTGTACGTAATACAGAGAATGGTGTAAAGAGGTTCGAAATTTCACTGATGCCGGTGAGTCGCCCATTGGCTCAATTGGTAGAGCGTTGGCACGAATAGCCAGAGGTTGCGGGTTCGAATCCCGGCATGGGTGAAAGTTTTAGCCTCTAAATAGGTTTTTAAACGTGTTAGCCTAACAAATCTTGTTGTAAAAACTTCTACGCAGCCGAAGATTAGTGTTATATATACTTTTACGAGTAAGCTGTCTTCTTCACCAGGAATCGTCGACGAGATCTTCTACGTGGCGGCTCAGTTAGACGGCGTGCTGATGCGGCGGCCGATTCGTCCGGCTGCGGACGGCGAAACCGGCACCGGCGAGGAGGAGACCGTAACCGTGATGCGGGCCTTCGACGAGCTCAGACGGGACCTGCGGGCGCTCACAGATTCCAAAGTTGCCGCTTTGCCGCTGGATATCACCTCCGTCTACGGTGAGGCCTCAATAGCAGCTTTCGAAGAATCTCTATCAGTCTGTCACTGATGGATATGTCCAAGCCACCCTTAACGCACCCCACTTCTTTCCTTAATTTGTGTTCCCAAGTTTTAGGTCCTTCGAGGTATTTGCTAATATGAGTTCAATGGTTTATTAATTCACTTAATTATTGAATTGTAACCGGATAAACTTACTTGGCTTTTTGTCGGAAGAGTCCGACCGGGTTTCGCTCTGATTCGCAGAGCAATGCAATAATGTGTAGTACTTACGAAAGTTTTAGTTCAAAGAATCACTTAAGTATGTTTATATATTTATTGTTAGTTATATATTAAACGGGTCACATAGCGATTATTTATTAGGTAACCTTACCTTATTTCCCGCCGTTTCGGCAGCGTTACAGTTGCCGTCGTCTCGGGTAGAGTATGTATGAGTATCGCGAATCATTAAGAAATACTATGTTTATTGTTGCTTTTATTGCCCATACGTTAAAAAAATGGTACAACGCGGCGATCTTGTGCCATAAGCGTTTACATTATAAATTATGTACGTGATAAATTGATTCTTATTCTCAGCTATTCTCATCCAGGCAGTGACATTAGAGCACATATGACAAGTCGATTGAGATCTTGTAAAAATCTGATGACGGATGAACGAGTTACGAGAGAACATCGAATCCAACATTCATGCATGCATGAGCCGACCTACTAGTCAAATACGTACCAAATATGTAGTTTTTATGGGCTCCGCGCCAGTCGTGTGTTAAAAGCGATGCTTCCTTCCAGGCACGTCCCCAGTGTTCAGCTACTGCGACCCCTCCCCCCCCCAGCGCGCGGGCGCGGCCCCCCCCCCGCGCCGCGCCGCCGCCGCGCTGGTGCCCCCCGCCGCGTGCCCGCCGTTTGTGCCCACCTGCCGCGTCGTACTCGAGCTCAGTAAGGAGACGGCCTCTTTCACTATTAGTTTTATTAGACATTAGCTGTCGCGGCGAACTTCGTACCGCCTCAGAACCGATAAATACTCCGTACTCGAAATATCGTCAAAAAGCCTTTCCATAGAAGATGTATCATAATTTTTTTTAATAAAAAAATCGTAATTTTTTTAAAATACTTATTCTGCTATTTCGCTCGAAGACGAATCAAACAAATCAAAGATCATAAAAATTGCATTAAAAATTAAAACCCGCTCCACCAACCCGGACTTAGCCCCCGTGGTGGAGTATGGCTTAACCTTCCTGCGATGCAGGAAGAGACCCGTGCCCTAGCAGTGGGGACGTACAAGAGTTGATATCGAGCTTAAAACCCGGCTCGTTCGTAATTCATCTTAAGAAAATATGGGAATTTCGACCTTAAAAGCCGTTTCTCTTGAACAGGTCACAGTGGTAAATGGCCTAGCAGCCTGCACCCGTTCCGCGTACTGAAGACTGGCTTCTACCTGACAATCGCGCGAGAGCTCACCAAGCAGTTCCAGCTACCCGCCATTGCCCACCCTGGTCACGTCGACGTGCTGAAAAACGGCATTGTGTTCAGGTGCGAATTCATTTTTACATTTCATACGCTTTCGGTAGATCTTTTTTACATTTATTGCGCTTTCAGCAGAAGCCACCTTTCGAGCCTCCCGTCTTGACTGGGTTCCACATGCACAAATTAAATGACCGTCATCCATGACGGTCATTTAATTTGTGCATGTTACTCAAGCTGACAAGTATATACATATTTTGACGAACAGTGGACAGTTACAGAATGGGAGGGGCAAAGCAAATTAAATTAGTCTTAAAAACTAGACTTTAGCTCATTTTGTATAGAGATAGAGCTTCTTGCGGTGGCCGCTCGATCCTCAATCTAGTAAAATGGCGCCCAAGTTTTGATCAAGCAAATAAATGATTCCGATCCTCATAGAGAGCCTAAAATACCGAAACTTAAAAACTAAACGGTTCAGGAAAAACAAAATTCAAAAATCTGTAAAAATTTTAAACTTCCCGCAATACTACTTTTATTGTTTCTTATGCAACTCCTTGTGTACAAAAAAGAATATTTGACCTTCCCTGCCTTACATACATACAGCAGTCTTACAAAGCGTTCCAACGCATTCCTTGTTCCAGGCTCGTGATAGCTCACTCTAAGGAGCTGACGTTGCTGAGAAGAGTGGAAGAGAATGGCGTGATCAAGTACAAAGACAGTGAGGAGAGCCACAATTTGCTATTTGACACCGTCGTGCTGCCGAAACTGCGCGGCGCCTTGCATGGGTATGCTTCCTTTGACTCCCTCCAGCCCATGAAAGATAAAAGAGTCCACCAGTCCCGTTGGGCCTCTTCATTGTTACGCCAACCCTCTTGCCTAACATAACAAAGCATAGCATAACATAACCTCGTCAATCAATCAATTTCTTTATTTGTAAACATAGGTAAATTATACAAGATGTTTGGGGTTATATTGTAATGAAGATTATTTTCAATGAAATGTCACTCCAATTGTTACAATTGAAATGTCACTACAATACAATTGGCATTGATCAGGGAGGCATCGATGGTCGTAAAGTGAAAACCATTTCGAGGAATAGGGATACTGATTACTATTAGGGGTTTAAATAGTTAAAATAAAAACGGATTATTAATATTTATCGCAAAATAATTTTCACTTCATTTTTCTTTCAATGTCGTTCTAAAATTGTTCTGTTTAATTGGTTCTAAAGCGGTAGTTCCATTGCCTACAAATATTTAAAAAGAAATTCGTCAACAACAACATTTGTCAAACGTCAACTTTTTTTTATCATGAATAAATTCAATGAACGTAGTTCATAATGCCAGTGGTGACGTCATACTTACAAAACTTTAAATAATTAATAAAAAAATAATTACATCAAAAAATAAGAAAATATTCAAATTAGTTTCTTATATTAGTCTATATTTTAGACTTACATAATAAAAAATAGGAAGTGACAATGCCCATTATTGCATCGTATCACCATTATCTCATGCCCGTATCCCCGAGGGGCAGATACCAGAGGCTACCACTTGCCACGATCCTTATCAATTCATCAACCCTCGTCTCTCTACCTACACGATCCTGATCGCTTTATCAACCCTCTTCTCTCAACCAATGCCATCCATTATACTTCTGCCGCTTTCTTAATGTCATCGACCATCGGCCTCCGACATGGCTTAACGACTGCCATTATATGACAGCCGTCATTAACGGCTTAAGATGGCTTGCGAAGCACGGAAGCGCTCAAAAAATGCCACTGGTGGTAGTCACTAGTCACGGGACGGTCACCCATCCAGCATTCGGCGGCGCCTGCTGTTACTTAACCCAAAAGATTGATTCCAGTCACTCGGCTCCACTAGGCCACGAGCGCTTCCTAACTTAAACTCTGCTTTATCGAAAATTTATAATAACATAATTTATAGTACCTGTGTTTGGCCCCACACTAGGATACCCTGTGTTGTAGAAACCAGAAATAACGACATCGCTAACATTTAAACTTCCAAGACCTGCGGTTTCCTTTTTTTTGTCCCCAGCCGGATATGCAATGGAGTTTTTTTTTCCATTTTTTCTCCAAAATTATCTAAATTTTGAAATGTACACGTAGTTTGAATTGTAGCGTTCATCAAGCCGCAGTTTCTGCGCTACTTTGAATAAGACCTTTTCATTTCATACCTTTTTATTGCATTCCGGGGTTCGAACCCGGGGACCTCTCGCATGGTAGGCAGATGCGCTACCGCCGCGCCACTGAGGTCGTCCGAATAATTTTCCGGTCTCTACCTCCTTTACCAGCCTGCACCAGAAGCACCCGGCGTTCGGTCCCACGGCCGGCCTGTTCAAGCGCTGGCTCTCCTCGCACTTGTTGGACGAGGAGCAGTTCCCGGCTGCCAGCGCCGAGCTGCTGGCGGCCGCCGAGTTCCGGCTGCCGCAGCCGGCGCCGGCGCCGCTGCAGCCGCTGGCCGGGCTCGCGCGCGTGCTGCGCCGGCTCGCTAACACCGACTGGCGCCGGGAGGTGCTGGTGCTGGATTTCAATGACGAGATGACGCGTGAGTTCGGTTGTTGATCCGTGCGTGCGTTCGTTTGATTATACGTACAGCATATTTATCCTTGCTTGTCAAATTTAGGAGACGTGCTTCTAACCTCAAAATTTATATTTAATGCCAAAAACTGATATCTCTCGCAAATTCGTGAAAGTTGTTTATAAATTTGACAGCGTGTTATCTAAAATAGTGTCCCAAGTTACTTCATTTTATTCGGCAGTTATCGACTAAATAGTTATACTTCACCGGTAGAATCTTGTTTACTAAGTTGGATAAGTAAGGACAAATTGACTTTACGTACTAATAATTGCTTTCGGGCTTTGCGATTCGCTCATAATGGATTGCTGAAGACACGGTCGTTCGAAAAGGCTCTTCACCTACTCCTTTAGTATTACACCTAGTCAGTTACTACTCCACCTGTGGAACGATCTGCCTCTGGCCGTAAGATTTAACCGTCTCTGCCAATATTTGAAAGCAGAGTGCAAAATAACTTTTTCCTTAATTTAAGTATGTTATGTTATTTCAAACGTTTTAGTGGCTAAAAATTTCAATAAATGTTAAATAATAAGCAATAAGGCCGCCAATTGTACTGTATCTCTGTAATTATTTTATGTTTGTTTTTTCCTGATGTAGAATAAAGAATATACTTATATTATTTTAAATGTATTGTATGAAACTTTTGCAAAAGCCATAATTAAATAAAATCTTGCATCTTACATTACGTTTTTAATTGTCATTCGAGAACTCTAAATTTTCTACGTTAAAATAAATTTCTGCCTTCTTTAGTAAGTGTTACTTAAAAATTGATTTTTAACATGGGTCTCTTGTAGAAAATCAACTGTTAATAGCATTTTTAACAACCTTACTCTCCTTTTTAGCCGACCAAATAGCCGAGCTGGAGCGGAAGCACCGCGAGCCAGATAACCCGGAGCCTCTGTTGCGCATCGCGACGGCCTACGAGGGCGTGACGTCACGGCACCCGGGCCCGGCGCCGCGCGTGCTGTCTCGCGCGCAGGCGCTGGCCGCGGCCGCGCTCGCCTACCTCGAGACCAGTTTATTGCAGGACAACAAGGAGAACGTGCTGGTGAGGCTACTCATTCATTCATTCGTTCGTTCGTTCACGCGAGGTGAGGTTAAATATTCATTCGTATATCTCGAGAGCAGTTTATTAGAGGACGCTAAGGATAACGTGTTGGTTAGTTTATTCATTCATTCATTCATTCATTCATTCATTCATTCATTCATTCATTCATTCATTCATTCATTCATTCATTCATTCATTCATTCATTCATTCATTCATTCATTCATTCATTCATTCATTGCTTCGTTCACTTACTCGAGGTGAGTTTATATTCATTCGTTGTGGCGCGGACGCAGACGCTGGCCGGGGCCGCGCTCGCATACCTCGACACCACTTTATTAGAGGACACCAAGGATAACGTGCTGGGGAGTCTATTCATTCATTCACTTCTCCGTTTATTCATACACGTGAGATAGAGCTGGTGAGTTTATTTATCCATTCGTAGATGGTGTGGGCGCAGAACTTCTTGGAGAAGGCGAAGGATAACGTGCTGGTAAGGCTGTTCATTCATTCATTCATTTGTTCGTTCATTCACGCGAGATGATAAATATTCGTTCGTTGTGGCGCGGACGCAGGCGCTGGCTCGCGCCGCACTCGTATACCTCGAGAGCAGTTTATTAGAGGACGCTAAGGGTAACGTGCTGGTAATGCTATTCATTCACTTGCTCGTTCATACACTTTGTCGTTCATTTATACACATGAGATAGAGGTGGTAAGTTTTTATTCATTCGTTGAAGGCGCGGGTGCAGTTTATTGAAAGAAGCAAGGATAACGTGCTGGTCACTTTATTGTTTGTTTGTTTAACAGTTTGTTATCTATACTATTTTTATTTTAATGCACTAACCCGTGCTAAGGACAAATTTAAAAACCTATTTAGAGGCTAAAAATTTCACCCATGCCGGGATTCGAACTCGCAACCTCTGGCTATCCGTGCCAGCGCTCTACCAATTGAGCCAATGGGCGACTCACCGGCATCAGTGAAATTTTGAACCTCTTTACACTATTCTCTGTATTACGTACAGGCAGCGACATCTGACTTAAGCAAATTGCATCACCCGCAGCCCCGACTACCTACTTTGTAGTTAGGTTTTACAAAATTCAAAATTCAAAATTCAAATAATTTTATTTCAACGTAAAGAATTTACATTCTGTTTGCTGAATGTCAATGTACAATGTAAAGTGTAAGCCGCCGCCTTCGGGCCGTAATTGTAGTGGAGAAAAAGGCAGCGGAAAAAAAAACTCCACTCTGACCATCTTTTCTCAAATCATCTTAAAACCAAATACATCAGTTGCCATATGTAAACCTAATAAGATTTCATGATTGCCATTAACAACCCTAAATGCCAAAGCATTAGTCAAATGTCTCACAATAATAGGGGAAAACATAAGTGCTGCGGCCAGACACACGAACAGCACTCGTTCACGAGCATAACGCAGTGCTCAGCCATCATCAGTCTCAACCATTTTGGAGGGAGATAGATGACCCGAACACCACGCTACCATTCGAATGACCTTTAGCAAACTTGCAGTTAAGTTTTTGTCAGTTATATAAGGTATCATATAGTTATTAATATGCAATCACGTCGTCTGTACACACTTGTATTATAAAATATGTTATACTTAGTTATACTTAACAATAAAATCGCGGTGGAATTGGTTTACTACCACGGATTAGGATCGTTTATATAGTCGTCTATTCTATAATATGCCTTTTTACATAGCGAATTTTTAATGAAAGTTTTAAATTTATTTTCAGACAAGCATAGAACACGTTCTGGAATTTTGTTGTAAAAACGAACGCAGTAACCTACAAATGATGTGCCTACCTTGGCTAATCGGGATTTAGTACAAGCAACCTTGTTTCTATTCCTTGTGTTTACGTTATGAACGTCCCTATTTAATTTAAACATTGTTATATTTTTTCGGACATACATTATATTATCGAATATATATTGGCAAGCCAGTGTAAGAATGCCTATTTCTTTAAAACGCTCCCTTAGCGATTCTCTACTGTTTAAGTTGTAAATAGCTCTTATTGCTCTTTTTTGCAAGACAAATATGGTTTCTATATCTGCTGCCCGTCCCCATAATAACAAACCATACGACATGACACTGTGAAAATAACTAAAATAGACCAGCCTCGCCGTCGACACGTCTGTAAGTTGTCTAATTTTTCTGACTGCAAACGCTGCTGAACTCAACCGACCCGACAGTTTTCCAATATGCTGACCCCATTGCAGTTTTGAGTCTATCGTTATGCCTAAGAAAAGCGTGGACTCTACCAGCTCTAGCCTCTCACCAGATATTTTTAAACTCGTGTCAACATTTTTAACATTGGGTAGTGAGAATTTGATGCATTTTGTCTTTTTTGCATTTAGCATCAGATTGTTTATAGTGAACCAGTTTAGAATAGTAGATAAAGCATTGTTTACATCGTCTACATTACTTATACCTCTCTTTACTTTAAAAATTAAGGAAGTATCATCTGCAAACAACACTATCTGCGAAAGCTTTTCTACTAGGTAGGGCAAATCATTTATATATACCAAAAAAAGGAACGGACCCAGTATAGAACCTTGAGGGACTCCTACTTTTACATCAGAACCCGAGGATTTAACTCTATTAATATCAACCTTTACAGTTCTGTCTGTTAAGTAAGATCGAAGAAGACTTAGTGATTTATTACTTAAACCATATCGGTGCAATTTTATGAGAAGTGTTTCGTGGTCAACGCAGTCAAACGCCTTAGAAAGGTCACAGAAAACCCCAATGGCATCCTGCGACTCCTCCCACGCCTCAAAGATATGCTTTACTAACGCTATGCCTGCTTCCGTCGTTGAGCGGCCTTTTGTAAACCCGAACTGTTTCTTATGGAAGAGCTTATTTATACTAAAATGAGTTTGCAATTGATGTAATATTACTTTCTCAAAAACTTTACTTAGCACCGGCAGTATTGCTATAGGTCTGAAATTATTTGGATCTTCACTATCACCAGATTTAAACAAGGGTACGATTTTACTTAACTTTAATAGATTAGGAAAGGTTCCCTGGTCAACACATTTATTAAAAATCAAAGCAAGGTAAGGTGCTAGAATATTGATTATAGTGGATATTAATTTAACCGATAACCCCCACAAATCTTCAGTCTTTTTTAAGTTTAACTCTTTAAATGTTTTGACAATAGTTAAGGTAGTTATATGGGAGAATTGGAAGTCAACTTTACATGGATTTGTACTTTCCAAAAGTAAGGTATCGGCTAATTGGGAGGAAGAATTTAAGCTAGCCGTTATATGCAGTGGCATGTTTTTAAAAAAAGTTTGAAATATTTCTGCTATGTCCTTCTTCGAATTAACTAACTTACCTTCGATCTTCAACGCAAATCCCTGGTCCTTAGGTCTCGTTTTACCTGTTTCTTTGTTAATTACTTGCCAGACTGTTTTTATTTTATTAGTAGACGCCATAATTTTTTTACTTATACTTATCGATTTGGCTGTTAAACAAGTTTGTCTAAAAGTTTTTGAATATTTTTTTACGTACTCTTTGAACGTCGGATTGTGATTGAATTGTTTTTCTTCATACAATTCATAAAGCCTTTTCCTACTTCTATATATACCTGGCGTTGCCCATTCTGAAAACCCGCTTTTTAACTCTGTAATTTTTTTTACGTTAAAAACATGTTCAAATTCTTTTGATATGGTTGAAAACAATACTTGATATAACGTATTCGGATCATTGCTATCGAAATTCAACGAATTTAACTTTACGTTTATATTTTTTTTAAATAATTCAATTTTTTTCTCTGTTATTGGCCTACAATTTAATTCATTGCATTTTTTTGCTTCCAGTACTGACGGTAGGACTACATCGGAACGATATCACTGTACCCACATGATTATACTATTTTTATTTTTAATGCACTAACCCGTGCTAAGGACAAATTTAAAAACCTATTTAGAGGCTAAAAATTTCACCCGTGCCGGGATTCGAACCCGCAACCTCTGGCTATCCGTGCCAGCACTCTACCAATTGAGCCAATGGGTGACTTACCGCCATCAGTGAAATTTCGAACCTCTACACTATTCTCTGTATTACGTACAGGTTTTTAAATTTGTCCTTAGCACGGGTTAGTGCATTAAAAATAAAAATAGTATGGTTTGTTTTCTATGTTATCTACATTTGTGAAATTATAGTAGCAATACTACTCGCTGACTGTGAAGGAAAACATCGTAAGGAAACCCTAGTGTCTGTGGTGTTAGCGTACCTCAGCGCTTGCTACGTACAATGGCTCAACTATGAGGCTAAGTGCGGAAATCTCAGGTCTAACTAACTAACAGTGCTGGTGAGTTTATTTATTGTTGCGTTGATAGGGCACATAGGGCACGCGTTCAGTGTATGAATGAGTGACCGTCTATGACTGACGCTCGTGGCATTTTTCCGAGCGGTTCCGTGCTTCGCAAGGCACGCTAAGCAGTTGGTGCCGGCTGCCATTGATAGATGGCAGTTGTTAGGCCTTAGGGCGGCTTGAAAACTTCTGACAGTAAGACCAGCCACTAGTCTAGCAAGCGTCCACCAATCCGGACTTGGCCCCGGTGGTGAATTATGGCTATACCATCCTCAAGGAAGAGACCCGTGCCCCTCGGTGGGGACATAATTATGAGTTTATGAATTGCTCCTCCGTTAATTAACGCGAAAAAGTGTTGGTTAGTTTTATTCGTTCCTTATTTTCTTCATTCACACACTTGTTCGTGCATGCATATACTCGATAATGTGCTGGTGATTCATTAATTCGCTCGTGCACCGACTAGTTTCATTTTTTTTCTTTATATATAAGTTCGTTGAACGAGTGAATATATCCGAACATTAATCCGTTCATTGTTAAACTCGTTGGTTTATTAATTCATTCACATTAGACTCATTAATTCAATTATCATTTCTTTGTGTAAAATAAAGTATAAGTATTCATACATACACTCATGCATACATACGAGTACATACCTAACCTCACGCCTGTATCCCAGAGGGGTATGGCTGGTAAGGGACGTCCTAGGCGGACATACATCGACCAAATAAGGGATGTATTAGCAAAGGGGATGATAAAAAGTACTCGGAACGGAACGGGACTTTTGAACGTTGATGAAGCGAAGGTGATCTGTCAGAATCGTGGCAAGTGGCAGTCCGTGGTCTCTGCCTACCTCCTCATACATACACACGTTCATTCATTTATGCATTCATACACTCGTTGGTCCGTTGATTTGTACGGCGTTTTCAGTATGTGTGTATTTCCATGTCTCTGATGTCCCTACCCGATTGCCATAGCACAGCGTATCTTAGTTTAGAACCGAGACTGGTGACTGAGTGGAACTTAATATAAAAAATAGCAAGTGTGGCCATGCAAATATTTATATTAACAGTTTTAGTAAGTTATAAGTTTTATGATTTACCTAGTGTTAGTTATTCCGCAGTTAGATTTTGCAACTAAATGTTTGTTAATGTTCCTGCACTATCGAATTAGGCAAGCCTGTAATGGTAGTGTGATGTATATCTATTTATCTATCTATCTATAATCAGCCTCATCAACCCACTGCTGGGCATAGACCTCCTTTTCACTGCGTCATTCCTCACGTTCTTGTGCTAATCTGATCCATCTTTGACCCGCAACACCAAGGGAGGGAAGGATGCTCCTCCTCCTTCCCTCTCTTGGCCACCACTCCGATCCTGCCCTGGTCCACCGGCCGTCTTCCCTTCTAGCCAAGTGTCCCGCCCGTCTCCACTTTAACTCTGTGATCCGCTTACCAACGTCTTCGACCTTGGTTCTTCGACGAATGTCTACGTTGAGTACGCGGTCCACAAGCGATATGTGATGTGTATACAAATAAGAAATAACAAGTGCGGCCATGCGAATAGCACCCACGAGTACTGTTTTTAGCCAAGCGGGTCAACAGCCAAACTCACGAGGCAGTCCTCGCTCCCTTCCGTCTGAAATCCCGTTTCGCTCGCAGGGCATGTTCGTTCCGTCGCTGGCCGGGTATGACGTGTTGATCCGGCTGGAGCCGCGGCTCGTGCCGCTGGCGGCCGCGCGCGCGCACTCCGCGCCCCCCCCGCCGCGCCGCCTGCGCGGTGACGTCAGCGGTGACGTCATCCCGCCCCTAGACTTCTGCCCCGCGCGCCAGTACTTGCAGGAGCTGCGGGTGAGTGCTCTAGTCTGTTTCGTGCAATGCTGCTTGGATCGCTGGCCAGCTTTGAGCTGACCATGGCAGAGATCTATCTGTCGCGCCGCCTTCGCGGTGACGTCATCCCGCCACTAGACGTCTGCCCTACGCGCCAGTACTTGCAGGAACTGCGGGTGAGTGGTCTAGTCTGTGTGTTGTATGTTCACATTCTAGGCCGCGCCGCGTCGATTGTGACGTCGGCGGTGACGTCAGCCCACCCGCCGACTTCTACTCCGCGCGCCAATACTTGCGAAAACAGCGAGTCCCACCATAGATGTGAGTGCTCTAGTCTGTGTTTTGTAACTGGCCAGCTTTGAGTGAGTCACCCTGACCAATAGGAGTGCTTTCACACCGCGTGACGTCACGCTTAGGTTGAAATTCGTAAGCTTGCACGGGTGAAGCGTGTTTTGTGTAACGATGCTAGGATCGCTGGCCAGCTTTGAGCGAGTCGCTCTGATCAATAGGAGTGCTTACTGACGCGGAACGCGATTGGCAGAGATCTGACTGTCGCGCCGCCTCCGCGGTGACGTCAGCGGTGACTTCATCCCACTAGACTTCTGCCCCGCGCTCCAGTACTTGCAGGAGCTGAGGGTGAGTTGTCTTGTCTGTGTCTTGTATAACGCTGCTGGGATCGCTGGCCAGCTTTGAGCGAGTCACCCTGACAAATAGGATGCTTATTGACGCGGAACGCGATTGACTGAGATCTGATTGTCGCGCCGCCTCCGCGGTGACGTCATCCCGCCACCAGACTTCTGGCCCGCGTGCCAGAATTTGCAGGAGCTGAGGGCGAGTGCTCTATTCTGTGTTTTGTGTAACGCTCCGAGGGTCGCTGGCCTGCGTTGAGCTAACCATGGCAGAGATCTATCCTGTCGCGGTGACGACATCACGCCACTAGACTTCTGCCCCGCGCGCCAGTACTTGCAGAAGCTGAGGTTGAGTGGTCTAGTCTGTGTTTTGTGTAACGCTAGCCTATCCTAGCGGATTACTGGCCAGCTGAACGCGTGATCCGGATTTGGCAGACAGATTGTGACGCCGCGTCGATTGTCTTCTACTCGGCGCGCGAGTACTTGCGAGAAGAGCAGGTCCCACCATACACCGCATACATATAGCACCGCAGATAATACAGAAGACTGCAGTGTTGCCCATAAACGTCAATAATACATAACATACACTATTGTTTCAGCACGCCTATGGGGATTTTGCACTCTTCTTCTACGACCAGTACGGTGGCGAGGTCATAGCGGTGCTCTGGAAACCCAACATCGATGAGAAAAAGGATTTCCAGGTGCGTACAGCAGCAAACAATACTGTTAACAACAATAAGTCAATATTAATTTATTCATACAATTATTTATTTACAGGCAAATTGTCCGTTTAGGTGCTATACCTAAACGGACAATTTGCCTCGTTCACTAAACCTTTACATCGATACGCTAAGAACATAAATTTCAATTATGAAATTAAATTTAGTTAGTAAAGTTATTAGAAGTAAACCAATTTAATGCTCGAGAGAGAGCATTATGACCTTGATGTATTGTGAAGGTCATACTCTTGTCTCTTAATTTAAAAAATAGTGACGTGTCATCTGCAAATAATGCTGTTACGGGCTAGGGTCCTAGATTTGTAGGTATGACGCCAATGACAAGTTTTAGGATTTATTCACCCACTGTCTGGGTCTGGTCTGCAGGTCTTTACGATAAGAAGTCCACACGTAGATTCTAATCGAAGTCCAATAGTATCGCTGGAGGTCGTAGGGTATCGCTCGTATCGCAGGTATGTTCGCTCGAAGTTCACTTCGCTAGTCCAAACTGAACTGACAGCGCGCCGCGGCGGCCGCTATTTATATCCGCCGGCAAGGGTTCTCGAACATTCCCGTACATACCTACACTCGGTGCACGCGGCAACGACTCTAGAACAGTTTCAATTTCATAGAGTTTTGAGAGCAATAATGACATACGAGTTATTATTGCTTGCAGCGTTACTAAAACGCAGCATGCGGCGACTATTCGATAGGCTTCCAGAAGGCTCTATTCTAGATGGTTCGGGAAAGGACCGCGAAAATACTATCTCTGACATATTTTGAACCATGAACGGCAAATCCACTAAAACAAACCAAAAGGAACGGCCCCAAAATAGATCTCTGTGGCACTCCTATCTTGACCCCTGAAATTTTTTTTCTACTGGATATTGGATTGATTTCGACCCTGTTGTATGTAATCTACGTTTAAGACTTGTTTAGCCTGTTTTACACATGGAGTAGGATTGCGTCCTCTTTCATACTTGCTAAAGATGACATTAACAACCTATCCTCCCACCTGGCACAGGTATTCTCAATTCAATTCAATCGTTTATTACTTCATGTGGGTACATTTTGGTCTTAATTTAAATAGTAATCCTCAACATGAGCCCGTCTGCAAGGCCACTGCAAAGTAGTTACATTATTCACTAATAATGTCATCTCTCAGAGAGAGGCCTCTCAGGGAGAAGGCTAGTGCCACTGACTGACAGTCAATGACTGACTTCACTGTAACTTTCAGGTCGCAACAGCGAACGCCGTGAAGGCAGTGCGTTTCAACGGTGCGGTGAAGTACACTGTCAACAAAGAAGCCATCATCAATGACTTCCGGATCATGGGCGAAGGGATCGTCAAGTCTGTCACAGTTACGTAGTCTTAGCCTACATTTTGTAGTATAGAAATAGAGTATACATTGTGTATTTAGTACTGCTATTGTATTATACAGTTGATTATTATGTATTTGGGATGTTGTTTGATTAATTACAATTGGCAACTGAAACTACTCGTTTGTTGCAGTGGTGAGAATTTAACTAAGTAATACCATAGAGGGTGAAAGGAAAATACTTCAGAACCGGTCTGTTTCGTTAATTTTTAAGAAATCTCTATAGACAGAAGTGAAATACTTTATTCAAAAACAGTTTAGAGGCCATTAATTAATTATTGACGTAAGAGTCCTTAAGGAAAGGGTAGGTTTAGATAATTTCTACGTGACCTGGGAGGGGGATGTTTGAACGCAATCTTACCTACAAATAAATCTAATGCGTTATTTGTGGCATTGTGGTAAGAAAATTACCGCAATCGTCTTCATGTAAAGACTAACGTACTTTCTACATAAAAATACGAATTAGTATACAAATTAACTGATTCCCGAAGACGTAGCGGAGTAATTCGAGCGCAGTGTTAAAGAAAATCTTTGGTAAGTCTTTAACTAATATTCTTTTTTTAATGCACTAACCCGTGCTAAGGACAACTTTTTAAAAACCTATTTAGAGGCTAAAAATTCCACCCATGCCGGGACTCGAACCCGTGACCTCTGGCTAACCGTGCCAGCGCTCTCCCAACTGAGCTAATGGGCGACAACATCTGGCTGAAGTAATTTGCATCACTTGCAGCCCCGAGTACCTTACTTTGCAGTTAGGTTGTTACATTGATGCCTGTTGCTGCCTGTACGTAATACACGTAATACAGAGAGTATTGTAAAGAGGTTCGAAATTTCACTGATGCCGGTAAGTCGCCAATTAGCTCAGTTGAGAGAGCGCTGGCACGGTTAGCCGGAAGTCGCAGGTTCGAGTCCCGGCATGCGTGGAATTTTTAGCCTCTAAATAGTTTTTTTTTAAAGTTTAACTTTTGACTTTGATTTTGACTCAACGATGAACCACGCACTGGAGGCACTTGTCAAGGCCATCGTCAGGTTTTACTAATTCCATCGTCTAAGATGGTCAGGTCATCTGAAGAGAATAACGGTCAACAGGGTGATTTATATCATGACCACAGCAACAAGACACCATGAGGCAGGCCCAGAAAGCGTTGTATTGAATGTAAAGAAGAAGGCTTCAGAAAGATAGCCAAATACACGAAATAAAAGAGAGAATTGAGGTCCCGAGACACGTGGAAGAGTGAGTGAATGAGTGAGTTAGTAGTGAATGAGCGAATGCGCAGCGCTTGACCTAGTCGGACCGAGTGATTGGAACTTGGATTAAGCGGTCAAGTGCAGGATAGGCGACCGTCGCGTGACGACTGCTAGTGGCATTTTTCTGAGCGCTTACGTGCTTCGCAAGGCTCGTTAAGCCGTTGGTGACGGCTGTCATGAAATGGCAGTCGTTAAGCCACGTCAGTCTTATGGGCGGCTTGATAACTTCTGACAGTTCGGCCCGCCACTGTCTTACAACCCTCCACCAAGCCGTACTTGCCCCCGTGGTGGAGTATGGCCTGACCTTCCTGCAACTCGACATACAAGGGTTGATATCGAGCGAATGAGCGAGGTAGTGAGTAAGTAGCTGAGTACCAATGTCTTAGCTCGTTAAAGTGCTGGCACGGTGAGTTATTTGAAGCCAGCTTCGTATCTTGATTTTTCTTTACATGCTAGATTTATTTACAGACGTAGTAAAGGATTGATGTTCAATCAAATGACTCTACAGTCTGTTAGTTTTTAGCATATACCTCAGGCTCAAGAGTAGGCTTCGGTTTACGCCGAAAGAACACGAGTGTAATACTACTACCTGCTCTGTGTAAAACTTTCCTTCACTATTTTGAAAAGTTATGTGCCATATTAGTTCTCATATTTCTATTACACGAATATATTCGATTCTATCCGATAGGAGCCGATGTATATTCTAAAAGCTAACAGACTCTACTGATATTATGATTCCTAAAGGCGTAGTTATTGATGATGATAAATATTCCCAACCATCGCTTTGTGTCTATTAAGAAATGGGTCTGGAGGAAATTAAACTAACAGCCCAGGTCTGAAACAATGCATCGTAAAATGTAATTGTTGATAGGCCTGTGAGCCGTGCTCTGTAAGTGTTAGCCTTAATTGATTGAAGTGTGAGGAAAAAGAATGCCTTGCTGTCCATAGCAAGGAGGCGCTTCAAAAAAGGTTTAATCGATACAATGATAAAAAAACGTTTCGCTAGATGTCGCTGTTTAATAGGTTTTTTCCTCAATGAGGGATTTTTCTGACAGCTATTAAAAAAAAAATAGTTCTAAAAACTACGATGAGATGGCGCTGAATCGCAAGGGTTTACCTTTTTTTGTTTGTTATTGCTTGCCACAGGTAAAAACTTTATTGCTGTTTTGCGATCTTATCGACTGGAAGGAATCTAATCTGTGAACAACTGATCAACGTCAACTGATCAACTATTATTTTAGCACGAAAATCAAATAACAATAGTGCAAGAGCAAAAAAAAAGAGGGAGGAAATTCCACGTGATCTGTGGACTGTGGACCACAGAATAAACTGGAAAGTGGCTTATCCTAATAAAAAAACAAAAACCCTTAGTTGAAAACGCCATCTACTGACAAATTAGGAACTACTTTTCTTAGCTGTCAGAAAAATCCCTCATTCAATTCAATTTTGTAATCATGGCTTCCCTAAGGATACTGCCAACGTCTTCTGTGGTATTAGTAAAGGCAGAGAGAACATACTTCGAGAATGTCCTTGCCTTAAAAGACCTTATAATAAATTGAATAATAATTGTCTTTCAATTAACTCCACTGAGTCATTTAGGTACTGTAGGTATACTTATTAACAAATGAGTTACTGTAAACTGATGCTCGTATTTATAAAAACACGATTCTTCTAGAATGCAGAGGCAGTTTTTATAATCTGTGGTCAAGTCTTTCCCTTTAGCGGAGACTATTTGCACCTGCGGAGTATTCTAAATAATTACAGTAAATAACTAATACAATAGCTAATGATAATTTACATTATTTTCCCAAATTTCGGGTAGAATGCTACCCGCTGATTACTGAATCACAGCCCATGATCGTGAGAAATTAAACGAGGAGGGCAAACATCTACCTTCTACCTACCATCCATCTATCTACCTAAGTAGTTTCCTTGGTTAAATTCCAATAGAGCATTTCTCTAAAGAGAGGGCTCTAAAGAAATTGCCTCGGATACGCCACGATGCCAATCCGCTATTTGACTCTCTTTTCAAGTAAGTCTTAAACGGTAAATAACTCTTCCATTAGACCAAAAAATATTTTAGTATATTTTTTGGGGACATAAAAGCAACATAAAATTTAACTCTAAAACTTCATTTTCCTTGACAGCCAAAAACGCGGTCAGCTATTTTTGTCTATGGTTTGAAGTCCAAAAAATTGTAAACATAGTTTGACATTCAATTTTCTGTAAGTGATCTCTGTGCGTAGTGAAATAACAACAACGCAACCATGATTACATCGAATTCACATCCAAAATATACCAATTATCATTATTGCATTGTTCGAGGATGAAAAAACGCGTCAATAAAGACCCCCGGGAAGTTGTGGATTCGTGTAACCAGTGAAAGTAACATTCGAAAAATTTTGCTCAAACTTGCCAAAAGAGACTCTTTATCAAATTGAAACTCGGGTTATGTGAAGATCACTTTGATGTAAGTCCTATAATAATCAATGTCCACTGGCTCTCGCTGAAAGATGTTTGTTTACATACTTTAGATGGTTTCAAGATGGCGGATAGCGTTTTCGCTGTTACGAATTAAACGAGGAAATTTTTTTTTCCTTTGCAAATTTTGCAGCCATCATGCATACTTACTGAGCAAAATCAATATATTTCGGTTTCTTATGTATATTCAAATAGCGAATTATAATTATTACAAGCCGTAGCAGCACAATAAAATAATCATGTCTTGTCATAATATTTATTTACATTTGAATAATTTTCTACTTACTTATTTTAAATTACATTTTGTTTCAGTTATTGTGCTTATAGTGCTAAAATATTTATAGCGTGACGTCAAGCCGAGTTTTTATTTGACTAGAGTTATTTTATTATTCTCAAGTCTGGCAAAGTAAAACTGTGCCTACCGTTTAGCAAGACCGGAAAGTCACGAAATAAATGGCTATTAAAATAATAAACAATAATTTTGAAATAAAAAATTGGATTATGCATGGCTTACGTTACTACTTCTGTAATGTAACAAAATATTTAGGTGAGATAAAAGAATCTACGAAACAGCTCACATTTTTTTTCGATATTTCCCTTGGCAGGTTACTTCTCTGCCACGTGACAATTGAAAAGGGCCTTAAACGTTGACTTCAATGAGTGAATTTCAAGCGGGACAGTAGGTATTGGCTTGGATTTTTACCATTCGTGACACCTATGATATTTATGTCATCCGGCTCGAAGGACCAAACTCTCACAATAAAAGCTTTTTGCGTTGATTAGTAGAATCATAGACAAAGAAAAACCCCTCGTGCCATTCTCGACGTCTCATTCATGAAACTCCCAGTAGATAGATTTTAACTGATGTAACCAAGACTGAACAGAGAGTTGTCACTAATCAGTGATTGTCACATAAAGCACATACATTTTTAAAACTTAGGTATTTGGTACATACCTATTACACAGTTATTTTGGTAGTTATGTAAAGCGGTACATCGCGCCCATCTCCGAATGCCATTTCGCTATATTTCATGACTTCCTGCGCCTTGATTAGGTATGTTACTTTTCACGTATACATAATTATGTGTGCGAAGGCGAAATGTATGCCGAATAGATACGAGGCGAAATGTGTAGCGCACATAGTGGATACCGCATTTTCGTGTATATCTGATACGTTACAGTGATATTAAGCCGCACAATTGTAGGACGCAGCCCAGTAGATACTTCGTTTTTGCACAAAGACACGGAAAGAGTTACATAATCAAGGCGCCGGTCCACCTGTCGTTAAAATCCAACCGTGTTGTCACATTAGCTCTATAGCCCATTCGAGGGTCGAGTTCTTACAACAACTGAGCTATAACGGCTGAGATCAACAGCGCTAAGGACGCCCCAAGAGACCGCGCCCCATCTGGCACGCCTTGCCTCACGAAGTAAGGCAGCGTATCCAGTGGAGCTGGGTAGTCACGGATCCAGACAGGACCTTCGTAAACGGCTTCCGGGTCACCTTCGGCTAGCCAGGTACCCGCGGGAAGGTACACGTCTCGCGAGGTAGCGCCTTCTGTGAGCACTGGCGCTGCCAGGATGGTCTCACCGAGGAGGTATTCTGAAAAAAGGTTGGGAGATTTAGAAACTTCATGGTGAATTTTGATGTATGGGATCTAGGCTCGTCTGGTTCTGAATTTCAGTTGAAAGAGATTGGGAAGCGATATGATTTTTATAGAATACCCTGTAGGGAGAATCGTCGTCAATAATCTGATTAGCTATGACCAGTCCCCGGTTTTCTTACACCAACCAGGTAGGCCCGTCAACCGGGATTCCATCAGCCTGCTGTCCTGAACGGCACTATCCCAGAAGATCCTTCTCATATCGTTCACTTACCGAACAGTCATCGCACCAGACGAACAGAATGCTCTTATTCTCAGTCTCCGGATAGTCAACTAAGCCGTTAAAACGGTTAACTCACTATCGCACACTGACTGTTCCTTCTCATCTGTGGGACCGAGCTAGACGGGCATGTTCACCGGGTCTAGCCCATCAGTCTACTACCACCCTGAACGGTCAAGATATCTTAAACGGTCAACTCAATCCTACATCATCTGTGGGATTGAGCCTCTAGACGGGCGCGTTGACCGGGTACACATCAGTCTACTATCCTGAACGGTCTAAACACCATCTTAAACGGTCTACTCACCATCCCACACCAGCTGTGCCTCCTCGTCTGTGGGATCAAGCCACCAGATAGGCGCGTTCACTGGAGTCCCGTCCGCGACAGACGCGCGCATCGCCGCGTAGATCGCGTCCGCGTACGCCGCGTGCAGATCCGTGTATTTCTTGCTTATTGTTACTGCCTGGAAAATGTTTTTTTTTTATTAACAAAGCACCACAACAAAGGGTGCGTTTAGTGAGAAAATTCTGTAACTTTCAATGATAAAATTATATTACTTATATCTTATATAGGTACTAAAGGATGGAACGCTCCTGTTCAGCCCTTGTGTCACGTGCTTTACACTGTATCTTTTCTTTGTTCAAGAGGTTTTTCGGCTCTAGAGTCTAATACGCACATAGATTTTCAATAGAATGATGAAGAAACAACATTGGTTGTTATTTGGTAGTATAATGAGCAATAGCAGTAGAATGTCACTCCAATGATACAACCCGCCGCGCGCAAATCTCGCAAAGATTGAATAGGGCGAGGCGCCGAGTTAACTTGTACGGTGAAGATAGAACACTTTATTGTACATAAAAGGGAAATTAGAAAAAAATACTTCTTAACCTAAGAGTACAAATGTACCTTTTCTGTCAGGCAATAAGAGTTTCCGGCGTTCTAAAACAAAGACATTTAGCAAATCAGTCATTTTGGGAGAAGGTGATTTTGATATTTGTTCAATATGAGATTCATACAATAGGCAGAGTGCTTAGTGCGAGTTTTTTAACTACTCGATCGCGTTAACGTAAACTCATATTTCTATGGCATCGAGGAAGCGCCACCTAGCGACAAGTATGGAAATTAAAATTGCTGAGTGCGAGTTGTAATGGTGTACGTTGAGAAGTGAACACGTTTACCAGCCAAAACACGAATAAACGTGAGTGCGAGTTATACTGTGACAGCGTTTTGCCAGTTCGAACGGTTAACTTACTCATACTCACTACTCAATGCTCGATTAACGCGGTAGTAAAGTTATTCGATTGGATCTGTCAAACTCGCACTAAGCACTCAGCAGTCCCAACAGACCGGAGGCTACCTACCGTCAGAATGCGATCAGTTAATGCTTCCAATAGTGTTAACGAAATAGCCGTTACTGTACTAATATGACTGTATTCGAGAAATATGCATTTTTGAAATTCGCCAGCATCAGTTAATAGCTATCGGCTTCGCCTGTTTTTGCGTTTCTATCGTGCAAATATCATTCATTCATTTATGGTAATTTACACTATTGTTTCTACCACTTATAACTGACACTAATTGTCTGCCTTCTCGATTACCTAATGTACGCACATAGGGACAATTCAGTTAGTTGCCAGATTTTTGCCGATCTGGGTGCAAAGGGTCGGGTTCTATGGAGTTGAACAAATTTTCTCATATAACTACATCCGGAAAGGGATGTATGCCCCAGCAGTGGGGACATATCAAGGGATATCAGTTAGAATTTATCCTCACTTCATTATCGAAGTTCCACGGCACGTACGAATACTGCATGGCGGGCAAGAACGTGTTGGCTTGCACCCATCTGATGAACAACTCTCTTGTCGGTAGATCCGCCTGTTCATGGTTCAGGTTGAACCCGTTTCCCCCGATCATGTCGGGTAACACCATGGTGTAGCCAGCCAGATTCATCTGCAGCGTGGTGGTCACGATGGTGGGCAGACCGTTGTTCAGGCCCCAGATGGAGTCGCGGTCCACCATGCGCACGAATATTGGGAGCTCTTGAGTTCTGAAATAAATATCTGTACCTATAGTTTCCTTTGCGTTCAATATGTAGGTACAATATTCTATTTATAAAATTGTCTTATTTGACCCCAAAACGTTTTATCAAAAGGGGATCTTCCTTTTCGCTGATACTATTATTTGAAAAGAGCATGGCAAAAGGGTTTTGGCAGATATGGCAACGTTGCAACTAGGTTACTTCAATGGCGTATTGTCTCATTCCTGCAATGATCCATCAAAGATAGGTACCCTGACCCTGTCCGTTCCATACCTTGCATGACAATTTTTACAGTGCAAAACCGTAATATAACATAAAACATGTTGCACCTACCTGAAACCAGCTCGTACTTCTATCATGTTCCCAAACTTTGCACATTCGTTGACATACGTCTGCACGATGTGGTGAGGCTGGAGGTCGACGTCACCAGCTTGCACTGAGATCTGAAAATACAGAAACTTTGTAAACAGTTCACATAATTTGGTTCATTGAGCACCAAACTCCTTATCCATATTTATTGTAGCTGAGTGCCTGAATGTAGATTGGTGAATGCTGAATGTGGTTGGTTGGTCACTCAAGAATTTCGAGGATAAGAAGCATGAAACGACAACAGCAGAATGGCAAGTTTCGGATAGTGAAGTAAGCAGCAGTGCCAGTATGGTCAGAAATAACCACTATAAGATTGCTATCCCAATTTAACCAGCACCTACTGTTCACCTTTTTAAGCAATGACCTTGAAATCTGTTATGGATTCGTGCTATGAACGAAGTTTTGAAATCTTTATTTGTAGATTTTATCTCAGGATGCACACACCTGAGGCGCAAAGCTGCTCTCTCCAGCGTCGAACTTAAAACTGTCGATGTCATACACCGACTGCAATTCCCTGAGTCGGCCGGACCACCACTCTGCGGCTGCGGGATTGGTGAAGTCGACGTGGCCGGCCATCGAGCCGTTGTTGTTCCACCAGCTCGTATCAGGGCTGCCTTGCTCATTCAGGACGAAGTAGCTGTGAAAATAAGACTCTGGGACCTATGCTTGCGTTACCGCTTCGCCGCAAAGTATTTGTGAAGACCGACGCCTTCAGCTTAGGAGAATCTTGAAACAGATGCAGTACAATAACTATTTACAAATTCTCATGCAGTTCCAACAAGATCAGTCGTTTATCGGGATTCATAATGACTATTTACTACTTACCAGATTTTATTTATGCGATGTGGTGAAATGTATTTTCACATTCTTACTAAAAGGCCTTTACGAAGAGAGATACTACGTACGTAGGAGCTTCAAATAAGTTTGTCTTACCTGTTATTCAAAGCCTCAGTGTACCAGGGCTCACAACCCTGGTTGATGAACGGGTGGACCCACAAAGTCACTCTGAATCCAAGCGCCTTGATCTGTCTCACAGTATTAGAGAAGTTGGAGAACTTATTCGTATCTATGGTTAAGGAACCGTAGCAGACCTCCCAGAGGTCATCGATCTCGAACTGTGAATTCGAAAAGCCATTGTCCACAATCTGCTGAGCGAACTGAAGGACGTTATCCTCGTCGATTTCCTTGGAAAACTGCGCCCAAGTCGACCAAATTGGGTGCTGCACCATTCGGTAATCGACCACGTCTGATGGTTTTCCCAAGTAGTTGGTAACTGCATGCATATGCGCTTGCTTGGCGTCGGATAGGAACCAAATATCGTAGGTTAGCTCGGTGTGATTCCGCCTGCTGGAGTACGGGGCGGTTATCTGGGCAGCCAGGCAAATGTGGTTGGCATAGACGTTGTTGTAGTCGACAAACAGTGGCACTTGGGGGTGCACGTAGATGTATTCTCCAGCTGAGTTTAGCCAATATCTTTCGACGATGGCTCCATTATCTTCTTCGGTAGATATGTAAGCTGAGTACGTCCGCTCGGCGTTCTGGACCGGGATGATCTGGTCCTGCTGCATCGGGCCTCCGTACCATTGCTTGGTGCCTGTTTAAGATTTGAACCTTCGAATTATTGTCATAACAACTTCCACACGACATAATCACTTGTCGTGATACCAATCAAGGACACCGTGTGCTAAATATGTTAACTAGGCAAGAACATCACAAACCCAGACTGGGGCCATGTGTACAACTCAAGCACTGCGGCCTCCAGTGGGAATCGAACCCATGATTTCTGTTTTGGCAGTCAAACGTGTTTATACTAAAAAACGCCCTCAATCCAATCGGTTACATCCTTGTCTGCTTCGCGAATCTTCCAAATGCCTCCTCTTATGGACCATAGCGGACAATGGTCAGTAATGTGGCATATAGTCTGTCTGCATCTCTCCACATCTACAAGTGGGGTCTGCACCGAACTTCCACCTATGCATCAGATCGACGCATCTAACCTACAAAGTTCGACATCTATGAGCATGGTGAGCCATAAAAAATACTATAGTAAGTTCCATACCAAAATCGATGCAGTCCTCAAGCCTAGCCGAGGACTCAGCGTCCCAGGAGACCCTGACGCCGTGGGCGTCCGTTCCCTTATCATAGAAGGTTTGGATGGTCAAGTAGGTGCTCCCGACCTGGAGAGAGACTCCGCCCTCCACGTCCACGGCCACGTAGTTCGAGGTAAGCGTCCGCCCGATGTGGCCGAATACCTGGCGCTCTTCGTTGTCTGGACGGAAACATTTTTAGTTAGAATTCCAGGAAAACATCGTGTGGAAACCTGAGTATCTGAGGCGTTCAATTGCTTGATATTGCCAATACGTGGTGGGAAGGCGTGGTAATTAAGCCCATGCTCTTTCTTTGAGAGAAGGGTTTTCCCTGCAGTGGGACTTTTATTTATTTATTTATTTATTTATTTACTTACTTAATAATACAAATATATTTATTTTCTCCAGTACCTACACAATGCACTTAAAATTAGTAACCCATTATCATTACAATGTTACATTATGTAGTAGTAGACAGGAGTCCAAAATAGGTTTATCCCGCGCTATGGATCTCCTGGCTTCCACTTCTCCAAAACCGAGGACACTGTCTCTATTGTATACAGTTAAAGTGTGCAATGGATAACATTAACTCAAGTTTAAGTATATTATAACCAAAATAAATAGGCTATACATCAAATAAAAATAAAATTATAGGCTACATAAAAAATCTTTACTTTAGTTACCTGCGGTACTTATGCCATACCAAAATTAAGTCAAAAATTTCTAGAAATATATTCGAACTAAAGCTGTCGTAACACATTATTAGCACATATTAATCCCGTATTCGCATACTCGAGTTTTTGTCGAAGGAGTCTTAGCAGGTTTCGCACTGATTCGCTGGGCTTCGTCTTCATCAGAGATGAGCAACCGAGAACGCGAGCTCGGTCTCTTTTCACCGTAATTGAGCTCCGTGATTGAAAGCGAACCCAGCCCCGAAGTGTCAAAATACGTATGCAGGAGTAGCATAAAAAAGTAACAATCGACGTCACTCAACTCAGTGGATACTTACATAATACATCCCCTGGTCGAACCATATTTATTCTGGGTGTAACAAACTTCTCACATATATCCGAAAACGGGGCGCCCTAATCGTCAAAATTAAGGCATTTTACAATGAGATAAACTTTGAGATCGCGAAAAATATGACCTGTTCCAGGCTTACCACCCGCGGCATTAAATTTAGTGCTATTTTCACCAAAAAGGACTAAATGCATTATGTGTAAGTCAAATAATAATCTATGAAAGATCTAAAGGGTCGCGTTTTTACCTTTCGCGATGCCCAGATGGAACCCGCCCGATATCTGCGGTTCCAGAGACAGAGTGAAGTCTTCCGCAGCTCTGGTGTTGATCACAGATGGTTGAGCTCTCGAGCTGAGGGCCACGATGCCTGTCAAAGTGTAAGTCAGTATTAATGGCATACAATGTAACAAGAATAGCATACCTACTTGTATACATCGTAATCATCAGCCTTTTGACGCCCACTACAGGACATAGGCCATATCCCTCAGGACATATCCCTCGTATTTTTCCAAGCTTCACGGTCACGGTCGCCCGTATCCAGAGACTCCTCGCCACCATATACGCGTATATGGTAGATGTCCTTCACCAGATATACGACTTTCTTCTCAACTCATAATATCCTGACACCTAAACTAGGGTAACTGTGTCTGAGGAGTCAGTGCTTTCCTTAAAGTGCAATGCCATAATACAGCCATCACTTCATCAAGATTAATTACTCTTTACATGCTTGCACGTCCGATTTGGGATAGTTTTTGTCTTGCCCTCCGCCAATTCATGCCCTATTTGGTCCTCTAAATAAGTGCAATTAAGTTAAAAATCTACTTGCCCAAAATGATCCTGAGAGCAGCCATTGTCGGCCGCCAAGCTGCCATCTAACTGTGTCAAACCCAATCACCAACCGATAAGATAGCCATCAGAGCTGTATCGGCTATCAACTCTTCGTCTCTCAACGATTTGTGAACATCGAGATAACTAAGCATTGTTTCTCTCGAATAATCTCGAAGAGTGTTGGTTGATCCTATCGTCTCACATGTCGTTGTGTTGTGCAATCCTTATCTGAGATTTTATTTGCTTTGATTGATTGACTGTTGCATTGTGACCATAGATAAGAGTGATTTTCTCAAGCATGATATTTAGGCGGCGCGGCTGAAAATCATATCTTTAACTAAAGGTACAGTAAAGTTATTTTTTTTTAAGACAGAAGGCGTACTTATCTTCATCAAGCCGTCAATATTTTAGTAGATAACATTTTGGTAGTGACAAAAAAAATTGTCATTTAGCATAATTCTAAGTTTGGTGGCGCGTCCACAATCTGTTTTTCTGGGGATGACCACCGCTTAAACGAAACTACACAAGTTTACTAGAAATTACTAATTTTATTTATATTCTGTATTCGTTTTTCTATCTAATGACAGTTTCACTTTTATATTTAGGGCAATACTTTATTCTAGAGAAAATTGGAAAGGACTGTCCGCGCGAAATTTTAAATTTTGGTGGGAATTATGTAATCATTATGTGACTCGTATAGAATAAACCTAGATGGACGACGCTACCAACGTTAACTTCGTTTAGTCAGGCACCCACGCGCAGCATTGATAAACATGTGCCATCCCGTTGTGATTTCTCGCCAAAAACGTAAAGTAAGTCTTTTCGTAGTAATCGGACAAAAAACCTGCAATTTTGGTGTAATGTTTTAAAAACGTTTTATGAGTAAGTCGGTGTTGTAATTTAAATTTATAGGAAAAAGGTTTGGTATACTTTCAAAATTATACAAATATAAATAGTGTATTCTTAGTAGTTTTTTTTTAAATAAACATATTCAACAAGATTCTAATTTTGGTGGTGCAATTTTGGTGGTTTTGGTGGTACTTTAGAAATCACCAAAATTGCTTAGTTACACCAAAGGTAGTTTTTAGAGTTACGTACCTCAAAGACAAACAAAAACACAACCGTAATAAGATGACTCGATTTGGATGTACAGTATATTAAGTTTCTTACCCGTGGAATACCAAGGTTTATACATACGAGTAGCTTGAGAGTGATGATATGTGATTCTGCACTAAGAATGCTCCGTCAGCACAATACAGTAACAAAAAAGTTTTCTACCTAATACCTCAATTAAAATCGATCTTCCTAGCTTGACATGTCTTGTATGGCACTACTGCAAATGTGGGCACAGAAAAGGTGCACCTGATGGTATCGGCGGAGTGCTCAAAAGATCAGCAGATCAGCTAGTTGCCTTTGGAGAAGATATTAGAGATATCGACAGCCGTGTCCAAAGATTTAGAAAAGTCGTCACAGAGGTTAAAGTTGAAATTGTTCAAGAACATGAAGTCATTGAGAAAGATGAGCTTCTACCAGAAAATCTTAAACCTTTCCCTGGATCAATGAAAGTTCACCAATTTGTTTGGACGAAGAGTTCTACTAACGGCTTGGCAATGCGTTCGTTATCTTGTGTTGAGGCAGTCTGTCTTTATGACACAATTCGATGCTGCCATGGGAAGCATATGGGCTGTTATGAATTGCCAACTGAGACAAATGTTCAGGAAGAATTCGAAACAATAAGGGATTTTGTGTCATTTACAAGTTCGAGACATTCATCGTCAATAACACATGCCCGTTCCGATGTTCACCCATCACAATATATAGATGTCCAGCTTCTAAACCATTTATTTTGAAAAACGGAAACAAAATTAAACTAACCGGCCTTCGCATGATTTGATTAATATGGTAGACTGTGACCAAATTCCAATTCCAAATGTTTCTTTTTTGATAATATCAATAGTGAAATACAATTACATTATGAATGCAAGGAAGAGTACAGAAGAAAATGAAACAGCTTATAAAAATTATAAAAATGATCATAATAGTGATGATAGCGAAGATGATTTGAACTTTATTTTATTTACAGTCTTAAGAATTAATTAAGAAGAGAAGACTTGGAATAGTAAGAAAGTTTATTAAGTTGATTGTTAATTTTTAAAATTGATCTCATTACATAATTATGTCAACCTAGAAAGTTAGGAAATTAGTAATAAAAATTATCATGATGATGGAGGTTAGAGGAGGTTAGTGCAATTCATTTAAATTAAAAACTGTAGAATTTAGAACTATAGAGCAAGACAGAAAAATAAGAAAGTTATATTTGTTGAGTGTTGTTGTTTTATTGATCTCATTATGGTGTTCTTTTAAGAAAAAAATTATTCACTTCATAAAAATAAAAATTATATGATGGAGGTTAGAAGAGGTGATTGCAATTCATTTAAATTAAAAACTGTAGTATTAACAAGACATGGAAAAATAACAAAGTGGTATTTGTTGATTGTTATTTTTTTATTGATCTCATTATGTTATTTTTTTATTAACACATTTATTAACTTTAAATAAGATTTTTATCGTTATTTTCTTTTGATTTGGTTCTGTAAAAAAAGCTTGGTGTCAAGACTTTCTAATTCTCTGGTGTCAATATTTCTAATTTTGGTGTCAGATATCAATTTTGGTGTCGTACCAATTCTGGTGTCGACAGTATATTAAAAGCTTTCAGGAGTAAATAAATTTCTCTATTATTTTATGTACCTGAATACGTATCTCTTGCTTACCAATAAAGTATTTTAGTAAAAAAAACAGAAACAAACTTTTCCACCAAAATTAGGTAATAAATCATAGTTGTTGAAATTCACTCATAAGCGTGCACAATAAGCCGACAGCACCGCAAGGATTGCATTGGAGTCCACAGCGGCAGAGAAACGACCTTCACACGACCCTGGGAGCCTGCACTCGAATGTACCTAATATAGCCCGAGATCTATTTTTGAATCACTCGTATGAAATTGTATCGTCGAATGCGAGATAAGTCACACTCGTCTTCTAAGTCGCATGAACTCGTCTTTCCGTATTTTTGAATCCAAATACTCATTAAGGATTAGATATTCTTCAAAATTCATTTTCTACACTGAAGATCACAATCTACAACAGTTCATCGTCATCATCAGGCTATACTAGTCCACTGCTGGACATAGCCCTCCCCTAAAGAGCGCCACGTTGTGCTCTCATAGGGGGTAATGCCCATAATCCCCACGCTGGGCAGGCGGGTTGAGGATCGCAGTTCGGTGGAATTGTACTGCAGGGGGCGCTGCTGCCCACCCCCTGGTTGGTGTCCCTTAGTCGCCTTTAACGACACCCGCGGGAAGAATTGGGAAGAAGGTCGAACGAAATCAGTAGAAATCGAGCGCTCGACGCGCGACGAGTGATTCAAAAATGGCTGTCGCTTCACTTTTTACGTAGATACCAAGCCTTAGAGTCGTATACGAATTATTTGCTAATGAAGTGAGAATGAAGCGCTCGTGGCCTAGGCGAACCGAGTGATGGAATCAATCACTTGGTTAAGCAACAACAGGCGCGGTCAGGTACAGGATGGGTGAGCGTCCTGCCGCATCCAGCATCTGCCGGCAGTTTTTCGCAGATCGTCATCCCACCTAGTCGGAAGGCGTCCTACACTACGTTTGCCGAGTCGCGGTTTCCACTCAAGAACACGTTTACTCCAACGGTTGTCGATTCTTCGCGAGATATGGCCAGCCCACTGCCACTTCAGCTTGCTGATTCTCTGAGCTATGTCGATAACTTTAGTTCTCTGTCGTATGCATTCGTTACGAATCCTATCCTTCAGAGAAACTCCAAGCATAGCTCTCTCCATTTTCTTTATGTAGCCTTTAAGCCTAGGTCCCACTGCAGGGGACAGGCCTTCTCTCAGAGAAAGGGTCTTTATTTGTACTATTGAAAGGGCTTAATCATCACTTGGGCAGACCGAGATTGGCCATTTCAAGCGCTGAGGAATTTCCTCGCGATGCTTTCCGTTACTGTTAGCGAGTGGCATTGCTACTGCGAATTCTCAGGTTCTAATCCCGGCATAAGTAGACTTTTTCTAAGCTACATTTGTGAATTTGAAGTAGCAATACCACTCGCTAACGGTGAAGAAAGACATCTTATGAAACGAGTGTGTCTGGGGTGTTAACACACCTCAGCGTTTGAAATCACCAATCCGCGGTGGGCACGCGTGATGTTGATTGAGCCCATACTAACTCTCTGTCAGAAGGCCAGTGCATTACAGTGGCATGTATATAGACTACCTCATACTAATATTACCTGCAAGTATTGCATTTGCAAGTGATGCAAATTGCTTCAGCCAGATGTTGTTGCCTGTACGTAATACAGAG
Source organism: Yponomeuta sedellus (assembly GCA_934045075.1). Classification (NCBI taxonomy): domain Eukaryota; kingdom Metazoa; phylum Arthropoda; class Insecta; order Lepidoptera; family Yponomeutidae; genus Yponomeuta; species Yponomeuta sedellus. Next base: position 2,623,364 of record OW203734.1, on the reverse strand, counting down.
AGTAAAGAGGTTCGAAATTTCATTGATGTGGTGGTCGCCCATTAACTCAGTTGGGAGAGCGCTGGCACGGTTACCCAGTGGTCGCGGGTTCGAATCCCGGCATGGGTGGAATTTTTAGCCTCTAAATAGGTATTTGAAACAGCTATCCCCTCGTTTCCTTTCGAAGTATGGTAAAAAGTTGCATTACAATCTCATTCACGTGAACAATTACCTCGATTGAGTGACAGTCGACCGCCGATGATAGATGATAGCGCTATGTTATTAAAATGCCTATTCTCATGAAGATACTTGCGAACAATGAAAGTAGGTAGTTTAGTTAGTTTAGCACAATTTGAACTAAACGTGGTTCAGAGGGAAACTTGGTTAGAATAACATTTTGTAGTTGGTTGGGTTGCTTGCTTGGTTAGAATAAATAATAAATGAAATTGTAAGACTGCAACCATTCCTTTAAATATTTTTTTTATAAATATTCATGGACATATTACCTACACAAATCTAGTTAGCCCATTTTTTTTATATTGGCCTTTTTGCATCTACTTAATGAGATGATTTATACAGCGTCCAGTGGTATCTTCACTCACACTAGATGGGTGAAGGGACCACTCCGACGCTGTAGTGCCTGGGTCATGGTTTTATAGATGGTGTAGGCTTGCCCAGCACCTATACCATCCTGACAACTTAGTCGGCCTAGCCCACAGGAAAGACTAGTCAATACGTGCGGAGCCAACCAAGCCGCGGGTTTCCTCACGATGTTTTCCTTCACCGTTAGCGTGTGGTATTGCGACTGCAAATTCGCAAATGTACGTAACTTTGGAATTAAACAAAGTCATTGGTACATGCCCGCACTCGGGATCGAACCTGGGGCTCTCGCTTGCCAGTCCGTTAGTTAGCCCTACTCTAAGTGTAACCATTGAATTTTAAATTCAATGGTGCAACTAAATTACTTGTGTTATAGCCTTAGGCGCTAACTCGACGATAGATTTAATATGATAAATAGATATATAACATCCAAGACCCGAAACAATCTAGAAACGTTCGTTTCCTAGTTTGACCGCCCCGTCAGTTCTAGTTCGATCGAACCCGAGACCTTCGGTTTTACAGACAGCGTGCCAAACCGCTGCGCCACCGAGATCGTCCGAGGTCGAAAGTCACATTCTGTAGTTGTAGGCCCACCGCGTGACCATATTTCATAGAACTACAATTCACTGTTTACTATGACAAATCAATGTAGATTGCATAACCGACGAACCCATAGACTAAGTAGTGGAAAGATTAGGTAATATATTATGAACATTGACTTACCATAATAAACAATAAATTGTTGTTTTTATAACGCACTCCAGGCAGGATATTGAGTTACGTCATACATGCATGAAGCGCTCGTGGCAAACTGAAACTGAAACGGAGTGATTGGAATCAATCACTTGGGCTAAGAAACATTAGGCGCGGTCAGTTGCTGGATGTATGACCATCCTTGGACTACTTACGGCCAGTGACATTTTTTCTCATTTTTGTGATTCGCAAGGCACGGCAGTCAGAGGTCAATGTCATGTCAGAGGCCTTATGGTTGGCTTGATAAGTAACTTCTGACAGTAAGGCAGTGGTGTGTCTTATGGGTGGATGGGTGACCGTCCCGTGACTATGTACCGCTAGTGACATTTTTTCCGAGCGCTTCTGTACTTCGCAAAGCACGCTAAGCCGTTAATGCCAGCTGTCAATAGCCGTCGTGTCAGAGGTCATATGGATGGCTTGATAACTTCTGACATTACAGCCCGCCACTGTCTTACAATCCTCCACAAACCCGTACTTGGCCCCCGTGTGGGAGGGTGGCCTAACCTTCTTGCGACGTAGGAAGAGTCCGTGCCCCAGCAGTGGGGACATATCAATCAAACATACTTTTCTACACTAGGTACACATTGCAAAATCTATAACTGTCTGCACGTACAATTTATTCAGTACCTATTGTTTATACTATTTTCATTTTTAATGCACTAACCCATGCTAAGGACAAATTCAAAAACCTATTTAGAGGCTAATTTCACCCATGCCGGGATTCGAACCCGCAACCACTGGCTATCCGTGCCAGCGCTCTTCCAATTGAGCCAATGGGCGACTCACCGGCATCAGTGAAATTTCGAACCTCTTTACACTATTCTCTGTGTTACGTACAGGCAGCGACATCTGGCTTGAGCAAATTGCATCACTTATAGCCAGAGGTTGCGGGTTCGAATCTCGGCATGGGTGAAATTTTTAGCCTCTAAATAGGTTTTTAAATACCTATTGTTTATTTTAATAGTATTGCAGTAGATTTCTGTCATTGAAATAATACAGACGTCGATTAAAGACGCAAAGTCAAGTCGTCAAGCAAATGCTTGAAAAATAAAAGATGACATTCCACCAGGAACTAGCAATCCACTTGTAATTGCAATCCACTTCAGACCAAACACAATGGAAAATTGGAAATACCTCATTTCCGTACCTACGCACCATTATACTGCCTCGTTGGTTAAGCGGTTAACAATTTGTCTGCTAAGACAGAGGTCGTGGATTCGATTAATGCTGGGGTCTGCCTTTGATTTGTATAACTCGCCTGTCTGGGGGTTTCTCCACGTCGATTACCCTTTACCCAAAACTGTAGTTTGTCACCATTTTAACATTAACTAGCTGTTACCCGCGGTTTCTCGATCTTCCCATGGGAATAAGATATTTTCCTGCAGTAAAACGTTGCCTATGTGTTAATCCAGGTGTGATTACATTACATAAACTCACGCTTGTATCTCGGAGGGGTAGGTAGAGACCAGTGTTTGCCATTTGCCATGATCCTGACATACCTCTTTCGCTTGATCAACATTCATTAATTTAGTCGTTGCATTGTTACCTATATTTCTTTGGTAGCCACGCTTGTGTCCCACTGCTGGTCAGAGACCTCCCCTTTAGATTTCTATTCCCCCTTGTCTGTGGCCAATTCTTCCCACCCAGGCAGATATTATTTGGTCAGCTCGTCACACCATCTTCGCCTTGGTCTGCCTCGCCCTCGGTAGCCATCGCATGGGACTCGATCAGTAACAGTTTTTGCCCACTTTTCCGGCTCCATACGTCTGACATGGGCAGCCCAGCTCCACTTGAGCTTAGCGGGTACCTGATTATTTTAATTTAATTATTAAGAGTCATGGAGGTGATCAAATACCTCAGCGCTTGAAATGCCAATCCGCGGTATATGCTTTATAAAAAAGTATAATAATATTGGACCACGTTCGCTAAAATAAATAAAATTATTTATTATATATACCTATGTATATTCCTCGTGAAGATACTTTGTACGGACACTTTGCACTTCATAAGTATCTAAACAAAATTTCCCACATCTTAACAACCAGATAAACGTTCAGGAATTTGCAAAGAAAACATTATTATAAGTACCTATGTAGATAGTTATTATAAGTACACAGGTACTCTACGATGTTTGTGGTGGTCACTAAATAGGTACAGACGACAACATATCGACTTTCACGTTTTTGTTGCATTGCAATGAAAAGCATGCATGTTAAAGTTTTAGAAAACCTTTATCACGGTGAAACATTTTTTTCTGAATATTATAATCAGTTGGCGTGCTTATCCTTTTTGTAAAATAATGTCACCGTTTGTGTAAGCTCCTCCAAAGCGCCCGCGTATGCACACTTTGGGAATCTCTGGTGCAGTAACCTGTAATAAGAATAGAATAGAATAAAAAACCGTTTATTCATTGCACAAAAAACAGTTTTAACACAAAAATAAGGTAGACTGCGACAAACTTATCTGAGTGCTTAGTGCGAGTTTGACAGATCCAATCGAATAACTTTACTACCGCGTTAATCGAGCATCGAGTAGTGAATATGAGTAAGTTAACCGTTCGAACTGACAAAACGCTGTCACAGTACAACTCGCACTCGCGTTTATTCATGTTTTGGCTGGTAAACGTGTTCATTTCTCAACGTAAACCATTACAACTCGCACTCAGCAATTTTAATTTCCATACTTGTCGCTAGGTGGCGCTTCCTCGATGCCATAGAAATATGAGTTTACGTTAACGCGATCGAGTAGTTAAAAAACTCGCACTAAGCACTCTGACCCGGTGACAGCGTCACTTTGACACCTCCACCGGGTTAGATTACTTTGCATCGGTCCGGCTCGAAGGACCAACTTGGATAGGCCGTCGAGAGGTGGTATTAAGTGGACTGTATAGTTTATAGCGTCTTCTGAACTGATCTAAGCCGTGCATGGAATAAAAGGCTCAATAATTGGGTTTGCCAACGAGAAAATACGTAGAAATATGACGTATTTGCTCAAATTCAAATGAGAACATTTTAAATCACCTGCTGGTAGCCTAACAACACGCTACTTCGCTTCTCATGTTTTAAGGCATGCCTCTGTCAACATGAACAACGTACCAACATACCACTTTCTCAGCTTTTTTGTGTACCGTGTGAAAATGTGTGACAATCGAAGTTGTACGTTGTCATTCTATGAGCATCGGTGTACGAATCATGTGCGTTCTATGGATTCGAGAGACTTGTACACCATCCTTTCTATGTGGCGACAAGTCTAGTGTAAAGGTAATATTGCTGGACTCCATAAGGGTAGGTTCTCTCAATGCGTAACGGTGTTGCTTTAGTCAAATGGTAATTTATTGTGAACACTTGACGTGTTTACTAGCCACCGACTCTGATAAGGATGCACCGGAGTGTTTTTTTTCACGCTATTGTTTGTTTGTCACTTTACTCACGCGCGGAGTACCTACTCGAGAAGTGAAGTAGAGTTGGGGTTAAGGGGGAGTCGGTAAAGAGAGGAATCATTATCAGAGGGAACGCAGGGCGCTGGCTGTCCGAAGCAATATATTGGCTCGTAGATTTGCACAATGTACAGTGCCCATTAAGATGACGCTATTTAAAGCTTTCTGTCAGACTTTTTATACGTGCAGTCTGTGGGTCAACTGTACGCAGAAGGCAATCAGCGCCCTGCGCGTTCAGTACAATAAATCGCTCAGGATGTTGTTGGGGCTGCCGAGGTACTGCAGTGCATCATTTATGTTTGCTGAGGCTCGCATAGACGGCTTTTATGCAATTATGCGGAAAAGAGCTGCCTCACTGCTCAGCCGGGTCCGAGGCAGCGCTAACAGCATCCTGGGAGTTATAGCCGGCAGATATGACTGCCCTGTCATGTGGTCGATGGAACAGTGGCATCTCAAATAGTGGCTACGCAAAATATTTTATGTTATTAAGTGTATTATTTAAAAACGTACTGGTTTTTTTCAATTTAAGTTTAAAGTTATTATTATTATTATTATTATTATATATCACAATTGTAATTTATTTTGTTTCTCTTATTGTTAATTAATTTTAATTAAAAAAAAATATGGATGTAATGTCTGAAATAAATTTATTGAATTGAATTACATTTATTTTATTTATTTATTACACTAATTACATGAGTAAATGTACAAGGGCGTGCTTAACGCAAGAAGCATTCTCTTCCAGCAAACCTTTGGTGTTGAAGAGACTGGCAAAGGGTAGTGCAGAAAAAGAAGGTGAAATACCACAATAAAGTTACATAAACATAGGGAAATACATTAACTTAGACCTACAGGAGCAAGGGGGGGCATTTTCCTGCGGGCTTCAGGCGTTTTCCGCCTGCGGGCATTTTCCTGGGGCCTGCCGACTCCGACGGGACTCGGCCTTCGGTTTCGCCAAAATTAACTGTACATTCACATTGGCCGAAAGACGGAACTCCGCTTTTAGCAGTGGACTTATAGGAGTTCAAAGTAGGTTTCAGCTTTCTAAGAAGTCCATGACAAACAGTCTTGATTGTCAATGCGACAGATGCCTTTTTAATCTGTGGACAGATCACGGACAGATGCGCTTGAATTCAAATACAATATTCGCTCTATGTAATTTTATCAAATGTAACAATATAAAAGACTGAGTCCATCAAACAGAATTGAATTGAATTGAACAATATAAAACTGTGATTCATAACCTAGTAGTTTCATAATATTTATGTACTATTTTATCATGATTAATTATATTTGGTTATTAAAAGTTCCTCAACTACCTACTTTCTAATTTGTGTAACTAACTACCTATTGCAATATGCGAGATACGCGACTACTTATAGTAAAAAAAAGTGTTATCTCCACAAACCTGACATTGGCAGAATCCAAGGGGTGCCATAAAAAAAGAATTGAATTGATTACAATATTTAAAAACCTATTTAGAGGCTAAAAATTTCACCCATGCCGGGATTCGAACCCGCAACCTCTGGCTATCCGTGCCAGCGCTCTACCAATTGATTACAATATTCGCTTCTAAAGCATTTCAACAAAAAATTCTGTTTACCTTCAATGTACCTCTTCTACTCGTATCTTTCTGGTTAAGGAACTGTGTAATCTATCAGTAACCCAACTTTCATCACACATTTGCTCTCCTCAGACTGAATAGAGCTTGACCTTCGGCCTCATGATAAGGTTGCTTGTGCTCACAGTGCCTCATTTAATACCAACGTTTGATAGTCCGAGTTCGATAACGAGCAAAAATTAACCCAAATACGTATGCTCTTTATTTTTCTTTCACTATACAATGTACACGATTCTCTCGCGAATTGTTCAAATCGCCTTTGGAAAAGCTCGATTTAATTATCAAAGACATCCGATTGCATTCTAATTTTTCTACATGAAAACGTTCAACTTCGTGTTACTGAAATTACTGAGCAGGCTCTCCCTTAACTACTCTAATTACTATAAAGAAGCGCTCTAATGATATCCTTCGTATTCTAAGTATAATACTTGCGCAGGAGTGTTCACGGATGCAGTGCTATGTAGGCAGGCCACGATGACTACAACTACTATTTACTGTGAGTGTTATTTTAATTTCATTAAGTATATTTTGAAAGGGGGGTTTACGCAGGGTGGGTTATGCGTTAATATCCATTTTTCATTTGTTTGGGATGCCAACAGTACAATTAATAAAAATATTAAAACATTTAAAAGGCTTATATTATAGAAACATTAAACAATTCGTTAAATGTTGACATTGAGTTAGAAGAGGGTAAAGGGGCCCTCCACAAATAGTCTGACAATCTGGTTAGGTACCGTGGCTGGAAGTCGCTGGATGCGGACGGCAGAAGACCGTGCAGCTTGGAAAACCATGAGCGGGGCCCCTACAGTGGGCGACAAATAATGGCTGGTATTGATGAAAGGGGCCCGAGACGTGCATTGGTTAATTCGGCCCTGTGTTAACGAATACCAGTGAAATAAAGCTTCATGTGGAAACTCCCGACTTTGTTAGCCCAGTACTTGTTTAATTCGTCTTTATTGTCGATTAGGTCAACTGAGAGGTACCTAATGTATGGGTCGGAGTTTGTAATCTTTTGTCGACCAAGGTTTGTTCATAAGGAAATTCTTTTCAAATAAATTATTCTAAAATTTAAAGAACGACATGGAGTAAGGTTTGGTACACATTGAAGTGGCAAAGGAAAGTGGTGAATGTTTTTATAATTAAATAAGTTCAACTCATCGCTCTACGCACACCACATTCGAATTCTCAATATACTTACTGGAAACTCTATAATACCATATAATACCCATAGGCGTAGGCGTATGACCTTTTCGCGGCGCGCCTTCGAAGCTCTCACGGCACGGACCATTCACAAATTAGGAACCACTGGTGATGCCGGTGTTAAAACCGACTTGGTAGGCCCGGTTTATTACTAAAAAGAGGAAACCGAAGTGTCTAAGACACTTCGGTTTCCGGATGATTTCAGTCACTTTTAGCGAGTGGTATCAAGATTGTGCGCCTGGCCAAGTTCTCGGCTCGCCGCACTGGGCATACACGAACCCATTCAGAATTAAAATAACACGGAGAAATTAGAGACGGGTAATCGGTGCAATTTAGAAATATTGAAATTAGGAATTGAACGTCAGAAAGGAGACCATTCAAATTGGGCCCAAAACTCAAAGTGCCGGCCAACGAAAAAAACATTTCCAAACTGTTACGCACATTGTCTAGAACACAAACTTACTTAAACCGTACACGAATAATTAAACGAATAGATTTTTAATTTATATGTTTCTTCTCAGTACTAGTGAGCTTGGTCGCCTGCGCCGCAGCTCTAGACATCACACTTCTGGACGTGCCAGGTCTCAAAGCCAGAATTGACGACAAAAACCCATATGGAGGACTCAACCTGCTTCTTTCTAGAAGTAAGTACATGAACTGGATTTAGAATAGAATAGACGTTTTTTTAGCTTTCTTGTTCTACATAAGGTCTATATGTATAGAAAATGTATAGACTGTAAACGAGTATAATAAACCTTACAGTCTATATGTCTTATACATCTTTATATGTATAAGTCACTGAACTCCTGCTTAACGGCTCGTCTCAATATCAACCCTTGTATGTCCCCACTGCTATACACTGCATACTCCACCACGGGGGCCAAGTCCGGGTTGGTGGAGGATTGTAAGACAGTGCCCACCATACATTTGAACAAATCGACTCTCGCTCGGTGTGTTTCTGTGTTTGTGTTATCCTTACCTGCTTACTATACACTACACTACAGGGTATCCTAGTTTGGGACCATAGGTAGACAGAAGTCCAGCTTTACCGAACCGTTAAACATAAATTTAACTTTCCGAGCTAGTTATAAGAAAAGAGCAACTCACCTCACAGATAAATCTACTTACAAGTTTCAGTGAAGTTTTTTGTATTTAATATAATTATGTATTCCGTGAATTTCTTGAACAAATAACTTTATGAAAAAACTTCCTGCTTTCTACCAACAGATGGCGTAACCGAGGTGGTGTCAGTGATCGGGCGGCGCACGGGCGCCATTAAGGACGTGGTTCAGGATGGCGACGTCATCATCCAGTTCGCCAACGACACCACAGTGCGGATCACCACGGATCCGGTTGCGGACGGCCGCGGACAAGTCATCACACTCACTTGGGAGGCCCCCAAGAACGTCCGACTTGAGGACTGCGTCAATCTGGGTGAGATGAGTACTTCTCGTAGATCAATGGTTCGCAAACTTTTAGATGCCACTAAAACTTGGTATGAAAGTGCTTTCAGCCTCTATTTAGAAACAGTGCGAGAGAGCGTAATTGTAATGGTGCTGCTCCTATATTACGCGCATTAGTTCCTGAAGAATTCCGACAATTCCATACTAGGTAATGGGCGTCACTCTCAATAGTCAGATCCCAGTCTCTATGGCCGATTACAGTCGGGATACACATACATATACTTGGTAATTGCTAACGGAAACGTCATGATTCCGACAGCATTTGGCTTCGATATGTCACTACCAATTTCGCCATCTTATTAATTACCCACGCAGAGTACCTTACATATTGTTCCCCGCGGGGTAGTTAGCCCCAGATTAGCAACGTAAGTCTTAGATTGAGCCACATTGTGTACCTAGTGTTCAAAGACATGTTTCCCCTAATTTATCCTTAGATATTATAGCCAGGACATCTATATAACTTTCTTGCGTCACACCCAATGCAATGTAATTTCAGGCAGTCATCTGAAAAACTTACTGTTCTAGGTCCAATAGTTCTCATTATTTTTTTGGACAAAAGTTTTTTTTTAAATCCACCTAGTTTAAGAACATTCGTAGCAATTTTCATCTACAGGGTTAAGACCTGTTTACACGGGGTACAGAGGTTGTCGAGTGGAGACCATGACCTGGAAAACATAGCATAGGACGCCCACCGGGTCGCTGTATAGACGACAAGCATCGGCTGGATTAGGTTGACCTAGGACAGAAAACAGGGTCGTTAGGGCTATGTTCAGCAGTGGGCTAAGACGTGATGATCGATTGATTAGACCACAGTGGGCGCGCGGGCGGTGCGGCGCTTACCGCGTCCACTATAACGCAAACTACTTAATGCTACAAAAATGTAGGAGGCATTATCTCAAGCGATATTTGCCGGGGGACCGCTGGCTTTCATTGCTCCAGCTTTTTGATAACTATTAAACTGAGTAGACTACATGACGCATTATCGACCTATCGGAAGAAATTACTAGCCAGTAAACGTGTACGTGGAATATAACAAACCGAACTCGCTCGATTGCACAAAACGTTGACCCTTAATGAGTAGGTAACAAATTATAAGCTTTAACTTCTAAGTACCTACAACATACTTGGCAGAACAATGGTCTTCTTAGATAGGTACCTCACTAATCATAGCTGGAAGCGACGAGCGATGCAAAAAAATAAACGCGTTTTCCTTAACAAAGTAGCTTTTATTATCAGCCTTAAAGAGGTAAATAGGCGCTAATCTAAATCTACCTAATACGGACTATTATTTGGTAGATCCTAGTTAAGTTAAATCACCATAAACGATCCTAATAAAAGAGTGAATTTCAACAGGTCTTATAAAATCTTCATTTCCATGTACTTTTTTATCTTAAGGTTTTTTTACAAAACAAAACTCTTTTATTGTTGTTTTTGATAATGTATGTACTCTTGCTTAGTATCTATCTGATAACTTAAAAAACTAGCAAGATAAACTGGTCTAAAAATTTCGTGCCACGGCGATGAAACATGAGTGCACGGCAATGAAACAAGCGTCCACGGCAATGAAATAACTGTGCCATAGGAATGAAAGAATCAACCCACGGAAATGAAAACATATTTTATTTCTCCGAGAGGGAAATGCAAACCCAGATATGGGTCGTTTCTTAATTTTTGACGTCTTTTTTTTCAGCCAATCTTTTTCTCTCCTTTCTCTCCTCCTCATATAATTTTATTTTGGGCATCTTGGCATCTTAAAAATAAACAATCCATTATTAAAATCAGACTGCAGTATGTGCTGGTGCGTTCGTTTGTGAGGGTGTATTATACGATTGATAAAGTACTAAATGTTACTAAAAGATGATAAAATACATTTTATTTACCTAATCATAACATGGCGATGAAAACAAAAGTCACGGAAATGAAATACTTGGCCACGGCAATGAATATAATTTGTTTTATAAAGCATGGCAATTAATTTTCTTTCATTGATGTGCCTTTTTTTTCATTACCATAGCAAATTTCGCCCACGGAAACCACAGCAATGAAAACACGGTGATGAAAATCGAGGCAAGAAATAGAAATAACAAAAAATCTATTAACCATTCGACAAAATAAACACTTGACGAATAATCATAAGAGAAATAGCGTTCTATCGAATGTTTACTTAAGATGACAATCTTAAAATAGAAGTTATACCTATCCACGGCAATGAAAGAAAAAATGTCCAGCAACAAAAAAAAATATTGACTTAACGAATATCGCGAAAACGCAGGCACGTGCGTACGTCTTTCTGCGACGAGCACTTAAGCGGCATTATAAACACAAACGTTTCGCGCACCGGGGATGGGAAACAAGTCGTTAGGTAAAACAATATACTTGAACATGATTAGGACACGGCGATTAACGGTAGTTCTGGGACAGATACATTTTTATTAACCATTCGTTGTACTGTGTAAATATTTCAATAAATGTATTTCGTAACAATACTATGACTATTAATGTATTAAATAAAATTAGTTTTTAGTACAAAGAACCAATAGATGTTTATCAATGAAGAATAATACACAACGAGGTGACGTGCGGACAAACATGGCAATGAAAGATTTCGGGATTTAATTTTTTTTTTCGGAGTATTCATTATTCTTATTAACAAAATGTTTAGTGCTACACATAGATTACCATATCATCTAACCGTAAAAAAATGTTAGAACATTAACACTTTCTTTTTTATCACCAATTTCATTGGTGCCACGCAATTTTTAGTTCCGGGAAATTCACCCAAAAAATATCAGATGTTCCATATTTTCTTTTCCGACTGTATGAAATAGATGATAATTTATCCATACGGTCTGTAAGTATTAAGAGTTATTTAAACTGTTGAAGATCTCCTGAAGCTTCATTGGACCTTTCTGAAACACCATGTACAAATAAAAAAAAATGTTGGTAAACGTTAACATTTGCTGTTGACATCCCCGTTACACTTGCTTGATAGAAGATACTCTAATTGGCCTCTGATCTACTGTCCTTATTAGCTGAAATCCAAATAAGTTCAAATAAACCATCAATAGGTTTCACTCTAGGCACCAGACACTGGTACGGCGGACCGCAGCAGAAACGCCAGTACTGGCCCATCGAGAAGCTCATCCTTCCGGACTATTCCTATGTCACAAAGGAAGCTGACAACTGCGCGATAGCTGAGCCCTACTGGCTCAACTCCGAAGGGATATTCTTCTACTTCGACAAGAAAGTTCCGCTGTTCATTGACCAAAATGACCTGGAGAAGAACGCTGCTTGCTTCGTTGCCCATATAAAGCCGCCTTACTCAGCCAAGAGGGAACGGAACCAGCTGATCTACGCCATAGGTATCCTGGAAGATGTGAGGCAAGCTCATGAATACGCCGTCCAAAACTACATCGGAAAACCGACCGGGATACCGGACCAGAGAATGATACAGTACCCGATTTGGTCGACCTGGGCGCGGTACAAGAGAGACGTGGATCACAACGTTGTGATGAGATTCGCCGATGAGATCTTGAGCTACGGTTTTCCTAACAGTCAGCTAGAGATTGATGACCTCTGGGAAATCTGCTACGGCTCCCAGACGGTGGACACGAGCCGTTTTCCCAACATGAGGAACACCGTCAATCAGCTGAAAGCTAAAGGATTCAGAGTGACGGTTTGGACCCACCCCTTCGTGAATAAAGGGTGCGAGCCCTGGTACACAGAAGCATTGAGAAATGGGTGAGTTTTGTATTACTATGTATCTTACACATGTTTTTTTCCTGAGATTTCCCATTGAGCATGAAGGAACCTTGACTATCTTGACAGACTTAAGGCGCTTCCAGGTGCAAACAATACTTCATAATACGTTTTCTCAAAATGCAATAAACAATTTTTAGAACCAAGATTCTAGAACTAAGGATTAAAAACCGCTATGCGGTGCTAACTTAGTGCCACTAATGAAATATATCTTCTTTTATAACGCCTCTTTGGAAAAAATGAACATCATAAATATAACAGCTCTTTTGAGAACCTACTGACAAGTATCTAAGTCCAAAAATCTAGCTCTTTAAAGAATTTTTGTCAAAAACGGCCGTTTTTAGCGGAAATTATTAAAGTACTAGGATGATGATACTATGTTCTATTATTATTATTAAAATTCTTTATTGCATAAAAATTTTGCACATAGGTGATCCTAACGCTACTTAGCATTGTCTACTAGCTAACCTAAATTTTGGAGACAAGATTAGCAGGTAGTGCAATATCAAACAATATAAAATTTACTAATTATATCTATATAGTAAATTTTATAGGCTGTATGTTCCAATAGTTATCAGTTTATCACTTACATTAAGATATTTGATGTTTTTTTAAAACAAGTTATGGTTTTCATACCATTGGTGTCGCTAGTTGGTACATACCCCCCAGCGCTTTATGTGGTGGTGACCATGTCCCCATACTAGGCTGAGCCTGTATCGTGGGCGACGAAATTTTTGCACAAAAATAGTCATCAATTTGTCATTGGCAATGCACCGTAAGTTGGTGGAGGATTATAAGACAGTGGCGGGCCTTACTGTCAGAAGTTATCAAGCCGCCCATAAGGCCTCTGACATGGCTTATATGCCTGCCATTATATGACAGCGGGCACCAACGGACTCCACCAACCCAGACTTGGCCCCCGTGTTGGAGTATGGCCTAACCTTCCTGCGATGCAGGAAGAGACCCGTGCCCCAGCAGTGGGGACATACAAGGGTTGATAACGAATGCACCGTAACTTGCCTCGGTAATTAAGCCCACACACTCTGAGGCCAGTCCCAAGCAGTGAGGCTGCTTTTTTGTTGTAACCTGACCCACCCCTCAACTTCACAGCTACCTGGTGATGTCCGAGTACGGGTCGCCGGAAACCAGTTGGTGGAATGACAACGAGACGACCACGGCCTACGTGGATTTCACCAAGCCAGCGGCCAGAAAGTGGTACATGGATCGGCTGCAGAGACTGGTCGATAACTACGGGATAGACAGCTTCAAGTTCGACGGAGGAGAGTCGAGTTGGTCGCCGCAGGTGAGAAGGAGAAAGACTGCTGTTTTAAGTTTTACCGAAACTGACAGGCTTGGTTGGATGAAAAAATAAAAGTCCTCGAGAGCGAAAAAGAGGGCAGAATGATGACCTTTATTCAAACCGTCCCAGAAACATAAAGTAAACAAGTAAATGAACAAAGCAGGAAAAGCAGATAAAGTGTCGTTTGGCTGTTAAAATTTCTGGTTACCTATATTGTTAACCGTTCTTTTCCCACTCTGTTTACGAATTCGTTTAGCCACCGTCTATTCACTTAGCCGAAAGTCCTGCCAATTTCCACATTGTAACACGTAAGTAATTAACATTGTGTGTTCTGATCCTTTTTAACTTTGTAACACCCACATTATTTGTGACATTGTCAGTGGCTTCCTGAGTAATAGGCACGAAACTGTCTTCACAGATTCCGATTCTACAAGGTGATATCCGCGACCAGCCGGGCGTCATAACAGCCGACTACGTCAGGGAGGTCGCTCTTTTTGGCCCGATGGTCGAAGTGCGCGCTGGATACCGGTATGTGAAACCATCCCTGACATTTAAGTAGCATTTAAGGACATCAAAAACTTGTAATTCATGTTGAAAAGTTTTGACTATTACTGAATTTGAATCGAGGCTCGAGCAACTTTTGTAAGCAGCAAAAACAATTTTAAAAACCTAATTAGAGGCTGAAAATTCCACCCATGCCGGGACTCGAACCCGCGACCTCTAAAAAGAATACCTTTAAAAAGAATATAAGCAGCAAAAAGTTCGATATCTTTTTAATAGCAACTCTCTCACGTCTAATTCAGAACTCAAGACCTCCCAATTTTCGTACGGATGATTGACAAAGACACGTACTGGACCTTCGAGAACGGCCTCCCGACCCTGGTCACCACCCTTCTCCAGATGAACCTCAACGGCTATCCCCTGGTGCTGCCAGACATGATCGGTGGGAACGGCTACAATGAGCCTCCAAGCAAGGAGCTGTTCATTCGGTGGCTGCAAGCTAACGTGTTTATGCCCAGCATGCAATTCTCGTACGTGCCTTGGGACTTCGATAATGAGGTGAGCTGCTGAGTTAGCTTTTTTATTACTGTCTTTTACTTTAGTTTACTAGTTTTCTTGTATTCGCTGAAAATTGTGTAACAAATTGGATATGTTATTAAGGGATCTCACTTTATAATTGTTAGATAATTAAGTAATAACCAGTTTTGTGCTTAGTTGTCAGTCAAAAGGGTTTTTGCAATTGGGCCTTGTAATTGGGTAAAGAAGGATTTAAAGCTTAATAATATGTTGGCTGTGTCTATTCAACAAATCATACCTTTTCCTAGTAAGGTACGACTGATCACTGAAGGATCAGGCATCAGGTTCATTGGAGAAGGAAGTCGCAGCCCAGAAAAATCTGGCTATGGACGGATATAGCTGCCGTTCGTTAGTAAGAAATAGAGAGGAATTAAGAACTAGCTAATAATTTCCATTCGAGAAGAGTGCTTGTAAGAAGGAAGGTGACTTGTAATGCCCAAATTAAGCTTCATATTCCAAGTAGTGTGCGTGCTAGAATAAAAGTTGATTCTATTAATATGTACACCAACCAGTTCTCTAAAACCTAAATTTGTTCACGGTTTTTCTCAGCAAAGAGCACCTGTAGATCTAAAGACTTTATAGTTTTTTCCGTGTTTTCTTTCACCGTCAAATTGGTATCGATTGATGAGTAGTCTACCGGTATACCCCAGTGATTTATATCTTGAGTACCTACTGCTGCTTTCCTCAGACGATTGCGATAAGCCGCCGCTACGTGGACCTGCACGCTAAATACGCGCCGCAGATCATCGCCGCCTGCAAACGTGCCGTAAGCGAAGGTGCGCCCGTCAATCCGCCCATCTGGTGGATCGCACCAACCGACGTCACGGCCCACGATATTTGGGATGGTAAGTAAATTATTATTATTTTAAGTCTTTATTGCACTAATTACAATGGCGTGCTTAATGCAAGAAGCATTGTCTTCCAGCAAACCTTTGGTGTTGAAGAGACTGGCAAAGGGTAGGTAATGCAGGAAAAAAGGTGACGTACAACAATAAACTTACATAAACGTCGGCAGATACATTACAGATACTTAGACCTACAGGAGATCGGGGAGGGCTGCATAATTAAAATTATGAGAAACCTTCACAGACTATAATACATAGATAAATGAATAAATACGTATAATAATTACACGTACGTACACGTTGAAGACAATAACTAATTACGATTACTTAGTTATCAATAAGTAATAAAAGAATTGGTGATAAATTACTGCCTATTCTGCAGATCGAAGTAGTAATTTTATTGGTAACATTCCGTTTCCAAGTCTCTAAATTGAGTGGAAAACTCGAGTAGAATAGCAGACCTCAGAAGAGCAAAGCGGAGTGGACTTGAACAGAGGTTATTTCTAGCTCCCCGACAGAAAGTAATATTTTGTTTTCTGAATTACGATGACACGTGTTACCGTTCGTTCGGATGCTAAAAGCGTCGGAAGGCAAAACCTACTTTAACGCTCAGGATATTTGGTCAATTGAGAATAGAATAGGAGCACATAGGAAGAAAACCGAGCAGTTCGCTTAGCATGCTTTGAGAAAGGTTTTTTCGCCAACATTCTGTGACAGTGAACCTATTTACACCGATTATAACATTTATTTCATTCTGTCCTATCCTCAAATCATGCTCTGAGGTCCTATCATATTTAAATCAAAATTTACGTCACCTGCTCTAGACTTTTTTTTTGGTATTTTAATGCTACATAGATACTACATCTTTAGACGAAACACTACTACATAGGCTGCTACTTATGTATGCGGAATCTGGGATTCCAATAATTTTAAACGCAATGTCTGACCTCCATGGTCAAATTCGTTCTTTTTTTAAATACCGCTAATATTTTTCTCTTATATACGTTAGTGTATTGATTTTGTTGGGTTTAAAATGTCATATCGCTGAAAAAATGGAACTCACTCGTGAAAATATTCGTGCTATGCTTTATTACGATTTTCGACGTGGTTTAACGCAACAACAGTGCGTAGATCAATTAACTTCAACTTTTGGTGGTGAAGCTCCATCAAAAACGACTGTGTATCACTGGTTTAGTGAGTTTAATCGCGGGCGCAGTAAGCTCACGGACGAAGTTAAAGAAGGTCGCCCGAAATCGGTGGTTGTGCCACAAAATATTGAAGCTGTGCGAAAACTAATAATGCAAGACCGCCATGTTACGTATCGAGAGATAGAGGCTATTCTGGGCATATGTATGACGAGCATTCATTTGTTCGCGTTGGATACCGCACAACTTAACTCAGGATCAAAAAGATGCTCGCGTCGAATGGTGCAAGAAAACCTTAAAAAAATTCAACGGAGGCGAATCAAAATCTGTTTATAATATCTACACAGGTGACGAATCCTGGATCTACGCGTACGATCCCGAAACTAAACAACAATCAACAGTTTGGGTGTTTCAAAATGAGCCGAACCCTACGAAAGTGGCTCGTGCAAAAGCACTGTAAAGCAAATGGTGGCCTGCTTTTTTGGTATTAATGGCCATGTGGCTACAATACCACTGGAGAATCGCAGAACGGTTAATTCAAAGTGGTACACGACCATTTATTTGTCGGAAGTATTTGAAGAAATACGCCAAAACAACCAGCGACGCAGAATCATACTTCACCATGACAATGCTAGCTGTCATACATCTCAGGAAATAACTACATTTTTGGATGGTCAAAAAATAGGGTCAAAAAATAATGGGTCATCCACCGTACAGCCCTAATTTGGCTCCCAATGATTTCTATTTATTCCCAAATGTAAAGAATAAATTACGTGGTCAACGATTTTCGACCCGTGAAGATGCCGTAGATGCGTTCAAACAGCACGTTTTGGAGATACATCAATCAGAGTGGAAAAAGTGTTTTACAATTAAGAGTTTTACAAAAAAGTTTCATCGAAAGCAAAAGTGCATCGATCATAGTGGAGAATACTTTGAAAAACAATAAAAGCATATCCATATACATTTGTTAATTTTTTCTATTCCGCATACATAAGTAGCAGCCCTCGTATTGACAACTTCTACCTTATTGCAAATTATCTTTTATCGTTTATTCTGTATTTCATCGAAATGTCAATCTACAATAATAAACTATTATCAAAGACGTATTATTTATTGCAATCGAACACGTTTTATTGGCGCCCACCGTGGGACTCCGATGAAATCCGACCTTTAACCTAAGCTGGACTGCCAATTGCATACGGCAAAACTTAAATATTCAATATTTTCGGGGCTTCATTGCGTAGTAATATATTGCTATTTTACCTTGACGTTTCGACGACGTTACAGTCATCGTGGTCACGAGAAGACTAACTATGTGTTCAAGTCGCGAAATTTTAAAATATGTTAAATATTCAAATGTTTTAAAGTATTTTATTTTCTGGTCTGTACAATCAATCAAATCGATTTATTTCAACATTTCAACGTAAATAATTTACATTCTGTCTGCTGAATATCAATTTACAACGTAAAATGTAATACAATAAATGGTTCTATTGTAATCTAATCTAACACGATCTCGTTCGCCCGCAGAGTACCTCCTTGGCGAGACGATCCTGGTGGCACCAGTCATGGAAAAGGGAGCGAGGGAGCGTGACGTGTACCTCCCAGAGGGTCGCTGGGCGGCGCAGGGCGACCAGACGCGGATGGTCAACGGTGGAGACTGGCTGCGGAACTACCCGGCCCCGCTCGATACTCTGCCCTTCTTCGTCAAGAGTGTGTAGGCTACCGAAACGATTTAGAGCTCTGTAACTCCTGCATTAAATAATAACTGATAATAAAATGAACTGTCTTGTAATTTTTACAAGGGATTCCCTCCTGTGCTCCGCTCTTGACGACGAAGGGCAGAGTATCGCCCTTCATCGTCGATGTAGAGCTCCGTAATTGCTGTATTCAATAATAACTGACGTTAAAATGAACTGTCTTATAATTTATGAAGGCATTCCGTTCCGTGCTTCGCTAGGCACGTTAAGCCGCTGGTGCCCGCTGTCATGTACTCGTAATGACAGTCGTTGAGCCATGTCAGAGGCCTTATGGGCGGCTCGATAATTTCTGACAGTTACGCCCGCCACTGTCTTAAAATCCTCCACTAACCCGGACTTGGCCCCCGTGGTGGAGTATGGCCTAACCTTCCTGCGATGCAGGGAGAGACCCGTTCTCCAGCAGTGGGGACATACATGGGTTGATATCGAAATTCTGAGAACTTAATACCCTCCTCGTGTTACAAGACCATGAGCGAGGTCGGCCTGCAGTGGGTATTAAATGGTTTATGGTGATTGTGAAGATGAATACCCTCCATACCTACTGATTTCTTTACTTTCATTACTATTGATTGTGGTATGCGCAGGGCACCACAGAATATCTACAACCATGCGCACATACTACTTTTGACGTTCGAAATAATTACGACACAATAATAACTGTTCTTGACTGTAAGAAGAAGAAGAAAAACATTTATTTAACGCTACATAGAAATACCGATCTGCGAAAAACTGCCGGCAGATGCTGGACGCGGCAAGCTGACGACAGGGCGCTATGGCGCTCATTAGGGGCTATATCCAGCAGTGGACTACATAATATAGCCTAAAGAAGAAGACATACCAAATTTGAGAAGAAAAGGAAAATACAGAAAAGAAAGCAGGAATAAAACAAAAGCAGAAGAAAAGAGGAACTACAAACAAATGAAATGAAAATAAATTTACGACAAACGCTACACAGTATGTCGATGCAGCGGAAAAAAGGCCTCATGCTCAGTATAAGCTTAGGGTTTGCACCCACAACAGAGATTTTCAGCGAGGGCCCTCTGGTGTCTCACGGAGTATCAAAGCGGAACAAACACGCACTCATACTCTCATATACAGCCATACTTACACGCATACAAGCACACTCACAAATATATACATATATACATACGTAGAGATAAATAATACACAATAATTACACTACGAACAAAGTAACGCACCTAATTTCAGTCTAAATTCCCATGTAACGACTTTTCATCTAAGTTTTTACGAAATCTGGAAGGGAATTTCACCAGAAAGAAGAAAGAAAGTAAAACATTTATTGCATCAACAGTCACACACACAAAACATCTAACAAATACGAAACAAACTTATCGGAGAACAATCAAAGGGTAAGGTAGTTAAGACAATTTAAGCAGTTTTGTCGCGGTGTGTTTCCGTTGCTGCAAAAGGCAGCTGACTCAGCATTTTGTTGAGGGTGTGAGCCCTAAGCGCTGGTTTTCAGTCAGTACCTGAGAATATTTTATTTATTTATTTATCCACTTACATCTATCATTCTCATATCTCACGAGTGTCCCAGTGCGCGAGTCGGTATGTCGTAATTTAAATAATATCGATAATATTATATTATCTCTTGACTACCATGCAAGAGGTCCCGAGTTCGAATCCCGGCTGGGAACAAAAAAAAAGCCCAGGTCTTGGATGTTTACCTACATGTTTGTGATGTCGTTGTTCTGGTTCCCACGACACAGGGTATCCGAGTGTGGGGCCAGAAGTAATGTATGTACTTGTATGTAAATGTTATGTTATGTAATACTTATGTAATACTTATGTACATTATAATTTATCCAATAAAAACAAATACCATATGCGTAACAAATATACATAAACAATAAAGTAAAAATAAAAAAAAACGAACAAAACGAAATCAAGACAGCCGTCCCTGATCATATAGTCAATTAATTAGTCAAGTTAGTAATGGCGGCGAGAGACCAGAGTCATGAACCTTAGCCGACAACAGACTTGTGCACTGTTTTAATCAGTTGCATTATTAATGAGTTTTTTTTGCATTATTCGCTTACCTATTGATACTACAGCACTGTGATTATGTGTTCAAATCTTATTTTCTTTACTTCATTCTGTCATAATGAGGTGGAGTATTATCAAAACTAGTAAATATTGTATTGAGTTGATATTTGAGGCACGATACAGAGTGAAACGGATGTTTTTTTTTCGTACACAATACTGTGTTAGAACAGAGAGCAAAAGAAGGCTTGCAAGCTTTTTATCTTATAATATCTGAAGTGGAGTGTTAAGTGTAAAACGATAAAATTCTCACAATCAGACGTCACGGATGTAATCCGTGTCACACGTATAACAAGCGTGTATAAATAGTTTGTTTATAAAAAAAGGCGAGACTAACCCGTTGTGGTCTTTCTTTAAAGAAAATTTCTTTCTTTATAGTCTGAGAACGCATTACTACTGAAAAAATCCGTAATCACTAAAAAGTTTACGACAGCAGTATAATTGGTGACCCTTGTGATCCCAATCAATAGCCACACAAAGTGGTAGCATGTCGAAAAAAACTTTGAGGTAAAAAGTTAGAGGAATATAATCAAAAACTTCTTTTTTATAAGTACCGTATAATTTATTTCATATTTACTAAAACACACATCGTTAAAATAATTCCTACTACAAACAACAAGGAATTCAAATCAAAATAAGTAGAGAAGCCGGCAAACATCTTGAGCGATGCGCAGCAGACGATTTTTGGGACTTTTTGGCGGACTGAATGTGCTGGCCACGCGATTGGTTGATAAGTCGGTTTCTAAACATTCTTTCATTTTGCACAATTGATTGCACGTAACAGTAAAGTCCGAACAAATAAAATACCTTTCTTTTGTCCTGACCTTTTTGTTTCATAATAATTCGACCTGCATGGTTTGTTTTTTTATTCATGGCTAAATCGCGTATTTTATAGTTCGTTCAGAAATTCCGGAACCGGAAGTGAGACTTTATTTGTGGTACTATCGAAAATTAACAACATTTATCACCTTCGATGAAGTACAATACATCTTTTGACTGTAGGTGTTATTTTTCTAATGCTTGTAAGTGCAAGAAATTAACTAACACAGAAAAAAAGTCTGAGCGAAAGTTTACTTTTAAATTTCTACACTTTTTAGACAAGCAGTCTACAGGGACCACAAAACGTTTGGCCTTCTCTACTTGGTGTTCGTAGGATTTCAGTCTCTATTGGAGTAAAAAGTAAGGCAGCGTGTCCAGCGGAGCCGGGTAGTCCTCGATCCAGACGGGGCCCTGGTAGAGGTCGCCTGTGTTGCCATCGCGCCATGATCCTACAGGCAAGTAGATCGAGCGGGACACTGCGCCCTCTTCGAGTACTGGAGCTGCCAGGAGGCTCTCGCCCAGGAGGAATTCTGGAAAAGATAAAGAGTTAACCTTTTAACCGGTAATGAAATGATGAGGTTTTATTCAAAGTAGCGCAGAAACTGCGGCTTAGTGAACGCTACAATTCAAACTAGGTGTCCATTTCAAAATCTACATCATCCTACTTAAGGCGCTTTAGAGTGCTAACTAGCGCTACCAATTGAAAAAAAATCATAACTTGTTTTATAATCCGTTTTTGTCTAAAGGTAAACATCGCCTAGCTAACTAACTAGCGCCTTAATTCTTAATATTATAAATGTGAATGTTTGTTACTCAGTCACGCAATAACGGCTGAACGGATTTACATGTAACTTCGCATACAGATAGACAAAGATCTGAATTGAGAGATGGGATACTTGCTATCTTGGTATTGCGTTCCCGTGGGATAATATTTTATTGTTACCGTAACCTCTAAGCTAAACTCTAAGATATTCATTGCGTTGCCATGGTAACAGCTAGTCTATGTAATATAAAGAAAATGCTTATTTGCATCTATTATAATAGGTACATCTAAATTATCGGCATGTATCGTGGGCTTGATGCCGCAAGGGTGCTGGCGAAGAGTATCATCCTAGGTTGATTCGATTACACAGGATTGCTACCTGGTTAGCTGATATACTATTACGTGCCACTCCAAAACTGTCCAGTCCTATCCAGGATGTAGACTACATAGGTATATGCACTGGCCGGCCGACGGTTTTCAATTCAACAGCCCTCACCCTGTTTCAAGGCCTCTGACCTGGCTTAACTACTGCTATCTATCGACGGCAGCCGGCACCAACTGCTTAACGTGCCTTGCGAAGCATGGACCCGCTCGGAAAAATGCCACTAGCGTTAGTCATAGACGATCATCCGTCCACGCGCTGAACGCGCTCTGTGTTGCTTAACCTTCGTGATCGTTTAAGATCACTCAGGCTACGAGCGATTCAAAGTACTTAGTGGCCAGAAATGGTGAAGATGATAAATTGTTCATTTTAGTCCTGTTCCAAGATGTTACGCCATAGGTATTGTATTGCATGACGTGAATCATTACGTTGCTTCTGTGCGCGTCACCACTGATATGCCGATTATCTTTAATTGGCCCTTTAGCGAGCCCTCCGATCATAACAAATGACTTAATAGCAGTCCTCGAACACAGATTATAAAGCTAGTCACAGGTTCTCGAGTGTTTACTATGAAGTTAAGTGTAGTCTTCCCTAATACGCAACCGATAATAAAGCATTATGAACATTAGTTTTAGCGAAGCTAGTTTTTAACTCGCTGTTACTGACTTGGCGATAACAATATTAGCAATACCAATACTGTTCCTCTGTGCCTATATTAATATTTCTTTAACTATTCTGTTGACAGGTTATAGTTTTCAGTTGCTGCACAATTAAATCCGCGTTCGTTCATTAAATACGCGCTAAACAGAAACTACAGTTAATTTTGTCACAGTGTTTGTTACCGACCTCTTCCGAAACGGCTTCAGCGATTTTATGATTTTTTTGGGTCTAAACGTATCCATGTACACGTAGGTACGTACATCTGGAAATTGGGCGACGGCTAATAATATGGCAAAAAAATGCAGGGTGAGATACGAAGTGGAGGAGACCTTCCACCTTGTATGTTAAAAATTGAAACATTTCCTTACCGTCCCAGATGCCAAGAGCGGTGGCGTCTGTAGGGTCGATCCACCAGATGGGGGCGTTGACGGGGGTCCCGTTGGCGACAGAGGCCTCCATGGCGGCCACGATGGTGTCAGCATAGTCGGCGTGGAGCTGAGTGTAGCGGCGGGAGATTTCCACGGCCTGGGAAGATTGGCGCGGAGTTAGACCTCTTTTTAACATCTTTCGATTAGGCTGTCAGGATCTAGCATACAGTATACCTAGTAGGTCCAGCATACCGGGTATTAAAGAATGGTGAAACTTAACTGTTAAGTGTTGCGGGTTTCTTAGAGATTAGGCTTGACAGGTACCTACTTAGGTACTCAGCAGCGAATTGTGGACGGTCCACGTAACCTTAAGTCAAACTTTTCGACGAGCATAATTTTTGAGCTCAAAGTGCTTAGTGCGAGTTTGACAGATCCAATCGAATAACTTTACTACCGCGTTAATCGAGCATTGAGTAGTGAGTATGAGTAAGTTAACCGTTCGAACTGGTAAAACGCTGTCACAGTACAACTCGCACTCGCGTTTATTCGTGTTTTGGCTGGTAAACGTGTTCACTTCTCAACGTAAACCATTACAACTCGCACTCAGCAATTTTAATTTCCATACTTGTTGCTGGCAGGTGGCGCTTCCTCAATGCCATAAAATATGAGTTTACGTTAACGCGATCGAGTAGTAAAAAAACTCGCACTAAGCACTCTGGCTCCGCTGTCTTTCAGTCTGTCCATACGACTTTTAAAGGACTTAATCTTTGTAACTGTAACAGTCATTTGAAACCTTCATGTAATAACTATGTGTTATTCTGGCCGATTACAAGAGGGGGTCTTCATACAGCAAACGTGTTTTTTCACCGTTTTTCTGTTTAGTTCTGTTTCAGGTAACTTGGTATGATTGTAGGTCTCATTAATAAAAAATAAATAATAAAAAACGACCACGTGTGAGTCGGAACTACTAAATTCTTAACATAGTATCGACACACTTAATGTACAAAAAAACTAATAAGTGAGAAAACTAATGACCTACGAAACGAGTCCGACCATAGATAACCAGATTATAAGAGTTCGAGAAACACTAACTTCGATGATCTACCCTGGTTAGTACAATGGCACAAGTCACGCGTTTGTGGCGCTAAACTGTCAGAATTTGACAGTTATAGTCTACTGGAAAGTCGCGTCTGTTGACATTCAAAACGCGCGACTATCATCGTCGTATTACCCGGGCTGGAAAATCTCGCCAGTAGCGGTTACACTTACCTCATCATCATGATCCCAAGGAACAAAGGAGTACTGCAGCGATGGCATGAAAACGTTAGCCTGGAGCCACCTGATGAAGAGCTCCTTGCTAGGCGCCTCATTGTATCCATTGCCTCCGATCATGTCAGGAAGGACGAGGGTATAGCCGTTGAGGTTCATCTGCAGAAGGGTAGTGACCAGCGTGGCGAGGCCGTTGTTGAAGTCCCACAGCGTGTCTTTGTCCACCATGCGAATGAAGACCGGGAGGTCTTGGGTCCTGGTCGAGGCAACGCAAAGCAAAGCTATATATAGACAGGAATTTTTCGACAGACAGTTTGGGGTGTATGGGTGGGTATGCCTGGTGTTGGCTAGGTCTGGTTGAAGTGATAGGGATACAATGCCCTAAAGGCACCGATCTGTCACCTAATTATGCGCATCGAATCCTGAAAACAATCGCGAAATCCATCTTTCCTGCTAGTTTGTCTTTTAATTTACTGATAATTAAGTATTACAGATATCAGGAATCCATAGGGATATCTTGCTAGAATATAAAAACTGTTATATCAGAAGAGCTAATAAAATAAAAACAAAAAAAAGACAGTAGTACGACAACTGTCATTTTTCTAACTTTCTTTAGCGGGGCAGTCCCCGGATGCGATTGGTGTGACTCCGGTCGGGATCCGAGGTCCGGGCGAGAAATTATGGGGCTTTAAGTTGTACAAATTCCCTAACAATTAGTACTGGGACGCGAAAACTGAAAAACGTCGCAGCTCTCCGGGAGCGGTGTCTATCGACGCGGGGGCGCTCCTGGATGCCCGCTGTGCGATTTCCGAAAAGATGACGTCGCCGGATACGAAGCTAGGGGCTCACCAAATTTTACTTATTTGTAGGGAATTTAGTATTAAAAAGCTGAAAACATATTATTAAGTCATAGGAGAGGGAACACTTAACATTGCAAAAAATTGGTACTTCCTTAATTTTGGTGTTACTTTCGATATTGGTAGGTACCTACTAAGATAAATAAAAGATTATTAAAATCGATGTTACACAAATACTTTGTTGTTACTGTTTATGGTCGATGAAACATGAGAGGCAGTCCTTTCACAAAAGGGGCTTTGCTGACTTTAGTGGCCAGCGTCTCTAATGTTTAGTGCACCTACCTCATTCCAGAGCGGACTTCGATCATGGAACCGAACTGGGCGACGGCCCTCACGTAGGTCTGGACGATGTGACCGGGGTGCAGGTCGATATCGCCATTCTGAACTGGGATCTGGTGAAGAACACAATATTGATTAACCTACTAGTTAAACCTGCGATTTCCGCAGTTACGTGTCATAAGTACTTAATAATTCATTGCGATTAGATACCTTTAAATATATTATTTAATATTGATGTATATGGAATAAAAAAATATTTGCCTAAGAAATAACTTTGCTCTCTAGTCCTACCCCTACAAAATACGGTTTAATCCCTTGCAGCATTGACTTATCTAGAATAATTTTTGTAATCCTAAAAAACGATGGCCCTCCACACCTAATCACAAAATATAACAATTGACCAAATATCCAGAGCTTCCCCACCCGTAAAAACACCTATTTAAATGTCAAGCAGCTCACCTGAGGAGACCAGCTAGATTCGCCAGCGTCGAACTTCACACTGTCGATGTCGTAAGTCTGGATGAGATTGTGAACCCTGGTGGTCCACCAGGTAACGGCGGCAGGGTTGGTGAAGTCCACGTAGCCGGGGATAGAGCCGTTGTTGTTCCACCAGGTGGAGTCAGGGCTGCCGTTTTCATCCAGGACCAGGTAGCTGATGACAAAGTTGGCGTTAGACACAGGCTACACACATGGGACGTGCTGGTAATTCCAGCTTCTGTAATAAAAAGGTCGAGAAGCAGGCCTAAAAAGAGATGGATTGTTGCATAGTGAAAGATGGTTGAATGACTTCAAGGCGGTTAATCAACAGTCGGTTGGATGATCGCAGTTGAATAACCATGTCCCAACAATGCAACAATTCATTTCTCTTTCTAGCAGGTACTGGGTAACATAAATAGAGCCAAACATAGAGGTTTATCTGTGTATGTTTGGATATGATACATATAATATTTTCACATACGTATATCTTATTTTGTATGTATATGTATATATGTGTGTATGTATATATGTGTGTACATGTATATATATAAATGACATATCATTTACTCACCTCTTTAAGCTCTGCACGCTGCTCACACTGGGTACCGGCAGAATACCAGCGCTAGTGCTGAGTCAGAACCCGTTTGCATTTGCCACACACACGTTGAAACATTTTCAGCATTCGTCCCTATCTCACCAATAGGTACTTACTGTACCGCACAATTGAGTGATGTTTGTATCATTATTCTGTATGTTTACGTTTTGTCAATGTCTACTCTGTACTGTTAATTTGTGATGCAATATGTGATGATATATTTATACATGTGTGTGTCTTATGGAAATAAATCTTTTATCTATCTAAAACAGGTAAACAGGTGCGTAAAACAATATAATTTGGGTCTTTTGATTAACTTGCCTCAATCCAGACTTTGGAAATAATAATGGCTTTCTATTGTTATTTTCAAGATCAGAGCTAAAAAGAAATAACAGAAAAAATACACCTTCCTAAGTTTTTGATCGTGGTCGTAATAAAAGTGCAAATTTACCCGTTGTTTAATGCCTCCGAGTACCAAGGGTCGCAGTCCTTGTTGATGAAGGGATGCACCCAGATGGTGACCCTGAATCCCAGACCCTTGATATCCTGAATCAGCTGCGCAAAGTTGGGGAGTTTCCGCTCGTCGACGGTCAGGGACCCGTAGCAAATCTCCCAGAGATCGTCGATCTCAAATTGGGCGTTCGGGAAGCCTGTGCTGGCGATCTCGTTGGCGAAAGTCCAGAGGCTGGCCTGGTCGATTTCGCGCGAGTACCTAGGATGAGACTAATTAGATGAGGAGTACTAATAAAAATGCCAAAATCTTCTAAATATGGATACCTTAGTGGAAAACAACGGAGAGTGAGCTATGAGATAAAATACAGAAAAAACGTTAAGGACACGGTAACTTCAAATCCACTTCATGGTCTGGATGATCGATCGAATTTTTCCAGTTCTTCTCCGTAAGGAATCATAGAAAACGGTCAAACATATTGTGTTACATAATACCTACCTAACTCCTGCGGTTGACTGGTAGAAAAAGCTTATGGCATTAAATCTGCCGCATTGTACGATTTAATTTTTAAAATTTAAGTGCAATAAAATAATTAATAATAATAGGAGTGTGTTGAATAAAATGTCGGCTTACCTTGCCCAGGTCGACCACACCGGGTACTGGATCATCCTGTAGTCGGGAATCCCTGAAGGCTTGCCGAGGTACGTGTCGACAGCGTGCTGGTGTGCCACCTTCGCGTTTTCGAAGAACCAAATATCGTATTTGAGGACATTGTGGGTGCGTCTCGTCGAGAAGGGCTGGATGACTTCAGCGACGAAGCAAATGTGGTTGTCGAGTATGTTGTGGTAGTCAACAAAGAGGGGTGCCTCAGGGTGGATGTAGAAGTAATGTCCGGCGGAGTTAAGCCAGTAGCGCTCGGCCACAGCTGCGTTGTCTTCCTCCTTGGAGATCACAGAGTATTTGTTCAGGCGCGCCTTCTCCAAGGGCCAGTATTGTTCTTTACGCTCGGGGCCGGCATACCAATGCTTGTCGCCTGTTGGTGAAGGGAGAATGTCGGTGTGAAACAGCTTTTCTCTGCAATGCATGTTTGGAAGGTTAAATTCTTATAGTATAGGTACATATCAGTGGGACTTATAAAGGCTACAAATATACATAAAAAACTGTTATTAGTATAACGATAACGTAGTAACCATGTGTACAGTTCAAGAAACTGAACATGAATCAGGCACCGAAGATTTCCTAAGAATTTTCGCAAAGGGATTAAAGGGTTGAAGTCTGATACTCTTAAGGATTGAAGCAAAGGTTCTTGCATCTATAGGTTTACCTTTCATGTGACTCTTAGGGTGTGCAACAATTAAACTTTCTGATGGTAGACCCAGGCCGTAGCTACCAGACCAAGAAACGCTGATAAACGATCCGTCGCGTTCAAACTCAAGATCTCAGTTGTAACCTGGTCATTTATAATAATTATATTACCGAAGCCGTAGCAGTCCTCAAAGACGCGATCACTGGGTCCGTCCCATGAGACGCTGAGCCTCCAGCCACCGGAGGCCTCATCGTAGTCCAGAGAGGAGTCGAAAGCGACCTCGGAGTCGTCAGCGGCAATCTGTCGGCCGACGATGCCCTGGAAGACCGTCTCGCCACCTGTGGGGGCAGTAACCGGTTTAAGGCAGTTCGGTAGAGTCACGTCATCGTTCATGGCTGAAGATTGATTTGATGAGCCAGTTGACAGTCTTTAAGTGTTGAATATACGTATTCATCGTGTATTCAACATTATATTCATCGTGTATTCAACACTATACGTTTAGGTGCCAGTCGTGTTGTGACCGCAGCTAGGCTAGGATTTCGATAAAAAAAAGTGTTGCTTTCAATAAGCGTTTCAATAAGTAGGTCGCTGCAGTACACCTGAAGGCTGAACGTTTTGATAAGCTTTTATATTACGTAAATGGTATATTACGTAAGATGCGAGATTCTTACGGCTTACTTATTGGGTAACGATAACACAACCATTGGATTATAGCAATAAGATCGATGTGAACATCAGTGTTCACTGCAATGCAATGTTTCTTACCCACCTGGATGAAACATTTAATATATACCTAGTTAAATAATAATAAATAAATATTTACGGACATATTACACAGATTACGTTAGCCCTATACTAAGTACAAATAAATGACTTGTGTTATAGGTGCTAACTCGACGATAGATTTAATACAATAATAATAATAATATTGGCCTTTTTGCATCTACTTAATGAGATGATTTATACAGCGTCCAGTGGTATCTTCACTCACACTAGATGGGTGAAGGGACCACTCCGACGCTGTAGTGCCTGGGTCATGGTTTTATAGATGGTGTAGGCTTGCCCAGCACCTATACCATCCTGACAGCTTAGTCGGCCTAGCCCACAAGAAAGACTAGTCAATACGTGCGGAGCCAACCAAGCCGCGGGTTTCCTCACGATGTTTTCCTTCACGGTTAGCGTGTGGTATTGCGACTGCAAATTCGCAAATGTACGTAACTTTGAAATTAAACAAAGTCATTGGTACATGCCCGCACTCGGGATCGAACCTGGGGCTCTCGCTTGCCAGTCTATGGTTCTACCCACTGAGCTACCACCGCTAATACAATAAATACATAGATAACATCCAAGACCCGAGACACACTAGAAAAGTTCGTTTCCTAGTTTGACCCGGCCGGGGATCGAACCCGAGACCTTCCGTTTTACAGTCAGCGTGCTAAACCGCTGCACCACCGAGGCCGTCAGTTATTATTCTTTATTGCACAAAACATATCGTATGTGGTACAACTCGTACTTAATGCTAAGTAGCATTTTCTTCCAGTCTACCTTTGGTTTGTGGATAATAGCTGGGTGGGTAGTGCAAAATACAAAAAGCAAGGGGTGAGGGGGCAATACTTACATCTCCAAAAAATACAATACAACATTATTTATTTCAGCAAAGATTTTTCACACAGTGGATTGACATAGGTTACCTTACTATATACGAGTACATATATATACCTAGTTATGTTTTTAACTGCTTACCTCTCAAAATGGAGAGCAGGTAGCCATCGTCCACGCGTTCCACATCCAGATCCCGCTTCTGGGGAATCCTTGGAGAAGCACAGAGCGCGAGAGTTATCCCTGTTGGTATGAAGTATGCATAAATGATACGATATGGCGATATGACGTGCTATGGTGTTTTATTTGTGGCTCCTAAGTATGTATTTTAGAATAGTATCTTTACAATAAAGGTAAAAGGTTCAAAAGAAAACGGGCAAGTGCGAGGCTCACTTGCCAACCGAGGGTTCTGTAGAAATTTGTATGCACATATTAAAAATTGTTGGGGAGTGACTGGGGTCAAGTATAACCTATCCTACTAAAAAAAAAGAATCGAGTCTAGCACTTTTATCCGAGTTTTTCTCAAACTTAAAAGATATTTTTTAAGATCTAATTGCACATGTACAGTTTTCAGATTTTTCTCTGTAGGTAGGTACTTCAAGACGGTATTAGTTACCAAATGTCATAGTTCTAGGTCTACAGAAAGTACATAGCCTATAAATCTTGTTTCCCATGGGTGTCGAAATATTTGTTTTTCGCGGTATAAACACATTTTTTTTACTCAAAAGTTTAATTTTTTTACAGCTCGATGCCTCCACGCAATCCTAAGATAAAGGGTATTGACAGACAAACACGGACAACAAAGTAATCCTATAAGGGTTCCGTTTTTTCCCTTGAGGTACCTACGGAACCCTACAAAAAATAAAACAGAAGGAAGATTACGGATGGTAACGTGAGTACACTACACAATACTTCCTCAGTATTTTTCAGTACGTGTTAGGCAACGTGTAAAAATTTATGAATTTTACGTTAGTAAAATTCTAACTACGATTCAGATTCAGAGAACGTGAGGCCGGCCGGAGACAACGGCATATAATTTGGGTTAAAAATTAATCACAAAAAAAAATTTACACGCGCGTCGAATTGATAGCTTTCTCCTTTTTTGAAGTCAGTTAAAAAAACCAACCATCAAAAACTTACAGAAGATTAACTAAAAGTAAATGAGACGCCTTGATTCTACTTGAGACACTAAGCTTTGACATCGCAGCTTTTCCCGAAAAAAAAGCGTGAATTATACACACCCGCGAGGAATGTGAGCAACCTCATGTCGAAACCGTCAAAGTAAGTCACTGCCGTGGAAGGTGAGCTCGAGCATTTATCCATTTACCTACCATTAACCCTATCGGCGCCTTATCGATAAATTCATCTCGTCAACAGAGATTGGGATGACAGGTCTTGGTTTAGACAGGTAGTTCTATATCTAAGTGCAGCAATACTAATACCATCTAATACCTAATACCGAATCGCTCGTTACCTAGTCGAACCGAGCGACTGGAATTAATGACTTGAGTTAAACAAAAACAGGCGCGGTCAGGAGCATGGTGATGCTGATGACAGTCCCTTGACTACCGCTAGTAGCATTTTTCCGAGCGCTTCCGTGCTTCGAAAGGCACGTTAAGCCGTTGACCGCCGGCTGTCATGTGATGGCTGTCGTTAAGCCATGTCAGAGGCCTTATGGGCGGATAACTTCCGTCGCTGCCTGTATAATATTGTAAAGAAATGAAAAGGTTTTATTCAAAGTAGCGCAGAAGCTGCGGCTTAATGAACGTTACAATTCAAACTAGGTGTCCATTTCAAAATATAGATCATTTTGGAACAAAACTTAGTCTTTTCAAAGTCCTTAATTAACAGAGTTTACACAATTATTTTAAAACATAGAACTCATGCATTGTACTGGCTTTAATTCCAGACATCATTGTCATCTAAATAATCCTCTATGCTATAGTAGCCCTTTTGGCACAAAGTGTACTTAACACATTTTTTGAACCGCGTTTCAGGCAAGCTTAATATATCTTCAGGGATTTTATTATTAAAGAGAAAATGGTTCGGTCCGAAAGAGGTTCGGGATTTCGGAAAATTACTTACTATGATTTTTAAGGAGAAAATTAAGGATCTCGTTAAATAGTGATATTTTTTTTTTCTTGCACTTAGCATATATATATATATATATATATATATATATATATATATATATATATATATATATATATATATATATATATATATTTACATCTGGGTACCGATTCAGCGTCCTTTCATTTCGCATCATTGTGACGTCCACCATTACTAGCAGGTTTAGATCGACTCTGCCGGTGAATATAAGTTACTAAATTACCTGCTATTACAGTGTATTACTTAGTTTTTCCATAAAGTTATTTATATCGATATACAAATATATGTATACCACCATGCACACTCATAGCTCTGGGAACCCCCTTCCATATTGCGATCCATTTAACACCCGGCGAATATTTTATAAAATTATTTCACATCATCGACTATACCAGCTCCTTCAGAATGCGACGTTGCCATATTTGTATTATTGTTTGAAAGAATACCTCTTCTTGCTCGATAGGAACGTGGTGTTGCGTTCCTGGTAAGTAAGGCATCCGAACTCCCGAGGATTCTCAGACCTGCATATGTCCTTAGTTTTTAAGTAACACAATGAATTCTCAATTAAATAAAGGGTCGAAACTTTTCTGGATTGTATCTCCTGGATGGGCCACGCTGTTAGCTTATCATCAGGTATGCCTTATGCTTTGCCTATCCAGTTCAATACCAAAATATCCGGATATTGGAATACAAGTGGATGTATGAAGGTGATTTTGAGTAGGAAATATGCTAAGTGACCGTTTAAGAAAGAATGTTTAAATCAATGTGTATGAATGCTACACCTGTATTTTCTTATGGCATAGGTGTATCACGCAATTTTATTACCGTATACGAAAGTCATATGTAACCAGTCATATGTCAAGTGACCGTCTTCTTTTTGACTTGAAATTTATTTATTTTAATAATTGAAGACCGTCAATTTTCTTGAAATTGCTCGGTATGCGAGTTATTTGAAATGTTGGGCAGGGTAAAAAAACAAACGGGTGGTTGGTATTGACCTCACCAGGAGAGCTGATAAAATACGGCGGAGAGAAGTTGCATAAGCTGGTCTGGGAACTATTTGTTCGCATGTGGGAGCAGGAGCGCGCTCCGGATACCTTAAAAGAATCGCGCATAAATGCTTTCTACAAGAACAAAGGTGACCGATCTGACTGCAACGCTTATCGCGGTATTTCGTTTCTTTCTGCCCCCGGAAAGGTCTTTGCTAGAGTTCTCTTAAACCGCCTAAAGAACTTGTCCGTTAAGATTCTGCCAGAAATCCAGTTTGGCTTCCGACCGGACCAAGGCATATGCGAAGCTATATTCTCTGTGCGTCAACTGCAAGAAAAGGGCAGAAAACGGTCGTCAGTTATACCTTTGCTTTATGGACCTAGAGAAGGCTTTCGATAGCGTGCCTCGGAAAGCTCTATCGTTGGTGCTAGGTAAGCTTGGGTGCACGGAAAAGTTTGTGAGACTGCTTAGACTCCTGCATGACGACATGCAATGCTGCGTTGCCATAGACGGTGATCAGACAGACTTCTTCCCCGTTACCTGTGGGTTGAAGCAAGGTTGCGTTTTAGCAAATACTCTGTTCGCCTTATACTTTGCGGTGGTAGTTAGAGGAGTCTTACAAACTGTTTCTCAAGGAGTTCGCATCTGCTTCCGCACAGACAGCAGCCTTTTCAACTTGGCTAAACTTAAGGCTCGCACTAAAGTCTCACACGCACTGATCACCGATATAATGTATGCTGATGACCAGTGATAGGAATGGAGCGGGCTTATTTACCTAAACTTCGAGGAACAGAGAAAAAAATCGGAGACTTCCTTACGACCATATTTTTTTCCGGGACATCACTTAAGTAAATAAAAAATTAATAATTAATGTTATTCGGAATAAGTAATTGGTCTCTGTTTACTTAAAGTTTGAGACAAGACATAACATAAAGTCCAAAATTTTCTGAAAGTTTGCTTTTTGGAGAACATTATGTAAATGACTTAAAACTGTTAAACGCAATCTTTGTTTAAGAAACCGTACACTTTTTGCAGTAAATATCTGCTTTTTCGCTCCATCTCGACCACGTTTCTTGAGATTTCTAAAGTTAATAAAACAGACATTTCATAACTTTTGAACTCTCTATATGTATTTTGGACGGAGATAGAGGATTGATAATTTTTAAAAACGAAAGGTATTTGTCTTTTATCTTACTAAAAGATCACGATACAAGAGTTTATTTAAAAATGTGTGTAATTATATTCTTTTTGATGCACTAACCCGTGCTAAGGACAACTTTAAAAACTTATTTAGTGGCTAAAAATTCCACGTACCTAATACAGAGAATATTGTAAAGAGGTTCGAAATTTCACTGGTGCCGATGAGTCGCCAATTAGCTCAGTTGGAAAGAGCGCTGGCACGGATAGCCAGAGGTCTCGGGTTCGAATCCCGGCATGAGTGGAATTTTTAGCCTCTAAATAGGTTTTACAAATGTTATTATTTAAATAAGGGCCGGATCACATTTTTCAGTAACACAAAGTAACACTTTGTAATTATATAACACTTTTCAAGGCGACTCTGTGATTTGTTATGTATAGTCTTAAACTTTAAGTAAACATAGACCAATTACTTATTCCGAATAACATTATTTTTTAATTTACTTAAGTGTTGTCCCGGAAAAAAATGGTCCTCGAAGTTTAGGTAAATAAGCCCGCGCCATTCCTATCACTGCTGATGACAATCATGTGCTTCGTAGCAGAATCCCTAGACGGCCTGCAACAGCTAATGTCAGCATTTCACCAAGCCTGCCGTAAGTTCGGCCTGAAGATCAGTGTCAATAAGACGGAGGTGATGTCCCTGGACATACACGGTCACGAGACACTGGCCATAAAACTTGGTGAGGATGTGCTAAAGCAGGTGGATAAATTTCGCTATCTGGGGGACACTGTAACATCCAAGTGTGACCTTGATGCTGAGATAAATAGCAGGGTAGTTGCCGCAGCTGCAGCATTCGGCAAGCTATGTTCCAAGGTCTTCTGCTCTCATGACCTTAAGTTGGCCACTAAGATATCGACATACATGGCAATCGAGCTGCCAAACCTCTTATAGTCCTTTGAGACATGGTGTGTATACCGCCGCCACATTTGCACTCTGGATCGCTTCCACCTTAAATGCCTCCGTACCATCATGAAGATCAGATGGTCTGTTAGAGTGCGAAATACCGAAGTTCTGCGACGAGCCAATGTTGGTGGCATTTAGGCCTATTTAATGCGCCGACAGCTTCGGCGGTGCGGTCACGTATCTCGTATGGCGGAGGAAAGAGTGGTGAAGCGCATCTTCTATTCTGAACTAGAGGAGGGCAAGCGGAATCATGGCGGTCCCCTCCTCCGGTACAAGGATGTCCAAAAGCGACACGAATAGATGCAACATAAAGCCCTCCCGCTGGAAACGGGAACGTGGCAGCACAGCGGCCAGAATGGTGCAGGATGGTGAACAGCCAAGTACGTGAGTTCGAGGTTCAGCGTAAAGCTGACCTTGATACCAAACGCGACCAGTTAAAGGCTCGCCCACCTGCTGCCATAACATATAACTATGAGAACGGCATGCTCACGTGCCCTCAGTGTGCACGGAGTTTCGCCGCGAAGATAGGCTACATAAGCCAAGCGCCATATTTCTGATTAAGGGTCAAAGTGGTCGCCATGGCCGAAATCGGTCGGAGCAATCATCATCATCATACGTCACACTATAAGTTTTGCGTAACTTAAAAAACAACAAGTTATCACCAAAATATTATGTTTATTGCTTTTCAAAATACTCTCCTTTACATTTTAAACATGTTTTCATGCGATCGAACCATTTTCTAAAACCATAGATCTGAAGGCATGTTTTCTACGTGCTGATTGAACGCGATTACTGCCTCTTCGGAGGTGGTAAAAGTAAAACCTCTCATCAAATCTTTGATTTTCGGGAAAACACAGAAATCACAGGTTGCTAGGTCGGGGCTATGCGCAGGATGGGTGACGAGTTGTACTTTTTCGGAAGCTAAAAATGAGTTAGTTTTGCTTTGGCCGCGTGTCATGATGTAGGAGAACGCGGCTTTTTGGTCGTCTTTCGCGAACCTTTTCTAACACCCTGGATGAACAAATGGTTAAATACCACTTGGCATTAACATTCTTTTGATCTTCAAGTGGAATTGTACAGATGGGACCCGTAGCTGAGAAAAAAAGGGATCATTTTTTTACCAACGTTTCTCGCCTGCTTCACTTTTGTTGGCCGGTTTATTTTTTAAACACCCATTCACAAGATTGTTGTTTTTCTTCGTCTTTTTCGGCTACTGTGAAAATGTCATAAACAGCATTAGAATGTCCATGGTCGTACTTTAGTAGCATCTGTGAGCACCATTCCACGCGAGAACCACACTTCTGCTCCGCTGTCAGTTTAAGAGGGATCCAACGAAAACGAAGTTTGCCAACTTTCAATTCTTCGTGTAAAATTTTCTGAATTTGGCTCATACCAATCCTCAATTAGTTCTCGAATTGTCTCATAGGTATACCGCGAAATTTCTTCAATTAGCCGCTTAACAGTAGCCACATTATTTTCGTTGACGGCAGTTGAAGGCGTCATGTAAAGAAACTCCACCTCTCTAAAATTCAGCAAACCATCGCGTCACGTTGCTCAAACATGGTGCTTCTCTTCCAAAAGCATTTTGAAGATGAGCGGCACAGTTTTGCGGGGAGAGAGAACTTTTTATGCCTTAATGTATGTGTACGCTACCGCGTTCTTGAAAAAAATGTAGCTAGAAAAGCCCTAGGGCTAAACAATAAAAAAAAACACTTCTTTCAAAAAGTTCGCGTACATCTAACCATCATACTGGCAATATACATCATGCATTCAGCATAATGACCAAAGAGGTCGCTTGCTATTCAGCATTGTCTTTGTGTGAGTATAATAGTGATCAATTTTAAATATTGAACGGCGAAGCACAATTTCGTTCTTCAAAAAAAAACTTAAAACGTTATTTCCTTGATTTTTTTTAATGAAAAAGGCAAGAATAGAAAACTTTTACTTTAAAAAATGTTTTATTCTTGTAATGCCGGTTTTTTTTCTACTTACCTCACAATCGAGATGTAAAGCAGAATAGTTAGCTCGGGTGTAAGCATCAATTCCACCCTCGAACTTATCTCGGGCTGCAATTGATGCCGTACTTGGCTACTAATATACTATTAATCATTTAATAGCATTCGTTTAATATAATCGTCATGAGCTTTAAATTAAAATTGCGCTGTTTATGTAAACAGACGCCAGTTGGTCGAATACTGTGATATGCTTCAATGTTTGGCGTCCGTATGTTGTACACATATACGCCACTTCTTCAAAATACGAACGCGTGATACTTAGCAGTGTGAAAATTATGGAGCAACTAACGCCCGTTTAGTTGTTTATTCAAGACTATATTCATGTTCCTTAACTTCAACTTAAATGATTCATTAATTATTATTGAAATATTGGTATTTGTTATTATTTATTAATATTTATTAGTCTTTTAGTAAATCAGTATTTAGTAACAGGGCCTTTGGCTAAGGCTTTGGTTAACATACGTTATTGTGACCTTATAAAACACTGCCCATTAATTTTCGTGCTTTGATAATAATTTTAATCAACATTTCGTATTGAGTTTTTTATAGGTATACAGATGAAACCGGACGTGGAACATCTGGTCTTAATCTGGTCCATATATTACTCTACTATATTTTACTGTATTTCAAGTACACTTACATAAATAAACAAAATGCGCTTAGTGCAAAATTGTAAACATACTTAACGTCTCGTAATTCAAACCAATGTCCTCAATATTATCACCGCGATAAAAATACGGACCTCATTAGTCGTAAGATACGAATCCTTACTGAGGATTTTCAGATAAACTTAAAAATTGCGCTTAGTACAAACATAACATTTTGTACTGCAAACATATAAATAATATTATATTTATGTAGTCACATTGATAATATATGGACGTCAACAGTCGTAGGATGCAAACCATTAAAGACAATCTGACGTCCGTATATAAAAAAAACACAAAACTACCAACTATTACATTATTTCACTGATTCAACTCACAATCCCAACACGATCACTGAGTAAGACATAGAATTTAATTTCCTTTGGCCTCTACCGCGACCACTAAACGTTTCTAATCTATCAGAATGAGGCTAATTTAAGGTTTCCATACCATTACATTACAACGAGCGACACATATTTTCGTTTTTAATTATATTTTACTCTAAAAAGGAGTACGTTAAAGGAGTATGACTGCACTACAAACTTACTAATAACGAACACGCATTCATTTGTGGGAAAATGTCAAAGCGAGCAGCAAAATCTTCGGTTCTGAAGTGGAAATATTAAGTTCTCGGGAACATTCATGGACGTCAAATGTTGCTCAGTATGAATAGAACGTGTCAAACCGACATCTGTATATTATAAGTAGAAAACGACACTATATCATCACTCATCAGCTTTATTTGTGATCGGAACCTAGGTATTAGGTATTTCTTATCGATTGACAGTCAGTGTCTACCTATAGCTAGCAGGAGTACAAAACTTAGTGCCTACCCTACCTACTCCAGGTGCATGAAATAAAGTAGTAAAACGAGTGAATAGGTACGTACTACGGTCACATTTGAAATTAAAATACAATTTTGAACCTTATTCCCTTGACATAAGTTCCGTAAAGTGTACATATTATTAAAGGCGACTGTACATACATACTCACGTACCTGGTATCAACTTTAATAAATTCTCAAACTTAATCTTTCAAACCCAAAATAATGATAATAAGTACTAAATATAATAGGTAAATATTGAAACGGCATTCAAAAATTTACTCGTCGTTCCTTCAACCTTCTCTTTGAGAACGGCATTTCAGTTACTTTAACACAGTCGTCACAAATCAGATCGCACTAAACGGCAACGTCGCAATTCGCAGCAACAAGTGACGGGACGCCAAATGAGGCGCACTATGAACTGGCGATTGAAGACAGCAGCGCCACCGATATTGGCTACGAAAATGCGCGGAACTACGGAATTATTCAGTTCAGTCAGAACGGAAGAAAAATGACTTCCAAGTTTATTTTTTTATTTTTAATTATTTGTGGTCAGCAGCGTAAGAGGAGGCGATTGGAATGGGTCTCCTATTTGACTTCCGTATATCGGACGTCAGAAGCAGGTGGACGTCCGATTAAATGTAAAAAAGCCCATAATGGACGCCGAATCTGTAGTAGGATGTAAATATATATATATATATACTCTAAGGATTTTGGTTTAGAAAAATGGATGTATACAAAAAAAAATTAAAAGTTGTTGTAAATTACAAACTCTAACCGAAATTTTTCGGGCATTGCATTTTAGAAATCACCCTGTATATATATATATATATATATATATATATATATATATATATATGTCGCTTAACATTTTTGGCGGGTGTCGTAAAAAGCGAGGACACAAACGGTGGGCAGCAGCGCCCCCTGCAGTACAATTCCACCAAACTGCGATCCCCAACCCGCATGCCCAGCGTGGGGATTATGGGCATTACCCCCTTGCGCTATGGCGCTCATTAGGGGAGGGCTATGTCCAGCAGTGGATTAATATAGCCTGAAAAGAAGAAACATTTTAAACTGTGCGAGCGAGACTGCATGTTTGACCTAATACCAGCCTTAATTTCCATGATTTTTCCCCTTTGTACAGTCTGTTAGCTTTTAGAATATACCTCGGCTACTATCGGGTAGAATGATTATTATATGACTTCGTTTACTAAACTAAGTTTATGAATTTTACGTAGGTACCTACTGTACGTAATACAGAGTGCTTAGCGCGAGTTTGACAGATCCAATCGAATAACTTTACTACCGCGTTAATCGAGCATTGAGTAGTGAGTGTGAGTAAGTTAACCGTTCGAACTGGCAAAACGCTGTCACAGTACAAATCGCACTCGCGTTTATTCGTGTTTTGGCTGGTAAACGTGTTCACTTCTCAACGTAAACCATTACATTTCGCACTCAGCAATTTTAATTTCCATACTTGTCGCTAGGTGGCGCTTCCTAGATGCCATAGAAATATGAGTTTACGTTAACGCAATCGAGTAGTTAAAAAACTCACACTAAGCACTCAGAGAGTCTTGTAAAGAGGTTCGAAATTTCACTGATACCGGTGAGTCGCCCATTAGCTCAGTTGGAAGGAGCGCTGGCTCGAATAGCCAGAGGTCGCGGGTTCGAGTCCCGGCATGGGTGGAATTTTTAGCCTTTAAATAGGTTTTTTAAAATAAGTTTTTGAAGTTGCAGTAGCAATATCACTCGCTAACTGTTAAGAAAATAATCGTGAGGAAACCTGAGCGTCCCAGGTGCTTATGTCTCTGCCCTTGAAATTGCTAATTCGCGGTGGTGGTCTTTTCATAGAAACTAGACTCAAGGCTATAAAAACCAGTTTATTTCCAATTCTAAGCACGATAAAAACTCGATTTTCATCGAAAAACCTATTGGTAAAGTTTAATTTCAATCCGGTATGTCATTTGTAATAAACACCAAACTACTTATACGTCTCTTGGGAATTGCCTTTTAAAGGGGACGCCTTAGCGGCGAAGTAGTAGCCTAACAGTGTTATTTGTAGTAGTGAACATACGAATAATAATTATTGTGAGACTCCATGATATACTTAGCTAGATAGGTATTTTTATTTCGGGAAACCTTCGTACAAAACTATTAACTATCCATGAGTTATTGTTGTGATGTAAGAAGCGGTTGTCAACCAAAATAAATAATAATCTTTGATAAGCTACCACTTTTGGTAATCTAAACCGTCCGGCTAGCATGTAAGATGCGATAAATATGTCAATGTACTATGATCTGTGGTACTGATTACTTTCAAGTATTTTGTTTTTAAAGAATGTGGCTACCTAAGTTACTATAATATAATCATAATGCAGCCTTCTCAAAGAGAGTGACAGTAGGTTTAATCACCACGCGAGCCCACCGCGCTTTGGCAATTTCATGCGTTGAGGCACGCGTGAATGTTTTCTTTTACAGTGTGCGAAGATGTAGATAATTATTTGCTGAATACATGACGGGGTGAGATATTATCTGGAAGAACATGGCAATACGACAACATTAGCTTTAGCTACATATCTAGTAATGAAAACTTTGAATTTGAATGCAATCTTCAGGTACCTATTTGGTACCTATACGTAGTAACCACAGAGTATATAAACACTACGTTTTGTAGTAACTATTATCTACCCTGTGGTATAGAGCCTATTTCAGGAAGCGGATCAGGAAGCGGAAATAAGCTATGATATGTTTTCACTGCACAATTTTAGAAGAAACATTTTCTTGCTGGCAACTCTAAATAAAAAAATACTGTCAAAAATAAAAACAAAAAAAAAAACAAGTTCGTGAAATCGACGCAATGGCAGATCCTCGCATTCGGCAAATTAAAATAAAAACGGGCGTTTTGAAACGCATCGCCAAGGAGAAATTGGTTTACGAGAAAGAGGCTGAACAGCAGAAGGTCCGGGTCCAAAGAATAAAGGACGAGGGCCAGGACGAACACGACATTCGAAAACAAGAAGAAGTTTTACAGGAGTCGTTGATGATGATTCCTGACTGCGAAAAGAGGTATGAACTTGCGAAATACTGTATTTTGACCTAAGCTTTTAATTTGTTGCTTTAGTTGTGTTGCTGCAGCCGCAAAAGCAAATATATT
The DNA here is from genome assembly GCA_934045075.1 of Yponomeuta sedellus. NCBI lineage: Eukaryota > Metazoa > Arthropoda > Insecta > Lepidoptera > Yponomeutidae > Yponomeuta > Yponomeuta sedellus. The sequence continues at coordinate 2,580,695 of OW203734.1, read as the reverse complement.
CGATATTTGTTCATATTTTGAGGTTATGTTGGGTGCGTGCGTAAGCTCTTTGTGTTGCATTTTGTGAGTCATGTTCGAGTAGTTACAGGATAACTATTATTTGCCGTTAATTTGGAGATTGTTGGGGGCGTGTGACTTTGTTCTGGGTATTGGGATGTTATTTATTTAGATACATAGGCAGGGCTACACAAATAGAATACTAAATGAAAGTTTAGCATAACAAGTCTGCTGTGCACCCAATGGAATGTATGTATCATTCAACATTAAATATAGCAACATTTCAAATTACTTAAAAGGAAGGAACGCAATCTGAAAACATTAAAACTTAACTAAAAACGAATTTAGAAAATAAACTTTCGGAACAAATACAAACTAAATGATAATTATCTTTGTGTGTAATTTGTTATTGACTGTGTATGATTGTATGAATCGAGATACTTTCAGTACAACTTATTGCTCTCAAATAAGTATAAAAGCGAAGATATCTCTGTTGAGTTTTGTTTTTGTTTGATATACTATATCCTGTTTACTATGACTGAGCAGTAGTATGCTGCCATCGCTCGGTTATAGTAAACAGGAGCGGTACAATGCCAGCTAGCTAAGTTTTCCAATATCTTCCTTTTAGTTAACACTTTAATTTAATTATACAGAAAGGTATATAAATAAAAGGTATACAAAATTAAATGACAGCACCTGAAACTCCTTAGTTTTGGAGATTTTTTCGTAACCCGCAGTTAAATAATTTTGCATTAGTTTCACATGTTCGATGAACTTCTGTTGAAACTTTATTACAACTTACTAATACTTCTTTAGAACTTACTTTAAAATATTGAATATTAGTTTTGAGGATTAACAATAAATTTGGTATATTGTGATAATTAAATCATAAAATTTGTTTCAACAAAGATATCAACAACATTATATTGAAATAAGTAATATTAAGTTAGATTAAGGTTTCCAGTAGAAAATGTATTGAAATTTTGAACATAACCTCAAAATTGGTTTTTAATTATTCATTAACTACTAGCTGTCATTATCCTCCCTCCCCAGGGGGGCTTCTCTCTCCCTCCTGCCCCTCTTCCCTCTACCCTCGTCTCATTCTCAAACTTTAACTAAACCGCTGATGTCAATCATTCCAACCCTGAATAAAAAATGTTTACTTTTCCTTATACCATTTATAAATTTCTTTACAGATTAGTGAAGGCCTTCACAGACCTTAAGAACGTTCTAGAAACAGAACAAGATCTAAAAGACACTGAAGACTATCAGACAGCTGAAAAAGTGCTCAAGGACGCTGAGATCCAGTTACCGGAAGCTACCGTTGCATAATTTACCATATAACCCTAAACGCATTTTATACAATTTTATTTCAACAAGAATCATGTCACATCCAAATTTTTATAATAATTTAACTACATTCCATAGTAATGTTAGGCATCCGAAGCAGTTTAATGTGCCACCCCCTCCTCCCCCTCCATTTTTTCAACCGTTTCCTCCTCAAAATAATACATTATCCCCAGATCAAAGCATTGTCCAAATATTTGAAGCTAAAATCAATGCTTCTAATAACCCTAAAGCACGGCAAAAAACTGCATCAATAACTGAAGTACGCCAACAATTACGTAAAATAGTAACCCAACTAAACCAGCTCAAAGAAACAGAAAAATGTCTTCAAGATAAGATAGAAACACTTTCTGACGCAGAATGGAACCAAAGTATGGAAAGTCTAATGAAAGAAAAGGTATTAATCGAAAACACTATGGCTCAAATCAATGATAACTATTTAGATGCAATTAAGAATGCACTCGCTAGACGGTCAGCTAAGAGGTTAAGATTGAAAAGAGTCAAGTTGGAGAGGAAAAGAGAGAAGGAAGAAAGGCAAAAGCAGTGGGAGGAGAAAGGAAGGAAAATCGATGAGAACCTGCAGAAAATTAAGGATGATATAACAAAAGTTAACCAGGTAACTACCAAAGTAACATTGGCATTTTGTGTTACTTTTCTATTTCAAGACCAGAATGCCAGAAGTATTCCGGCATATTGATGTTTTCCTTCAACATTAGCGATTGATATTGCTACTACAAGTTAATAAATGTACGTAACTTGGATAACAAGGTCATTAGTACATGCCGGAATTCGAACGCACGGCCTCCTGAATGACAAGCCGGTGTTCTACAGCTCTGCTACCTATGTCTCCACTGCTGGGGCACGAGTCTCGTCCTGCATCGCAGGAAGGTTAGGCCATACTCCACCATGAGGGCCAAGTCTGGGTTGATGGAGGATTGTAAGACAGTGGCGAGCCTTACTGTCAGAAGTTATCAAGCCGCTCATAAGGCCTTTGTCATGGCGTAACGACTGCTATTACATGACAGCCGGCACCAAGGGCTTAACGTGCCTTGCGAAGCACGGAAGCGCTCGGAATAATGTCACTAGCGGTAGTTACGGGACAGTCACCCATCCTGCACCTGACCGCGCCTGTTGCTTAACTCGAAGTGATTGATTCCAATCACTTGGTTCGACTAGGCCACCTTACCTTAATTTCATTTAGCAGCTTGAACATTATGTAATATGTTATAGGAGAAGGAATCTAAAGCGCAGGCCGACATAATCCTTCGCGAAGTATTTCGCAAGAAGCAGGACGCGAAGAAGTGCATAGCCAAGCTCGAGGGCATGGCGAAGCTGCGGAAGGCGCGCGAAAACACGGCCAAAGGGCGAGGCGTTTACGTCTCGGAGTCTGACGCGGCTGCTTTTAACAGCAATATCGGTGAGTAATTTATTTATTTCAGGCGTAAAACACCGATAAATTTGTATAACTTATTTTTACTATGTACACTAAAGTTGCACAGTCTGTGAGTAGTTTTTGCTTCCATGTAGCTGAATTGGGTGTTGTAATAATTTTAAAAAAATATATATAGTTTTGTATATTTTAAAATAGCAATTTAGTTATATAGATTATTTAAGTTAGGTTTTTAATTTGGTTGCGTTCAGATTGAACTTTCAGTTAAGGCGAGGCTCTTCCTGATGTTCAATCAGAACCCACTTTTAGAGGTATGTTTAGCACTGACCGAATGAAATGTAAATAAATAGAAATATAAGAGAAACAGCTTATTAATTTAACCCCTCTACTACAAAACAATTAGTAGATAGGCGGAGAGAAAAAAATAAACAAATTAGAACTCGGGCGCCAGGCCAGCACTAAAAGAAGATACCGTGGATAGTAGTAGGTAAAGCGCTTGGGTTTTAATCTCAAGGCGGGCATGAATTGAGTCTGCTGAAGGAGATAAAAAAAAAGTACATTAATGTTTAAATATCTATATATTGTTAGATCTTACATATGGCTTAAAGCCGCTCACCATGGAGGTTTAAAACTAAAACTTAGCAGGTTAAGTGGCTGTAGGTATCACCAGGTCAGTAGACAAGTCGCTCCACCCCTCAGAAAGTCAAGTAGCGAGGAAGTCAGTCAATGTGGAAACTTAACCACTAGCTGTTAGATCCTAGTGAAAATTTATGATAAACAACACAATAACTTTGTGAATTATCTGAAACCCTAAGGAAGTTGGAACTACTAATAAAGTTAAATTTTGCTAAAAATACTTATTTAAAATTTGGACCAAAACTACTTGGATTATCGCTTAACATGAATTAAAGTATAGAGGGCATCGCCTCTGGGAATGCTTCTCTCCGCAGAAAATTAAAAAGAAACATACCGGACAGGATATGGAATATATAAAACATCTGGATGGAACCTGCGGACGTCCAACTCTGGGTACTCAGGAACCCGCAGTCCTCACCACTCTCCGGCTCATTCCCGAAGCATTATGCAGAAATATTGAAAGTAATTTTGAATGGCAGTTAGTATATTTATGTATAATATAAAAGAAAAACCCGATTAGATAGTCTGAAAAAGAAAACAAACCTATGATTAACATCATGGCACTTCTAGCAAAGGAATTTGAATGAATTTATTTGGTAAAGGACGCAAAATGCCCTAACGCAATTAAAGAAAAATCAAGAACACTCATCGAGTTTCTTTATGTTAAATATAACGACGATACTCTTTTGTTGTTAATAGCTTATAAAAAGTCTGTAAGAGAAAATCTGCTCTTTTAGGTTACAACGTAAAAATATGATGTAATTCGATCGAAAATCGCTTTTATTTCCTAGCGAATCCTTGAAATACTTACTATAGAAAAGGATTAAGACATGTCCCGTCCATATTTCCGGGGACATGGAGAAAAAAACCCGAAAACCTGCAAAGGCACGCCAACGTAAATATTCTATATTCGACACAAAACCCAAAAATAATGATGGAATCGAGTAAATCTACTCACCGGGAAGAAGAATAATATGGTGATCGGTCGCTAGATACGCCGATCACAAAAATAGGAACGGCTTACGCCGTCTATCTCGAGATCAACCACTTTGTTCCATTGTGGTGTCTCGTATGAAGACTTCAACGGATGTCAAAATGTCGTTCGATAATGTTTTTTTTAAAAGGGCCTATTCACGATCCAACAATAACAAAACACGTCACTACGCGAACTTCCGCTTTAAAACCAAGAAAAAATAATGTATGTTCCTCCACAGAACCTACTCAAAATAAATTCGATAGGGTAACTCTAAGTAAAGTACTTCTACCTGTCAAAACAGGTAAACAAATGTATCGTGAAAATAGGAAAGAATCTAAAAACTGGCTTAAAGCCAATGTAGCGAAAATACAACGCTACAGTGTGCCCAGACTGCACAACCAGGTCTATCGGCAATTACACGTAGGACGCTGTTAAAGACAGGACATTTTCTTTTTGTTGCGAATTGAAAGCGTAGAGTCGTAGACGCAAAATAATCGAAGACTTAGACATTTGTCGCATAAAATAAGATAGTTCGGCAGAATCATTAGACATTTATTTTCTCATTCGAATTCAATCTATCATGGCGTTCAGAATACAGATTTTTGCTGTCGCTCGACTTTTTATGTAGAATTCAAGTCGGAAGCCTTAAGAGTCCTATATGAATTATTTGCTAATGAAGTGAGAATTGGCTCCCTGTTCATCACCACCTCCTGCCAGCCTGGTAAAAAGGTTGTCTCGCCATCTCCACTTTGGTGGGCCATGTTTGCGATATCCTTCGCTTGGAACCGAGTCAGTGACGATTTTTTCCCGCCTGTCTGGGCCCGTACGGCTTACATAGCCCGCCGAATTCCACTTCAGCTTAGCGGTTGCAGTTCCACCCACAACCATTTTAGTTCTGGAACCGTTACTATTGTAGTAAAAATAGGTTTTACCCTATCTTTGTACATCTGTGACAAAAGAAACAGTCCTTAAGTCCACTAAAAGATTGAACAAACAAGACAGTGGGACAAGGGACAAGGACAGTGGAGTCTTAACTCAAGACTCCTCAAGACTAAGACTTAACCCTAAAAATAATACCTATCTGTGTGATTTCTTTTTTTATGTACCATAAAGTGTTCGTTTATCCTTTTTATTACTCCACAGAGGTAGTTTAAATTTGTAACAAGAGACAGTCATTCCCTTTGCCACAGACTTTTTTAAACTGCCTCTTTAGCTGATTCTTCAGACATCTTCAAACACTTGATGGAATCATAATGTTTAATAGGTCTATTAATCTGCAACTCTGCGCTGTCACCACTCCTTCCCCAAGGAGTGGACAAGTAAGGGCTGATTGATTGGTTGACACAGAAGCTAAAACAGAAACTGTTTAAAAACCTATTTAGGGGCTACAAATTCCACCCATGCCGGGACTCGAAGATGGACTCGGGATTGTCCTTAGCACAGGTTAGTGCTTAAAAAAAAAGAATATAATCATGTGGGTACAGCGATGTGGGTCATGTGGGTATCATTCCGATGTAAAACCTAACTTAAAAACCTATTTAGAGGCTAAAAATTTCACCCATGCCGGGATTCGAACCCGCAACCTCTGGCTCAATTGGTAGAGCGCTGGCACGGATAGCCAGAGGTTGCGGGTTCAAATCCTGGCATGGGTGAAATTTTTAGCCCCTAAATAGGTTTTTAAATTTGTCCTTAGCACGGGTTAGTGCATTAAAAATAAAAAATAGTATAAAACCTAACTGCAAGGTAAGTAGGTACTCGCGGCTGCAAGTGATGCAAATTACTTCGTATTGTAAAGAGGTTCGAAATTTCACTGACGCCGTTGGTCGCCCTTTAGCTCAGTTGGAAGAGCGCTTGCACGGATAGTCAGAGGTTGCGGGTTTGAGTCCCGGCATGGGTTGATTTTTTTTAGCCTCGAAATAGATTTTTAAAATGGTCCTTAGCACGGGTTAGTGCATTAAAAAAAGAATATAAACTGTTTGTTTATGGCCAACTATTATGAAAATTAGAAATGTTTATTGAGCAGAGTAAAATATAACAGTGTATAAGTAACTCTGAAAACTAATTATGCGTCCGAGTGGTCACTTCGCTCATCCAGTCTGAGTGACGGTGCCATTGGACGCTGTATAAATCATCTCATTACGAAGATGCAAAGGCAAATTTTACGTTTCAAGATAAATTCATAATCATACCGTTCTCCCTTTCACATTGCAGAAAAAATTAAATCTCTTTGGGAACAGAAACTCGCCCTCTACGAGAAAGAGGAGAGCGAACTCCGCGCCAAGCTTAACTCTGACGCAGAACGTCAGACCCTGGCCAGGGACACCGACCAGCGGGTTGCGGAGAACCTGGACAAGTGGACGAAGTTTCTCTTTGGAGCGAGTCTCAGTCCACAGGTGGACTTCCAAGGGGACGTCGGGCGTTTTATTGCTGTTAGGTAAGTTCTTTTATTCTTCTTCTTCGTCGTTCCCTCGCGACTGAGGGTATTTGTCGTTACATGATCGCGATCATGGGTCGCCCGTTTAACAGCGAACTGTTTCCCGCCATTTGGACCTGGTACACGCTGCCGCCGGCTGCCGCTTTTATGACGTCCAAATATCTTGTACCTGACCAGTGATCATACAGACTATGCCTAGGAGAATTCATAATGTGTCTGAAGAAGTTGGACTATTCTTGGCAACAAAGATAGGCGTTTTTCTGATGGAGTTCCAAGAGGAAATTTTTTGTACTACCTACTATTCATACGCCCTCGGTGCTTACAATCGGTTAATCTATTAGCAGCTTAGAAATTATTTTTTCTGTACGTACTTTGACTGTTCAAATAGATTTTGAAAATTGTGGCGACCGCCACTTCTTATTTTTTTCTGCAGCGAGTTATAGTAGATTAACAGATTGTGTACGAGAAACGGGGGGTAAGTACCCCTGTTTCTTTCTGTTAGAGACCCACCAGTCCTTCCTATATTATATACTACAATTATATTGTACTAAGGTTGTTACCTGTTTTACATGCCTAATAAACCAAAATAAAAAAGTATGAGTATTATGTATAACAAACATGGCAATTCTTTTAATCAGCTGCGAAATTATTCCAGCTACGAAGTATGGTACATAAATCTCGAAGGCAGTGAAGAGAAAGTAGGGAATTGAAAAAATATATGATTTGCTAGTCCGATGGGTTTTTTTGTGACGACACATGTCATAATCTATGACGCCAATATCTTTCATTTGACACCGTCTTACCGTATTTATCAAAATAGGTCAAGCTGTTAAGTCTACAAGACGATATTCTTGCACGAGTTTGACACCCAATATCTCAGTCTCTATAAGATAAGCAGGTTGAAGTGGCCGTGGGCTGGTTTTATCTACAAAAGAACAGATGTCGATATAGTACAGAGGTTTTCGACTTGAGACCACGAACTGGCAAACTCAGTGTAGGACATCCACCAGCTCTCTGTATCCACGATCTGAGGCCGATTGCTGGCAACGGCTGAATGAGGATGGCCGATGACAAAAAGAAGTGTTGAGCTTGTGCCGGACTCGTGGTCACACTAGTGTGAGAATCAGGAATTTCTTTCTGCATTGTCCAACCGCCAATAATACAACATATTTTATCGTCACTTGATCTATTTTCTTCTTCAATGTATTGCTCCAGTCCGCCCAAAGGTTGTCTGGAAGAGATCACTTTTACTGATAAGGCCGCCGTCTGTACTCTAAGGTTAAGAAATATCTGTTTAATTTCCTTTTTTTATGTACAATAAAGTGTTCTCTATCTATCTACCTACTAGTGTTGTTTTTAACTTTGTACCGCCTAACAGTCGATTCTTTATTTATTTTTTATTTTCCCCTCCATAAGAACCATCCTCGTACTTCAAGGAATAGTCTAAAAAAAGAATTGGCGAAATCGGTTCATCTGCTCTCGAGATTTGCGCTTACCAACACAATCAGCGATTCATTTTTATATTATAGATAAATTAAAATTCCTTGCATCTACGGGCTGATTTGTCTCAGCCCCAACGGGCCGATTTCTGAATTATGAATTTCACTAAGTAAATACTTGAGTAACGTTCGATCACACTCTTTTCAGAGTAATTCGAAGAGACAGCACTACAGTTAACATTAACTTAGCAACATTCTCAATACAGAATCAGGCCGAATGTCACTTACGTAATTTTTATTCAAGTAGGTACTTTTTGTTCGTACGAATTTCGTTACATGGCACGTAAAAAAGGGAGCCACTTATACCCAAACCAATTTTCATCAAATGTAAGTTATGAATTTAATTTTCAGATGCACCTGGGACTCTTACATCAGCGACGAAGGATCTCCAATACCAGTTGGATGGGTGGTACCATCCTAAAGTTTATAGATTTGCGAAAAGAGAGCTTAATAAGATTGACATGAGGATCAAAATCGATTGTAAATCTCTAGCCTTACTTTGTGATTGAAAATTTTTACTTTATTGTATGGCATGATTGCGTCTTATCTGCATTTTATTATCAGCTGCTTGTATTACTTGTGTGCTTCTTTTAGCAGTTAATTATGCTTAGATTAATTACTAAACTATAGTTTCATAAATTATCTTGTTTCATTTTATTTGTCCTCAGTGCAAAGTATGATTATCATTACTATTCAGATGAAGTTACGTACATTTGCAAATTTGTAGTCGCAATACCACACGCTAACTGTGAAGGATACATCGCGAGGAAACCCGCGCTTAGTTGGCTCCGCACGTATCTAGTCCATACGTGCGGAGCCAACTAAGCGCGGGTTTCCTCGCGATGTATTCTTTGCTATGGGCTAGGCCGGCTAAGCTGTCAGGTGGTATAGGAGCTGGGCAAGCCTACACCTTCTAAGAAAACAATGTCCCAGGCACTGCAGCGTCCGAGTGATCCCTTCACCCATCTAGTGCCTCGGTGGCCCGTGGTACTACTACCAAGCGGTCTAGTAGTACCACGTGTATTTTTTCCCGTAGTATTAGTATTACTAGATTGCTTGGTGGTACTACGGGAAGAAAATACTGCCCGTGGTACCACTGGGAGTACCACGGGCAAGAAACGATCTAGTGTGGGTAAGATGTCGCTGGACGCTGTGTAAATCATCTCATTACGTAGATGCAGAGGCCCAAACTATCTCAGTTGTATAGGGTCAAACAGGATCATTACGGCGCACTCTTAAAGAGCGTGTGGCGAGCACGTCAACTCTACGCGCGGACTACAAACTCTAAAACAAGAACGTTTTACTCCAATATTCCTGCATCGAAGTGTTTCACATGACAGGTACCATAAATATAACGTCCGGCGAACAACAGTTGGACCGGCCATCCCCAGGCATACGATCTGCCTGGCGGGAAATTTCCCTTTATAGTGGAAGAAGAGCACGATCACCCGCCCTTCCCGCTTTATTTTTGAGGGCCTTACAGACACTACTTAGCAAAGTCAAGCTAGAGGTTCAAAAACAGGGTTTTAGTACTTAGTAAAACAACAGGTTGATATTTTAAGAAATACAGTTTATATTTTATAGCGATCACTTAGATTAACCTCAGAACTGTTTTCCCGTGTAATTAGCAAGGGACTCGGCAGTAACTTAACTTACGGAACCGGTTAACTAATTATTTAGTGCCTGAATGTCTTATTGTAACCTGATTGTTCAAATAGTGGTCGTTTGATGGCAGGGGTCTCACTCCTACGCCCGACAATTTTCCTCGAATGGCTCGGAAACAGTTGAGAGTACCTACGTACAACATTATATAATATACTAGCGGACCCAGCATACGTTGTCCTGCATGCAGCGCCATCAGCTGCATGCGGCACCACCCAAACGTATACAAAAAAAAACATTCAGAAATCTGTTCAGCCATTAAGGAGTTTAGTAACATACTGCAGAATTATATATATGAAGAAAATATGTACAATTATAAACTATTATACCCGACAAAGAACTTGGAACAAATGACAATTACTTCATGTTTCGGGACTCATTGGCGAGGAACGCGGGCTGTGACTTACCGCCGCACTCAGAAACGGCAATTAATGTTAATCATCGATAAAGTATGTTGTCATTTTCTGTTTCATTGATTGAAAGATAATAGTTGGCGATTAATAGTTTTGTATACCTCCTTTCTTGTAATGCTGTTTTTGAAAATATAATTTAGTTGTCAGAAAAATCGTCTTTAAATAACAAAAATGAAATTTAAATAAAAATTTAATTTAACGGTCGTCTCTGGGTGCGGCAGTTAGAAGTCTTTGAACTTAAAGAATTATAAAAAAAAAACTGATCCCGTGTCCACTGCAAACTCAATCAGTGCGCGGATTTTTGTCCAAGTTCTCAGCCGGGCGTTGAGTAACTACCAAGTCCCTGGGAACTGTTTACCCATATAGCTAGTGGGTAAATAGTCCTGAGGTTCGATACTTAGGTGTGCAATTAACGCAATAAACTGAGGTAATGTGGCTTCGTTCGTTTACACAAGGTCCCAATACGCGAATGAGATAAATATTACAATTCATAGTAACCCAACAGTACAATAATAAAACTTCTCAGCAAGTGGAATTTCCAGTTTCAAGTTAAACGGAGTTTGTCACTAGCGAACTTAGCCCCGGTTTCTGGTACACTAACAAGCCGCTAATCTACTATTAACAGCTGTCAGTTGGCCAAAGTGCAAACAAAAAAACATTTGACAGCTGTAGTAGATTAATAGATTGTCAGTGTACGAGAAACTGGGGGTTACCGTTACAGTCTCCCTCAAGGACCAATTTCCATAAAAACATACATTGGTTTTTAATTATAATGAAACTATGATAATACCTTAGGAGCACATAATCAGGGTTTAATTGTGCTTGCAACTAAGAATAACAATAAAGTCTCAAATAGGTTTTTAAATAGTCTCATTTCCGGGTCCCGGGTTGAAATCCCGGCTGAGAACAAAACAAAAAAAACACCAGATCTTGGATGTTTACATGTTTCTGATGTCGTTGTTTCTGGTTTCCACGATACAGGGAATCCTAGTGTGGGGCCAGAAGCAATGTATGTGCCTGTATGTTAATATTATTTCATAGAAATTATTCTCAAGGCTATAATTCCTTTTTAATAACTATATTTCTCATTACAAACATGGCCAAACCTTGATTTGTGTCCTCTAAACGCATTGGTAAGGTTTCATTGTAATCCGATCCCCTTGTAAATAAAAACCAAACTATATCTGCATGGGAATTGCTAACTGAGGAGACGCCCCAAGTTCGCGTTCTACGAACGAGTTTGCGTTTTGGAGCAGAATAAAAAAAGTACCAACCGGTTTCTCGTGCTTTATCAACAATGATCGTAAATTCGGGCACTTATCTGAAATTGGCGAGAAGCCATAACATGGGGCTGCTCTTTCGAGGAATTTTCTAGAACGTATATTTTCAACGAAATCTTACAGACGAAAAAATATGCGGTATTCACTTAAGTCGATATTTCCGGAAAAGGGTTGTTGAATATACAAGAAACCTTTTACATGTGTAGTATAATAACCCCCCCACATTTGTATCACTGTTTAAATTAATTCACGGGTTACAATCGATGCAAAACCGCTGCTGAATCGGTAGCTTTATGAAAACGCCTACGCGTTTAAACTGATTTAACAGCGCGCATCGATGCGCGATAATTTTTATGAATATAATTACCATTGATATTTGTATCGTTGAAATAAAAACTAATTGTAGAAAACTGCTCGCTAAATTACAATGTAGTCTACGGCTCTAGTAGTAGGTATGTATTCTAAAGTGTGCTAAGTTGACAGAGTTTATAATTTTAAAATGTATCACTATAAGCTTGAACCTCCTTCTGTTGACAGTCCAAATTACTACAATGAAAATTTGATCAGATGTGAGTTTCTGTTCAGTACCACGTTATTGTACAAAATCGCTACAAAGCGTTTAAAGTCGCGCCACTAGCCTATTTGTGAATTAGATCAGTCTTTAGGTACCATACGAACATTTACTACTGAATCGGGATGTCATTGGATGGCTTGGTATTCGATTAATAAACGACTAGTACTTTTTCGAATTTTCCGAACATTTCGAATACTACGAGATTCTCGAACATTTTTTTAGGCTACCGCTAGCAAAACGAAAGACAACAGACTTGTGATACTTGTCTCGTGTAAAAAATAATACAAACATTACAGATTTGTTCTAGGCTTAGCCTGTGTCAACAGTAGAATGAGTGATATTCCGAAGACAAAGCTCTCGGTTATAAACTGGTACTGCCAGTTGAGTTACTGCCGTCACTTATTTATTACTCATGTAAGTCACTAACAAGATTTGTTAGGTTATAAAGAAAATTTAGAATAACTTGAAAAATGTTTGGAACAAATAGGTACCATTTCGGGAAATTCTTTTTCGTTGTCCGACAAATTCTTAACATTCGAACAGTAGTTTTGTTACCATTCGAAATATTCGAATAGTAAAATGGACGAATACCACAAGCCTTGTGTGATGTCAGGATGGAACAGAAAACCCTAAAATAAATAGTCACCGTGTCAACTTTGCACAGTACATCGTGAAAACCTATCGATAACCTACATTAAAGTTACGCAGTCGCACCCGATATTGCAAAAAGTTCACTAAAATTACAGCTATTATATAATTTTTACAAACTAAACCTAAATTATTGATGGCGGCGCTTATAAGTTATAAACGACAACCGATCAAGCTTTACGACTGGCCAGACAGCTGATTGGGCGTGCCATAGGTCCGAGCGAACACGAAATAGTGTTAATTATGCTCGGCAGACAACTTTCCAGACGAGCGGATATGGTATGAAGCCTACCGAATCCGCTGTCCGGCCCGTACTAAGGTCCAACGTCTGCTCACCGAATTCCTTAGGAGCCGCTCAAAGTTTTAAATTCAGAATCACCTTGATGCGACGCGGATTGGCTAGCAAGGTTCTACAGGAAAGATTGACGAAAGGTATCGAGTTAATGTGGGTGGAGGGCCAGGAAGCTATTCTCACTTCATTAGCAAATAATTCGTATACGTCTCTAAGGCGTACGACTTGAGTTCTACACACAAAATCGCGGTAATTACCATATTATTATTTACCATGCCACATTATGACACTTCCAAGCGAGCGAAATTTATCGCAAAAGGAGACCATTCAAATTGGGCCCAAAACTGAAAGTGCCGGCCAACGAAAAAAAAACATTTCCAAACTGTTACGCACATTGTCCAGAACATTTAATACTATGGCACCAAAACAGTGAAGCCTATAGTTTAGCTACTGTCAGACATTGAAAATCTTATATTCCAAAATGTATTTCCATTAGTATGAAATCAACAAATCAATGTGGCCCATCATTTAGAATAGCTTTTTTTCGCTGGCCGGGACTTTCATGTTTGGGCCCAACTTAGTATGAAGCGTGAATGGTCTCCTTTGCGCATACGACTTTGTGAGAACAGATGAACATGTCCACGCTTTCAATTCGCATGGGCGAGAATCGGCTCCCAGGTAAGGGACGTCCCAGGCGGTCATGCTTCGACCAAAAAGGTGACGTATTACCAAAGGGCAAGATAAAAAAATCGCTCGTAGCCCCGGCTGCCTGAGTGGTCTTAAGCGATAGTCTTGCAAGCTTCCACCAATCCGGATTTGGCCCCCGTAGTGGAGTATGGCCTATACCTTCCCCAGGGAAGAGGCCCGTGCCCCTAGCTGGGGACATAATGGGTTGATGATGTGATGATGAAGATAAAATGTACCCGAGCGTGTATGCAACGACTAATGAATGGCGATGAGCGTGGCAAGCGGCAGCCTACGTCTCCGGGATACAGGCTAAGTTTTGTAATGTTCTACAGGGTTCGATCCCCGGCTGAGGACGAAAAAAAACCCCCAGGTCTTGGATGTTTACATGTTTGTGATGTCGCTGTTTCTGGTTCCCACGACACAGGGTATCCTAGTGTGGGGCCAGAAACAATGTATGTGCCAGTATGTAAATGCTATGTTATGTTATACAGTGGCGTTATAAAACCAACCAGTAAATCTTTATAAGCTGTCGAGTATAAAAGAGGTAGAAGAGATAACCCAGAACGAGAATTAAGGCCGGTTTCCGAATCGAGAAGTTCACTAAGTAAAAACTTAAGTAACGTCCTGTCACGCCCTTTTCTAGGAAATTCTAGGAAGTGACAGCACTACAGTTAATTAACTATTTACTTGGCGAAAATCTCAATTCAGAAACTCACTCGTATCTCTAGAAAATAATACAAAAGGTTAAGAACACCACGAAGATTTTGACGTTTTAATTAAAAAAAAACTCGAAATTTTTAAATCGCTCCTCGCGGCAGTTTCAATAATCTGTTTAAACTATCTCGGGGGAGTGTTTTATCAAATAATGTTGTAACTATGACCTTTAAATTAATCTTTACGTCGTTCCAGGTAATTTAGGATATCCAGAAATATTGTCTGAATACGGTAGTGTTTTTATTCAGACAATATTTCTGTATCAGTTATGGGACTTGTCGGAATCATAGAAAATTGTCTATGGAATGTACATCCCGAACAAAAATTGGCGCACAATACACTAAGCAGTATTGCCAACAGTGATATTTAAGCGCACCCCGATAAAACGCATCAACTGATTTTATATTGCCTTAGTGGATTGAGAAAATGTAGGTATTTCGTTTTGTTTTCAAGTCAAATAACCTATCCATCTGTCACTGGGCTATTTCTCGCTACTTCTGAAGCGTTACGCCGTTATATTGGCCTTATAAGTCTTCAATTCCATAAGAAAGGATTTATTTATTACCTAATTTATGACTACTTATATTTTGTCCTAGATTCTATACTTGTATTGTTGTCAAATGCCAAGTGAATGGTTTGATTTATGACTGCTATTTTTAAAACATTTTTTTTTGCTGGTAATACATATAAGCGGCGACCATCAAATAAAAAAAAAATATGTTTATTTATAAAATTGATTACATTAATTATGATCTATTGCG
The DNA here is from genome assembly GCA_934045075.1 of Yponomeuta sedellus. Taxonomy (NCBI): domain Eukaryota; kingdom Metazoa; phylum Arthropoda; class Insecta; order Lepidoptera; family Yponomeutidae; genus Yponomeuta; species Yponomeuta sedellus. The sequence goes on along the minus strand of OW203734.1, from coordinate 2,565,385 downwards.
ACTCCCACACTAGGCGCAGCCTGTGTCGTGGGTGACGGGTAGATTGCGCTCTTTATAGTTAGCACCGGTTTACAGATCGAGGCTAGTGAGTCACAAGCGTGAGCAAAACAGTGCTACTATGGACTCTCGGGCTTCCACACTAGGCCGAGCCTGTGTCGTGGACAGCCATTGATTGTATTTACAGCGTATCTTTGCAACTGCTTTTGCATGCACAAAATGTACATTTTGACCAAAAAAATCTTTAGCGACTAACACAATAAAAGAATAAAAGGTAGTCAATGAAATAAAATTGTAATCGGATGACCGGTGGAATAAAGAGAGCTATGTACTGTTAGTAGTTTCATTGCGTGATTGAATCAGGAATGAGGAGATCAGTAGAAGAGCCTGAGCCAGAAGAAGCTATATTAGGAGCTATATTATATAGCTCGAAGAATTGCTCAGTTCAAATGGCAGTGGGCGGGGCACATAACTAGAAGAACTGATGAAGTTCTGACCTGGGTGGAGTCTCTAAAATGCTTAGTTGTTCAATAGTCATATCATATAGGTAGTTTCATTCACACTATCCGTAATCTAGTAACCAATCGTATTGCAATGGTATAACCTGTGCTTATTAACTCAGCGCCTCGCGTGACTCGCCGATCTTCGCGAGAGATGCCTATTAAATTTGCGCGGATTGTACCCCTGGACAGCTTACTGCTATCGCTTTGTAGACTACCGAATTGGGGTAAATAATAACCATGGTCGTGCTTACATCATTCTATTGAAAAAATATGTACGTATTAGAGCGATGGTCTGGTTGTCTGGAAGAAATTACTTTTAGTAATAAGGCCGCCACTTGTACTGTACTGTTATTTTATAAGTCTCTTATGTAATCCCTGGTGTACATGCAATAAAGAATATTCTATCTATCTGTCTATGGTCTAGGGTGATGGCCTGACTACGGTGGCGGGGAGTCGCTGGATGCTGACGGCACAAGACCGTGAAGCTTGGAAAACCATGAGGAAAGCCTATGTCCTGCAGTGGCCGTCAAACAGCTGATAATGATGCGGATGATCGGTGCATTCAACTGTCATTGAACAACAAAAAACGTGTTGAATCAAGGTAAGAACAACATTACGCCAGCGTCTCTTGACAACGCGCTACGCTAAAATTTATGGTTCAAACACGTTACTCACTAATCGAGAGACGAATTATCGTTTAGGCAGTAAATACGTTTTGTTCTCTATACTCGAATATCCGCTTGTTACTCCTCTATCATACTGCTATAGGAGAGATTTGTGCGTTCCATATTTCTCATAAGAGTTCATCCTTAAAGTATCCGTTGGTCTAATTCATGACAGCAAGTGTGACGTCACATATTTGCAATTTCACTTCTAGTAGGTAATTATTAAATTAAAACAGCAGTTCCAAAATTACTTTTATTTTCATTTAAATATGTTTTATTATTAGCAATATCCCTCACCCCTTTTTAACGTATGACGTTCTTTATGGATGGTATTTAGGCTAAAAGTATTGGAGCCACTGCCTCTATTTACATTCTACATAAGCTATATTCCGATACCAGGGAATCCGGAGGAAGAATTTTTGAAAATACACCTAAGGTCTGCGCATAGAGACACTAGAAATTAAATAAAGTATTGCTATCATGGTAGCCTAGGGTAGATTGAAAGTTTCTTTCCTAACATTTCCTCTATAACTATGTCACAGGCTCGTTATGTTTGTAGCATAGGTTATGTTTATTTCGTTTTCTTATACTTTTTTGCCCTTCCTAACCTTGCCACCGACCGGCGAAATTCTCGATGAATTGAGCGGAAAATGACTCTAGCCGTAAAAGCGCTGGTAACTACTTGTATCTTCACGCGTAAGTTGTGAATATAAAACCGGGTTTATTTCCCTTTTAATAACGTTTTGTTACTAGATATAAGACACATAAGGACACCAGGGAGCCCACTGCTACAGTACGGCAAGGTACCTAATAAGCTGGACTAGTAAATGACTCCTTTACTTTGAATACGTAGGTACCTTTACGCGTAATTTGTAACAAAACTGACCTTAATATCCTTAGAACGAGTACAAAAGGGAGCCTATTGCCACATTCCTGCATAGTCCCTTATTGGCAGGGCTTTCTGGTCTCCTAATTGAATATATAGGTACCATATCATGGTACATCTTTTGTACGTGTTATGTTGTATACCACGTAGTTGTTGTTATCTTACTTCCTTTCCTAGTCTTCACCAAAGAGAGAATGGAGAACGCGTGTCAATTCTGTGCGCGCCCTATGTACTCCGCCATTCTGAGCATTCGTCTTTTCTTAGTGTTTTACACCAAAGAGAGCCTACTGCCACAATCCAGCATAGTTCCCAATAAGCAGGCCTTTTTATTCCTCTACCGTTAATATGTGGGTACCTCTTTCGTTGCTTCACTCACAAAAACCGAATCTCACTTTCTTTCCCAGTGTAACAAACCCGATCTTACTTCTATTTCCAGTCTTTCTGTTTGTGGCAGCAGGCTCCCGTCGGTATTAAAGTTTCATGTTGTATCATGTGATTATCGATAAACGGGACCGGAGACGAACTCCTTTCGCTGATCGATCTCGATACTATTTCCTTTCAGAGCCTTTTCCCAGTGTCTAAGCGGGAAGGAGCCTACTGCCACAGTCCGGCGTAGTTCCCTATGAGAGGCGCGGGCAGTGGCCCGCCGGCTGTGAAGATGCGGGTGCCGCTTTCGTCGTAGCAATGCGTGTAGATGGCTGGCACGTACTTCACTTGGTTGAAGCCGTCGGCTTCCTCGTCGGGGAACTGGGGACAAGGATTCGAAATTATTTTTATTATTCGGTATTATGGATAAACAAGCTTCGTGCGGGTGTCGTAAAAGGCTACTAATGGATACAAGCCGGAGGGTGGGCAGCAGCGCCCCCTGCAGTTCAATTCCACCAAACTGCGCTCCCCAACCCGCATGCCCAGCGTGGGGATTACGGGCATTACCCCCCAATGATGGCACAACCTTGCGCTATGGCGCTTACTAGGGGAGGGCTATGTCCAGCAGTGGACTAATATAGTCTGAAGAAGAAGAAGAAATTTTGTGCCAAAAGGCCCACTATAACTTAAAGGATCATTTAGATGACAATGATGACTGGAATTGAAGCCAGTAAAATGCATGAGTTCTATGTTTTATAATAATTATGTAAACTCTGTTAATTAAGGACTTCGAAAAGACTAAGTTTGGAGATTTTAGTCAATTTTTTTTACAAAATGATTTAGATTTTGTAATGGACACCTAGTTTGATTGTAACGTTCATTAAGCCGCAGTTTCTGTTCTACTTTGAATAAAACCTTTTCATTTCATTTCACAAAACACCTCCTCCTACTATACATTAGAGCACAGTTCGGGTGTGATTTCAACCCTTTGTATGTCCCTACTGCTGCAGCACGAGTCTATTGCTGCATCGCAGAAAGCTTAGGCCATACCTCACCACAGGGTTCAAGTCAGTGGAGGATTGTAAGACATAACATAGAATGGACATTTTTCTATCTATGACTGACTAACTGACCAATCGAGCGACGAAAGACCCACCGGTGAACGACCGAGTGACTTACCACATAACCGCGCGAGGCTCTCAGCGTGACGGTCTTGGATGAGTGGATATTGCTCTCAAGGTATTTGCCGGCGCGTAGATCGTAAAACATCAGGAGGCCTGCGGAATATCAGTCATTAAATTACAATCAGACAGATGACAGCTACGAAGCAAAACGATGCAATGGTTGTCATCACTTCCTCACAACGCAATCACTCGGTGCTAAACTAGGATGCCTTGTTCTACGGTGACAAGAAAGGCAATTCACAAACTTGGAGAAGCTCAAACGAAGCCATTTGAAGCCATCCAGGTTACGTACGTACCCATGAGTACGGGTTGACAAAACAGAAATTGATAAGATTAATATCTTATCAATTTCTGTTTTGTCAACCCGAATATTCTTATTTGTACACCAGGAAAAACACACATGAAATAATTACAAAGATACAGTACGATTGGCGGCCTTATTGCTTAGAGCAATTTCTTCCAGACAACCTACGATGGAGAGTTGCTGAAGGAAAATTGTGATGGGTAGTTGGTGCAAATATGAATATTGATATACATACTTATTATTTATTTATCTAACTAGGGCATGTGTGGTGACACGAGAGGTACCAACTTCTTCAAGTAATGGTGGGCAAGATTAATTGATTACCTTTTGCCTTATGGCAATATCATAGCCAAGTTTTAAGTTGCACCTTGATTTTTATCTCAATCTTACACCCATATTCTAAGACGTTCGAAGTTTTCCTCCACTCCACTCTTGCTCTACCGAGGAAAACAGTATTTTAAAACGTATTCAATTTCCTCCAGCCGAGCAAGTTTCTCACTCGAGTCGAGGAATCAACTGTCAAAGCTATAGGTACCTCGGGACCTACCTCAAAGTCTCCTCGAGTAACAAATACTTCTGCCTGTCAAACCTTAGCAATGACATCGCCATTGCCAACATAAAAACCAGATTCTCACTCGAGTTAAATTGATTGTACTCACTCGAGTACACTCCAAATACTGGCTGGTAATACTAACTAAAGGAGATGCCTCTACCTCTCCTCAAGTCCACCTCCGTTGAGTATTGAGTCGAGGAGACTTGGAGGAACATCTTGGAATACGGGTGTTAGGCATCGTCCATTAATCACGTGAGGCTCAAAAGGGGTGGGAGATGGTTACAAACAAACCACCGACTGTCCGACCGACCGCCCGACCGATCGACCAAATGTTTATCAAGTTGCGACTTACCGAGTCCGGTGCCTATAGTGAGCATATCTCCACGGAAGCTGGCGGAGCGGATCCCGCAGCCATTGTACCGCGATGTGATCTTCTTGACGCTCTGAAGGGTTCGGCAGTCGAGGAGCAAAGTGTACGACTTGCAGCCAATCGCGTACACGCCGCTATCCTGCAAGGGACCAGACAAACATTCAAATAGACCCTTGACCTTTGCATCTACGTTATGAGATGATTTATGCAGCGTCCAGTGGCACCTTCACTAGGGAGGCGAAGTACATTACCCGTTGTATCTACGAGATCCTGACGCGAGGGCAGCTTCCTACTGTAAGTCTGTGGAAAGGTGACAGCTGTATCCGTTGAGATAGGGCATGTAACCATCTGTGTGGCTAGGCAGATGAGGTCCTGCCGCGAGGGCAGCTTCTTCCTTCTGTAAGTACGTCGGAAAGTGCAATGCAAGTGCAGTGCAAAAGTGTACCCAACTGAGTGGCGAGGCAGACCAGATCCTTACGCGAAGGCAGTTACCTACTGTGAGTTGTCAGACGGTGACGGATGTACCCGCTGAAATAGGGCATGTAACCTGTGTGACGAGGCAGATCTGGTTCTTACGCGAAGGCAGTTTCGTACTGCAAGTATGTCAGAAGGTGACGGATGTACCCTCTGATATAGGGCGTGTTCCCACCTGTGTGGCGAGACAGACCAGGACATGACGCGAGGACAGCTTCCTACTGTAAGTCTGTCAGAAGGTGATAGATGTATCCACTGATATGGGGCATGTACCCACCTGTGTGGCCAGGCAGACAAGGTCCTGACACGAGGGCAGCTTCCGACTGAGCGTCTGCCGGAATGTGTCTGCGCTAAACACGTGGATGTACCCGTTGAGAGTTAGCGCGGCGATCTCGCGCCATCGCGAGTTAAAGGTCAACGCGCGGACCTTCTGGCCTGGGTGTGAGGAAAAACTTAGATTAGGTTAAGGGCAGAGTAATATTAATTGGCGTAGGTTGGCCATCAGCTCGCTAGACTGACAATCTGTGGCTGGCAAGCGGCTGGATGACAATAGCCGAGGACAGAAGGAAGTGGGGTGATTTTGGGAGGCCTTAGTCTAGCAGTGCTGTTCGTGTCTGGCCGCAGCACTTGTCATGCTTTCACGGCCTGCGTGAAAAAAATTTAATAATGCCTTAGCATTAAAGTTATAAATGGCAATCATGGAATCTTATGCGAATAGGTGGTATCTAATGTATTAGATTTAAGAGGACTTGAGAAAAGATGGTCAGAGTGGAGTTTTTTTTCCCGCTGCCTTTTTCTCCACTACATTACGGCCCGAAGGCGGCGGCTTTCACTTTCATGTTACATTGTACTTTGAAATTCAGCAAACAGAATGTGAATTCTTTACGTTGAAATAAATTGAATTGAATTGAGTGTATTCAGAGAATGTTTACAAGGTAGTGTCACACTCTTTGGCTCGCTCACGCACACTCCCGACGCGACCATCCGGTTCACTATACAATAATGTCCTGCCCCATTAGAATTCTGTCTCGATCTCTGGGTTCTCTCCGAGAGTGTCGGATGCAAGTGTACGCTCAGGCTAAATGCTACTATTTTTCTACTACACCCAATCAATCAGTCAATGTTGTCTTGGAAAAATTGCTGAAATTCTACTAGTTAATATTGTGGTTTACCCTACACCTGTATATTATTTATTTGAATACGGATTAATTTAGAGGACTTTAAGTCGGAAGAGTCCGACCGTAGGTCTGAATCTTCTGACAAAACCTAAAGTTTTTGAATCTAAATGATGGATGAAAATAGAAACGACATGATTTGACGAAAGTTAGCACCTACACATAGACCCTCACTACATTATAAGTCCAATATACACCGTATTACGCCCTATCTGTAGTGCTTATTTTTCATGATTTCGATGGTGCACAACCTGGAAACAGGTCGAGCGTCGGCTGCAATGTATTCTTACGGGCTAGGGTTCTGGATTTGGATGTAAAACGCCAATGACAACTTCTTAGGATTTATTCACGCAGGGTCTGGCTTGCAGGTCTTCACGACACGAAGTCCACACGTAGATTCCAATCGCAGGTCTAATCGAAGTCCAATAGTATCGCTGAGGTCGTAGGTTATCGCTCGTATCGCAGGTATGTTCGCTCGAAGTTCACTCTTCGCTATTCCAAACGGAACTGACAGCGCGCCGCGGCGACCGCTATTTATATCCGCCGGCAAGGGTTCTAGAACATGCAAGTACGTACCTACCTACACTCGGTGCACGAGGCAACGACTCTAGAACAAAGTCCTTGTCAAAGGGATTTGAACCTTATACTAGTGGACATACGAGTCACTATTGCTTGCAGCGTTTTATTGTTTACTATAACGCAGCATGCGGCGCCTATTCGGTAGGCTTCCAGAAGGCTCTATTCTAGATGGTTCGGGTTAGGACCGCGACAGTATCATTCCACGACCTCTCGACTCTTGTTTTCTCTGCAACTCACCGGAGCGGCATTCCTTGAGGCAGACGGGCGCGACGTAATCGTGGTCGGGCGCGGCCGCGTCGGGCCGGGGCGCCGCGTCGCCCACCCGCCAGAGCGCCAGCTTCGAGTCCCGCGACCCCGTCACCAGGAACTGGTCGTCCAGCCAGCACATGTCCAGGATCTGGGGGACGGGAGCTCGGACGGTGAGCGAGTTGGTGCCGAAAGTAAGAAAGAAAGAGAGATAATGAGAGAGAGAGAGAGAGAGAGAGAGAGAGAGAGAGAAAGAAAGAAAGAAATAAAGAAAGACAGAAAGAAAGAAATAAAGAAAGAGAAAGAAAGGACGAAAGAATGGCAACAAGACGCATCACAGAAAGAAAAAACCAGATACATTAACACAAAATGAGCACAACATGAGCACAACAGAAATAAACCAAATATACTTTTCGACTCGTTGAGCCGTTAGTGCCGGCTGTCATGTAATGGCAGTCGTTAAGCCATGTCAGAGGCCTTATGGGCGGCTTGATAACTTCTGACAGTAAGGCCCGCTACTGGCTTACAATCCTCCACCAACCCGGACTTGGCCCCCGTTGTGGAGTATGGCCTAACCTTCCTGCGATGCAGCAAGAGACCCGTGCCCCAGCAGTGGGGACACGGAAGGTTTGATAACGAACGGTGAGCGAGTGACCAGGCGCAGGATTCATGGAACTACGATTCGAGGTTTACTAACAACTTTTATAGAACTGCAATAGGCTATTTGACAGTGTGAAAACAAAAGTATTAATTAATAGCTGTGCCCTGGGGTGTTACCCGCGATTTATTAGGGAAATAGATATTTTCCCGCAGTAAAACGTGGCTTATGTGTTAATCCAGATATATATATATATATATATATATATATATATATATATATATATATATATATATCTGGATATATATATCACCCATATATGTATTTCTATTGTAACACCATAACACAAATGATAAACAATATTTGTAGTAAAACAAAAACATGAAAATAAAGGTACCTCAAACAATTGTGCTGAACGAAATGTGTTACAACAGAAAAAGGCTGCAGGTCAGCAAAATGCCAGTCTGATAGTAGTATATATTTATTACATATATTAGTGTGAGAGTATGATATAAATTTTTATCAATGATGAGTTCTAAAACCGATCAAAGCCATTTTAACTAAAAAGTAATGGATTATTTCTGCAAAAAACAGGATAAAACATAATAATTTCGTATGTGTAGCAATAAATCCCGGTTGAGAAACATACGGGAGTGGGCCGGACTCCCAAGTGCTGCCGAGCTCTTCCGCCTTGCGAGAGACAGAGAGAAATAGGCAGAGCTGACTGCCAACCTTCGCTAGTCGGAGAGGCACCAGAAGAAGAGAAAGAAGATTCCCGACTCACCCAGTCTTTATGCGCCTCGCCAACGCAAACGGGGTCCAGTGTGGGGAGGCTGTAAACAGCCAACTCGCACGAGTTCCGCGCGCCCGTCGCTAGTAACGTTCTAGAAATAAAACGGGAAAAGAATGTTTACGAAGCTGACGATACAAAGAAACAAGGCGCACTTCTTGTGAGTTATGCATGAGCATTGACCACCTCCCTCCCCCGTGTCCTCCGGAGGGTGCCCTTATTAGGGCTAAAAAAAACCGGCAAAGAAGCCTTAGAGTGATGATAGGGAAGGTAGTAATAAGAGGATACTTTTTAAAAACCTATTTAGAGGCTAAAAATTCCACAGATGCCGGGATTTTTTAGCCTCTTAATAGGTTTTTAAAAATTGTCCTTAGCACGGGTTAGTGCATTAAAAAGAATATAATCATGTGAGTACAGCGATATCATTCCGATGTAAAAACCTTGGGGCCGCAAGTGACCTGAAGTAAATGCAAATTACTTCAGCCAGATGTCGCTGCCTGTACGTAATACAGAGAAGTTGTAAAGAGGTTCGTACATAAGAAATCTCGTGGCCTAGGCGAACCAAGTGATTGGAATCAATCACTTCGTTAAGCAACAACAGGCGCGGTCAGGTACAGGATGGGTGAGCGTCCCGTGACTACCGCTAGTGGCATTTTTCCGAGCGCTTCCGTGCTTCGCAAGGCACGCTAAGCCGTTGGCGCCGGCTGTCATATAATGGCAGTCGATAAACCATGTCAGAGGCCTTATGGGCGGCTTGATAACTTCTGGCAGTAAGGCCCGCCACTGTCTTACAATCCTCCACTTGGCCCCCGTGGTGGAGTATGGCCTAAACTTCCTGCGATGCAGGAAGATACCCGTATGCCCCAGCAGTGGGGACACACAAGGGTTGATAACGATAACGAACATAAACAGGAAGGGAACTCACTGTAGGGTGAAGCCCCCAAAAGTGTCGTCATCTCGAGGGGTTAACCCGAAGAGCTTGTTTAACGTAGTCTTTGGTGCCTGTAACCAAGGGCTGGGACACCCAAAGTCCCCAAAAGTGTCCTCACCTAGAGGGGTTGATCTGCAGCGCGTGTATGCCGGTCTGGTGCTCCGCCCCCGCCCAAGGGGTCCGCGGCCGCAGCGTCGGGATAGCGTCCAGGGAACGCGTCCGCACGTCGTATACCATGAGCTGGAATTTGACACCCGATTTAGTATTTAGTAAAACACGTTGGACGGTCTAACTGGAACATGTAAATTCAAATTTTGTGGATGAATGGACGATTGCACTTGGCCTCAACTTGTTGCACCCCGCCTCGCGGTACGTACAATGACCCAACTACTCGTACTAGGCTAAGTGCGGGAATCTTGAGTCAAACTAACTAACCCGGCCTCACCCTGTTGCACTATGCCTCACCCTGTTACTCCCAGCTTCATCGGCCCGGCCCGGTTGCACTCGGCCTCAGCTTGTTATTCCCATCCTCACCCTGTTGTTACTCTTGGCCTCACCTTGTTGCATACGGCCTCGCCCTGTTACCCTGGCCTTACCTTGATATACCCGGCCTTCCCCTGTTAAAACGGCTCCACCTTGTAACACTTGGTACCGAAGACCACCTACCGATCGGGGAGCCAGCTTATTAATTTTTACGAGTGGCATTGTAGTCTCGCGGAACAGTCCTCTTGTTTCCCATATTTATTCTGGCTCTACCCCTTACACTTTACACATCAACATGGGTCAGCCAGAAGAAAACACTATCTAGCATTATCGAGCTCGCCTTTGTACAAATTGTTTTAGTGCAATGATGGATTTTTCATTCATTCACCTAGCCTAACTATGTTACTCAACGTTACTCCTGGCCGTCTTGACCTCACCATGTTGCACCCGGTCTCACCTTGTTACACCCGGCTTCACCATGTTGCACCCGGCCTCACCTTGTCACACCCTGCTTCACCATGTTGCACCCGGCCTCACCTTGTATCACCCGGCTTCACCATGTTGCACCCGGCCTCACCTTGTTACACTTGGTGCCGAAGACCACCTGCCGGTCGGAGAGCCACTGCGAGCAGAACACCTTGTTCATGTTTCCGAGCGGCACAGCGGTCTCGCGGAACATGTCGTGCGTGAGCATGTGACGAGTCGCGTAGGACGGGTCCACCGACCGGGGCTGCGAAGGGAATAGACAATACAAATACAATACAAAAAACTTTATTGTTATAAAAGTGTACAAAAATAGTGCCTGGTCCCCAAACTAGAATACTCTATATTATGGGTGACCAGACTTCCGTTCAGAAGTGACAATGTAGCTTAGACATTGGTAGATTCTTTACAAAACAAAAAAAAATATAACAAATAAAAGTTACAGAATTTAAATTCTTTACGATATAAAGGTAACATTTTTTTTAAGTAAGACAGGTTGACAGGTGATCTGTCAGAATCGTGGCAAGTGGCAGTCCCTGGTCTCTGCCTACCCCTCTGGGATACAGGCGTGAGGTTATGTATGTAATCATATTAATTTATACCTTTGTAATAATCTTGTATATTTGTACATCTACTTCCTTCCTCAATATATTAGTCCAGCCCATCCAAAGGTTGTCTGGAAGAGATCACTTTTAGTGATAAGGCCGCCGATTGTACTCTTAGGTTAAGAAATATATATGTGTAATTTCCATTTTTATGTACAACTAGCTGACCCAGCGAACTTCGTACCGCCTGACAGTAGCTTCTTTTTTTTATATTTATTTTCCTCTCCGTAAAAACTATCCTCGTACTTCAAGGAATATTCTAAAAAAAGAATTAGCGAAATCGGTTCAGCTGCTCTCGAGATTTGCGCTTACCAACACATTCAGCAATTCATTTTTATATTATAGAAGATAGTGTTCTCTATCTATCATCTATGTATGTACAGGTTAACAATTGACTCCAGTCACGCCTGATAGTAGGGGTGACGGTGTCTATGATGTTAAGTGCTTACCTGTTGAATGCCGGTTAACTCTAGTTTTAAAGCTGTTTAGCTGTTTATTGTACAGAACGATATGGGAAGAAGCAAAAAAAAATATGGTTATAACCTAAGTAGGAACTCGGTCACATAAGTAAATTATATAAGATGAGAAAAAAACAAAAGTTATAAATATGACTTCATGAGTCGAGTTTTTTTAAAATTATATTGACTAGAAGGAATGCCCACTTTCGAATATGTATGGGAAGTTTGCTAAATATGCATCTGAATCATTAGTTTAGGAAGTTGCTAATTTATGTTATGTTTTACAAATAACTTATAATAATATATAATAATAATAATATAGCCTTTTATTTCGCTCTTTACAATTAATTACATGCATATTATTCTTACATAAATTTATAACTTTAAATTACATTTGTTTATTTAATTTCTATTTATAGATAATTATTATTTCTTAGTTCTCCACTTAATGTTCTAATTTAATTGAATTGAGAAATTATTTCATGCAAATTTGCCTTTGGGAAGTCCAGAGTTACATTTTTTTTTTTAATATTTAGTGCACCCTTATTGGGCGTAGGCCTCCTGCAACTGTGTCCATACATATCTATCTTGCGCTATGCGTATCCACTCTGGACCTGCGATCGACTTAATGTCATCTTCCCAACGCATATATGGACGTCCACGTTTTCTGTGGCCCCCTTCAGGGCCTTTCCACTTTGTCATACTTATATAATATAATAATAATATTTTGGCATCACGACTGATTACCATGCCAGTGGTCGTGGGTTTTCCCATGCGAGGGCGCCATACCTACATGAAACAAATGGCCTCAGTGTGTGCTGTGCTAGCCTGGGCGCACAGGGTTTCCTACTTTGGACCTAGGACAAGTGATTGTGCTGTGAAGTTATTTATAAAGTAAGGATATCAAAACAATCACAAGTCCACATACTTTTAAAGATCATGGAACGAAGGGTGTAAGATTGTAGGTTGATAAGGTTGTAGATAAATTTGATATAACATTTGAGGTGTCAATGGCAGGTCCACACAGAACGTGCAGCCTCGCATTGCATCAGCTGAGGGATTTTCCGTCCTCAGCAGTTCAGTCTGTATAGCCGTACCTCACATGAGGCAAAGGCCTTCTCCAGAATGAGCAAATTTGCCGCCAATCTGTTTGGTATACTCATATAGCATGTATTATTCATATTTATATGAAATTTTATAGTATAGAAGTATACATCTACTTCGATCTCCAATATATTGCTCCAGTATGGACTGGAGCAATACATTGGAGAAGGAAGTATTCTTGTACGGAATATATTCCAGACAAGCTTTGGATGGCCCAAGCTTGTCTGGAAGAGATATCACTTTTAGTGATAAGGCCTTCTTATCACTAAAAGTCATCTCTTCTACTTTATATTAATCAGACATGAGTTTATGAATTGAAATTGAAATTGAAATTGAAATTATTTATTTGCTCAAAGACCTGACAAAACAGCTGTTACTTACATATAGCTTAATACAAGACTTATGCGATTATTATTCAAAATAAAATGTTAGCAGTTTGGATATATTCAGTCGGTAGGTTGGTCACAAATTACTTTGCTTGTTAAGTAAGCAAACGCCCAGAACATGGTAACAGCCAAAGATTTACTACTACCCTCCGCACTAGTTTAAGAACTGTGTTGCGGCAGAGTAGGTTCGTCGTCAACGTAACCAGTTTAAATAGAACCGTACAGTGAACTTAATTCTATGTTAACAAAGTTCAAGTAGATTTGGACCACGTTTCAAGTGGTGAGTGTGTGAATAACCAGTTATGTATGTCCTTTCTGACTTGTTGTTTACGGTGGCACAGAGATCAACATATTTGGACAAGTTTTTGTTGTTACATAGTATATTCAAGGATTTAAGAAGATGCTTGGTAATTTTGTTGATGGCTGGTCATTCTTTCCACTCGTGAAAGTCCGAATATTAGTTTTAAGATACATTTTCAAACTAATGCTAATTAATAAGTTTTAAGATCAAATAAAAAATATATATATGAAATAGAAGAAATAATTATGTAACAAGACAAGTAATTATGTAACAATACATATAATTAAGACTGGCCAATCTTTTAAAATTTCATTCAGATATTTAGTTTCTTTTATCTCAAGAACATTTTTATTTTAATATGTAGGTGTATAAAATAATAATACTAGTATTTAACGTAAATAAACAATATATATAGTTTTTTTTTTTTTTATTGTACTTATATAAATATAGGAAATATGTTATTTATTTGTATATATTATAAGTTCAAAAATATATTTTAACTATAACATATACGAACATACATATTATATAATTTAAAAGTACTGCTTATCTAATTAGGTTTTCCGTTGAAGTATAGTCAAGATTAAGTAGGATTTTTTCAACAATTTTTCTGCACGCATACCGGGTTTTTCCGCTCAGTATTTCTTCTTTGCACAATTTGTTGTATATGGAGGGGCCTTTGTGGTATGTGAAGCTCTGAGCAAATGAAGTTCGACAAGGAGGTACTCTATATACGGTATATTTTCGCCTGTTAGATATTATGGACGGAGGTTGAATTTTGTGTTGCTTAAGAATCAAGGAGCAAATATACAGCTGTCTTACAGTTAGTACAGAGTAATCTTTATATAGGTTTGTGGTAGGATAACGATAGCTCTTGAAGTTGATTACTTTTATTATGGCCCTTTGCGCTCTTTCAAGCTTTAGTAGGTTGGTCTTGTTGGCACTACCCCAGGCGACCACACCGTACGAGAGGATTGTCTGGCATAGGCTGAAATAAATGGATTTCACGACATCAGTGTCCCCAATGTGTCTAAGTTTTTTGAAGATACATATGAGTTTCCTTGTTTTGGTACACAGAGATTCGATTTGTAGTTTCCAGTTGAGGTTTTGGTCTAGTATTACACCCAGATATTTAATGTAAGTAGCGGAGGAGAGTTCAGGGCAGGCACATTGGGAGTCATTTGAGCATGTGTGGGCTCTTAAGCTAAAATTTGAGGGTTGCATGCTTGCCTGTATGCTAAAGGTCAAGTATTTAGTCTTGTCCAGGTTTAACGTAAGTATGTTATTGTTGAGCCATTTCAGGACAGTGCGAAAGCCATCTTCAGCATATTGTTTGGCCTCTTTCCAAGTGGGTGCGTCAAACAACAACACTGTGTCATCAGCGAATGTAATTATTTTAGCGTTTCGTAGTTTTGTTTCGCAGAGGTCGTTTATGTAGACTAGAAATAACGTCGGTCCCGTGACTGAGCCCTGTGGTACTCCATAATTCACGTTTTTGTAGTCACTCTCGACGTCACCAATCTTAACAGATTGTGTCCTATCTGTTAGGTAACTTTGGAATAGGTTATGTGCAGTTCCACGAACACCAGCATTTTCCAGTTTTTTTAAAAGTATTGGAATAGAGACGGTGTCAAATGCTTTGGCGAGGTCAAGAAATATGCCCACACACTTATTTTTTAAGTCAAGTTTCTTGGCAATATGCACGACAAGATCATCAATGGCATCAGCAGCGGATTTTTTTTCCCTAAAGCCGTATTGATTATTAGAGAAAAACCCACTACTATTGAGGTACTTGATAAGTCTTGAATTTATCGCTTTCTCAACAATTTTCGATACTGTTGGTAGTAAGGAGATAGGCCTATAGCAAGTGACACCGTCCCTTTTGCCAGATTTAAATACAGGTATCACAATTGACCTTTTTAGCAAGCTAGGAAAGATGCCGGTAGTGAAGCATGCATTACAAAGGTGTGATATAGGAAGAGCCAGGGTATTTTTAGCCATCTTTGTGAATGCAGCTGATGCACCATCCCAGCCAGACGACGTTGAGTTTTTTAGTGATGAGATGATTTTTAAAATTTCGTTATAATTCGTTGGTAATAATGCAATTGAGTTTAGCGGACTAAGATTGGTTTTAGTATTTGCAGCGAGTGCATTTTCAGTTTTGTTTGTTTTATTTAATATCTCATTAGCCAGTTTACTCCCTGCGTCAACAAAGTACTGGTTAACTGAGTTAACTGCTTCCTTTGGGGTGTTTTTGGTTGACAAGAGTTCATTCCCGGAGTTTTTGTTTGTCTGTAAATTACAAATTTCTTTGATTGTTCTCCACGTGTTTTTCAAGTCGTTTTTGTATTTTCCTATTTGTTTTCTGTGATATTTATTTTTAAGATTTTGTAGAAGTCTATTGCAGTAATTTCGGTATCTTTTGTACGTTACTTTTAAAATAAGATTTTCAGGTTCTTTTTTGTGTTTGAGGTGAAGTTTGTCACGCCACTTTATACAACGTATAAGGCCCCGTGTTATCCAAGGTTTTATATTGTTTTGCCTGTTAGGTATTTTGTGGATTGTAGTGAATTGGTCTATGATGGCAGAAGTTGTTTTCAAGAATTTTTGGGTAATGATATCGGGATTGTCACTAGCCAATACTTCAGTCCAGTCAGTCTTTTTTAATGCTTCAAGAGCTTTATTATAATCTAGCTTGCTATATGTTTTTGGTTTTATAGGCTTATTGGTTTCGCAATTTAGTGATACAATTACAGGAAAGTGATCTGTTGTGGTTGATTTACAAACTATGGTAGTCGATTCAGTGGATGGCTTCAGAAAGCAGTGATCAATACAGCTCCTGTCCCTTGTACCAAAAGTATGTGTCGGAAGTAGTCCATGTGTAGAGAAAAAGTTTAGGTAGTCGTGGGACCGTGGATCACTGTTCTGTTCTTTTATGTCTACGTTGAGATCACCCACTACCGCAACATTTTTAACACTCTTTATCTCTTTCAGTGTGATGTCGAGAGTCGAGAGGAAAGTGTCAATATTGTAATTTGAAGGTGACCTATATAGGGCAACAATAGCAAGCTGGGTTCCGATCTTTACAATTAAGCAGTCTGACTCCAAAACATTTGGCTCGTATACGGATACGCTTAGGGAATTATGCGCGTATATAACCACGCCACTATTTTGGTTAGTGTGACGAGAAGAAGCATGCGTAGTGTAGTTAGGCAGAGTAGGTAATGTGTTTATATGAGGTAGCCAGCACTCTGTGAAAACGAATATATCGATTTTTATATTTAGCCTGGTCGTCTGTGTCATAAAATCGTCAAAATTTCGGTCTATACTTCGTATGTTCTGAGTAATTATTTTTAGATGTTTCTTGGACTTACTAAGGAGATTGTTGCACTCTTCCAGATCATCAAGAAGAAAACATGTGCCAGATTTGACATCGTTGTCGATGTCAGTACTGACCTGTAATTGCCTAATTGTCATTGTATAGTTGTTGTATATTTGAGTGTAAAGCCATCAGTGTGGCTATAGTGATACATGACCTGATGATCAAGATGAGCGCAAGTGTTAATAAAATACTTTCTTCTAGTAATGTGGTTCAGAACAGCCGGGGCAGTGTATAAGCAGCACGTCATTATTACTTGCATATAATACAATATACTAATTGTGATACTAAGACGTAGATAATATAATATAGCAATAAAAACATATACATACTTATACTTTGATATTATAACAATACATTTAACTTCTATTGGCACAGAATGATAAAGAAGGTATGGTGGTTTAGTAACCCAGTGTAGGTACTCGTATGCTAGTCAATCAGATGAAATAGCACTCTTGAGACTTTCCAGTTGTTGAGTTGATATTATACGAACCGCTGGGAGGCCGTCATTCTTCCGCAGTTGAACCGTTCCACGAGATACCCAACAGTATTTATAGCTCATGTCATTAGCTACTTGTTTTGCTGCGTAAAGAAGCATTTTCGTCTTTGGAGTGAGCGATTCTGATACGAATATTGGTGTATTCTTGGCATGGAAGCCAATTTTGTCGCACGTCAGCTTATTGTCCCTATGTTCAGCGTTGTACGCTTTGACAGCTTGCAATACTTCTACCTTCTTTACAGTCTCTTTAAACTCTACAAGTATTGGCGCATTTTCCTTTCCTTTACGGTACATCTGGTTGATAGAAACATTAGTAGGTTCAACTTTTATTGCTCTGAGTAGAGACGAGAATATGTCTTGCAAATTTTCCTTGTCGTTTCTAGGAACATTTCTAATTTCAATCATATTCCTTTTTTGGATTTTTTGTAGATCATCCAATTGCTCCTCCAGTTTGCCGATTTTTATTTGCGAATTAGCACATTCCGCCTCAAGAAGGTTTACCCTTTGCTTTAACTCGGAACATTCCTTTTTGTATTCAAGCATCATCTTATGAATTTCACTGTTACCTGACAGCAGATCTCTGTTTTGACTTGAATTGGCTTCAAGAGCTAGATTTATTTTCTCAAATTTCTTGTCCTGTTTGTCTTGAAGGCCTTTTATCATTGCTTTAATTTCGAGGCAGAAGTCAGCAATATTTTCATCTTCAGGATTTTTTCGCTTTCGGATGCTTACGTTTGTATTAAAAAGGTTATCTTTATCCAGAGTTAGGTTTGGCTGAGAAGTTGAAGTTTTAGGCGGCGGTGACCGGTAGAAGGACATTTCTGATTTTTTTGCGTATACTATACTTTGTTAATCGATGGCACTTTTTACACCCACGACCGGATTTTGTAAATTGGACTCAATATGTTACTCGTTATGGTATATTGTCGAATTTTGGCGTTAAAGTAAATTTGAGCAAAAGTGTGACACACGTCTGCACTGTAAGATGCCCGAACGACGAGAGAATATATTTAGACCTCACCTCTGGAGCCAGGATCTCCCTTGATCGCACATAATCCACAAAGTTGTAGGATGTGGTGAGGATCCGGTGCTGCTGTGCGGGGGTCTCCTCCTCGCTATCGCTGTCTGAGTAGCAGACGAAATCCTCCGGCTTGTCCGGCTTGCGTTGCTGCTCTTGTCTAGAACAGACAGTGCAGATCAGTAGTTTGTAACTCAATTCAATTCATATCAAAGTAGAGAGTTTTCATTCTGTTTGCTGAATGTCAAAGTACAACGTAACATGAAAGTGAAAGCCTGCCTTTGGGCCGTAGTGGAGAAAAAGGCAGCGGGGAAATAAACTCCACTCTGACCATCTCTTTTCTCAAGTATCCTTCACATCAGGTAAAAAGGTTCATTATTGTGTAAAATGTTTCCTATAAATCTAACCAAACACCAAACAGTTAATATTACTGCTTCTGAGGAGTGTTTTAGAGGAATCGTGTTTTCCTGTGACCATAATTATATTGCCTATAAAGAATTGCGATTATACCCATGTAATATATAACTATGTATGCATTGCAATTCAATAAGAAATACTGTTGTTTTTATAAAAAGATTAGTTTTATTTCTTGTTGAAATTGTACCTACTATAAGAATTCCAATGAGCAAGAACATAGTAAACTTATGTCTGAAACACCTTGCTTCCTAAGCTACATACATTTGTGTAGTGTATACCACTTGTTAACCGTATAGAAAATCATTATGAGGAAACCTATCTAACTGAGGAGTTCATATACCTTAGAGCTTATTATATAATGGCCAAACTGCAAGGTTATGAAGGGAAATCTCAGATTACACTGCTTACCTAACTTGGTTAAATAATTATGCATCTTTTAAAAACCTATTTAGAGGCTGAAATTCCACCCATGCCGGGAT
Organism: Yponomeuta sedellus; assembly: GCA_934045075.1. Classification (NCBI taxonomy): domain Eukaryota; kingdom Metazoa; phylum Arthropoda; class Insecta; order Lepidoptera; family Yponomeutidae; genus Yponomeuta; species Yponomeuta sedellus. Next base: position 2,546,152 of record OW203734.1, on the reverse strand, counting down.
TCGAACCCGCGACCACTGGCTATCCGTGCCAGCGCTCTACCAATTGAGCTAATGGGCGACTCACAGGCATCAGTGAAATTTCGAACCTCTTTACACTATTCTCTGTATTACGTACAGGTACGTATTGTCCTTAGCACGGGTTAGTGCATTAAAAATAAAAATAGTACAATTATGCATCTGTCAACCTATTACTTGAAATCTATTTAGTTTCAATTACCTATTTATCATAATATGACCTGCCTAAATAACATAACATATTATGTTATTTAGGCTGCGCCGATGTGCGGCAATAAAACAAAATGGTTATAATTTCGACACGCATTTAACTAACAAGAAGAAGGACCTCTGTTGCTGACCTAAATACAAACAAACTGTGGTATTATCCATCTTAAAATTAGACTAGAATTAAATCAACTTTACTGCGCCCTCGTAGCCTACTTTTGTACCACATCAATTGCGAAATCGACACGTTTAACCATTATCAGACATGGAGACCTTACCTGAGAGCCCTAGCCTTGGCCCGTCTTTCCTTGATCCGACTGGGGATATAGCAGGACGGATACCTGGCCTCGATAGCACGCCGCACTGTTTGAGCCATCTTCTTATCACAAAATTAATTTATTAAGGAACGAAATACACTAAACAAGGTGAATGGTCAACTTAACACTTTCGTTTGGTTCTGTTGTAGAGGGGTCCTTTCCTCAGCGACATTGTTGGACATCACAATCGATCTGTGGCTCCCCACATTTAGACACGAACATGCACTAAAAATATTTGCTCCGAGTCACTGTTCACTCATTTTAATAGGCTTTGATTGAATATAAATGCAAAAAGATGCGGTCTAATAAGCTTTTTTGGGTCAATTTTCGTGTCCCAAAATATTTTTTTGCAAAACGATGAATGACGGAATGCTGGCTGTCAAATCAAAATCATAATGGTGTTGCCATCTCCAACAAAATATAGCTAAATAACCATAAACAAAAGAATTTAGTGTGTTTTCTTATTCACTATAAAAACGTAAGCTGCTGCTGCCGGCGCCGCGCCGGCTTCCAAAAAAAGAAGAAACTGGCAGGAAAGAACAGAGAACATTACCTAATAATGTAATAGTAACATACCTACTCTTTAATATTATTAGAGAGTAGGTATGTTTAAGTTGGTCTGAATCTGAACAAATTTACCTCCGTGTGTTTAAGTAATTGTTTTGTGGTTTAAGCCCTTCCTTTTCTCTCTTCGCTGTAGTTACAATGTACTAATGTTTTGCCATTACATTAGGACCCCAAATCCCATCCCTTGGCGTCTACGAGGTGTGTGAACTCCGCAGCATGCCGGGGTGAGGATCGAAGCCTGGCGCGGTTCGCCACTCGTCGCATCAATGCCACAAGCGGCTAGCCTGCATGCGGTGCGGCGAGGAACACGCCGCCCGGGACTGCTCCCACTCTCTGAAGACCTGCCGACGTGCGCCAACTGCTATGGTGCACACACAGCCAACAACCTACGGGCGGCACCATGGCACGGACCGCCGCAGATCCCCGAGTTCTCCCTGCCCCTGCCGGGGAGGAGAATGCAGCCGGGTCACTGATGGTGGCCGCAAACGACCCGACACCCCGAAGCACCCTCGCCGTCACCGGCGGAAGAGGGGCAAGAAGACGGAGGAGCAGCCTCAGTCCCAGCGGACGCCCGCAGCCCCCGGGGCCTCTCTAGCAGCGGTCGCCGGCCCTACTCAGGGGAAGACGGCGAAGCGGGAGAGGGCGGTGGTAGAAACCCAAGATGGGAAGGGCGAAGTCCTTGTGCCAACCATCAAGACCCTCCAAGAGGTCTTGGTGGCCGTCCAGTAAGGCTACAACCCCGTCGCTATTATCCTTAGGGAGATGATACTGCGCGCAACGCGCGGGGGCGCTCTCTGAGGTAAGAGGACGGGAGGCCTGGCTGCTGCGGACGCTACTCGCCGAGTGACGGACGTCGCCGCCGCCGCCATCACCACCCGGACTCACCATCCTGGCGCCGCCCGCTGATGGGCGCCCGCTGGCCCGCTCCCTGGGTCCGCCAGTCGGGCTCAACCTTCGGCCGAGACGAGAAGACAACCTGCGGGTCACCCATCCAGCACCCGACCGCGCCTGTGGTTGCGTAACCCAAGTGACCGATTTAAATCACTCGATTCCACTAGGTCACGAGCGCTCGAGCTAATTTTCATGACGAACATAATTTTCAAAAACCTATATAGAGGCTAAAACCACCCATACCAGCATTCGAAACCGCGACCTCTGGCTCTCCATGCCAGCGCTCTTTCCAACTGAGCTAATGGGCGACTAACAGGCATCAGTGAAATTTCGAGCGACATTTCCGCACGAAGAGCCAGAGGTCGCGGGTTTGAATCCCGGCATGGGTGGAATTTTTAGCCTCTAAATAGGTTTTTAAAATTGTCCTTAGCACTGGTTAGTGCATTAAAAAGAATATGAACATATTTTTTTTTATGTGTAAGAAAGAAGTAGGTAGGTAGGTACTCGTAGTTCTTATGCAATGCAGTGCAATTTCGTAAGAAACCTCTACCTGATACATTTACATAATCTGACACACGCGAAATTTAATGAGCTAGCTTGGAGTGGCAGTCTTGCACTTGCATAGTGCCAAGGAGCAGTCTGAACAATGCAGAGAGAATAATAAACAAGTACCTAGGTTATTTGCTTACACAGCTTAAGTATATATGCAATATTCCCAACAGTGATGGACCTCTATTAGTTTCACCCTTTTTTTTTCTTGGAAACTAACAGACACGTTGCAAAACAAAACATTAAGAACAAAAAATCAATAGGCTACATTACATTAATAATAAAAATACTCTTCGGGATTAAAGGTAGGTGAAATAATTAACCTTTTTCTTTTATACATACTCCTGAATAAATGATTCTCAAAAAATGAGTTTTTACTAAGAATGCAGAGTGATTATTTGGCATATTAGCTGCAACGAGAACTATCTCAACCGGAACTTAGTACTGGAAAACGATCTTGGCAATCCAATTTAATAAATTTCTTAAAAAGTCAGCAACATTCTGAGAAAACTAACTGCATTTTGTCAAAACCTGGAAAAACAGGGACCGTTTTAGCACTTTTTATGATGTCATTTGATTCTGCTGCTGATAAGGATCAGATATCTACGAGACCAATTCAGATTAGGGTACAAAATTATGGGACTGAAAAGATCCCTTTTATGGGGTACCTACTTAATGTACCTAAGTCCCTCTAATTATATCTCTCTATATAATTATATCTCTCTATTTAATTATTTATCTTCTAACATGACCTTATACAAATAAATTGATATCCACATGAGTACTCATGTTTGTTATAAAAAATACACATTTCATTCGTTTCCGTCTTCGGATATTACCTAGCTACAATATCAGGTAGGTATCTACATGGTAAGGCATCTGATTAGAGTGCACGTAAAGGTTGATGTGCTGTCGACCGTAACTAGGGTACGAGACTATAGTCTATCTTTATCCCAAACTTGACAAGTGCTGCATAATTTTGAATGCAAAATAATTATTTACGTCGGACCTAATGGAATTGTTATTAGGCACGTGACCGCGTTCTGTTTGATACAATGGCATTTTGTTCGTGGAAATTCCATTTTCCTAATGTGCCTAGTGGGAGGTCAATGACATGCAACTGTTTTTATGTTATTATAGGAGCTTATTTCTGAAATGTTAAGCAAAAGTGAGCTAGACTTTGTCATTTCAAAAAAAAAATATTTCATTTTATTTTGGTTTCTAAATCAGATCCTGAGGTTTTTCAATAAATAATTATCTTGGTAGTAGTAGCATTGTTTGATAATAGGCCTTACGACAGTATCGAATAATCAAAGATTAAATGATATTAGAGGAAAGTATTTATTATTTATTTTAATTCTTTATTGCACTAATTGCATGAGTAAATATACAAGGGCGTGCTTAATGCAAGAAGCATTCTCTTCGAGCAAACCTTTTACATATTAAAAGATACATATTAAAAAATATGAAAGCACATATTAAACGATTTAGAACACTGATTTAGTTTTATAAAAAAAAGAGATTACCAATATTTTCAATACAATAAAAAATATAAAACAAATTTCAGCCATTTTGTCTGAAACACCAACCACACCGTGTGACGTCACACTTAGATAAACATTGGTAACTTCACACGTGGTTTGTTGTGACTACTATTTATTACGATGTTTGTTTACCTGGGCGTGACGTCAGGTTCAACGCCGTGACACTGCGAGATGTTTTTCCACAGAACTAAAATAATTTAAGAAAAATAGCTGTAACTTTCGTTAACCTTCAGTTTATATTTGAAATATAGGTTTTTTTGCAAATAATAAACGTGTCTCCACAGTATGGAAGATAATTTAAATATATTTTGTCATGCCTATACCTACTTAGCTTTTACTTAAAACCATTGGCCATTAAATGTTAAAATACAATGGACATTAATAGTGCTACTGACTTCGCGATGTGAAAATAATTTTGCACTGCTATGAAATCCACCAACATATATTAAAAAAACAGGTATGATTATAAGGTATATAATCATATAGGTATATGATTATAGGTCTGACTACAAATGCAAATACCTAAATTTCGTCGCTATGTTAATTTTAGCGAAAAAATAAATAATATAAATTAAACACGAAAAAAGAAAGAACTACCTACTAAGTCTGCTTATTTAATAACAGACTATTGTTATCAGTTAGTCGTGTTTCTATAAATAAGACCATTAATATAGCTCTAAAATAGCTATTGATTATTAAATAACGGTCGCTTTCATAAAACAACGATTCCTTAAAACACCCCTCAGAGACAGTTTAAGTAGTTGGTTGTAAAGGGTAGAGTAGGTATTTGTGAGGTCATCTAGTAATCTGTATTTTTTTTAAAAGAACAGTCGCTACATCACAACTTTTACAAGCGTGCACTCAACACATTTGAGTGCAATTTTGCAACAAAAATGTAAAGGTTGACATGATGTCGACACTATTTTTTAATAACGGGTCTAATCGCGATTATTTATTAGGTAAAATTGGAAAACTCGTGAGGTCTACCCGTGACCACGTCAACGGCAACGCTGCCTAAACATCGGGAATTAAGGGAATTACGTTTTACCTAATTAATAATCACGATTAGGCCCGTTTAATATATGTATAACTATGATGTCGACAGTAAACCTCCGTTTTATCTTTCGCTTAGCTATTTAGGGCCGCTTGCAGAGTTCCCTTAAATCTAGATTTAGTAAAGTTTGATGGTTTTTGTACTGATAATTCGGTTTAAATGGTTTTCATTCAAAATTTACAGGTCTTTGCAAGTGGCTCTTAAAGTATTGCCTACTAAAACTGCGTCGATACTCCTTTCAGTTTTGATTGCAACCAACGAGCAAAGTTGTCTATTCAACGCGAGCGCACGACTCCGCCCTCCTATTACGTAGCACTCCACTCTATCGAGTGAAGCATTTAGACGACTTAAGTGTCAAAAAATGTGTGCATTTGGCAGCCGAAGTAGCTTAAAAAAGTAAAAATCAACGTCACTCAACTCAGTGGATACTTACGTAATAAGGTTTCCGGCGAAAGGTTGTCTGGAGGAAATTGCTTTTAGCAATAAGGCCGCCAATTGTACTTTGTATCTTTACATGTTTTATGATAATATGTGCTCTGGTGTACAATAAAGAATATTCTTATCTTATCTTAATAATTAATGCCACTGGTCATAATGAGCCGTTTTCAGCATAAATTCACAAAGCAATTCACAGAGGGCGCTGTCAGGCGTGGCCATAAACAGTGCTAAGCAAAATTTTACGGACGTGTCCCCTGTTCTTGTACGTGCCCGCCTATAAGCGCCCCAACTTAATTCTGAATTTAATTGTTAATTGACGACCTCTGTGGCGTAGCGGTAGCGCGTCTGCCTACCATGCAAGAGGTCCCGGGTTCGAATCCCGGCTAGGAACAAAAAAAAAGCCCAGGTCTTGGATATTTTACATGTTTGAGATGTCGTTGTTTCTGGTTCCCACGACACAGGGTATCCTAGTGTGGGCCAGAAGCAATGTATGTGCTTGTATGTAAATGTTATGTTATGTTGATTAATTTAGTAATATTTTTTTTATTGATAGGGAAATCAACAGTGATAAACAAAAATAGGTCAAATTATAAACTTATAGATAAAAGCAGTTAAAGAAATTATCAATTAGTCTTTAAGCCAAGTCAGAGGCCTTAGGGCGGCTTGAAAACTTATAACAGTAAGACCAGGCACTAGTCTTACAAGCCTCCACCAATCCGGACTAGACCCCGTGGTGGAGTATGGCCTATACCTTCCTTACGGTAGAGATCCTTGCCCCGTCGGTGGGGACATAATGGGCTGATGATGATGAACTTATCAAGCTCAAGGAAAATCTTAAGACTAAGTATAATAATTTTGACTTCTCAATGTCTGACTAGATGTAATTTTTTAGTTGGTTACATCGACATGAAGTTTGTGTTGTGTTACATACATTATATTACGTAACTCACGTCTATATCCCAGAGGAGGGGTAGGCAGAGACCAGGGTCTGCCATTTGCCACGATCCTGACAGATCACCTTCGCTTCATCAACATTCACTAGTCGTTACATGCACGCACGACGGTTTTGGCATGTAGGTATTTATTGAAAACACGGTTATGTTACAAAATGGAGTTTGCTAGAAAAGCTTTCGTGGAATGCCCACCTTAGACCTGCGCAGTGTGCCGTATCAATACAACTTATAGGGCTGGTTTCCTGTCGCAATGGCGCGTTTACCTAAACAGACCTTACTGTCTGAGATTTAGGGGTGAAAATGCAAAGTTCAAGACTCGACATCACTCAGCGTGCTATGCTCGGAGTCTCTTTGATGGATCGAATCAGAAATCAGACAATTCGCCACGGAACTAACGTGACTGACACAGCCAATATTCTTCTTAAGCCTCTCCATCACTGGAGGTTGGCCGTCAGCTTTTTACAGCGGTCTCTGTTCAGTGTAATTCTGAACAGTTCCTCCGCGGTTTTAGACATAGACATCTTTATTCGTAATTATAATTTACACGTCATTTTATCAATAATTCGGATTCAATAGGTACTACAATTCAAAATAACACAATAACTATAACGTAACATGTACAATTGACAATCAACACACTTGTTTAATTGTGAAATGACTATTAGTATAGCGCTCACTCACAGGTTCTTTTACATAAATATTTAATTTAAGTATAATTATCTTTAACAATGGTTAAAACCGCGGAACCACTATTTGATATTGCACAGTCATGAGATCTTTTTCCTATAGACATACACAGCTAGCCTATAAGATGAGCCAATTAAAGTGGTAGCGGGCTTGTAGTCGATAGGGTGCAAGGTTCCTGATTGGAGATCCTGAACGGGCACGTAGGGCGCTCACCACGGCCTTAATTAGTTGTTAGTGCATTACACTACAATGACAGATAAATGGACGGGTCAAGTGACGTATTTTTTTATACCTTTAGCGGCGAAAAGGTTTGATACGTGTGCGCAATGAAATGAAATCGCCACGTTCGTGCAATTATCATTGTACCTACTACAATGCATTAAACAGAATCTAGGGCCAGGGAGCCGATTCTCGCCCATGCGAATTGAAAGCCTAAACACAAAATATTCGAAGGATTAGACATTTGTCGCAAAAACATAAGGCCGGTTGTACACACTCGCCTTAGAGCCTGCAAATTTATATTACATTGCTAGTTTCACAGAACGATCCCATAGTGCCGATTGTGTAAAACCTGCAATGAATGATACACTCTCGGGCTCTAGAGCGAGCGTGTACTGTACAGCCGCCATAAGATAACTCTACAGAGTCATTAGACATTTATTTTCTCATTTCGATTTCAGCATGGCGTTTAGAATACAGATTTTGGCTGTCGCTCAACCTTTTGTGTAGAATTTAGAATTTCGGCTAGAATGCAAACCATGCACGGTTTAAAGCAATGTTCCAAAACGCACAAGTTCTCTCTGCTTTGTTTTTTCAAACTATTTAATCTGTGGTTACGGTGCTGGTGGTACAATTACTCGTATTGAATAATTTAAATATAATTAAGTATTTATGTTAAAATGTCATTGTACTATAGGTACTGTAAAAATAAAATAAAATAGAAATCCAGTCGCACGCCTTAGAGTCGTATACAAATTATTAGAGGCGGCCTCGGTGGAGCAGCGGTTTGGCACGCTGACTGTAAAATCGAATGTCCCGGGTTCGATCCCCGGCCGGGTCAAACTAGGAAACGAACTTTTCTGGTTTTTCTCGGGTCTTGGATGTTATCTATGTATTTATTGTATTAGATCTATCGTCGAGTTAGCACCTGTAACACAAGTCATTTAGTTGTACTTAGTATAGGGCTAACGAGATCTGTGTAATATGTCCATAAATATAAAAAAAAATTAAAATAAAAAAAAATTATAATTATTTGATTTGGTCCATTATGACCCAGGTCGATGGGAATCGAACTGAGTTTCCCGATCTCCGTCTCTGTCTCAGAGTCCATTGTTCTACCCACTGTGTTACCACCTCGCTCAAATGATATAATAGTAAGTTGTGGTAAAACTATTTTAGACTATTTCAAATTCACACAATCACGGAAACAGAAGAAGATGCATCTTTGTTTTGTGGGTAGGAATGAACCTATTTTCACTTCAGGCTACCAGAACGAGTAACAATATCTATTTTAGGAGCAGTTCCATTTTATTTTGAGCCCTAGAGAGTGCCTGCAGTTCTAATTCCAGGATTACAAAGGATGTGCTCTACAAAAGCACTCGATTGGAAATCTGTTAGATGCAGAGCTTTTCCCATGCCGTTTCCAACATTTAATTTTTTAGTACCCTGAGTGGAATCAAATGTCAAAGTGCATTAAAATAATTTACTGTTTTATAAAACTGTAACTGATGTGAATCTGTAACCCTACAATAGCTCATAGAAGATACTTATTAAAAAAAAACTGGCCAAGAGCGTTTCGGGTCATAAGCATTGTCGGGTTCCGTTGTTCATCAAAATACATACATAGGTACATACATAATTTCACGCCTGTATCCCAGAGGGGTAGGCAGAGACCAGGGACTGCCACTTGCCACGATCCTGACAGATCACCTTCGCTTCATCAACGTTCATAAGTCGTTGCATGCACGCACGCCGGTTCCGGGTGCTTTTTATCTTTACCTTTGCTAATAAATCCCCTATTTGGTCGATGTATGTCCGTCTGGGACGAACCCTACCAACCCTTCCACTCACATTCGCAATATATCTTTGTTTCGTCAATCTTTCTTCCTTCATCCTCTCCACATGTCCAAACCAACGCAACATTCCTTTCTCAATTCTAGTCACTACATCCTCTTTCAGAAAATATGCATCAAAATATGCCAAATAATTAGGTTACACAGACATAGAAATACACACACATACACGCATGCACGCTCGCACGCAGGCACGTACGCACGCACGTGCGCACGTACGCACGCAACCACGCTCGTATGCACGCACGCACGTACCCACGCAACCACGTACGCACACACGCGACCACGCACGCACGCACGCACGCCCGTACGCACGCACTTATTTAAACCATATTTAAATCCTAGCGGATTTAATTGCTCTACCAATTGAGCCAATACAGAGAATATTGTAAAGAGGTTCGAAATTTCACTGATGCCGTGAGTCGCCCATTGGCTCAATTGGTAGAGCGCTGGTACGGATAGCCAGAGGTTGCGGGTTCGAATCCCGGCATGGGTGAAATTTTTAGCCTCTAAATAGGTTTTTAAATTTGTTCCTTAGCACGGGTTAGTGCATTAAAAATAAAAAGAGTATAATCATGTGGGTACAGTGTTATCGTTCCGATGTTAAACCTAACTGCAAAGTAGGTAGTCGGGGCTGTAAGTAATGCAATTTGCTTAAGTCAGATGTCGCTGCCTGTACGTAACACAGAGAATAGTGTAAAGAGGTTCGAAATTTCACTGATGCCGTGAGTCGCCCATTGGCTCAATTGGTAGAGCGCTTGCACGGATAGCCAGAGGTTGCGGGTTCGAATCCCGGCGTGGGTGAAATTTTTAGCCTCTAAATAGGTTTTTAAATTTGTTCCTTAGCACGGGTTAGTGCATTAAAAATAAAAATGGTATAATCACTTACAGTCTGTTAGCTTTTAGAATCCTTTCGGCCACTATGGAATTATTTTTCTTTTTAGTAAACCTGGATTGGAATAAAGAAAAATAATTTTATTCTGTTTTCGAAACTGGCTTCGAAACTTTGGTTTCCAAAGCGGCCGAAGGGTTTAGAATATACCTCGGCTACTATCGGATAGACTCGGAATATTCCGAGACTAATATGACGATACGACTAATGTGAGATATGAAAACTAATATGACACTGAACTTTACATAACTTTTCAAAATAGTGAAGAAAAGTTTTATACAGAGCAGGGAGTAGTATTACACTCGTGTGCTTTCGGCGAAAACCGAAGCCTACTCTAGAGCCCGAAGTATATGCTAAAAGTTAACAGATTGTACTTACACCTTCTTGGGCAACCAAAAGAGGGGGTGGCCAAGGTCCACCTGGAAAAGATCAATAGACCAAGAGGCCAAGTCGATCGGCACTAGCTGGCCTAAATCGGAAGCTGCCGCGAACCACCGTCAGAAGTGGAAATCTGTGGTTAAGGCCATTTGCTCCCTTAGGAGTTAAATAACCGAAGAAGAAGAAGAACAATCAGTCAATTTACTTTCGATATCAACCCTTATATGTCCCCACTGCTGGGGTACGGGTCTCTTCCAGCATCGCAAAAAGGTAAGGCCATATTCCACCGCGGGGGCCAAGTCCGGGTTGGTGGAGCATTGTAAGACAGTGGCGTGCCTTACAGTCAGAAGTTATCATGCCGCTCATAAGGCCTCTGACATGACTTACCGACTGCCGTTACATGAAAGCTGGCACCAACGGCTTGCGAAGCACAGAGGCGCTCGGAAAAAATGCCACTAGCGATAGTCAAGGGACGGTTACCTATCCTGCACCTGACCGCCGCCTGTTGTTGCTTAACTCAAGTAATTGATTCCAATCACTCTGTTCGACTAGGGCACGAGCTCGAGAATGTACTTTACGTTTTATTTATAATTCAGGTTTTAGATTAAGCACTCTATATGTCTATTTTTCTAATCATTTTTATTATTTACAAGTAACAAACTTGCCCCATGTCGGGGTACCAAGGCAGGGACACCAGAATGCTGGCAGCACAGCGCAGATTTTGTAAAGCATGGAACGTCATTGAGCTACGTCCGCGTCCGCTGCAGGCGCAGGCACGTGCGACGCAGACATGTGTCTGTCCTGCTCTGCGTCTCGTTGTAGTGCCGGATTCTGCGGGACGCGTGCACGTCGAGGCGTGTTTAGTAACAATTTTGTTGCAATTACAGAACATCTCGTACAAATCATCCAGACTATTCAAAAAAGACATTGAATGAGTTATTATGGGTGAGAATTGCCAAGGAATGGGGCGAATGGTTGCGTCGCAGCATGCGGTGGAGGCTTATGTCTGCCTCAACTGCCCTGCCCTGCCCTGTACTGAACTGTGCTGTGCTGTACTGCGTCGCCTGCATTTCAGCATGCGCCTAGCCTAACACCGGCTGATTATGATGATGATGACCAGAGAAGTTTATTAGTAATTGTAAGCACGGTCAAACCCCGACTTGTGTCCTCTAAATGTGTTTGGCAAGTTGGCAAAGTTAATTTACGTTCCGGCATTTCGTTTGGAAATAAAAACAATATCCCAGGCGCTGCAGCGTCCGATTGGTCCTAACACCCATCTAGTGGTGTGAAGGTGCCACTGGGCGCTGTATGAATCATCTCATTAATTAGATGCAAATTTCGTTTGTGTGGAAATTGCTAGTTGAAAAGCCGCCCTTTTATTGTACGAAAACTAAACCTATACGGCGGACTTAATACCTGGAGGATTTATGTGAAAACTGCCTTCTAATGATGGGTCTTTGAACGGATAGTCAGGGCCAGCCATAGACGGCCCGGGAAAGTTAGCTGAACACGTGTAGCGTAAAGGCTTTGGCACTCACGCTGGCGCGGCGCCAGGGGTCGGGGGCGGAGCTAGGGAGAGTACTTCGCTGTAGTTGAGAGTTCAGTAGGAATTATATTCTTTTTAATGCATTAACCCGTGCTAAGGACAATTTTAAAAACCTATTTAGGGGTTAAAAATTCCACCCATGCCGGGACTCGAACCCGCGACCTCTGGCTATCAGTGCCAGCGCTCTTCCAACTGAGCTAATGGGCGACTCACCGGCATCAGTGAAATTTCTAACCTCTTTACAATACTCTGTATTACGTACAGGCAGCGTCATCCGTCTGAAGTAAATTGCAACACTAACAGCCCCGAGTTTTAGAACTTTGCAGTTAGGTTTTACATCGGTATGATATCGCTGTACCCACATAATTATATTCTTTTTAATGCACTAACCCGTGCTAAGGACCATTTTAAAAACCTATTTAGAGGCTAAAAACTCTATACTCTCTGTACGTAATGCAGAGTGTATTGTAAAGAGGTTCGAAAATTTACTGACGCCGGTGAGTCGCCCATTAGCTCAGTTGGAAGAGCGCTGGCACGGATAGCCAGAGGTCACGGGTTCGAATCCCGGCGTGGTTGGAATTTTAAGCGTCTAAATAGGTTTTTAAAGTTCAGTAGGCAAACAATTTTTACTTTCTATTTACGAAACTCCGACTATACCGCTGTTATCAATAACAGCATGTATCCCCAAACGCCGTTTACAACAGAACATAAACACGGAGTGCTTTTGGTTTCTATTCATACTTCAGATTCTAATCACCCGTTTCCTGTACCGATAAAAGAGCCTGGGTACGCCCCAGTAGCAGCCATAACTTCCTCAGAGCTCCATGCCAATGGTACGGCCGCAGTTCTGACATCAGCCCAAGTGGAATAAAGGAAGCTTGCTCTATGATTTTTTTTGTTACGAGGGCTCTCAACGAGCTTTCCCACTTCTATAGTATAGCTCGTTGAAGGCATCGTAGGTTGGTTTTAAATCATAAATGACATTATTCCCAAGTTTCTCGTACACGTCCCGTCACTGTCTTACAAACCTTCACCAACCCGGACTTGGCCCCCGTGGTAGAGTATGGCCTAACCTGCCTGCGATGCAGGAAGAGACCCGTGCCCCAGCAGTGGGGGACAAACAGGGTTGATAACATTCTTTATTGTATACCTGAAAATTGTTACAGAAACAGCAGATACAGAAAATACGATACAATTGGCGGCCTTATTGATAATAGCAATTTCTTCCAGGCAACCTCAAATCGGAGAATTCGCAGAAGGAGAACTAAATATGTAATAGTAAGTCAAAGTGAAAAACAATACACAGAAGTTACACTACGTATCAAATTAGTAATAAACCCATTTTAGCCAACTAACCTACTTAAGTAGGCCGTAGCTCTACATCCGAGTGAGAATTGAGAACGCTTTTATGGACATTTTTGCGCTGTAAGTAGTTTCTCAAGTGGAAAAGCGAATATCTTAAGCGACGGTCTCTTAATGAGCAGTTGAGATGAAGTTTGCTAGATATGCCTAGCTGGAACGTTTCCATTACCGCTCTTAAGTATTTTTTTAATTCTTCATTAAAATATGTTAAGTCCGTGTAAGAGTTGTTCGCTGGCGAACCCTGTGTATAGAGTGGGCTGGATTAAACAGGGACTGAATAACCCTTGAGAAGTATGTGCAGTGTTGCTTTGAATGACAGGATACGCAATAGTCTGATTAGAGAACGTTGTGGACTGAAAGAGGATGTAGTGACTAGAGTTGAGAATAGAAATGTTGCCTTCGGTTAGGACATGTGGAGGAAGAAAGATTGACGAAACAAATATATTGCGAATGCGAGCGGAAGGGCCGGTAAGTAACGTCCCAGGCGGACATACAACGACCAAATAGGGGATGTATAGCAAAGGGGAAGATAAAAAGTACCCGGCGTGCGTGCTATGTATGTATGTATGTATGTATGTATGTATGTATGTATGTATGTATGTATGTATGTATGTATGTATGTATGTATGTATGTATGTATGTATGTATGTATGTATGTATGTATGTATGTATGTATGTATGTATGTATGTATGTATGTATGTATGTATGTATGTATGTATGTATGTATGTATGTATGTATGTATGTATGTATGTATGTATGTATGTATGTATGTATGTATGTATGTATGTATGTATGTATGTATGTATGTATGTATGTATGTATGTATGTATGTATGTAAGTAGATATGTGTGCTTACTTACTTATTTATTTAGAGGTCTATAAAACCTCCTTTACCCCCCGCGATGTTCATCGAATTGTCTCAGTAAACTAAGAATTGCTGTACGATTTCTTCAATTCCCAATCACTTTCACGTCCTACAAAACCTTTTTTAATACGGAACAAGCCCATATGAGGTTAACAGCTTTATTTATCCAAAAACCCGCGTTATGTATTTAGGCAGTAAATCCACCGGCCGACATTGGCTCTCAGCCAGACCACTGGAACTGAACGAGAATGGTGTAGAAGTTGTGGTTCAGCATTGGTAGTAGAAGCGCTCGTAGCCCCAGCTGCCTGAGTGATCCTTAACGATCACGAAGGTCAAGCAACATAGGGCACGTTCAGAGTGCTTAGTGCGAGTTTTTTAACTACTCGATCGCGGTAACGTAAACTCATATTTCTATGGAATCGACGAAGCGCCACCTAGCGACAAGTATGGAAATTAAAATTGCTGACTGTGAGTTGTAATGGTTTACGTTGAGAAGTGAACACGTTTACCAGCCAAAACACGAATAAAAGCGAGTGCGAGTTGTACTGTGACAGCGGTTTGCCAGTTCGAACGGTTAAGTTACTCATACACACTACTCAATGCTCGATTAACGCGGTAGTAAAGTTATTCGATTGGATCTGTCAAACTCGCACTAAGCACTCTGAGTGCTTAGTGCGAGTTTTTTAACTACTCGATCGCGTTAACGTAAACTCATATTTCTATGGCATCGACGAAGCGCCACCTAGCGACAAGTATGGAAATTAAAATTGCTGAGTGCGAGTTGTAATGGTTTACGTTGAGAAGTAAACACGTTTACGAGCCAAAACACGAATGAACGCGAGTGCGAGTTGTACTGTGACAGCGTTTTGCCAGTTCGAACGGTTAACTTACTGATACTCACTACTCAATGCTCGATTAACGCGGTAGTAAAGTTATTCGATTGGATCTGTCAAACTCGCACTAAGCACTCTGTGCATGGATGAGTGACCGTCTATGACTAACGCTAGTGGCATTTTTACGAGAGGTTCCGTGCTTCGCAAGGCACGTTAAGCAGTTGGTGCCGGCTGCCGTCGATAGATCGCAGTCGCTAAGCCAAGTCAGGTGGCCTATACCTCCCTTAGGGAAGAGACCCGTGTCCCTCGGTGGGGACATAATGGGTTGATCATAATGATTGCTAGTACGACGACGGTAGTGCACGTTTTAAATGTCAAAAGTCACGACTTTCTAGTACATTAATCGTCGCAGTACATTCTAGGGTTAAGCAGCAACAGGCGCAGTCAGGTGCTGGATTGGTGATCAACCCGTGACTACCGCTAGTGGCATTTTTCCGAACGCTTCTGCGTTTCGCAAAGCACGTTAAGCCGTTGGTACCGGCTATCATGTACAGGCAGTCGTTAAGCCAGGTCAGAGGCCTTATGGGCTGCTTGATAACTTCTGACAGTAAGGCTCGCCACTGTCTTACAATCCTCCACCAACCCGGACTTGGCCCCCGTGGTGGAGTATGGCCTAACCTTCCTGCGATCCAGGAAGAGATTCGTGCCCCAGCAGTGGGGACGTACAAAGGGTTGTTATCAATTGTCGCCTAGTGAGAAGCACACCAGAAAGCGTACTTCGCAAGTAATATTCAAGTTGGTGTATTTATTAAGATAAATCTCCTCATTAGATTAAGAATAACACTTGCAACCTCTTTGGTGAGAATGGCGAAAAAAAAGTTTGTCTCGTTTACCTGTCGTAGGTACAGTACTACACATCATAAAAGTCCCTTCGGGAATCTACGTTCGCGCAGACTAGGCAGAAGTGTAACGGAAGTACCCGAAGCTTGGAAGTACATTCAACATGATCTTTAACCGATACGGTTAAGGTGCAGAATTGATTGCCGCAGTAGCGCTACCTATTTCGCTCACGCTAATATTGTCAAACTAATAGTCACCTGCATCGATGACGTTGAATCAACCAATAGCAACATGGGCGCGCGGCCTGCCATAAAATGAAACTATCTGATTGGTCGATCAACTTGCCGCATATCCAAAATTTGGTCATCTGCGTAGGTACATCCGCGAGACTTATTTCTTGTGTAGCACTTTACCTATGTATTGATTTCTCACAATATGCGGTTTTCAGTACAAATTCACAAAGCAATTCATAGATGATGCTTAAGGGTCTGACCGTAGAGAAACCGGAGTACGGCTGTGAAAATTAATCTGCGCTCAGTAAAATTTGACAGACGTTCCCCTGTTCTTGTATGGCCACGCCTGTAAGAGCCATCTATGAAGTGCTTTTTGATCGATATCAAACCTTGTATGTCCCCACTGCTGAGGCACGGATCTCTTCCTGTATATCAGGAATGTTAGACCATACTCCACCACGGGGGCCAAGTCCGGGTTGGTGGAGGATGTAAGACTTCTGACGGGCTTTACTGACAGAAGTTATCGAGCCGCCCATAAGGCCTCTGGCATGGCTTAACGACTGCCATTACATGACAGCCGGCACCAACGGCTTAACTTGCCTTGCGAAGCACAGAAGCGCTCCGAAAAATGCCACTAACGGTAGTAACGGGACGGTCACCCGTCCTGCACCTGACCGCGCCTGTTATTGCTTAACTCAAGTGATTGGTTCCAATTACTTGGTTCCGCTAGGCCACGAGCGCTCCTCACGAGTGCTTTGTGAATTTGTGCTGAAAATGGCTCAGTCATAGTGAATATGGCGTCCGTATGAAGGCAATATTTACTTTCACGTAGGTGGACATTCTATGCTTCTATTCTGATATCCTGAAATCGGATAACGTATGCGATATTGACTGTAAATACGACTTAGCGTGGGTAAACACATGATTACGGACCAATTTGGGTCAGTATCATTTAGTAGGGCTATTCCGGTTTGCCTGGGATCCTATTTAATAATGCGATAACAGTGGCTTGTACATAGCGCACAACTTATTGAAACGCTTATTTAAAGCAATACTACTATTTTTTTGTGGAAACACTAGACCGAATTGGGAAGGCCTTTGCCCAGCAGTGGGACACAAACATAGAGGCGGCCCAAAAAAAATTACAAATCTAAAATAATAGAGATTTCCGGTGAGCTCACAGGGCCGTGCGTTTCGCCACTCCCACTTACTACTAAATTATAGTTAATATTAGTAAGTATTATATTCTTTTTAATGCACTAACCCGTGCTAAGGACAATTTTAAAAACCTATTTAAAGGCAAAAAATTCCATCCATGCCGGGATTTAACTGATGCCGGTGATTCGCCCATTAGCTCAGTTGGAAGAGCGCTGGCACGATAGTGGAAAGAGGTCGCGGGTTTGAATCCCGGTATGGGTGGAATTTTAAGCCTCTAAATAGGTTTTTAAAATATTAGTAAGTAGTGAAGCAATATTTTTGCATGCGCCCGCACGTTCCCGGGACCTTGTACCGTGGTTAGATAAGATAAGATAATTTAATTAAGCAAAAAGTTTACATTGATGTTTACAAAATAGATAGATAGATAGATAGATAGATAGATAGATAGATAGATAGATAGATAGATAGATAGATAGATAGATAGATAGATAGATAGATAGATAGATAGATAGATAGATAGATAGATAGATAGATAGATAGATAGATAGATAGATAGATAGATAGATAGATAGATAGATAGATAGATAGATAGATAGATAGATAGATAGATAGATAGATAGATAGATAGATAGATAGATAGATAGATAGATAGATAGATAGATAGATAGATAGATAGATAGATAGATAGATAGATAGATAGATAGATAGATAGATAGATAGATAGATAGATAGATAGATAGATAGATAGATAGATAGATAGATAGATAGATAGATAGATAGATAGATAGATAGATAGATAGATAGATAGATAGATAGATAGATAGATAGATAGATAGATAGATAGATAGATAGATAGATAGATAGATAGATAGATAGATAGATAGATAGATAGATAGATAGATAGATAGATAGATAGATAGATAGATAGATAGATAGATAGATAGATAGATAGATAGATAGATAGATAGATAGATAGATAGATAGATAGATAGATAGATAGATAGATAGATAGATAGATAGATAGATAGATAGATAGATAGATAGATAGATAGATAGATAGATAGATAGATAGATAGATAGATAGATAGATAGATAGATAGATAGATAGATAGATAGATAGATAGATAGATAGATAGATAGATAGATAGATAGATAGATAGATAGATAGATAGATAGATAGATAGATAGAGAACACTTTATTGTACATAAATAATATTTCTATTTTTTTAAATATTCTTATTTTTTGATATTTTTTAACCTACGAGTACAGACGGCGGCCTTATCACGAAAAGTGATCTCTTCCAGACAACCTTTGGATGAACTGGAGCAATATATTGGAGAAATAGTGGTTCTTACTTAATACGCGTGACGACAGTCTGTAATAATTAAAAGTTTAACGATATTAGTGGTAAGTACACATTAAGAGACACTGATTTAGTTTTAGGAAAAAAGACATTACCAATATTTTCAATAAAATAAAAGATTATAATACTGCTTTCAGACATTTTGACACCCATCACGCTTAAATTAAAATTGGTAGACTTCACCTGTGCTTTGTTGTGACTACTAGTGATTACGATGTTTTGTTTACCTAGGCGTGACGTCAGAGTCGACGCCATGACACTGCGAGCTGTTTTCCCACAGATTTAAAATAATTTTAGAAAATTGGCTTTAACCTTCGTTAAACTTTAGTTAGTTTATTAGTGAAATATAGTTTTTTTTGTAAATAGTAAAAGTGTCCCCATATTATGAAAGAGAATTCAAAAATCTTTCGTCATGCCTATTACATCTTACATGATCCCTAGATGCCCAAACTAGGTCGAGCATGTACTATAGGCGTCTAATGTTTCTTTATCATGTAAGGTTACACATTAGTTTACTCTCTTTATGAGAGGTCTCTACTCTGCCGAGGTGGAGAAATATTGAGCTAACATAATCTATACTTATTTTAGCCTTTGCAAATTACCTTACGAACATACCTCATCACCGTTCCAGCTACCCTACAATAGCTCTTAAAGCGTAAGTTATAGGAAACATTGTTGGACAAAACGGGATAGCTAACAGTGTCTACTATACCGTCGATAGCCGTACGGTTATTACAGCTAGGGTTGAATTAATGAGGCTGGTGATTAACATAATTCCAGTCGACTCGCAGATTTGGTTAGAGAATATAGCAGCGGGCCGGGACGTGATCATCATACGAAAGTGCTTGGTTATCCGGAAAAAGGCACTTTTGTAAATTATTTGCGGAAATATATTTATCGCTCGTAGCCCCGGCTGCCTGAGTGATCTTAAGCGATCGCGAAGATCAAACAACATAGGGAGCGTTCAGTGGAATGGATTGGTGACCATCTATGACTAGCACTAGTGGCATTTTTCCGAGCGGTTCTGTGCTTCTCGAGGCATGATAAGCAGTTAGTGCCGGCCGCCGTCGATAGATGGCAGTCGTTAAGCCAAGTCAGAGGCCTTAAGGCGACTTGAAAACTGCTGACCGTAAGACCAGCCACTAGTCTTGCAAGCCTCCACCAATCCGGAATTGCGACTTGAAAAAATTGTCGAATTATTAATATTTTTTCTTGAGTCAATCCAAATTGAGGAAAAAAAAAACGTTGGACTGGCAGGCTGAGAGGGCAGGGAACCTGATGATAAGAAGAAGAAAACTTCGAATTGTTCAAAAATACCCAACTTCGTAAATATAATAATATGTTAAAACTTTTAATGTTTTTTAGATTTTTAGTATTAATCTCACAGTTAAAACATATCGAGCGACACCCCTCAAGCTAAAACCCATCGCGCTGTTTAGGCTACAGAGCGTAACAAATAAATACACATACACACACACGCATACTTACATATATACATACATACACTCGTAAAACATAACCCTCATGGCGCAATCGGGTGAATACACAATGCTACAATGCTTATATTCACATTTAAACTGTTTGGTACATCGAGAACTAAACTCGATATAGGAACTAAATTGTTTATTTTTAGTAACGTGGCTGAAATTAATTAACTTATGTCGGTAGGTCGACCACCAGTGGCCTGTTCCATAGAACTACAATTGATGATTTACTATGACACTTCAACGACCCGACTATGCGTGTACCACAGAACATAAAAAAAGAGTAGAAGTAGCGACATGACACATTTGTACGAAAACCAGTGTAACCAAACTGATACTTACAAACCAAACGCACACTACGAATGCCAACCTGCCATTGGTAAATAAAGTCAATGCCGAAAAGGTGTACATCATAAAAGTTTCAATCAAAATATGCACCTTTTTCATAATGTTAACAATGATCAAAATTAAATGACAATGATGAAATTAAGATTGACATTTTGTAGTAACGCTACTCTACACTAGATGGAACTACCGCCGCGTCGGACCGAAAAGAACTTTTACCTAGTAAGACATAAAGTTCAAAATTGAAAAACAAGTGCATTCTCAGTTTGGGATGGGACAATGCGAGTTCTAGTTTTTCGATAGGGAGAACCTATCGACAAATTATACTCGTACAAACAGTTTACACATTAACGGCCGAATATGAATGCTGGTACTTAGAAGTATTCTTAGCTATTTCTTTTTTGCTTGCGGGTTGACTGGTAGAAAATGCATCTTTTCTACATTATCTTTTGTGCAATATAGTATATTTCATTACAAGTGCGGAAAGGCTGTCATTGCAAAGAGTTCCGACAAGTTGCAATGACGGTTCCGCACGTGTACTGAACGACTATTTTTAATACAGTTGCGAAAAAAATAAGCAATTTAACAAAGAAAAAATATTTAGAAAATGGCGCCAACCGTAAAAAATATAAGCAGAGATTTTTTTTCTTCACCCATTCTAGAAGGCAAAGGGAACTATGCCCATACAGCCAAGTCTTCAGAAGATTTTTTTTATTGATATGAAATGAAATTTAATGAGATGAAACGAAATGAAACCTAACTTAACTCATTCAATCAAATCATTAAATCTGATATTGAAACAAATTAGTAGCTCATAAAAACTTCTATGATTTTTTTTAGTAAAAACTTCATGGCTGGTTTTTCTTTTCAATAGACATTATTTTGACAGTTGGGAAAGAAAACGCACGAGTGCGGGAAAGGTAAAAAAAAATCACGAGTGTGTAATAGCCCACATCCCGCATGCTATACGTCCGTGTAATACGCCACTTTTTGAGCAACTGTATTAAAAAAGAATTAACACTAATAGGGTACATAGACGCACAAATAAAACAATGTGGTAGATTACATAATATTTTAAAATGTTATCTCTTATTTAAAACTACCTTTAACCCGCTGCTTCGCGGGCGTTAGAAATTATGCCGATATTACACGGGAAATATAATGTATTCTACGACTCAATTCAGATCTTTGTCTATCTGTACGCCATGTTTCATACGTTATACTAATTTTTTTGACGATGGTACTTAATATATTTCATTTATACGCAAGAGTCTAACCTGGGAGTAAGCACATTTTTTCTGGTATTGCTGCATCACATAAGTGCCACCTTCCGCCATTTTTAGTGTTTATGAAGTGTTCATGAAAATGCTTTGAATATATTGTGTTCATCGTCGTTTTGAACCAATTTTGCCTTCCTGTCGCTGCCATCCATTTTAATTTCGTATCCAGTTCCTTAGAAAACTAAACGAAAACTCACTTCCAAATTGTTTTGATTCCGAGAGGGTTGTTGTAACATTGCCTCGGTTTTCTGTTGTCAAAGGGGTAGGATGAAAATTACTTCGATAGTTTCTTAGATATTTCAGTCACTGATAAACTGGTGAAGAAAAACTATATCGCGATCTATGTGCTCATGTCATATCTTGTATGAAAAGTAGTAATGTATGAGCTCCAATGACAGTTTTCACATGCACAACGACCAGCCAGCGACCGGAGCTCATACATTACTACTTAACCCGGCCTGGCGACCGGACGGCGACCGGGTGCATGTGAAAAGGCACTTAGGAAGTAGGTATAAAATAACAACAATTATTTTACCTACTTAGACGAATTGGAATTTACAATACCTAAGTACCATTAAGTATGTAGGACTACTAAGTCATAGACAATTATCGATAGATTTTTATCATGTGTGCCCCCATCCGTAATTGAGTAGAATTCAAATTATGACAGAAATTTCTAGAGAAGGTACACTTTCATCAATGAAAATTTAACTTTACTAACCAGTAAATAAAGGTGGTTTCACTTTTTCATTTTCGGATTGGTTTCCGTGTTCATGTCATTACAAATTTAATTAAAAATACAATGAAATACGTCTTACCGATGAAATATTACGGCATGATCGGTATATTTTAGTCCCCAGCTTTTAATTTTGCTCTCTAACACAGCACAACAAGGCATTTTAATCAAGTTTTCACCATTTTTTTCTTTACTAGAAGCGAACGGCAACTGAAGTAAACAAAACTGTCACCGACTACGCATAGGCAATACATTGCTAATGTGAGGCACGCGGGCACCGCCCACTTACGACTTCTACTCTTTTTTTATGTTCTGTGGTAGATGCCGTGAGTCGCCCATTGGCTCAATTGGTAGAGCGCTGGCACGTATAGCCAGAGGTTGCGGGTTCGAATCCCGGCATGGGTGAAATTTTTAGCCTCTAAATAGGTTTTCAAACAGAACAAGTTAAATTTTCTGTATAATCGGCGGCAAATTCACCTTTACATACTTTACACGTGCTCTTTACTTGATTGCAATATGGGTGATATTGCAGCATAAATGTAAAGATTGTTCTACTCTTGATATCAACCCTTGTATGTCCCCACTGCTGGGGCACGGGTCTCATCCTGCATCGCAGGGAGGTTAGGTCATACTCCACCACGGGGGCCTAGTCCACGTGATTGTACGGCAATAGCGGGCTTTACTGTCAGTAGTTATCAAGCCGCCCATAAGGCCTTTGATATGGCTTAACGACTGCCATTATATAACAGCCGCCACCAACAGCTTAATCCGCCTTGCGAAAGACGGAAGCACTCGGAAAAAATGCCACTAGCTGTAGTTACGGGACGTTCACCCATCCTGCACCTGACCGCGCCTCTTGTTGCTTAACTCATGCGATTGAATCTAATCACTCGGTTTGATTAGACCACGAGGGCTTTTACTTTTTACTTTCGACTGTATACATAAATTCAAAGTGCAGCGAACTACTTTCCTTTTGTTTTCCAACCCTTTGTACTCGATTGAATGCATAAAGCCACTCCAAGGGCCTCTATAAAGGCCTTGTAAAGGGCGCGGTGATGCAATCGATCAGATGTGACCTTGCGGGCAGTGACCTTTGGATGTAGGTCGGCTGAGGGGGCCGCCCTTCCGCCCTAGGCGGTTAGGGCGAAGTGATAAACGGAGCGACTACTGCGTTTGTACTTGCATTAGCACGATCCCTTTGTATGTCCCCAATGCTGGGACTCTACCTGTATCGCAGGATTCACAGGAAGGTTAGGCCATTTTTTTTTCACCACGACTGGTTACGAGGCTTACTAAAAGTTAAACCAAGCTAGATCCCCTGTTAATTGATTTTCTGATGTGACTGTTCTCGTTCCGAGTTCCGGTCACAACATTGGCAGCGATTTGATACTATCAAGTCATAAATCATAGGTTTACTATGCTCATAAATTGTGTGATTGTCGAAATCAACCCTTTGTATGTCCCCACAGATGGAGCAAGGGTCTCTTCCTGCATCGCAGGAAGGTATTAATACTAAGCACTATTGTATTATTATTATTTTTTAGGTATAATTAAAGAAAGCATTAGTTTAGTTTAGTTTATTTATTTATTTATAGTTTACTTTATTGTACACGAAAAACACAAAAAAAGAAATACAATTAAAGAAAATACATGTACAAAGGCGAGCTTATCTCTGTAAGAGATTTCTTCCAGCAAACCTTGGGGAGTTGTGAAATTCATAAAAAATTGTCTTTATTTAAAATATAAATATTAGATTTGTGTGTGTTTGGTAAGTCTTATTCTTCGTGTGACCCACCGCTAAACATTCGCGGGGTCAGGCAGTATTTGTTTAAATAGTACGAGTAATAGGAAAAGCTGCATTTGCATTTACTTAAAACTGGAGATGGAAATAGAACATTGATTTTAAAAACCTATTTAGAGGCCTAAAATTCCACCCATACCGGGATTAGAACCCGCGACCTCTGGCCATCCGTGCTAGCGCTCTTTCCAACTGAGCTAATGAGCGACTCACCGGCATCAGTGAAATTTCGAACCTCTTTACACTATTCTCTGTATTACGTACAGTTAGTGTTAGTTAGGGTTAGTGCATCAAAAATAAGAATAGTAGAACATTGATTGCAAACGCCGGCGTCCAACTTTGTTGGCTAACTTTTGGCTCGGTACCTTCAGGATTATCGATCCCACTCCCTCATTGAATGAAGCGATTGGATGGCACTCAGATCGCAGGCTTATCAACGGCTTTTACGGAGCAATCGGTGGGGGATGGCCCTCTCTGTCCGAGGAAGATCGTTGGAGATCTGATCGGATGAATGAGGTTAAGTTTTATAGATACCTTATACGGGAGAAAATATGGGTCAGAGGGGTGTTTGAAGGACCTGTCAGCTTTGGTAGCCGGCTGATCCAGTGTTCGGACTATCACTATAGTAAAATCCCTGAAGATATGATATGGACATGGTATGGAATACACACGCCGCCATACACCAGAGCCTGCGGTAAAATAAGTACTTATTCTACTTTATAGCAACGTTCCATTGTATAGTGCGGAATTTTTAACTTTGGAACATCGGATTGGTTGCAAATTCTTGTATTATTCTAATAGAAAAACATAACAAAAACGTAATTTTCCGTGACTACTACCATAATTAGACTATCTAGTAGCCTGTATTTATGGTTAGTAGGCCCATGCCTCTTGCAAAAGGCGGAAGACAGAGGGTGTTTATGTCATGTTTATCAAAGAATATTGAATCTAGTAGGCATGTGAAGCAAAATATTCTAATGACATGCGACATGCAATTTATGTGTGTCTGTGTGTGTGTGCGTGTGTGTGTATGTATGTATGTATGTATGTATGTATGTATGTATGTATGTATGTATGTATGTATGTATGTATGTATGTATGTATGTATGTATGTATGTATGTATGTATGTATGTATGTATGTATGTATGTATGTATGTATGTATGTATGTATGTATGTATGTATGTATGTATGTATGTATGTATGTATGTATGTATGTATGTATGTATGTATGTATGTATGTATGTATGTATGTATGTATGTATGTATGTATGTATGTATGTATGTATGTATGTATGTATGTATGTATGTATGTATGTATGTATGTATGTATGTATGTATGTATGTATGTATGTTTTTGTGGGTGTTTGTGTTTTATGTGTGTGTGTTTTCGCGTGATTGAAGGAGAATAGGAGGTAGAGCAAAAGTGTTGAAAATTCTCTATAGTGTCTATACGGTAAAAGATAGGCCTTGTTCAACTCATGTGCCCTAATAGATATGTTCGTAGGTAGTCGTGCATTCTCCAGAGACTCGTAGTAATAGAGCTACGTGTTGACTAGCTAAAACACTCAGCACTTAGAACTTCTCTAGTGAGAAATATCTCAAGGTGATTTCGAAAGTGCTCATTATGTATTCTTGTGTTATGTTAATTTTCTTGTATAACGGAGGTTTCGTTTCTTTTCTCGATCCACCTTCCAATGCCCGTACCGTGTGTGTTTGTTCACATGGCCTCGTCAAATTGAGTGCTGATAATGAATTAAATTGAACACCATACATTGTATGTACCTGTCTATTTATAGAGTCCAAGACAAAAACACTGCTGGGGATAGGGCTCTTATTCGTCACGACAACAATCTACCCTGCCAATCTCGTCCATCTAGTTAGGACGGGAAGACGGATGATGAACAAAGTCAGTACTCGATCAGAAGGAACCAGAAGGGCAATGGAACCTTAAATTATTATTTCCCTTAATCTGTGTTTGTAAGCGCACCTGGCTTAGTGAAACCGACGGAGTGGAATCAATTACTTGGTTTAAGCAACAATAGGCGCGGTCAGGTGCTGTATGCGCTTCCGCGCTTCGCAAGGCACGTTAAGCCGTTGATGCCGGCTGTCATGTAATGGCAGTCATTAAGTCAGAGGCCTTATGGGCAGCTTGACACTTGACTGACATTAAGGCCCGCCACTTCCTTACAGTCCTCCACCAACCCGGACTTGGTCACCGTGGTGGAGTATGGCCTAACCTTCCTGCAATGCAGGAAAAGACCCTTGCCTCAGCAGTGGGGTCATACAAGAGTTGATATCGAGGAGGGCAATGAAACCTCAGTTATTTTTTTCCTTTAGTCTGTGTTGGTAACGGTGCTTTTCAGTTTTACCTACAGCTTAATGCCTGTTACACTAATGTGATTTTTTGGGCTTCTTAATCAGACTCTAGGGTAAAACATTTACTTCCGCCAACTAAGCTTTGCCTTCGTTAACTCTAGAAAAAGGCACACATTGCTGATTCGGCTTCGAATTAACAATGTGTGCCTTTTTGTAGAGTTACCTAAATTTGGTTTGAATTTCGTCTTAGATCTCTTAAAACGATCTAACAGGATGGTTGGATTAAATTATGCTAGAAGGCATTAGGTCAGAATAAATACTTAATTTTTTAACACTCAAACAATTATTTTGTACTTCACACATTTAAAAACCTATTTCACACATTTATTTTTATTAGTTACATTTTAGTTTACTTATTACTTTTCCTTAATTTAGTATTAGTTAATATTCGCTTGTAATTGATATTCTGTTAAATAAACATATAGTTGATTTCACACTGAAAAAATAAACTTCACGCAACAAATAAATCGACAAAAAAAGGAGTACTTCGCATTTCGTAAACTTTAGACAATGACAGTATATCAAACCATACGTTACTTACATACGTGGTTTCTAATCAGTGCAATCAAAGCTTTACATGCTGTCGTCTATAATACTACAATAAATTCTTCTCAAAGCAAATTCACAAAACTTATCGTTTGGTGATCCGATTTTAAGCATGCAATTCTTCCAAGGTGAAAGAGGAAATCTCAACTTTTTTAAGCATGAGTGGCAGCTGCTCTATGCACTGGCCACCTCACCCTTGCAGGCCATCCTACTTAAAGCGCGGCACTAAATTCCGGCATCAAGCTGGCAGTAACTCAGCCGAGTGATTGGCCGCGTGCCACGGTGCAGTGCCGGTGCAGCGGGCGAGGTCGGCGCATTCTGTCGGGCTGGCGTTTAATAAACGGGATGCTGATTTAAAAAAAAGGTTTTTTTTTTCTAAAAGTTCGTAAAATAGTTTTTTCTTAAGCATGCGCGGAAATATTATCATTAATTTTGAATAGAGAACACGCGAAGAAAAACCAAAATCACTTCCCGGCGCATTCTTTGAATTTGGAACGAAGAGCGCACCGACAGTCTTGTATGAATGTGCATGTTTGTGATGTCTTTAAATGTTTTCCAGAGCACAGGGTTTCCTAGTTTTGGACCGCCCTAGAGTCTAATACTTACATAGTTTTTCAATAGAATGATGTAAGCATGACAATGGCTATTATTTGCCTCAATTTGGTAGTCTATAAAGTAATAGCAGTACAATGTCATTCCAGGGGTGTAACCCGCGCAAAATTAAATAGGCATCTCTCACGAAAAAGATCGAATCGCGCGCAGGCGCCGAGTTAAGTAGCACGTGTTATACTATTGCAATGAGATTTATTATCAGGCTATCGATTGTGTGAATGAAACAACCATTACTGAACTAATA
Source organism: Yponomeuta sedellus (assembly GCA_934045075.1). Classification (NCBI taxonomy): domain Eukaryota; kingdom Metazoa; phylum Arthropoda; class Insecta; order Lepidoptera; family Yponomeutidae; genus Yponomeuta; species Yponomeuta sedellus. The sequence continues at coordinate 2,517,962 of OW203734.1, read as the reverse complement.
TGACTCTATGGAACAACTATGCATTTTAGAGACTTACCTCCCTGGACCAGTGGTTGTTTTGTTCGGAATTTATTACAGCTAAGACAGTGTTATGCCCAATTTACATTAGCTTTATTTTCATGCTTTATATAGAGGTAAAATATAATAGAGACGCCATAAGCACGTCAGTAAGGGGATAGGTTGTTTTGAGGTTTCCGTTCGAATAATATAAAGGCACAGACCTTCTCTCTGAGAGTAAGAGTACGGGCTTTATTACAACGCGCACTGCTGTGTGGTGTCGGCCTAGAGAATAGCACTAACTCAATTCTTCCCGCGGTTGTCGTAAAAGGCGATTAAGGGACACCAACCGGGGGGTGGGCAGCAGCGCCCCCTGCAGTACAATTGCACCGAACTGCGATCCCAACCCGCATGCCCAGCGTGGGGATTGTGGGCATTACCTCCTATGATAGCACAACGTGGCGCTCTTTAGGGGAGGGCTATGTCCAGTAGTGGACTAGTATAGCCTGACGACGACGACAACGCGCACCTACCGCAGACACTCCAAAAAAATGCTATCCCTTACGGATGTGCAATTTTGGCATCTCTATTCTATTCTATCTCTATGTAAAGCATAAGCATGAAAATAAAGCAAATGTAAGTAAGGCTTTAGATAGGCACCGACTACCCGTCTCTAATTTCCTTCAGCAACTTTCCGTCGTAAGGTTGTCTGGAAGAAATTGCTTTTAGCAATAAGGCCGCCAATTGTACTTTGTATCTTTACATGTTTTATAATATGTGCTCTGGTGTACAATAAAGAATATTCTTATCTTATAGATAAAAAAATAGAATATTTTTTATTGTAAACAGAAATTACACATTTCACGTGTTAGCACATTGTTTTAGAACGATAAATAACAGTTGTACATAAATCTGATCCCTAAAACCCACAACGGTTAATTACGCTCAAGTACGATGAAAACTCAGCAATTCAACGTTACAAAATGAAGGAATAACGAGGCAGATATTTCGTCGCTCGTGGTACAAAATAACGAGTCGCAAAAGGCTTTCGTGGTGTGAATTTTCGCCTGTTACATGGCATCTCCACGCGGTGAATTGGAGTTCTAGTTCGAGCTGAGGTTTTCTATATTTCTTCTTCTTCGGGCTATATTAATCCACTGCTGGACAAAGCCCTCCCCTAATGAGCGCCATAGCGCATTCTATATTTATTTTATTTTAATAATAAAATAATGTTACTTATAATTTCCGGCAGTGTTAATCCATGTCAGAGGCCTTAAGGGCGGCTTGATAACTTCTGACAGTAAGGCCCGCCACTGTCTTACAATCCTCCACCACATTGGCCCCCGTGGTGGAGTATGGCCTAACGATGCAGGAAGAGACCCGTGTCCTAGCAGTGGGGACATACAAGGGTTGAACGTATAACGTAGAACGAATCATATAACGAACGGAAACTCCTTTAAGTATCTACTCTCTATAACATGTTATATTAAAATGATAAGTTTAGTCTATCCGATAAAGGGTGGTACGCTCAGCTAATACTGCAGCGTACACCGTGTAAACCTAGGTAAGGATGATGATGTTGTATGGAAGAAATTGCTCTAAGCTATAAGGCCGCCAATTGTACAGTATCTTTGTAATTATTTTTTGTTTGTTTTTTCCTGGTGTACAATAAAGAATATTCTTATTTTAGTTAGAATATTTTCGGGGCTTAATCGCGTAGTAATTTATTGCTATTTTACCTCGACGTTTCGACTACGTTACAGTCATCGTGGTCACGAGAAGACTGATGGCTGGCACCCGTTCGCATCTTCGGCTGATGAGGTTTCAGACTACCCTCAATCAGCTATCACAAAGCACTATTAGGGTTGCGACACACTACACTGACAATGTCGGACGATAAGATAATATTCTTATCTTATCATAATGATGATGATTTTTATGGTGGTGATAATGTTAGGATACAGTTTTTTTTAATATTGGTGGCGAGGACAGAAAACTGGACTGAATTGGGGGAGGCCTTTGCCCAACATTGGGACACAAACATAGAAGCTACGAAAAATAAATATACCGATTGGATACTATTTGGTCGCAGCTTCTGTAAGAGTTTCCCAACTGTGGAACTTTTAGCACGGCTCCAAATGTACAACCAATTTGTGATTCAGAGTTTATAATGGAAATATTCGGGACCCGCAGAAACGTTCACTACGAAGTTTCCATAACAGTGATGTAATGCCGAGTGTAAATAAGTAGTTGCGAAGTAACGGTCTTGTAAAAACACGATTCCTGTAATATACACCTCAGAGACAGTTTAAATTATCGGGTTCCCTACATCATTCCGAAAATTCTTTGTTAGAAATACGTTTTATCGGCGAATGATACATCTAAAGATTGATTGTGCGACGCTTTTTTTACCCGAAGCTTTTGTTGTTCGATGCCTTGCTGCTTCGAAAACGTTTTGCCAATGCCTTGTTACTTTGAAAAATGTTACGTTACATTATCGATTTATGTCTTATCAGTGCTTCGTTGCTTCAAAAAAACCGTATTACGATTACGACAGACTTACGCTCTCCCCTTTACTGCCTTTTTTTTAACTTCCCTTTTGTTTTAACTGGCTGTGTGAAGTGTTTTAAGAAATCGTGTTTGATTATATTTTATTATATTAAAAACATATTTAGAGGCTAAAATTCCATCAATGCCGGGCTTCGAATTACTGATGCAATTTACTTCAGCCAGAGGTCGCTGCCTGTACGTAATACAGAGAATGTTGTAAAGAAGTTCTCTGAGAATTTCACTGATGCCGGTGAGTCACCCGTTAGCTCAGTTGCAAAGAGCGCTGGCACGGATAGCCAGAGATCACGGATTCGAATCCCGGCATGGGTGGAATTTTTAGCCTCTAAATAGGTTTTTAAAATTGTTGTTAGCACGGGTTAGTGCATTAAAAAGAATATAATATATTATTATATTTTATTCCAGATAAATCAAAATCCATATTAACAATAACACATTATGAAAGGTGATAATAAAATATTGTATGGAATCAGGCGTTACTTTGCAGAAATCCATAATAGCATTAAAAAGTGAAAATTACTTTGCTAAATTCTGCCAACAATCCCACAAGCACCATGCGGTTAGTTAATGCACCGCCCTCCCTCCCACTTTTTCAAGCAAGTTCGTGTCTTGCTTCTGTTTAAATAAATGTGCAAGCTATAGCTTCTGCATCGGCACATCAAGCCGCCGTGGGCGAAAACTCCTACACGTTTGGCTCGAACATGGGGTCAGGTGCAAGATATCGACAGTAAACTTACAGTGACCAACTAGGGGAGCACAAGGTTGACACAAAAGTTTTATCCCACTATCGGATAGCGGCATCTCGCTTTACGCGGTGAAATAAAGCAAGATGGCGCTTGCCAATCTTATTCTTCAGGCTATATAAGTCCACTGCTGGACACAGCCCTCCCCTAATGAGCGCCATAGCGCCCTGTCTTCAGCTTGCCGCATCCAGCATCTGCCTGCAGTTTTTCGCAGATCGTCATCCCACCTGGTCGGAGGGCGTCCTACACTACGTTTGCCGAGTTGCGGTCTCCACTCAAGAACACGTCTACTCCAACGGTTGTCGGTTCGGCTTGCCAATAATGAGTTAAAACTTTATCGTGACGTTGTGTTCCCATAGCAGTAGGTATATTAGTCCTATCCACAGAACATAAAAAGGGTCCTGTCAATAATACCGCACAAGTCCCCGGCTGGTGACAGAAAAAGAACCCAAACCCAGGTCTTGGATGTTTACAATGTTTACATGTTTGTGATGTCGCTGTTCCTGGTTCCCACAACACAGGGCTGGCATACTATAATTTCACAAAAGTATAACTTAGAGAACAGAATCAGTGGAAAGTGCGGGCATGCCTGGCTGCCCTTTCCAATGACTTTGTTAAGTCTGACTCTGAATGAGTTTCTATTGCGTCAGACGCAACAAAGTTGACTCTGGAAGTCGAACGTGAGTCTCTCGCTCCCGACTCCATTGTTCTACCCACTGGGCTACCTTTACCTTTACCCAATAAATTAGGTGCAGTTAAAATAGTCCGTAGTAAACGCAAACCACAGATTACTTAAGCAGCCCCTGAGGAGTGCTTAAGATAGATGGTTCCCCATCTTTTTTATAAATAAGACCAAAGTTTTTAAAAACCTATTTTGAGGCTAAAAATTCCACACGTGCCGGGACTCGAACCCGCAACCTCTGGCTAACCGTGCCAGCGCTCTCTTAACTGAGCGACTCACCGGCATCAGTAAAATTTCGAAGCTCTTTACAATATCTGTATTACGTACAGCGTGAGTCGCCCATTAGCTCAGTTGGGAGAGTGTTGGCACGGTTAGCCAGAGGTCACGGGTTCGAGTCCTGGCATGGGTGGAATTTTTAACCTCTAAATAGGTTTTTAAAATTATCCTTACCACGGGTTAGTGCATTAAAAAAAAAAAATAAAGACCGAAGGTATTTAAGTAGACTTAATTTGACCGTCGAATGCCCGACAATTTTGGGCGTCGGAGCGGGACGGGCCGTTAAAATTCCGCTCCGGAATGCGAACTATCCTGTCCCATTAGCAGCTGAACGAGTGCCGCGGCACCATATTAGCGGCCCGGTATGAACTGCTCGAACTCCACCGAGCGGATTGTTCTGAAGAAAGTTCTGCTCATTTATTAATTGAACTAATAGCGTGTTTGTCGCATGGCTGGATGAGAGAACGCTGCGGCTGAATAATGCAAGACATAAAAAAGAGATTATAAAAGAAGGAAGAGGAAAAGAAAATCAGAAAAAGCGAAAGAAAAAGAAAAAAAAGGAAGAAGAAAAAGAGCGGGTGCTAGAATAGGAAGGAAGGATAGAGGGAGAGAAAACATCAGGGCCTCGTTGCTGTCATCTGGTAGATCCTTAAACATTGTTTTGCCATAATAATTAGCCTCCGAGATGAAATAAATATTGCCAGAAAGATATCTTCAATTTAAAAAAAATCATCAATGAATTGTGGAGTTCATGCATTAGAAATGAGGTACTTGAGAAGTATGTGTAGTGTTACTTTGAATGACAGTATACGCAATAGTCTGATTAGAGAACGTTGTGGACTGAAAGAGGATGTAGTGACTAGAATTGTGAAAGGAATGTTGCGTTGGTTTGGACATGTGGAGATGATGAAGGAAGAAAGATTGACGTAACAAATATATATTGCGAATGTGAGTGGAAGGGTTGGTAAGGGTCGTCCCAGGCGGACATAAATCGACCAAATAGGGGATGTATTAGCAAAGAGAAAGAAAAAAATTACCCGGAAACGGCGTGCGTGCATGCAACGACTTATGAAGTTGATGAAGCGAAGGTGATCTGTCAGGATCGTGGCAAGTGGCAGTCCGTCTCTGCCTACCCCTCTGGGATACAGCCGTGAGGTTATGTATGTATGTAATTGTCAAGTATGGGCGTAATTACCACGCGTACCCACCGTCGATTGGCGGTTTCAAGCAATAAGGCATGTGACCACCTCAGACGCTCAGGGTTTCTCACGACGTTTTCCTCCACAGTGGTATTGCTACTCCATGAAAGTACTGTAACGTAAAACAAAGTTATTGGTACATGCCGGGATTCGAACCCACGAGCTCCCGATTGAGAAGCCGGCGTTCTACAGCACCGTTAGTAACTTAGGTGCATGGTGCTACGGTAACCGGACAATAGCATCACATACACGTCAGCCTCCATCGGAAATCGAACCCGCCATTTTTATTTTAGTAAACAAACGAGTTAAAGGAAGTTTAGGCTCCAGTCTTATTATACATTGGGAAAATAAACATATTATTCTTTGTGTCGTAGATAAATAAATAGAGATAGAGAACACTATTGCACAGCCAGTTTTTTTTTTATTGTGTTGTGTCGTGTCGTGTCGTGTCGCATTGTATTAAGAGACCAGTACCCCAGCAGTGGGGACATAAAAGGGTTGATAGTCTGTTAAGTGTTGAATGTCGGAATATACCTCGGCTACTATCGTATGGAATCGGATATATTCGTGTAATAGAAATATCGGAACTAATATGACACTTAATTTCTAAATCAGAACTCGATCATCAGTACGGTACAGTACTTCAAAACGGCGAAAATTGAAATTGAAAAAAAAACTGAAGCCTACGCTGGAGCCCAGGTATGTTCTAAAAATTTACACACTATACCAATGAGTTGTGGATTGAGAAAATAAATATTTTTATGTGGTATTGCTGTGTATCGTATGCTGTTGTGTTCTAGCTGTTAACAATTTATTAACAGCTAGACGAACGAGGCTGTCAAATGTTCCTCTGTTCCTAGACCCTCACATCAAATAACTGTAAATTCTACATTTAAAGCTGTTACAGGCGCGTCTACCTATAAATATCGACAACGTAATAAGTGTCAACGTAAAAAGCGGTGGTAGCTCAGTGGGTAGAACCATGGACTGGCAAGCGAGAGCCCCAGGTTCGATCCCGAGTGCGGGCATGTACCAATGACTTTGTTTAATTTCAAAGTTACGTACATTTGCGAATTTGTAGTCGCAATACCACACGCTAACAGTGAAGGAAAACATCGTTAGGAAACCCGCGGCTTGGTTGGCTCCGCACGTATTGACTAGTCTTTCCTGTGGGCTAGGCCGACTAAGCTGTCAGGATGGTATAGGTGCTGGGCAAGCCTACACCATCTATATGAGAAGTCCGATATTAAGGGGTTGAAACACAATAAATAAGAAGACACCACACTTCTGGTCTCAACAATTTATTCCGACAGGGTCGCCGGCGCCTACCCTCCATAAGCTATTTTAAACTTAATCACAAATACCTTACACTATAAAACCATGTCCCAGGCACTACAGCGTCGGAGTGGTCCCTTCACCCATCTAGTGTGAGTGAAGATACCACTGGATGCTGTATAAATCATCTCATTAAGTAGATGCAAAAAGGCCAATAAGTGTCATAATGAACTGTTCTGGCACAAATTACTTTGACTTTTTGCTCGGAGCCCGAAAGCTATTAATCATTTATCCGAAGGCCTGACCTTTGCAAATATCTTTAGCACATTTCTGGCGACGCAGTTTTTTCTCCTAATGACCGAGAACAAGGGTTGGCCCTATATAAACGAGTAGTTAGAAAATGTTTAAATGAAGCATGAAACATGACTTCAATAATTATTTTGCTTAAAGAGGATTATGAGGGGCTCTGACTTCCTTGAAGTTGGTTTTATTGTTTTAATGCGAAATCAACCCTTGTATGTCCCCACTGCTGGGTCACGGGTCTCTTCCTGTATCGCAGAAAGTTTAGCTCATACTCCACCACGGGGGCCAAGACCGGGTTGGTGGAGGAATGTAAGACAGTAGCGGGCCTTACTGTCAGAAGTTATCAAGCCGCCCATAAGGCCTCTGACATGACTTAACAACTGCCATTACATAACAGCCAGCACCATCTGCTTTACGGGCCTTGCCAAGCATGGAAGCGCTTCTTGTCGAATTTTTTTAATAACTAGTTTTATTTAACAATACAGCTGTCATGTAATGGCAGTCGTTAAGCCGTATCAGAGGCCTTATGGGTTGCTTGTTAAAAATAAGGCCCGCCACTGTTTTACCGTCGTTCATCAACCCGGACTTCGCCCGCGCGGTGGAGTATAGCGCTACTTCCTGTGATGCAGGAAGAGACCCGTGCCCCAGGTGTTCTGTGGCCCCAGCAGTGGGGACAAACAAAGGGTTAAATCAACAACTTTTTAACATCTTTCGATCTACTAAACGAGTTTGATAAGACTTACCCTCAAACATTTTCTAAAGGAGTTTTATATCAAACACTGACGCCAGATAAACATATTTTTAAATTATTTAACGTGAAGAAAAAGAAGTGAGGTTGCAGTCGAAATGCCAATCTCTAAGCGGCGAAGGAAAACGTTGTGAGGAAACCTAAATATTAAGTGTCCAAATACCTCAGCGCTTAACATTGCCCATCCGCAGTGGGGGCGCGTAGTAATTAAGCCCATACTCTCTCTCTGTGAGAAGGCCTGTGCCCTGCAGTGGGACGATTATAGACTACTTAAAAAAGCGTAATAAATCCGTCGCTTTATGTTGTCAAACCTTTAACAATTATGCTATTTTTATTTTTAATGCACTAACCCACTGTACTGGCACAGATAGCCAGAGGTCGCGGGTTCGAATCCCGGCATGGGTGGAATTTTTAGCCTCTAAATAGGTTTTTAAAACCTTTAACAAGCTATTTTCACGACCAGTGAGCCAATTATTACTTCATTCGAAAATAAGTCGTATACGACTCTATAACTAAATAAATAATAAATAAATATTCATGGACATATTACACAGATCTCGTTAGCCCTATACTAAGTACAACTAAATGACTTGTGTTATAGGTGCTAACTCGACGATAGATTTAATACAATAAATACATGTCTATGGTTTATGACTTGGAATTCTACGCAAAAAGTCAAGCGAGAGCCAAAATCTGTATTCTGAACGCCATGCTATATTGAATTCGAATGAGAAAATAAACGTCAAATGACTCTGTCGAGTTATCTTATCTTATATTATTTTTATGCGTCAAATGTCTAAGCCTTCGAATATTTTGCGTGTACGATTTCAGTTCGCACGGGCGAGAATCGGCCCTCTGATGCCTCCGTTCTTGCCACGGCCAACGGAATCAATAATTCAGTAAACCACCCCCGAAAAGCACCTGCGAGTATTTAATATTGACAATCAATATTGTCACACGACTTCGCCTCTATAATAATGATAATAATAACTTCTACACAACCCAATGTAGAAGTTATTATTATCATTATTATTATCATTATCAAGTTATTATTATCAGGACAAGAGTGTCCTGATCCCAAAGTAGGATATCTTTATAAATAATAAAACTATTTGTGATTTGTACTGTTTTGTTTATTTTATATTTATATCTAGCTGACCCAGCGAACTTCGTAGCGCCAAACAGTCGATTCATAATTAATTATTTTTTTCTCTCCGTAAGAACCATCCTCGTACTTCAAGGAATATTCTGAAGAAATGAATTAGCGAAATCGGTTCAGCTGCTCTCGAGATTTGCGCTTACCAACCAACACATGATGTACCAATTTTCGTGCAAATAAACAATTTCATTTCATTTCACATTCAGCGATTCATTTTTATATTATAGATAAAAAAAGAAAACTAGATAAAAACGGAATAAGCAGGTAAAAATAGTCAGGTCTAGTGAAGATATAAAGTAGTAGTGATGAAAATGAGGGAAATCCCGAAAATGTGTGACATAATTTAAAATTAAAACTTTTTTAATACGGATTTATGCTCGTTTATTACATTTTATTGGGAACCAGTGCCTAAGTGCATGAGACACCCTTGCTAGAAGTGTGACTGTAGAGTTAAAAAAAATAATTTCAATTAATAATCAGTATTTTTAAGTTTATGTAAAGTAATTAGTTTATAAATTTCATTTTAATTTCAATTACTAATAATCAATATTGTTGACTTCATATAAAAATAATTGGTTTGCCTATTTTGGAACGTAACTTCATAATTAACTTTTGTAATTTTTGCCGAGGGTAGTAAACTAACCGTTAATGCTTTCTAAGACGCCCGTCAACATCAGTCATCCGGGACCACGGCACCTGAAAAAGTGCCGAAACGCCGGAAAATTGTAAAAATGTAATAAACGAGCATAAATCCGTATTAAAACAGTTTTAATTATGTCTACTGCTCGTGTTAACCTTAGAAAATACTATAATTTTAAATATTTGGAAATGATAGATAGAAAAAGAAATATAAAAAATGGTGTAAAGAGGTCTGCACCGTTACACCCTGAACTATAAAACACAAACATGGATATACACTAAAAATTAAGCCAAATGTGCGGCGGCGCCCAGTGAGTATCGAACCCAAGATCTCCGGCACGGTAGTCAGACGTGATACCGCTAGACCAGCGAAACAGTTACTCCTGTTCAAAACTAAAAGTAGCAGGGGTTCCACTTGCGGCTTCCTACATCTTTGGAGACAAAGACAAACCGAGAAAAAGTAGTAGAGAAGGAAAGAGATAGACGTTTTTCTATCAAAACATAGAAAAGGACAGAACATTCTCGTACATGAGCAGTACAGAACAGAAAAGAAAATATTTATCTTCATAGGTTCGTCCTGCCTATCCTGATGAAGGTCACGGTACTTGATTAATAATAATTAACAATATTATAAAAATAACAAGCAATAACAAATATTAAATATGTACCTAATACATGGTGGAGTATGGCCTAATCTTCCTGCGATGCAGGAAGAGACCCGTGCCCCAGCAGTGGGGACATAGAAGAGTTGATATCGATATATCATACATAAATAAAATAAATAAATATTCACGGACATAATCCGTAAATAAATATTCACGGACATAATTCCTAGTTTGACCCGGCCGGGGATCGAACCCGAGACCTTCCGTTTTACAGTCAGCGTGCTTAACCGCTGGCCACCGAGGCCGACAAAAATACTTACAATAACAATTATTGGCCATGCCCAAAACTGGAATACGCCGAAAGAGGGTTGTCACGATCGTGGCAAGTGGCAACACCATCTCTCTGCCTACCCGGAAAGAAAACTAATAATAATAAATTACGCTACCACGAGGATCTCAACCTCTGCAGGCACCCCTTATTTTATAATGGCCTACATTTGAACAGACTAAGTTATTATGACTGCATTCAACCGAAATAAACAACCCGCGTCGCCGACGAACTGCCGCACTACAGGGTTTGAAATGGGTTTTTTATTCGCTAAATAAAACTGAAGTATTTGCAGGTGTTCGGATCAACGCTTGGTTCGATATCAACCCTTGTGTGTTCCTACTGCTGGGGCTCTGATCTCTTCCTGCATCCCCGGAAGGTTAGGCCATTTTATTAAATAAAAATATTAAAACCGACTTCAACAAAGGCGGAGTCCTTGATAATCCGCGTAAAGCAGAATAAAAAATATTTTAGTCCGTTAAACATTTCTTAATTACTCGTTTATATAGGGCTAACCTTTGCCCTGGATCATTATATAGATAATATAGTAATCTATAGATATGAACCCTTGGTATGTCCCCGCTGCTAGGGCACGGGTCTCTTCCTACGTTGCAGGAAAGTTAGGCCATACAACACCATGGGGACCAAGTCCGGGTTAGTGGAGGATTGTAAGACAGTGGCGGGCTTTACTGTCAGAAGTTATCAAGCCGCCAATAAGGCCTCTGACATGGCTTAACGACTGCCATTATATGATAGCCGGCACCAACGGCTTAGCGTGCCTTGCGAAGCACGGAAGCGCTCGGAAAAATGCCACTAGCGGTAGTCACGGGACGCTCACCTATCCTGTACCTAACCGCGCCTGTTATAGCTTAACCAAGTGATTGATTCCAATGACTCGGTTCGCCTAGGACACGAGCGCTTCTGGGGTGCGCAAGGGTTGGAATGAAAAATAACCGTTGTGGAGTATGGCCTAACCTTCCTGCGATGCAGGAAGAAACCCGTGCCCCAGCAGTGGAGACATACAAGGGTTGGCAACGATCCCAACCCTCAAAATGTGAATCAGCTGTTTTTGTAATTAGCTACTATTCAATTTCACCCGTACCATTGTTCAAACGCCTCATTCAAAAACAAGGGTTAACATAACTTACCTCATAATTACCTCACACTGAGGTAACATATTACATCACGAAACAAGTTTACGGTACCCCCAGAGCTACACCCTGAACCAATTGAGTGTTACTCAAACGGTAAACAAACTATTATTACTATATATGTTAACTCTTATTTTACGGACGAAACCAAAGAAAAATAAACCAATAATTTTAGGATCCTTGGAAAGATTCATTATCATTATTATCTGCCCACCGCTGCTCACTGCTGGGTATAAGATTAAAAGATTATCATGTTTTAAATCACCTACTACTCACATACGTACTCTAGAGTTGTTCATCGGTGGTTTTATTTATAATATGGCAATGTATTTATTGCGCCTCCTGCAGTACAATTCCACCAAACTGCGATCCCCAACCCAAATGGGACGGCGGCGACTATCAACGACCAGCGGTATAGCACGCTGACTGTAAAACCGAAGGTCTCGGGTTCGATCCCCGGCCGGGTAAAACTAGGAAACGAATTTTTCGTGTTTGTCTCGGGTCTTAGATGTTATCTATGTATTTATTGTATTAAATTCATCGTCGAGTTAACACCTATAACACAAGTCATTTAGTTGTACTTAGTATAGGGCTAACAAAATCTGTGTAATATGTCCATGAATATTTATTAAAAAAAATATATATATAAATGCCGAGCGTGGGGATTATGGGCATTAACCCCCAATGATTGCACTTCCTTGAGCTATGGCGCTCATAAGGGGAGGGCTATGTCCAGCAGTGGACTAATATAGCCTGAAGAAGAAGAAAGTATATATTACATCACTGGCCCAGTTCTCTCAGAGAGAAGTATGGGCTTAATGATAACGTGTGACGGGATTGGCAAGATTTCAAGCGCTGAGGCATGCGGTCACCTCAGGCACTCTGGTTACCTCACCTCAAAAACTTTGAAATTAAATGTCGTTTTTTAACTGACTTCAACGGAACCGAAAAACGGGAACGGAGAGCGGAACTCTTCAATTAATGGGGCCCATTCTTTAGTTATATGTTGTGAAGTGACGTACATTTGTGAACGCAATACTACTCGCTAATGGTGCAGGAAAACTCCGAGGTTTTCAAGCATCTCAGCGCTTGAAATTGCCAATCCGCGGCGGTCACTTGTGATACTCTCTCACAGGCCTGTAACCTGTAGTGAGACATTGTTAAGCTACATAAAATAATATACTTACCTACTTACTAATAATATTGGATTTTTTATAGTTTTTCAAAAATGTCATTTAATGACACTCACTTATGTATGGTAGCGAGACTTGGGTGTGGCAAAAGAAGCAAGAAAGTAGAATTAATGCAGTTGAAATGAGGTCCTTGAGAAGTATGTGTAGTGTTACTTTGAATGACAGGATACGCAATAGTCTGATTAGAGGACGTTGTGGACTGAAAGAGGATTAAAATTGAGAAAGGAATGTTGCGTTGGTTTGGGACATGTGGAGAGGATGAAGGAAGAAAGATTGACGAAACAAATATATATTGCGAATGTGAGTAGAAAGGCTGGTAAGGGACGTCCCAGGTGGACATACATCGACCAAATAGGGGATGCACTAGCAAAGGGAAAGATAAAAAGTACCCGGAACCGGTGTGCGTGCATGCAACGACTTATGAACGTTGATGAAGCGAAGGTGATCTGTCAGGAGCGTGGCAAGTGGCAGTCCCTGGTCTCTGCCTACCCCTCTGGGATACAGGCGTGAGGTTATGTATGTATGCTATTTAATAAGCCGTTTTCAGCAATGTCTAGATGGCGCTGGCAGGCGTGGCCATAGAAGTTCCGGAATACGGCTGCCAAAATTTATCGGTGCTAAGCAAAAGTTAAAAGAATTATCCCTGTACTTGTATGTGCGCGCCGCATGAAGTGCTTTTGGAATTTGTGTTGAAAACGGCTCATTGTTGATCATTTAAAAATATACGAAAAAACAAGTGCGATTTTGAAGCTGAATTTACTTATTTATGACAAAGTTACGACAAATCCCAGATGAGTGGTATCGTAGCATCCATCCGTCATTCAACCTATTACGCTATAACAGTGTACAATGGTTTATTTACGTTCGTGGAACAATTTTCTAATACACGGTATAGATGGTTATCTGTGGCGCGTAGGAACGGGGCAAATTACTGTATTTGGGGAATAAGGTCAGAGTTCACGGGGTGTTAGGTGGCTACTCTGAACAGCGTCACTGAAGGTTATTAATGGAACTCTTATCACTTTAATTAGTACCTAAGGGTTTGGCACATTTCGGAGTCCTAAAATGTTAGAGTAACTAACAATATCATCATCATCAACCCATCATGTTCCCACCGAAGGGCACGTGTCTCATCCCTGAGGAAGGTATAGGCTATACTCTACCTCGAGGGCCAAGTCTGGTTTAGTGGAATAACTAACGATATGACAACAACTATAGCAACATAATAATATAACAACTTTGCAATTCATCAAGTAAACATTTTGTTTTTATAATGAATAGAAATAATTGTTTTCTTTTGATTATGGGTCGTGCAAATAATGAGCACTTAAATACGATTAATCGGCAAAAACTACAATACAATGCCGAGTCACAAGCAAAATCTGCTGCAACTCATTCTACAAGGCAAAATTTACCACTGATACGGCATAATACAGTGGCTAGCATAGCATAATGCAGTGGCTAGCATAGCATAATGCAGTGGCTAGCACAGTATCTTCTTCTTCTTTTTCAGGCTATATTAGTCCACTGCTGGACATAGCCCTCCCCTAATGAAAGCCATAGCGCCCTGTGTTTAGCTTGCCGCATCCAGCATCTGCCGGCAGTTTTTGTTTTTAGCATAGTATATTGACATTCAACTAGCAGAATATGAATTCCTCACGTCAAAATAGATAATTGACTTCTGATTTCAGAGAGCAAAGTCGGTTCTCTGCAGCGGAACGTTTTGCTTACGCTACTGCGTCGTTTTATAATAGGCCCGACCCCAAGTAGCCGCCAGTCTGAATGCGGCTCCTCCGCCCATTTCGCGGCTCCAATATTGATACGAGCCAGCGGCACGCGATCTGCGAATAAACCCAGCTGACTCGCTTTATGCGGCATTGTACTACTAGAGATGTGCGATCACTGAGAACTAGAGATGGGAAGTGTCGTCAGGTAACCAACGAGAACCAACGATAAATATATATATATATATATATATATATATATATATATATATATATATATATATATATATATATATATATATATAATTTTTTTTTAACCATCTCGTTGGTTACCTGACGACACTTCCCATCTCTAACTCTCAGTGATCGCACATCTCTAGTTACTTAAGTTACTATTGGCTAGAATAAGCGTGTGTAGTACGACAACACCAGTACGCAAGATAATGTAGCTCAGAGAGATAGAGTACAGTGGGAAAAATAAATAATTTAATGCACAGAAAAAAGGCACGAACCCAGAGTCTGTGGAAACAGAAGTATTATATAAAAAAAAAACCAACGAGATGGTCCGTCACGTCAAAGTGGCCGTAACCATTGTACTACTAAAGATGTACGTTCACCGAGCGCTAGAGATGGGAAGTGTCGTCAGGTGGCCAACGGGATGGTCCGTCACGTCAAAGTGGCAGGAAAAAACAATCCGCGATGGACTCGGTTTATGCGGCAACCACTGTACTACTAGAGATGTACGATCACCTAGAGCTAGAAATGGGAAGTGTGATCAGGCGACCTAGGTGATGGTCTGTCACGTCAAAGTGGCACGGAAAGACGACCTGCGAATAAAACCAGAGGACTCACGTAATACGGAAATCACTGTGCTAATAGAGATGTGCGATCACGAAGAGTTAGAGATGGAAAGTGTGAGCAGGCGAACGACGAGATGGGCTGTCACGTCAAAGTGGCAGGAAAAGACCAACCGCTAATAAGCCCAGCTGAGTCGTTGTATGCGGCAACCACTGTACTACTAGAGATTTACGTTCACCGAGAGCTACAGACGACGGGAACTGTCGACAGGTGACCAACGAGATGGTCTGTCAGGTCAAAGTGGCGGGAAAAAGCCCAGCTGACTCGCTTTATGCGGCGAATTATATGCGTATTTAGTAAATGAGTGATTTTCTCAAGCATGATATTTAGGCGGCGCGGCTGAAAATCATACCTTTAACTAAACGTACAGTAAAGTTATTTTTTTTTAAGACAGAAGGCGTACTTATATTCATCAAGCCGTCAATATTTTAGTAGATAAAATTTTGGTAGTGAAAAAAAAAATTATCATTTAGCATAATTCTAAATTTGGTGGGGCGTCCACAATCTGTTTTTCTGGGGATGACTACTGCTTAAACGAAACCACACTAGTTTACTAGAAATTACTAATTTTATTTATATTCTGTATTAGTTTTTCAATCTAATGACAGTTTTACTTTTATATTTAGGCCAATACTTTATACTAGAGAAAATCGAAAATGACTGTCCGCGCAAAATTTTAAATTTTGGTGGGAATTATGTAATCATTATGTGGCTCGTATAGAATAAACCTAGATGGACGAAGGTACCAACGTTCACTTCGTTTAGTCAGGCACCTACGCGCAGCATTGATAAACATGTGCCATCCTGTTGTGATTTCTCGCCAAAAACGTAAGTAAAGTCTTTTCGTAGTAATCGGACAAAAAACCTGCAATTTTGGTGTAATATTTTAAAAACGTTTTCTGACTAAGTCGGTGTTGTAATTTAAATTTATACGAAAAAGGTTTGGTATGCTTTCAAAATTATGCATATATATATAGTGTATTTTTAGAAGATTTTTTTTAAATAAACATATTCAACAAGATTCTAATTTTGGTGGCGCAATTTTGGTGGTTTTGGTGGTACTTTACCAATCACCAAAATTGCTTAGTTACACCAAAATTAGTTTTTGAATTACGTACTTCAAAGACAAACGAAAACAGAACCATAATAAGATGAATCGATTTGGAAGTACAGTATATTAAGTTTCTTACCTGTGGAACACCAAGGTTTATACATACGAGTAGCTTGAGAGTGATGATATGTGATTCTGCACTAAAAATGCTCCGTCAGCACAATACAGTAACAAAAAAGTTTTCCACCTAATACCTCAATAAAAAATCGCACTTCCTAGCTTGACATGTCTTGTATGGCACTACTGCAAATGTGGGCACAGAAAAGTTGCACCTGATGGTATCGGCGGAGTGCTCAAAAGATCAGCAGATCGGCTGGTTGCCTTTGGAGAAGATAATATTACAGATATCGACAGCCGTGTCCAAAGATTGAGAACAGTCGTCACACAGGTTAAAGTTGAAATTGTTCAAGAACATGAAGTCATTGAGAAAGATGAGCTTCTACCAGAAAATCTTAAACCTTTCCCTGAATGAATGAAAGTTCACCAATTTGTTTGGACAAAGAGTTCTAACAACGGCTTGGCAATGCGTTCGTTATCTTGTGTTGAGCCAGTCTGTCTTTATGTCTGTCTGTCACAATTCGATGCTGCCATGGGAAGCATAAAATTATGGGCTGTTATGAATTGCCAACTGAGACAAATGTTCAGGAAGAATTCGAAACAATAAGGGATTTTGTGTCACTTACCAGTTCGAGACATTCATCGTCAATAACACATGCCCGTTCCGATGTTCACCCACCACAAATACATACATTTCCAGCTTCTAAACAATTTATTTTGAAAAACGCAAACAAAATTAAACTATAGAACAAGACAGAAAAATAAGAAAGCTATTTGTTGATAGGTATTTGTCGAGTGTTGTTTTTTTATTTAACTCATTATGGTGTTCTTTTATGAAAAAAAAATATTCACTTAATAAAAATAAAAATGATGATGATGGAGGTTAGAGGAGGTGATTGCAATTCATTTAAATTAAAAACTGTAGAATTAACAAGACATGGAAAAATAAGAAAGTGGTATTTGTTGATTATTATTTTTTTTATTGATCTCATTAAATGTTTTTTTTTATTAACACATATATTCACTTTAAATAAGATTTTTATCGTTATTTTTTTTGATTTGGTGCAGTAAAAAAAGTTTGGTGTCAAGACTTTCTAATTTCGGTAACAGAAATAAATTCTGATGTCAATATTTCTAATTTAGGTGTCAGATATAAATTTTGGTGTCGTACCAATTCTGGTGTCGACATTATATTTAAAATTTTCAGGAATAAATAAATTTCTCTATTATTTTATGTACCTGAATACGTATCTCTTGCTTACCAATAAAGTATTATATTAAAAAAAAACAGAAACAAACTTTTCCACCAAAATTAGGTAATAAATCATAGTTGTTGAAATTCACTCAAATGTTCCTATATGCTACTAACATAATATAAGTTTTAAATGTACTAACCAAATATGAATCCTGTTATTCTAAATAAATAAAGTTATTATTATTTAGAGGCTAAAAATTCCACCCATGCCGGGATTCGAACCCGCGACCTCTGGCTATCCGTGCCAGCGCTCTAACCAACTGAGCTAATGGGCGACTTACCGGCATCAGTGAAATTTCGCTGTACCCACACTGAATGTGGGTACAACGATATCATTCCGATGTAAAAACCTAACTGCAAAGTAGGTAGTCGGGGCTGTAAGTGATGCAATCTACTTCAGCCAGATGTCGCTGCCTGTACGTAATACAGAGAATAGTGTAAAGAGGTTCGAAATTTCACTGGATAGGAAGTGTCGTTAGGTGACCAAGAGCGGTGGTAGCGGAGCGGTGTAGAACGCCGGCTTCTAAATCGAGAGGTCGTGGGTTCGAACCCCGGCATGTACCAATGACTTTGTTTTCTATGTTATGTACATTTGTGAAATTATGGTAGCAATACTACTCGCTGACGGTGAAGGAAAACATCGTAAGGAAACCCTAGTGTCTGAGGTGTTAGCGTACCACAGCGCTTGCTACGTACAATGGCCCAACTATGAGGCTAAGTGCGGAAATCTCAGGTCAAACTAACTAACATACTAGGTGACCAACGAGATGGTCTGTCACGTCAACGTGGCAGGAAAAGACGATCCGCGTATATACCCAGCTTCGTTTTTTGCGGCACTGTTCAACTAGAGATGTGCGATCACTGAAAGCTAAAGATGGTAAGTGTGAGCTGGCGACCGACTAGATGGTCTGTCACGTCATAGTGGCAGAAAAATACTAGATGCGCAACGCCCAAGACTGAAGCGTATATTCTAAGAGTGCTTAACTTAATATCCATAGCAACCACTCAGGCTAGATGTTGAAGAAGAAATCCACGAGGTAAGGTAGAGCGGGGATGCCCTGCTCTGCCAAAAATTTGCACGGAGAAATTGAAAAATGGTTTTCCAACATTCAAAATATTTATAAACGGCCAAACGCAATGGTGTCACGGTAAGAAAAATGCATCACTAATTTAGGACGTGCCAACCAACATTTTTTTTAAGTTTTTTTTCTATTTGTCGTTTGTCGCGTGAGTGATTTGTATATCTATTCAAACTTTCAGCTGTCTAGTACACGTCGTCTCTGTGTTAAGCCACAGGCAGGCCGACAGACAGAAAGATAGACAAAACTAAATTATAAGGGTTCATTGTTGACCACGGAATCCTTCCTAAAAGTGTAACGGAGCAAACCCAAAAACAAACAAATAAGCAAAAAAAAAAATTTAAACATGAAAGACAAATATTTTAACCCGTTAGGCTAAGCAAACATTAAGACATTTTCTAATACAATTTCACATCATTATTTTAAGCGAATATGCCTACGGACTAATATTACATTTTTATCATTTCAAAATATTATTAAATTTAATTATTTTACATTTTTATTTAAAAAAAAACTAGAATGACTTAAAGGTTGCCACGAGATAAATGGTGGCAGGACCTCGCTCAAACTAAAAAAAAAACGGTGCAAACCTCTTTACATCATTTTTTTTTATATTTCTTTAATTCTGTCTATCATTTTTAACATTTAAAATTACGTTACCCATTTTTGAGATTTCCCTCATTTTATTTTCCCGCTTTACTACTTCACATTTTGAATAGACCCGACTATTTTTACCTGCTTATTCCATTTTTGTCCAGTTTTCTGTTTTTTTTTAAATGAAATAAATAAAACATACTATAAATAAAGCTCAAAGTCGAAGTCGTTCCAGTTTTATTATTTATTAAAAGTTTTTTAACACCACAAAAGGAGGAACAGCTAGGACGGTAAAGTAGCTAACCGACAGATGATTGAATTTATCTGTTAATCTCAGGCAATAAGAGTTGAGGTCTTATAGCACTAAGCTTTGTTGGTTTAGGTTATAAGGGTTCGTTCGATGTCACACTTTCTGTGTTGACTTAGGACTCTTTGTTGTTTTCGTTTGATTTAGCAGATGGCTGGAAGTTTGGTTTTAATTACGAAATGGAAGCATTTATTCAATTCTCGCTAACGGTGAAGAAAAATATTGTGAGTGAGGAAACCAGTGTCTGCGGTGTGCACATGCATCAGCGTTTAAAATTATACATACACACATAGACACACACATACATATGTATGTGTGTATGTATGTACATACATACATTCATACATACATACATACATACAAACATACATACATACATACATACATACATACATACATACATACATACATACATACATACATACATACATACATACATACATACATACATACATCTTCTCCTTAAAGTGCCTCTCCATTACTGGAGGTTGACAGCGGTCTCTGTTCAGCGCAATTCTGAGCAGCTCCTCTGTGGTTTTAACACCGGTCCACTCTTTGATGTTGCACAACCATGACATCCTTCTCCTACCCGGCCTTCTCTTTCCATACATACATACTTATATAAGTAAGTAAGTAACACATATACATTCGAGCCCAACACATTACTCTCCTTTTGGAGTATCGAGTAAATAATTACGAAAACTGCAAAACGCTGTTAGGAACCCCGTCATGTAACTGCCGTCTCAAATAGCTGCGGAGACAGGGCGACCTAATAAAGGCTGCCTGTATTTACCTCCACTGTTTGTCCACTGGTGTTGACGTTCCATTACGCGTGTACCCCAACGTGTCTTCGGCGCGATGACTCGCATTAGCTGGCTAAAATTGGACGCAACGGAACGTGGCGACAAACAGGTGATGGCGAAGCGAAGTGCTATGTCCGTTTTATAACAAAATAATGCTTAATAAATTAAACTAAATAAATAATTATACAAATTATATAGAGAAGGGGGCCACCACCAGCTAGCACAGCGGTGGCCAAGTCCGGGATGGTGGAGAATTGTAAGACAGTGGTGGGCCTTACTGTCAGAAGTTATCAAGCCGGCACCAACGGCTTAACGTGCCTTGCAAACCACGGAAGCGCTCGGGAAAATGCCACTATCGGTAGTCACGGGACGGTCACCCATCCTGCACCTGACCGCGCCTGTTATTGCTTAACCAAGTGATTGATTCCTATCACACGATTCGCCTAGGCCACGAGCGCTTCAATACATTAATCGGTTCGTTTTCCTCCGTGGCGTGGCGAGTTCTGTCTTCAGCCATCCTTGTCCGGCCGCTGCAAGCAATGAACCTCAGATTGAGGTTACAACAGATCCTACGCTGTTTTTACCAGAAAAAAAAAAATGAAATTTTACTTGAACTGAATTTTCCGGATGTTAGTAAATACTCTAAGACAATATTCAGAAATTCTGCATTTTCGAGGTGTCCTAGCCTACTCATAAAGTTATATCATTGGAAATTCGTTATACACTGAATTTCTGAATAAAATAAAAAAATACCAGAAATCGTTTAGTTACTTTTATGATTATTTACATTCAGAAAGCTGTTGCTCAAGAACTAATTAAATAATTCTGAGCTAAAGGCGGCACACTTTCAATGACGTTACTGTTTACCATTTTAGCCTATAAACTACGGGCGTTCGCTAAAACACCGGTAAATTAAACTGTCATAACCACACCCTCTATCCTATCGGCTACGGCGTAGCAAAATGCTACGAGCTACGAAACTCGTAGCTCCGTAGACCCCGATCAATCAAAACCCTTTCTGGAGTAGTTTCGTGCCAGTTATGTGTAAGAAAAGAGGTCGGAAAGAAAGTATGTTGGAACCTTTTTGGTTTGGAAGTAATTGGAAAAAAATGCATGGAAACATATACCTACCTAAAGGCATGCGAAACAGCTGTTATATGGATGGACTATAGAATCTAGATTTTGAAATGGACACCTAGTTTATGTTCTAATATTGATTAACTTTAGCTATTTGTGGAAACTTATAATGACAGCCTGTTTTTATATCTGCTTTGTAATATTATGTTTGTTTACTCACTAGTTTTCCTAAATATTAAATGAATTGAACGATTTTCATTTTTTTGAGCGCCAGAATAGACAAAGGATAAATTTATATAGGTAGGTACTAAGCTTTTGAGGAATCCAATCATTTATTTATAAAATCACAATGTTTACAATGTGCCCTCCAATGACAAGCCTGTATCTTTGGGAGTAAAGGTTTACAGTGACATCACGGAACCAAGTCATATTTAGATATGTAATTCGGTTTGTCACAGAACTTAGCAAGAAATACATTGAATGCCAAAGTGCAATAAACAGGGGCGTTTTGGTGCTAACTAGATAATGGCCATTCGGAAATCGATTAAGTCCTAGGATGTGCATACTAAGTTCTATGCTGACGGCCTCGGTGGCGCAGCGGTTTGGCACGCAGACTGTGCAACCTTAGGTCTCGGGTTCGATCCCCGGCCGGGTCAAACTAGGAAACGAACTTTTCTAGTTTGTCTCGGGTCTTGGATGTATTTATTGTACTAAATATATCGTCGAGTTAGCACCTATAGCATAGGTCATTTAATTGTACTTAGTATAGAGCTAACGAGATCTGTGTAATATGTCCATGAATATTTATTCTATTATTATTATGTTCTAAAAAAAAAGAAACGTTTAAAACAAGTTATGATTTTTATTCTGTTGGTGGCGCTAATTAGCAACCCGAAGCGCCTTAAGCTTACGTAATTTGATCTGAGTGTGGGGTAAGAGTAATTATAGAAAAATAAAAGGTTTGAACTATGGTTGAGATTCTTAAGGCACATAGAACTTTGTGCTTTCATTAGGACCTCAAGAATTTGTCAGCAAAGCATGAACGGAGTCAAAAGACAGTCATTAGAGCCCTGCTCAGGTCTAGCGGAGGTAGAACCGCGACACAAAGCAATTCCATTCCTGCCTAAGCGACTAGTTAGTGTGCAACTTTGGTGGCCTTACTTCAGAGGCTTCATTTACTTGTGACTTAAATAATACTAACTGTGGTGTTACCCACGGTTTATTGATTTAGTATGATATTTTCCCGCGGTAATAAGTAGCCTATATGTTAGTCCAGGGTGTCATCTAACTCCATAGCAAATTTTATTAAAATCGCTCCAGCCGTTTAGACGTAAAGAAGTAACAAACATACACACTCCCAAATTTTCACCTTTATTATATTATAAATAAAAAATATAGTGTGATGTGATTTACCCCTTCTCGATTTAAGAATATGAAGTCTGTAAACCTTCCACTGCAGGGCCTAGGCCTTCTCTCAGAGAGAGAGTATGGGCATAATTACCACGCGTGCCCACTGCGGATTGGCAATCTCAAGCGCTGAGGTATTTAAACACATCAGACCCTCAGGTTTCATTACGATGTTTTCCTTAACCGTTAAATAACGGTTCCACTTAACACCGGTGGTTACATCGATAAAATATTTCTTACACGAATATTTAAAGAGTAAAAATATTCACGATTTAAGTCTTGTCCGACACTGAGGAATATTGCAGCGTTGAATAATTTTCTATAATGTTAAATTATCAGACACACGTTGTCCGATATACGTAAGTCAGTGAAATAAACAATAGAGTTCGCCCCTAAAATTGGTTGTTTACTTAAGATTTTTTTTTGTATACATTTATTGTATTTAATTATTTTACTAAATACGCAGAAACTGTGATTTATTGAACATTGCAATTAAATCTAGATGTCAATTTTAAGACCTAGATCATTTTGGAGAAAACGTGGACAAAACTCTGCAAACTAGTAAACTTTATGTTTTACTGACAACATATCATTATATTCTGTTTGTTGAATGTCAATTTACTATGAAAGCCGCTGCCTTCGGCCCGTAGTGTAGTGGAGAAAAAGACAGTGGCAAAAAGCTCCACTCTGACCATCTCTTCTCAATCATCTTAAGTTATATGATAACATGAAATGAAAAGGTTTTTCAAAGTAGCGCACAAATTGCGGCTTAGTGTACATAACAATTCAAACTAGGTGTCCATTTCAAAATGTAGATCATTTCGGAGAAAAAATGGACAAAAAACTCCAAACTTAAGTCCTTTCAAAGTCCTTAATTAACAAAGTTTACATAATTATTATAAAACATAGAACTCATGCATTGTACTGGCTTTAATTCCAGACATCAATGTCATCTCATCATCATCATGGACGACCTCTGCGGCGCAGCGGTAGTGTATCTGCCTACTATGCGAGAGGTCCCGGGTTCGAACCCTTGCTGGGGATACAAAAAAACCCGCATGTCTTGGACTTTTACATGTTTGTGATGTCGTTGTTTCTGGTTCCCACGACACAGGGTGTATTAGTCTGGGGCCAATCACAATGTATAGTCTGTTAGCTTTTAGAATATACCTCGGGCTCTAGAGTAGGCTTCGGTTTTCGCCAATTTTCGCCGGTTTTCGTACTGATGATTGAGGTCTGATTTCGAAAAGAAGTGTCATATTAGTCCCAATTAGTTTAAACTGGAGGGTGGGCAGCAGCGCCCCCTGCAGTACAATTCCACTGAACTGCGATCCCCAACCCGCATGCCCAGCATGGGGATTATGGGCATTGCCCCCTATGATAGCACAACGAGGCGCTCTTTAGGGGAGGGCTATGTCCAGCAGTGGATTAGTATAGCCTGACGACGATTAGTTCCGATATTTTTATTACACGAATATATCCGATTCTATCCGATAGTAGCCGAGGTATACTCTAAAAGCTAACAGAGTACTTGTGCCTGTATGTAAATGTTATGTTATCTAAATATGATGTGAATAGACGCCTGAATTCTGCCGTGACCTCCCGCAGAGCTCTGGAGCAAGACCCTAGTTACCTCCCTGCTGTAGTGGAACTTGGCACGCCAATCCGTCGCCGGCGCGCCGCCTCGTCGGCCGGTCTGTTGCGTCGCAGTCTACTTATTGGGCATGTCCGAATGTTCTTTGGAATTATAGGAAACTACATAGATAAGAAGGTGAAATAAGATATAAAATGTATTTATTCAAATACTCACAAATAGAGAGGCGCAGATAAAAAAGTGAATAAATGAAAATGATTCCTCCTGAATTGTTAATCCAACCTCCTTTAGACTCTCTTCATGATTATTTTTTAAGCCGAGGATAATCGTGGGTGATATATTTACTATTATTTTTGTCAGTTTTGTAATTAACTTCATAGTATTTTATAAGGTTAACACGAGCACTAGACATAATTAAAACTGTTTTGTCGGAGACACCGATAGTTGAGGTGCGCGGCTGCTGGGCGCTGATTGGCTAAAGCCCCACGCACCGCCGCACGCGCCGCCGACGTCACCGCACCAACGCCAACGGCTCCGGAGGGCTCTCTCGCTTGGACTATGCTACTGTTAGGTCGTTGCACTTATATGTTATTTATTATATTTTCGGACCATTATATTATATTTTACCAGTGAATATACAGTCCACTCATTTTAAATCCAGATAGGTTAGAACCCTAACATAGTGGTCCTTCGAGCCGGATTTATTATATTTTCGGACCACTATGTTAGGGTATCTTACAACCAACCCGGACTTGGCTTGCGTGGTGGAATATGGCCTAATCTTCCTGCGATGCAGGAAAAGACTCGTGTCCCAGTGGGGGCAAACAAGGTTTGATATCGAAATGGGTCTGCCACGCTAGATTTTGGTCTGTAATGTAGAGGAACAATTTTAAAATCCTATTTAGAGGCTAAAAATTCCACCCATGCCGGGATTCGAACCCGCGACCTCTGGCTAATCCGTGCCAGCGCTCTTTCCAACTGAGCTAATGGGCGACTCACCGGCGTCAGAGAAATTTCGAACCTCTTTACACTATTCTCTGTATTACGTACAGGCAGCGACACATCTGGCTTAAGTAAATTGCATCACTTACAGCCCCGACTACCTACATTGCAGTTAGGTTTTTACATCGGAATTATATCACAGTACCCACATGATTATACTATTTTTATTTTTAATGCACTAACCCGCGCTAAGGACAATTTTAAAAACCTATTTAGACCTCTAAATAGGTTTTTTAAACCTATTTAGAGGTTAAAAATTCCACCCATGCCGGGATTCAAACCTGCGACCTCTGGCTATCCGTGCCAGCGCTCTTTCCAACTGAGCTAATGGGCGAATGTAGAGGAAGCCAACAATTTTTTAACGTAGCCTGTATGCGTCCCACTGCAGTGCACAGGGAACATGCCTTCTCTCTCTCTCTCTTTCTCTCTCTCTCTCCCTGAGAGAAGGCATGTTCCCTACAGTTTTGTCAGTGTGATCTCAGTAATAAATAATTTGCCTTTTTATGATTGGAACAGGAAACGCCCGTAGTTGACTTATATAACCGTTCTCAGTCTTGATGTAACTATACTGTTGCCTGCAACTTTTCCGTAGCGTCGGGAAAAAAGTAACCATGTTATAATAATTATTATTATAATGCAGCCTATGTAACTTCTACAGTAGGGCACAGATCTTCTCTTAGAGAGAGAGAGAGCGAGTATAAGCTTAATTACGCGTGCCCATCGCGGATTGGTAGTTTCAAGGGCTAAGGTTTGTGAACACCTCAAACATTCAGGTTTCCTCCCGATGTTTTCCTTCAAGGTTAGCGAGTGGTGTTGCTGCTATAACTCATTCAGGTTACCTATTAGCTACCCGAAAGCAGCGGCTTACATTTCACATTGAAATTCAGCAACGGAATGTAAATTATTTACGTTTAAATGAAAAAAACTTTGCAAACTGTCGTTGTTTGATTTGACTTGAGTTAAGGTCTATTCAGAAGCACAAATTAAAACCCTGTAAAGTTTCCTGAGTTTAACAGTTTTTTACAGTCTGTTAGCTTTTACTGAGGTATATTAAAAAAAAGCTTTTGTTAGCTTTTTTTTAATATACCTCGGCTCTTATCGGATAGGCTTGCAAAAAGGTAAGGTTTATTTTGTATTGTTACTTACAACTTTACTTAAGTTTACAAAATAGTGAAGAAAAGTTTTATACAGAGCAGGAAGTAGTATAATTATACTCGTGTGCTTTCGGTGAAAACCGAAGCCTACTCTAGAGCCCGAGTTACTCGTATATTCTAAAAGCTAACAGACGCACATCTGCAACTCGCTTCACGCTTAGGTAACGCTTCTAACATAGTGTTTAGATACCTCGCGTAGGGAACCCTAAAATTTCTGTATATAACAGAGAGGAATTTTCAATTTCCGGCGACGACAGTGAGGCTCTTGATACACGACGAGCAAAGCCAGGGGTCAGGCGCGCGCAATAAGCCACCCTGATGCCGTACGAAGTCGTAGCCCAGCAAGGGTGAGAATCGCCTGGCAGGGTTAGGCTTCACGGCTTTATAAGCCCCACACACATAATACATTGTAAAAGATCACACACATGTTACAGACATTCATTCATTCATTAATTTTATCGTAGCTTAAGTATCTAATTAAGATTTTTGCTTTCAAGTACCCGTCGCACGTATTGATCGCGCTGCCTCGTATTTAATATATAACAGCGCTATTATTCACTTATTATACTTAAGTTACTGTTCATTCGAATTACGAAGTGCAGTTAATCAGTTTATAATATGAATCTGGTGTTGTGAATTGTGTTTAGTGATTCTAATCGTCATTAAAATTGAAGGTTGTGCCAAATCATCTGCCACCGATGGGTATATCGGGTGCAAGCAAATCTCGCAACTGCGCTAACGCCGGTTGCGTGACGGACGGGTCAAATTAGAGTGCAACGCTTGACTAGACCACCCAGCTATTGTCGTGAGTTGTTCGCCGCATAGAGTTGAAATCCCAGAAGCATCACTTTTGAACTTGCGACGCATCTGCAATCAACGATGGTGTCGTGCAAGAAATGTGGGAAGGCGGTAAAATCTGCTGATCAAAAGCTATGTGTGCACTGCAGTGATCTTTTTCACTACCAATGCCTCGGTATCTCTGCTGAAAACTTTGGAAAGGAATCAAAAAGTGCCAAGGCCGCCTGGAAGTGCCCTGAATGTAAGAGTTCGGATCGGCGGGGTGACAAATCTAGCTCTAATACGCCGACTGGCAAAGTATCAACTCCTCTCTCGACCGCATCCATGAGATTCACATCTGAACAAATGCAGTACTTGGACCAGAAGTTCGATGAAATGTCCAAATCATTAGTGGCACAACTAAAAACGCTCTATGCCAACGATTTTCGTGCCATAAATGAGAAGCTAAATGATTTGGAAGCCAGTAACAACTTCATATCGGCCCAACAGAAGTGCCTTGAGGATAAACTTGACAATAAGATCAAGATTATTGATACTCTTCAAGCAGATAACTTCGTTCTTCAAAAAAAACTGTCAGACCTGACAATCAAGGTAAACCAACTGGAACAACAAGCCAGGGAGTGCAACCTAGAAGTACAGAATGTTCCTGAGCACAAGTCTGAAAATCTGCTGGTCATTACTCGCCAACTGGCCTCAGTGGTTCACTGCGATCTCTCGGATACCCAAATCCTGAACTATCACAGAGTTGCCAAAATGAACCGTGAATCGAAACGGCCCCGTTCTATAGTGATCAAGTTGTCCAGCCCGCGCTGCAGAGACAGCTTACTGGCAGCGACTAGAGAGTTCAATAAGTCTCATCCGCAAGATAAACTTAACTCATCCCATATAGGTATCAGCGGTGAAAGGTCTCCGATTTTCGTAACTGAGCATCTATCCCCGGCTAACAAGGAGCTACATGCTGCAACAAGGGCTGCTGCTAAGGATAAAGGTTACGAGTTTGTTTGGGTGCGCAATGGACGTATTAATGTGCGCAAAGACACTCACTCACCATCTTTGTTAATTAAGAACATGGACTGTCTCGCATCTTTGTGACCGGTATATATATTGGTCGTATAATTGGCATGCTATCGGTGTATTTTTAATATTAAAATTCAATCTTTCAATATATTACCAAAATGTTCGAGGCCTAAGAACCAAAACCGAATCTCTTTACACTAACGCATTGACAAATACCTATGACATAATAATTCTTACGGAGTCCTGGTTGAACGATTCGGTTTATAACCACGAACTACTTGACGGTAGATACAATGTTTTCAGACGTGACCGTTCTACTACCTCGTCCTCTAAAAAGGACGGCGGAGGTCTTCTGGTCGCGGTTCGAAACAACTTAGATGTGCTTAGAAGACCTGCTTGGGAGTCTCACGGCGAGGATCTGTGGGTGTCAATTGAACTCCAAAGCCACCACAAAAAAATTAATATCGTCATCTGCGCTCTTTACATTCCTCCCAACTGTGGTTCGGACTGCATTGCTGACCAGTTAAATAGCATTACGAAGACATTGCAAGCTTTGAAGCCAAGCACTACTTCCATCGTTGTCGGTGATTTTAATTTTCCTAATATCACCTGGGCCCCTGAAGGGCACTCATTGGTTCCAGTGTCTTTCAAGTCAATAACTGATAGCTTGCTTATAGAAACAATGTCTTTCAACAGTTTAGCGCAGATAAACCCTGTGTTGAACTCTAAGGGGCGTATCCTCGACCTGGCCTTCTGCAATAATCATAATTTGTCAGTATCCCAAGCTGCTAAGCCGTTGGTCAAAACTGACTCTTATCACCCAGCATTAGAGTTTGCTCTAAAATTAGATAACCTAAAACTTTTAAAAATTGCACGTCTTCCTAGGCTCAATTTCAATAAATCTGATTTCCCAGCAATCAACGATGCTCTCTCCAATCTTGACTGGAACGTAATATGGGATGGTATAACTGATGTCAACATCATGGTTTCTATCTTCTATGGCACAATTTGGCCAATCATTACTCAGTTTACTCCCCTTAAAAAACCTCGCGATATTAACTGCCCGGTTTGGTTCAGTTCTTCCTTGATTAAAGCTCTCAAGGAAAAGGCTAAAGTCCATCGTAAATATAAGAAATATAAGAACCCCATGGATAAACTTACTTTCGATTTGTTAAGGGGGCGCTGTGATGAAATGATAAAGCACTGTTTTACTGAATTCAGAAATAACGCTCATCAACAACTCCGGACTGACCCCAAATATTTTTGGCACTTTGTTAACAGCATGAAGAGTAATATAAACTCAATACCGAATGAAATGTCAAGCGGCTCCACCACAGTCTCAGGCGGCAAGAAAATCTCGAACCTATTTTCTAAACATTTTCAGTCCATCTACGAAACTCCCAAGGGTGACAATCTGACGTCGTTTCCAATTGCTACGTCATACAATCATGCCACTCTTGCTAGTTGCTGGGTCTCGGAAGACGAAGTACTGAGGGCGCTACTTGCCCTGGATTGCTCCAAGGGTCCAGGGCCAGATGGTCTTTCTCCTTTTTTCCTGAGGAACTGTGGTTGCCAACTTGCCGGACCGCTAACTTCTATTTTCAACCGCTCTCTGAACTCAGGTGTATTCCCCTCTAAATGGAAGCTAGCTCACATATCCCCCATTCACAAAAAAGACGATGTCAGTGACATGGAAAATTATAGGCCAATATCGATTTTATCGATATGTGGACTAATGCTGGAATCTGTTGTTCACAATAGACTTTATTGGCATGTGAAGCAGTCTCTCGCAACTCAGCAACATGGTTTCCTGCCAGCCAGATCTACAGTCTCCAATCTTGTAGATTATACTAACGAGGTATCAGAAGCAATCGATAGGGGCTATGAGATGCATGCGTTGTATACTGACTTCAGTAAAGCATTCGATCTGGTCAACCACGACCTTCTTCTTGACAAGTTGCAATATCTCGGTATTCATGGCTCATTGCTGCGTTGGTGTGATTCATACCTACGCAACCGCTCTCAGCTTGTTGTGGTTGGTGGTCACAGGTCTTCCCCTAAGCCCGTCACATCCGGCGTGCCGCAGGGATCTCGCTTGGGCCCCTTGTTATTCGCA
This sequence comes from Yponomeuta sedellus, assembly GCA_934045075.1. Classification (NCBI taxonomy): domain Eukaryota; kingdom Metazoa; phylum Arthropoda; class Insecta; order Lepidoptera; family Yponomeutidae; genus Yponomeuta; species Yponomeuta sedellus. Next base: position 2,487,143 of record OW203734.1, on the reverse strand, counting down.
TTATTTATTAACGACCTAACCAGTGTTATTAAATCTAGCTGTTCCCTGTTTGCAGACGACCTAAAACTATACCGTGTAATTCACAGTCAGGTAGATATCGATATTCTCCAACAAGATCTTGACAGCGTCAACAGCTGGTGCAGTCGTAATAACATGATACTTAATCCCAACAAATGTTACCATATTAAGTTTACGCGGAAAAAATATCCTTTTCTCGCTACATATAACATCAACACCAAGCCTTTACAAGAGGTTAACGAAATACGTGACCTGGGAGTAACGATCGACAATACACTGAGCTTCCGTCCTCATATTGACGCTATTACAAAGAAAGCTTCCAAACTGTCTGGGTTCGTAATACGTCAGACTAAACTTTTTAAAGACCCGAAGGTCGCTATTGTCATCTACAATACAATAGTTCGTGGTATTCTAGAATATTGCAGTCCTGTATGGAATCCCACCTACCGTATCCACACTGAGCGAATCGAAAGGGTTCAAAAGCGCTTTATGTACCACCTAGCTTCTACCGACCTCAGACGTAGTAGTCTAACTTCGTACACTGATCGCCTACACCACTATAAAATGGCTTCTCTTGAGGCAAGGCGTAAGGCCGCCGACGTGCTATTCTTGTTTAAAGTCCTACACGGATATATTGATTCACCCAAGTCTCTTGAGCGATTAAACCTGGCCGTGCCAAGACCGAGTAGTCGCCTCCATAATAGGAAAGTGTTCGAACTTCCCCAGAGTCGCACTAATCTTGTGCAACACTCCTCTTTCTACAGAATTTGCTCTTTATGCAACAATCTAAAGGACAAATTTGATATTTTCAGTGGTTCTTTGGCCTCTGTAAAACGTTCCCTTGCCAAAATATTTTTTGGGCTAGGGCCTTAAGCCATGACACATATTATAAATTTATCTTAGGTTAGTTTACTTTAATACCAAATTTATTTGCTGGCTCCCGCCCACTTCTGGGGGGACACCTAAGTAGCCATTTTTTGGTTGAATCTTGTTTGAGGTTTCTAGGTTGCTACGTCGGTGTCACACCTTGGAATGGGGTGGGAGACGGACTTAGCCATTAAAAATAGTATTTAATTTAATTAGTACTTCTGCGCTCAAATTGCATGTTGTGTTCACATCTAGTAGAATGTACATCACTGTAAGCCCTCTTATAATATGAACTGTTTTGTAAGTCTAAGGTGTAACATTCAGTTTTGTGAACCGTAAATAAAAAAAAAAAAAAGATTTGAATTTTATTCTAGAATTTTATGGACTTTTTTAATTTAATTTTATCTTAGTTGGGAGAGCACTGGCACGGTTAGTCAGAGGTCGCGGGTTCGAGTCAAAAAATACTATGTATACAAATATATGGAAGCGCTCGTGGCCTAGGCGAACCGAGTGATTGGAATCAATCACTTGGTTAAGCAACAATAGGCGCGGTCAGGTACGGCATGGGTAAGTGTCCCGTGACTACCGCTAGTGGCATATTTCCGAGCACTTCCGTGCTTCGCAAGGCACGCTAAGCCGTTGGTGCCGGCTGTCATATAATGGCAGTCGTTAAGCCATGTCAGAGGCCTTATGGGCGGCTTAGTAACTTCTGACAGTAAGGCCCGCCACTGTCTTACAATCCTCCACCAACCCGCACTTGGCCTCCGTGGTGGAGTATGACCTAACCTTCCTACGAGGCAGGTAGAGACCCGTGCCCCAGCAGTGGGACATACAAGGGTTGATAACGATACAAATATGTATTACTAGCTGTGCCCCGCGGTGTTACCCGCGGTTTATCAACTTTCCCATGGGAATAAGATATTTTCCCGCAGTAAAACGTAGCCTATGAGTTAATCCAGGGTGTCAGCTAACTCTGTACCTATCAAATTTCATTGAAATCGCTCCAGACGTGAAGAAGTAACAAACGTACTGTTAGGCAGCGCAGGCCTCCGGGGGTTGAAAATCAAATCACCAAGTACACTGTTGCAGTTCGTTGATGGCACCGAAACACGTTAATAATAATTTGGAAACAGAGTTACTTAAATGGACTACATCTGGTAAAGACTATGCATGACTGCTCTTGACTACTGTGACTGCTGCGCGATGTGTGCGGAAAAACACTTTTATTTGCTCTTTAGTGCTGACAATGACAATACACATATATATATATATATATATATATATATATATATATATAAGGTGAGGCGGGGAACCGGACATAACAGTACACACTCATATACTTTCGCCTTTATAATATTGGTGTGCTCTGATTAGTATGATGTGATGTGATATACCTACATTACCATTGTAATTTTTTTATTATTTATATTAGCATTGTATTACTCGTATGTATATTGCGTATGTGTGACAATTTTTCATTTATACTATTTTTATTTTTAATGCACTAACCCGTGCTAAGGACTGTACGTAATACAGAGAATAGTGTAAAGAGATTTGAAATTTCACTGATGCCGGATTAGCTCAGTTGGAAAGAGCGGTGGCACGGTGGCATGGGTGGAATTTTTTTTCATTTTTCTTGGATTTATGTTGATTTCATATATTATATGAAGTCATACGCTTTTGCGTAAGACACGACCAATCCATTAAGAAATCATTTGTTAAAATCAAACCGTTGGTTAAGGAATCACAAAGGAACATAGAATCGGACATACTTACATACGTACACACATAAGAGCCAAACATATTCCTCCTCTTTTCGGAACCGCTGCTGTAGGTACAAACCCCCTGTCAGACGCTAAGAATAGATTTAAATATGTACAAGACAAAGGAGGTAAAAAAAGTCTCGCAAATAATGTTCAGCATTAAATAGCCCGGCTTCAATCTAGACTTGTTTACGGAAAATAAAAAGGTTTTAGCCCTAAGCTGGTCGTTAACGAACGTTTATTTTAGTTGAGTGGCCGTAGCGATAGCAAATCAACTGAATTAGACTCACGCACCAGATTCCGTGCATAACATAACATTTGTTTCACTTAGCGGCCTATTTTCTTGTAATATTTGTTTTATTTAGCGACCTGCATAATGCAAAAGAAATCAAGCTAAGTGCAAATTTAATATGTCCGCAGATCATTCAGTATTTGATTTAAGACGACTTAGGAAAAAATGGTCAGAGTGGAGTTTTTTTCCCGCTGCCTTCTACGACCCGAACGAAGCAGCTTACATTTTAAATTGATCGTTGACATTCAGCAAACAGAAAGTGAATTCTTTACGTTGAAATAAATTGAATTGAATTGTTCTGATAAATGGAGAGACGGTAATAATTATTGTCAATATTTTCGAAACATAATTTCTCAAAACTTTTATTATTTAATGTTTTAAATTTTACTAATAAGTAAAAAAGTATAAGTATAATTTTATTATTATGAATTATTTAAAAAAAGTTTTATTATTAATAAAATACTTTGTTAGTAAAACTTTGAAGTTTATTAGTTTTTTATTTTATTTGATTACGGTGAGAGTGGCATTTTTATTACCAAGTAATAAAAATGCCACTCTCACCGCGTCTATTTCAGCGTGTTTAAAAAATTTTAAGAAGTTTCTTTCTCTTTTCAGAACAAATTTCGTTAGTTTTGGCAGTAAAAGCTTCTTTGCTATCGAAATTCACATATTTTCGTTCTCTCTTGTGTACCACCGTCACTAAAAGCTCGAGACAACACTCATATCTTACTACAGGAGCCTTTGTAATAACAAACTTAATGTTAAAAACCTATTTAGAGGCTAAAAATTCCACCTATGCCGGGACTCAAACCGAACTCGAACTCGCGACCGCGACTCTGGCTAACCGCGGGACTGTTAGCCAGAGGTCGTGGGCTCGAGTCCCAGCATGGGTGAAATTTTTAGCCTCTAAATAGGTTTTTAAATTTGTCCTTAGCACGGGTTAGTGCATTAAAAAGGATATAAAGTTAATGTCTACAACCGTAGAATTGCAGTAGAAACATGGACTTTACCACACTCTGTTAAGGTAATATCAGAGTTTACATAATTCTGTGAAATTTAGATTTTATTTGCGCGCTCTACCAATGACGCAACCTTCATTAAATTATTTTTCTAGATGAAGAATATTCAGTTCCAGTTAAGTCCCAAGTATGGCCTTAAACATTTCTAACGAAACAACTTCAATCTAAAACAGAAAAACCACTTAAATATTTAGTGTGTCATAATAAAAATTCAAGGGAATAAAAGGTAATGTGAAGAAGAAACTCTAACAAATATGTTTGAGGTGTTTCGTAGCTTAGAAATGACCCTGTAGGTTGTATTTTCTTTTCCTCCCAAGCGTCTTTAAAGCGTCTGTGGCAAGTGATAGTCCCTGGTCTCTGCCTACCCTCTGGGATACAGGCGTGAGGTTATGTATGTATGTATGTATGTATGTATGTATGTATGTATGTATGTATGTATGTATGTATGTATGTATGTATGTATGTATGTATGTATGTATGTATGTATGTATGTATGTATGTATGTATGTATGTATGTATGTATGTATGTATGTATGTATGTATGTATGTATGTATGTATGTATGTATGTATGTATGTATGTATGTATGTATGTATGTATGTATGTATGTATGTATGTATGTATGTATGTATGTATGTATGTATGTATGTATGTATGTATGTATGTATGTATGTATGTATGTATGTATGTATGTATGTATGTATGTATGTATGAATATATGTATGAATATATGTATGTATGTAAGTATGTATGCATCTGTAATCTACAGTACAAAGTTGCATAAGAAACTGAAGCTTATTCATCACTAAGTAAACGGAACTAGGTACAACTCTGGTTAATGCAATACATTTCACCTGCAGTCTCCTTTTACCAGGATATCAACATGCTACATTATTAAACGCAACGCGCTGCTGTGTAGCCTTAATGAGGTAGGTAGTTTCAGAGTGTCAGGTGCAGCTTCCGACGACGAACACTAGATGGCGTGACTAGCGACGTAAATGATTACTATTATGGGAACTGGAAATGAAATTTTACATCGTAGAAACTATTTCTAATTCACTGACACTGTTCTTTGTTTTATTCTATTTACCAAGCATATTACACGCGTAATAATATTAATATATCATAATATTGTGATATATTATAGTTTTAAGCTAGATTGACATGCAAAGTATACATGCACATAAAAATACATAGAAAGACTAAATAACGTAGTCCATTTTAGAACCAACGAGGCGAGCTATTATATAAAATATAGTTTTAAATAAATAATGTTTTGTAATAATAATTTTAGCTGATATATTTTTTATTTTATATTTGCCATGAAACTTGTTCGAAAAGGTTTACTTTTTAAATTTGCATTATATTTATATTTCAATATTTGTACGCCTCAGTAGCAAAACTTGCTGGAACAATACTATATTTTATAACACCTTTTACTGATGTATACGTATGTTTTACAAATAAATAAATCTTATCTTATGTTATCTTATCTTCGGCGGCACAGCACTAACTGCGCCTACGTACAAAGGACTTCGCTTAACGCATGCCCTATATTATATTATTCTGACACGTAAGAAAATACATCTTCAGAGGCCAGTTAATCTCTGTGACAGATTTCTTCTTACAAACCTTGGAGAAACGGAGTGGAGGGGTGAATTCCACAATAAACATTTAGTTCAAAAACAATAAACATTACATATATACACAGATAACAAAATCCTACTTATATGAATATGTGGCGAGCACATGTCAACTCTGCGCGCGCACTACAAACTCCAACATTCCTGCATCGCGCAATCAAAATGTTTCAATGACACAGCATAAATATAACCTCCGACTAACAATAGTTGGACCGGCCGTCCCCAGGCATACGATTTGCCTGGCGGGAAATTTCCCTTTATAGTGGAAGAGGACGATCACCCGCTCTTCCCTATAAATATCTACCCAAAAATATATATAATTAGCTGGTGTCCGCGACTACGTCTGCGCAGGAATAGTATTTCGACTAGCTTATACTAGCATGGCATATAACATGTTTTAGCAGCGCAGTTTTGGCAGCGCACGCCAGTATAACTCCCAGAGTTGGATTTTTCCCCATTTACTTGACATTTATCGCCATATTTTGGACAATTGACACAATATCCTCATACATCGTAGCCTATGTGTTATTCTTATGTGTAAGCTATATTATTGTAATCCATTCAGTAATTTTCACGTGAAATAGTATCAAACATCCATCCATACTTACAAACTTTCGCGTTTATAATATTGGTAGGATTATTATTATGTCGCTTGGCCTAATTTCACGTACCGATTTTTGTGCGAATCATTCTTGCCTTCTACTTTCAAATTATTATTTAACTGTCATTCTGAAACTATCTCTTTTTGCTAACGGTACGCTACGCAAACTCAAGGAAGGTTGTATCCAAGTGCAAAATGCTCCCCGGGCCACGCTCGTGGGAAAGGGAAATGTCGCACTTCGAAAAGGGTTTATTTCTATGTTAAAAAAACACAAAATAAAAAAATTACCTACAACCCGTTGCTGTACATTAAGGCACTGGCACCAGCCAGCTATACAGAAAGCTAGATAGAAAAAAAATTGTTTCGTCTATTTGATTTTCATATTGGTTGCAAAGTTACCTACAGTTGAGTGTCCTTATGTAAAGATTGATGTGCTATCAAGTAATGTTCTCTGGAAGAGATCGCTTTTAGCTATAAGACCGCCAATTGCTTACGGAAGAACTTGAAGATATGTAAGCCTTGTGGTGTGTACAATAAAGAGTTCTAATCTTAAGTGCTGTCTGTAATCATTCTTAGTGCTGGCTTTCTACGGACTTGCTTAACTTGTACGACCCTTGCTATCATAACGGACACGGATAAGTTTAGTATAAGTTATTGTCAAACTGGTAGCATAATCTCATTTTTACTAAATCTCTTATAACTATGCTTTCAGATTGTCCAAATCCGCAGAATTTTCAGAGATGGTTTGATAATATTATAAGGTCTAAATTGACATCACTTTCTTCTTTTTACACCCAGGCCCAAGAATATATGAAAGCGTATCCGTCTCTTTTCAGTTTTATTCATTTTACATAAGGCGACAAAGTTCAAAGTTCGGATGTCATTTTATATTCGAACTTTTATTAGATTGTGACCCGTTCGTTCAGTTTGCATTCTCGCTGTTCAACTCTTTAACATTTTTCTCGACTGGAAAAAGACTGCTGGAACATTCTATTTCCAACGAGCTTAGCAGTTTTTAATTACATAAAGCAGACGTTTTAGACGCAGCCCTTTTTGCAACTTCATATTGAAAAGTCTTACGTTGTAGCCGAGCTTTAACGACTTCTAATGAGTTCAATAAGCTCTCTTAATTCCCGTTGTCTGTACTTTATACAATCTATTTTTACGGCTGACTAAAATATTAGCCTTTAAGGTATTTCAGTACAAAAATGTAGGACGGGTGAGAAAGTATCTATTTGGGTTCAATAACTTGTATTCACAACTTTGGACATATTATGCTGTGAATATCGATTATCTTTCTTTTTTATGTGGCCTATAAAGGTCCCACTGTAGGGCACAGGCTGTCTCTCAGAGAGAGAGAAAGTATGGGCTTGATTAACAATCGTTGCCACCGACCGCGGATAGGCAATTTCAAGCACTGAGGTATTTGAATAAATCAGACATTCAGGTTTTCTCATGATATTTTCCTTCACAAAACCACAACCTCCCGATTGAGAAGTCGATATTCTACCGCTCCGCTATTACCGCTTCTACCGAATATCTGTCGGCTATAAACTACAAATGAAAATCCCTTTGTAAACACATTTTTGTGACCAATTTTTTCATAAAACGTGCTGGCTATTGAAAAAAAGTTAAAAAAAATGCCATCCCTACTTATTAAAAGAAAGCCAAAAACTTTTTTTTAGATTCTGGCTGGCAGCCCATAAAACTTTTCCCTAAAAGAAGAATACCGAAAGCCTAAACTTACGAATTCAAAATGGAACGCGGGGGGCGCGCGAAATCAGCTGGCCGGAGTCGCGTGTCGGTCACCGCAATGCGGAGCGATCGATACCGGCCGCGGAGTCTTGCACGCACTTCTTTAGGCCGGCGGTCGCCTGTCGTCACCTTCTACATTCCGCCGGATATCGGAGGCGATGGAAACATCAAAGGGCCATTATCAAAACAACTGACAAAAGTGATGTGAAACGTTTACGTTGTTAAATTTATAGAGTAGTGTGGTTTAACCCAAATGCTTGCATTACAAAAATGCCCTATAATTTTATACTTCTAAAGATGCTCAAAATTTCATGTGGCGACGTGTGTGCAAGCTTTGGACCACAACTTAGTACATTTATTATATGTATTACTAAGACTATATCATTTAAAGGTTGTGATCTGTTCTGTACACTAAATAATAAAATAATAGGTATATTATTCTGACAGAAATCCGCCACTGTTTTACAGTCCTCCACCAACCCAGACTTGGCCCCGTGGTGAAGTATGGCCTAACCTTCCTGCGATGCAGGAAGAGACCCGTGCCCTAGCAGTGGGGACATACAAGGGTTGATATCGATATATTATTTGGTCTTATAGTTATGTTGAAAATATTTTATAATTTATTTAAAAGTAAGAAAAACACATTACTGCTAATTAAACATTCTGCTTAAAAAAATACAGACTATTGTTGGCATGGGTTCCTAATATATCAGCTGCAATCAATTGGCTTATCTTTAATGCTCATCTTACATTGAAAATAAGAATTTCCTAAATTGTAATAAAGATTTTTGATCGCATTGAACATATAACAAAAAAACATACATGCATAACTTCACGACTGTATCCCAGAGGGTTCGGCAGAGACCAACAACTGTCACTTGCCCCGATCCTGACAGATCACCTTCGCTTCATCAACGTTCATAAGTCGTTGCATGCGCGCACGCCGATTCCGGGTACTTTTTATCTTCCTTTTTGCTAATACATCCCCTATTTGGTCGATGTATCTCCGCCTGGGACGTCCCTTACCAGCTCTTCCACTCACATTCGCAATATATATTTGTTTCGTCAATCTTTCTTCCTTCGTTTTGTAAAAGGTTTTACTTTTTTTAAGTTTAACCGGTAACTCTTACCAAGGCTTCTGATTGGCCAATCTAGGGAAATAATTTTGACATTGAGACAAATAGGATTTCTCCGACAATCGTGGAAGATTTCGCGAGTTTAAAGTTTTGGGTAGAGTTGCTCGGGGTTTCATGATTTGGATTAAGCAGGGGTAACTTATGAAGATCCGGGTATCTTTGTTCCTAACTTCTTTAAATTAGGTTGTTTCTCTGTATTACTGTTCATAAAGCCAAGTCTCATGAGCGCAAGCAAGTATCATTTCTATTACAAAAAAAAAAAACTTCAAAATAAAATAACTGAGAACACGAACTAAAATAAATAAAAAAATTGTTATAGATATATTTAAACATAAATGTAATAGGTTAATGATACACCGATTCTTTAGTACTGAAATTATTATTATAAGTTTATATAAGTAACGGTGTGTACCTAAGTGTATAATTATTAAGTTTAAGCATGTATGTAAATTTGCACTGGCTACCCGTCTTTCTGATTTCCTTCAGCAACTTTCCATGGTAAGGTTGTCTGGAAGAAATAGCTTTTAGCAATAAGGCCGCCAATTTATTGTACTATGTATATTTGTAGTTATTTTATGTTTGTGGTTTTTCCAGTGTACAGTAAAGAATATTCTTATCTTATCTTATTATTTAATGCTTTAGCAGTATTGATAGATAGATATATAGATAGAGAACACTTTATTGCGCGAATACATAAAGAGGATTTATTGTAAGTAATGTTATGTGATAATGTAATTGATAAAGATATAAGCCGCCGACATATGCGCCATTGTGGGGCACAGGTCTTTTCTCAGAGAGAGTATTGATATTATGTTAGTATGTCACTGACATTACTTTTGAATACTAGAGTTTAAAATTCTCAATAAGTATCCATCTCAGCCACTCAAATTTCCTTAAACGATAGACAGTAAAAATATATGTCTGAATAAAGACACTCTACTGAGGTCTAATAACCTATTTAGAGGCTAAAAATTCCACGCATGCCGGGAATCGAACCCGCGACCTCTGGCTAAACGTGCCAGCGCTCTCCCAACTGAGCTATTGGCGACTACCGGCATCAGTGAAACTTCGAACCTCTTTAAAATACTTTCTTTATTACGTACAATGTAACTCTACTGAGCTACATTATTTATCAGGTAAAATTTTACCTAATAAATAATCGCGATAACCCTTTTTTTGGTAACTAAATACAATAATCGCGATTCGTTAAAAAATACTCTACTGAGATACAATATTCTTTATTGTACACAGAAATTACATTACAAAAATTATATAACAATATAGGACAATTGGCCTTATTACTGATTGCAATTTATTCCAGGCAACCATAGATGGAGACAAGAAAGAAATTAGAAACGGGTACTCGGTGCAATGGCTTTACGACTGAGTAACTTTAAGGACGACTATGCAACAAACGAATAAAGGTATATCTGTTCTCGTCAGTATTAGCGTTACAGAGTTGTGAGTCGCGACGGGTATCCGATCTCGTGTCTCGATATTTGCAGTTTATCCGATGAAACTCAGAGATATCTATGCGCAGTTTGATCGCCGATTAGGGAGACAGATTTATGGATCTGCGCCTAATCTCCTCATTGCTTCAGGAGAGGCTTTTCACGCATGCCAGTAGCGAAGATAACCATCTTGAGGCAACTGGCAATTGGCCACACTTTGATAGAAATCCTGTGCTCTTCTGTGAGATGCAAATAGGCGGTTTTTTGTGCCTCTAGCGATAGAGACAACTGGAGTCTGGGGAGTGCAGGGGAAGGCGTTTGTGAGGGAAATAGGACGTCGCTTGAGGGATCGTGGCTATGACTGCCGCTCTGGGGCATATCTTATGCAAAGAATTTCCCTTGCAGTGCAGCGAGGTAACGCCGCCAGCGTAGTGGGCACCTTTGGGTCAGATGTGTCCCGGGGCGGCTTATTCTCTTAGTGTTTTTTTTTGTTTTTCTTTGAATGTTTTGTTTAAATTTTCTATTTTTAATTCTGACGAAACTTTTTGTGAATTAATCTTATTTTAATATGTTGAAATTTGTGATTTTTTTTTTTTTATTGTTATAATTATTATTTCTTAATTTTCTTAGTTTAATGTAATTTGATTGTAATTAATAGGCGGATACAATTTGATAGGAAAATTACTAGGACAATTTGCATATTTTTTAGCATAAGCATAGCATGTTGTGATGCCTTGTAAATAACCTGTTTACTTGTATTTACAATTCCACCGAACTGCGATCCCCAACCCGCAAGCCCAGCGTGGTGATTATGGGCATTACATTTTCGTAGGGGTATGAAAACACAACGTGGCGCTCTTTAGGGGATGGCTATGTCCAGCAGTGGACTAATATAGCCTGACGGCGACTTGTATTTAGACTTAAGTTGTGTCATATCTCTAAAATATCTTTGATATACAAGCTGTGAGTAATCCAAATAAACAATATTTAATAATAATCATTTCAAGCTGATGTTACATTTCAGCATTATCTTGTAATGAGAATTCTCTGAGAAGCGTTCGTGGCCTAGGCGAACCGAGTGATTGGAATCAATCACTTGGTTAAGCAACAACAGGCGCGGTCAGGTACAGGATGGGTGAGCGTCCGTGACTACCGCTAGTGGCATTTTTTCGAGCGCTTAAGCCGTTGGTGCCGGCTGTCATATAATGGCAGTCGTAAAGCCATGTCAGAGGCCTTATGGGCGGCTTGATAACTTCTGACAGTAAGGCCCGCCACTGTATTGCAATCCTCCAGGCCTCCACCAACCCGGACTTGGCCCCCGTGGTGGAGTATGGCCTAATCTTTCTGCGATCCAGGATGAGACCCGTGCCCCAGCAGTGTTGCAGCAGCAACCCTTGCATGTCCCCAACCCTTGCGTGGGGACATGCAAGGGTTGACGCGCGAGAATTCTCTAGAATTCTCATTACAACTACGTTCGTGGAAAAGTCACAAAATTAACTTCTTTTTAAAACACTAACACTAAAACACTTCTGGAGGCGTTAATTTACTCTGTGATTACTTCGTTTTTCGGTAAAATCTCCACCACAGACTATTTCAATTACCACATTTGGAGTGTTTAAAGGAATTGTGTTTTTGTAAATAGAGAATATGTTCGAGTGATGTTCTACTTCGCATTAATTAAAGCCAGTACTATGCTCGAGTTCTACTTTTTAAATTATAATGTAACCTCTGTAAATTAGACAGATAGAATATTCTATATTGTACACAGAAATAACAGTATTACAAATTATATAACAATATAGTCCAATTGGCGGCCTTGTTACTAAAAGCAACTTCTTTGAGGCAATTAAGGACTTTGAAAAGACTAAGTTTGCTGTTTTTTAAATGAAATGGACATTAAGTTTGACTTGTAACGTTCATTAAGCCGCAATTTTAGTGCTACTTTGAAAAAAAACCTTTTTATTTCATTTCTACGGTTGTTCGGTTTGAGAAATTTAGAAACGTCGAATACTGAATGTTTTTCTTTTATTTTTTTCTTCAAATTGATCTTGATTTTGAAATGGACACCTAGTTTAACTTGTAACGTTCAATAAGACACCGTTTCTGTGCTACTTTGAATAAAACCTTTTTCATTTCGTTTCGTCTCGTCTCGTCTCGTCACGTCTTGTCTCGTTTCATCTCGTTTCGTTTGTTTTAGTTTAGTTTCGTTTCGTTTCATTTCATTACTACGGTTGTTCAGTTGACAAATTTAGAAACGTCGTATACCAAATGTTCTTTTACAGGAAGGTCTATCCCCACCTTAACGTCTTTGGTTCATCTCGCACACCACAAAGGTAGAAGTTACTTAAGACGGATCTGTCCCGTCGTCTCACAAACTTCACCTGCCCATCTCAGCCAATCTTGCTACAGGAAAACGACAAAAGTAATGCGCCTTGGAAATATGCGCCGTAGCTAGATAGATTGTAGGTACACGGAAATTACAGTAACAAAAATTATATTAAGATATTATACTTCCATTTCTTTAGCATAAGTGTGGATATCAACCCTGTATGTACCCTTTGCTGGGGCACCGGTCTCTTCCTGCATCGCAGGAAGGTTAGGACATACTCCACCACGGGCCAGGCCCGGGTCGATGGAGGATAGTTGTCCAATTTCATTAATTATTTTATTAACTCAAACTTTTATGAGCACCACATATTATTATCTTGATTCCGGAATAACTTACGAGTTATTCGCTCTTATATGAGGAGCTTAATGTCGAGTAGAGTCGGGCTCGCGTCGTCGGTTGCTCATCAAACTCTTTCGACTAAAATATCAAGTCAGTGATTTAAGAATGAAATTAAACAAAATTTTTGGTACCTATGACATATTTTGGGTTCTTGAAGAATTTTGGGTTCCCGAAGAATTGTTTTATTTGTCCGTGCCTGGTAATGAAATCCATGATTGTTTACGTGTGTGTTAATCTTGAATTAGTTTTTTGTTATTACAAAAGTAGTTATTTAAAGTTATTGATAGCAATCATGAAATATTATCATACGAATAGGTGCAACTGATGTGTTAGATTAAATAATACCTACTTGAGAAAATATGGTCAGAGAGGAGTTTGTTTTTCGCTGCTCTTTGCTCCATTAGACTGCTGCTGGAAGGCAGCGGCTTAAATTTTACTTTGTACTTTGACATTCAGCAAATAGAATGTAAATTCTTTACGTTGAAATTAAATTGATTTAATTTCACTTTATTCGTTTTTCTACCCTTCATAAACTCTTGCGTTCTCTCGCCTATCAACTCTTGCAAAGTGCATTGTCATGTAACTGCACACTCAGCGCTTTCATTAATCTTGCCTGAAACTTGGTCTAGATTAAATTAAGACGACTTTGCTAGATCACTCGCTGCAGAATTAAAAGATGCTTTTACTCTCTCTACCTTTCTACTCAACATTATATTAAATTAAATAACTACAGAGTGAATGAAAAAACGTTGTGATGTTGTGAAGGATTTTAAAAATAACTAGCTGACCCAGCAAACTTAGTACCGCCTAACTGTCGATGTTTTATTTTATTATTTCTATCCTTAGGAACCATCCTCGTACTTCAAGAAATATTCTAAAAAAAGAATTAGCGAAATCGGTTCAGCTGCTCTCGAGATTTGCGCTTGCCAACACATTCAGCGATTCATTTTTATATCAAAGTATAAACTGGAACGACGTCAACTCTGTTTTATTTATAATGTTAAACAAAAAAAAAACAGAATAAGCAGGTAAGGGACGTTTTATGTAGTCAGGTCTACTCGAAATGTGAAGTAGTAACGCCAAAAAATTAAGGAAATCTCCAAAATGGGTGACGTAATTTTAAATTTTGACAGAATTAAAGAAATATAAAAAAATAATGAGAAAAAAATGAAAGAGGTTCACAACGTTGCAACGTTACCAATTTTGGGGATGTTTTCATTTATTCATGATAATAGATAGATAGAGAACACTTTATTGTACATAAAAATGGAAATTAACAGATATTTCTTACATAAGAGTACAGACGGCGGCCTTATCACTAAAAGTGATTTCTTCCAGACAACCTTTGGATGGACTGGACTAATATATTGAAGAAGGAAGTAGATGTACAAGTATACAAGATTATTACAAAGGTAATAATCTTGTAATTATTACAAAGGTAATAATCTTGTAATTATTACAAAGGTAATAATCTTGTAATTATTACAAAGGTAATAATCTTGTAATTATTACAAAGGTAATAATCGTGTAAAAGTAGATGGAATCGTAAGGGAGCAAACGGATGTTTTTACCGCTACGGTGGTTTTTTTGAATTTTGATTCAAAATACGTCGCCCGAGACTTATTATTACATTCAAAGCGTCGTCGCACTACCCGGGCTGGTCGCTACCTGAATGTCATCGCAAACTTATACTGATTTCCCTAAACAACTAGATTTAGTTCCCCAATTAGTTGCGCCAATCCCGTCAGACTCTGACATGGCCTGACACACAAACTCGTAGTCGCCAAAAAGGGGTACCGGATGTCAGTGACCTGAATGGCTTCGCAAACTCACCCCGGATCGAGTGCCCCGGACAGAGTTGGAACGGACCGATGTTTAGCTCCACACTAGGCCAGGGCCTTGATTTATTTAAATCTTTGTCATAAATAAATAATAAATAAATAAATATTCATGGACATATTACACAGATCTCGTTAGCCCTATACTAAGTACAACCATAATTCAATGGTACAACTAAATAAATTATGTTATAGGTGCTAACTCGACGATAGATTTAATACAAGAAATACATAGATAACGTCCAAGACCCGAGACAAACTAGAAAAGTTCGTTTCCTGGTTTGACCCGGCCGAGGATCGAACCCGAGACCTTCGGTTTTACAGTCAGCGTGCCAAACCGCTGCGCCACGTCGAATGTTATTCTTGTTATTCTTTGCATCTTTTTTCTTTTTAAGAGGCGTGACAAAAACTAATTTAAAAAGGTTTTTATACGGATTTTACTCGTTTATTACATTTTTTCTACAATTTTCCGACGTTTCGGCACTTTTCCGGTGCCGTGGTCTCGGATGACTGAGGTGACAGGCTGTCACTTTTGTGAAAAAAATTTAATAAACGAGTAAAATCCGTATAAAAACAGTTTTAATTATGTATAGTGCTCGTGTTAACCTTAGAAAATACCAAAACGTCTAATTCTTGTCTAAAACACTACTCTTATGCGGTTTAAATAGTCTGTTGTACAAGGTAAGACGTGTCTTACTTTTTTGCCCTTTTCTTTTTTTTCCTCTTCTTTTTTACCATTCTCTTACCTTTTACCGCAGACTTTTACGTGGCCTAGTGGAACCTAATGATTGGAATTAATTACTCGGGTTAAGCAACAATAGGCGCGGTCCGGTGCTGGATGGGTGACCATCCTGTGACTACCGATAGTGGCATTTTTTACGAGCGCTTCCGTGATTCGCAAGGCACGTAAGTCGTTGGTGCCGGCTGTCAGAGGCCTTTAGGCTGGGCGCACGCTGAGACGCAGGCGACGCAGCACAGCGCAGCACAGTTCAGTACAGGGCAGTGCAGTTGAGGCAGACATAGGCCTCCACCGCATGCTGCGACGCAACTATTCGCTCCATTCTTTGGCAATTCTCACCCATCATTTAATGATGATTTGTATCAAACAAACAAGGCTCACAGCGAACTAATTTAATTAAATATTCTGTATTATACAATTTTTATTTTTAATGCACTAACGCGTGCTAAGGACAATTTTAAAAACCTATTTAGAGGCTAAAATTTCCACCCATGCCGGGACTCGAACCCGCGACCTCTGGCTATCCGTGCCAGCGCTCTATCCAACTGAGCTAATGGGCGACTCACCGGCATCAGTGAAATTTCGAACCTCTACACTATTCTCTGTATTACGTACAGGCAGAGACATCTGGCTGAAGTAGATCGCATCACTTACAACCCCGACTACCTACTTTGCAGTTAGATTTTTACATCGGAATGATATCGCTGTACCCACATGATTATACAAAACAACATTCTGTATTGTTAGTAAACACGCCTCGACGTGCACGCGTCGGGCACCAATCTGCGCCGGCACTACAACGAGACGCAGAGCAGGGCTGACACAATGTCTGCGTCGCACGTGCCTGCGCCGCAGCGTACGTAGCTCAATGACGTTCCATGCTTTACAAAACCTGCCCTGCGCTGCGCTGTGCTGCGTCGCCTTCGTCTCAGCATGCGCCCAGCCTTATGGCTTGATAACTTCTGGTCTACAGTCTATTTATTCTTACTTGTCCAATTTAGTAAACAAGATTCTAACCTTAAAATTGAGATCAGATGCCTAAACTAGACATTTTCTCGCAAATTCATTAACTCTCATGAACTATGTTTATAAAATTGGCAGCGTGTCTTCTAAAAGAGTGTTCCAGGTTACTTCATTTATGGAAATATGTTTTGGACTAAAAAGTCACAGTTTAATGGTAGAATCTTGTTTACTAAATTGGACAAGTAAGAATAAATAGACTGTACACGCGACCACGGCAACTGCAACGTTGCCAAAACATCGGGAATGAAGGTAATTTCGTTTTCTCAAATAAATAATCGCGATTAGACCCGTTTGATATAACTAGGTATGAGCCTCGCGAGTCAAAAAAAAAATACTACTCGCCCATACTCTCTCCTTGAGCGAAACCCTGTGCTCTAGAGTTAAAATTCTATAGACTGCATTATTATAATTATTTTTTAATGCACCCGTGTTAAGGTCAATTTTAAAGACCTATTTAGAGGCTTAAAATTCCACCCATGCCGGGATTCGAACCCGCGCCCTCTGGCTATCCGTGCCAGCGCTCTTTCCAACTGAGCTAATGGGCGGCTCAATCGAGAATATTGTTAAGAGGTCAAATTTCGAACATCTTTACAATATTCTCTGTATTACGTACAGGCAGCGACATTGCATTATTGTTATAACTATTTACATCACTGTCACACAACATAAACTGCAATATTGTATGACTGAGAGGCAAATAGTTTTCCAGTCCGGTTTCTAAGAATCATTTATTCATGGATAGGTAATTATATAATAGGTTAACTGCTTAAGGCTAATTCCATGTTCTGCCCTTTAAGAGCGCATACAAACATGAAATAACAATAGTAATGACCACAAACATGGCGATGTTATTAATTAATAACACTTTTAATAATTTAATAAACACTGTTATACTTTTAAAATAGGTTTATAATATGCTCGAGCTCTTCCGTAGGAATTACAGTGCACAGATAGAATAAAGGTGAGTAATCGTATATTTATTTACTTTCGCGCTAGAGGAAAGACTTCGTGAGAAAACCCGCAGTAGTTGGCTCTGCACGTATTGGCTAGTCTTACCTATGGGCTATGGCGATTAACATTAAAAACCCGCAGTTAGTTGGATCTGCACGTATTGGCTAGTCTTACCGGTGGGCTATGACGATTAAGCCGTCAGGATGATATAGGTGCTGGGCAAGCCTACTCTATCTAAAATAATGGCCCAGGCGCTGCAGCGTCTGAGTGGTCGCTTCACCCATCTTGTATAAGTGACGGTGCCTCCAGATAATGTATAAATAATTTTATTACGTAGATTCAAAGACCAAAGTTTTTTTTATTTCCAAAAAACAAACCATTACAGCCTTGGCCTAATGAGATGCAATGTATGCTACTGGAACTTAACAATAAGATCTTAATTATTCGATTAACCGGATTAATCCGGATTAACTTATTTACACACTTAAGTTAATTCATATTCCAATAAATAATGACTGTGTAGTGCATACGAAAGTCTTGATTCAAACACAAATAAATAAAATATATACGAGAATAGTATAAAATTATTTTCTTACAATCCTCCACCAACCCGGACCTCGCCCCCGTGGTGGAGTATAGGCTAATCTTTCTGGGTTGCAGGAAGACACCCCAGCAGTAGGGACATACAAGATTTGATTTCACACATAATATTATGAAGCAAGAACTCGCGAAGAACCGACAACCGTCGGAATAAACGTATTCTTGAGTGGAGACCGCGACTCGGCAAACGTAGGGTAGGACGCCCTCCGACCAGGTGGGATGACGATCTGCGAAAAACTGACAGCAGATGCTGGATGCGGCAAGCTGAAGACAGGGCGCTATGGCGCTCATTAGGCGAGGTCTATGTCCAGCAGTGGACTACATAATATAGCCTGAAGAAGAAGAAGAATATTATTATGTAAAAAACCTATTAAGAGGCTAAAAATTCCACCCGTGCCGGGATTCGAACCCGCGACCTCTGGCTATCCGTGCCAGCGCTCTTTCCAACTGAGCTAATGGGCGACTCACCGGCATCAGTGAAATTTCAAACCTCTTTACACTATTCTCTGTATTACGTACAGGCAGCGACATCTGGCTGAAGCAAATTGCATCACTTACAGCCCCGAGTACCTACTTTGCAGTTAGGTTTTTACATCGGAATGATATCGCTGTACCCACATGATTATATTTTATTTAAAATTGTCCTTAGCACGGGTTAGTGCATTAAAAATATTATAATATTATGTAAAACTAAATAAAAAAAAATATCATAATTATAATTCACCTAACTTTTAACTAATTTGTACCTATTAAACACAACCAATTTTCAAATTCAACCTTACCAACTAAGTTATGTATTACCAGCTGTACCCCGCGATGCTCCCGATGCTTATCGATTTCCCCATGGGAATAAGATATTTTCCCGCACGTAGTCTATGTGTTAATCTGTCAGCTAACTAATTCTTTTTAATGCACTAACCCGTGCTAAGGACAATTTTAAAAACCTATTGCTGCCTGTACGTAATACAGAGAGTATTGTAAAGAGTTTCGAAATTTCACTGATGCCGGTAAGTCACCCATTAGCTCAGTTGGGAGAGCGCTGGCACGGTTAACCAGAACCAGAGGCCACGGGTTCAAGTCCTGGCATAGGTGGAATTTTTAGCCTCTAAATAGGTTTTTAAAACTGTCAGCTAACTCCATACGAAATGTTAGTTAACACAACATAACATTTACATACTGGCACATACATTGCTTCTGGCCCCACACTAGGATACTCTGTGTCGTGGGAACCGGAAACAACGACATCACGAACATGTAAACATCCAAGACCTGGGGGGTTTTTTTTTGTTCCCAGCCGGGATTCGAACCCGGAACCTCTTGCATGTTAGGCAGACGCGCTACCGCTACGCCACAGAGGTCGACGGCCGAGTTAAATCGCTCCAGCCGTTTAGACTCTAATAAGTCTAAACGGCTAAGCTCGAATAAGCACCTCAGAAAAGCACAATTTAAAAATATGCTTAAGCGTTTTCTGTTAAGTAGTCTGTTGACATAAAATATTATTATGGATAATTTTAGTTGTGTAGAAGACAATGTTAATTTAGGAAGATAAAAAGAACTGTTACCAAGAGCTTGCCGATAAACTGCATTAGCAGTTTGGCAAACTATTGATATTGTAATCTTGCATTGTTTACAGTGAATAAATATATAAATAAATAAATAAATAAGTAACTCACAAACTTTCGCCTTTATAACATCAGTACGATGTGATTATCGGCTTCTGTGCGTTTTTGCGTTATGATAGTGTCTGTGCCCCAAAACCATCGGAAACATGACTCAGGGTGGCAGCTCTTAATGCTATTAGTAAATAGAGGTCACATTGCTGTAGCATTTAATTGAAAGTAAGCGATAATCGCACTTTGCGTAATGAAAAGTTGAGTGAAATGATTAAGTCCAGTTTTGGACAAAATTGTGCCGAATTTATGAGTTGAGAAATTCAGTAGGCTCTGTCTCCTTCAGCAACTCTCTATCGTCAGGAAGAAATAAAAAACTTAAGCCGTTAATGCCGGCTGTCATGTAATGGCAGTCGTTAAGCCATTTCAGAGGCCTTATTGATAAGTTCTGACAGTAAGGCCTGTCTTACAATCCTCCACCAACTCTTGGCTCCTATGGTGCAGTATGGACTAAACTTCCTGCAATGCAGGAAGAGAGCCGTGCCCCAGCAGTGGGGACATTCAAAGGGTTGATTTCATACGGGGCGTTCCACGGCTATGCCACACCGAGGGCCACTCGAATATTGTAGATGAAACAATGTCAGCTTTCTATTTTTCTAATCAAAGTTTTCCACCAAATGTAAAAATTCGTGGTCTTCCTTTTATTTCTGACACTTTGTTATGCAATAAAAAATAATATTTATGGCGAAGTCTTTCGATCGATATGATAGAGCTACAGGGTGATCTTTTTTCTCGTGCAGCAGGTTTGATTCCCGGTTCAACCACGATATAATTTAAAAATCTGTGAATGCAGTTTAAATTGTTTTTTTTATTAAAATAATGTCTACCTGAATGTTACATATTAGTTATATTATTCTTTAATGCCCTAACCCGTGCTAAGGAGTAATTTAAAAACCTATTTAGAGGCTTAAAATTCCACCCATGCCGGGATTCGAACCAGAGACCTCTGGCTATTCGTGCCAGCGCTCTTTCCAACTGAGCTAATGGGCGACTCACCGGCATCAGTGAAATTTCAAACCTCTACAATATTCTCTGTATTACGTACAGGCAGCGATATCTGGCTGAAGTAATTTGCATCACTATATTAATTGTTTTATTTTAGGAATAAAAATGACAATGTTTACCGGCGACCCATCATGTTTATCATCATAAGTATGAGTTATTTTGTGTACTATCTACCATAAACGACGAACTCCTAAATTGTATCGCGAAAAAACGAAAACTAAGCTACGACCGGTCTCAGAAATGTCAAAATCACGTACTTAAAAATATTTAGTATTCAGAATCAAATCTTATCAAGTTGAGTATGAAATGGTACTTAGCTAAGTGTAAGTAGCCAATATTGGTGACTTTATGTGAACTTAGAATTGTCATCTGTCATTTGGTTTTGTTCACTTTGAGGTTACCTACCTTTTTGTCGTATTGTTTTGGTTGGAGTTTGTGATTAGCATTGTGTTTATTAGATCACTAAAAAATAATAGACAATATAGATGACTTTCTTAAGACAGTTCTTCTCTTAGCTCATGCTTAACTCCGGCTCCCGATCGAATTTGAATACGAAAATTTCGGCGCTTTACTAAGTATGACTTTAGTTTACTTTGCTAAGACTGCTCTAAGCGTGAACTTGGGATTCGTCTCTGAATGTCAGCCTAAGTCTTTGCATTGAGTTTATTTCCGCTATAACAATTTATAAAACTGTGACTGTCTGTTGTCAAAATATAAATAAATAAGTAAATAAATATAGAGCCGCACCTTTAGTGTCCAAATGGTTCCAGCGGTTGCAGCTATAGAAGTAGGTAAGATTTCTTCTTCGTGCTAGTCGGGACTTTCTTTATTTAAAGAACTTGGTACACAGATGAAAAGCGACCATGTCGTCCTAGTAATGATATATACAGAAATACTTGTGACAAGTAAGTCTCTATACATGACTAAAGTTGATTAAATGTTTGTCCTAGCTTTTAAACCAATTTTTACCAATTTGTATAAAATGTTGGCCTCTTCTGAATTGGGAGATGCGTTACGACGTTACGACCTCCTATAGAACTAAATATCGCATTGTTACATACTAAGTTTCTTGCTGTTTCGTTTCGCTAGTCGGGACTTATTCAAAAACTATAACATAGCAGCTATGTAGAAAAAATGGAATTAAAAAACTTGTACCAAAATGAAAACCATATTCCGTGGCATTACCAAATAGTTACCCGAATTACGTATTGCGTTTGGTATAATAGGACATACATTCACGTAGATTTAGCGCAGGGCTTATTACGTTGGCAATAAAAGTTCAAT
Source organism: Yponomeuta sedellus (assembly GCA_934045075.1). Taxonomy (NCBI): domain Eukaryota; kingdom Metazoa; phylum Arthropoda; class Insecta; order Lepidoptera; family Yponomeutidae; genus Yponomeuta; species Yponomeuta sedellus. Next base: position 2,464,761 of record OW203734.1, on the reverse strand, counting down.
TTCGTAATAAACCGGTCGTGACTTTTATCGGCGCCTGTGTTGTACAGTTAGCGACAAAACGTACTACATAGTAAACAGGTCTTTAAATTGCTGCAATATCGCCCATGACCACTGACTTTTTAATACTTTAAAATAAAGGATGCGTTTATATTCAAGTTGAAGTTGAAATTGCGATTGCGATTGCAACCTTGTATGTCTCCACTGCTGGGGCACGGGTCTCTTCCTGCATCGTAGGAAGCTTAGGCCATACTCCACCACGGGGGCCAAGTCCGGGTTGGTGGAGGATTGTAAGACAGAAATTGAAATTAAAAGTATTGATAAAAAAATATTATAATAAAAAAGCACAGCGATGAGTGTCAACATGGTTCTAAGTCAGCACACAGAACATGGAAGCGGCGATTTGAAGCTACTACCCATAGAGTACTAGGCCCAAACATCTCACACAGAAATTATTACAAAAGAAAGAGCCTCTTACAAGACGTGAAGTTTTATTGTTTAAGTTGTAGTGGAGACCATCTATTATCTTGCAGTCACATGTTTTTTTTTCACTGCAGTAAGACAATTGCAAGCCTCCACCAATCCGGATTTGGCCGCCGTAGTGGAGTGTGGCTTATACTTTTCTCAGGGAAGAGACCCGTGCCCCTCGCTGGGGACATAATGGGTTGATGATGACGATGATGAAGACAATTATTTCACTGTATAAAGTAGCTTTATTAATTATACTATTTTTATTTTTAATGCACTAACCCGTGCTAAGGACAAATTTAAAAACCTATTTAGAGGCTTAAAAATTCACCCATGCCGGGATTCGAACCCGCAACCTCTGGCTATCCGTGCCAGCGCTCTACAGAGAGCCCAGAGCCAATGGGCGACGCAAAGTAGGTAGTCGGGGCTGTAAGTGATGCAATTTGCTTAAGCCAGATGTCGCTGCCTGTACGTAATACAGAGAATAGTGTAAAGAGGTTCGAAATTTCACTGATGCCGGTGAGTCGCCCATTGGCTCAATTGGCAGAGCGCTGGCACGGATAGCCAGAGGTTGCGGGTTCGAATCCCGGCATGGGTGAAATTTTTAGCCTCTAAATAGGTTGTTAGCATTATTTATGTTAGAAAGACTTAAAGTGATTACTTAAAGTGCTGCGCATGACCAAACCGTTTAAACAAATTTCCAGGAAAGTCATTCTGTATAAGTCACTGGTCAGATCTAGTGTCGAATACTGCTCGTCCATTTGGTCACCCCACTAAGCTTGTCACATAAAAAAAATCGAATCGATCCAATGATCCTATCTGCAATGACAGGCAAACGGCGTGTGCTCCCTGAATACTCTCAGCGCCTGGAGCACTTCGATGTCCAGAGCCTCGAGTCCAGAAGACGTTTAGCTGACCTTTTGCTGCTATATAAGCTCATCAATGGATTGCTTGACATCATTGGGATATCACTCTTTAGCGTCAGAGCCAGCAACCGCCCTCGAAGATCCTTTCGCTTATTCCTAGCTCCAACATTTAACAATAATGTGTCTTACAATGGACCCATCTCTCGAATGTGTCGTTTCTACAATGATCTGAGCAATGAGTTTAACATTACCCACCAAACATTCTGAGCTTTCATGATATTTTTAAATTTAATTATCATTTTTATAACAGCAGCTCATTGACGATGAAAGCTTAATGTATATAAATGCTGTGCTTATCTATAAGTGGCGTAAATACACGTAATTTTATCTTCTTGTAACTATTTTGTGTCATGTTCTGTACATATGCTGTTAGTGTGCGTAATAAAATAACATTACCATTAATCCATTCCAATTCACTCATTAACAATTATTCATTTAGACAAATGAATGTTGACGAAACGAGAGAAATCTGTCAGGATTATGGCAAGTGACATTATGGCAGGGGACTCTGCCTATCCATTCGGGATCCAGGCGTGAGTTTATATTATATTATGAATTCGGTTATTTTTAAAGATTTTAAATGGGAGCAGTTCATAAGCTGCTTATCCTGAGTGTGTTTTGAAGCCGACTGTATCAACAACATGCAATCACGGCATCGCGAGCGCCGGGTACTGAAAAAAATCTACATTATTTTCATCGTAATAATTTCATGCGATTGTTTCTGAGGGCGTTACTGCAAGTTTATTATTATTTGGTCGTGTGGTTTTTAGTTGCTATGTGAATGCTGTTGTGAGAGATGGTCAGTTCGGGAAGCAACTGTGTTGCTAAGTGTAAGAAGAGTGTAAGAAACATAACATGGCATGTCAGATTTAACCTTGACTTGGACTTGGGTCGATTTGTCCGTGTGGTATGATCGATGAAACGCTGCAATCTAGACTGGTCCGGATTGATATTACATACATACATACATAACCTCACGCCTGTGTCCCAGAGGGGCAGGCAGAGACCAGAGACTGCCACTTGCCACGATCCTGACAGATCACCTTCGCTTCATCAACGTTCATAAGTCGTTGCATGCACACACGCCGATTCCGGGTACTTTTTATATTTCCTTTTGCTAATACATCCCCTATTTGGACTGATATTATTAGTTATACCGAATCTGTGAATTTGCAGTCCTGTGAGTGGCTTGAGTAAAAGGGCATAATTGGGGATGTAATCTGTGTTACAAGAAAGACACAGCCCGGGTTTTTTTCGGTTCTTCAGGAAGCGCACCATAATTTGTTTCTTCTTCTTCTTTCGTGTCGAAAGCACCGCCCGCCTCTCAGACATCTCGCTCCCAAAACCGCGTCTGGAAGGTTGCGGTTTTGGGAGCATAATTTGTCTCATTGACGAACACGACACAGGGTATCGTATTGTGGGGCCAGAAGCAATGTATGTGCTTGTATGTAAATGTTATCTTATGTTATTCTCATATATTGAAAATACAAGAGTTTATTGGATTTTGGTTGTTTTTTTTTATTCCCTTCTGAGTTCGTACAACGGGTGCTACAAATTTCCACTTACCTTATAATTGTAACATTATAAATTTGTTTCAGATTTAGATTATGCTAGTCTAATAGTTCTACAACTTTATTGCTAGAACGCGAATATTTCAAACAATGAATTAAATTACATGTGCCGAGTTGTTTATAAATCCATTAAGTTTCAATGCAATTTTACCATTATTTATATAGATACCTATTTTTTTGTGAACTGAGTCAATGTAATAAAAACATCAGTCAAAGTCTGAATTTAAATATGGTTTATTTACTTTACCACAGGATAGATCATTACAATATTTACAGTAATATTTAGCCTTAAAATTTCGATTAAACGATTTCGGTGGCTGTTCCAAAAATGGGAACATTCCAGAGTGAAAATTCAAAGTAGTAATTAATACGCATATTGTTTAATATTACGCGAGGCTTTGAGCTGATTCAATTTTGGTGCAGTAAAAGTTTGAATTATTTTAAAACCGTAGAATATAAACATTTAAAATATAAACGATACGATATCAACCCTTTGTATGTCCCCACTGCTGGAGTACCGATCTCTTCCTGCAGGAAGATAACCTTCCTGCCATGCATCGCAGGAAGGTTACGCCATACTCCACCACGGGGGCCAAGTCCGGGTTGGTGGAGGATTGTAAGACAGTGGCGGGCCTTTCTGTCAGAATTTATCAAGCCGCCCATAAGGCCTCTGAAATGGCTTAACGACTGCCATGACATGCGTGTGTTACATTACGTGCCTTGCGAAGCCCGGAAGCGCTCGGAAAAAATGCCACTTGCGTTATGAACGAGATGGTCACCCATCCAACACCTCAGCGGCGATATTTGGAATAATATTTATTGATTTTTTTTTTTTTTGTTATACAGCTCTTTCGATAGCTCGTTGCCACACCTTGAGCTTTCTTATGAGACCCATAGTGTACTCTATTGTGTAACATGAATCAAACTGCCGAAACCTACTGTCGCACGCTTTCCTCAGTTGAAATTAACGACGCTCAAACAAAACTAAACTGGTGTACAGAAGAGCACTAATTCACCGCTCTGTCGCCATACGTCGATGGTCCACGGCTATCGGTTGGCGTTGTTCCAAAACTCGCCTTTGTGAGTTCAAAATCAGTGGTAAATCCGACGTATTGTATTGGAAGCGGTGAACCGTGGTAGCTTTTACAGCCGTTTTGTTTTGAAAGTGGCGTTGCTGAAAACTTCACTCCGATTGTGTTTAGAGAAAGATGTCTTTTTGCTGACTGCTAAACCGAAGGTCTCAGGTTCGATCCCCGGCCTGGTCAAACTAGGAAACGAACTTTTCTAGTTTGTCTCGGGTCTTGGGTGTTATCTATGTATTTATTGTATTAAATCTATCGTCGAGTTAGCATCTGTAACACAATTCATTTAGTTGTACTTAGTATAGGGCTACTCTGCAAACGTAACGTAGGACGTCCTCCGATCAGGTGGGATGACGATCTGCGAAAAACCGTCGGCAGATGCTGGATGCGGCAAGCTGAGGACTGGGCGCTATGTTCAGCTATGCCGTGACGTGACAAGACACTGTAATTTAAAAACAGGCATTTTCCAGAAATCGCCAAAAACATTTAGTTAAGAAAATTCCGCATAGATACGTCAAATCAAAACAGATTACTTTAAAAAAATTACATGTATTAAATAATAGTGCACATAATTATGCCGTAACTAGTTAATTTATATTTTTTTGTATATAGACTCTTATTGAAAATCTAGAATTTTTGCACTGAATACCCGCTCGTTTTCTTGACAAATAGGAAAATGTTTTAAAGTTGTTATTACAAAACACTGCATCTACAGTTATTTGGCATAAAAATCACGAGCATGTTTTGGCAAAACACGGTACCTATCTATAGAAACAGTATTTTGTCAAAACAGGTCTCTATAATATTGGCTATACAGTATTATTTACTATGACTGATTTGCGTATTATTAAAACTTTTTCCATATTTTTTGATGCCATGCCATGTACTTAAGGGCGAAGAATCGAATTATTCATGTTCTTCAAAACACTGTATCTATAGATACAGTGTTTTGTCATACCACTGCCAGTGGACTTCATAATATAGCCTGAAGAATTAGAAGAAGAAGAAGTTAATTGCTAACGAGATCTGTATTATATGTCCTTGAATAAATATTATTATTTATATTATTATTATTAATCAATCAAATCTATTTATTTCAACGTAAAGAATTTACATTCCGTTTGCTGAATGTCAATGTACAATGTAAAATGTAAGCCGCTGCCTTCGGGCCGTATTGTAGTGGAGAAAAAGGAAGCGGAAAAAAAATCTCCACTCTGATCATCTTTTCTCAATTATTTCAAAGAACTCGGGTAAAGTCTAGAAAAGTTCTATTTATTTCTGTGACTCGGGTTCCCTTGCGGATCTCCTCATTCGATCACGCAGCGAAACTCCTAACATAGCTATGTCCATTGCTCGTCGGGCGACATTGAGCCTTCTTATGAGTTACTTATATAGCTCAGTTGAAGTGGCAGTGGGCAGGGCACGTAGCTTCCGAGAACTGATGGCCGCTGGGGCGAAAAAGTTGTGTATCTGGCGATCGCAGATCGGACTACGCAGCGTGGACAGGTCCCCAATCAGATGGTTTGGTGACCTGGTCACGATGGTGGGGTGTCACTGGATGCAGACGGCACAATACCGCGAAGCTTGGAAAACCATCCTTATTCTTCTTCTTCAGGCTATATTATGTAGTCCACTGCTGCACATAGCCCTCCCCTAATGAGTGCTATAGCGCAATGTCTTTAGGATGCCGCATCCAGCATCTGCCTGCAGTTTTTCGCTGATCGTCATCCCACCTGGTCGGAGGGCGTCCTACACTACGTTTGCCGAGTCGCGGTCTCCACTCAAGAACACGTTTACTCCAACGGTTGTCGGTTCTTCGCGAGATATGGCCAGCCCGCTGCCTCTTTAGCTCGCTAATTCTCTGAGCTATGTCGATAACTTTGGTTCGCTGTCGGATGCATTCGTTGCGAATCCGTGGAAACCATGAGGGAGGCCTATGGTCTGCAGTGGGCGTAGAATGGCAGATGATGATGATGACGTATTTATTTTATCTTTTGGTACATTCCATAGAGACTTGTCAATATTTGAAGTATATATCTATTAATATCTTGTCATAATTTTTCCTAACGTAGTATCGTTATCAACCCTTGTATGTCCCCACTACTGGGGCACGGGTCTCTTCCTGAATCTCAGGAAAGGTAGGCCATACTTCACCACGGGGGCCAAGTCCGGGTTGGTGAAGGATTGTAAGACAGTGGTGGGCCTTACTGTGAGAAGTTATCAAGCCGCCCATAAGGCCTCTGACATGGCTTAACGACTGCCATTATATGACAGCTGGCACCAACGGCTTAACGTACCTTGCGAAGCACGAAAGTGCTCGGAAAAATACCACTAGCGGAAGTCACGGGACGCTCACCCATCCTGTACCTGACCGCGCCTGTTGTTGCTTAACCAAGTGATCGATTCCAATCACTCGGTTTGCCTAGGCCACGAGCGCTTCATACGTAGTATACAACGTTTAAAAAATCAGAGTGAATGTAAGGCTGTTTTGTCTCCCGCAATACAGCACACTGCATACGTCGATATTCATCCGCTTACGTTTGGCTGGGAGCCAAAGACTTTCCGACATTAAAATCAAAAGCCGCGTGTAGTTACGAGGCTTTTTGGGCTAATATTTATATATGCTTTTACTATGGCAAGTGGCAAAACTAATCTTTGTGTAACCCTTCGGAACACCCGTAAGTTTACTTTGTATAGCAATGAGGCATATTCATTCCTTCCTTCCGAACTGGGAAACGCAGCGTAGGACACACCAGGTCATTGGTCCGACGTTAAGGGCTGATTTTTCAATAGTCAGATAACTTTTATCTGAGGAATAAAAATGGCGGTTTGACATAATTTTCATACATAACCTGTCAAACCGCCAATTTTATTCCTCAGATAAAAGTTATCTGACTGTTGAAAAATCAGCCCTGAAATCAAAAATGCGTGTTATTTGTCTGTCTATTAGATCAATGAAATTAAAAAAAATCCAGGAATTAATTTCCAGATAGCTGGATATCGTTTTAATACCTTCATTTGGTCCTAAATGCGTGTAATCTGAGTTTGCACGGTCCCCGGAGGTGAGCTCAACTTTTGGGGGCTAAAACACCGCGAAATTTTCGCACCTTCAGTTTTGTGCTTTTAGCTCGGGGGATAAATTTTGCGTCGAATGATTCTCTAAAACTTTAAATTCGATTTAGTGTTATATATATACCACTAAATTAAATTAATACCCTTTAAATTTCTTCCAAAAATACCTGACTGTACCTAGCATATGAGAAAACCAAGAGCATCTGCCAACAAACTGCTGTGCAGTTCGGCAGAGACCAACTTCTGTATTTTTTTGTACTAATGTTTGAATCTATATCTATCTATAATCAGCCCACATCAACCCATTGCTGAGCATAGGCCTCCTTTTTACTGCACCATTCCTCACGGTCCTGTGCTTATCTGATCCATCTCTGACCCGCAACCCTGAACGATGAACGATGTCGTCTAACCATCGTGTCGGTGGTCTGCCTACCAACCTCCTTCCGTCCTTTGGCCACCACCAATGTTTGAATAAACGTCTTTAATCAATCGAAAGTACCTAATAAAACCCACATACTACTTAAACTTCTCTGAAAATAGACTGATCCGAAAGATAATTGCCGCCTACATTACTCAGCTGACTTTATATTCACTTTCTCGTTTCTTGAACAATGGGGAACATGCATCAAACTTAGTTTGTAGTGACATTGTTCTTATACCATAGAAAACAAAGGAAAATATAGAAAAAAATAAAGCCTTTCTGTAGAATATCCCTCTGACCTGTCAAACCCCATTAAAAGTATTTTTAATACTTTTTCGAGTTTTACAGTTCATAAAATATTAAAAATGCAAAATACCTATCAAGTTACTCTAATAAGATTGTTTTTTTTTTATAAAATTTAGTTTTTTCCTTCAATTCTAAAAGAGCCAGAGGCATTAAAACATTCTTTTACGGAATAATTCAAATATTTATGAGCGCTTTAAAATTGGTTACAGGTCGTTGCGTCAAAATAAGAGTAGGTTATGTTTAAGGCGTAATTAGAATGGGCCAGATAACCTCGAATATGTTACGAGTATTTTCACCGGTCGCGCGAACGGGAAACGAAGCAGGGGACGAGCACCAACGCGTTGGACAGACACCATAACAAAAGCCTTGGGAGGGACCCTACAAGCAACCATACATCTGGCATATAATCGGAAAGAATGGAGAGAGCTGGTGGCGGAAGCTTCCCCATAGTCACGTCCCTGAGTCATGAGGATACGACGAAGAAGAAGAAGAAGAATTAGAATGACTTTTCGACAGGTTATATCCTGAAAAGTTTAATACATTCGCCGAGAAAAAAATTAAGCACGGTTGTTTTTGTCTTAACATGACCTTTCTAATGAGGTTAAAACATATTTTTTGTGCAAGTTCTTCATTATGTATATTTATAGCTTGAACGAACATTTCCCGAAAACCAACTACCTTGACCCGCAATAATGGCCCTTATCGACCACTCGTTACCGTAACGGAAGGTCTTCGCTGATCGGTCGATCACTTATTTACACCCCTTGGAGGAAAACTAAAGGGAATCCTTCCAATAAAAGTTGTATTTTATTACGATTTCTTTGGAGACGAAGCGAAGTGTTTATTTCGTTTTTAGGGTTCCGTACCGCAAAAGGAAAAACGAAACTCTTATAGGATAACTTCGTTGGCCGTCGGTCCGTCCGTCCGTTCATCTGTCTGTCAAGACCTTTATCTCGGAAACGTCGTTAGATTTAAGATATCTGCACTTAGTCTCATAATTCAGATATGGTACGTAGCAAGCGCTGAGGCATTTTAACACTCCAGACACTTGAGTTTCCTCACTATGTTTTCCTTCAACTAAGGCGAGTGGCGCAAAAAAAATCGGCCGTTTATGACGCAAAAAAGGTATATATCGACACTCAAGGGAATCAAAATTCATAAGGTAGGTAGATTCCGTTGGCCTAAAACTTGACCTAAAAGTTAGCAAGTACCTATTATAAACTCTTATAAAAATACAGAAAATAAATATAAAAACCATACATATGTCACTAAATCATAAATGAAATTGTCTTTGAAGTTCGGGAAAAGCGCAGAAAAAAACTGCGAAATCGATTCCTAAACTATTTATAATATGTAAGTATCAACCTAAAAATTTGTAAGGAAGCCTCGGTGCGCGAGTCCAACTCGCACTTGGCCCTCTTACTTTATTGCTTCCAGTCTGAATTGAAAACCTGAGAGCGGATCTGATGAAAATGGCGAAAACGAAATATACTAACATTAGTAACGCGGTCAGTATAACGCTTGGAATCACATTCAGGTGCTCGAGGGTTCGAACCCCGGGCATGCACCATTGACTTTCGAAAAAGGCCAAGTGCGAGTTGGACTCGCGCACTTGATACCTACATATAAATAGTTTAGGAATCGATCTCGCAGTTTTTTCTGCGCTTTTCCCGAACTTCAAAGACAACTTTGTTATGATTTAGTTACATATGTATGGTGTTTAGATTTTTTCTCTGTAACTTTATACTTTATTTAACACAAAAATCATAAAAAAAAACAAAAATATAAAACGGCATCCTGGGGCTGTTAAATGATAGGGCGGATAGCCCGTTTTTGAAGCACCACTCCAAGGTGCATTAACATTAATTTATCAGAGCGTTATCTAATTGTATCTTACTAACATAGACTAAGCTCGTACTAACAACTCTACGGATTTGTTTATCTGAAATAAACGTATATAATAATAATAATAGTAGGATGTTATTGGGCATTCTGGACCAGCTTCCATTCGTTTGAGCTCACGACGCACCGCGCCGGTTGGCGCGGCTTGTCGTTCACTCAAACTCATTACATCTGTTCCAGAATACCCAATAATATTGATTGATTCTGAATTTTACTTGCGGCAGGAAATGAAATGATGTTAGTAACACAGATAAATACTGAAGTTTAATCGTGATGATCGCATTTCAGTAATGAGGACATCACTGGTAACATATTTCTCCAAAAATGAAATTTGTTAAACAACCTACATCACTAAATCTTGAGAATATTGATGTAGGATCTGAAAAAAATACATATCGTCACGGAAAGCTTTTACCAAACACCATCCGTTGTATAGTTTGCGGACCGTCTAACTGCGGAAAAACAAACTTAGTCCTTGGGTTACTTTTACATCCTAATGGTTTACATTTCCGTAACGTGTACGTTTATTCGAAAACGTTGTATCAACCAAAATACATATTTTTAGAGAAGGTAATGAATCTCGTTCCAGGAATACGTTATTATAAATATCGCGATAACAAAGAAGTCTTAAATCCAAGCTTAGCGTCTCAAAATTCTGTCATTATTTTCGACGATGTTGCCTGTGAAAATCAAAATAACATTCGTGATTACTTTGCCATGGGTAGACATAAAAATATAGACTGTTTTTATTTGAACCAAACTTATAGCAAAGTCCCAAAACAACTGGTTCGCGACAATGCAAATCTACTCATCATATTCAAACAGGATGATATTAACTTACGTCATATTTATGATGAACATGTGAACACTGATATGCCTTGGCATCAATTTCGCGAACTTTGTTCACAAGTTTGGAAAGATACATTTAGCTATTTAGTGATTAATAAAGACTGTCAAAGAAATAACGGATGCTACAGAATGAAATTCGACACCTTTATTACTTTCGACGAGTGAGATACATAAATGCCGTTTTTTTTAAATCAGAAGCCACTTTCTTATCTTCTTTATATGCGAGTAGTTGTAAAATAAGAAAAAATGTGTGATGAAAAATCAATTAAACAACAAATAATTAAGTCTGCTGAGGCTGTTAAAAAGAAGGTTCAAAACATGAAAAATACTAAAATGGATTCTGAGTTGGCATTAGAAACTATGTTCAAACCAGTAACAGATCCACTTAAACAGCTAACGAGAACCCCGTATCAAGAACAGTTAAGTAATGAAGATGTTGATTCGCTTGAACATTTAGCACGACAGTCTACACCTACGAAGAAACGAAAATTTTCTGAAATTAGCTCTTCAAGGGAATCACTCCAAGAGGTATCGAATGCTAGTAACAGCGATGATAACATAAGTGACTCTGAACTGAATCAAAGTCTTAGAAATAACATGAGTGACATATTTTTTGAAACAAATTCGGATGGTGCTTCAACACCAAATGCAAAGTCTTTATCGTCATGGTCTTTATCATCAGAAGTATTCAAAGATGTACCTTATGGAATTAGATTGGAAAATGGAAAACCTATGATAGGATCAGCACCGCTCTCCATAACTAATGATGCATTTGAAATAGCAGGTCATTCGTATGTCAAAACTAATGGACTCAGTGAATTACTTTACAAAAAAAATCCTGATCTAAACATTATCACTGAAGATGATAAAAGGAATTATAAATTTATACTAATAAGCACAAACGCTCATCGACGTAAATATGATCCCAATCAACCAATCAATAGCAACAGAGGATTTAAGTATTTACAAATTGTAAAACCCTTATTATGTTCCGCCAATGTTTCCAAAGGAAAGGGTTTATCATTGCTTAAAAAAGTTGATAACAAAGTAGATTACATTTTTTGGAATGATCCAAACGAATTAGTTGAAACATTGAAATTATTAATAGCTTCGAAAGATGCCGGTAATACTGGCTTAGATGATGAAATTGTATCAGTTTTAACAGAACTGAAAAAACGTGGTGTGATATAAAATGAATAAATACTTATGTAATCTATATTTTATTTTATTTCTACTCTAACCTTCACACTATTTACAAGATGAATATAGATAAATTTGGACATCATGTTCATAAAAGACTGCGTGTGTCAGATCCATTAAATTTGGTTCCTATAAACACAGGGCTAAGTAAAAATGAGTCAGGAGTTTACGACTTAAAACAATGTATATTGAGAGGATTACCGTTAGCTGTAGCAGCAGATGAAGCTGTTAGCAAGGAGTATGTAGAAAAAAACAATAAATTATATTGTAAAAAACAAGATTTCATTAATGAACTTAAAAGTATAAAAACTCAAATACAACTGCTACAGAAACAGTTAGATGAGAAGTGTTCAAAGGTAGAAGCGAGTAATATTATTAAAGATCATATAGTAGCACTCAGAGACTCATCGAAACCAGCATGAGCAAACAATCTGTTGTAAATGAAATCCATAAAGCAGCTAGAAGAAATTTCCCACGTCGTTCTGTTATTTTAAAAGGGATTGATGATTTATGGCAAGCCGATTTGATTGATATGCAAAACTATCAGAAGGTTAACAAAGGATTCAAATTTATTTTAGTAGTCATCGATGCTTTTTCTAAATACGCATGGATCGCTCCATTAAAGAATAAAACAAAAACTGAGGTGTCTCTAGCGTTTGATAAGGTTTTACAAGAAGGCCGATCACCTGCTAATTTACAAACCGACAAGGGTACCGAATTTCACAATGACGTTTTTCAGAAGCTTACGAACCGATGGAAAATAAATCATTATTCAACTTATTCAACAAAAAAAGCGTCTATAGTAGAAAGATTAATAAGAACTTTGAAGAGCAAGTTGTTTAAACATTTTAGCTTGTTTGGAAATTATAAGTGGATTGGAGAACCTTTATGTGATATAGTTAAGAGCTATAATAATACTATGCATCGCACTACAAAACATATGCCGTCTGAAATAAACAAGTTAAATGAATCACTCGTTGCATGTAATATAAACAAATCACAACCTTCCTTACCTGCAAAGAAAATTAAATTTCGTGTTGGAGACTTTGTCCGTATCAGCAAGCACAAAGGAGATTTTCAAAAAGGATATACACCAAACTGGTCTACCGAATTATTCACTGTTGTAAAAGTAATAAAATCTATACCCACAACATATTACATACGAGATCAACATTGTATACCAATAAAAGGTTGTTTTTACGAACACGAACTGCAAAAAACTAGCTGTCCCAATATTTATTTAGTTGAGAAGGTAATTAAAAAAAAGGGAAACAAATATCTTGTTAAATGGCTCGGCTTAGGTCAAGAGGAAAATAGTTGGATTAATAAAAGTGCTATAATAAAGCATTGAAGTATATTACTACAGATTAGTTAACTTATTTTTCATTACATCGTTAGTTATGAAAGGGAAAGGACTTCTCAATACTTTAATCAATAATTTACCAATAGAGTTACACTTACCAGGCTACAACTACTGCGGTCCAGGTACTCGATTACAAGAACGTTTGCAAAGAGGCGATAAAGGCATAAACCCTTTGGACAGCGCTTGTATGCTGCACGACATAGCTTATTCAAAGTATTCAAGTTTAGAAGATCGGCATAAGGCTGACTTAGAGCTAAGAAAGATGGCAAAGCAACGATTAAAATCAGAAGATGCTAGCAGAGGTGAAAAAGTTGCATCATGGTTGGTGAATAAAGTAATGAAAGCAAAAATTAAATCGGGTGCTGGAATTAAATCATTCAAAACTTCTATGGCTAAATTAAAATCGCATCTGAAAAAAAAGAAACCTAAAAATATTCAAGATGCTATTCAGTTTGCATACTTAGCAGCAAAAAAAATATTTCATAAGAAAAATAATATGAAGCTGCCAAGAATTATTCCCATCCCTAAAACTGGAGGAATACTTCCACTCATTCCTATTTTTGCTGGTCTATCAGCATTGGGTTCTTTAGCTGGAGGTATTGGTGGAATAGCAAAAGCAGTTAATGATTACAAGTCAGCCCAAAAAAATCTTTCTGAATCCGTGCGTCACAATAAAATGATGGAATCGATCTCCTTAGGCAAAGGTTTATACATCAAACCATACAAGACAGGTAAGGGATTGTGCGTACATTCTTCAAAAAACTAGTTAAAAGGTTACCCAGACGAGCACTGAGTAATATAGATTTAATATATTATACTCGGGACATCCCATACTTTCGAGGTGTCTATATGAGCGACACTTTACCAAGCAAATCAAATAACATCGAGTGCGCTATCCTGAATCTAGATAATTCAATAAATCCGGGAACTCACTGGGTAGCCTACATTAAGATAAATAATTACAGCGTGTACTTTGATAGTTATGGTTTAAAACCACCTGTAGAATTAATCAAGTACTTAACAAAAAACACTAACGTTTATTATAGTTATATGAACTATCAACAAAACAACACCTATAATTGCGGTCATTTATGCATAAAATTTTTAAAAACATTCTGGTTGAAACATTTATATTAAGAAATCATAAACTATTCTCACCATTATTACGATGTCATTCACGCTATCAATAACCGGTTGTAAACCAGCTTTGCCAACATTTTATTCGCCGGCTCTGCAGCTTGATGGTGAATATGAATGTGGGCTGATCTTTTTTTCGACGTTTAATTCGATTCCTAACATAGAATGCTACAACAACAAATTTCATTATGGCGACAACGAAATGATTGAAATACCCGAAGGATCATACGAGCTATTAGATATAAATGACTTTTTAAAAACAAATTTAGTAGACTGTACGTTTAATTTGATATGTAACAATAACACTTTGAGCACAAAAATAATTTGTTCAAAAGATATTCATTTTGAGAAATCCGGTTCAATCGGAAGGATATTGGGTTTTGGAAATCAGACTCTTAAAGCTAATATATTACATGAGTCTCTCTTCCCTGTAAACATTCTACCAACAACCATCGTTCGAATAGAATGTGATATCGTGAGCGGATCGTACATAAATGGGAAGCCTAGCCATATAATTTACGAATTTGCACCTAATGTACCGCCAGGGTACAGGATTATAGAAATCCCAAAAAATTTGATATATTTCCCAGTAAATCAAAATACAGTTAGCGAGATTAATATAAGGATTTTGGATGCAAATAACAACCTTATAAATCTACGACAAGAAGAACTACAGTTATATTTACACCTAAGACGAAAATGATAGATTTCATAAATAAAACATTGGTACCCGAAACCAAAGATCTCAGTACAACACATCCACCGCAACAGAAACCACCTGCTAAAAAGAAAAAACTGACTAAGGAAAATAAACAATTTCTCAGATACTTAAAAGTCATAAAATGAATATCTTAAATATCTTGGATTCTTTCGCCTACGACAACAGCATTGAAAGCTACCAAATCCATTCGTATAAGCCCTACATTAATAGTTTTAACAAAAACGATGAAATACGCATTCCCATCAATCAACAAGACTTATACGTCTTACCGTCACAGAGTACACTATACATCGAAGGTTCTATCACAGTGCACCGTCCAAATGGCGATAAAAAAGAGAGAGTGAGTAATATTGAGTTGGTGAATAATGCAGCGCTTTTTCTTTTCCAAGACATTCGATATGAACTAAATGGCGTAGAAATTGATAGGATAAAAAATGCTGGGATCACAACTACTATTAAATCATTGCTCTCGATGAATGAAAATGAATCAAAAATGTCACGGCTATGGGGGTGGGACATTGATGGAATAAAAAATACTACTGGTAATTTTTCCGCCTGTATCCCATTGAATAAAGTTTTAGGTTTCGCTGAAGATTATAATAAAATAATAATGAACTGTAAACATGAGCTGGTTCTTTTGCGTAGTAATACAAACCTTAATTCTATTAAATTAACCACTAATGAAGTGTTAGATGACATAACCATTAACAAAATTGTATGGAGAGTACCGCATATAAAAGTATCTGATCGTGAAAGAGTTAACTTGCTGAGATGTTTGGAGAAAGATAGACCTATCAGTTTAGCATTTAGGAATTGGGATCTCTATGAATACCCTCTTTTACCACAGACTACAAAACATACTTGGTCTATAAAAACCACATCTCAATTAGAGAAACCACGTTATGTGATTATTGGTTTACAAACTAATCGGAAAAGTTTAGGTATGAAAGACATGTCTCACTTTGATCATTGTTATGTACGTGATGTCAAGGTTTTTTTAAATTCAACTTACTTTCCATATGAAAGTCTCAATATTAAGTTTACTGAAGAAAGGTATATGATATTATATGAGCAGTACGCTAGATTCCAACAGTCTTACTATGGACGTCGGTGTGAGCCGTTGTTAAATCTGAAGGATTTCAAAGATAAAGCACCATTATTTGTAATAGATTGCTGCAGGCAAAATGAGACCCTGAAGACAGGTCCCATTGATGTTAGAGTAGAAATAGAGAGTGATTTAGAAATACCAGATCAAACTTCTGCTTACTGCCTCATACTAAACGATTGTGTAATCGAATATAAACCACTTTCTAACATCGTTAAAAAAATAACATGAATTCTGAACATATTTTTGTAGATTTACAAGGATTTAGAGATTATAAAAATAATTTTATTATTAAAGAGTTTGCTCTCGCTACTAAAGAATTTACTATGGTCTACTTGGTAAAACCTCCTTATCCATTTTCTACTTTATCAGATAGCGAAAAAAAGCAAGTTGTTTGGTTGGAAAAGAATAGAGGAATTTATTGGCGTGAAGGTTTTATTGACTACCGCGAATTTCATAGGTTAATTTATAGTTTATTGAGGAATAAGAAAATTTTTGTAAAAGGTTTAGAAAAAATCATGTGGGTAAATAAACTTTGTGGTGATTGTTGTGTTATTAATATCGAGGAAAATCAATGTCCTAATATAAAATACCTGCATGATAAATATAGTGTATGCAATTTTACGTGTTTTTCTCACCACAAACAATGTGCGTTGAAAAATGTACTATGTGTCAAGAAATGGTTTTATGAAAATAATGTTATAGAATTTATTTAGAATAAGCAAGTATTTATGTAACTTTTTTATTGAAAGTAAGAAATAAATGTAAATGTATTTAAAAAAGAAAACATGTTTTATTTAATTAATTTTTAATTTAAAACGAAATTAATAACTATTGCACATATTTTTAGAAATGTTCTTAACTACGTTTTCCACCATGTCCATTATTTCGTCTACAGGATCTATCACAACATATTGGGCACTTAACACCGCACTTTCACTGTTTGTGTCCTTACACTCATTTAAGTCGAATACTTCTATTTTTATCAACCGATTTCCTCTTCTTGCCGCCTTGCTAACCACATATGATGTAGACGTGGAGTCCTTTGCAACCCGTTTCCTTGAAGTCTTACTTTTCCGCTTCCCCACGTCTGATGGAGCCGGGTTTCGTATTTCTTCGACATCACTATCGAACCCACTCAAAATATTTTGCGCGTAGTAGTAAGGGTCAGTCGGATCAGTCTCGCCTAAAATCTGAAAAAAACAAAAAAAAAAATTATTAAAAATATTCAAACCTATTTCAAACTGTGTAATATAAATTGGATGGAAAAAAATAATGCTTACCGAAATCGACATGTTTTCACGTCTGCTGATCTTCTAGTTGGCTCGAACGATGCAGTAACAATAAATTACTGAACCACCAAATATAAAATGGATTTGTAGATGAGTGTAACTTACCTATTCATACGTTTCGATCGCTCTAGAAAATTAATCCTGTCTCTTTTAATACATATAAGAGTGAGCGAGCTCGAATTCGTAGTCAGCATTATCAATATCGAATGTGTTTGAATCAAGTATGTCATTGCTGACTAAGTAAATAGTAGTCATTGAACCCTTGCGCGCTATGCAACATCGATGCGCCTCCCTTGCTGTTTGCAACATCGCTAACACCTTGACTTGACCTACTTTTGACTGTCTCGTCGGTCTAGTGATGATAGCGTTTGATTACTATTGCAGAGGTCGTGGGCTCGATTCCCACAGGGAGCTGTCATACTTTCAGTAGACACGAAATCAAAACTTCATTGAATATAGTTTAGCTCTCCTCATCCCACCGCGCTCAAGACTATGTCTATAGCAAAAATTTCTGAGATATGTAGGAACTAACAATACTTACATATTCTTTTGTTTTTGTAACATTAGGTAACAATGTTAGGTCATGGAAATAAAAGAAGCTGGTAGTATAACCCAATTTATTCACCCAAAACTATACTTATTAGCTTATAGTACATAACACTTTTATAACTAAGTACCTATCTATTTTAATTCATTACATTATTAGTTCACTTAAATAAATACGCTATTCTTAACATACCTAAAGAGCTTTAGCTTTAACTTGAAGAGCATAAGAACGAAAACATAATATTAAGCTTATTCCACACTAGCTCTATCGCGGCGGTTACCGCAGCCGCAATCCATACACATAGCATCTAAGACTGAAACAGATCTATGAAATACATCATATCACGATATTTTGATTACATATTTTTAAATTTTATCCCATGGTCAATTTTACTATCTTATTTTCATAATATTGAGGTATGGCCCCACGCTTTAGTTGAGATTTGATCCCGATGAATCAAACGTTTATCATCATTTCTCGATAGAGCTATTTTGTTGACACTTTGCGTAAATATTTCATGTTTTATCGATTTAAACAAGATATTTCTCTTGCGCAGCACATTACCTTCAAACAAGGTCTGCTCATAATTACTAAAGTTAAGACCGCGAATAACGCTCATTTTTACTCCTTTGGCCTTTTTGACAGTTTTTTCTAAAGTTTTGAAACAGTACAGTTTTGATCGTAATCCTACAAATTCTGTAATAATTTCACCACCCATTTCATCCTTAAATAGCCCAGGAATCTTTTTGTTTTTTAATGGAATTTGATGTATATTATTACTATCGTAATTACTCGTATCAAAGTAAGGTAGTAAACGGTATTTCAAATCTAGGAAGAAGTCCTCTGTGGACAAATGATAGATGAAGCTATCCGTATCAGTATAGCACATCTCAACATATTTCCCATACATAGGTTTAATAATTGAATAATGAAAGTCATACATGTGGCTTTTGGATAACTCAAGAACAGTAAACCCAATGTAGATAGGTTTATCTAAAACCACACGTTCTGGTTTCATTTGGATGGCAACCAAATTTTCGGAAAAAACTGAAGCACTGTGAAAGTTTGGACGGGCTATCAATTTTTCTGCCGATGTGCATTTTTTCGTTTTGTTTTGACTATCGCTCCATTGATTTACCAAATAGACGTTTACTCTGTGTTCAGTATTTTCTATAGTCTTTCCAAATATGCTGTTGTTCAAGAGTTTGAAAAAGTCTTGTTCGAAAGTTGATTGGGCTTGTTGCCTCAGTTTTGTATTAAGTTCAATGTATTGTTTGAGATAAGCACTTTGACGAAAAGTAATGACTCTATGGATTTTTCTTAGTATTAATCCATGTTTCAAGCATGTTTTAAGATGCACATAATGAATAACATATCGATATTTATCGTATAGGTTAGGGATTAATTTCGAACTCTTTCCACCGGGTGGTATGCATCGCTCAGGACAAAATGGGAAATCATTGTGATAGTCGTGTAGGTGTGTGGGATAAATAATATCCACTTCAAGAATATAACCAAAAGATGCATTATCAGGAACTGATGTGATATCAATGGTATTCACTTCAGACTGTTCCAAAAATCTGAAATCTGACAAAGGTAATACTTGAGACATGCTGAAGCCGTATAAATTGTTAGCATCAATATACGTTATGAAGGACTCGGGACGTGATGGGTCGTACTCAGACATGTATTTATTGTTTGCTTTCGCATGTCGCTTGGAACACATACATACACCACCCCGTATTCCATCCTGAATCATCCGAATAATCGCTAAGTCGCTAAGCAATTCTAATCTGACCTTAGTTTTCAAAAGCATCGCATCAAATGATAAGCTGGGTGCTGTGAGGTAGAATGCCGGGTCTAATTGATAATATCGTTTACATGTTTTGCGGAAATGTTCAAAAATATCGGCTAGTAGCAAGACATCTGTTTTAACGTATAGATCAGTGTATTCACCTAAGTTACGAATGGAGAAAGTTGACCATACTGACTTGGCATGTTCATAATCTTGATCAGAAATTTCTTCACCACTGATAGTATTATAAAAAGCAGATTTGGGTGGGAGGGAATTTTCTTCGTAGCATTTCCAATGTGACATATAGTCATATGGATAAACACCTTTGCGAGTGAGTAATTTGAGTTCAGTGTCATTTGCAAAAAATGATTTCAACAACGAGAATTCCTCCACCTTCATTGTTTTCGTGAGTTTTTCTAAACTGGTACCTAAAAATTTAAATGAATCGATAAATCGAAGTTGGATACCTTCATCTTTCGATAATGGTATATACTTCGTGAAAGAAATATAGTTTTCTTTTGTTTTAGGTATTATTCTAATCGGACCAGGCGCCTCGCCTAGTTCTTTGATAAATAAATGGCAATCGTAGCCTGACAAATTGTGGAAAACAACTGGAACAAAATTTGGTAGTTTAAATTGTAAATTACAATGCTTGTGAGCTGCCCCCCGATAGTGACCAGTGATGTGACAGTGGTCTCGAACCTTGTCAAATATTAAAAGATTATCACAAATATGACAGCGGACAGCATTTTCAAAATTTTGTGAATCATTATCCGTGAATATAATTTTAATATTAGCTTTTAAAATAGTGTGTATTTGCTTCATGTCTCGATACAACCATTCTACAAATTTTGATACACAGTCTGATCCCCGATAGCTGACGTAGCGATTATACTTGGCATCCACTGTACAAACAATATAGTAACCAAACGCTGAGGGCACATGTTGTTGTAGCAGGCTAGTGCTCGCAATGTTAGGGTCTGCTTCACACCCCAGATGACGTTGAAGCATAGTCTCAAAATCAGCATAAATGATAAAGGGTATGTTTTGTTTTCGTTCGTAATTCTTAAATTGAAGAACCGACCCTTGGTTAGGAAGAGCTGTAGCAATACCACCACATGCATGAATGACTAGTTCATTAGATGTTTTAAAAAATAACAGACATGATGAGCAAAAATGCAGTTGCTGATGGTGTTTAGATATTTGGCTTCTAACCAGACGGGGAAGGTTTTTGATCAAACAAAAGTGAGAGCCCTCATCATTCTCGAGAAATAGCAGATGAACGATATTTTTCGCAGTGGAAGACTCTGATCTGTATAGTGGACCTACAACAGTTTTTTTGCCTTGTAAGCCATACACAAAAATAGCGATATCTGGATTATTTTTTTCAAACACCGGGATGTCAGAAAAAGTTACTGGATATGATAAGCCTTGAGTGTTAAAAATATCGCGAAAATCGGGATAAGACGAGACACGATCGGGGTGGCTCTTTGAAGGGAATAGAGCAGCTGTAACACACCAAAGAAAACAATAAGGATCATCATTTTTTATATTCAAACATGCTTTTTTGTTTTTTATAAATTTTGGTAAATCTATAAACGATGACCCACTCAATGGTTGATATTTATTTACATTGATTTCCAAATGAGAGTTACTCAAAAATGTCCAACCGCTATCTCGCTCTTGAAACTCTTCAAGCTTTTTTTTCAATGTATTTATGATTTCTGAAAAAATGGAATTGAAGTTGTGGTTCATGTGTATGGTAATGTTTTTCGTGCCAAACGATTTTAGTTCTTGCAAATCGTTTTTGTACATAAGGAAAAATGAAAAAAGCTCAACATTGACTTTTATGCAAACGTGTTTTTTCAATGAAATATCAATCAGAGATTTTAATTTATTATGGATAGACTCGAAAAAGGTTTCAATTGAGTGCTGACCATCACCGTTAGCCTGTATCTTATAAGTTGCAATACGATTACGGAATGCAGAGGTCAGAACCTCAACATCTTCTGACAAATGATGAGTTGCGACTTTGCTTTTGTGGTCAGTGCTGCGCATATGACCCACCCAACTTTTTGGGTTGACAAGAGTTTTGCAAGTAATGCAATAAGGCATTGTAAATAAAAAGTAGTAAGATTGACCAGGAAACAGATAATTAAAATTTAGGTTTTAGACACAAAAATAAATAGGTAAGTAGCAAAATAATATGTTTATTATAAATTAAAGGAATTTTATTTTATATTTATCTTATCACTAAAAAAACTCGCCTCACTATTATCATACAGTGAATAAACTTGTTTAATAAATTTCTGTAATACGTCCCAGTGCGGTGTGTCCGTATCAGTCTGCAATTTTATTACCATCAACGCTTTTTTCCACCTCTCTTGAACGTTGGTACTTGCAGCATCGGTAGTGTTGTAGACCTTCAATTCTATATAGAATTCTCCTTCCGTCGTTGCTGTCCGACGAACGTGACCATTGGCGACCCGCGTCACTAGACTCGACCCCAGTTGGTGCTGCTCGGGAGTCGCTTTAGCGACCTTCTCTGCGTCTCGCAAAATCCCGAAAAGATCTCCCACCGTCTTTTTCTTTAAGGTGCTTGCAGACCTGTAAAAGTGAACAATATATTTTAAAACATAAGTACCTTCATAAACTTATACCTATATTCCGATTGGGTAGGCTATCTATAGGAGATACACATACATTGAACGAGTATGAAGTGGATGATAGTTTAATATGAAGGGTACATATCTACTTTTGATCTATCCCATATATGTCATTCTTAATAAGCAAATATCCCAAGTGATTCTTAATAAGCATATCTTACATGGAAAACAAAAATACTACGCGAAGCGGGTATCGAACCCACGACTAGTAAGATGCAAAGTAAACAGTCGACAGCATGTTAACCTTTACGAGTACATGCCTGCAATGTAATCAACGATTCAATGACTCAGCGGTGTGCTAGAGTCAAATGACGCGACAACGTAACAACGAATAATATAACGAGACTAATTCTATTCCAGTAAACTTTTCCCTGGATGTAAACATTTACCGTAACGATCAATGTTAAGCCGGGTCCGCTGCGCCATGTTACGCGTGTTACAAAAAATGTAACACGTTATTAAAACAAAAAATGGGGAGTGGTATTAACACTTTACGTGTTACGTAACGTAACGTTATATAACAAGTACCTAACGTGTTATACCATGTCCCACTTTTATTATATTTAAGTGTTACGTTTTTTGTAACACGCGTAACATGGTGCAGCGGCCCCGGCTTTAGGCTATAGAAAATAAGGTTTAAGGGTCAAACCTATGGTTTGAATTATTAAGACGAATAAACAACTTTTAGTTATGAAACAAACAAATAAACAGTTGTTATCTCTTTCAATGTTCCAAGATTTTCATCAACAGCTTGATTACATCGAGGGAATCGTCATTTGAAACGATGTGTAAAGTGTACAATCATTTATAATAAACTATAGATGTATTGTATTCTTACCTAACTGTCTCCTCAACGTAGCTCGATGCTTTGCGTTTGGAGCTGGTTGGAGTCTTTTGCTTCTTACTCGACTGCACAGCAATAGGTACACCAGAGAATTCAAACTCGGAGTCAGACCTGAAATAATAATAACATAGTTTTATACCAGTCTTATACATTTAACCTAAACGATTTATACACCGTATTGTAATTACTATACTAGATAAATGTAGTGACTGGAACATATTTTTTAGACATAGTTCGGGACATAGTTTTCATATAGGGACTAATACGGTTTAGTCAGTGGAACACGTAAAAAAAAAAATTAGGATGTAAATAAATATACTTACTAACATTTTGATACCGATGGAGTGACTGGTAGCGAGGAAGTCGTAGATAATTACACCACACGGAGACTGTACTGAACAGCGTTATCACGTTATCGGAAGTGATGAGAATTTTAGATAAATCAGGGTGTTATAGGTTTATATCCTAAATGTGTATGTTGTTTTTTTATTACAAGTACTGTAATGAAGTAAATGCGAAAATCGCCTTTATTTATAGGTGTATGAATATAGGTGATTGTTGATAAAAGTAATACATATTACTTTTTAGTATCGAACACCCAAAATTTTTGCTTTGCCTTCAAAAGTAGGTACTTAACCAAATCATCTTGACCGGTAGCAAGGTCAAGCCTATATGTTATTCTCATAATGTCAGCACTATTTAATAGCTCAAGTTAATGTGGCTGGTTGCCATTGCAACATAATGTGACCAATATATCGATTATTGTAGGTAAGATGTTTCGCAATCAGAAGCTTGCAACGGATCCAATAACGTTAACGTAGCAAATTCGTAGGTTTCATACCTAGGTAGGAGTAAATAGTCCTAGATACACATGTTGCAATTTACTTTAGATTTTCTTGATCTTAATCAGATAATGTTCGAATTGGGTGAATATTTCACTATAGCAGAAGAAAATAAACTGTTATTTCCAGTTACCAGAAATCGGATGATGAGCTAAATAGGAAATTATAATTAATTCCTCTAGCTTATCCATAGAAAACATCGTATGATATCGATGAAATTACTATATAAATGTATTTCAGGATAAATAATACTTATCTAGGTATTCTTTATAAAGCATTTGGTAGACTCCACAATATTATGTGAAAGTCAAACATTAGGTATTAATGATACCTACAGCTAAATATTTTGATGCAACGAGTTTTTTCCGTGTGGATCTTAGACTAGAGTATAGCTAGTATAGTCAACCTTTGGTTATCTCTTATGTAGGTGATACATTAAAATATTATGACCCCTCTAAATTCTTTATTTATGGGTTATGTAAAATTTACTGTATTTATTTTACTGTATGTTACAGATAAATTTAGATAGAAAATGAACGAGAACTGATGTTAGAAAACTGTTGAAAAAATATAAAACTATCTGCATAGGTTCAGTTACGTATAATGGGATGAGAATAATATCTTCAAGTTTCAATTAAAAAAAGACAAAATGCTGTCGGTCGTATTTACAAAATCATGATTTCTTAAAATACTTTAACATCAAGTCTTAAAAAAATAATAACATGGAAAATGCTTTATTACCGGAATACCTTTAAGGAATGTTCAAAGGAACCAACTTTTATAAATAAAACTGTACTTTTTGACAACATATTTTTTCTTACACCGTGTATACTTCGTATCAAATTTATAACTCCTGCGTCAACAGCTAAAGGTTGACAATCCCTGCCAGCCACCTATCATATTCGCATTCGCGTTAACTAAAGTGACACGTTAGTAGGAAATAGATTTCCATTAATGAAAGTATACTTTTATGTGTCAGTGATATTATCATTAATTCACGATTTTACTTAAGTATACCCAAGGATTCAAGTAACTGTAGAAGTACATTTTTCCTACTGTGCAATGTTTTGTGTTTTCCGTAGTGAACGATAAACAGGAGACTTCAATCTGATCACTAACATTTTTGTGGGAAAAGTAAGGTATTCTTTGTGCCGACCATAAAATATGCCTAAAATACAAGTATTTCCTGGTTCTGCCAATCACCCAGTATTTGTGTCACATGAAAAGGATCACAAAATTTTGTTGTGTTGGAATCACCTTTTTTACAATGGGAGACGTCAATCTGACCATAAAATACAGTTAAGACGAAAATGTTTTGTGTCACTGTTGCGCAAGAAGGTTCATCACATGAAGTCAATCTGATCACAAAGTAATTTGTGGTGCTGAATCTTTCTAACAGTGGGAGCCGTCAATCTGACCACAAAATATGATTAAGTTGAAATTGTACTTTTATGTTATTATATGAAGGGCCATCACGGGAAGTCAATCTGATAACAAAATTTGTGGTGTTGTACCTTGTTCATGTGGGAGACGTCAATCTGACTACAAAACAAACTGGGTTGAAAAAGCAAAGTTTTGTGTCACTGTTATGAAAAGTAGACACCAGTGGTGTTAAACTCATTCAGTGGGAGAAGCCAATCTGGTCACAAAACTATGACTGGGTAAATACAAGTATCACTTGGAATATTTCATGTCATTGTCTTAATGAGGAAACCTAACCGATACCGCAAATAATGTGTGCTGTTTTATCTAGTATATTACGAAACTGCACAAAACATAGCTAGTGGGTAAATACAATTCAGTTGAGCTTGGGGATCCTTTATTTAATTCAACTCAGTGACTATGCGGACCTATCTCCACCAAGATGATGGTGAGTTGCATTCACTCAAGCTTCCTAGTGTCATTCGTTTTCATTGATGGAATTTATCATAAACTGTGTAGGTTGCTCGTAAAATTATTGAAACTATAAATTAGAATCACTCGATGTTATTGGGTATTCTGGAATAGCTGTAATGAGTTTGAGAGAGCGACAAGCCGCGCCAACCGGCGCGGTGCGTCGTGAGCTCAAACGAATGGAAGCTGGTCCAGAATGCCCAATAACATCCTACTAATAATAATAAAATAAAAAGTGTATATGGTGAGTTTATTTAATTTCTGTGTAAGTTACGTCCATGTATGAATTTATAGAAGCAATACTCGTATCACCCGCTTCTGAAGGAAAAAATTGGGAGGTAACCTGAATGCCCGAGGTGTTCACACACCTCACCAATCCGCGGTGGGCACGCGTGAGGATTAAGATCATACGCTCTCGCTTAGAAAAAGCCTGTTTTAAGTAGAATATGAAATTAGTTTTTAACGAAGCGCTCGAGGCCTAGTCAAACCGAGTGATTAGAATCAAACGAGTTAAGCAGCAACAGGCGCGGTCTGGTGCATGATGGGTGACCGTGACGTGGCTACCTCTAGTGGCATTTTTCCGAGCGCTTCCATTGGCCGGCTATCATGTAATGGCAGTCGTTAAGTCATGTCAGAGGCCTTATGGGCGGCTTGATAACTTCTGACAGTAAAGCCCGCCACTGTCTTACAATCCTCCACCAAAATTTCTTGGTAGGCAGACGCGCTGCCGCTGCGCCACAGAGATCGTCAACCAAGCACGCTAACGTTGCACATTACTGCAACCACGAAAGCGGGTATATACGTGTACAAAATAAATTACTTAGACTGCAAAAACCCTTAACAATAACTGAAATACTAAATGAGTGAATTTCAACAGGTCTTATAAAATCTTCATTTCCATGTACTTTTTTATCTTAGGGTTTTTTTACAAAACAAAACTCTTTTATTGTTGTTTATGATAATGTATGTACTCTTGCTTAGTATCTATCTGATAACTTAAAAAACTAGCAAGATAAACTGGTTTAAAAATTTCGTGCCACGGCGATGAAACATGAGTGCACGGCAATGAAACAAGCGTCCACGGCAATGAAATAACTGTGCCATAGGAATGAAAGAATCAACCCACGGAAATGAAAACATATTTTATTTCTCCGAGAGGGAAATCCAAACCCAGATATGGGTCGTTTCTTAATTTTTGACGTCTTTTTTTTTCAGCCAATCTTTTTCTCTCCTTTCTCTCCTCCTCAGATAATTTTGGTTTGGGCATCTTGGCATCTTAAAAATAAACAATCCATTATTAAAATCAGACTGCAGTATGTGCTGGTGCGTTCGTTTGTGAGGGTGTATTATACGATTGATAAAGTACTAAATGTTACCAAAAGATGATAAAATACATTTTCTTTACCTAATCATAACATGGCGATGAAAACAAAAGTCACGGAAATGAAATACTTGGCCACGGCAATGAAAATAATTTGTTTTATAAAGCATGGCAATTAATTTTCTTTCATTGATGTGTCTTTTTTTTCATTACCATAGCAAATTTCGACCACGGAAACCACAGCAATGAAAACACGGTGATGAAAATCGAGGCAATAAATAGAAATAACAAAAAATCTATTAACCATTCGACAAAATAAACACTAGACAAATAATCATAAGAGAAATAGCGTTCTATCGAATGTTTACTTAAGATGACAATCTTAATTTAAATAGAAGTTATACCTATCCACGGCAATGAAAGAAAAAATGTCCAGCAACAAAAAACATATATTGACTTAACGAATATCGCGAAAACGCAGGCACGTGCGTACGTCCTTCTGCGACGAGCACTTAGGCGGCATTAAACACAAACGTTTCGCGCACCGGGGATGGGAAACAAGTCGTTAGGTAAAACAATATACTTGAACATGATTAGGACACGGCGATTAACGGTAGTTCTGGGACAGATACATTTTTATTAACCATTCGTTGTACTGTGTAAATATTTCAATAAATGTATTTCGTAACAATACTTTGACTATTAATGTATCAAATAAAATTAGTTTTTAGTACAAAGAACAAATAGATGTTTATCAATAAAGAATAATACACAACAAGGTGACGTGCGGACAAACATGGCAATGAAAGATTTCGGGATTTAATTTTTTTTTTTGGAGTATCCATTATTCTTTTTAACAAAATGATTAGTGCTACACATAGATTACCATATCATCTAACCGTAAAAAAATGTTAGAACATTAACACTTTCTTTTTTATTACCAATTTCATTGGTGCCACGCAATTTTTAGTACCGGGAAATTCACCCAAATACCTGTTAACATAAATAAATAAAATACATAGGAAATAATAAAAAAATATATAGCTCAAAGTTATGATAGAGATAAATAGTGCTCTTTCAACTGCTTTTCAAATGGACCAATTGTGGGACTAGCGCATATTTTATGTGGCAGCTTAAAGTGTCTCACAAAAATCGTTCAAAAATCGGTGATGATGGTGGATGGTGATGGATTTGTGGTTTATGAATTGTATTAATGGTACGTTGTGCTGTTGAGTTTTGTTGGTGATTCCTGATCCTTTAAAGCTAATTACACTGAAAGGATTGCCTCTCCAACCCTGCCTTAAAAACTCCCAAAACATTTCGAGCAAAAACGACAAAACTGCCTTAACAAGGTTTCCGAAATGGCAATAATTTATCACCTAAACCGTATCAGCAGACAAACAGAGGACTTAAAACTTTATAGTCTAAAGTATAAAAGCTAAATTGGCTTGGTGAAATCCGAGCGTGATGTTTTGAACATTCAGACCTCTTGGCTGAACATCATAACTAGTTGAAAGATGGGGTATTCTCCTAAAATGCAGCGATTTGACATTTGACGATTTTCAAAGATTTGACCCTTGAATTCTCATCAACTTTACCTAATATTTATTTAATACGTTTTCGAAAGAACCGAAGCTCCTTATTGAAGAGTCAAGCAAGTCCCTCAACATTAAGTATTAGCAGAAGAGTAAGCAGAAGAGTAAGAGCGGTGGTAGCGGGGCGGTAGAGTATCTGCTAGCGGAGTTCGAATCCCGCCATGCACCCAGTGACTTCGTTTTTTTTAAGTTATGTACATTTTTAAACTTATATCATAGTAGCAATACCACTCGCTAACAATGAAGGAAAATATCGCGAGGAAAATTTCTCCTTGTGTTTAGGTATTCGTATTGGTTTTCACCTCACAATTACCCACATACAAAATAAGAATATACATACACGTATAATATAATCTCACGCCTGTATTTCAGAGGGGTAAGCAACGATCCTGACAGATCACCTTCGCTTCATCAACGTTCATAAGTCGTTGCACGCACGCCGGTTCCGGGTACTTTTTACCTTCCCCTTTGCTAATACATCCCCTATGTGGTCGACGTGTCCGCCTGGGACGTCCTTTACCACCCTTTCCACTCACATTCGCAGTATATATTTGTTAAAATAAGAATATGTCAGTGTAAAAGTGACACTAAGGGAAGAGAATAGGATATTTGTTTGCATGTGGCTGTTGAATAGGCTCCGTATGAGTTTTTATGCGTGTTTAATGGTGTGCTCCGAAATGCGGGTGGATTACACAATCGCGGAGCGGTTCTGTAAATATTTGCGTCACACATTTTGAGCGGATTTATGGCAGAAAGGCGCTTAAATCCTTCGAAGTGTTGGCAAAAAATCATGTCTCTGAGAGCAACTCCTTTCACGAGCGTGCCCATTACATATTTTAAAATAAATCGCGGCCTCTGTGGCGCAGCGGTAGCGCATATGCCTACCATGCAAGAGGTCCCGGGTTCGATCCCCGGCTGGGAAAAAAAGAAAACCCGTCTTGGACGTTTACATGTTTGTGATGTCGTTGTTTCTGGTTCCCACGACACAGGGTATCCTAGTGTGGGGCCAGAAGCAATGTATGTGCCTGTATGTAAATCTTATGTTAAATACCGTCTTAATACTCAATAATTTATTGCATTCCACAAGTATATACAGATGACGTAACAAAAAATATGGATCTTTCTGGACCCTGTAGGGTACGCAATATTATAAAATATAGAAGGCCTTTATAAATTAAGCCTATAACATTTTAATTCTAATTATCTTGAATTATTATGAAACATTCATATAAATACTATTTTAATATCACATATGCTTCTTAATAATTCTGATATAATTATTTTATATATGACAGTACAATTATTAAATCATTACCAATAAATATCTATTATAATTAAGATTGAGACATGTGTAGGGGTTGATGTGCTGTTGGATGTACTCCACTAATCACATCCTTGATTGGTGTTAGCAGAATCTAACTATCTTAGTTCTTATTTTTCATGTTTTTGTCTTTGTATAAATCTACAGAAAACGCCACAGGTTGTGTACAACCAGTGGCGTTTTCTGTAGATTTTCTGTACATAATGCATGTAAGAATTCTCTGACTTGAAACTATATTGTACAATTGTTTGTTTCCTTTCAATAAATAAAAATAAAATAAAATTTATCTGTATTTATTTAATTTCTTCGACGTTGCAGGTACTCATTTTATTATTTACTCTCAAGAACCCTCTCAAACTTAAACTAATAGTAATCTGCCTCTATTCAACCTAATATATAAAAATGTCGTGTCACAGTGTTTGTTATCGAACAACTACGAAACGTCTTCAATCAGTTTTATGATTATAATAACTGTGCTCTGTGCAACGGTGTTACCCGCGGTTTATCGTTTTTCCCATGGGAATAAGAAAATTTTCCCGCAGTAAAACGTAGCCTATATGTTAATCCAGGGCGTCAGCTAACTCCAAACCGAATTTTATTAAAATCACTCCAGCCGTTTAGACGTGAATAAGTTACAAACATACACACTCACAAACTATCGTTTTCAACCCTTGTATGTCCCCACTGCTGGGGCACGAGTCTCTTCCTGCATCGCAGGAAGGTTAGGCCATACTCCACCACGGGGGCCAAGTCCGGGTTGGTGGAGGATTGTAAGACAGTGGCGGGCCTTACTGTCAGAAGTTATCAAGCCGCCCATAAGGCCTCTGACATGGCTTAACGACTGCCATTACATGACAGCCAGCACCAACGGCTTAACGTGCCTTGCGAAGCACGGAAGCGCTCGGAAAAATGCCACTAGCGGTAGACACGGGACGGACACCCATCCTGCACCTGACCGCGCCTGTTATTGCTTAACCAAGTGATTGATTCCAATCACTCGGTTCCTCTAGGCCACGAGCGCTTCTCACAAACTTTCGCCTTTATAATATTATATTACTAGGTGTGCCCCGCGGTCTTACCCGCGGATTATTGGGGAAAATAAATTGTTGACAGTAAAATATATTTTTCCGCAGTAATACGGAGCCTATGTGTTAATTTAGGGTGTCAGCTAACTCCATACCGAATTCTATTAAAATCGCTCCAGCCGTTTAGACGTGAAGACTTTCGCCCTTTATAATATTAGAAGTAGAAGTACTTAGAAATAGAAAATCTTTTTTTGGTACTACAGATATTGAATACAATAGCTTAAGCTTAATATAGAACTAAAGTTTACAAAGTAGGTACCAAAAAGGTTTCCGCTCGTCTCAGCAGGACTGCGGCGCTGATTTTCAGCGGATGCCTGAGAACTTATTGCTAAAACTTAAATTAATCTCATTAATGCATTTTTTTAGTGATGACATTTGCCTTTATATGTATTCAGAGCAAATACAAATCAGTTTTCAACAGAAAAATTTTGATACAAATTTCAAGAAGCATCAAGATATGATATAATTATAAGTTTGTCACACCAACTTTACAAAGATATTAAATAGGTATCCGTGGATTCGAACAAATACAAATCAGTTTTTAACAGCACAAATTTGATACAAATGTCAAGAAGCATCAAGATATGATATAATTATATGTTTGTCACACCAACTTTACAAAGATATTAAATAGGTATCCGTGGATTCGAACAAATACAAATCAGTTTTTAACAGCAAAATTTTGATACAAATTTCAAGAAGCATCAAGATATGATATAATTATAAGTTTGTCACATCAACTTTACAAAGATATTAAATAGGTATCCGTGGATTCGAACAAATACAAATCAGTTTTTAACAGCAAAATTTTGATACAAATTTCAAGAAGCATCAAGATATGATATAATTATAAGTTTGTCACATCAACTTTACAAAGATATTAAATAGGTATTCGTGGATTCGAACAAATACAAATCAGTTTGTAACAGCAAAATTTTGATACAAATGTCAAGAAGCATCAAGATATAATATAATTATAAGTTTGTCACATCAACTTTACAAAGATATTAAATAGGTATCCGTGGATTCGAACAAATACAAATCAGTTTTTAACAGCAAAATTTGGTACAAATGTCAAGAAGCATCAAGATATAATATAATTATAAGTTTGTCACATCAACTTTACAAAGATATTAAAAAGGGAACCGTGGATTCGAACAAATACAAATCAGTTTTTAACAGCACAATTTTGATACAAATGTCAAGAAGCATCAAGATATGATATAAGATATGACAAGATATGATATGTTTGTCACACCAACTTTACAAAGATATTAAATAGGTATCCGTGGATTCGAACAAATACAAATCAGTTTTTAACAGCAAAATTTGGTACAAATGTCAAGAAGCATCAAGATATGATATAATTATATGTTTGTCACACCAACTTTACAAAGATATTAAATAGGTATCCGTGGGTTCGAACAAATACAAATCAGTTTTTAACAGCAAAATTTGGTACAAATGTCAAGAAGCATCAAGATATGATATAATTATATGTTTGTCACACCAACTTTACAAAGATATTAAATAGGTATCCGTGGATTCGAACAAATACAAATCAGTTTTTAACAGCAAAATTTTGATACAAATTTCAAGAAGCATCAAGATATGATATAATTATAAGTTTGTCACACCAACTTTACAAAGATATTAAATAGGTATCCGTGGATTCGAACAAGTACAAATCAGTTTTTAACAGCAAAATTTTGATACAAATTTCAAGAAGCATCAAGATATGATATAATTATAAGTTTGTCACACCAACTTTACAAAGATATTAAATAGGTATCCGTGGATTCGAACAAATACAAATCAGTTTTTAACAGCACAAATTTGATACAAATGTCAAGAAGCATCAAGATATGATATAATTATATGTTTGTCACACCAACTTTACAAAGATATTAAATAAGTATCCGTGGATTCGAACAAATACAAATCAGTTTTTAACAGCAAAATTTTGATACAAATTTCAAGAAGCATCAAGATATGATATAATTATAAGTTTGTCACATCAACTTTACAAAGATATTAAATAGGTATCCGTGGATTCGAACAAATACAAATCAGTTTTTAACAGCAAAATTTTGATACAAATTTCAAGAAGCATCAAGATATGATATAATTATAAGTTTGTCACATCAACTTTACAAAGATATTA
The DNA here is from genome assembly GCA_934045075.1 of Yponomeuta sedellus. Lineage (NCBI taxonomy): Eukaryota > Metazoa > Arthropoda > Insecta > Lepidoptera > Yponomeutidae > Yponomeuta > Yponomeuta sedellus. The sequence goes on along the minus strand of OW203734.1, from coordinate 2,431,276 downwards.
AATAGGTATTCGTGGATTCGAACAAATACAAATCAGTTTGTAACAGCAAAATTTTGATACAAATGTCAAGAAGCATCAAGATATAATATAATTATAAGTTTGTCACATCAACTTTACAAAGATATTAAATAGGTATCCGTGGATTCGAACAAATACAAATCAGTTTTTAACAGCAAAATTTGGTACAAATGTCAAGAAGCATCAAGATATAATATAATTATAAGTTTGTCACATCAACTTTACAAAGATATTAAAAAGGGAACCGTGGATTCGAACAAATACAAATCAGTTTTTAACAGCACAATTTTGATACAAATGTCAAGAAGCATCAAGATATGATATAATTATATGTTTGTCACACCAACTTTACAAAGATATTAAATAGGTATCCGTGGATTCGAACAAATACAAATCAGTTTTTAACAGCAAAATTTGGTACAAATGTCAAGAAGCATCAAGATATGATATAATTATATGTTTGTTACACCAACTTTACAAAGATATTAAATAGGTATCCGTGGGTTCGAACAAATACAAATCAGTTTTTAACAGCAAAATTTGGTACAAATGTCAAGAAGCATCAAGATATGATATAATTATATGTTTGTCACACCAACTTTACAAAGATATTAAATAGGTATCCGTGGATTCGAACAAATACAAATCAGTTTTTAACAGCAAAATTTTGATACAAATTTCAAGAAGCATCAAGATATGATATAATTATAAGTTTGTCACACCAACTTTACAAAGATATTAAATAGGTATCCGTGGATTCGAACAAGTACAAATCAGTTTTTAACAGCAAAATTTTGATACAAATTTCAAGAAGCATCAAGATATGATATAATTATAAGTTTGTCACACCAACTTTACAAAGATATTAAATAGGTATCCGTGGATTCGAACAAATACAAATCAGTTTTTAACAGCAAAATTTTGATACAAATTTCAAGAAGCATCAAGATATGATATAATTATAAGTTTGTCACATCAACTTTACAAAGATATTAAATAGGTATTCGTGGATTCGAACAAATACAAATCAGTTTTTAACAGCAAAATTTGGTACAAATGTCAAGAAGCATCAAGATATAATATAATTATAAGTTTGTCACATCAACTTTACAAAGATATTAAAAAGGGAACCGTGGATTCGAACAAATACAAATCAGTTTTTAACAGCAAAATTTGGTACAAATGTCAAGAAGCATCAAGATATGATATAATTATATGTTTGTCACACCAACTTTACAAAGATATTAAATAGGTATCCGTGGGTTCGAACAAATACAAATCAGTTTTTAACAGCAAAATTTGGTACAAATGTCAAGAAGCATCAAGATATGATATAATTATATGTTTGTCACACCAACTTTACAAAGATATTAAATAGGTATCCGTGGGTTCGAACAAATACAAATCAGTTTTTAACAGCAAAATTTGGTACAAATGTCAAGAAGCATCAAGATATGATATAATTATATGTTTGTCACACCAACTTTACAAAGATATTAAATAGGTATCCGTGGATTCGAACAAATACAAATCAGTTTTTAACAGCAAAATTTTGATACAAATGTCAAGAAGCATCAAGATATGATATAATTATAAGTTTGTCACATCAACTTTACAAAGATATTAAATAGGTATCCGTGGATTCGAACAAATACAAATCAGTTTTTAACAGCACAATTTTGATACAAATGTCAAGAAGCATCAAGATATGATATAATTATAAGTTTGTCACATCAACTTTACAAAGGTATTAAATAGGTATCGTGGATTCGAACAAATACAAATCAGTTTTTAACAGCACAATTTTGATACAAATGTCAAGAAGCATCAAGATATGATATAATTATAAGTTTGTCACACCAACTTTACAAAGATATTAAATAGGTATCCGTGGATTCGAACAAATACAAATCAGTTTTTAACAGCAAATTTTTGATACAAATGTCAAGAAGCATCAAGATATGACATAATTATATGTTTGTCACATCAACTTTACAAACATATTAAATAGGTATCCGTGGATTCGAACAAATACAAATCAGTTTTTAACAGCAAAATTTGGTACAAATGTCAAGAAGCATCAAGATATGATATAATTATAAGTTTGTCACACCAACTTTACAAAGATATTAAATAGGTATCCGTGGATTTGAACCAATACAAATCAGTTTTTAACAGCAAATTTTTGATACAAATGTCAAGAAGCATCAAGATATGACATAATTATATGTTTGTCACATCAACTTTACAAACATATTAAATAGGTATCCGTGGATTCGAACAAATACAAATCAGTTTGTCACAGCAAAATTTTGATACAAATTTCAAGAAGCATCAAGATATGATATAATTATATGTTTGTCACACCAACTTTACAAAGATATTAAATAGGTATCCGTGGATTCGTGTGATGTGATGTGACGATAGTGTGATAGTGTATCTTTGGTATCTTTTGGTCTGAGAATAGGTCCCAGGCCAATTAATATGGCAAAACAACGTTTGCGAAGTCAGCTACGATGTTTTATAAATTTTGAGATTTGAGATTTCTAGTAGTAGATTCAATGGTAGTACTTAGTAAGATTATCTATAAACGCAACCTGTCAGACATTACCACAACATTGCTGAACAGCTTCACGACAATAGACTTACAATTACTTACATACAGCTTTGTTCAATTTTAACCTCTCTGTCTATGGCTGTAAGGACTATCCGTGCCACCTGCCACTCCCCGTCTGCGAATGTCTGAAGGTGGAGACGAGTTTATTGACGTCCTATAAGCGACGCGACAACGCACTGTTCCGTCCTTTATTGCGCTTTTAGACAGCCATTTTGGGACAAGGGATGAACTTATTTAAACCGGTACGGGTACATTCATAACCTCACGCCTGTATCCCAGAGGGGTAGGCAGAGACCAGGGACTGCCACTTGCCACGATGCTGACAGATCACCTTCGCCTCATCAACGTTCATAGGTCGTCGCATACACGCATGCCGGTTCCGGGTACTTTTTATCTTCCTCTTTGCTTCCCCTTTACGGGTACTAAGTCATTATTAATTATTTTAATTCTTATTGCTCTAATTACATGAGTAACCTCCTAAGCCCTGGTGGTAACAGTTACTTGAAGTCTTCTAAAACTACGTAGATTTTAAAGAACTTTATCTTCTTGTTGTCCAAAAAATTATGACGAAAATATTGAAGCTGGAACAGTAAGTTTTCCGGACTTCTTACTAAATCATTGGGTGTGAATTAAGAAAGTTATTCGTGATGTCCTATTTCTAGGACTCCAGGGCTTAGGAGGGTAATGTACAAGGGCGTGCAGGAAAAAACGTGAAATACAATAGTAAAGATAAATAAACATGGTGAGATTCAGTAACTTAGACCTACACAGCCTTACTAATAAAGTTGGTGTAAGTATTGTATAACTATGCAGTGTTTTGTCTCTTTTCTTCCAACTGAAAATTACATTGAAATGGCGTGAACAAACCACTGTGTTACTATACCAGGCTTATACGGTGTTTATTAGTAAGAGACACAGGGATTAACACGTATGTTACGTACATTTGTTAAGTTACAGTAGCATTACTACCCGCTAACTGTGAAAGAAAACATCGTAAGGAGATCCTAGTGCCTGAAGTGTTAACATACCTCAGCGCTTGCTTCGTACAATGGCCCAACTATGAAGATAAGTGCGGAAATCTGAGGTCTAACTATCTATCCTCGCTGTATTTGTAGTATTTGTTGTACTAGTTTTTTGGGTGGCCTGGCACCCTAAGATACAGATCTCTGATATAGTTTGGGACTCAGTCTGTACACAAAGCGCTTCTATTGCACCATGGCACCAGTGGTACAAACCACTCTATTTTGAGTTGTGGTAGCGGAGCGGTGTAGAACGCCGGCTTTTCAATCGGGAGGCCGTGGGTTCGAACCCCGGCATGTACCAATGACTTTGTTTTCTAAAATGAGGGAAATTTCGAAATGTGTGACATAATTTAAATATTTGAAAATGATAGATAGAAAAAGAAATATAAAGAATGGGGTAAAGAGATTTGCACCGTTACAAGTTAGATAGATAGAGAACACTTCATTGTACATTAAATGGAAATCACGAAGATATTTCTTAGCCTGAGAGTTCAGACGGCGGTCTTATCACTCTTAAAGTGATCTCGTCCAGACAACCTTTGGTAGGTCTGGACTAATATATTGGAGAAAGAATTAGAAGTACAAACATACAAGATTATTACTAAGGTATAAATGACTAAATGCCTCAACAACAATAAACACACTTAATATCAAATGTATATTATTATTGTATAAATTAACACCTAACAAAATATACATTAAAACCTATTTAGAGGCAATAAATTACACCCACAATTAAAAAAGTTTCACTTAGGTATTCTGTATTTCTCTTCAATGTTTATTCGTTATCAACCCTTGTATGTCCTCACTGCTGGGGCACGGGTCTCTTCCTACATCGCAGGAAGGTTAGGCCATACTCCACCACGGGGGCCAAGTCCGGGTTGGTGGAGGATTGTAAGACAGTGGCGGGCCTTACTGTCAGAAGTTATCAAGCCGCCCATAAGGCCTCTGATATGGCTTAACGACTGCCATTATATGACAGCCGGCACCAACGGCTTAACGTGCCTTGCGAAGCACGGAAGCGCTCGGAAAAATGCCACTAGCGGTAGTCACGGGACGCTCACCCATCCCGTACCTGACCGCGCCTGTTGTTGCTTAACCACGTGATTGATTCCAATCACTCGGTTCGCCTAGGCCACGAGCGCTTCAATGTACTTACATTTATTATGCGCTATAAGCACGAATGGAAGTAAGTATGAATCAATACGTGTAAGGAATGTAATTGACTTCGTTTCCAAAATGAAAAACTTACTGAATTGTAAAGAATTCAATTTATTTATGTATATATTTTTTAAGTTATTTATTCAAGACATTTACAGAGTACATATTAATTAAATACTAAAAAAAACCTTCACTGAAACCTGTACAGGTTTATCTGTGAGGTGAGTTACTCTTTTTTTATAACTAGCTTAAGAAGTAAACACAGGTATCTTTAATATCTTTAATGTTGCACTCGTAGAAGCCCTTTTTTGGCCCAACTGATCTCTATCGCAAGTTAATTCAAACTGCCAATATAGTTAAATGTATTGCTCCCTCCAAATCCTCGACGGAGACAAAGTATTTGATGAAATCTGTTGCTTACAAATCGAACAAGATAAGTTTAGGATGAATTAGGTCTATTTCTACATTAGAAACCCGTTTCCGGCTCGACGATTCAAATAATTAGCCTGAGAAGACTTTATTACATTGTTCTATTTCAGGGCACAGGCTTCACTCCGAAAAAGAGGGTATGGGCTTGATCACTACGCGTGCCCGCCGCGGATTGGCGATTTCGCTGACGTATGGTATTGTAATGATACTTCTATGTAGTAGCTGGCTGACGCAGCCGTCTAGTGAAGTTTGAATTATTATTAAAGAAAATCGTTACGTTTTCGGTTGAGGTGTCAGTCTATTCCGTCCTAGGCTAGTGATTCGATAAAATAAAGTTCATTTATAAGATAGTATTATGCTAAAATAGCCCGTTTCAATAAGTAGAGCATTGCATTTAGTGGAGTTTATTCTAAGGGCATTACGGTACATACATTTAATTTTAGTAATGTTCCGGGGTTTTGCTTCGCAGTTGCCTTGTATTAGGTAAATACTCGTATTATACTAACAAGGCAGTACGTGGCGTAATACTATGCGAAAAACAATATTTTAAAAACATATTTAGAGGCTAAAAATTTCACCCATGCCAGGACTCGAACCCGCGACCTCTGGCTAACCGTGCCAGCACTCTCCCAACTGAGCTAATAAGCTACCGGCATCATTGAAAATTCGAACCTCTTTGCAATACTCTCTGTATTACTTACAGAGCCTCTAAATAGGTATTTAAAATTGTCCTTAGCACGGGTTAGTGCAACAAAAAGAATATGAGAAACAATATGTTGAAAACGCATTATGCAAACCTATTTTCAGCTGATTCAATACAGGCAACATCTGTTACTATGTTTCTTGTGAGATAAATAATGCTCTAGAGATGCCAAATGGAGGCACTCTTCCTGATGTGTCTCGAAACCTCCAGAGACACGCTAGAGACCACTACGGCCAAGTATCTTAGATAGTGCATCATACTAATGCATAAGAATCCCCTAAAGCAACCAGCCCGGTCACCGTCGGGCGCAAACAGTTCCGCCAATAAAACTATCGATTACTCCAAATTTTTTCCACCAGAACAGCTGACACCGGCCCGAGGTTATACAGCCGGGTTGTTTAGACGCAATGCAGCTCACGTGAGCGCGGCGACCAGACCGGCGCTGAGTCCACGCCCATCGGCCGTCCATCCCGCTCCGGAGGCGCGACTCCGTGGAGGAGTGAGCGGGAGGGCGCATGGAAATTTGTTGGTCGAGGTTGACGCCGGCGCGTCTGGCAGGCGCGCATAGCGGTCGATGTGGTCCGAATGCGCGCGCAAGCGGCTCAGCGCTCGACGGGGTAGGCAAGGCATTCCGACGAGTGCGTTCAGAGCGATCGGTCGCGGCGCTCTATCGCGCGTCCGCCGGCTATCGGCGATGGAGCACGAGGAGGAGCGTTCCCTGTCCCTCGGGACGGAGCTGTCGGCCTCCGTGCCGCCGCCGAGCCCCCTGACCGGGTGCTACCTGCTCGCGGTGATCGGGGAGCCCTACACCCACGAGCACAAGGAGATTATTCTGCAGCGGCTGATCAAAGGTACGTCCTGACAGCTGTCAACGTGACAGCCGGTGCGCCTCCAAGTGAATGTATGGTGGGTCTCGGTCTGACTTGTGGAATGCGTGCTAGTTGAAATAAATAGGACTTTATTTATCACTCAAGTTCATAATACAGAAGTACTCAATTACGCTTGAAATAGATGCATGATGAAAAGGACAGAGACTCAGCATAATTGCTGTTTAACAGACTCTGCCTGTGTATGAGAGCAGACCACATAATGCACTCACAAACCTAGGAAAATAAGTATAGTTTTTGAGTGTAGTGATTAATGTCGCTTTACTGGTAAGTAATAATTTCCAGATTATATTTGGTTCAGTTTCAGCGTTATTGGAGAGTTGTCGCGGTTGTAGCGTAAGCGGTGTGCAATTTGGTTGGTCGGAGAGAACTTTGTTTGATTGATTAGAAAATTGGGGTGGTGAATAGTGTCGAAAGCCAAACCTTGGAAGGCCGGAGACTAGTGGGTTGCGCAAAGGCGCCGCTCTAGAGACACGGTTTTTTTTCGTCGGCCGGCTTTGTCTATTTTCCTGTTACGTCATCCGTGACGAAAATGCGTCAGAAAAAGCCTCGGCTGTCATGACGGCCGGAGTTTATGGATGTGAGAAAGGCGAAAGAAGAAAGGTGTGACGTAAGTGGGGCCGACGGCTTATATCTTTTGTTACTTAATTTTAGTAGCGGTTTATTGTTAACATTAATCACTCACGTTTGAGTGCAATTTATTGCTCATATTGTGTGGGCAACAAACCGATTCTTGCAAGGTAATCTAAATTTTACATCTTTACAAGTTGCGTATTGTTGTTTTTGACTTGGAATTTCATGTAAACTCACGCCGGTGGGTGTCCTGAAAGGACATACGGATAATTAAGATTCAGTTCAATCGATCGGTGTTTTTATTTCTAGTTCTTTGCTATTTATTTGTCTTTTATGTAGCCAATAAATGTCCCACTGCAGGGCACAGGCCTTCTCTCAGAGAGAGTGTGGGCTTAATTACCACGCTTGCCGCGGATTGGCAATTTCAAGCGCAGAGGTTTTAGAACACCTCAGTTTCTCAGGTTTCCTCACTATGTTTTCCTTCACGCTTAGCGAGTGATATTGCGACTTTAACCGCACAAATGCACACAAATTGGAAAATATTATTTATCTCTATTTTGCTAATGATATACTTTTCCTTAGCCCATAATTTCGTAACTAATACGTGCCCGATATTATCAAAGTATGCCAGCCTGGGATTTCATTAGCGGCACTTCAACCCACATTCACTCGGGCAGGAAAACTAGGTACAATTTCCTAACTTGGCATCAGGATAGCACACAGAGGCATTAGCTGATCAGCCCTTAGATTTTGTTACAAAAGCGCCCATAACTCAAGTGAATAGAGTTCATACCCGAAAAAACTTAAGTGTCGGTAAAAAAATGGGCATGCAAGCATACAATACAGGAAGGCAGCTCATTACCCTTTACACGCGAGCATTAACTTATTAGGCAAAACGTTAATACCTTATTTTCCGTTGTACTTAATAAATAATCGCGATAAGACCCGTTTAATATATAACTATTACTGTAATAGATTAAATAAATAATAAATAAATAAATATTCATGGACAAATTACACAGATCTCGTTAGCCCTAATGCTTCGAGTTTTCCTGTAAGAGATACTACAAACTCACCGATTTCTTTCGCTGCATAAATTCAATTCGACAGTCGGCGTAACAATGCCTTTGGGAGGTTCAGCTTGGCTCCCTGAGCAGTAAATCCGTCAATAGCTGACTGTAACAAAGAGCTCTATTGAAATGGAAGTCAAGCTATGAAAGTAACAAGACTAACTAGATCCGAGCAAACGTTGAGGAGCAAAAACAGTGATGTCTCTCAACTTTTGACGTCTATTTTTTTGTTGAATAAAATAATGAGATTCCCCAATCAAACATTTATCAATCAATGTTTCAACCCCAATCAAACGAGTTATTGGCAAAGGGCAAGACAAAAAGTACCCGAGAGCGGTGTGCTTGCATGCAGCGTCTAATTAATGTTGAAAGTAGCATAAGGGAAACTGTATATAATAATAAGAATTATAATTAATTAACATAATAATATTATTAAAAAATTTAATAAAAAACACATGACATTCGCGCAAACGTGACGAATTAATTGCGATTTATTTATCGAAAACTAAATATTGGCTGCAAAGTCATGAGGGATCATAGAATCGGATATAACTAGGGATCCGCCGCAGTCAGATTAATAATTAAGAAATGTGCTAATTTAATTACTTAAATAATTATTCTTCTTCTTTCTTTTTAATCGGTCCCTCAATTCTGAGGATCGTGACCATATACAATAGTTTTCCATTTGTCTCGGTCATATGCGCAGTGGGATGCGTGCTGAATGGATCCCCCAGCTGCCTTCTTTATGGCATCGGACCAGCGCATTGGTGTGCTGCCTCTCGCTCGTCTGCCCTCTAACTGGCCCAACACGATCTGCTTCTCTTCTATAATTATACAAAACAAAAATTGTTGCAAAGGCAAAAGCAAAGGGGAAGATAGTATATAGCCAGAACTGGCGAGCGCGCATGCAACGACTAATGATCGTTGATTAAGGAGAGGTAATCTGTCAGGATCGTGGCAAGTGGCAGTCCCTGGTCTCTGCCTACCCCTCTGGGATACAGGCGTGAGGTTAACTTGTGTTATGTTAAAACAAATATTGACTCAGAGCTGCAAGTGATGCAAATTACTTCGGCCCGATGTCGCTGCCTGTACGTAATACAGAGAATATTATAAAGAGGTTCGAAATTTCACTGATGCCGGTGAGTCGCCCATTATCTCAATTGGAAAGAGAGCTGGCACGGATAGCCAGAGGTCGCGGGTTCGAATCCCGGCATAGGTGGAATTTTTAGCCTCTAATTAGGCAATCTTAGAAAGCAAAGGTTAATTGACTTTGACAGTACGCACCTTAGCCTTTGTTTCTCCATCTTTCCTCCACGTAGTTTCTTTTCTTCTCCTGACAACTAGCAAGCCACATAGAAGGGCTAATTCCTAAAGTAACAAGGGGACAGCTACAAGGTAATTAAAGTAGCGTTTTCACGATAATCATGTAATTGAAACCTTAGAAGGCCACAAAGGTCAACCGACGGCGCGGGTTGGATAAGCGACCGCGTAATAGACTACGTACGTTATGACGGGGTGTCACTCGGACATTCGTATTAAGCTGGCTGCTCACTGTGGGATGTAATATCGTTATCAACCCTCGTATGACCCCACTGCTGGGGCACGGGTCTCTTCCTGCATCGCAGGAAAGTTAGGCCATACTCCACCACGGGGGCCAAGTCCGGGTTGGTGGAGGAATGTAAGACAGGGGTGGGCCTTACTGTCAGAAGTTATCAAGCCGTCCATAAGGCCTCTGACATGGCTTAGCGACTTAATTAATATAATAATATTATTAAAAATATATATATAAAAAAACACATGACATTTGCGCAAACGCGACGAATTGATTTACATAACATAACATTTACATACAAGCACATACATTAACGACTGCCATTATATGACAGCCGGCACTAACGGCTTAACGTGCCTTGCGAAGCACGGAAGCGCTCGCGGAAAAATGCCACCAGCGGTAGTCACGGGACGCTCACCCATCCCGTACCTAACTGCGCCTGTTGTTGCTTAAACCAAGTGATTGATTCCAATCACTAGGTTTGCCTAGGCCACGAGCGCTTCATGGGATGTAATATAAAATATATTAAATCTTGAGATATAATAAGTTATCGCTCGTTATACATTTTTTACGAGACCGGTTCACACTCTGCTATAATAATATCACAGCTATAAAACTAAATGTGTGATGAGCGATGAATTGCACTGAGTGGTCGCATTTGGTTGTATGTGGCTTGATGTGCTTTGGCTCTCGTGCACATTCTAACATGCTGTCATCACACGTTAAAAGATATGTAACTAGATTATTAGCTTTCATCATGATATTATTACATGTAATGTTACTTAACTGTTGTGTAATGCTATAAATAAAATACAAAAAATTTAAAAACCTACTTAGAGGCTAAAAATTCCACTCATGCGGGGATTCGAACCCGCGACCTCTGGCCATCCGTGCCGGCACTCTTTCCAACTGAGATAAAGGGCGACTCACCGGCATCAGTGAAATTTCGAACCTCTTTACAATATTCTTTGTATTACTGTATTAAAATGGTCCCTAGCACGGGTTAGTGCATTAAAAATAATATAAAATAAAAATTATCATATCTCAAGATGTAATATTATTATATTACATCCCATAGTGAGAAGCCGACTTTAGCGTCCGTCAATCAATCAGACCGTTCTTGTCCACCGCTTTGCATGGGCATCAAGGAAAGCCTTTTTTCTTTCCTCGGCTATCCTCATTCAATCTGCCTCATTGGTCCAGTTGAGTTTGGTTCGTGGTCTCCAATCCAGAATTTGCACCACATCGACCGTCGGTATTCGAGCGTTTGGCCAATATAACCACCTTCGAGAGTAGAATTCCACCTAACTGCAATCCCCAACTTGCATGCCTCGCGTGGGGATTATGGGCATTACCCCCCAATGATGGCACAACGATGCGCTATGGCACTCATTAGGGGAGGGCTGTGGACGGCTGACGTCCAGCAGTGGACTAATATAGCCCAAAGAAGAAGAAGAAGACAACCTTCGACAGAAGTAGACTGGATTCGGAAAGCTCAGGATCGAAATGTACCGTGCACATTTATTTTAAATCTCAGGACTTAATTGTGTATTGTACATGTGTTACCTACAGCTAAAGCCAAATCGCTAAAAACTTAGTTATTAATCGAGAAATCAAACATCTATGTAAACAATATAAAAGAGAACATAAAAACTTAAACACTACAGAACAAGAACAGAATCATCCCTCTTCAAGCATTCCCTTGCATTCTTCAATCATTTTTCCAATCCCGGTGGTAAATATAATAAGGGGGCGCACCTTTTGATGGGTTAAAGTAATAAGAAGTAACTAATTGTGCCCTTACTTCTTAAAGTAAATGATTGGATAATTTATTTATAAAACGTACATGCAAACAATATGAAGCGGAACACCCACAATTAACCCGGACCACAGATTAGATAATATTAGATAATAGTTACTACGTAACAGATACATCACTCCCATACTAAAGTGAAAATACCTACGCTATAATAGCCTACAAAATCTTAATAATAATAACTACTGTTCACAGCGAGGAGAAATATACCAAAGTACCCGCTCAAAGAGTCGAGATTGTGTTGCCCACCGTGCGACTCACGTGCAAGCGCGTCATCGCACGAATGCGCTAGGGTTGTACCTATGATGATTATTACTGTAATAAAACGAATGTTGTGAAATAACCATATTTATTTATTTGTCAAAAACATGTAATATAAAATGACAAGCTGACTTTCTTTGAGTTGTTATTAGATCAGGCCTCCCTATTATCTCAAGCCAATTGCGGCGTCTGAAAAGCAAACATTAAGGTATCAAACTTAATTTTTCGCCAATGTGGGCGATTTTGACCGCCACGTTTAATCCTGAAAATGGAATGGATTCTATTTGTCCCTCTCTATTCCTAGACAAATATCTAAAAGAAGGGGACAGACAAAAATGATTTTATTTTTTGGATTGGGTGGATTGTGGCGGTCAGAGTCTACCACATTATATTGGTTTGAATTCGAGAAATACGTAAATATTTGACATCCATGTTTGTTGTACATGTTTTGTTTCTAATGTTTACTACGAAACACTAAAAAGCCAATTTAGTTGATCCTAAATTAACATTAAAAACAAATACACGCACGACAAAGATGGGTAACTACCATCGATAAAATATTACTAAAGTAGTACTAGTATTTTATCGATGGTAACTACCCATCTTTGTCGTGCTGCATTTGTTGTTCACGACTCAGCAGTTGCGAGTTAGCAGTTGCTAAAAGTAGTGGAGCGAACTATTATAAAATTGTTATTTTTGGCATTTTCCATCAATTTACGACTGGTTGTTGTGCATTTTTTAAATTTTTCGGTATAGCCACAGTACAGCCGTGAAAACGTGACAGACAGAGACACTTACGCATAATAATGTTAGAACGGATGTGGTTATTTAGAATCAAAATTAACAAGTCCACGAAAAAAAGCAATTACCTTTATGTGTTTAATTTACTTTTTATAGTACCTACCTAAATGTTTAAAGAAATAAATATAAGATATAAAATACTACTTACCTTTCTTCGTCTCTCGGCAGTGAAAAAAATGATAATTCTTCATTTGTTTTTTTACTTTTACACCCATCCACTGCTCAATAATTACGTGGTTTCGTCATTTCGAGCAGTAAACGCGGGAAACGTGCGGTGCGAGCGCTCAGGAGGCGGGCGTAGCGGCCCTGTGTCAGTTGTATCGTGGACGATACGCCGGGCGGCAGGTATATAACGCGTGACCTTGAGCGAGTGACGGACGCCTGCCCGGACTTCTCGTATATTCACGATAATATAACCTACCTTCGTGGTTAGATTGAATACTTTGAGTACGTAAAACCGGGATAATAAAAAATATTCTATGTGTACAAGGCGCGAAAGTTTAAAATATGTAAAACCGGGAGTTAGATTTTGGTAATAATAATAAGAACTTCGACGCAACACAATTACTTGACCTGGTCCCAAAGTTGGATACCCTGTACTGTGGTAACCAAGCAAGGACAAACATGAAAAATTCACCCAGATTAAGGCCACTTGTACAAATGTACGGCGACAGCCAGTTGGAATCGAACCCACGACCTCTGTCTTGGTACCTAAGAGCCTTAACGGCTAGACCAACGAGGCAGTTGAGGATCTTTCGGTCAAACTTTATTGGTAACTAAAAGTAAAGATGAGATTGAACCAAAAAGAAACAGATATAGTAGAAGAGTTGAAAAAATAGAAGAAGATATAGCAGAAGTAAAACTTGCTATGAATATAAGATAAGATAAGACTTTACTGTAGTAAAGAATATTCTTATCCACCACACCAGAAAATAATTACAGAGACAACAATTACAAAAGAGCTGATAGCAATTTCTTCCAGGCAACCTAAAATCTTAAACATTGCAGAAGGAGAAATTGAATATTGAAATAATATAATATAATATTGAATTGAATATAATACAATATTAATATTTAAGATAGAGCTGCAGCATCAAGCAACCAGCAGACCACTCAGAAACTTCACCAAACACCTCAAAGCAACCTCAATCAATCTAACTCATTCAAAAACAATTCATTTTCGACGTACAACTGTTTCGAATTAAGTGAACGGTAATAATGGTGCGTTATACGCAGACGCTGTGTTGCGTAAGCCTACGTGGTTTATTTCGGTAAGGTTTCACGTCACGTCCCCCGTCATGGCGTCTGAAGATCGATGGGGTGCGGGACTGGGCGGGGCCTGTCTGGTGTGGGTTACAGAACAGCTGGTTCGATAAATTCCTTTTTTTAGACATGACAGCTCGGCTAACTCTTAGCCTTCGTCTCACCTGCCAGAAGTTTAATAGTAGTGCTCTCCGTAAAAATATGCAATCAATAGTTTATTTAATCCTTATTCATCGTGATTTTATTTGGTCATTCTAGGTTGCGTGGATTGCCTAAAATATTAGTTTAAAGAATACCTTGATGATTTTTGGTATTATGTCAAATATCTCTAAAACAAAAGAAAGCCTTGTATGACCCCACTGCTGGGACACGGGTCTCTTTCTGCATCGCAGGAAGGTTAGGCTATATTCCACCACGGGGGCCAAGTCCGGGTTGGTAGAGGATTGTAAAACAGTGGCGGGCCTTACTGTCAGAAGTGTCAAGCCGCCCATAAGGCCTCTGACATGGCTTAACGACTGCTGTTATAAGACTATTAGTTGTGTGCGTGTTTGTATGTGTGTTTGGGTTAAGTTTATAGGGGGTTTTCCAAATTTGAATCTGAGGTATGTTGAGCCGTTTATTTCAGACTTGTCGAATTGTACTTTTTCTCGGGGCTTATGAGTTCGGGTTATTGGGCAATTCGTAAGCGGCCTGGTACACTCAAGAAGTGCGTAGGCAGCGGGTCGGAAGACAGAAATGTTTTATTTCGTCACTTTGAAGGGCGGAGGAAGCGGACGGAAGACAGAAGTTTTATTTCGTCACTGTCTCCAAGGGAAAATTCAACTTAGCGACACTGGGTGAATAATTCAACGCTAGCAATGTCTAGTTTATGAAACGCTGAAGTTACGTGGCTGGTAAATGGAAGACGTTTTCCGAAAGTGTAATTAAGTTGAGCCTTATTGCCTTACTGTATGATATGTTGACTTATAATTTTGGCATTATAATTACTTTTTGAAACAATTAACTTGTTGAGTGCTAGTATTTAAAAACCTATTTAGAGGCTAAAAAGTGCCTAGTATGTTTCTTAAAAGTATTTTAATTTTTCTTGGATTCCTATAACTCCACTATTTGAATGAATATCTTGAAATCTCGATGAATTTAGAAATTGAGTTTCCCCGAACTTAGTCACTTTTTTTTTATTTTCATGTTACTTTGGTGGTCACATTTTTTTCTTGACGTAGGTTTTTGTGATTATTTGCACAATTCAAATACATACGAAAGCATTGGAGTTAAAAATTAAGATTTTCTAACTTTACTCACAATTTTTATAGGTATTTTCAATGGTTTCATTTGATTTTTTTCTCAAGCAAATAATGGCAAAAATGCAATACGTCCATTAGTAATGGCGTAGCCTTAATGCCTTTAGCATTTTCTACTAGGTGACCGAAGCAGGTAACCATTTAAAAAGATAAAGATATTTTATTCACATAGATAAAATTGAGAAAGTTATTATAATATGTAATTATTTCTTGCACAAATAAACATCGTATTTGGTACAAAGGCTTACTTAATGCTAAGTCACATTTTCTTCCAGATGACCTTTGTTTAACATTATCAGATAATCTGCATTTCCTGATTACAATTTTTTTACGTAGCCTCTGTATTTGTGTGTCACTCCTGCGCAAAGGCCTCTCCCAATTCGATTTCGATGTTCGTCGTGTCCTGATTACAATAAAATTGCAATTCTATAGTAATCGCTCCTTCTTTTTTATCCCAATGTGTATTTTTCTCTTTCCAAGAGACGTCTTTTACCCTGCTGGCGTATTCAATCAGAGAAGCGACAAATATAACCGCTGTAAAATATACGCCAAACATCAAGTTACGAAATGAACGTAATTTCATACAAGCGAGCTTGATAAATTACTCTTGTATACAAACCTCTCGATGCTATTGTTCGCGAAAATAACCTATCCAGTTAACTGGTGAACTTGTTCTTAAGTCATTGCCTTTCTCGCGCTGGTTGCCAGAAAAAATATTGTCTGACTGGCGGAATCGCTTTCGGAGGTATTGTATTGCATTGTATGCAATGTTTGGTGAAAATATCAGAGTGTCTCGGGAGAAAGCGTATTAATTAGCACAGTCAAGAACTTACGCACGAAACGTTCCGAACTTGCCCTTAATTGTCTAGAGGTTATCGAATGATAGATTTAATTTAATTAAACATAAATACTTTATTTAGGGTGACTTGCACCAAACCACTACAGTAAACAGATAAATACTTATTCAGGGATAAACAGATAATACGGCACTACAATAAGATTCGTCAAGATATTTTCTAGTTGCCACCAAATTCGGCTTAGAAAAGCTGTTGTTTGCTGTTTTTTTTAATTTTTGACGCCGATAAGGCCTCTGACATGTCTTAACGACTGCCATTACATGACAGACGGCAGCAAAGGCCTAGCCATGCGAAGCACGAAAGCGCTCGGAATAAATGCCACTAGCGGTAGTCACGAGACGGTCACCCATCCTGCACCTGACCGCGGCAGTTGTTGCTTAACTCAAGTGATTGATTTCAATCACTCGGTTTGACTAGACCACGAACGCTTCATAGATAGAAATACAGACTGGCAATTGTCAGTATGTTAGTGTCTTTGAAGAAATCTCGTAACATTATTGCAATAATAATTATTATACTAAAAAAATACATGTTCAAACATTGTTTAAATATTGGACTCCACGAAGATCAACGTCGATAGACAAGAAAACGGTTATACTATTTTTTTATTTTTAATGCACTAACCCGTGCTAAGGACAATTTTAAAAACCTATTTAGAGGCTAAAAATTCCACCCATGCCGGGATTCGAACCCGCGACCTCTGGCCCATTAGCTCAGTTGGATAGAGCGCTGGCACGGATAGCCAGAAGTCGCGGGTTTGAATCCCGGCATGGGTGGAATTTTTAGCCTCTAAATAGGTTTTTAAAAGAAAACGGTTAGCAAGTAATTTTGTAGAGTCATTTTCTAGAGTCGTTTTCTGCTATTAGACTGGTCCGATTCAATCCGGTTGGCACCAGATTTATATTGTGCGCTGAAATGTGAAATTGACGACCGAACAACACTCGCTGACACTTCGCATCGATCTAATGTGTTTTTATTGTTTTTGTTTTTAACTGCGGCGCTTGAAATTGATTTTGAACCATTGCTTTAAGTGAAGCTACGTCTTTACATCTTCTTCTTCAGGCTATATTAGTCCACTGCTGGACATAGCCCTCCCCTAATGAGCGCAAGGTTGTGCCATCATTGGGGGGTAATACCCATAATCTCCACGCTGGGCATGCGGGTTGGGGATCGCAGTTTGGTGGAATTGTACTGCAGGGGACGTCTTTACATAAAAAGAGGTATTATGTTTGGGACCAGGATAAGGGATTATGTTGTTTTGAAGTTATTTATTTATTGTTATATACTATTTATAAAGCGCTCGTGGCCTAGGCGAACTGAGTGATTGGAATCAATCACTTGAGTTAAGCTACAACAGGCGCGGTCAGGTGTAGGATGGATGATTTATGTACATACTTATAAGTTTTTTTTGCACACATACCTCAATTTTGGCCTCCCCTGTACCGTCTGCGGGTTTACTGGTAGAAAAAGCAATTAGCATAAAGTTCACCGTTTGTACATTATCTTTTGTTTTAATAAAAAATAACAATAAGAATAAAATAATTTTAATTAGATCAGTTTAATTTAAAACAGTGTAAAGCCGTATTTCAATACCGCAATTTCCTATTTCTGCTTAACCCGTAGTGGTTCATGACGGATCAAATTAACAAGCCCAGTTATCTGTGGATTTATTAGTTTACTTCTGATCGAGAAAAAGTGTGGTTTATGGGTGTTAACGATAGTCTTGATCTTGATGCGCACGACGCGCTTCCAATTTACGTTGCGCTCAGTTAGACAGTCTAATTAATTACATTTAGGCATGTTTGCTGTTGTATCTGGCAAGGGAGTAACAGGGAGGAAAACAGCTGTTTCAAATTTTGCAGCTCCTGTTCCTAGTATGAACCACATCCACACATACATAACCTCACGCCTGTATCCCAGAGGGGTAAGCGAGACCAGGGACTGCCACTTGCCATGATCCTGACAGATCACCTTCGCGTCATCAACGTTCATAAGTCGTTGCATGCACGCACGCCGGTTCCGGGTACTTTTTATCTTTCCCTTTGCTCATACATCCCCTATTTGGTCGATGTCCGCCTGGGACGTCCCTTACCTGCCCTTCCACTCACATTCGCAATATATATTTGTTTCGTTAATCTTGCTTCCTTCATCCTCTCCACATGTCCAAACCAACGCAACGTTCCTTTCTCAATTCTAGTCACTACATCTTCTTTCAGTCCACAACGTTCTCTAATCAGACTATTGCGTATCCTGTCATTCAAAGTAACACTACATATACGTCTCGAAAAATATCGTTCCATTTTCAATTTCGTTCAGTTGCCAGCGGGAAGTAGTTCTGCTGCAGCGCCAGTAAAGAAGTCAGCCAGCGAGTACGCGGCTAATAGAAAGTGGCGCGCCGGCTAATTGAGATCGCCACATAATGAAATACATTACAAAATACAAGAAACTTTTAGAAAATTAACGTTCCATTTTCAATTTCGTTCAGTTGGCAGCGGGTAGTAGTTCCGCAGCAGCGCCAGTAAAGAAGTCAGCCAGCGAGTACGCGGCTAAAAGAAAGTGGCGCGCGGGCTAATTAAGATCGCCACATACCGGCGCTATCGGCTATCTGCATCGCGCGCCGCTCTATCGAGCGGGGGGGATTTAAGGCGTTTCCACTTCTTCTTTTCGTGTCAGCGATTTGACCAGTTTATATTTTTCTTGCCCTATTGAGCAGGAAAACATGTAGTGGACAGATTATAGTCCACTACATCTGTCCTCGGCGGCCTCGGTGGTGCAGCGGTTTGGCACGCTGACTGTAAAACCGAAGGTCTCGGGTTCGATCCCCGGCCGGGTCAAACTTGGAAACGAACTTTTCTAGTTTGTCTCGGGTTTTGGTTGATATCTATGTATTATTTATTGTATTAAATCTATCGTCGAGTTAGCACCTATAGCACAAGTCATATAGTTGTACTTAGTATAGGGCTAACGAGATCTGTGTAATATGTCCATGAATATTTATTATTATTTATATGTCCGTACAGTTTTGCCCAAAAATGCTCCTTTTGTCCCTACCGAGGGGCACGGGTCTCTTCTCTGAGGAAGGTATAGGCCCTACTGTACGGGGGCTAAGTCCTGGTTCGTAGAGGATTGTGAGACAGTTGTGGGTCTTACTTTCAGAAGTTATCAACTCGCCTGCCCGTAAGGCCTCTAACATGGCTTAACGACTGCCATTCCATAGCAGCCGGTACATACGGCTTAAAGAAAGAAAGAAAAACACATTTATTACAGCAACAGTTATGAGACACCACAAAACAAAGTAATTAACAAAACATTTACAAACAATGGTCACGGTGTGTCTCTGCTGCTGCAATAGGCAGCTGACTCAGCATACTGCCGAGGGTATTATTTCCCAGCACTGATTTTCAGTCAGCGCCTGTCCCATGAGGGTTCCACGCGCGGCACATCATCATATTGTAATAATAATGTCATACTTAAATATAAGTAAAAAAAATAAAAAAGATCGAGTACATACACCGATAATAAAAATATTTTTACATAGATTACATAGAAAAAATAAAATAAAAATAGAAACATATACATACAATGAGGGATTTTCCTAGAGCAAATTAAAAACAAAATAGTTCTTGAAACAAAATAATAGTTCTTGAAACTCCGACAGATGGCTCTGATAAAACTTGACTTGATTTTTTTTCACAATATATCTGTAATCTGTGAACTTCTGTCATTCCGTCTCATATAGTAATATACTCTGTGTTCCGTCTAGACCACAGAACAATTTAACCAACTCTAGTAATTTCTTTTACAAAAAAAACGGTTGTTTTTAAGGTAATCAACAAATCATCAATTTATGAGAAGTCATGCAAATGCACTGTTAAAAACTTAAAATTAAGTAGGTATAATGACGTCTGTTTTGTAATAAAATCTTCGACAGTGATAAGTGATGACAAAACTTCAACTTCGACGACGACAGTGATATACAAACACAGAATAATAAAGGTCTCTCAGCAGTATTAAAAAAAACTACGTACGTAGACAGCATCGCCATCTAGTAGCGAGATTGGAACTATTTTTTAGGAGCTGTCAGAAAATCGCTCATTACCAAGATTAAAATAAAGTGCCTTGCGACGCACACGAAGCGCTCGGGAAAATGACACTAGCGGTAGTCACAGGATGGATACCCATCCAATACCTGTTGTTGCTTAGCCCGAGTGATTGATTTCAATCTTCCTGCGATGCAGGAAGAGACCCGTGCTCCAGCAGTGGGGACATACAAAGGGTTGATATCAAAAGCGTCCCACTGCAGGCCTTCAAACAGTTAAATGAAGCGGTTCGTTTTGTGGGGTCTTATTAACATAACATAACATAACATTTTACATACTGGCACATACATTGCTGCTGGCCCCACACTAGGATACCCTGTGTCGTGGAAACCAGAAACAACGACATCACAAACATGTAAACATCCAAGACCTGGACTTTTTTTTTTGTTTCCAGCCGGGATTCGAACCCGGGACCTCTTGCATAGTAGGCAGACGCGCTACCGCTACGCTTTATTGTAACCTTTTACTGTTACATTTATTTATATTACAAATCCGACCCGGACTTGGCCCCCGTGGCGGAGTATGGCCCTTCCTGCGATGCAGGAAGAGATCCGTGCCCCAGCAGTGGGGGCATACAAGGGTTGATAACGAACGATATTACAAAAAACTATAAAACCCCAGTGGCTTTCGCTTTAGCTTTGTGAATCATTCGAGAGTGAAATTCTCCAAAACTTGTGAATACGAATCGATGAAACCTAAAAATAAATATCCTACATTAACAACCAAATTGGATCAAATATTTTATGTCCAAAGGTCAAGGACACAGGAGACCTTCGTCAATCACGTGTCGTTTAGCCACAAAAGTGGCTACAAGCGATCTTATGACAAGCGCCGTCGGGCACATAATTGAATGTTGCTGTTGGATGGGCTTTAAACAAAGTTTTGACGGGCGGCAGTGAGAACAAAGCCATATCGCACGTTGTGAAGAAACAGATCGTCCACCGACGTTGCTGTAGTTATAATAATTATTATCATATTTTTATTTTTCTTAATGATTCGCGATGCTCCTATATAGTTATCATATATACTCGTACTAAAACAAGTCAAATCGTGATTAGGTAAAACGTAATTACCTTAGTTCCCGACGTTTCGGCAGCGCTGCAGTTGCCGTGGTCACGGGAATACTGAAGTCAATAGTGGCAATTAAACCCGTTTAATATATGACTATCTTTATTTCTGTCAGTCATGTTCAAGGTTAAATACATTTGTGAATTTAAAAACCTATTTAGAGGCTAAAAATTTTTTCACCCATGCCGGGATTTGAACCCGCAACCTCTGGCTATCCGTGCCAGCGCTCTACCAATTGAGCCAATGGGCGACTCACGGCATCAGTGAAATTTCGAACCTCTTTACACTATTCTCTGTATTACGTACAGGCAGCGACATCTGACTTAAGCAAATTGCATTACTTACAGCCCCGACTACCTACTTTGCAGTTAGGTTTAACATCGGAACGATATCACTGTACCCACATGATTATACAATTTTTATTTTTATGAAGTAGCAATACCACTCGCTAACTGTGAAGGAAAACATCGTGAGGAAACCAGAGAGTCTGAGGTGTTTAAATACCTCAGCGCTTGAAATTGCCAATCCGCAGTGGGCACGCGCGGTAATTAAGCCTTTACTGTCTCTTTCTGAGAGAAGGTCTTTGCCCTGCAGTAGGACGTATATAACCTTTATAAAAACGCTTCCAAAACCATATTAGGAGGTAGAACTTACTTATTGAGGCAAAACCGCATATAAGCAGTTCTCTTCTGTGCCTGTACTAGGTTCTAGATCTGTATCACAGGCAAAAGTGCGTTTCAACGTTCAATACGGTGGGTAGGTGTAGCTTAGACCTGTTTATAAGTTCAGTGGGAAGTTGCTGACTAAAAATCTTTTTCCACGTTTTTTTCTATTCATACTACAATTTCTCATCAGAAATTTTATTTTAGTACTGTAGTATTGTACAATTCATACAACAATTTCTCAACAGAAATTGTAGCATGAATTGTAGCGTGAAGACCCCGTTTTTCAGAACTTAATCTGCGATTCGGAAATGTCCTTGTAACAATATTCTTCTTGTTGTCTTCTTTGCGAAGTTGTCGTTCTACATTTCATTTAATTTCTATTACATATTTGGTGATACTGTGACCATGATGTGTGTAGAAAAGTGGACAGCGAATTTCGTGACAGTCTCCCGATCGCGTGCGCCTAATTAATTTAATTGCTGATCGGCTCGGGCGCTTACGCAATTTGTGTCGTTTCGGGGTTCCGTGGGGAAGAAGTTTTCTAAAAGAGAAGTATGGTCCGTGCACTTCTACAAAATTTTAGCAATTATAAAGCGAAGCGCTCCTGACGTGAATGATTGGAATCAATCACTTGACTTAAGCAACAATGGTTGCCGTCAGGTGCAGGATGGGTGACCGTCCCGTGACTACTGCTAGTGGCATATTTACCGAGCTCTTCCGTGCTTAGCAAGGCACGCTAAGCCGTTGGTGCCGGCTGTCATGTAATATCGTATAAGTCGCCATATATAAGCCATATATAATCCATGTCAGAGGTCTTATGGACGGCTTGATAACTTCTGATAGTAAGTCCCGCTACTGCCTTACAATCATCGACCAACCCGGACTTAGCCCCCGTTGTGGAGTATGGCCTAACCTTCCTGCGATGCACGAAGATACTCATACCCCAGCAGTGGAGACATTCAAAGGGTTCTTTCTATGAATATTTTGAAAGCTTCTTTCCTATGAATATTGAGGTCGTGAGTTTATTTATTAATAAGTCTGAAAAAGCAGCTGAAAAATAAGGAACCTTATACCAAATTTGACAAATTAGTATACCGATAGTTTAACTTGTTATAGTTAACAACCGAACACTTTGAACATTTGCATAATTGGTAGCAAGAGGCGCTAGCTAAATAGTATTTTTTATTTAAAAACATATTATTCCTACAATGACCAGACCTAACTTTACAGATACAATTATAGAATATAGAATAAAGAAAAAAAACTCAGCGTCCAGCTAGGAAAGTGCCAAGTTTCTTCTATGCCAAGTGTTACTGAATTTCAATAAAAATAATCGAAGTATATTCCCTTCCAAACCTATCTAACCACAACAAATAAAACCTAAATATTCTTCATTTATTAACAATGACCAAAATTAAACGAATATTACTAACAAAATATAAAGAAACACCTTGATCATGGTCACCCTATCTAATTTTCATGCATGATCCGCCTCACGCGGCGCATGCGCGCGAATTTAGTCACAATTTAGCGCCGGAAGCGGCCATTGCGCACTGCTTCCGCGCAGGCCCGTGGGTGGGGGCCGGCTGAGGCACCAGTTGACCTGAATCCAAAATCTGGACTTGCTCGATCCAGAGGCTTGATATTGAAGTAATGCAGGGGTCAATGTGATAATAATATACTGTACAGTCTATTTATTCTTACTTGTCCGATTTCGTATACAAGATTCTAACCATATAATTGAGATAAGATGCCTAAACTAGACATTTTCTCGCAAATTCATGAACTATCATGAACTATGTTTATAAAATTGGCAGCGTGTTATCCAAAAGAGTATTCCAGGTTACTTCATTTATGGAAATATGGCAGTTTTGGACTAAAAATTCACAATTCTAAGGCCTCTGACATGGCTTAACGACTGCCATTACGTGACAACCGGCACCAACGGCTTAACATGCTTAAAAAAGTGCGACTAGCGGTAGTCGTGGGACGGTCACCCATCCTGCACCTTACCGCGCCTGTTTTTGGCACGCTGACTGTAAAACCGAAGGTCTCGGGTTCGATCCCCGGCCGGGTCAATCTGGGAAACGAACTTTTCTAGTTCATCTCGGGTCTTGCATGTTATCTATGTATTTGTTGTATTAAATCTATCGCCGAGTTAGCACCTATAACACAAGTCATTTAGTTGTACTTAGAGGGCTAACGAGATCTGTGTAATATGTCCATGAATATTTATTTATTTATATAGTACGCCGTTTATTGCAAAACTAGGCTAGAACTTAAATAACTTTCCTTCAATGAAAGACATTCCTGCACTCACTCTCGCCTACCTAAGCAGCTAACCCACTCAGCTGTGACGTCATTTATCATTTTATTATCTACAATATGCCTAACAGCGTGAATTAGCCACGCGCGCCACGCTACGCCGGACCCACTATCTTAATTAGGTTTTTGTCTGTCCGTCTGTCCGTGTTAGCTGGTGATCGATTGTATTAATTGACTAGCCAACGGCCGCGGCTCCGCTCATGCGGAACCGGCGGTCCTGAGAGAATTTTCCGGGACGGAATGTGTCGAATCTTTCACCGACTTTGACCACTTTTTTAAAACGATTAGTCACTTGAGCGGTGGTAGCGGAGCGGTGTAGAACGCCGGCTTCTCAATCGGGAGGTCGTGGGTTTGAACCCCGGCATGTACCAATGACTTTGTTTTCTAAGTTATGTACATTTGTGAAATTATAGTTGCTACTCGCTGACGGTGAAGGAAAACATCGTAAGGAAACCGTAGTGTCTGAGGTGTTAGCGTACCTCAGCGCTTGCTACGTACAATGGCCCAACTATGAGGCTAAGTGCGGAAATCTCAGGTCTAACTAACTAGTCACTTTTAAAAACCTATTTACAGGCTAAAACTTCCAACCGAATACCGGTACTCGAACCCGCGACTTCTGGCTAACCGTGCCAGCGCTCTCCCAACTGAACTAATGGGTGACTTACCGACATCGGTGAAATTTCGAACCTCTTTACAATACTCTCTGTATTACGTACAGGCAGCGATTCGTCACTTTTTTTTAATGTAGCCATCTATTATGTCCCATTGCGGGGTACATGCCTTCTCTCAAAGAGAGAGTATGGATTTAATTATTTGCAAATTTATTAATTAAGACAATAAGGCCCGCTACTGTCTTACAATCCTCCACCAACCCGGACTTGGCCCCCGTGGTGGAGTATGGCCTAACTTTCCTGCGATGCAGGAAGAGACCCGTGCCCCAGCAGTGGGGACATATAAGGATTGATAACGAAATTAATTAATTATTGGCATAGTTAGAATATTTTCGGGGCTTAATCGCGTAGTAATTTATTAACTATGTGTACAAGTTGCGAAAGTTTAAAATATATTATAATTATTGGCAATTGGAAATTTCAAGCGTTTCGTATGTATGAAGTAGGTGTGACACGTTGAGGACACTGCAAATACTTTGCTCACGATGTTTTTCTTCACAGTTGAAGAGTGGTATTATTTCTAAAGTTCGCAAATGTACATATGATTGTACATGGTTACTAGACAATTTTTGTATTTATATCTTACGTATTTTATTTGAATTGAAAATAAGTTTTAAGAATTCATTCAGCATTATTTTATTACGAACTTAATAACTTTGTTTGTTGGTGCAAACGTTGGTTTATTGTGGTATTTATTGCAAACAAATTGGGGCCATAAATGAACAGCACCCTAGTTAATTGCGATGGAAACATTAATTATATCCTTTCTTGTTTGTTCCTTTTCCTTCTACCATCAAAGTGCCGTTTACAATAAAGCCTTTTCAGCGTGGGCACGATAGCACACATTTTGTATACTTCAAATGTCAGAATTTGTAAATTTTTGTGGTAGACAGTCGCAAAGACATCTAAAACCTCGTCGTACTACCCATGCAGGTCAGCTTTTCTGCCAGCTGTCAGTCGGTTTTATCAACCTTAATTAAATCGCGCTGTGTGAAACCCCACTTGGGAACGGCGAAAAAAATTCTGATGCCCTTAATTTGTTAATAATCATATTTTGTTTCAATATTTTATATACACACACTATGCGTTTAATTTCATATTTCTATAAAGAAAACAAAATTGTATCTTCGTAAGTTTATATCTAGGGGGTAATCTCCGACATTATTTTTCTTTTTCAAAAATTCTTTTAGAAATAGTAAGAATAGACCTTCAGCCTGCGTAGTACGAACACGCGAGTCGCGCATTTTAACGTCAAAAGTCGCGACTTTCCAGTACATTAATTGTCAAATTCTATTTTATTATACTTTCATTTAATTAGTTGTATGCATACAAAATAATCGTGGCTTTGACTACCGCTCAGGGGCATATTTGATGCAAAGGATATCCCTTGCTGTGCAGCGCGGTAATGCTGCCAGTGTCATGGGCACCTTTGGATTGGAAATGTCTCGGGGCGGTTTATTTGATTGACATTATTTTTTTTAATATAAATAAAAATAAATAAATAAAATAAATATTCATGGACATATTACACAGATCTCGTTAGCCCTATACTAAGTACAACTAAATGACTTGTGTTATAGGTGCTAACTCGACGATAGATTTAATACAATAAATACATAGATAACATCCAAGACCCGAGACAAACTAGAAAAGTTCGTTTCCTAGTAAAAAAATTAAATCCTAGTATATAAATTTTGTATTATTTTTCTCTGACTTTCTGGACGAAATTTTTGTAAATGATTTTTTTAATTATTGTTTATGTTATTTTGTATGCATACAACTATTGTCAAATTCTGATATTTCGTCGCCACAAAACGCGTGGCTCGTGGCATCGTGCTACCTATGCAGGTTGGACATGGACCATCGCCTTATTCAATACCACGCGAAGAAGTATTTTTTTTATCATTAAGGGCTGTTTTTAAATAGTCAGATAACTTTTATCTGAGTGCTTAGTGCGAGTTTGACAGATCCAATCGAATAACTTTACTACCGCGTTAATCGAGCATTGAGTAGTGAGTATGAGTAAGTTAACCGTTCGAACTGGCAAAACGCTGTCACAGTACAAATCGCACTCGCGTTTATTCGTGTTTTGGCTGGTAAACGTGTTCACTTCTCAACGTAAACCATTACAACTCGCACTCAGCAATTTTAATTTCCATACTTGTCGCTAGGTGGCGCTTCCTCGATACCATAGAAGAGAGTTTACGTTAACGCGATCGAGTAGTTAAAAAACTCGCACTAAGCACTCCGAGGAATAAAAATGGCGGCTCGACATAATTTTCATACATAAGCTGTCAAACCGCCAATTTTCCTCAGATAAAAGTTATCTGACTAGTGAAAAATCAGCCCTTAATCTCCTAAATTATAACCCTTATTCGATTTATAAAGTTCTTTCACAAGTATCCAAAATAGACCTCCAGGATGGACATGGGCTTATTCAATACCACGCGGACGAAGTCGCGCGCACTCTGTGTAATATTTTACTTGTGGTCAGCGTGATTTTCCCCACAATGTTTTTCTTCACAGTTGGCGTGTGGTGAAACCGCAACTAATATAAATAATATCACCTGTGTGACACGACGTACTGGGTTGGGACAATCCAATTTGGGGCTGCGACCTGAATTGTAGGGCTTCACTAGAATTTGGCGGCGTAGTCATTATATAATGGCGATCGAAGAGATTCACTTATTTTTTACTGGCTAAGTTTTAGTTAAATTGATATTTGTGATCGTTCCCTGTTAATTTTCTCGGTGTATATGCCTACTAACCAAGCTATAAATTTAGTGGAATTTACAGAGTGTTTAAGCGAAATGAACGCTATAATTGAGATCTATAATGTAGAAACTGTATTTATGTTAGGTGACTATAACGCTCACCCGGGCGAATTATTTTATAAAGAGCTATCAAACTTTTGTATTGAGCGTGACTGGTCGTGCGCCGATACGGAATTACTTCCAGCAAATTCTTTCACGTTTATCAGTGATGCCCATGGTTGCCCTCGCTGGTTAGACCATTGTGTAGTGACACAGGCGGCCCGTCAAACTGTGCTTAGCGCTAAAGTAATCAGTGACACCTTTTGGTCTGATCACTTTCCACTATTAATTGCATGTAATCTAAACTTCATCACCTCAGTAAATATTATAACCGAAAAAACATGTAACAAATATTTGTGGGGCGAAAGAAAACAAGAAGAAATATCCAAGTATTATGAAATATGTCAGGACAAACTAAGAGCTATTGACTTTCCCCAAGAATTGTCGAAATGTTGTGACTCGATGTGTTGCGACCTAGAACATCACAAAATAATAGATAGTTTGTATGAAAATATTGTAATTGCACTTCAAGAGGCCTCTATAAATAGTCATAAGGAAAATATTGGTAAAAAACATAAACACGTCATAGGCTGGAATAAATATGTAAGTGTAGCTCACCAAAAGGCCCGATTAGGATATCAAAATTGGTGTCTTCTCGGAAAACCTTCAGCAGGGCCTGTATACGACTTTATGTATTCCTCTAGAAAAGACTTCAAAAGTAAACTTAAATGGTGCCAAAACAATCAACAACAAATTAAAATGGACATTATAGCGACTTACCACACCTCTAAAAATTTTGGAAAGTTTTGGAAAGAAACAAATAAGCTGAATCCCAGGTCCGGTCTGCCCGTTAGTGTAGAAGGTTGTAGTGAGCCGGAAACAATTGCAAATATTTTTAAGAATTGTTTTAGAGTCGATTCTCCTCTGGGGCGGGGAGGGTCACGAGGGTCCGATGTTAGCGCTCCCTCGTGCCTCGGTAAGCCCCTAAAAGTGACTGCAAAAGATGTTGCTTTAATCATTAAAGGAATGGCGAGAGGTAAATCGCCAGGACATGATGGTCTCAGCATAGAGCATTTGAAGTATGCTGGGGTTCATGTGTCGAGGGTACTGGCAATGTTGTTTACGTTCTGCATTAGGCATTCTTATCTACCTACTGCCCTTATGAAAACTATTGTGGTCCCAGTGATCAAGAACCGTACTGGTGATGCGTCTGATAAGACTAACTATAGGCCAATATCCTTAGCTACTATTATAGCGAAGGTGCTAGACAGTGTGCTTGAATGTCAGCTAGGCGACAACATGACATTAAATGATGCACAATTCGGATTCCGTCCTGGACTCTCCACTGAGTCTGCGATATTGTGCCTGAAGCACACTGTCCGTTACTACACCGACAGGAGGACCCCTGTTTACGCCTGCTTCTTGGACCTATCCAAGGCCTTCGATTTGGTTTCTTATGATGTACTATGGAGGAAGCTGTCGCAGGAGACGGATCTACCGGCTGAGATGACCGACATCCTCAGATATTGGTATGAGCATCAGATAAATGTCGTCCGGTGGGCGGGGGCGTTCTCTGACGAGTATAGATTGGAGTGCGGGGTGAGGCAGGGGGGTTTGTCTTCGCCAAAGCTTTTCAACCTATACATGAACCAATTGATAACGCGTCTGGAGCGCACGGGTATCGGCTGTTCGGTAGATGGCAAAATGGCCAACAACATCAGTTACGCGGATGATATGGTACTGTTAGCTCCTTCCATGCGTGCACTGAGAAGTTTGCTGGTAATCTGTGAGGATTATGCTGCCGCCCAGGGACTCAGATACAACGCGAAGAAGAGCGAGCTTCTTGTTTTCACGGCCAAGAACAAAACACTAATTAACGTGCCATCACTTGAACTGTGTGGCTCTCCGCTGGCGCGAGTTAAGCAGTTTAAGTATCTGGGTCACTGGATTGCGGAGGACCTGTCAGACGATCTGGATATTGAGAGAGAGCGGAGGGCCCTGGCCGTAAGGTGCAACATGTTGGCCCGCAGATTTGCGCGATGTACTAGGAGTGTCAAAGTAACCTTATTCAAGGCATTTTGCCAATCATTTTACACGTGCAGTCTGTGGGTCAGCTTCTCGTTGCGAGCGTACAATGCCCTCCGTGTTCAATACAATAATGGCTACAGGATGCTATTGGGACTGCCGCGATACTGTAGCGCCTCGAGGATGTTCGCTGAGACACACACGGACGGCTTCCACGCGATAATGCGAAAGAGAGCGGCATCCCTTTTGTTTAGGGTTCGCGGCAGTGCCAATGGCCTTCTCAAGATCATTGCCGACAAGATCGATAATCCTATCCTGGCGCACTGGGTTAAGCTGCATCTCGCAGGCTAGAGTCTGTCGGTGGCGGTTGTTTCATACATTGTAATTTTTTTCTACTAATAAGGACTAAACGACGTAAGGACTTTATTGTACTAACGAATTAATTTCAATATTTTATAAAATTTCATATTTCTATATTTACTCAAATTGCATAAAATTTTATTTTTAATATACCTATCAGATGAATTTAAATATAATTATTTCTTATTAATTGACATTGTTACTATTGATAACGTTAAATGTAATTGACTTTTTAATATTTGAAGTTTGTGTATCAATCTGTGACATGTGTTATTTCTGTGTCTTAATTATCTGTGTGAATGTGTATGGATCTCGGTCTGAAATAAAAACGTTTCATTTCATTTCATTTAGTCTGAGGCTGAGGAATTGCTCGTAGCGCCGGCTACCTGAGTGATGTTAAACGATCACGAAGGTTAAGCAACACAGGACGCGTTCAGTGCATGGATGGGTAAACCGTCTATGACTAACGCTAGTGGCATTTTGCCGAGCGGTTCCGTGGTTCGCAAGGCACATTATACAGTTGGTGCCGGCTGCCGTCGGTAGATGGCAGTCGTTAAGCCAAGTCAGAGGTCTTAGGGCGTCTTAAAAACTTCTGAGAGTAAGACCAGCCACTTGTCTTGCGAGCCTCTACCAATCCGAATTTGGCCCCCGTGGTGGAGTATGGCCTATACCTTCCTCAGGGAAGAGACCCGTGCCCCACGGTGGGGACATAATGGGTTGATGATGATGATGATGATGAGGCTAAGTTTTGGCTAAAGCAGAACAAATTTAATCGTCGTCGATTCGGTCGTCGGAAAATTGTAAAAATGTAATAAACAAGCATAAATCCGTATAAAAACAGTTTGAATTATGTCTACTGCTCGTGTTAACCTTAGAAAATACTAAAATTAATGTACAAAAAAAATTGTGAATCTCTTTTTGTGTCCCGCTGCTGGCTAAAGGCCTCTCCTACTTTTTTCCATCTCTCCCTGTCTCCAGTCACCTCGCACCATTCCGGCAAGAATGCATTTGCACTAACTACGATATCAACCCAATTCTTCCCGCGGGTGTCGTAAAAGGCGACTAAGGGACACAAACCGGGGGTGGGCAGCAGCGCCCCCTGCAGTAGAATTCCACCGAACTGCGATCCCCAACCCGCATGCCCAGCGTGGGGACTATGGGCATTACCCCCTATGATAGCACAACGTGGCGCTCTTTAGGGGAGGGCTATTAGATGTCCAGCAGTGGACTGGTATAGCCTGACGACGACGACGATATCAACCTTTTATGTCTTTAACAGATTTCGAAAATTCTTTCACCAGGGAGCAAAATCTCCCTTCTATAGCAAATAATAAGTATACGACTCTAAGCCTTATGACTTGAATTCTACATAAAAAGTCGAGCGATAGCCAAAATCTGAATACTCTGAACGTCAGACGACCTCGGTGGCGCAGCGGTTTGGCACGCTGACTGTAAAACCAAAGGTCTCGGGTTCGATCCCCGGCCGGGTCAAACTAGGAAACGAACTTTTCTGGTTTGTCTCGGGTCTTGGATGTTATCTATGTATTTATTGTATTAAATCTATCGTCGAGTTAGCACCTATAACACAAATCATTAAGTTGTACTTAGTATAGGGCTAACGAGACCTGTGTAATATGTCCATGATATTTATTTATTTATTACTTATTATACTACATGGAATTCGAATCAGAAAATAATTGTCTAATCACTGTCGAGTTATCTTATCTTAGTTATATTTTAAACGGGTCAAATCGCGATTATTTATTAGTTAACACGTAATTACCTTATTTCCCGACGTTTCGGCAGCGTTACAGTTGCCGTGGTCTCGGGTCTACCCGAGACCACGGCAACTAAATAAGAATCGGGAAATAAGGTAATTACGTTTTACCTAATAAATAATCGCGATTTGACCCGTTTAATATACTCGTATAACTATGTATGAGTATCGCGAATAATTAAGAAATATTATCTTATCTTATTTTTATGCGACAAATGTCAAAGCCTTCGAATATTTCGCGTCTACGCTTTCAATTCGCACGAGCGAGAATCGGCTCCCTGTACTTAAAGTGTTCTTTATGGTGGACATAGACTATGGATAAATCCGTTCCGTTAGTTAATCCGTAGTTGCAGGCAATGCTAGTTGCTTACAGGAATGTAACACCTATTATATTCACATAAAGGCCATAATTGTTTACCCAAATCCGGCGAGCGTGCTTGCAACGACTAACGTTGGTTGATGAAGCGAAGGTGATCTGTCAGAATCGTGGCAAGTGGCATTCCCTGCCTGCCCCTCTGGGATACAAGCAGTAGGTTGACGACCTCTGTGTTGCACCGGCAGCGCATCTGCCTACCATGCGAGAGGTTCCGGGTTCGAACCCCGGCTAGGGACAAAAAAAACACCTGGTCTTGGATGTTTACATGTTTGTGATGTCGCTGTTTCTGGTTCCCATGACACAGGGTATCCTAGGGCCAGAAACAATGTATGTGCCTGTCTTTAAAAATGTTATGCTATGTTGTTATGTTACTAGACGGTCCCTATAGAAAACTACAAAAGGAGATGATGTTTCACAAATGTTTCAACTCATGCCCTGGATCAACTAGACTAATGGCTAGAGATCTTATACCTGGTATTATGTAGGAATTATGTTGAAGACATGCCTAGTCTGATATAAGCCGGTCCAACCGTACCTCTCTGTAATCAATCTCACTAATATATATTATATTTCATATTACAAAGGCGAAAGTTTGTGAGTGTGTATGTTTGTTACTTCTTCACGTCTAAACGGCTGGAGCGATTATAATAAAATTTAGTATGGAGTTAGCTGACACCCTGGATTATTACATAGGTTACCTTTTTCTGCGGTAAAATATCTTTTTACTGCAGTTGCTCAAAAAGTAGCGTATTACAGGGACGTATACCGTGCGGGATGTGGGCTATTACACACTCGTGCTTTTTTTTACCTTTCCCGCACTAGTGCGTTCTCTTTCCCAACTCTCAAAATAATGAAATGAAATGAAATGAATATACTTTATTGCACACCAGGAATTACAATTTAGAAAAAAGAAGATACAGATCTTTTTAATAATGTCTATTAAAAAGAAAAACCATGACATTTTTACTAAAAAAAAATCATAGAAGTTTTTATTATTCATGGAAATACTTATATTTCTAAAAAGAAGCTACTAATTTGTTTCAATATCAGATTTAATAATTTGATTGAATGAGTTAGGTTAGGTTTGATTTCATTTCATCTCATTAAATTTCATTTTAATTTCATATCAATAAAAAAAATCTACTAAAGACTTGGCTGTATGGGCATAGTTCCCTTTGCCTACCAGAATGGGTGAAGAAAAAAAAACTCTGCTTATAATTCTTTTACGGTTGGCGCCATTTTCCAAATATTGTCGAAATGTCGGAATCTTTGCAATGACAGCCTTTCCGCACTTGTAATGAAATATACTATATTATTCCCATGGGAAAATCGATAAGCCGCGGGTAACGCCGCGGGGCACAGCTAGTAGTTAATAAATATAAGAATTTCGGCGGTAGCCCAGTGGGTAGAACAATGGATACGAAAGCAAGAGAACCAGGTTCGATTCCCAGTGCGGGCATGTACCAATGTCATTGTTTTCTACGTTATGTACAAATAGGTAAATAGGTAAATAGGTAAATAGGTAAATATTCATGGACACATTTCACAGATCTCGTTAGCCCTATACTAAGTACAACTAAATGACTTGTGTTACAGGTGCCAACTCGACGATAGATTTAATACAATAAATACATACATAACATCCAAGACCCGAGACAAACTAGAAAAGTTCGTTTCCTAGTTTGACCCGGCCGGGGATCGAACCCGAGACCCAAATGTGAAGTTACAGTAGCAATACCACTCGCTAACGGCGGAGGAAGGAAACAAGGGTGTTTGAGGTACTGAAATACCTCAGGGCTTGAAATTGACAATCCGTATTGGGCACTCGTGGCTTTTTATTTATTTGTGAAATATGTAAAATAGCAAGTGTTTCTTATAATCTATCCGCTCTCGGAAACCTGTTCGGTTTATCTGTAAGCGGCGGTCGTTCTTAGTTTTTAATTTAATTTTACATGCACAACTTAAGAAAGGCCTACGGAACGTACGTTTTGGCACGCTATATTTAGAAATTATTTACAATAAGTAGCGGCCATTCAGAATCCGTAGGTACGGTCTTTTGACTTATTTATAGTTGTTAATAAAATTATTCTTTATCTTAAGTTTAAATTTATTAGAACACATAAATAGTTGTAGACTTTTAGTCCGGACTTTTAGTCCGGAAAAGTACGACCAGGTTTCGCTCCGATTCGCAGAGCTTAATCATGGTGAGCAGAGACGGAGCTCGCGACGACGTCAGTTGCTCGTCTCTCTCGTCGTGTGAGACGAGCAACCGACGTCGCGAGCTCCGTCTCTGCTCACCATGATTAAGCTCTGCGAATCGGAGCGAAACCTGGTCGTACTTTTCCGATATAACAACACCCGTAAGTAAATCCGGACTAAAAGTCTACAATGTGTTGTGCTTACGAAAGTTTTAGTTTCTCACTCTTTCTCTGTCTCTCAGAGAAACCCTGTGCCGTGGGAAGTTTATAAAGCTCCATAAAAAATGAAACAATTAATTGCAAAGTTCTCCCCAGTCTGTAAAGTTTTGCTTTGAAAAAATAATTAACATCAACTTCGCGGAGGAAGATAATAAATTTCAAATTTGTTGCGAAAACATAAATCATCGTGCAATTAGCCTTCTTGTAAACAATGCAAATTTGCTGCCTGTACATAATACAGAGAGTATTGTAAAAAGGTTCGAAATTTCACTGATGCCGGTGAGTCACCCATTTAGCTCAGTTGGGAGAGCGCTGGCACGGTTAGCCAGAGGTCGCGAGTTCGAGTCCCGGCATGGGTGGAATTTTTAGCCTCGCGTTTGCGCGTTTGTTTGCGTTTTTCAAATTGTCCTTAGCACGAGTTAGTGCATTAAAAAAAGAATATAATGCAAATTTGTTACTAGCTAGCCAACTTCGAAATGCGCTCACTAAAATGTTATGAAAGGCACAAATGTACGTAAATGTTGGGCCTATGTTGATGGTGAAATAAGTTGAACACTTCAGACACTCAGGTTTCCTCACGATGTGTTCCTTTACGGTTAACGAGTGGTATTGCTGAAAGAAACAAAGAAAGAAAGAAATATAACTTCACAAATGTACATAAACTTAGAAAACAAAGTTATTAGTAGATATAACATTCGAAACCAAGACCTCCGCCGCTCTATCGTGTAATTATTTGAAGTGAAATTTCGTTCAGATAAAAAAAATCGGAACGAAATTTCACTTCAAATGTTAAAATTTATGGTCTTCCTTTTATTTCTGATAGTATGTTATTCATAAAAAAATTATACTTATGATGAAGCCTTCCGATCGCTGTGATAAAGACACAGGGTAACTTTTTATCTCGTGTAGCGGGTTCGATTCCCGGTTCAACCGTGTAATTATTTTAAAATCTATGAATGCAGTTTAGATTGTTTTTTTAAATTAAAATAATGTCTTCTTTCAGTGAAATGTTCCATCTACAATATTAAAGGTACTTTCCTTCCATGTGGCATAGCCGTGGGATGCCCTGTATAACTATGTAAGAGTATCGCGAATCAATAAGAAATGCTAAATAACCGTGGATAAATAAATAGCAAACAAATAATAGCCGTGGGATGCCCTGTATCTGTATATTGAAGGGGCTGTCGAAATGTCGTGAAATAAGGTAATTACGTTTCACCTAATAAATAATCGCGATAAGACCCGTTGTATATTGATGAGGATAGGGGTGGTTCTGAAAAATCTTAATTCGGCTTACCAAATTCAGGGGAGCGGCGACGGCGATGAAAACAACGGGAGCTTGACTCACCGTGTGACGCACATTAAATTATTTATTGGCACTAATTCCCTAAGAACGGCCGTTCGATATTAGATAAAGCTATTTTTTTGTAATTTTTAGCGTGATAAAATATATATAGTTTCGTGCACGGTCAGTGAGAAGAAGAAACGAGAATAATCTGAAAAGCGAGACGTAGACAGATTAATAATAAGAAAAAATTAAAAGAAGGTACATAATATGCAACCTCTGGCGTTAACATATATTATAACTAAGTTTTTCTATACCGCTACACTATTGAAATTACACCCATATTTTTTGTCTGCCCGGAACCGGCGTGCGTGCATGCAACGACTTATGAACGTTGATGAAGCGAAGGGCATCTGTCAGGATCGTGGCAAGTGGCAGTCCCTGGTCTCTGCCTACCCCTCTGGGATACAGGCGTGAGGTTAAATGTATGTGTGTATTTTTTGTCTCTTTCTCTCTATCTCTTTCTAATAGCAAGTTACTGAGCTTATTTATGTTATGGTATAATCCCTCGGCTTTCCCTGGAACAATCTCCAGGTGCGCCCGACGGGACCCCCGGAGAACACGCTCCAGAAATTATGCCGCTTGAGCCCATAATGCCGTCTTGATTAATCGGTCTGTTTCGAATTTGTGGAGGCAATTTTTTTTGGCGCGTTTGGGAGGAATATAATGTGGAACATGCGTCAAATTTGTATTAGAGTGAAATTGCTCTGATACCATGGAAGAACTCTGAGAAAAATCACATCAAGTCACATGTCCTGTATGAACTAGACTAATGGCCAGAGATTTAACA
Source organism: Yponomeuta sedellus (assembly GCA_934045075.1). Lineage (NCBI taxonomy): Eukaryota > Metazoa > Arthropoda > Insecta > Lepidoptera > Yponomeutidae > Yponomeuta > Yponomeuta sedellus. The sequence goes on along the minus strand of OW203734.1, from coordinate 2,394,216 downwards.
CCTGGTATTATGTTGAAGACATGCCTAGTCTGATATAAGCCGGTCCAACTGTACCTCTCTGTAATCAGTGACACTAATATTACATTATAATTTTACATTATAAAGGCGAAAGTGTAAGAGTAAGACCAAGTAAGAGTAAGAAATGTTTATTCATAAACCATAACACAAAATAGACCATACAATATGAATGGCAACGTAAACGGAAGATTTAAATACTTACACTTAACTAACATAGACTGTAATAAAGTAATAATACACTAGACTAACATGCAGACACAAACAGTTTATAAGTAATATAATCATGTGGGTACAGTGATATCGTTCCAATGTAAAACCTAACTGCAAAGTAGGTAGTCGGGGTTGTAAGTGATGCAATTTGCTTAAGCCAGATGCCGCTGCCTGTACGTAATACAGAGAATAGTGTAAAGAGGTTCGAAATTTCACTGATGCCGGTGAGTCGCCCACTGGCTCAATTGGAAGAGCGCTGGCACGGATAGCCAGAGGTTGCGGGTTCGAATCCCGGCATGGGTGAAATTTTTAGCCTCTAAATAGGTTTTTAAGTTTATAACTATTATAATATTACATAGGTTGATGCCAATGTGTGTTATGGTTATAAAAAGGCCGCTGTCTCAGCATATTGTCACGGGTTATGAACCCGAGACCACTGGTTTTCTGACAGGGCCTTGTTTGTTACTTCTGTATGTTTGTTACTTCTTCACGTCCAAATGGCACGAGCAATTTTATTAAAATTGGTAAGGAATTAGCTGATGCCCTGGATTACATACGCTGCGTTTTACTACGGGAAAATAATTATTTTATTTTACTAGGAGAATCGATAAACCGCGGGTACACCGCGGGGCACAGCTACCGTAAGAATAGGTTTTTGGTGCTACAGATTTCAAAAATTATGATACTCTCATAATTAAATAATTACTAGATACAGTTTTTCAATTAATTATAAAATGTTTTCGAATATAGAATCATAAAAGCATCATTTTACGTGATAACTCAATCTTCGATGTACTCTTCAAAGACCTAAAGTGCGGCGATTGACGTCCTTAATTTGAACCCGATTTATGTGGCGCGTTTTAATACCCCGTGACTAGAATTACTTTTATTTATCTTAATTCTTTATTGCACTAATTACATGAGTAAACGTACAAGGTTGTGCTTAATGCAAGAAGCATTCTCTCTTAAGATAAGATAAGAATATTCTTTATTGTACACCAGGAAAAAACAAACAAAACAATTACAAAGATACAGTACCATCTCTCTTCTACTTTTCTACAAGTTATAATTATCATTATTGATTTGTAGTTATTGACTTTTTGTCGGAAGAGTACGACCAGGTTTCTAGGTCCAACTCTTCCGTCAAGTAAGTTTGTGCGTTTACAAATCAATAACATGTAGTGCTTTAAGTTTTAGTTCGAAAAAAAATTTCTATCATCTTCAATTTTTTACTTTTCTCTGCGATGAGATTAATTAAAATGTAAATTATTTACTAACGGATTTCTTTATACGTTGGATTTCTTTATAATTTCTGATCCTGTTTACCATCTAAGAATTTAAAGTTCCAGACTAACTTCGCAAGCTAAGAGTGGCTGGAATCAAGATATATTTTCGCACAGACCTGCCACATGGAGTGTGAAATCAATTTAGCGTGGCACCGAACGAGGTCGGCAGATATGCTAATTGCTGCTGCAGTCTGAAGACCTGTATTCTAGGTCTGGCGTTACATTTTGGCGTGAAACACAAGAGAACACACTTTCATTCGGTGAAAAGGTACGCAAACTAGAGCAAAGTTTCACCAGGCTGCAAGTGATGCAAATTATTTAAGCCAGATGTTGCTGCCTGTACATAATACAGAGAGTATTGTAAAGAGGTTCGAAATTTCATCGTTGTCGGTAAGTCACCCATTGGCTCAGCTCCGAGAGCGCTGGCACGGTTAGCCAGAGGTCGCGGGTTCGAATTTTTAGCCTCTAGAAATTTTTTGGTCTCCATGGGTGGAATTTTTAGCCTCTAAATAGGTCTATAAGAGTTTCACCTACTCGGAAATTTATTGTTGACTAGCTGATGCCCGCCAATTACTCTGCGCAGGATCATCGGAATATCAAGTATCCTAATCTCAACTAAGATCTTTGTCTATCTGTATCGACCTCTGTGGCGCAGCGGTAACGCATCTGCCTACCATGCGGTCCCGGGCTCGAACCCCGGCTGGGGCAAAAAAAACCCGCAGGTCTTGGATGTTTACATCTTTGTGATGTCTTGTTTGTGGTTCCCACAACACAGAGTATCCTAGTATGGGGCCAGAAGCAATGTATGTGCCTGTATGTAAATGTTATGTTACGTATGCCAAGTTCTATGTTATTCCGTTTCGCCGTTATTGTGTGATTGAGTATCAAACATCCAAACATCTGTAAAAACTTTCACGTTTATAATATTATACAAGCTGACCCAGCAAACTTGGGTACAAAGTTTGCTGGGTCAGCTTGTATAATATTGTATTGATTTATATTATTCTTGTTACCACGGCAATGCAATGAATAATTATCTTAGAGTTCGGCTTGAGAAGAGAGTTATGGAAACAATAAAATATTATCTCACGGTAACGTATTACCGGGTTATCAAATATCCTATGTCTCAATTAAAATCTTTTTCTGTCTGTACGTTAAATGTCACGTGGATCTTCTCTGCTGTTATCACGTGATAGTGACAAGCATCTTAACATCTTCATAAACTCCATTTAGAGTTAGAGATTTAAAAAATCCATTTAGAGGTTAAATTTCCACCCATGCCGGGACTCGAACCCGCGACCTCTGGCTAACCGTGCCAGCGCTCTCCCAACTGAGCCAATGGGTGACTCACCGGCATCAGTGAAATTTCGAACCTCTTTACAATACTCTCTGTATTATGTACAGATAATAGGTTTTTAAAATTGTCCTTAGCACGGGTTAGTGCATTAAAAATAATATAATTTATAATATTAGTATAGATCTCAAAATCTTAAGATCTCATGCAGAAAGGATCACGTTATGGCGTGTATTTAGTTCCAACTAAGACTTGACAACTGAAAAGCCAGACACCGGCGGCGAAGAAGCGGCCTAAATTTTAATACTTACTAAGCCCAGGATTAACCCCAATAAGTCAACAATGAGCCAACATCAAATAAGACGCTTGTTATACCTTATCTTGCCAGAATAGACACGCTTCGCTTTGCATAACTGGACAAATACATGTTGTTTGACAAATCAGGGAACTACAGAGGACCTAATCCACCCACGCTGGTATGAAATGGGTTCTTACAATAGCTTTGTTTACGCTAATAAGCTTCGCTATGTTTACTGTTTTGCAAAGTAGCTGTAACTTGACTGTAAGCTGTAGAATGCATGCGTGTAAAGGTTAATATGCTGTCGATTTTGCTGCAGTCCAGGCCCTAGACTCTAATACTGGCATAGTTTATCAATAGAATGATATGAGCACGACATGGTTATTATTTGGCTCGATTTGGTAGTCATCAAAGCATTAGCAGTACTATGTTATTCCAGCGGTATCGCCGTCATCGTCGGGCTATACTAGTCCATTGCGCTGGACATAGCCCTCCCCTAAAGAGTGTCACGTTGTGCTATCATAGGGGGTAATGCCCATAATCCCCACGCTGGGAATGCGGGTTGGAGATCGCAGTTTGGTGGAATTGTACCAGCGGTATAACGCGCATAATTAAATAGGCTTTTCACGTGAAGAAGATCGAATCGCGCGAGGCGCTGAGTTAAATAGCACGGGTTACCATTGTCATGGGATTGGTAAGTAGCATACCAATAGTATGAATGAAATGAAACGATTACTTTGAAACGACCATTTAGAGACTCGCCCCAGGTTTACAGTCATTTGAAGCTGTGATTTATCGGAACTTCCTTAAATTTATAGGGGGTTCTAAGGACCTAGTAATATGTGTTTAGCAAGTAATATATTCTATTCGTACTATAAATTTACGAAAAAAAAACTGAAAACTACATATGCGTTTGTTAGTTAATAAAAAAAAATTGTCCGTTACGTTCAGGGATAGCTCGGAAAAAATTGCGAGACCATTTCTGAACTATTTATCACACAAATTTGTACGGAACCCTCGGTGAACTAGTCCGACTCGCACTTCTCCGAATTTTTTACTTAAACCCACCTTCAGAAACAGCTGGAGATCAGAATAGCAGACTGCTGAAATTTATCAGAGTTTATTTCGGATACGGTAGGTACTTCTGAATCACACACATTTTTTTGTGAAAATATTTACTTATTCACGCGAAATTTTACAACAGATGCATCATCTGCATACGACTCAGAGGATGATGTCATTCCAAGGCCGGCTGGCAAGATATCTCGCAAATATTAGGCTTGCATTAGATATGATGTTCGCATAGTGTCATCTTCGAAAATAACTAATTAAAAATGGGATTTTGTGACATTACGTGATCGAAATAAGATTATTTTGCACAGGATAATTAGGGGCCAAGCGCGAGGATATTTTGGTATTTGAATATCTCAGCACTCAGGTTTCGTCACGGTGTTTTACCTTCAGCGTTAGCGAGTGGTGTTGCTTCTGTAACTTCTCAAATGTGCGTAACTTAGAAAACAAAGACTTAGAATGGAACCCAGGTTCGATTCCCAGAGCGGGCACGTACCAATGAATCTCTTGTTTCTGAGTCCATTGTCATATTAGAATTTATATCTCTTAGGGTTCGTTCGTTCGTTATCTACCCTTGTATGTCCCCACTGCTGGGGCACGGGTGGAGCCAAACCTTCCTGCATCACAGGAAGGTTAGGCCATACTCCACCACGGGGGCCAAGTCCGGGTTGGTGGAGGATTGTAAGACAGTGGTGGGCCTTACTGTCAGAAATTATCAAGCCGCCCATAAGGCCTCTGATATGGCTTAACGACCAACCGTACCGAGGCCAAACACTGGATTTCAACAAGGCCACTTTTTCCTTACCATTCTGTAAAACCTATGTGGGAGAAAATGCTGCCAGAAAAGGAATTCTGGAAACTTATAATGAGTGTTGGAAGGCACAATTCTAAAATAAGATTCCTGAAGATATAATAAGCTTGCCTGAAACGCGGTTCAAAAATGTATAAAGTACACTTTGAGCCAAAAGGGCCACTATAGCATAAAATGTTATTTAGGTGACAATGATGTCTGGAAATTAATCCAGTACAAAGTTTTAGAGTAATTAGGTAAACTCTGTTATTTATGAACTTTAAATATAGGTTTGGAGGTTTCTGTCCATTTTTTCTCTAAAATAATTTACATTTTGAAATGGACACCAAGTTTAACATAAAAACGTAAGTTGCAGTTTCTGTACTACTTTGAGTAAGACATGGTTTTTGAAAATGAATTTTCTTACGTATATTTGTTGTTCGTGGTAAATCATATCGGTGTTGTAAATCTTAAACCAATTTCAGCTAGCTTTCAGATATACCTATCTGTAAATATTTATAACCTGTTATTAGCATAAATGCTAGCCCTCTGTTATTAATTTAAAGGCGTTGCCGCTGGCGCGCCTTTATAAATATAAAAAAATCTAATTCCAGTAGAGGTGAAAAAGCTGTGATATACATCCATCTGTGGATTCTTATCAAAGTTGCTCTACGTCAACGGAACTGATTAGAGTCACCACAGTCCAGTCCAGTACAGTCGACTGCACCTACATACAAAGGATAAAGTGCAGTCGTCTGTAGTGGAGTACTAAAACAGATTCATGTCGAGTACACAGAACATGAAATATATATATGAAGATGAATCTATGCGTAGTTTTATTTTCTTTTTTTATGTTTAAGTTTCTGTAGTTTATTCATTTCTTCCATAGTTAGGTAGGTTATTTAATATTTATGAAAGATATTTTTACACGCACATAGACCCGCTTTTTACTGCCTCTACAGACTATCTAAGGTTTGCTGAAAGGAATCTCTTTCGAAGATCAGCTCGCCTTTGCACATGTTATTTCTTATGTAATGTCCTGTTAAATGTAAAAAAAAAGAACAAAACGGCATGAAGCTAGAATAAAAATTATCTCCAAATATGCAAAAAATTCATCGCCGGAAAACGGTTTTTGGTCGAAACCTTGACAAAACGAAGTAAGTGGTGCTAAAAGAAGCAATGTTTTTATTGCTTGGAATGATGCCTAATTGCCTAAGTGTCAGCGAATGATGTGTTTAGTGCGAGCGGAAAAAAACTCGGTCTAGACTGGATGAAATCACTGGATAATTTCGCAGATTTATGCGTCTATACACGTCAGAGGCCTTATGAGCGGCTTGATAATTTCAGACAGTAAGCCCCGCCACTGTCTTACAATCCTCCACCAACCTGAACTTGACCCCGTGGTGGAGTATGAACCTAACCTAACCTTCATCCCTTGTTATCAGTCCACACTGCTGGAGCACGGGTCTCTTCCTGCATCGCAAGAAGGTTAGGCCATACTCCACCACGGGGGCTAGGTCCCCCGGACTTGTTGGTGGAGGATTGTAAGACAGTGGCAGGTCTTATTGTCAGAAGTTATCAAGCCACATGGCTTAACGACTGCCATTATATGACAGCCGGCACCAACGGCTTAACGTGCCTTTAGAAGCACGGAAGCGCTCGGAAAAAATGCCACTAACGGTAGTCACGGGACGGTTACCCATCCTGCACCTGACCCCGCCTGTTGTTGTTTAAATCAAGTGATTGAATCCAATCACTTGGTCTGCTTAAGCCACAAGCGCTTCTCACTTCAGTGGGGACATACGAGGGTTGATAACAATACTTTTTTGGTGACTTGGTGACGCCAGTTAGAGCCTCGTAACGCTTTTGCGCGCAGTTAGCTTTATACCGGGCCTTAATGCATTATTGATAGGTCGCACGATTCTTTACGAGCCATTCCGGCGCGGTTTCCAAGGCTATTTATGGGTTCCAACTGCCCATCCAATGATGTTTATGGAGGATGAAACGACTTGATCAGCGGACGGTGTGTCTGGGGGGAAACGATGATATTGTACTGGAAACCCACCTACTTGGATTGGAGTTTAGATTTCTTAAATACATAAGCTCGTTGTATAGTATGTTAATTCTCGTGCCCTGTTCAATAATTCGTGTGCTATAAAGTACACTTGATAAATTATTTATTCTACACTAGAGTGAAGTTATGGCATGACTAGACTTCTTATGTCATTCTACATGACAAAAAAACAAGTAAAGGTAGAGAATATAGTTGCCGGTAGTGGTGTTAGTATCGATTTTGAAACAATATACGAGTAGTATATGCTGTGTGGTGTCGGCCTGTAGAATAGCACCAACCCAAATTCTTCGCGGGTGCCGTAAAAAGCGTCTAAGGGACACAAATCGGGGCGTGGGCAGCAGCGCCCCCTGCAGTACAATTCCATCAAACTGCGATCCCCAACCCGCATGCCCAGCGTGGGGATTACGGGCATTGCCCCCCAATGATGCCACAACTTTGCGCTATGGCGCTCATTAGGGGAGGGCTATGTCCAGCAGTGGACGAAGAAGAAGAATACGACTAGTAGAAAGAAAGAGAGACACATCACAGAAACAAAATAAACAGATAATTGACATAAGATGAGCACAACATCTATGAAAGAAACAAAAAAACATAGATTTAGCCTGCGGTGTCTAAATCGGCACAAAAGGCAGCTAACTCAACGCTGTGCTGAGCCATCAGCGCTGAGAGCGCGTAAAGGTGGTATAGCCATGATATCTTTAATCTCCTATGTCTCTATAGAATCTTGCCATGTGTAACTTATTAATGAGCACGCACAGACAGCACGTCAAGCTGTCGATTGTATAAGTCATCGTCAGGCTATACTAGTCCACTGCTGGACATAGCCCTCCCCTAAAGAGCGCCAAGTTGTGCTATCATACGGGCTAAAGCCCATAATCCCAACGCTGGGCATGCGGGTTGGGGTTCGCAGTTCGGTGGAATTGTACTGCAGGGGGCGCTGCTGCCCACCCCCCGGTTTGTGTCCCTTAGTCGCCTTTTACGGCACCCGCGAAGAATTTGGGTTGGTGCTATTCTCCAGGCCGACGCCACGCGCAGATTGTATAAGTAGCATCCGAAAATCAAACCAACCCAAGGACCGTAAACCCAAAACTGTCGAGCATTACGAAAGTTATAACCACAGATATTACCGACAGAATCGGAACAATGAAAGCCATAAAAAATAAGGCATTAAAACTACACCGATATCTTGATCAGTCCGTGTATTTCTCGCACCTCTACTCTCGAACAAACCGCAAATAATCCGCAGGAAACTCATGAAAATATCTTGTATTTAACGCGGATTAACCTATGTTAATAAGAATAGAAATAACCGTCCTGAAAGCTGAAGGCAACCGGTCTCTCATTATTTTTGTGAATAATTTCCATAAATCCCATTTAAAGGGGAAACTTTGGAGCCAGTTGCTTTACGAGGTGAATGCGTAATAAGTCTCCGAATTACCATGTATATTATCCGTCCACAAACCGTATTGAATCTATAGATACTAAACGATGCTAGACGATACATTCGCGAAGCGGAGGGCGAGAATTTATTTACTTCTTAGCAAATGACATTACAGTGAAACCAAGCTAATACAAATAACTGCTTAAATTGCAGAAGACGCGAAGATCGGGCTCAGTGGCGTGTCTTGGGAGGGGCCTGTTCGTGCAGTGGACTGACACCGGCTGATTATGATGATAATGATACTAGATGACGAGGCGGAGCTCAGAGAATTAGCGAAAATATTTCTTCTAATATGTGAGGTCGGGAATTAGGAAGAATGAGGGCTTTTCAAAGCGCCATTAAAAACAGCAGTACCACAAGTTACCGATAGATGATGCTGAGAGCTTAGTGCGAGTTTGACAGATCCAATCGAATAACTTTACTACCGCGTTAATCGAGCATCGAGTAGTGAGTATGAGTAAGTTAACCGTTCGAACTGGCAAAACGCTGTCACAGTACAACTCGCACTCGCGTTTGTTCGTGTTTTGGCTAGTAAACGTGTTCACTTCTCAACGTAAACCATTACAACTCGCATTCAGCAATTTTAATTTCCATACTTGTCGCTAGGTGGCGCTTCCTCGATGCCATAGAAATATGAGTTTACGTTAACGCGATCGAGTAGTTAAAAAACTCGCACTAAGCACTCTGACGTCATTTAATATGTCAAAATTTACATCATTTAGGAAAACGGTGAGTGCCTATGTTTTTACAAAAATGCTCATTGCACGGGCTAGCCATTAGTTAAGACATAATTCACATACGTATGTAATGAACAAAGTAAAAATACTTCAAAACTTTCAAATTTCAACAGTTTCGAAACATAGTTTAGCTTAGATCACATACTACAAAGAGATATTTAGGTTATCACAAATAATAATCTGTGCGTACAACATAAAACGCGAAAAAACGTATGATGGGTGACATTTGTTGTCCTTGCAGCGCCAACTAGTTTTTTTTAATGCAATCAACTCACAGCTGTCATTGAAAAGCCCTCATTGGAAGCGGAAAAAAGGTTTTCCCAAATTCTCGCACATGAAGGTCAACTTGTACCACTTTCTTAAATTGGGCTTAAGGCTGTTTATTTATGTACTCCATAAACACCCCAGTGCGCCGTTTATAATATACGTTATGTATTTATATTACGCATTTACGTCAAAATATTCTTGTATATTTATCCGGGCTAAAAAGCAGCTTATGCGCTATTACAGACTATAATCTATTTCATCCAAACTTTTACGAAGTAAGGATAGAAATAAAATAACAGGCACATACATTATTGCTTCTGGCCCCAGAAACAACGACATCACAAACACGTAAACGCCCAAGAACTGAGGTTTTTTTTGTCCCTAGCTGGGGTTTCGAACCCGGGACCTCTAGCATGGTAGGCAGATACACTACCGCTGCTCCACAGAGGCCGTATAACGGCCTATTTAACCTAAATTGCCCAAAAAACTATTAAGCACAAGCAGAAGCCCAAAATATATCGTGTAACCAAAACCGTTACATCAAACAAGTCACTTTCCAAATTGATCCAGACGTTCCCCCAGAGACTGGCGAATTCTGACTCATATTATGGACTGAGTCACGCAAGGCGCCCCTGCCCCCCTCGCTTAGTCAGCTGGCGAGCCCCGGAGGGGGACACCAGGATTGGCCAAAGGTCATGACACACTGGCTGGTTGGTGTCATGGTAGTGTTTTTTTTGGAGGCGACGCCGGCGTCACGAACTGTGACGTCATCTAGTCTGATTTTATACGGTTTACTGACAGAGTATAATTGTATCGAACTGTGCAGAGTTAGCTTTGCGTCTTCGAGTGCTATAACTGGCATGATATTAACTTCACGCGTCTGCTGGAGTAACTGGCCCGATAAAATCATGATTAATAATATTTTGATAAAGTTGTTACAGTTCTGTGAGGCAGATAAAATGCCCTTTTTTAGAGAACAACACTGCGCGTGGTCGAAGCAACGCATTTGCCCAATATTTGCGTTGCCATATCATGAAGTAGCAAAAGCAAAACTTTGCGTCGGCAAAGAAATGCTGCTGCTGAATGAAAATTATATTAAGGTCTTGAGTCTGATAAGTCTATGTATTATACCCAGTCTCCTGGACTTTGGCAAACAAAACGACTTCTCTCTCCTGCGAAAGATGAAACTCAGTTCAATAAACTAAGTTTTTCATTCAATTTCTTCACAGTGACGCCTCTGTAAATGTAATTCCGATAGCCTTCAAGAAGACTGCGAGGCAGAGATCAATTCGATGTTCCTAGTTTTCAAACGGAAAATTCTATTCAGATGCTATCGCTGACCGCCTCCGAGTTTCCAAGGAACGGAGCGCGTCGAGTGCTAGAAAACTTTGAAACTGTTGTACCTCTACAATAGGATGTTGGAAATTTGTTTTCTGCGAGAAAGTACGATCGAAGAAGTACGCGCATTACATTTTTGTTGCATTATAGAAGAATTGACCTTATATACATCATGAAAGCGAACAAACGTGTTTGTTTTTTTGTCGTACATAAGGTACAACAAAAACAAAGCAAGAGTGCTGCTAATTTAAGAATAAAAACATCACAACATACATTTCAAATTAATACCTAGCCTAATTTATTGGCCGGTTTATAAATTGAGAATTTCACTTAGTAAATACTTAAGTAACGTTCAGTCACGCCTTTTTCTGAGAAATTTGAAGAGCGAGCAAACTGGGTGAGACTTAAATCTAACATCTAACCATTTAGATTATTCATCTAGGTTAAATCTTATCATATGAGAATTCAGGCGCGGTCAGGTGCGGGATGGGTGACCGTCCCGTTACTACCGCTCTAGTGGCATTTTTTCGAGCGTTTCCGTGCTTCGCAAGGCACGCTAAGCCGTGGGTGCCGGCTGTCATGTAATGGCAGTCGTTAAGCCATGTCAGAGGCCTTATGGGCGGCTTGATAACTTCTGACAGTAAGGCCCGCCACTGTCTTACAAACCTCCACCAACCCGGACTTGGCCCCCGGAGTATGGCCTAACCTTCCTGCATCGCAGGAAGAGACCCGTGCCCCAGCAGTGGGGACACACAGGGTTTAAATCGAAGAATTCATCTGCAATTTTTTTTATTTACGATTTTAATATACATAGTTAGTTTTTTTTATTATTGATCTATTATTATTGTAAATAACATTTCTCAATTAGGAAACTCAATAAAATGTCGCATCTGCAAACTAAAGAACAGCATCTGACATTAGACTTAAACTACTAACATCTGCAATCAAAGACGAAATACTTTTCTCCAGCGCATGATTCTTTACAATCTCTAGACCACTTTTAGCCTACATTCATACATTTAAAATCGGCCGGGCAAGTGACATGACCTCATGCATGAGACAATGTGTGAATCAGTGTGACAAGCGTGCCCGGAATCATAATTTAATTTGATTGTCTCTGACCGTAGTTGGGGCCAATGAGATAATTTGCACGTAAAACTGCACAGAGGGACATTTATGCAAATTACCATCTACGAATCTACTATAATAGAGTGAAGCGCTTGAAATTAAGAAACACAAAAATTTTAATCGGGAATGTGGTTTCAAACTGTCGCAAACGTGGGATCCGGTCATCAAGAAGTGTTCGACTGGAAAAAAGTCGCATGGCTCATCGTCCGACATTGTCAGTGTAGTGTGTCGCAACCCTAATAGTGCTTTGTGATGGCTGATTGGGACTAGTCTGAAACCTCATCAGCCGAAGATGCGAACGGGTGCCAGCCATCAGTCTTCTCGTGACCACGATGACTGTAACGTCGTCGAAACGTCGAGGTAAAATAGCAATAAATTACTACGCGATTAAGCCTTGAAAATATTCTGTTTAATAGAGTGATATTAGATTAGATTAATACTCTTTACTTACTATAATAAACTTGACTGACTGATATCAACCCTTTATACTCGTATGTCCCCGCTACAGGGGAACGGGTCACTTAGGCCTTACTCCACCACGGCAGCCAAGTCCTGGTTGTTAGGGGAGAGTAAGGCAGTGGCGGGCCTTATTGTCAGAAGTTATAAAGGCGCAAAGGGCCACATATATATTATATAGATGTAAAAAATCATGCCGTTAAGCCGTTGGTGCCGCTGTCATGTAATGGCAGTCGTTAAGCCATGTCAGAAACCTTAAGGGTGGCTTGATAACTTCTGACAGTAAGGCCCGCCACTGTCTAACAATCCTCCACCAACCCGGACTTGGCCCCCATGGTAGAGTATGGCCTAACCTTCCTGCGATGCAGGAAGAGATCCGTGCCCCAGCAGTGGGGACATACAAGTGTTGATAATGATGATAATGAAGAAATCGTGGTTGTAATTCTTTTTTCTACCCGTCCAATGAAGTGTTCTCTATCTATCTATGCACACATACATAATAATTTTCCTCTAGTGCCTCTAACCCAGAGAAATAGGCAGCTAGATAAAACCTACGTATATTTCCAATCGTGCTTTAAAAACACAGTGGTTCGGAGAGTCAAAATACGCAGCGCAAAAAAGACATGACCAATTATAAACCACGGCGCCAGTCATCGGAAAAATAAATCAACCGCTAGCCTTTGGGGTACCGTCACAGTAAATAGGAAAACCTTTACAAATGTGCTAGAAGAAAAATATGATTCTTAAACAAACATCCGACATTTAACTTATGGCTGCAATTAGACAACCTTTGTGGCGCAGCGGTAGCGTAGCTGCCTATACCGCGCGAGATGTCCCGGTTCGAACTCCGGCAAAAAAAAAAAAACAGCTCAGGGATGTTTACACGTGTGTGATATCGCAGTTTCTGGTTCCCTTGACACAGGGTATCCTAGTGTGGGGCCGGAAGCAATGTATGTGCCTCTTTGTAAATGTTATGTTATATCCTGGTCCCAAATTAGCCTGTGCTATGGTAACCAGCACAAATTTATTTATTAAATTGCCCAACATTACTTCTTCTTCTTCAGGCTATATTAGTCCACTGCTGGACATAGCCCTCCCATAATCAGCGGCATAGCGCAAGGTTGTGCCATCATTGTGGGGCAATGCCCATAATCCCCACGCTGTGCATGCGGGTTGGGGATCGCAGTTTGGTGGAATTGTACTGCAGGGGGCGCTGCTGCCCACCCCCCGGTTTGTGTCCCTTATACGCCTTTTACGACACGCGGGAAGAATTTGGGTTGGTGCTATTCTCTAGGCCGACACCACATAGCAGCCCAACATTACAGCGTTACATAATTCGTAGAACAATATTTGTTTTAGAGTAGTAAACTATAAATTCGACACAATTAACAAAACTAGCCTAGTAATAAATATTTAACAAATTAACAACAAAGTATTTTTTTATTTTTTCTGTGCTTTCACCCAAAGAGCAAATAAATATATCAATATTTTATGCCGCCTTGTTAAGGATTACGGAAATAGACAGATACAACTCGGGCCATATGTACAAATCAGGTACGGCGGACCCCGATGGGATTCGTACTCACGACCTCTCTTTCTACAGTCAAGTATCTGAACCGTTAGATCAATAAGATAGACTGTGAAGCTACGAAAATCGCTCGTAGCCCCGGCTGCCTGGGTGATCTTAAACGATCACGAAGGTTAAGCAAACATAGGACAACATATCAGCGCTTGGGGGGGTGACCGTCTATGACTAAGGCTAGTGGCATTTTTCCGAGCGGTTCCGTGCTTTGCAAGGCATGTTAGGCAGTTGGTGCCGGCTGTAGTCGATACATGGCAGTCGTTAAGCCAAGTCAGAGGCGGCTTGAAAACTTCCAACAGTAAGACCAGCCACTAGTTTTGAAAGCCTCTACCAATCCGGACGTGGCCCCCATGGTGGCCTATCCCTTCGGTGGGGACATAATGGGTGGATGATGATGTTGATAAAAGCAACGAATCATTCAAGGTTCGCATTTATTTGAACTCCGCAAATGTTTCGGACTCTTTATTTCCTTTTGCAGCCACTCCGCGGATGACGCACCTCGGCAAATTGTCGCGGTTCTAATTTTAGACGGGCACGACCCGCCAAATAGTTGTGACAGAAGAAAAGACTTAACGTTCCTTTGCGTCAAAATAAATCTATTTTTAATGACATCCGACCGCTTGATTTTAACTGATTGATGTAATTGGATAAAATGAAAGAAAATAACTCCCCCGCTATACTAAATTTCATATAATATAACATTCTAGATGGAAATGAGTAATGAGATTTTATATTGTACATTGCACTACAAGCTAATCTTGTCTCCAAAACGTCAGTTAGCTGGTAGATAATGCATTAAACTCGCCTATCTGCAAAAAAAATTATGGAATGAAGAATTTTACTAATAATAATAAAAAATACAACTAGATTGAAAAGTGAAATACATTTTTATTATTTTGATTGATAATGGTTGACAGTGTTAAAAAACCAATCGGTGACATAAAATACATTAACTACAAAAACATAACCAATACAAAAAATCCTCTCTAAGCCGTAGTCAAAATTGTACAAACGACAGCACATGAACCTTTACACAGTAAAGCAAAAGCTGATTTGCAAAAAAAATGTATACTGCACGTCGATTGTGCTGAAGTAGTAAAATAAGAATTATTAGTACCGCTCGCTTGATTCACGCTGTTACGACATATTCAATTGAGCAGCCCCGAGTTTCATAAATCAATTTTATAATACCTATACCCAACAGTGGGCACTAATTATAGGTGGCTGAGATAAATACATGAGAATAGGAATAAAATAGAAAACGTCATTTTAGTGTTATTACAATCAAATAAAAACAATAATAATAATCATGGTATAGTGTATAAGAGCCACATCAGTTAATCTCCTTTTTTCTGGTAATCACAATCTGTTAGTCAAAGAAAAAAGCTTTAGACATTGTTACATTATTATATTATTTTTAATGCACTAACCCGTGCCGAGGACAATTTTAAAAACCTATTTAGAGGCTAAAAATTCCACCCATGCCGGGATTCGAACCCGCGACCTCTGGCTATCCGTGCCAGCGCTCTTTCCAACTGAGCTAATGGGCAACTCACATCATTACTCGGCATCAGTGAAATTTCGAACCTCTTTACAATATTCTCTGTATTACGTACAGGCAGCAACATCTGGCTGAAGTAATTTGCATCACTTGCAGCCCCGAGTACCTACTTTGCAGTTAGGTTTTACATCGGAATGATATCGCTGTACCCATATGTTAATATTATTTTTAATGCACTAACCCATGCTAAGGACAATTTTAAAGACCTATTTAGAGGCTAAAAGTTCCACCCATGCCTACATTACATAGAACTACTTAACAAACTGGGTGATAGGTTCACTCACCGTAAATATTCGTACTACCAGAATGGTCGCCATTTACTGTTTTCTCAAGGTCAGTAACGCCTAGACGTTAGCTATATCTCTTACTCTAGTAATATTTTTTTTTTTAACATAACATTAAATAAAATTCAAGCGTATAACTTAACCTCTGTTTTGTTTTGTTTTGTAGATCCAACTCGGTGTAGATTGCTCCAGTTTTGTTCGTTTGACACGGGCGGAGGGTGACGCGATTCTTCAGACATTTGGATGAATGACTAAATTAGGCCCTGTTTCGCGACATAACCTCTAAAAGGTAGAATTATGATTCTCACTGATTTGAGAGTCTGTTCCGTTTTGTAATTTTTGGGTCAATTTTTTTTGGAGGTAAGACAACATAACGAATTAAGTAAAATCGATAGTACATCGACATTTGCACACGTGAACTTTATTCAATTGTATTACGAGCGACTTTGCAATAAAAATGTCAAAGTTGATTCGTGGTTCATAGATTGTTTTTTTATTTTCATAGATTTTTTTGCCTTGTTATTTTTGTTGACAGGTATTATTATTTAAAAAAAATGAAAGAAAATAACACAGATAAACACAACACCAAAATAAAACAAAAATATAAAGATAAAAAAAACACAAAGATATTTGAAAAACAATTGTGCGAACGCAAGTGCAATTCCAGCGAACTGCGATCCCCAACCCGCATGCCCAGCGTGTGGATTATGGGCATTACCCCCTATGATAGCACAACGTCGCGCTCTATAGGGGAGGGCTACGTCCAGCAGTAGACTAATAAAGCCTGAAGAAGAAGAAGGAGTGCAACAAAATAAAAAGGCTGCAGCTCAGCAAAATGCTAGCCACAAGTGAATGAAAAAGGAATGGGTTTACTCTTGACCCCTATTGACCCCAAGGCTGAAGATGAAGTCTTGGATGGACCGAGTTTGCCCGTTCCCACACATCTGTATTCCTTTTTTATATTTTTCATATCGTTGTAAAAAATCATTTACAAAAATTTCGTCCAAAAAGTCAGAGAAAAATAATACAAAATTCATATTAAAAAAAAGTCAAATCAAATAAACCGCGCCGAGACATATCCGACCCGAAGGTACCCATGACTTTGGCAGCATTACCGCGCTGCACAGCCAGGGATATCCTTTGCATCAAAAATGCCCCTAAGCGGTAGTCAAAGCCACGGTTCCCGAGACGACGCTCTACCTCCTTAACAAAAAAATTTCTCTGGGCACCCCAAACTCCAGTAGTTTCCAGGCCAAGTGGCACAAATAGGTAGCTGCGCATCAGCTGGCTGTATTTCACACATATCTTAAAGAGTTCAGGTTGGGAACGTTCGGAAAAACGGACGCCGGCAAGGCGCACCACACTTTGGCTGATTATAACGCTGATGTATATTTTATAATCCGACGTGAAAGAGAAAGATGTTTTTTAAAGAGAACTTCGACGAGACGTGTTTTTTAGAGACAAGAAACTTCGCGTGACGTACTGTAGATTAGATTCTTCACACGACAATTTATATTCACTTTACCAACAAAAACGCAATTAATAATAATGTAAATGTCATTGGTTTTCCATAAAGGCTGCATGTTATGCGGGTTCTGCCTGGGGTTGCCAAAAAAATCTGTTTAGTTGTCAAAAAAGTAGTCGTCGTCGTAGTCGTCATTGGGCTATACTAGTCCACTGCTGGACATAGCCCTCCCCTAATGAGCGCCATAGCGCCCTGTCTTCAGCATGCCGCATCCAGCATCTGCCTATACTCGTAGTTAAGTAGTATACCCACTAATGTAATTATGGAAAAAAAAGATTAAACAAAAGGGTAATTTTTCTAAATTTTATTACATACATATTTTTTTGCAATTTATAACTTTAAAAACCTATTTAGAGGCTAAAAATTTCACCCATGCCGGGATTCGAACCCGCAACCTCTGGCTATCCGTACCAGCGCTCTACCAATTGAGTAATTGGTAGAGCGCTGGTACGGATAGCCAGAGGTTGCGGGTTCGAATCCCGGCATGGGTGAAATTTTTAGCCTCTAAATAGGTTTTTAAATTTGTTCCTTAGCACGGGTTAGTGAATTAAAAATAAAAATAGTATAATTTATAACTTCTTAGTTTTATTGTAAAAACTATTAATGTGTTCTTTGCATGGTGCCTGTAGGTATATTTATTCAAGAGTTTCGTTACAGGTTTACACGTCAAAACACTGTGGTCGTTTTAAATACTGACTAATAAAGAATAAAACGGAAAAATATATAATTTACAAGTAAGTAATATTGTCAGTAGCAGTGTTTCGTCAAAAAATCAAGTAGTAAGTGAAAATACAACAGAAATTTAGAATGGGTGACGTAATTTTAAATTTTTATTTAAATTTGATAGGACGGATTGAAAAAACAATATAAAAAAAAATTGTAAAGTGGTTGTTATTTTAGTTTTTTATAGTTCTTAAATATTGGTGGAGAGGTATTAGTAATCAGATAGAGGGTCGTGTCGACACGGGATTGGTATGGATGGTACATTAGAGAGAGCAGTGCAATAGATAGCTCGACGAAAGACAGTTGAGTGCGTTTTATTTATCACCAATAAACCGCCGAAATAACAGTGATTTACACCGCTACACAGGTATATTAGACTAGACAATCCAATATATTAAGCCCCTACAGTTAATTAAAGTACGATTGACAACCCTTGTTCTACCTGATCAATTAAGGCAATGGCATTGTCGGCGATATTTCGCAACTCGATTAAATTCGGTTCGGTCGACCTGTCACTGACATGTTACGAATTACGCTTTAAAATATACAATTATACATACTTTAAATGTTTATTAGTAACATATCTGCGACAGAGTCAGTGCAGAGTACCGAATTAAGTATCTTTTTTTGGATCAGTAACAACTTAATATGAATTTTGGACATACATACACATACATAACCTCACGCCTGTATCCCAGCCCTTCCACTCACAAAAGCTATATATATTTGTCAAGTCCAAACCAACGCCTTTCTCAATTCTAGTCACTACGTCCTCTTTCAGTTCAGTAGGATTTTTTTATTTTATATTAAATATTTCTATTTGAAATAAATGATATTGAAATTGAATTTAATTTGTTGCCGATGACTACAAAGTAAAGCGCACGTAAAAATACTACTTAATTATTGCAAATGTGAAAGTTTGTAAAGATGCTTGGATGTTTGTGACTTAATCACACAATGACGGCTAAAAGCAGTTACATGAAACTTGGCGTACATATGGATAAATACCTCAATTGAGACATAGGATACTATGTATCCTATGTCTCAATATTATGTCCCCACTCCTGGGCCAAGGGCCTCTTCCTGCATCGCAGGAACGTTAGGCCATACTCCACCACGGGGGCCTAGTCCGGGTTGGTGGAGGATCGTCAGAATGTGACCTGTGACATGGCTTAATGATAAAAAGAGTCCAATCTGAGCGTTGCATAGTGTACATACGTCTGTACACTAAGCGCTTGGGGGATTGCGCGCGGCCGGGCTGATTAGTGTACAGACGTATTACACTAAACGCGAGAAGGGTTAACGACTGCCGGCACCAACGGCTTAACGTACCTTGAAGCACGGAAGCACTCGAAAAATGCTACTAGCGGTAATCACGGGACGGTCACCCATCCTGCACCTGACCGCGCCTGTTGTTGCTTTACTCAAGTGATTGATTCCAATCACTCGGTTCGACTAGGCCACGGGCGCTTCGGTAATGCGTTCCCGTGGAATAATTTTCATAGTTACCGTATCCTTTTTTCAAGGCAAACTCAAGGTAAGATATTTATTTATTGCTTTGCCAGTAACAAGAATCGTATAAGCGGATTCTGTGGCGGTACGAAGTTCGCCGGGACAGCTAGTTTCTAAGACTTGTGGCTTTGTCAATTGTACGAAGAACCAAACCGATGACGACCTCTGTGGCGCCGCGGTAACGCGTCTACCTACCATGCGAGAGGTCCCGGGTTCGAACCCCGGCTAGGAACATAAAAATAACCTCAGGTCTTGGATTTTTACATGTTTGTGATGTCGTTGTTTCTGATTCCCACCACCCAGGGTATCCTAGTGTGGGGCCAGAAGCAACGTATGTGCCAGTATGTAAATGTTATGTTAACTTCATCCCACATGGCTACCCTACGATTTTAGAATTTAAGCCATGTCAGAGGCCTTATGGGCGGCTTGATAATTTCTGACAGTAAGGCCCGCCACTGTCTTACAATCTTCCACCAACCCGGACTTGGCCCCCGTGGTGGAGTATGGCCTAACCTACCCGCGATGCAGGAAGAGACCCGTGCCCCAGCAGTGGGGACATACAAGGGTTGATAACGAATTATTGAACTAAGACTTTCTTAAGCACCACCCAATATAAGAGTCGAGCTACCGACGCGATCCGTCTCTACGCAACATGATTAAGCTCTGATAATCTGGTCGGACTCTTCCGACGAAAATCAAGTAACTTAATGCGGATTTAAAGCAATAATCCCGTGCCTAGCTACTGAATGTAACTTTCGAACGACTGAAAGATCAATATCCATCGAAGTATTTTTCTAGTAGACTTAGGTCAATATCTCGCTGATCTAGAAAAAACTGTCTCTCCAGCTAAAATGACGGCCTTACCAACAAATATTGAAGGGAAACCTAGCTTTTTTGCAATATTTGTTGAATACGTTTAAATACGTACATATAAGCAACGCAGGAAGAGACCCGCGCCCCAGCAGTGGGGACTTATTGGGTTGAAATCGAAGCAACAGTTGTACGTAATACAGAGAATATTGTAAAAGAGGTTCGAAATTTCACTGATGCTGGTGAGTCTTCCATTAGCTCAGTTGGAAAGAGCGCTGGCACGGATAGCCAGAGGTCGCGGGTACGAATCCCGGCATGGGTGAAATTTTTAGCCTCTAAATAGGTTTTTAAACAGTTTAAGCAGTGAGGTAGTGCGATTTTTCCAATGCCTTAAAACAAGTCAAGGGCTTTGTTTATTCTCCAAACCTCCCACTGCAGGGCACTGGCCTTTTCTCAGAGAGAGCACATGGGCTAAATTACCCCACGTGCCCACCGCTAATTGGCAATTTCAAGCGCTGAGATATTTGAATTTCTCAGATACTCACGTTTCCTCACAATGTTTATCTACACTGTATGGCTACGATAACTTCACAAATGTACATAACTTAGAAAACAAAGTCATTGGTACACTTCCGCAATACAAAATATTTATTGTCAAATAATTTTTCCATTTTTTATTTTTGCGAAAAACTGCAGGCAGATCCTGGTTGCGGCAAGCTGAAGACAGGGCGCTAGGGCACGCATTAGGGGAGGGCTATGTGCAGCAGTGGACTACATAATATAGCCTGAAGAAGAAGAATTTTTACATAAGCTATACAGAGCGGGCGCCGAAAACAGTGTTTTCAAAGACCGAGTTATTGAGAAATTACGAACTCTTTCTACGGAAAATCTTGCGATGTTATTTCTCCAGTATTCAAACGAGAAAAGACAGGCAGGTCGACCCAAGCGCCTTTAAACAAATTCTCTGAAGCATTCGCTCGGTCGGTTATTAAATATTAACGAGTAACAAGGAAACTTCTCGACGACTCCTTTACGGGGCAACGGAGCGAGCAAGTATTGATCTTTACGCTGCACTGCAGCTAGGAAAATAGCAGTCACAGAGGCTTCGGAAAGAGATAACATCAGATAATTTTTGGATATCAACAATTTGTATGTCTCCACTGCTGGGGCACGGGTCTCTTCCTGCACCGCACGAAGGTTAGGCCAAGTCCGGTTTGGTGGATGATTGGAAGTCAGTGCCCGGAGTAAACGGAGTACGCCTGGCTCTGTCTTGCAATTCAGAAGTTTTTAGGCTGCCCAATAAGGCCTCTGACATGGCGTGATGACTGCCATTACGTGACAGCCAGCATAAACGGCTTAGTGTGCATAGCAAAGCATGGGAGCGCTCGGAAAAAATGCCACTAGCGGTAGTCACCCATCCAGCACCTACCGCGCCCGCTGTTCCTTAATCTTAGTGATTGATTCCAATCACCCGGTTCCACTAGGCTACGATCGATTTTTATTATATACCAAATAATAAACAATACGTGTACATACACAGCCAGCCCTATTACGATTGGCGTTAGTAAGATTCGAACCCACTAACTCCCGAATTTGAGTTCGGCGTTCTACCGCTGCGCTACCAGTGCATCAATAAAACATCGTAAGGATATTTTTCTTGAAATCGCCAACACGCAGTGTGCACGCGTCGTCATTAAGACCATACTCTCATAACTATTCTATTTCATGTTGAGGAAGCAAATGTAATTTTATTTATTTATCCTCTCCTTGCGAGATATGGCCAGCCCACTGCCACTTCATCCCGTTAATTCTCCGAGCTATGTCGATAACTTTGGTTCTCTGTCGGAGGCATTCGTTACGAATCCTATCATTCAGGGAAACTCCGAACATAGCTCTCTTGACAACCGTTGGAGTAAACTTGTTCAGTGGAGACCGCGACTTGGCAAACGTAGAGTAGGATGCCCTCCGACCAGGTGGGATGACGATCTGCGAAAAACTGCCCGCAGATTCTGGATGCGGCAAGCTGAAGACAGGGCGCTATGGCGCTCATTAGGGGAGGGCTATGTCCAGCAGTGGACTACATAATATAGCCTGAAGAAGAAGAAGGAGAAGATCCTCTCTTTGAAAGATTGTCCTTCAGCAGAACTAATATACGCAGCTTATAGGTTGTTTTTAATCCAAAATTCATCAAATCGTGGGCACAGATAGCCCTCTTTTGAACTCGCAGTCTGGCAAAAGAGCTTTATCTCGAGCTTTTGTAGCTGCTCTGGAGTGCTGTCTTGGTTACGCGTTTTAACGAGCCACATCGCGCCAGCTTTTACAGACTGTCTCATTTGTGATTTAAGAGTTATGTTAATTGACCGTGGAACGTAGATGTGAATCTTATTTATTTTCGCTCAAATTACGTCTGTATTCGGTTCTACAATAAGATTCCTCCAGATATATTTAGAGTTACCACCAACGCGGTTTAAAAACTGTGTAAAGCATACACTGTGCAAAAAAACTTATTACTCGAGGAATTTTATTGTAGAACCTTATATGGTGCCCCATAAATCATGTATTCACTTTTGCAGGTCTAGACCGTGGAAATGATAGTTATATTTTAAAAGCCTATTTAGAGGCTAAAAAATCTACCCATCCCGGGATTCGAACCCGCGATCTCTGGCTATCCGTGCCAGTTCCTTAGCACGGGTTAGTTCATTAAAAAGAG
This sequence comes from Yponomeuta sedellus, assembly GCA_934045075.1. NCBI lineage: Eukaryota > Metazoa > Arthropoda > Insecta > Lepidoptera > Yponomeutidae > Yponomeuta > Yponomeuta sedellus. The sequence goes on along the minus strand of OW203734.1, from coordinate 2,371,101 downwards.
TGTGATGGTAGTTATGTTTGTTTCTAGAGTTATGATATTATGATAACTATCAATATTTACAAAATTTTTGATATTCGATATTCCATTTCATGATAAGGAAACAAATAAATATAATTTTATTTATTTACCTTAATATCTTTGAGAGATGACCCTAGAGCGGGTATCATAATATGTCGACGCCGCTTATAGGCTGGTTTTTAATCTAAAAGTAACCGAAACGTGTGCATAGATAACTTTATTTAGCACTCACCCCGTGAATGATGGTCCTTCCGGCCGCCATCGCAACTGAGTTTCGCAACCAGTTGTGATGGAGGATTTTTCATTCTTTGTTGGCAACTGGTTGCGATAGAAGAATGTTTTCAGTTTTTTACCAGTTGCCAAAAAATAATGAGCAATCCTCCATTGCAACTGGTTGCGAAACTGCGTAGGGGTACGGCAGAACCATGCAGCTCTGACATCTGCCTGTACAGGCAGATGTCAGAGCTGCATGGTTCTGCCGTACACAATAGCCGTAGCCCTCTTCATACACAAAGACCGTGTTATTTCCCCTCACGTCTTTGTCCACGCGATGCTGTCTTTGCATCAGTACGCTAGCCGCTAGCTATGTGTTGTATCGTGTACGGAAATAGACTGACGCCGCAGTGTATTATTGGCGTGGGTGCGTCCGTCCAGTTTGCATACATAGGTATGGAGTCAATACCGATGTCTACAAGCTACTGACAAAATGTAACTGTCGCGATGTCCTGCCTTGCAACGAATTTGAAGTTTATTTTATTTATTTATAAGCGGCACAAAACAGCAATGCAACAAAACAAATAATAAATGAAAGAAATGAGAAATGAAAAAGCATTTATTTAACCCAGAAAATTATGGTTACAATCTAAGTAGAACAAAGTTGTCCGCGCCAGCGCTCTTTCCAACTGAGCTCATGGGCGACTCATGGCCAGAGGTCGCGGGTTCAAATCCCGGCATGGGTGAAATTTTTAGCCACTAAATTGGTTTTTAAAATTGTCCTTAGCACGGGTTAGTGCATTAAAATAAAGAGTATAATCATGTGGGTACAGCGATATCATTCTGATGTTAAAACCTAACTGCAAAGTAGGTACTCGGGGCTGCAAGTGGTGCAAATTACTTCAGCCAGATATCGCTGCCTGTACGTAATACAGAGAATATTGTGAAGAGGTTCGAAATTTCACTGATGCCGGTGAGTCGCCTATAAGCTCAGTTGGAAAGAGCGCTGGCACGGTAGCCAGAGGTCGCGGGTTCGAATCCCGGCATGGGTGGAATTTTTTGCCTTTAAATAGGTTTTTAATAATGTGCCATGTTATATAATATGGCTTTGGCAGGAATAGAAATCATTAAGGTATTATTCTTATCATACATAGACTCGAAAAACAAACGTATTCTGCCGCAGTCGGCTGATAAAATGATTTGGCGTTTTTTTCTTATGACACAAATAACTTGTGAGTATACGAACTTTTCCGCCTTTAATTGCTCCAACTCGTGACCTCTCCCCATCTCCCATCAGTCTCCTTACAAGAGAGAGCACTCAAGCATGTCAGCAACAGTTGCGGCAAACTTTCGCGACGGATGGATCGCGTACTATTGACACAGAGATACATCTCTACGGTTGTTCCTTCACCGTGCAGGCAGCTCGATTATGGAATGCCTTACCGGTGGAGGTACGGAAAGCCAAATCCCTTCCCATTTTTAAGGCTATGGTAAAGGAGTTCTATCTCACTACTACACTGTAATACTGTTATTATTTAATTTTGTAATATTGTCCTGCTGTTGTTGTGTTCTACTTATGTCCTTTAAATGTGTATATTTTGTTAATTATTTATGTATTTATGTATAATATTCATTTTTTATTTTTATTTATTTAAATTATTTGTATGTAATTATCTGTTGATAATTTTATTTATTCACACTGTTATTGAGGCATGTATTTGGAACCTCTGAAATTAATGTTTTCTATGTTTTTTTTTTTTGTACATCTACTTCCTCCTCTAATGTATTAGTCCAATTCATCCGCAGGTTGTCTGGAAGAGATCACTTTTAGTGATAAGGCCGCCGTCTGTACTCTTAGGTTAAGAAATATCTGTGTAATTTCCATTTTTATGTACAATAAAGTGTTCTCTCTCTCTCTCTCTCTCTGTGCCATTCTCGCCTTTGTGCTTTCGAGATAAGAGCTACCGGGTAGAATGTGACGTGTGGCCCTTGACTGTATGCGATGCTATCGCTCAGAGATGAAAATAACTTGATGCGGGAGTGTGTTATTAAGTGAGAAGTTTGTTTTCCGATTGTTGGTCGGATGAAGAGTTAGAAATGGGAAGGCGTTCCTTAAATTATGAAGCCACACTTTGTGTTTGATCTACAGTGGATGTAAACTTTTTTTTAGATTTTAAGAGAAATATTATCGTGTCCATTATTTTTTTTTTATTTTATTATTATTATTATTCTTTATTTGGAAATCCAACAGCACAAAATAACAATAAAATATTTGCAAACAATTATTGTAACAATAAAGCCAAAAATAGATTTCTATCTTCTATTCTATAAAAAATAGAATATCAAGCAGTGGAGCAAATTAAATATTAATGTTTTAATTTAATGTAATTGGGAAGTGGACGTGGTTTTTTTAATAAAAAAAATTTAAATCGTAGGTCTGTTACTGTTACCTACCGTAAGTTTATGATCTTTGTTGTGTAACATCTTATTTTATTTATATATGTTATTATTTGGGGGCGCACTCGAATAAATAAATAAAAGATCAACGTAAACTTAAATTGAACCAAGCTTTACCAACTAAAGCTTGGTTCAATTTAAGCTTACGTTGAGTATACTATCAGTTTTAAAAGATAAACCTGTTATTGACCTTATTTATTTTTTACTTTAAGTTATTAAACTCTGTAACGCTGTTGGTTTAATAAAACAAAATAAAATAATTTATAAAACAGTAACTTTGCAGCAAAAATGTAATAGCCCATGAACTGTCTACTCTTCCAATATTTTTGTGTATCTTACATTTTGGTAGTAATTTTTGGTTACTAAAGTTTTTTCGGTTTTATCATCGTTAAAAATCTCTTACTCATATAAAAAAAATCATAGAAGGCTTTATCTGGTTTCACAAGACATTATTATCCACCTCAATATGGGCGGTTGAAGAAGGTATCAATGGAAATATTGTTGAAACAACTACGAAGTTTATGTATTTTTTTGTGTATAATTGAAAGAAAGAAAGAAAACATTTATTTAAATTGCCACGAATGCACACACATAAAAAATTACACAGTAATGGGAAAGATGAACATCAATTAGGAAGTAAAAAAAACAGTAAAATCTTCTAACAAGCTATTGTGCCTCCGTGGCAAGAAAAAAATGTCACCAACTCAGCATGCATTGCTGGTGTGTGCTGCGAATAACACATCACCAGCAAAACAGATTTTCAGTTGGGACCGGTTTTTTTTTTGTTTTTTTGTTGAATGGTAATTGGTAGTTGTTTAATTGGTAGCTCTGAGGCTAATAATAATGTAAAACAACGTTCCCGGGGTCAGCTAGTAGGTATAACTATATAATAATGATGCTCTCTATGTTAATCCTGAAGAAAAGTGATTGCGTTATGTGGATTTAATTATTACTTTGCTCATCTCAACGGACGTATCTACAGAAATGCAGGCACAAACCTTCCCACCACATTCCGTGGGGAAATTCCGCTGAAAATGATACGCTCCACCTCTCTAATGCCTTCACTCCCTGTTATTGCCTAACACGAGCCGTTTGTTATGTTTAGTTTGTTGCTATGTTGAAGCCAGCTTTGCAGCAGCAAAAAAAACCTGCGTGAAACTGGCTCTCCAGCGGTATTCCGTCTTTCTAATTTCCTTCAGCAACTTTCCATCGTAAGGTTGTCTGGAAGAAATTGCTTTTAGCAATAAGGCCGCCAATTGTACTATGTATATTTGCAATTGTTTTGTATTTGTTGTTTTTCCAGTGTACAATACAGAATATTCTTATCTTATCTAATTCTTCTTTATCTCATCACTATGCTGGAGTTCGGGTATCGATTCTGGGAGCCGCCGTATATTTGTACAAATAGCCGCAGCCTTAGAGTATTTCCACGTTTGTGAGGTCCTGGACTGATTACTATAGAGCGGTATGGGTATCCTAGTTTGGGTCCAGTACCAAATTACGACTGACACGGCTCTATCACCGTGACACACGACCCTGTATCAAGGGACAGTGGGTTACTCTCGGGGATTCAAACCAGTTGGGTTAAAATGACCTACTGCACCTTCATATTTTACCTGTACGTAATACAGAGAGTATTGTAAAGAGGATCGAAATTTCACTGATGCCGGTGAGTCGCCCATTAGCTCAGTTGGAAGAGCGCTGGCACGGATAGCAAGAGGTTGCGGGTTCGCATCCGGCATGGGTGGAATTTTTAGCCTCTAAATAGGTTTTTAAAACCAGCAAAGTATGCGGTTATAGAATCAAACAAATTACCAGTCAATCGAACTGTTTATTGGCCACGTAATGCATACCGTGGTGCACGAATCTGTACCGAAAAACAGGATTACTCCGGGGGATCTAAACCAGTTGAACGAAGCTGACCTTTTGCACCTTCACATTTTACATTACCGAACTAGTGAAGTATGCGGTTGTAGAATCCACCAAATTACGAGTCAATTAGACCGTTATTTGGCCACGTAACGCATGGCTCTATTACCGCGGCGCACGAACCTGTAATTAACACGGTATTATAGTTTGTGGGCTCCTAAAAAATAATTATGTATAGAGCACGATCCCTGACTTAATAATGGCAATATCGTCTAGCCTACTGGACTTAGGAGATACTCCTCGTTTCTCCTTTTTTTTACTAAAAATGTTTTATGTTATCACTTGCTATCGGAAGGAAAACGTTGAGAGGAAACCTGAGTGTCAGAGGTGTTTAAATACGTCAGCGCTTGATATTGCCAATCCTGTGCGTGGTAATTAAGCCTATACTCTACTGAGAGAAGGCCAGTGGGTCGTTTATTATAGGCTACATAAAAAAAAGTTTTTTTTAAACAGTTGCTCAAAAAGTGGCGTTTTACAGGGACGTATAGCGTGCGGGATGTGGGCTATTACACACTCGTGCTTTTTTTACCTTTCCCGCACTCGTGCGTTTTCTTTCCCAACTGTCAAAATAATGTCTATTAAAAAGAAAAACTAACCATGAAGTTTTTACTAAAAATAAATCATAGAAGTTTTTATGAGCTACTAATTTGTTTCAATATCAGATTTAATGATTTGATTGAATGAGTTAAGTTAGGTTTCATTTCATCTCATTAAATTTCATTTTCATTCATATCCATAAAAAAATCCTACTGAAGACTGACTGTATGGGCATAGTTCCCTTTGCCTACCAGAATGGGTGAAGAAAAAAAATCTCTGCTTATATTTTTTTACGGTTGGCGCCATTTTCCAAATAAGTTTTCTTTATTAAATTGCTTATTTTTTTCGCAACTGTATTAAAAATTGTCGTTCAGTACACGTGCGGAACCGTTATTGCAACTTGTTCCGACTGTCAACCCTTACCCTCGGCTCGGGTAGACATTTGTCGGGACTCTTTGCAATGACAGCCTTTCCGCACTTTTAATGAAATATACTATTTTCTACCCATTATTAACGATTTCTTCTTCATGTTTCAGGTATGTCTTAAGGAGAGGATTTGTGTCAGCTAATTTGGTAAGTTGGTTTATAAACTGCAGCACTAGATGGGAAAATGAACTGGTTCTCATCCCATGTGGTAGACGAAGCTGAGTTTTCTTTATGTTTTCTTTGACTAAGCTGTCAGGGTGTTGGCTGACATCATCAACCCATTATGTCCCCACCGAGAGGCACGGGTCTCTTTCCTAAGGAAGGTATAGACCATACTCCACCACGGGGGCCAAGTCCGGACTGGTGGATGCATGCAAGACTAGTGGATGGTCTTACTGTCAGAAGTGAGAAGACTTGGCTGGCGCCAACTGCTTTAACATGCCTTGTGAAGCACAGAACCGTTGAGAAATATGCCACTAGCGTTAGTCATAAACGGTCACCCATATGCATTGAACGCGCCCTTATGTTGCTTAACCTTCGTGATCGTTTAAGATCACTCAGGCAGCCGGGGCTTTGAGCGATTCAAGTATATGTTACGGCTAAAACCCGAAGCGCTGGTACTCTTAGTTTTAGTCGGTTAAAACTGTAGCCATTGCGTCTTGGTTAAATCTAGTATTAGCCGATTGTTTTCGGGTAAAACTAGGTTTAGCTTACGAGTACATAGACCTCCTTACGTAGAGTAGGACGCCCTCCGACCAGGTGGGGACGATCTGTGGAAAACTGCCGGCAGATGCCGGATGCGGCAAGCTGAAGACAGGGCGCTATGGCGCTCATTAGGGGAGGGCTATGTCCAGCAGTGGACTACATAATATAGCCTGAAGAAGAAGAAGAAGACAGAAAATGTTTGTTATGTTTACATGAACTCAACCTTGGTCTGGGACGCGCAGATCCCCCCAAAGAGCGTGGTCGTTGACATTGGCGCGGCCCGCGATGCGCGAGCGTTGCACTGCGCGCGCGCACGGAATTAGCGCCGCCGATACAGATTTAGATTTAGGGCTTTAGTCAACCGGCGCGAGTCTAGCTGCGCCGATTGTTGTTTAGGACCGATTTAGAACGATGTACTTTCTTTATCAACCCTTGTATGTCCCCACTGCTGGGGCACGGGTCTCTTCCTGCATCGCAGGAAGGTTAGGCTATATTCCATCACAGGGGCAAAGTCCGGGTTGGTGAACGATCGTAAGACAGTGGCGGGCCTTGCTGTCAGAAGTTATCAAGTCGCCCATAAGGCTTCTGACATGGCTTAACGACTGCCATTACATGACAGCTGGCACCAACAGCTTTACATGCCTTGCGAAGCACGGAAGCTCTTGGAAAAAATGCCACTCGCGGTAGTCACGATATGGTCACCCATCCAGTACCTTACCGAGCCTGTTGTTGATTAACCAAAGTGATTGATTCCAATCACTCGGTTCCGCCTAGCCACGAGCGCTTCAACGATGTACTTATTATTGTTAAATTCTATATTGTACTAATCATGAAATGTTAAGCGGCACTTTTAACATTTTCTTAAGTACCTAATTATCTTCATTCTGATACTTCGAGTTGTCGTTAACACTTTCCTTCGGCTTCTTGCAGAAATTGCGATATGATACTTAGATATCTCATACGATTCCGAGCACCTTCTGTAGGCGGTCTGTCATATCATGGCTATCGAACATTTTGCGATGTCCGACATTGACTGACCGCCCACAGACGGCACCGAATGAATGAAAAGGCTACGGCTTTGTCAATTACAGCGAACCGACGTTAAACGTGGACGGCCATGCTGTCATAACACTCTCCATGACAGTTACGTCGACAGGCGGAAAGTGTTTAGTTCTTATCCTCTTCTTCCACTGCTGGACATAGCCCTCCCCTAATGAGCGCTATAGCGCCCTGTCTTCAGCTTGCGGCATCCAGCGTCTGTCGGCAGTTTTTCGCAGATCGTCATCCTACCTGGACGGAGAGCGTCTTTCACTACGTTTGCTGAGTCGCGGTCTCCACTCAAGAACACGTTTACTCCAACGGTTGTCGGTTCTTCGCGAGATATGGCCAGCCCACTGCCACTTCAGCTCTAATGATCCTCTAATGATAATTTAAACCAGTGGTTTCGAGAGAGAGTATCGAAGTTCCAACTGAAGATTTAATTCTGATAGCTGCAAAACGACTTTTGACTGGTGCTTAGGCCTAAGCGAACTCGGATGTCCAATTCATACAGTTAACGGTGTTTCAGGACAATCTAGTAGATTTACGGGCTCGTTATACAGCTACCCACTGACTATGCTCTTCATGCCATCACTCCATCCAAAGGTTGTCTTGAAGAGTTCACTCTAAGCGATAAAACCGACAATTATATGACATTACTTAGATTTCAGAAATCATGGTTGTAATTATTTTTTTCTGGTAGTGCAATATAAAATAATATAAAAAAAATAAATGGTAATAATACATAGATCCCGTTAGCCCCATGCTAAGAACAACTAAATAACTTGTGTAACAGGTGCTAACTCGACGATAGATTTAATACAACAAATACATAGATAACATCCAAGACCCGAGCCAAACTAGAAAAGTTCGTTTGCTGGTTTGACCCGGCCGGGGATCAAACCCGAGACCTTCGGTTTTACAGTCAGCGTGCCAAACTGCTGCGCCACCGAGGCCGTCTAAAGTGTTCTCTATCTATCTAACTGCGCTCAAATTCGAAGAACTAATTCAAATTAATTCCACATTTGTCGCGGAAATTTCGGAACAACAATTCGCTCTAAGCGACTCGCAAATTCTTTTATAAGATCGGGAAAGATGTGAAACGAGATGCCGTCGTCAATTTTTCCTCAGACATTATAACCTGGTCCTTAAAACTATACCTAACGGGAATTCAACTGTTAAGCACGTAACATCGTAATTCCATTCAGCTAATTTATTTCAGATAATTATTAGTCCAAACATACATTTAAAACTGAAATTCTTAACTTAAAACGCATTCAAAAAGCATTGAACCTTCATTCCAGCCTTTGTCATCTAAATAATCTTTACTCTACCATGAACATTCCAAGCCCATACTCTCTCTCTATCTCTTTCTAAGAGAAGGACTGCCTGTACCCTACAGTAGGACCTCTATTACATACGTTGGAACATTACACACAACCTCACGCCTGTATCCCAGAGGAGTAGATCTGACAGATCACCTTCACTTCATCGACGTTCATAGGTCGTTGCATGCATGCATACCGGATCAGGGTATTTTTTATGTTCCCCTTTGCTAATACACCCCCTATTTGGTCGATGTATGTCCGCCTGGGACGTCCCTTACCAGCCCTTCCACATACGCGATATATATTTTTTCGTCAATCTTTCTTCCTTCATCCTATCCACATGTCCAAACCGACGCAATATTCCTTTCTTTGAGTCCACAACGTTCTCTAACAGACTATTGCGTATCCTGTCATTCAAAGTAACCCTACACATACTTCCAAGGACCTCATTATTGGAGCATTATTTGAATCCAGATGTATAATTGTCATAATATGTGTAATTAAGAGTATCACGAGTCATTAAAAGTACTATTTGAATAAAGGTAATTCACTTATATTTTCAATTTTACGGACCTAATATCATCATTCGTGAACATTCTTTGAAAACTTTCCGCCCCGCAGATCTCTAGACCTACGTTGTACGTAATAGAGCCCGAAATTACATTTGCATATGAATTTTCAGGTCGGTAGAGCCTTCAATACCGCGTCCGCCTCCGCGTCTGAAAGAAACTCCATTCTGATGAGGTAATATTGAATTTTGAACCTGGATGCACGGCGTGATCGAAAGACGCGCCGTGATTGAAGTTTTATTTGAATATTCTTTTTCACCTTTCCGTTACGTATTCTTTGATTCAGTTTTCGAATAAGAAAATTAACTTTTCTTTATCAGAAAGTAACTACTTATAGGTAAACAAAAATTTGTTTGAAACATTCCGTCATTTTGTTCATATAATAATTATTGATAATTGGCAAAAGCCTAGCTGCCACATTTATCCAAAGGATATTTTTTTTATGATTAATAACAAAAATATATTACATTACGCGAGACATCAAATCAGTTACAATTTTGCATCTGTCTGCGAGACGTAACGGAGACCTGTGATTCAATTTTGAAGATACATCGAGCTTACATTACGTATCGTTTTTTCTTTACAGAGTTTTTAATTCTATTATAGAAATAGTTCAGTATGTCTGGATATAAAATTAAATATCAGAACTAATAGACTAAGCTCGTACTAACAACTCTATGGATTTGTTTATCTGAAATAAACGTATATAATAATAATAATAAGAACTATTTGCCTTTCGCTTAGACAATACTACCGTGTGTGTGTGTGAGAGGTTAGTAGTTTAAGATGTAGTTTACATTACGTAACTTAACAAAAACTCACGCCTGTGTACCAGAGGAGTAGGCAGAGACCAGAGACTGCCAATTGCCACGATCCAGACAGATCACCTTCGCTTCATCAACGTTCGTAAGTCGTTCATTTTTCTTACCAAATTTCGAATAACAGATTTTGGTATTTAGCAATCCACATCTCACCCTCTTTTGTGTCAGATAAGGTTTCAATAATATCGTAAGTACTTGCCTAACAGATTAAACTCTAGAAATCCTTTACCAACACTCTCTGTAATATCGACAACGCCATATTAGATCCCCGACTAGACTTTCAAAGTTAATCCGGCCCCGGCGGAAACTTTCCAAATCAGGTTTTAATTGGAAAAGGCGAACAAAAATCCCCTTTATCACATCCAGTTCAGTCCCACTCGGAGCCTATTCTCAAACAGAACTATGGGAAAAATGCTCTCGAGACTAACTTTGCTGATACAGTCAAAGTACTTGAAACCGGCGTGCGTGCATGCAACTAACGAATGTTGATGAAGCGAATGTGATCTATCAGGATCGCGGCAAGTGGCAGTCTCTGGAACCTGCCTACCCATCTGGGGTCAGGTGTGAGTTTATGTTGTTTTATGTAATACAGTAAATTAGAACAAGGTGGTAACGTATCGGTAGAACCTTTTCATTACATGTGAAAGGTACGCAGTGCAGGACGATCCGATCCGGACGATGGGTGACAGTCTATGACTAACGCTAGTGGCATTTTTCCGAGCGGTTGCGTACTTGGCACGTTAAGCAGTTGGTGCCGGCTGCAGTCCATAGATGGCAGTCGTTAAACCACGTCAGAGGCCTTAGAGGGGCTTGAAAACTTCTGACAGTAAGACCAGCCACTAGTTTTGCAAGTCTCCACCAATCCGGACTTGGACCCCGTGGTGGAGTATGGCCTTAACTTCCTAAGGGAAGAGACCCGTGCCCCTCGGTGGGGACATAACGGGTTGATAATGATGATGATTTTATTTTCCACTCGATTACACCTGACCTCAGATCATCTATGATCTGAGATCCTGACCAAGTATCAGGGTGTTATGTACTCTCGAAAAGGATGGTGTGCAATATTTTTTTTCGATCTAATCTATTATTAACGAATGTCTTTGAATTTCTTTGCAAGATAGTTCTCGAGAAGCCTTAAAGTAGCTTGGAAATCGCAAGGATTAAGAAAATATTGATTTCTCGTGAACATACTGCGACGCAGAAGTCAGTGATCAAATAGAGCAGAATGAATTGTGCAGTTACACTCAGAAATAATGTACTCGTGATAGAGTCTGAGTAGAGATTCGTTTGAGTGAATCATTACGTTGACGACCTCTGTGGCGTAGCGGTAGTGCGTCTGCCTACCATGCAAGAGGTCCCAGGTTCAAATCCCGGCTGGGAACGAAAAAGAAAAGTCCAGGTCTTGGATGTTTTACATGTTTGTGATGTCGTTGTTTCTGGTTCCCACGACACAGGGTATCCTAGTGTGAGGCTAGAAGCAATGTATGTGCTTGTATGTAAATGTTACGTTACGTTACGTTACTTTAAGTTGAGTTACATTACGTTACGTTACGTTATGTTATTATAATCTTATCCCAAAAAATGGCATAACATTTCCTGATAGGTGAAATTTTCATTGAATGTTTACTTCAGATATCGTTCAACTACATAGCTTTAAGCCGCAGCAATTTTTTTTATTACCGGTCAATGAAGTATCCTAAGTCTTAATTCAGATCTTTGTCTATTCGCCAAGTTGCATGTAAATCCGTTCAGCCGTCATTGCGTGATTATCCCCCGGTTTTTCGTACAATAACAGTCCATTAATCTAGTATTAACAGTTGACAGCTGACAGCTGTTAACAGTAGATTAACAGCTTATTAGCGTACGAGAAACCAGGGGTAAATAGCAAACATACCAACATTTAAACATATTCACTAACTTTTACTTTATTATGTATGTTAGTTTGATTAGTGGAGTCCATTTGCTTTCTTTTCGTCCCCAAGTTTTCTGTACTCTATGGCAGGTAGGAGGGTACTTGGAAACTGAAATAACAAACACAGGATAGTTAAATTGGCACAACCATAAGTTCAAGCTACTAAAAGTCAGCCAAAACTGCCGCTATACTCATGTAGAAGTAGAAAATATGTTACACTATTTTTATTTTTAATGCACTAACCCGTGCTAAGGAACAAATTTAAAAACCTATTTAGAGGCTAAAAATTTCACCCATGCAGGGATTCGAACCCGCAACCTCTGGCTAACCGTACCAGCGCTCTACCAATTGAGCCAATGGGCGACTCACGGCATCAGTGAAATTTCGAACCTCTTTACAATATTCTCTGTATTACGTACAGGCAGCGACATCTGACTTAAGCAAATTGCATTACTTACAGCCCCGACTACCTACTTTGCAGTTAGGTTTAACATCGGAACTTTTAGCCTCTAAATAGGTTTTTAGAAAATATGTGTTTGGTGCTACAGATATTGAATCACTAGGCTTACTGAGCTTAATATAAAACTGAAGTGTATAAAGTACTAAAAACGTCTCCTCTGAGCTTAATCGCGTAGCAAGACTACGACGCTGATCTTCAGACGATGCCTGAAAACCTAAACTAAACTTAAACAAAACACAAATGACCTTATTTGGGATTTTTAGTGACGAATGTCGTATTATCCTATTTATGTTCTAAGCCCGTTCGAAAAACACTGTCGTATATGTGAGGCGGCTAGCAAAAAACGGCAATTATGGTGCATAAGGTAAGAAATGAAAAATGTGTAAGGTTTTATGACCGAAAAACATGAATAAAAAAACAGTTTGAATTATTACAAAATGTCGACGGTTAGAAAACTTAAAAACCTATTTAGAGGCTAAAAATTTCACCCATGCCGGGAGTCGAACCCACAACCTCTGGCTATCCAGGCTGGTTAAAAAACTGTTATTATGAAAATCCAGTTGGTATATTCGTGTATTTAAAAGTCGAGCTTCTGTATTCAGGTTCTCAGTTTTACAGACTGGATTAATCTTTTAAAAAGGATTGCGAGAGCGAAGATAGCGAAGTACTTACACGTTTTATAACTTTTTCGCTTCTTATTAAATTTTATCCAATTAAGACACAAAAGTTAGAACGCTATGAAAAGCTAGAAATTGCCGCACAAGAACGCGAGAAATGGTGATCCCTTCTACGATCCCTATGTTCTTGACAATGGAAAAGAGAAAAACATCATCATCATCAAAGACATCAAAGACAAAAAAGTCGATATCAACCCTTGTATGCCCCCACTATTGGGGGACAAGACTCTTCTTGCATCGCAGGAAGGTTAGGCCATACTCCAACACGGGGGCTAAGTTTGGGTTGGAGGAGGATCGTAAGACAGTGACAGGCCTTACTGTCAGAAGTTTTCAAGCCGCCCATAAGGCCTCCGACACGGCTTATTTTAACGACTGCCATTATATGACAGCCGGCATCAACGGCTTAACGTGCCTTGCAAAGCACGGAAGTGCTCGGATAAATGTCACTAGCGTTAGTCATCCATCCTGCACCTGACCGCGCCTGCTGTTGCTTAACTCGAGTGATTGATGCCAATCGCTCGGTTCGACTAGGCCATGACCACTTCTGACACCAAAGTGTCCACGTAATAAACAACCTTTAAAATAAACCCCTCATGTTATACTTTTGTATCAGTTTCAAACATCAAAAGTAAGTACGAGTGTACGACAGAGTGTCTACAGTCGACGGCAGGTTAAGCATTACATTTTTGTTGCAAAGTCACTCGTAACGTAACTGATTAGGGTGCACTTAGGTAAAGGTTGATGTGATGTCGACTGTTTGCTGTTATGTACAGGAGAGGTGATATGTTGTCGATACATTACTTGATGGGCGAAATTGTACATCAATAATTTGCAATGGTTTCGGAATGACGACGTCCATAATATATTGGGCAGTTGTTCTAGTATTTAGAATTTTATAAAACTAACGCATTTAATGCGTCTTTACACAAGGTTAAACAGAGGTGTACATTTCAAAGTTAGATCTTTTGACGGAGAAAAAAGCACTGAAAATTAGTTTCAAGCAAATGGATTCAATTTAATTTGTACCCAATTGTGTTTGTAATAAAATTTATATCTTCTTAATTTAAAACTATGACGTAATATACTTTAAGGACGTAACTGAAAGTCCCCGAACTTAACACCGAATTGACACATTCGAATTTCGAACGGCCTAATCTAAAATCAAGATGGCGGCCGATATTCAAATCTTCAGAATACCAATGAACTAATCACGAAGCGTATCGCTTTGCATGTTACCAATGTGGGAAAGAAAGGGGGAATGAAGGCAAACGATAGAACCTTTAGAGAATTTCATCGAACAGCTTGTCAACCTTGCTAGGTTTTATTTAACTAATTAACAAAAAAATCATTAACATTTACATACAGGGACATATTATATTGCTTCTGTCCCCACACTAGGTTACCCTGTGTCGTGGGAACCAGAAACCACGACATCACACAGATGTAAACATCCAAGGTTTAGTAGGTTTTAAAAATAGTTATCACAGATTGTTTTTCATTGATTTTGATTGATTATTTTTGAAAAACAAAAAAACATGATATAAAACAAGTTGTGATTTTAATTACATTGGTGGCGCCAGTTAGCACTCCAAAGCGCCTTAATGACCTTTACAGTTCAACTAGGTGCCCAATTCAAAATCATTGGAGAGGAAATGGACAAAAAAACTCCAGACTTAGTTTTTTTAAAGTCCTTAATTAACAGAGTTTACATAATTATTATAAAACATAGGGCTTGTGTACTGGCTTTAATTCCAGGCATCATTGTTATCTGAATAATTCTTTATGTTATAGTAGCCCATTCGGCACAAAGTGTACTTTACACAATTTTCGGACCTCGTTTCAGGCAAGCTTAATATATCTTCAAGGATTTTATTAGAAAGTTGTAGAAACGTACACTCTTCCAGCTTAGAACATGTTTCCCTACATTTGAGTAATAATTAATCCGCCTTGAGAAAACACGACGTAGTTTATTACGTTTACTGGGTAAATGGAGAGGTTCATAAAGCTTCCTAGCCTCGAGCAAGTTCTGGCTAAAATCACAAGGGTAGCGATGTTGCTAGTTTTATTGTTCGGCCGGGATAAATCCAATTTCTAGACGTAGTCCTAAGTGAAGTGAAGCTACAGCGTGATTTTGAAATCGTTAGCCATCTTTTTAAAGGAATTATTCCTCACATCGACCAGATAGGGGATGTATTAGCAAAGAGAAAGATAAAAAGTACACGGATCCGGCGTGCGTGCATGCAACGACTTATGAACGTTGATGAAGCGAAGGTGATCTGTCAGGATCGTGGCAAGTGGCAGTCCCTGGTCTCTGCCTACCCCTCTGGGATACAGGCGTGAGGTTATGTATTTATGTTATTCCTTTTATTACGATATCAACCCTTGTATGTCTCCACTGCTGAGACACGGGTCTCTTCCTGCATCCCAGGAAGATGAGACTACAGGGGCCAAGTCCGGGTTGGTGGAGGATTGTAAGACAGTGGCGGGCCTTAGTATCAGAGTAAGGCCCGCCACCTGTAAGGCCTCTGACATGGCTTAACGACTGCCTTTACATGACAGCGGGCACCAACGGCTCAACGTGCCTTGCGAAACACAGAAGCGCGTGGAAAAATGCCACTAGCGGTAGTCACGGGACGGTCACCCCTCGTGCACCTGACCGGGCCTGTTGCTGTTTAATTCCAGTAATTGATTTCAGTCACTCGGTTTGACTAGGCCACGAGCGCTTTATTCCTTTCATCCAGCTACGATTTCCGATGCGAAATTTGTTTTTTTAGGTTATGTTTATGAATGAATGAAAAAATATTTATTGGATTATACTATTTTTATTTTTAATGCACTAACCCGTGCTAAGGACAATTTTAAAAACCTATTTAGAGGCTCAAAATTCCACCCATGCCGGGATTCGAACCCGCGACCTTTGGCTATCCGTGCCAGCGCTCTATCGAACTGGGCGATCCACCGGCATCAGTGAAATTTCGAACCTCTTTACAATTCTCTGTATTACGTTCTAAAAACATAATTTGTACTAGATAGTTCTTCCAGCTAGTAGTTTATAGTAGTTATAGCACTCGCTAACGCTTGAGGAAAACAGCGGGAGGTAGCCTGAGTGTCTGAGGTGTTCAAATACCCCAGCACTTGGAATTGCCAATCCCCGTAGGGCATGTGTGGTAATCAAGCGCATTCTCTCTCTGAGGGCAGGTATATATGGCTATATATATAAGGCTATATATAGGCTATATATAAAATTATTTCATTATGGTAAAGAGTACATACATACACTCATACATATATAACCTCACGCCTGCATCCCGGAGGGGTAGGCAGAGACCAGGGACTGCCACCTGCCACGATCCTGACAGATCACCTTCGCTTTATCAACGTTCATAAGTCGTTGCATGCACGCAAGCAGTAAAATAAAGAGTATCTTTAATAAATGAACAGTAATTTTTAAACATTTAAAAACCTATTTAGAGGCTAAAAATTTCACCCATGCCGGGATTCGAACCCGCAACCTCTGGCTATCCGTGCCAGCGCTCTACCAATTGAGCCTCTTTACCTCTTTAAAACCTCTTTACACTATTCTCTGTATTACGTACAGGCAGCGACATCTAAATAGGTTTTTAAATTTGTCCATAGCACGGGTTAGTGATAATTATAATTATAATTTTTAAACATATTTGTAAATGTTTATAAATGAAATGATATCAGACCTTAGCTTCGGTTCAAAACTGTGAATCCAAATTGAAAGTGACAGGGAGTCGGGTAACGTGGAAAAACGTTTTCTATTATGTTAAACGTTGAGACTTGCAGGTTTTTGCCCAACACACATTACTTATTCATGCAATTACATAAGCTAGTAAGTAAACATACCGGTCAGAACTGTCGGAAGATGTCAGAAAGTTTGTAAAGACAGCACATTAACATTTTCGATTGTGCACATTACTTAGTTATTGATTCTTAATCAGTGAACTATTAATAATATTGGCCTTTTTTGCATCTACTTAATGAGATGATTTATACAGCGTCCAGGGGTATTTTCACTAACACTAGATACTCGTATGTGACGGGACCACTCCGACGCTGTAGTGCCTGGGACATGGTTTTATAGATGGATTATGAACTATTAGATTGACTGATAGGTATTAAATTGTTTGTATTGTGAGTGTTTTTCTGCACATGTGTTTTATTTTTTTAGGTTTTGGGTTCCGGATGATTTCATAGTTTTAAATTTTAATAAAACAACAGTAGGCAGTGGTACTGATTATGAAAACAGTTTTGTTGTTGTGATAATATTTGACTGGTTGAAAAGTACGATTTTGTTTTAAATAATATTTTTGAGAAGCATTTGTATTTTCCACTAGGAACGATAGGCTGGGACTGTAAGCGTATTACTCACTTAGTCTGAATGGTGGTGTAAAAGGGATTCTGGCGAGGATACGCATTGATAACTTCTTTTTTGGCTCCCATGTTACGTGATATGTAGACACTAAAACCGTTTTATCGATGGGGTAGATAATCCTGTCGATGACGCGTGATGAGGGTAGTTTTGGGCGCTTGCTTTCATGGAGGCGTGGACAAGATGAAACGCCTGTGAAAGGGTTCGAGCAATAATTCACAAATTCAGTCGCTACTATGCTGGTTTTCGCAGGCGCTGTCAATATATAATATTTACAACGCTGAAATAAAGAACTGAAAGTTACGTTACCCGCATGAAAAATGCATCTTTAGTACGGGAAATAAAATGCAAATGCATGATATGATTTATATTGAAACCAGTCCTTGGATGCTGGAAAATAAATCTCCACAAAATAGTTTCGTGAAATACGAGTAAGTAGGTGTTTGAGTGGTGCGCTGCTCTCAAAAACTTTATGATCAACATAAATATTCAGTAGTATTAGTTTGAATAAAATAATGTGAATAAAACCTGAAGCACCGTTTATATATCTTAATTTAATTAGAAGTAGTAAACAAATAAATGAGAGCAATATTTTGAAATAAGTGAAATGATGAAATGAAATGAAAAGATTTTATTCAAAGTAGCGCAGAAGCTGCGGTTTAATGAACGTTACAATTCAAACTAGGTGTCCATTTCAATATCTAGATAATTTTGGTGAATAAATGGACAAAAAAACTCCAAACTTAACGTTTTCTTTTAACATCGGATAAATGAACTTACTTATTGTTCAGTTTCAAGGTCAACACTTGAATGGTTAAGTATTTTAAAGTAACTTTTTTGCCAGCAGCTGAGTGGCAAAAAATAAACCCTTTTTGAGCACAATGTTTTACTGCAATAAGGGAAGACGTCCTTTTAATTATTTCGTTTCTTCAGCAAGACTAGATTAGCATTAGGACACCATTTATTACCAAAACAAAATCACAATACGAGTAATAAGTAGCTATTCATTTAGGAATAAAATGATTGGCTAATTTGAATATAGCTGCTGCTACAGCTGCCTCTGTAATTGATTCTGTAAATTACATTAGCATTAGTCATTTCGGAAAATTGTATGCAAATGCCACTCTACTTGATAAATTGATACATGTTCCTAGAGTTTGTTTCTTCTATTTAGTCTATAGTTACATAGGCTTTCACCTTTATCCCGTAATTTATCACTTAACAAAATCCAAAGAATCCAGAAGAACTCATAAGAAATAACATATTTATTTTCTCGCCAGTGCTACCCTTATTTTTTACTCCGACCAGTAGTCCAATGCCCTAAGGTCTCATGTCTACTCTTAGAGAGAGAGAGAGAGAGAGAGTATGTTCTCAAATACCATGCACGAATTGGAGATTTAAAGCTATAAAGATATTCATTGAAAAAAATATGGAATAATTCTAGTAAGTATAATACTTTATTCCTTGATAGCTATATATTTTACAAAAAAGTAAATGTAAGCAATACACGTAAAATTCTACTTTACATACATTAACATAAGTATTATATTTCTCTGAGAATCGTGGTAGGCCCGAGAACCGTCAATTTATTACTTTCTCAGTGCCTGAAGCGAAGGTAATTGCAAGTACAGAACGGCAATTAATATTAATTTGCTCAGTAGCGCCCGTCAGGCGCTCATTGTCTTCTAGATTGGCCTCGCCACCGGCGGGGAAAGTATCATTTGGCGATTAATTAGGGAGTTGACAATATTGTGGAGAATTTTCGTGCTTTATTCGCGTCATTTTCAGAAATGAGACAATTTGTAAAACGTAATTTCGCTAAGTAAATAATTAACTAACAATCTGTCTCAGGACGGATAGCCCATAAGATTAGTATGCTGAGGTGTTATCTGGTCGCATTCACCGAAGAACCTGTAGTTGGTTGATGAAATAAAAAGTTTCGCAAGGTGATCACAAGCTGGAGCTGGTTGAATGATCTGACGAGATTCACACGTATGTGGCCCCGGTGTCACCTTTCTACGTTCCCACTGCGGGGGCATGGGTCTCTTCCTGCATCGCAGGAAGGTTAGACCATACTCCACCACGGTGGCCAAGTCCGGGTTGGTAAAGGAGTTTGAGATAGTGGCGGGCCTTACAGTTACAAGTTATCAAGCTGCCCACGAAGCCACTGACAGGTCTCTTAACGACTGCCATTACATGACCGCCGGCACCACAGGCTTAACGTGCTTTGCGAAGCAAGATAGGTCGGTCAGACGGTCACGAATCCAACATCTGACCGCGCTTGTTGTTGCTTAACCCAAGTGATTGATTACAATCACTCGGTTCCACTAGACCACGAGGCGCTTCGAGCGGTGTCACCAAATATTAAAGATAGATTCATTATCAACATATAGCAGTGCAATGTGACTAAAATGGTTTCTATCTGATCAGCCCATAAACAGAGCCTCCATCGAATTGTCATAAACTTTGAATTGTAGTTTTTTGAATTTCGACCCTGAAGAAATTAGTAATTTAAAATGTTTCAACAACCACATGTTTATCGAGTTTATCTAAGGTGATCTAAGGATACAAATTTTCATTTTTAAAAAGCAGTTATCAAATGCTAGTGAAAAAAAGCGGTGGTAGCGCAGCGCTAGAACACTGGACCCAGACTGGGGAGATCGTAAGATCGAATCCCTGCATTTTACGTACATTTGTGAAGTTGTAGCAGCAATACCACTCTCTCTAACTGTGAAGGAGAACATCTTGAGGAAACCCTAGTGTCCGAGGTATTTTCATACCTCAGCGCTTTCTGTAAGCAATATCGGCGCCAATTCTTTATCGCCAAACTGTATCTTTGTAAACATTTTATGTTTGTTTTTTCCTGGTGTACACAAAATCTTCCCACGGGTGTCGTAAAAGGCGACTAAGGGACACAAACTGGGGGGTGGGCAGCAGCGCCCCCTTCAGTACAATTCCACCAAACTGCGATCCCCAACCCGCATGCCCAGCGTGGGGATTATGGGCATTACCCCCCAATCATGGCACAACCTTGCACTATGGCGCTCATTAGGAGACTATAGGCTGTATCAGTCCAGCAGGACTGATATAGCCTGAGCAGGAGGAGGTACAATAAAGCATATCCTTATCTTATCTTATCTTGCTACGGACAATGGCCCAACTTTGAGGCTTTAGTGCGAAAACTTCAAGTCCAACTACAACTAGAACTGCTGGTGAAACTTGCTATTTTATTGCGACAAAACTTCCACCAATTTGTGTCGAACACCTGTGCAAAAAAGGCGAAGCGTACCCAGAGATGAATCAAGTATTTATTTAGGTTTTCTCTCCGGAGAATTATTGCACGCACCGAAATGTCTTTCGCACCCGCTCCGCGCACGCAATAAAGGAAAATCCAGGGCCTTTCCTATTTCTATTGAACTGGATCAGGTTATTGTTGTCCGATAAATTCGAATACGTATCGCGAAATGGCTCAGAATGACAACACAGAAGATCAACGCATGAGAAAACGCTGAAGTGAAACGAAGACTAATATTTTTTCTCAGTCAAGAATGCTTACCATAGTGATAAATTCGTGTAACTATTATTTTAACCTGTTGAATTCTGACACATATGAATAGAAACCCCTTTATTTGGGTGGGCCGAAAACTGTGGTAGCGGAGCGGTAAAATGCCGGGCTCTCAATCGGGAGGTCTTCGGTTCGAACCCCGCCATGTACCCATGACTTTCTTTTCAAAGTTACGTGCATTTGTAAAGTTACAGTTACTCGCTAACTATGAAGGAAAACATCGTGAGGAAAACCTAGTGTCTGGAGTGTTAACATACAATGGCCCAACTATGAGGCTAGGTGAGGAAATCTCAAGCTTAATAAATGTTTGTTTCTTTTTATGTTTTTAGAGTTTTGCGTACAGGAATTCCCAAATTTGTGGCTGTGTGGTTGGAACTTTTTCGAATGCTCGTAAAATTTTCTAAAAGAATGCTTAACTTGGCACTGGGAAAAAAGTGCATCATCAAAGCATCATCTTTATTGAAATAATTTATTAGTAAACTCAGTATATTTGTGGATCACAGAGAATAACTGAGTGAAACAAATTGTATGAAGACCTACTTTTTCATTTTATTCGTTCTCGTCATCTGAGAAAGTTCTTGGAGAACCTCCTCCTCATATTTCGGAATAAGACTAGTATTTTTTTTATTGTTATATCGTGATCATTAATATAGGTAGTTGATTTTTTGTGCAAAACATATTTGGTCCAGTCCTATATTTCAACAGGCGAGTTGTTTTCTATGGAGGGAGTGTAATAAATCCGTCACTTACGAATTAATGGGATAAGTTGCCTAGTTTTAATATCGGTTTTTCCCTAATGTAGGTCGAATAACGAATTAGTTTTTGGTTACTTCGATAACTATGTCACTACTAGTGATGGCGGATCATGTGCTCGTGTGACAACAATCATGATTCGAAAAAACATGATAAGATAAGAATATTCTTTATTGTCCAGCCCACATCAACCCACTGCTGGGCATAGGCCTCCTTTTTATTGCGCCATTCCTCACGGTCCTGTGCTAATCTGCTCCATATCTGACCTGCAACCTTCACGATGTCGTCTGACCATCGTGTCGGTGGTCTGCCTACCAACCTCCTTCCCTCCCTTGGCCACCACTCCGATACTGCCCTGGTCCACCGGCCGACTTCCCTTCTAGCCAAGTGTCCACTATTGTACACTAATTGTACACTAGAGAGCAATAATTACAGAAACAACAGTTACAAAATAAAATGTATAATTGGTGGTCTTATTACGCATAGCAATTTCTCCTAAGCAACCTTATTATTGAAATAATTGACGGTAAGCTCAGCGTATTTGAGGGTTAAAATGACCGAAATTAATTGATCGCTGACATAGTTTTTACATGCAATAAAATAAGAAAAAATCACCACTCGTAACTAGATAATAAAGTATAACTAGATAAAAAAATTAATCTCTAGTCGCGACTGCTTAGTTATTCTTTAAATGTGGATTCACCGACGACTGTACACCATACCGAGAAATCAGAAATAAAAAAAATATTCCAACGTAAAGAATTTACAATCTGTTGAATGTCAATTTACAATGTTATTGGAGAAAAACATAGAGATTTTTTTAAAAATAAAAGCTGTCCTTGGTTTATTCTATGAAGTCACGGAATTCCCTAATTAAAAAAAATTTTTAGGAAAGCCAATTTTTGACAAATAAAATAAATAAACACATTTCTTTTTTTGAGCTGTCAAAAATGTCACTTTTATCGCGGCCAGTTTCAAAATCAATGTGACTTCGAAAGTTACATTTTTATTACCAACTCAGACTTGGCCCGCGTGTTGGAGTGTCGCCTAACCTTCTTGCGATGCAGGATGAGACCCGAGCCCCAGCAGTGGGGACATACAAAGGGTTGAATTGCCATAGACATGATATTGAATTTCTGTCGACCGGTTCCATTCAGTGAATTCAATAAGAAAAAAAAATTATATAACACGTTTTAAACTTCGTATTTAAAGTTTAAAAATAACATAACCTCACACTTGTGTCCCAAAAGGGTAGACAGAGGGCAGGACTGCCACTTGCCATGATACTGATAGGTCACCGTCCCGTTCATAAGTTGTTGTTCCGAGTACTTTTTAAACCCCTTATTTGGTTGAAGTAGCTATGTCCGCCAAACAAATTCCCTGTAAAAGTGTTTCGTACCCGTAACAGAGCCCGTGAAAACTTCAAAACCTTATCCCCTCTTTACGTTGCGGTCCGGATTAAAAATGAGGATCTATTTTTAATTATGTCAAGTGTTTTGAGCCACATTCAGGCGGTGAAAAACAAATTGCGAAAACTCGCGCCATTTACAAAAATGGTGGCCGTTTTCCGGCTTTGTGGACGAAAATACTTTTCGAAGGTTTTCCCGCTAAAATACTCTGAAATTTTGCAATATTGAAGCGTTAAGGCGCTTCGTTGCTTCGTTCTCGCTTCTTCGCTTTCGGTTCTAGAATGTATAGGTTCTAAAAATAGGTGTCACAGTCGTTAACATTTCTCATGTTCATTTTTGTCAAGTTCAATTCTCATGCAATATTGCAGCTATAAGGCGCATCGTTTCTTCGTTTTCGCTTTTTCGCTTAAGGTTCTAGAATGTACCTAGGTTCTAAAAATAGGTATCACAGCCGTTAACATTTCTTATGTTGATTTTTAGGCAAAAAAGTATTATAAAACAAATTATGATTTTTTTCATTGGTGTAGCTAGTTTGGGTAGCCCGAAGCGCCTTTTTGAAAACCCTTGGAAAACTTTGAAAACCCAATTTCGAACCTCTTTACAATAAATACTCTGTAAAACGTACAGGCAGCAACAGAGTATTGTAAAGAGGTTCGAAATTTCACTGATGCCGGTGAGTCACCCATTAGCTCAGTTAAGAGTGCTGGCACGGTTAACCAGAGGTCGCGGGTTCGAGTCCTGGCTTCGGTGGAATTTTTACCCTCTAAATAGTTTTTTTTTAATTGTCCTTAGCACGGGTTAGCGCATTAAAAAAAATATAACAATAGAATCTAACTTTCTGTGCCCCCCTGTATAAGAGAAAACCACTTCGTTACATTAACGAGGTCGTAGTCTACCTGCAAGACAGCGTCTAGGGAGAGCTTTTATGTCTGTAGTCGTGAACAAGATAGTGTATATGGGCCTTAATGTCTTTTGGATTGTATGACAGAGTGTGGGTGGATCTATTCCTAACGTTGTTACCTTTTATAACGAGGTGTTTTTATTTCTTATGATTTGTAAGATAATGTAATGGTTTGGAATAAACGGCGTAGGTAGATGAGAATCTATCTTAATTATTTGTTAGTGTTAGGAGGTATTCGCAAGGCATGTTAAGCCTTTGGTGCCGGCTGTCATGTAATGGCAGTCGTTAAGCCATGTCAGAGGCCTTATGGGCGGCTTGATAACTTCTGACAGTGAGGACCGCCACTGTCTTACAATCCTCCACCAACCCGGACTTGGCCCCCGTGGTGGAGTATGCCTAACCTTCCGGCGATGTAGGAAGAGACCCGTGCCCAGCAGTGGGGACATACAAGGGTCGAGAACGTTGGGAGGTATGTATTTTCAACCTATTGGGTCAATAAAGTTTCAGATACTGTGATTCTTACAGAAAACCATTAATAATAACGTCTTTTTCGTTTAATCACACGTCCCTATGCAAAACTTCCTCAGAGAGAGAGTGGGTGAACACCTCAGACAGTCAGACTTTTTGACACAAATGTAAACTAGGTAAACTATATTTATAAAATAATATTAAGTCGACAGAAATAAAACAAAAAAATATAATTATGTTCTTTCAGCCAAATGTAGAGAATATACGAGTAAATGTATCTGTCAACTTAATTTCCACCTGCATTCCATAAATAAACGATTTTGTACTTGTATTTGGAAATTACAGCATTTATAATACTTTTAAAAAGTGAAAGTAAAACCTACCCACAAAAAAGGGAACTTTCGAAACAGAAGTCGAGTGGAGAAGGCACAAGTCGAGTCGAGTCAAACGAGTCATATCGAGTCCAGTAGAGTCGTCTGTTTAATTCAAAGACAAAGTTGGAACAAAGGCCTCCAAAAACAAGATAGAGATTCCGCGCTCTAACGTCGCTATTAGATTTCGGCGGTCGTTATGGCGGCTTTGAAGGAATAGCGTGGAAAATGGCCATTTGCTGCGTAAATCGGAACGCTAGTGGCGTGATGAGGGTAACCGAGCGTAAATAAAGTTTTCGTCACAGCGACAACAAATTGTTTTAGGGTAGTTTGATAGGCTTGAATTGTTACAGAAAATGCTATGGCTCCATCAGATTTGTAGGGACGAGCGGGGGATCGTGCTCTTCCGCTATGAAGGAAAATTTCCTGCCAGGCAGATCGTAGGGGGCAGCCGATCCGACTGTTGTTCGTCGGACGTTATATTTATGGTATGTCATGTGACAATTTTGCTTGAGCGATGCAGAAAACTTGGCTTTAAAGAGCGCACGCAGAGTTGACATGTGCTCGCCACTGATTAATTTATACAGAAGAACACATCTCGGCTGGCAAAGGTTAATACATCCTTCATGGGGCATTGTATACGCTTCTATAATAAAATCCCTGAAGATATATTAAGCTTGCCTGAATCGCGGTTCAAAAAATATGTTAAGCACACTTTGTGCCAAAAGGGCTACTATAACATAAAGGATTATTTAGACGACAATGAGGTCTGGAATTAAAGCCAGTACAATGTATGAGTTCTATGTTTTGTAATAATTATGTAAACTATGTTAATTAAGGACTTTGAAAAGACTTTGAAAGTTTGGAATTTTTTTGTCCATTTTTTCTCCAAAATGATCTAGATTTTGAAATGGACACCTAGTTTGTAACTTTCATTAAGCCGCAGTTTCTGTGCTACTTTGAATAACACCTTTTCATTTCATTTCATTGTGGCAACAAATTCTCGTCTTTGATTTTCTAGTCACTTACCTACCAAGGATTGACTGCCTCGTCGGTCTAGCGGTGTCATGTTTGATTGGCATGCACGAGGTCGTGGGTTCGTCGTAGGCCGTCGTACATTTTGTCTAGCCTCAGTCTTAGTGTATTTCCATGTTTCTGATGGCCTTGACTGGTTATCATAGCACACAGTAACGTAGTTTGGGACCAGGACAAGTGGTCTTCTTCTTCTTCAGGCTATATAAGTCCTTTGCTGGACATAGCCCTCCCCTAATGAGCGCCGTAGCGCAAGGTTGTGCCATCATTGGGGGGTAATGCCCATAATCCCCACGCTGGGAATACGGGTTGGGGATCGCAGTTCGGTGGAATTGGACAAGTGGTACGGTGTGTAAATTATTTATTTTCCATAATACCCTATCTACACTCCGGCTTAAACCGCGCTGGTAAGGGACGTTCCAGGCGGACATACATAGACCAAATGTGAGATGTATTAGCAAGGGGGAAGATAAAAAGTACCCGGAACGTGCGTGCATGCAACGACTTATGAACGTTGATGAAGCGAAGGTGATCTGTCAGGATCGTGGCAAGTGGCAGTCCCTGGTCTCTGCCTACCCCACTGGGATACAGGCGTGCATAAACCGTAGAAATATGTAAATGTCTATGGAAACTCCGTGGCAATAAAAAAAAAACGCAATCGTTTCATTCAAAGAAGTCTAACGAAGACGATGAATTCAAACTTAATCAGCGGGTGATTTCCCTCTGGATGGAGCTGGCGAGCGCCTTTTGCAATCAATATAGGATATTTTTAGGGTCCCGTATCTAAGAAAAAAACCAGACCTTTTTCTGTTTCTACATTACGCGCACCAAATCCTGCACTGCTACATCTTTCTGTCAAATATGGCTATCCCAACGGTAGAAAACAGAGAAAGGTAGCGAGAAAAGAATTTTAATGTCTACAGGATAGTTGATACGAATTACACCGGGTCATTTAGTTATTCTGCAATTATAATAATAAAGAACGACATAGTCACAAATACAATGAGGCACTCGTATTGGTGGCTTAGTGGAACTGAGTGATGGATATCAATAATTTTATTATACTATTTTTATTTTTAATGCACTAACCCGTGCTAAGGTCAATTTTAAAAACCTATTTAGAGGCCAAAAATTTCACCCATGCCGGGACTCGAACCCGCGACCTCCGGCCATCCGCGCCAGCGCCCTTTCCAACTGAGCTAATGGGCGAGTCACCGGCATCAGTGAAATTTCGAACCTCTTTACATTATTCTCTGTATTACGTACAGGCAGCGACATCTGGTTGAAGTAAATTGCATCACTTACAGCCCCGACTAACTACTTTGCAGTTAGGTTTTTACATCGGAATTATATCACTGTACCCACATGTAAGTGATGCAATTTACTTAAGCCAGATGTCGCTGCCTGTACGTAATACAGAAAATAGTGTAAAGAGTAAAGATTTTTAGCCTCTAAATAGGTTTTTAAATTTGTTCCTTAGCACGGGTTAGTGCATTAAAAATAAAAATAGTGTAAGTGTAAAGGGTTCTAAATTTCACCGATGCCGGAGAGTCGCCCATTGGCTCAGTTGGAAGGGGCGCTGGCGCGAATGGCCGGAGGTCGCGGGTTCGCGTCCCGGCATGGGTGGAATTGTTGGCCTCTAAATAGGTTATCAATAATTTGAGTTAAGCAACAACGGGCGCGGGCAGGCGGTGGATAGGTGACCATCATGTGATTACTGCTAGTGGCATTTTTTCCGAGCGCTTCCGTGCCTCGCAAGACACGCTAAGGAGTTGGTACCAGCTGCCGTCGATAGATGGCAGTCGATAAGCCAAGTCAGAGGACTTAGGGCGGCTTGAAAACTTTTGACAGTAATATCAGTCACTAGTGTTGCAAGCCTCCACCAATCCGGACTTTACCCCCGTGGTGGAGTATGGCATGTACCTTCCTCAGGACGAGACCCGTGCACATCGGTGGGGATATAATGGGTTAATGATGGTGGTTACCTAAACAGGTCAAATTTATTCTATAAATAGGTATATAGATTTTTAAAAACCTATTTAGAGGCTAAAAATTCCACCCATGCCGGGACTCGAACCCGCGACCTCTGGCTAACCGTGCCAGCGCTCTCCCGACCTAGCTAACTGGCGACTACCCGGCATCCGTGAAATTTCGAAACTCTTTACAATTGTATTACGTACAAGCAGCAACATCTGGCTGAAGTAATTTGCATCATCCCCAAGTACCTACTTTGCAGTTAGGTTTTACATCGGAATGCTATCGCTGTACCCACATGATTATATTCTTTTTAATGCACAAACCCGTGCTAAGGACAATTTGAAAACCTATGTAGAGGGTAAAAATTCCACCCATGCCGGGACTCGAACCGAGACCTCTGGCTAACCGTGCCAGCGCTCTCGCAACTGAGCTAATGGGCGACTACCCGGCATCTGTTTACAATACTCTCGGTATTACGTACAGGCAGCAACATCTGGCATTTAGGAATATAGATGTCTAACTAGTTCAATTTTGATAGCAAAGTATTTTGCTCTGCCGTTGTGAAGACGAGAGCTGAAAGCTTCACAATGTACGTTGTGTTCACGACGCATCGCTGTCTTATGAAGTTGCTTAACTCGAACGAGTGTGCCGATCGTTCCAGCAAGTTTGATTTTGGCTGTGTGTTCTAATGTCTGGATGGAATGACATCTCAAATTGCCGCACGGCGACGCCCCAAAACCTACAGTTGACGAGTTTCAGGACCTTAGCTTCGGCCCTGCCTCGGCAGTGCTAAGTTTGAGGCGAGCCTTATTGGAGTGGTGCAAACAGCGTCGCTCGCGTTGACTAATGGACCGGGCGTGAACTATTGTCTGCTTGTTTGTCTGTTTGTTATTGCTGCTCCAGTTTCCGCATTGTAATCACGGCTTTAGATCTGGGGGGGGCGGCCACGAGATTCCGTGCGCTCATTCAGGAAATGTCTGAAACTTCGTTGGGTGATTTTCAGTAGATCTAATTCTATTACCGTACGGTTAGATGGTTAGATACAGTTAAGGCCGGTTTCTGAATTGAGAGTGTCGCTTAGTAAATACTTAAGTAACGTTTGGTCACGCTCCTTCCTGAGAAATTCGAAGAGAAGCACTATAGTTAACTATTTACTCAGCGACATTCTCAATTCAAAAACTGGCCCATATTGTTTATCGGACCAAAAAAGATGTGGGCATGTTAGCGAAACCAAATTTGACTTGTTTCAACTAAAATATTCGCAAGTTCTTCTCATTATTGACTTAAATCCGGATTTACCCCCTTAACAGACAGATCTTTTTTTTAAGTATGACAGAGTGACATTGACCCCAGTCAAGCCTGATGGTAAACAAAGATGTTAGGTGCTTACCTCATAAATGCCGGTTTACAGTAATTTTAAAGACACCCAGGTCCGGAAAGACAGTCGTCGTCGTCAGGCTATACTAGTCCACTGCTGGACATAGCCCTCCCCTAAAGAGCGCCAAGTTGTGCTATCATAGGGGGGTAATACCCATAATCTCCACGCTGGGCATGCGGGTTGGGGATCGCAGTTCGGTGCAATTGTATTGCAGGGGCTGCCCACCTCCCGGTTTGTGTCCCTTATTCGCCTTTTACGACACCCGCTGGAAGAATTGGGTTGGTGCTATTCTCTAGGCCGACACCACACAGCAAGACAGATTTAGTACAATTGTTTTGTTGTTGTTTTTGACGTTTGTGTGAAGTGATAAGGGTAAATTTGTGGTGGCAACTATAATACCATTGTCTGGCAAAAGGGATAAAACTTACTTGATGTTTTGTCCGAACATCGAACGAACTTGATGTTTTGTTACGTTAGGTAGTTTAGAATAGTTCTACAATGAAAAGTTGCCAAGTATGATCTGAAAATTTATCAGTTACACTGTTTTCTTTTTTCATCAATACACTGCTATTCCGTAAACACATTATGTAACCTTGCAACTTCTTACGTAACAAGTATTATCTGTTCCCCGCAGTTTATGGATTTTTCCATGGGAATGAGATATTTTCCCGCAGTAATGCATGGCCTATGTGCTATCCAGGATGTTAGCTAACTCCATACGATATTTTATTAAAATCTCCAGCCGTTTAGACGTGAAAAAGTAACAAAGATACACACTGACAAACTTTCGCCTTTGTAACATTACTGTGATGTGATTTTTGAAATGAGAAGTTGGCCAGTTTATTTTACATTTATAGTTTGGTGAAATAAATCACCTTCATTATACTATTTTTATTTTTAATGCACTAACCCGTGCTAAGGAACAAACTTAAAAACCTATTTAGAGGTTTTTAGCCTCTAAATAGGTTTTTAAGTTTGTTCCTTAGCACGGGTTAGTGCATTAAAAATAAAAATAGTATAATCATGTGGGTACAGTGATATCGTTCCGATTTTAAAACCTAACTGCAAAGTAGGTAGTCGGGGCTGTAAGTATATGCAATTTGCTTAAGTCAGATGTCGCTGCCTGTACGTAATACAGAGAATAGTGTAAAGAGGTTGGAAATTTCACTGATGCCGTGAGTCGCCCATTGGCTCAATTGGTAGAGCGCTGGCACGGATACCCAGAGGTTGCGGGTTCGAATCCCGGCATGGGTGAAAGTTTTAGCCTCTAAATCGGTTTTTAAGTAAATCACCTTCGCCGTGAATATGAGACACCATCAGTTCATTGATTTACTCCGTGCGACTGGTAAATCGACCATTCGACTGAGAACATTCGTTGCGTAAGCCAACTAAGCTCCTCACGTGTATGTAAATGGTTTCAGCATCATTAGCTCGAGTATTCCCCTTCGCGTGAACAACAATGCTTTTCCAATTTTCGCGACTGAGTGCGTGGGTGTGTGATCCTTGACGGCGACTGAAGACTAACTTTGCTTATAGTCTGCACCAGTTGAAATTTTCAGGCCGTAAACAAAGACAGCACCGTGCCCCAGCAGTGGGGACATACAAAGGTTGATATCTTTTTTCCTAGTGTATAATAAAGCATCTCGTGACGATCGCTAGTGGCATTTTTCCGAGCGCTTTCGTGCTTCGCAAGGCACGTTAAGCCGTTGGTGCCGGCTGTCATGGAACGGCAGTCGCTAAGTCATGCCAGAGGTCTTATGGGCGACATGATAACTTCTGACAGTAAGGCCCGCCACTGTCTTACAATCGTTTACCAACCCGGACTTTGCCCCTGTGATGGAGTATAGCCTAACCTTCCTGCGGTGCAGAAGGAGACCCGTGCCCCAGCAGAGGGGACATATAAAGGGCTAATATCAAACATCAAACAATAAAGAATATTCTTACTTTATCTTATGCTTGCCAACCGTTTTTGAAATACTTAAGCTTCTCAGAAGTGTGCAAAGTACCATATGCAAAATTTACCACTTTTACTATTCTTTCTATGTTACCTTTATACTGTCCATCTCTGGTGAGTAACATTCTATACAAACTTCATATCGAGTAGGGTAGACTGAGAATATAATCTCTTCTGCAAACGCCTTTTTTTCTAGACTCCTATCTTAGGAAACTTCGGATTTGCTTTCCTTTGAGGATCAACATGGCCTGTTAGGTTGCTTAGATACCTAACTACATTAGTTTCCTTTGAAATAAATACGTGAAACGGTACAAAGCCTTAAATCCCTAGTAACTATTTCAAAGAGGCTAAGCCTTTCAGTAACCTTTTCATCTACTAGAATTTGAGGTAAGACCTACTTTACCCCCAGTTTCATGATCAATCTCTTAATCTACTGATAATAGCTATGAATTGGCCAATAGCTGCGAAAAATATATTTAAAAACTGTTAGTCGTAGATTAACAAATTTAGAAACCATGGATTTTCATCTGTGGCTCGAGATTAGATGTGCTAAAACTAAGAAATATTAATTTCAAGCGCACGGAGAGTTTTTATATCGTCGTTGATATTTTGGATCGATGTCTCGCTTAGCTTAAGCGGTATATACCACACGTCCCAAAACCGAACGAAAGCCGGCAACCCAATTAATATCTTTCTGAGCTGTTGATCCTGTTTTTCAATAACGGAGCTCAGTGAAGCCAATGGGATCGAGAGCCTTCGGGCGACTTCGGCCATGAGTGGTACGCAAATAGTCGAATATCTTCGGTCGTGAGCGGTGCGCTACTTGACGAATGCCTTCGGTCGCCTTCGGCCGTGTGCGGTGCGCAATTAATGAACTCGACGAATGCCTTCGGTCACCTTCGGCCGTATGCGGTGCGCAATTAATGAACTCGTTGGATGAGCGAATTGACCAATGCCTTCGGACCCTTTCGGCCGTGTGCGGTGCGCAATTAATGAACTCGTTGGATGAGTGAATTGACGAATGCCTTCGGTCGCCTTCGGCCATGTGCGGTGCGCAATTAATGAACTTGTTGGATGAGCGAATTGATGAATGCTTTCGGTCGCCTTCAGCCGTGTGTGGTGCGCAATTAATGAACTCGTTGGATGAGCCAATTGACCAATGCCTTCGGTCGCCTTCAGCCGTGTGCGGTGCGCAATTTTAATGAACTTGTTGGATGAGCGAATTGACGAACGCTTTCGGTTGCCTTCGGCCGTGTGCGGTGCGCAATTAATGAACTCGTTGGATGAGCGAATTGACCAATGCCTTCGGTCGCCTTCGGCCGTGTGTGGTGCGCAATTAATGAACTCGTTTGATGAGCGAATTGACCAATGCCTTCGGTCGCCTTCGGCCGTGTGCGGTGCGCAATTAATGAACTTGTTAGATAAGCGAATTGACAAATGCTTTCGGTCGCCTTCGGCCGTGTGTAGTGCGCAATTAATGAACTCGTTGGATGAGACAATTGACCAATGCCTTCGGTCGCCTTCGACCGTGTGCGGTGCGCAATTAATGAACTTGTTGGATGAGCGAATTGACGAATGCTTTCGGTCGCCTTCGGCCGTGTGTGGTGCGCAATTAATGAACTCGTTGGATGAGCGAATTGACGAATGCTTGCGGCCGCCTTTGTCTGTGAGCAGTGCGCAAATTGACGAATGGCTTCGGTCGCCTTCGGTCGTGTGCAGTACGCAATTTATGAACTCTTTCCGTTGCCTTCGGCCATGTATAGTGCACAATTGGTGAATGCCTTTGACCGTAATTTGCGTAATTTACGAATGTCTTGATGTCTTTATATTATTGGTCTTAGAATTAGCATTAGAATCAGTTTCTTTTATTTGTAGTTTAGAACACAGTCTTAAAGTCAGCAACGTTCGCTCGGGAAAACCTCTAAAGTTTAACGAGCTTTCGACTGTACTCGCGTTCTTTGAGGGCTATATCTCGAGACGCCTCCACGTTTACTGCCATTGCCAGCTCAAGCGCCCTGAAGAGTGTCTGCCAAGCACGTACCGAGTTAATTCTGCGCACAAGTGTCATACAAAACGCCTAATTGAATGCGATGGCTGAGATGGAAGTAAAATGAGACTGTTTTCCTGAGTACCGCTGGATAATACTACAAAGGTATACTCATTGAAGGTGACAATTATTATGGACTAACAATCTCAGAAAACGCGTCTTGCGAAACCATGTAGGTAATGCGTGGGATAAACCACCAGACAGTTAAGTGAAACCTTTTGAAATCATACTTCGTAAACACTTCTAAGGGTCTGTTTCAC
Organism: Yponomeuta sedellus; assembly: GCA_934045075.1. Taxonomy (NCBI): domain Eukaryota; kingdom Metazoa; phylum Arthropoda; class Insecta; order Lepidoptera; family Yponomeutidae; genus Yponomeuta; species Yponomeuta sedellus. The sequence goes on along the minus strand of OW203734.1, from coordinate 2,337,500 downwards.
AATCTGCAGATTAAGTTTCGGTTACGCTATCCGCAACCAGGGCTGCCGTTTGTTCTAAATTTGAAGCCATAAACAAACACACGGAATCTTTGAAAAAATATTTAATTTTAGAACAGACGGCAGCCCTGGTTTCGAATAGCTTATCTGGAACTTTATTTGAACATTGTGAAACTGGGGCGTGACAGAGGGCTAATTTCTGAATTGAGAATTTCGCTAAGTACCTAAATAGTGAACTGGTAGTGCTGTCTCTTCAAATTCCTCAGAAAAGAGCGTGACAGAACGTTAATTAAGTATTTACTTAGCGAAGTTCTCAATTCATAAATTGGCCCTTAGTCACTTAGAAGTGTTTAAAAAGTATATTTATGAAGAAAAAGTATATTTTAATTTGCAGCACTGTTATATAGAGGGTTTCTGGCTCGCATAATACAGATCATTCTAGCTTGGGAGTCTCACCAACTTAGTTCATTGTCAGCCATCTGTTCACTCCTACTTTGTCTATATTAGGCTGTTTGTATGTGGCTATCAATAAAGATTTATTATTTATTATTACTAGCAATACAAATTGCTCAACTGGTGAAAAACTTCAGAAACAGAGTGTTTAAGGGGTTACCATAATAATAGCCTAAGGATAAAATCGCCAATCCACGGCGGGCACACACGCTGACTAAGCCCATCTCTACTGAGGCCAGTCGCACGTATTATATTATAGGCTGTATTGTGTAAGCATAGGTATATTTACTAACCGATGACTTATTATTTCCATGAGATAAGATAAAAATATTCTTTATTGTACACCAGGAAAAACAAACAAAAAATAATTACAAAGCAGTACAATTGGCGGCTTTATTGCTTAGAGCAATTTCTTCCAGACAACCTGCAATGGAGAGTTGCTGAAGGAAAAGTGAGACGGGTAATTGGTGCAAATATGAATATTGATATACATACTTATACTTAAAAATAATATACTTACATAAACCATAACATATAATACATACAGCAATTTATTATAAACATACACAAAGTACACACATACACACACACGCTAACGGTGAAGGAAACCCGCGGCTTGGTTGGCTCCGCACGTAATGACTAACTAGTCTTTCCTGTGGGCTAGGCCGACTAAGCTGTCAGGATGGTATAGGTGCTGGGCAAGCCTACACCATCTATAAAACCATGTCCCAGGCACTACAGCGTCAAAGTGGTCCCTTCACCCATTTAGTGTGAGTGATGATGCCACTGGACGCTGTATAAATCATCTCATTAAATAGATGCAAAAAAGCCAATCTATATAATAATATATAAAATTCAAAGTCCTGACTGACTGACTCACTCATCAACGCCCAGCCCAAGCCGTTGGACCTAGGAAGCTGAAATTTTGCACAGAGGGTCTATATATATATAATGTAAGCAAGGAATAAGACAGGATTTTTCAACCCCTAAGGGGACGAAAAGGGTTGCCAAATTTTGTATGGGAGGTATAAAGAATGTTGTCTAATTTTCTTGAAACTTAAAATGAATGCTCTTCAACACAATTGATTGAACACGTATTTCGACGTTTTTTTTTTTATTTATCCGCTAAGGGATTGAACGCGGTAGCAAAAAAAGTCCACGCGAACAGAGTCGCGGGCAAAAGCTAGTATATATATATATATATTCTCTGTATTACGTACTGTATTATGAGTATTTCAGATTTTATTTTATTTAGTTGCCGCATAAGACAGGTTACACAAAGGATTACACAATATAAACCAAGAAACAGTTTACTTTGATCTAAGTCATACCCCTAAGCCTATGCTTGCAGCGTGATTATACGTTGTAAAAAGGAAATGTTATTAATTTCGTTGACGGCCTCGGTGGCGCAGCGGTTTGGCACGCTGACTGTAAAACCGAAGGTCTCGGGTTCGATCTCCGGCCGGGTCAAACTAGGAAACGAATTTTTCTAGTTTGTCTCGGGTCTTGGATGTTATCTATGTGTTTGTTGTATTAAATCTATCGTCGAGTTAGCACCTATAACACAAGTCATTTAGTACTTAGTATAGGGCTAACGAGATCTGTGTCATGTCTATGAATATTTATTTATTATTATAAAAAATTATCTTAATCTATCTTCGTCGTCGTCAGGCTATACTAGTCCACTGCTGGACATAGCCCTCCCCTAAAGAGCGCCACGTTGTGCTATATCTTAATCTGTCTTAATTACAAAGATTACAAATCAAATTTGTAATTATCCTAGGATGCAGAAATAACATAATATACCAACTTTTTCATGTACGTGTGGTGATTAAGCTCATACTCTCTCAAAAAGAGAAAGCAAGTTCTGAGGTACTTTAACACCTCAGGCGCTCAGACTTTCTCACGAGGATTTTCTTCAACGTCTACACCGTTCCTCTACAAATACATAGAAACTTTTATGACATATACGACGACCTCTGTGGCGCAGCGGTAGCGCATCTCCCTACCATGCAAGAGGTCCCGGGTTCGAACCCCGGCTGGGGACAAAAAAAAACCCAGGTCTTGGATGTTTACATGTTTGTGATGTCGTTGTTTCTGGTTCCCACGACACAGGGTATCCTAGTGTGGGGTCAGAAGCAATGTATGTGCCTGTATGTAAATGTTATGTTATATTCGCAGATATTCATACAAAAAAACAAACTGAGAACCCTTTTTTAAAAAACTCGCTTGTCCACCATATGCCAACAACGCATCCTTTCATATTTCGGCCACACAATGCGCAGAGGTGACGAAAGTTTGGAAAAATTGGTAGTGATTGGAAACACCGAGGGCAAAAGATCGCGCGGTCGCTCACTAACAAGGTGGACGGATCAAGTTAAAGATTCGTCGACCTCCAAATTTTACACGGTTATAAGAGACGCGTTGGACAGATCCCGATGGAGGCAAATCATCCGCTCCAGATGCAACCCTGAGGCTGACCACGATCCTCAGACATGAGGGACCGACCCCAGAGAGGGAAAAAGTGCTCCCACAATAAATTTCACTTACGCACAATAACGTCTTACCGAGACATAAAAGTAAACAAGTAAACTCATAATACATAGAACCGTAATGTAACTTTTTTGCTAAATTATATTGTGAAACTTGCTCCACTTCAGCTTAACCCCAAGAGGCTAGGGGTAAACTTAACCTTTGCAAGGAAAGTTCAAATTGGACTTCGCTTTCAAAGGGGCAGCTTTTAAGATATTCACCGAAGCTCCATTCAGGCCAGCGTATATTTTAAGGTGGAATTTCTCATTTGCTACGACTTTGCCTCTATTTTGGGAAAGCTTTTAGCTTATGACTTCTTTCCTTGTGTTTTATTTAATGAAGGAGCTGTCACACGAAGCTGCGAGTTTAGTAGACGAAATGTTAAAGTTAGTTGTCTGTTTATAATGTTTTGTTTTGTTTTTAGTTTGGCGCATCTACCTACCATGTAAGAGGTCCCGGGTTCGAAACCCGGTTGGGATCAAAAAAAAAACCCCAGGTCTTGGATGTTTACATGTTTGTGATGTCGTTGTTTCTGGTTCCCACGACACAGAATCTCCTAGAGTGGGGCCAGAAGCAATGTATGTGCCTGTATGTAAATGTTATGTTATGTTTGAAACGGTCTAAATTCCGGAAAAAATACGTTGCCTATACTTTGGGAAAGGTTTTAGCTTATGACTTCTTTCTTTGTGTTTTATTCAATGAAGGAGATTTTCACAAAAAACTTCGAATTTTGTAAACAAAATCTAAAAGTTAGTCATCTGTTTAAGACGGTCAAAATTCCTGAAGCATTACGTTGCCTCTATTTTTGGAAAGCTTATGAATTTATTTGTGTTTTATTTAATGAAGGAGATTTTCACAAAAAACTTCGAATTTAGTAGACAAAATCTAAACGTTACCAAACGTTTTTTTGAAACAGCCTAAATTGCAGAAGCATTCAGACAAGAAACTTGATGACTAAATAACTTCTGCGCAACACATTCTGTCCCTAAACTAAGATACCCTGTGCTATGATAACTGAAGATGATTTCTTTCTTGTCTCCGTCTGTGGTTACCTGGAAGAAATTGCTTTTAGTATAAGGCCGCCATTTGTACTGTATTTTTGATATAATTTCTGTTACTGTAATTTCTGGTACAATAAAGCATATTCCATCTATCTATCTATCTAGGTAAGGGCATCAATAATATGGAAAAACGAAGTTATACCGTTGGCCAATAAGACAGTCAAATAGTTAATGAGTTTGAAATCAATTCATATAACGTTACTTAACTGATTAAAAGTATTATAAAACAACGTTTATCTTCAATCAAAAACGTAAATATATATTGCTAGACCGTCCATCTGTGGTAGAAAGCTGGCTGTGGCTGGATGAGGATGGCCGAGGACAGAAGGAAGTGTCATGCGTTGGGGGAGGACCAATGACCAGCAGTGAAGTAAAGGTTGATAGATTCATCGTCGTCGTCGTCGGGCTATACTAGTCCACTGCTGGACATAGCCCTCCCCAAAAGAGCGCCACGTTGTGCTATTATTTAACATTTACTTTTTTTTTACAATTACATACAGGCACATACATTACTTCTGACCCCACACTAGGATACCCTGTGTCGTGGGAATCAGAAACAATGACGTTACAAACATGTAAATTCTCCAACACCTGGGGTTTTTTTTTGTCTCCAGCCGGTATTCGAACCCGGAACGTCTTGCATGGTAGGCAGATGCGCTACCGCTACGCCACAAAAGTTGTCATAGGGGGTAATGCCCATATGGGTTGTCATAGGGAGTAATGGGGTAATGTCCATAATCCCCACGCTGGGCATGCGGGTTGGGGATCGCAATTCGGTGGAATTGTACAGCAGGGGGCGCTGCTGCCCAGCCCCCGGTTTGTGTCCTTTAGTCACCTTTTACGACACCCGTGGAAAGAATTGGGTTGGTGCTATTCTCTAGGCCGACACCACACAGCAGCAGCCGATTCATCGAGACAACAAAAAATATAATAAACATTTCCTAACAGCAGTTCTTTTAAATAAATACGTCCAGTATTTTGTGCGTACATACGCAACGTAAGTATAAACATTTTTCATGTAAATATGAGATATTTTCAAAATATTTCTCCTGCTGAATAACTAAGTAGATTACATACAAACATGTTACTTTTCCTGTAAAATTTCGTACACACATTCATCAGCTTTCTTTGACCTTAAGGGCAGGAAACCATTATGCGGGCCAATAATATTGATGATCGGACTTTTGTTTGGAAACGACTAAGCTTGAAGCTTTACTAACAAAAACACTGACGGGCGGGTATTAGTTCCTAGTTTCAACTCTGCCCGCAGTTCTTCCTCGCCTCACTGGCTGCCAATCTATCTGCGGTTAGCAGCTATGTGCAGTGGCCAGGCCTTTATAGAATAGCGTATTGTCCAGAGAGTCCGCGCAAATGGCACGCACGTTATCCCTTATTTTCCAGCCATGCTTGTGTCAGACGCTACAGCGCTAAGCTATCAAGATGGTATAGGTGCTGGGCTACATAAACAGTACGCAGGAAATACCTATCACTTATTTTTCAGTCTTGCTATTGTTCGCTTCCGCGCTTCGCAAAGCACGTTAAGCCGTTGATGCCGGCTGTCATGTAATGGCAATCGTTAAGCCATATCAGAGGCCTTATGGGCGGCATGATAACATCTGACAGTAAGGCCCGCCACTGTCTTAGAATGCTCCACCAACGTGGACTTGTCCCCCTTCGTGGAGTATGGCCTAATCTTCCTGCGATGCAGGAAGAGACCCGTGTTTCAGCAGTGGGGATATACAAAGCTTGATATCGATGCTATAATACAAATACAAATACAATTATTTTCCATTTTTTATCATTATTTTCCAGTCGAGCTTTCGGACACTACAGCGCTAAGCTTTCAGGATGGTATAGGTGCCGGGCCACGTAAACAGTACGTAGGAAACCTCTATTAGTCATTTTCAAGTCATGCTATTATTGGACGCTACAGCGCTAAGCTATCAGGATGGTATAGGTGCCGGGCCACGTATACGGAAACTCCTATCAGTTATTTTTCAGTCCAGATTTCGGACGCTACAGCGCTAAGCTATCAGGATGGTACAGGTGCCGGGCCATGTAAAGAGTAGGTAGGAAACCCGTATCAGTTATTTTCCAGTCGAGCTTTCGGACGCTACAGCGCTAAGCTATCAGGATGGTACATGTGCCGGGCCACGTAAGGAGTATGCAGGAAACCCCTATCAGTTATTTTCCAGTCATGCTATTGTCGGACGCTACAGCGCTAAGCTATCAGGATTGTTTAGGTGCCGGGCTACGTAAACAGTATGCAGGAAACCCCTATCAGTTATTTTCCAGTCATGCTATTGTCAGACGCAACAGCGCTAAACTATCAGGATGGAACAGGTGCCGGGCAAGCTTAGGTACTCCCAATGTCCCAGACACTTTTGATCCATTGCTTTGCGCCCGAGGACAAACGGACAATGTGAATAAGCGGATTTATTTAGCTGCATTGTTCCCTCGCGCATTCAAAATGAAAAGTCGTTCCCGGGCTGCGGGCACAGATCTGATAATTATTACTCGACTGTGAAAATGTATGTTTTTCGCGCGCATGTATGTAGATAGTTATATATTAAACGGGTCAAATCGCGATTATTTATTAGGTAAAACGTCATTACCTTATTTCCCGACGTTTCGGCAGCATTACAGTTGCCGTGGTCTCGGGTCTACCCGATTTGACCCGTTTAATATACAACAATTTATAATAATTTATTCTATTCTATTCTATTCTATTCTATTCTATTCTATTCTATTCTATTCTATTCTATTCTATTCTATTCTATTCTATTCTATTCTATTCTATTCTATTCTATTCTATTCTATTCTATTCTATTCTATTCTATTCTATTCTATTCTATTCTATTCTATTCTATTCTATTCTATTCTATTCTATTCTATTCTATTCTATTCTATTCTATTCTATTCTATTCTATTCTATTCTATTCTATTCTATTCTATTCTATTCTATTCTATTCTATTCTATTCTATTCTATTCTATTCTATTCTATTCTATTCTATTCTATTCTATTCTATTCTATTCTATTCTATTCTATTCTATTCTATTCTATTCTATTCTATTCTATTCTATTCTATTCTATTCTATTCTATTCTATTCTATTCTATTCTATTCTATTCTATTCTATTCTATTCTATTCTATTCTATTCTATTCTATTCTATTCTATTCTATTCTATTCTATTCTATTCTATTCTATTCTATTCTATTCTATTCTATTCTATTCTATTCTATTCTATTCTATTCTATTCTATTCTATTCTATTCTATTCTATTCTATTCTATTCTATTCTATTCTATTCTATTCTATTCTATTCTATTCTATTCTATTCTATTCTATTCTATTCTATTCTATTCTATTCTATTCTATTCTATTCTATTCTATTCTATTCTATTCTATTCTATTCTATTCTATTCTATTCTATTCTATTCTATTCTATTCTATTCTATTCTATTCTATTCTATTCTATTCTATTCTATTCTATTCTATTCTATTCTATTCTATTCTATTCTATTCTATTCTATTCTATTCTATTCTATTCTATTCTATTCTATTCTATTCTATTCTATTCTATTCTATTCTATTCTATTCTATTCTATTCTATTCTATTCTATTCTATTCTATTCTATTCTATTCTATTCTATTCTATTCTATTCTATTCTATTCTATTCTATTCTATTCTATTCTATTCTATTCTATTCTATTCTATTCTATTCTATTCTATTCTATTCTATTCTATTCTATTCTATTCTATTCTATTCTATTCTATTCTATTCTATTCTATTCTATTCTATTCTATTCTATTCTATTCTATTCTATTCTATTCTATTCTATTCTATTCTATTCTATTCTATTCTATTCTATTCTATTCTATTCTATTCTATTCTATTCTATTCTATTCTATTCTATTCTATTCTATTCTATTCTATTCTATTCTATTCTATTCTATTCTATTCTATTCTATTCTATTCTATTCTATTCTATTCTATTCTATTCTATTCTATTCTATTCTATTCTATTCTATTCTATTCTATTCTATTCTATTCTATTCTATTCTATTCTATTCTATTCTATTCTATTCTATTCTATTCTATTCTATTCTATTCTATTCTATTCTATTCTATTCTATTCTATTCTATTCTATTCTATTCTATTCTATTCTATTCTATTCTATTCTATTCTATTCTATTCTATTCTATTCTATTCTATTCTATTCTATTCTATTCTATTCTATTCTATTCTATTCTATTCTATTCTATTCTATTCTATTCTATTCTATTCTATTCTATTCTATTCTATTCTATTCTATTCTATTCTATTCTATTCTATTCTATTCTATTCTATTCTATTCTATTCTATTCTATTCTATTCTATTCTATTCTATTCTATTCTATTCTATTCTATTCTATTCTATTCTATTCTATTCTATTCTATTCTATTCTATTCTATTCTATTCTATTCTATTCTATTCTATTCTATTCTATTCTATTCTATTCTATTCTATTCTATTCTATTCTATTCTATTCTATTCTATTCTATTCTATTCTATTGCGAATAATTAAGAAATGCGCATGTATGTAGGTTTAAGTTAATGTATCTCCCTATGTTTATGTAAGTGCATTATAGTATTTAACTTTGTTTTTCCTGCACTACCCTTTGACAGTCTCTACCATCTCATTATTGCTACTATAACATTACAAGTGTTCGTAACTTACAAAACAAAGTCGTTAAAAAAGCCGCTTCTACCGCTCCCCTACCACCGCTCCAAAAAATATATAGTACCTAAGTCTATGCTAAATGTATTATAAACGCGAAAGTTTGTACAACTACCGAATGGATTTTAATGAAACTGTACAATAATATAGCTTTTACAACAGAATAATACATGGGCTACAATTTATGAGGATATTGTGTGAATTGTCCAAAATAAAGATCGCTCTTACCGATAAGACCGCCAATAACATTACTTAGATTTAAGAAATCATGGCCGAATTGTCCAAAATAAAGATCGCTCTTACCGATAAGACCGCCAATAACATTACTTAGATTTAAGAAATCATGGCCGAATTCTTTTTCCTGTTTGTGAAATAAAGTGTTCTATATCAATCTATCTTTCTATATGGCGATAAGTGTCAAATAAGTAGGAAAAAATCTAATATCTGCGAGCTATTCTGGCGTGCGCTGCCAAAACCTTTTGTACGCCACTGTGCGCTGCCAAAACCTTTTGTACGCCACTACTTTTGTAACATAAGCTACTCGAAATACTGCGCAGACAAAGTCGCGGGCACCAGCTAGTAGTAATATAAAGTATTTTAAAAACCTATTTAGAGGCTAAAAATTCCACCCATGCTGGGATTCGAACCCGCGATCTCTGGCTATCCGTGCCAGCGCTCTTTCCAACTGAGCTAATGGGCGACTCACCGGCATCAGTGAAATTTCGAACCTCTTTACAATATTCTCATCTGGCTGAAGTAATTTGCATCACTTGCAGCCCCGAGTACCTACTTTGCAGTTAGGTTTTACATCGGAATGATATCGCTGTACCCACATGATTGTAATCTTTTTAATACACTAACCCGTGCTAGGGACAATTTTAAGAACCTATTTAGAGGCTAAAAATTCCACCTATGCCACCCACGCGGGTTCAAATCCCGGCAGGGGTGGAATTTTTAGCCTCTAAATAGGTTTTTAAAATTGTCCTTAGCACGGGTTAGTAAATTAAAAAGAATATAATATAAGGTATGTTTATAGTGTCCCTTTAAAGTTGACTAGTCTGTCCGACGGATAGCAGATTTGTTTTTCCTATCGATTTCACGACTCGGGTTGTGGCCTACACGAGCCAGAATCTGAATCTGAGTTAAATAATGACCACCATCTTTCAAGGTTCAGCACAATATGCAATACTAGCTGGTTCTAGCGACTTCGTCTACGCAGGATTAGTATTTCGAGTAGTTTACACTAGCGTGACGTAGAAAAGAACTAACATTAAGACGTTAAAATTATCTCATAAATATTTTTTGGGTCGCATTTGAAAAATATGACACAATGTGTTATTCTGATGTATAAGCTATATTATAAGCCTACACCATCTACAAAACCATGTCCCAGGCACTACAGCGTCGGAGTGGTCCCTTCACACATCTAGTGTGAGTGAAGATGCCACTGGACGCTGCATAAATCATCTACGTAGATGCAAAAGGCCAATGCAAAAAAAGCTATAAGTATATTTATGTAAAGTTTCATTAAAATGCATTCAGTGGTTTTTACGTAGAAGAGTTTCCTTGCAAACTTTCGCGTTTATAATTATTAGTAGGACAGCATATTTGATGAATCGTTCAGTCGTAGCAGCGTTTCTCCACAAAAAATAGTTTTAGGCGTGTGTTTTTTTATGTAACCTGTATACGTCTCATTTCAGGGCACAGGCTTTCTCTCAGAAAGAGGTAATTACGTTTCACCTAATAAATAATCGCGAAGGACAACATCGCGAGGAAACCTGACTATTTGGGGTGTTCAAAAACTTCACGCGTGAAATTGTTCATCCACTGTGGGAACCTGTGGTAATTAAATCAATACTCTCTCTCTCTTTGGAAGAAAGCCTGTACTGCAACGGGGCATTTAAAGGCTACATTAAAAAAATGTCTGATTAGAGAACGTTGTGGACTGAAAGAGGACGTAGTGACTAGAATTGAGAAAGGAATGTTGCGTTGGCTTGGACATGTGGAGAGGCTGAAGGAAGAAAGATTGTCGCAACAAATATAATTATATTGCGAATATGAGCGGAAGGGCTGGTAAGGGACTGTTATTAGCAAAGCGGAAGATAAAAAGTACCCGGAACCGGCGTGCGTGCATGCAAAGACTTATGAACGTTGATGAAGCGAAGGTGATCTGTCACGATCGTGTCAAGTGTCAGTCCCTGGGCTCTGCCTACCACTCTGGGATACAGGCGTGAGGTTATGTATATGTAAATAATTTGTAAAGTCCGCTATAGTAACACATATTCCAGCTAACTCCAGCGGTTCAATAAATCACTTTTTAGGTCAGAAGAAACACGAAAAATAAAAAAGTAGTAAATTATCATTCGGCATTCAAATCGATAAGACAGCATTACGATTTGGATTTCCTAAAATTACGTGGACTACACTTTCATAGGACGTGGCTGAATATTTTCCCAATTATACAAACTGCTTCGTAATCATCGTTGGGCTTACGCCTACCCTTTTAGGAGGACCATTTTGGAAAACTATCATATCATCGTACAGCCCACGATTGTAGCCATTGTCTTGTGAAAACAATCTATTGTGTGCTTTTGTTGTTACCAATGAGGTGAACCGAGATTCTGCTGAGCGCCAGTGAAGAGATTCATATTTCATGAACCTAGCCACGGGCTAACATTGTTTAGGCAGCAAGTTTCGAAACATTTAGATATGTTACAATGAACTTTTTAACAGGCGTGCAACTATTATCTTTTTTTGTATAATTATATTTAATTCTTGACAGTAAATTGATTATTAACATAATACTATTTGACTTTTTTTTTATGTGTCGTATACTAGGTACACGTACTTAATATATTTTATAATTGGATTATAACTTTTTTTTATATCTAAATATGTATTTCTAATTATAAGCTAAATCTAAAAACTAACAAAACAAACCTAATTAATTAATTTAAAACACTACCTAAAAGCCAATTACTGCGCCCAGATCATCGCCGCCTCTGGGGAGGGTCCCCAGTATGCTGGCTACATTACCTCGTCGGATGGTATTTTAATATGATATTTTAATATTTTTATGACATTTTATGTGCACTTGCATAAATCTAATCTAAGCTTAAATTTGTACGGCAAAGCGGGAAAGCACGAAGGAAATACGCAAAGTAATTTGAATAAGAAAAAAAAATTGTATACATTTATATATATATTTTTTTAATGAAAGAAGAAAGAAAAACATTTATTTAACGCCACATAGACATACAAAATTTGACAGAAAAGGAAAATACAGAAGAGCAGGAGTAAAACAAAAGCAAAAGAAAAGACGAACTGCAGATGAAAGAAATGAACATAAATTCCAACGATGCACAGTATGTCGATGCAGCGGAAAAAAGGCCTCATGCTCAGTATAAGCTGAGGGTTTGCACCCACAACACTGATTTTCAGCAAGGGCCTTATCTGGTGACTCACGGAGCATCAAAACGGAACAAACACGCACTCACACTCTCATATGCAGCCATACTTTCACGCATACAAGCACACTCACAATTATATACCTATATACATACATAGTGATAAATAATACACAGTAATAATACACACTACAAATACTTAAGTAGATATTAATGAATACATAGCAATTTCAACTAAATTAAATACACTGTTTAATATCTTGACTTGACTCGTGCGCAGGAATAATGGAGGTCATGCTGGAAGAGGAAAACTTAGGACTTCTGGGAAGTCAACAAATAACCTTTAAGTTTCATCTTAATGCACCCGTGCTAAGGACAATTTTAGAAAACCCATTTAGAGGCTAAAAATGTACGTAATACAGAGAATATTGTAAAGAGGTTGAAAGTTTCACTGATGCCGGTTAGTCGCCCATTAGCTCAGTTGGAAAGAGCGCTGGCACGGATAGCCAGAGGTCGCGGGTTCAAATCCCAGCATGGGTGGAATTTTTAGCCTCTAAATAGGTTTTCTAAAAATGGTTAATCTCCTCTCCCATGTAGGTCCATTTAAATAGGTGGCACCAATAAAAAAACATATTATCTACGACTTCATAGAGTTTTTCATATGGATAGAGCTTACACTTTTGACGTATATTTTTCGAAGAATCTCGGCTTGCTTCCTGACTCTACTGTTTCATACAGTGTTTCCGTAATTATTGTTAACTAGTGTTTGCCCGCGACTTCCTCGGTGTGGAGTAGAGTTTTTTTTGCTCCCGTTAAATTGATATAGCTACTGTGCTTTCCGGGACGGAGACAAATACGATAATTCAAAAACAGTGCGAATCAGTCCAGCCGTTCTCCAGTAGTTTAGGTGTTCCAACAAACCCAAAGGTAACCGGGCATTTTTGACCCGGTACATCAAAGTTCACGACCATTATTCAAATGTGGTTCGTTTTGAAGGGTTATATATATTGGCCTTTTTGCATCTACTTAATGAGATGATTTATACAGCGTCCAGTGGTATCTTCACTCACACTAGATGGGTGAAGGGACCACTCCGACGCTGTAGTGCCTGGGTCATGGTTTTATAGATGGTGTAGGCTTGCCCAGCACCTATACCATCCTGACAGCTTAGTCGGCCTTGCCCACAGGAAAGACTAGTCAATACGTGCGGAGCCAACCAAGCCGCGGGTTTCCTCACGATGTTTTCCTTCACCGTTAGCGTGTGGTATTGCGACTGCAAATTCGCAAATGTACGTAACTTTGAAATTAAACAAAGTCATTGGTACATGCCCGCACTCGGGATCGAACCTGGGGCTCTCGCTTAAAAGGGTTAGGGTTACCATTTCACGGAATGTTTTTATTTTAAGCCAAATGTATGGAGAAAAAAAGTTATGTTGTTCAACACAAAATGTATATTTTTCCCAATTATTTATTTTTGATTATTACTACTAACTGTGTTAGGCTTTCTGGCGCTCGTAAGACGCAATACACACTACAGTACAGAGGTTAGCAGCCCTCTCTTTCACACAATAAGCCCAATACCGGTTTCACTGTGCGCTAACTCGACAACTTAGCATTTTTATAGCTAGATCAAGCTATTATTTGGTGTGAGACAGCTGTGGTAAAAATGCTGCTTCAACTGTTTTTGCCTAAAAATGTACTCCATAAAATGGGCACTGCTGAAATATATTCGATTCGATTTTTTTTATATAAATTATTATTTTGCAAATTTTTTTTTCCCATAGTTTTGAGGAATGTGACAGATCTCAGTGGGTAGTATTTATGGTCTTTAGCATACTCTGAGTAGTTTCGTTGTCTTCCTGTCTTTCCTGTGGGCTAGGCCGACTAAGCTGTCAGGATGGTATAGGTGCTGGGCAAGCCTACACCATCTATAAAACCATGTCCCAGGCACTACAGCGTCGGAGTGGTCCCTTCACCCATCTAGTGTGAGTGAAGATGCCACTGGACGCTGTATAAATCATCTCATTAAGTAGATGCAAAAGGCCAATATTATTATTAATGTCGTTATAATAATTGAAGTTATTACATACGCACAGGTTTATTCCTAGCATAGGCTGGATTTTTACTGTATATTTATGTTAAAAATCTTTTGTTATTTACACTATGTACCTATGAATATATGATAGTTATTACTGTAGTACCGTATATATTGTTATAATGAGTAAGAGATTACGTCAATTATAATTAGATAGATAGACAGAATATTCTTTATTACATGCACAACAGGAATTACATAAGCGACGCAAAAATAACATAGTAGGTACAATACAATTGGTGGCCTTATTACTAAAAGTAACTTCTTCCAGACAACCATGTCGCCGTCGTCGTCGTCGTCGTCGTCAGGCTATACTAGTCCACTGCTGGACATAGCCCTCCCCTAATGAGCACCATAGCGCCCTGTCTTCAGCTTGCCGCATCCAGCATCTGCCTGCAGTTTTTCGCAGATCGTCATCCCACCTAGTCGGAGAGCGTCCTACACTACGTCCTAGTCACGTCCGTCACTACTTCCTAGACAACCATGTGACAGAAAACAATTCGAAATAATTAATCAATTGTATATAACCTAATGCTACGAACCTAACCTAATCTCCAGATTCTCATACACTAATTGCTACTTGCTATTGCTTGCAAAATCCCTTAAATGCTTGTAGTACACCTGTGATTTTATAAAATGCCTCCCAGAAGTGCCTCCTCCATTTCACAACGCTTTACCTCCGAAGCCTCGCGTAACCGAAGATTTTCCGGTAATAGCCTCAGAAAGTAATCCCCTTCGACCGACCGAGAATACACCAATTTCTTCAACTTTTTGCTGTAAGAGTCATTTTCTATCCGACTTCGAAAGCAAAGGAGGGTATGGTTTTTTGCACGTATGTTTGTAGGTATGTTTTTTGTGATCGTTCGAAGACCATCGGCTAGACCGCTTTTGGCGAATGAAGTGTAAATTAAAAGTTATTGACAATTATTCTCATTGAATACTCTCGTAACACTGAATAAACATACATACCTAACCTCACGCCTTTATCCCAGAGAGGTGGGCAGAGTCCAGGGACTGCCAATTTCCACAATCCTGATGCACGATATATATATGTGTAGTCAGTCTTTCTTCCTTCATCCTCTCCACATGTCCAAGCCAACGCAGCATTCCTTTCTCAGTTTTAGTCACTACATTTTTCTGTCCTCTTTCACTGAATAAAGTAATCGTAAAAACAAAATGCCGAAAAGACACTAGATTTTAGAGCGGTCGCGATGCTAGCAGCCCCTACATATGGCCGTGAGTTGTATGGTACGCTTAAGCGACACTTAAATGATTCCACTGATATTTACCATTTCAGCTGGAATAAACTACAAGGGTTTGTGAGCGAGAGGTGCCACTTATTAGTTAGACCTGAGGTTTCCGCACTTAGCCTTATAGTTGAGCTACAGTTAGGCCTTCTATAATTTATAATGTTGTGTACCTTACAGGGTCCACAAACATCCATATTTTTTAGTTATGTCATCTGTATATACTCGTGGAATGCAATAAATTATTGAGTATTGAGTATTATACGTAGCAAGCGCTGATGTATACACTTCATACGATTGCGGTTCCTCACGGCGTGTTCCTTCACGTAGGCGAGTGTGATTGCTTTTATAACTATAGAAAATATAGTCATTGGTACATGCCGGGATTCGAACCCACGAATTGCAAATTGCCGATACCACTACCCTACTTCAAAATCTTAGCCAAAATATCGCCTGGAAATTTGGGACACCCCGATATCTTAGACTTGTGTCGTGTTTAAGAACTTTTAGCATGCGGGTTTTTTCTTTTTGCAAGTTTTGACGCAAGAAATGAGAAATCGGAATTATATTTTATCTCCCCAATACCTACTAAATGGATTTTTCGCAATAATATCCTGAACAAAACGATCTCAGTTTCTTGTTATTATTTTTGGGTCTCTTTCTTTTGGGGACCTTATGAAAATTGAAATTAATTCGTTTTTGATATTTCGTTGGATGAAGTAAAGTACATTTGTTATAGTAATATTGAATGAAAACATCGTGGGGAAACCTGAGTGTTTGAGGTGTTCAAAATAGCTCAGTGGTTAAATTTGACGATCCGCGTTGGGCACTCATGGTTATTATGCCCATAATCTCTCTCTGAGAGAAGGCCTTTGCTCTGCAGTGGAACGTTTATAGGTAACAAAAAAAAATGTTGCAAGCGCTGAGGAATTTGAACACCTCTGACACTTAGGTTCCCTCACGATGTTTTCCTTCACTTTTGTCGAGTGGTATTGTTACTATACTCGTAACTTCACAAACGTACCTTATCAACCCTTGTATGTCCCCACTGTTGGGGCACGGGTCTCTTCCTGCCTCGCAGGAAGGGTAGGCCATACTCCACCACGGGGGCCAAGTCCGGGTTGGTGGAGGATTGTAAGACAGTGGCGGGCCTTACTGTGAGAATTTATCAAGCCGCCCATAAGGCCTCTGACATGGCTAAACGACTGCCATTATATGACAACCGGCACCAACGGCTTAACGTGCCTTGCGAAGCACGAACGTACATAATATAGAAAACATAGTCATTGATACATGGACGCACTGAGAATCGAATCTGGTTCTCTAGCTTCCTAGTCCATTATTTATTCGTAGCTATTGTTTTTATTATTAGTTCTATATCTATCTATGATCAGCCCACATCAACCCACTGCTGGGCATAGGCCTCCTTTTTACTGCGCCATTCCTCACGGTCCTGTGCTAATCTGATCCATCTCTGACCCGAAACCCTCACGATGTCGTCTGACCATCGTGTCGGTGGTCTGCCTACCGACCTCCTTCCCTCCCTGTTATTATTATTTTTTTTTTTCTCGACGGGAATTTGTTTATCAATTCTCGGATAACATGGCGAAGTGAGAAAACAACAGTAATTGAGTGAAATTTTCTCTCTAATTAAGGGAAAAATGTAATTAAGTAATTTCGCTCGGAGCCTTAATTAACTGTCTAGTCAGAGATTACCCTAATTAGGTTAGGATTCCGCTTTCTGCCATTCAGCTACAAATATAGTTTGTTTAGGAAACGTTTATTAGTTGATAATTTGGATCGATGGGTAGACTAGTTGCCTATCTAATTGCGTTGAAGTTTATTATTATTTATTTCGAGACATTAACGGCGTTAAATACTTTAAATATTGTCTAACACATGACTATGTCTTACTGTTGCGGACAGTTTGGCCTCCTTTTTATTATTCTATGTTTTTACTGTCACATTTGTCAACCACTCTGTTTCATACCATTTTCTTGCCTTCATTTTCGATTAAATCTATTATTAGCGTTTTCCTTAGTTTCTCTTCAGTTTTCTTATACAGTCCACCCGTAGCTAACACTTACTTATATACAAGGTTATATTATATTTAAAAACCTATTTAGAGGCTAAAAATTTCACCCATGCCGGGATTCGAACCCGCAACCTCTGGCTATCCGTGCCAGAGGTTGCGGGTTCGAATCCCGGAATGGGTGAATTTTTTAGCCTCTAAATGGCTTAGTGCATTAAAAATAAAAATAGAATAATTATATTATATTTGTTGCGAAATAATGCTTTTCTTTTATTTATATGAATCTAAACTCCAATGCAAAAAATAGAATGTCTGTGTGTGTGTGTCTGAAGGTGTATATTTCTGATTTTGTATTGGGGAATGGAAGTGAGTGTGTAAATGTGAGGTTTATTTGATGTATTAGAAAATTTGTTTGATTATATAGAAGTTATGTAAGTTCATAAAAGTTAATTTGCAGAAGAATGTAAAAGCTCCACTGTTTTGAGCACTTAAAAAAAGAGGACTTAAGCTCCACTATTATGAGCAGGGATTTTAAGAGGGTACGAGTTCTCTATTTCAGAGGCTAGCCTTTAGCATTTAGTTTGGTAGAACCGATTGAATGTAAAGTACCCTTGTACCCTTTATAGAATAAACATTTTATTTAATTAATTATTTTTTACGTCACAGGACTTCAACTAAAGGTTGTAGCCCAAACGCGTGGGTTGGTGGTTGAGAAATAAAGTTTTGTCGTGACAACGGCTAGAAGTGAACTTTATTTAGTGTTGTTGTTGGTACTTTAGTCTAGGGCTTCCTAGCCAGAAGTCTGGAAGTGCCTGTCTCAACTTTTATCACTTTTAAGCACCTCTCTAACGTTTTAACGAACTTGTATCTGTTTACATCTAACAGAACATAATATACTGCTACAGCGTATTGACGCCGAACGAATTCATTTAAATACTGCGTGATGGCGATTCGTCATTTTTTATTTGCAACCATAGAAAAAAGTGAAGTTTTTTTATCAATAGCTTAATCCTAATTATTAAGTGGGTGACAACAAGAGTAGACAGTAATCTGTTAGGGGTTCTTTATAAATTCTTTACTAACCAGTGGCATAGTAAACGGGTAAACAGTGGCTCCCAATTGATTGAGCAAAACGTCGCGATGATTAATTATAATGAAAAACTTACGTAAACGTTTTAAACAAAAAATTAAACAACGCATAGTTGCGCGTTTCTGATACTTATAATACAGAGAAGTGAAATCTAGAGTTAAGATAAACTTAGAACTTCTTTTTCGAGATTAAACTGTAATTAGTGATGTCACGGCAGGTTTGATAAAGGCGTGGTAGCCGGGTCATCTATCTCCCTCCAAAATGGTTGAGACTGATGATGGCTGACCACCTGCGTTGTGCTCGTGAATGAGTGCTGTTCGTGTGTCTGGCCGCAGCACTTGTTTGCCTTACTTTAGTAAAACAATTCACCAATGCTTTGGCATTTAAAGCTATTGATGGCCATCATGAAAACTTATAGACGTATGACTTGTAACTTCTGATGTCTATATTTAATATTACTTGAGAAAAGATGGTTAGAGTGGATTTTTTCCGCGGCCATTTTCTCCTCGAAAATACGGCAATGAAAGCAGCGGCTTACATTTTACATTGTACATTGACATGCAGCAAACAGAAAGTATATCTACGTTGAAAAAAAATTTGCTAGGGTCAGATTTCGGAAAAAGTCATTGATAACAAAACGTAAAATAAGGTAGCAAAGGCCTCATGTTACGACACTAAAATAATTTCATAATTTTAGATTTCATTGGACTTCAATAAACATATTCGAATTCTCGAGTGAAAAAAAGAATAAGATAAGATAAGAATAAATGAATTAATGGAATATTTAGCCTCTAAATAGGTTTTTAAAAAGAATAATGTTGGGAGACTTTTTGTCCGGATCTACTTAAGGGTGTTATTATATCGGAAGAGTCCGAACAACACCCGTAAAAAATAGATCCGGACAAAAAGTCTACAATGTGTTGTGCTTACGAAAGTTTTTATTCAAAAAATAATAATGTTTTTGCCACGCTCATTAAACGTAAATCTTCTCAATAATTCTAGTCAATGTAGGTCAAGCCCAAAACGTCCCGGTACAGCTCTACCAGATTATAATCCCGCTTCAGCCGAAACTTATCCCTGCTTGTCTCAGAATCAAATATGCTGGCACAAACACTTACACATTACATGAACTCACGCCTGTATCCCAGAGGGGTAGGCAGATGCCATGGATTGCCACTTGAAAGGACCCTGACGATCCTCTTATGATTTATGAACATTGCTTAGACTATACTATAGATGAATTGAGAACAATTTAATTGCATACACTGACAATTACACAGACTCGCTAGGTGTAAACGCACCGTGGAGATCCAGCAGAACTTCCCACCCGCTACTCGAGTCTCGGAAGGCTTTGCAGGATATTCTCGCAAGTCGACCTCTGTGAGAAGCCTCCAAAGTTACCTGTGCGAAGTTTCCACTTACTTGCTATCGACGTTTTCGCTCAGTAATGGAGAGGGGGGGTTCATAAGGCTGCTTTTTCGTCTGGACCGTGTTTCTTACTACAATTCATCGTTATCAACCCTTGTAAGTCCCCACTGCTGGGGCACGGGTCTCTTCCTGCATCGCAGGAGGGTTAGGCCATACTCTACCACCGGGCCCAAGTCTGGGTTGGTGGAGGATTGTAAGACAGTGGCGGGCCTTACTGTCAGAAGTTATCAAGCCGCCCATAAGACCTCTGACATGGCTTAACGACTGCCACTATATGACAGCCGGCACCAACGGCTTAACGTGCCTTGCGGAGCACGGAAGCGCTCGGAAAAATTCCACCAGTGGTAATCACGGGACGCTCACTCATCCTGTACCTAACCGCGTCTGTTGTTGCTTAACCAAGTGATTGATTCCAATCACTCGGTTCGCCTAGGTCACGAGCGATTCAGCTACAGTTCATAGGATGTCTTAATTCATGTTTTATAAGAATTGTGTTTTTTATAAATAAGACTATACAATATACTAGTTTGTGCCCGCGACTTCGTCTGCGCAGGATTAGTATTTAGAGTAGCGTATATTAGCGTGGCGTACAAAAGGTTTTGGTAACGCACTTCAGAATAGCTCGCAGATGTTTGGTTTTTTCCTACTTACTTGACACTTATCGCCATATTTTGGACAACTCACACAATATCCTCATTAATTGTATCCTATATATTATTCTGATGTATAAGCTATATTATCGCTTAAATTTTTTTAACTAATTTTAAAATGGTCCTTAGCACGGGTTAGTGCATTAAAAAGAATATAATAAGATGAGATTAGTTTTTTTTCTTTCTTTTAGTTAATTTTTTTCTGTCTACAAAAATTATTGAAATTAATGAACTATTTTGTCAGTAAGCCCGCTCACACAATCCACGTAGTTTTTGAAACTAGATTTCTGAACAATTGTTTTAAGGTCTATACTTAAGCGTAATAATCTAAATATGCAATTTTTAATTTTTTTTATGTTATTTACAAAACCCACAGCACAAGTTAATAAATATTCACTGTTACAAATATGATATAACTTTGGCCAATTACGGGCTTATTTTATATTGACATAACTTGCAGACAGGCATTATTATTAATTACAAACTTTAGAGTCTACAGCAAAAGGTAACAATATGAGAAAAAAGAAAAAATTTAGAGTCAACAGCAAAAGGTAATAATATAAGACAATATGAGAAAAAAAAAACTATTACATAACCGTAGCTTTCAAACCATCCCAAATTCAACCTGTAGAGAATGAATAAAATTCGCTTGAAAAAACCTTTTAATTTATTTTGTGTTCTGGTTTGTATAATACAGAGTTCTAATCTAATCTAATATCTGGAGTTCTTCACATACTTTCACGCTTTACGATGTTATTGAGTTGGAATATTGGACAGAAATTCAATCCCTAATGGAGTTAGAATAAAAATGACTTCCGTCAAGCGAATAACTGGACTCCACAAAACCCACTTGAAACTAGGTCCAGCTCTCGACAGGAGTTGACAATGAAGGCTTGAGGGGAACAATTGAATAGGTACTTATCGGAAAACTGGTTCTAGGATAAGAATGAAACTCCAGCAAAGTAGGTTCTGTCGATAGAACTTAATGGATTTTGTTCTCAGTTGAGGATCATACATCTTCAAGTACGCCTTCTTGAAAAGCAGTTGGTTGGTTTTTGTAGGGTTCTGTACTCAAGGGACTAAACGGGTTTCTATTACTAAGACCAGTTTGTCTGTATGTATAGAGGCTGTATCTCAAGAACCGTGATAGCTAGACTGTTGAAATCATAAGATAAATATACAGATGATGCATTTCTGTTGCCGCTATAACCAACCCGGACTTGGCCCCCCTGGTGGAGTATGGCCTAACCTTCCTGCGACGCAGGAAGAGACCCGTGCCCCAGCAGTGGGGACATACAAGAGTTGATAACGATAACAACAAAATACTAAAAAGAGAATAAACTAGATATTTAAGTGGGGCTATTTTACAATAAATGTTATACTATTTTTATTTTTGGTAGAGCGCTGGCACGGATAGCCAGAGGTTGCGGGTTCGAATCCCGGCATGGGTGAAATTTTTAGCCTCTAAATAGGTTTTTAAATAAATGTTATTTTTTTCATTATTTAGTAATGTTACCGTTATTAATAATGAAAAAAACTAAAGGTACATGCTTGAAGGGTTCACAGAATATTTACGTTGTATGTTTGTACTTAACACTAAATAATAGAAATAAAATAAATAATGAAAAGGGACTCCAAAGCAACAAGAGTGAGTTTTATGTCATTTTAAAAATTATAACGGCAACCGGCAGATGCTTGAAATATCCTTAGAATAGTCAGTCTAAAGATAAGCAGTTAATTTAATAATGGTACCTACGGAACCCTTCATGCGCAAGTAATACTCCAGTCCGGTTTTTTTCATACAAGGCTAAAATCTTTTTTTACATTTCTTACACAATAATATTGATGCTAGTAGTGGAATCGCTCGTAGTCCCGCTTGCCTGAGTGATCTTACATGATCACGAAGGTTAAGCAACATAGGGCGCGTTCAGTGCATGGATGGGTCACCGTCTATGACTAACGCTAGTGGTATTTTTCCGAGCGGTTCCATGCTTCGGAAGGTACCTTAAGCAGTTGGTGCCGGTTGCCGTCGATAGATAGCAGTTGTTAAACCAAGAGGCCTTAGGGCTATTGGAGGTGGTATATGCACTTGTTTTGGCCAGTTATAATCTTATCCCAGTACATGGCTGACACCGATTTGAATATCGCTAAGATACTATTGTTTGTTGTGATGTGTGACACTTGCGAGAAATATATCAACCGAGCAACATCTAGCGTTTTACTTTCATATCCACACTCTAATAGTAGGCTGTAATATAGGCGTCTACAGTCCTTGTTTACAACAATGAGGGCGGCTTAAAAGAGCCTCCGCCAACCCGGACTTGGCCCCCGTGGTACCTGCCTTAGAGAAGAGACCCGTGTCGGTGGGGACATAATGGGTTAATAATGATGATAGCAGTGGGTATGTACAAGAAACAAGATGACATATGAACTAATGATAATCACTGAATCCGTCAATGCTCACTATCTCTAGCTCTCACCACTGTACATGATACGCATTGGGAACTTGACGCGGTCGATTTGTATGAAAAAAATTAAAAATTAAAATTGGAAAAAATCTCAATAAATTTTTAGTATCAATTCTAAAGAAACAGCAGCCTATATGCTCTCCCTCAGAGAGAGAGAGAGAGAGAGAGAGAGTCTGGGCTCAATCACCACGCGTGCCCACGGCGGATCTGTGATTTCAAACGCTAAGGTACGAGAACTCAATTATGTACCGTAATTTAGAAAAGAAAGTAATTATTTCGTTATACTATTTTTATTTTTAATGCACTAACCCGTGCTAAGAAACAAATTTAAAAACCTATTTAGAGGCTAAAAATTTTACCCATGCCGGGATTCGAACCCGCAACCTCTGGCTATCCGTGCCAGCGCTCTACCAATTGATCCAATGGGCGACTCACGGCATCAGTGAAATTTCGAACCTCTTTACACTATTCTCTGTATTACGTACAGGCAGCGACATCTGACTTAAGCAAATTGCATTACTTACAGCCCCGACTACCTACTTTGCAGTTAGGTTTTAACATCGGAACGATATCACTGTACCCACATGATTATACTATTTTTATTTTTAATGCACTAACCCGTGCTAAGGAACAAATTTAAAAACCTATTTAGAGGCTAAAAATTTCACCCATGCCGGGATTCGAACCCGCAACCTCTGGCTATCCGTGCCAGCGCTCTACCAATTGAGCCAATGGGCGACTCACGGCATCAGTGAAATTTCGAACCTCTTTACACTATTCTCTGTATTACGTACATGCACCGACATCTGACTTAAGCAAATTGCATTAGTTACAGCCCCGACTACCTACTTTGCAGTTAGGTTTTAACATCGGAACGATATCACTATACCCACATGATTATACTATTTTTATTTTTAATGCACTAACCCGTGCTAAGGAACAAATTTAAAAACCTATTTAGAGGCTAAAAATTTTTTCACCCTTGAATCTTGTCACGAATTATTTCGTGACAAGATTCGAACCCTCTACCTCTCGAATGTGAGGCCAGCCTTCTGCCGATGCACTTGTTATGCCCACCTTACCTATTGATCGTAAACCAGATGGCTAGCGCTCCCTCTATCTCATCCAGCCTCTCCGCGTGTTTTTGCTCCGTTGCTTTGCGCCCGGGGACAAATGGACAATGTGAATAAGCGGATTTATTTCAGCTGCACTGTTTCCACTTGCATTAGAAATGAAATGTTCTTCTGGGGATGCGGGGGACAGATTTGAGAATCATTACCCGACAGTGTCAAAATGTACGATTTTCGCGCGAATGTAAGATAAGACAAAAATTGTATTAATCCAAAAATTTAAATCCAGACAACATTGTATGCTTTTTACAGCTAAATATTTGACATAAATTAATATTACATAAAAGACTCAGATTATAATATCTTCCAGGCGTAGTCGATAGGACAATTCTTTTCTTTTCTCTTAGTTAAGATAGTTAGAATTATTTTAACGGCCTCTGTGGCGCAGCGATTGTACATCTGCCTACCATGCGGAAGGTATCGGGTTCGTACTAAGGCTGGGGACAGAAAACGTCCTGCAGGTCTTCGATGTTTACATGTTTGTGATGTCGCTGCTTTTGGTTCCCACGACACAGGGTATCCTAGTGTGAGGCCATAAGCAATTTATGTGCCTATATGTAAATGTTATGTTATATTATGTTATTTTCTGAACCTCATTTCATCCTACACAAGACAAAATAAACTGTATATCCTCCCCCAATTATGAAAACTGGAAGGAACCTCCCTTCTTGTTATAGGTACATTCAACAACCAATCAATCTTTACATTGTTGTTGTAAAGTCGCTCTTAGTGTAGCCGATTAGAGTACATGTCTGTACAGGTTTATATGCTGTCGAATGTACTTCAGAAAACACAATTATTTTATGTACAGGTACAGCCTGCGTATACCGAAGGTAGCTTTGATAACGTTTATCATAAGAGTGAATTTCGAAAGAAAGAGGCCACCTTAAGTGCTTCTGACTGTACATAGGAGCTCAGGTGTGGCGAACTTTCGTAATTTCCATCTTTAATATCGCACCGAAGAATATTACGGCCGTAAAAGCGTTTTTCTATAGATTTATTGTTAAAAAATCTCAGATACCTCGACTTCGTACAACTTATGTTGAGCTTGTGAGATACTATCGTCGTTATCAACCCTTGTATGTCCCCACTGCTGGGGCACGGGTCTCTTCCTGCATCGCATACTCCACCACGGGGGCCTATCGGGTTGGTGGAGGATTGTAAGACAGTGGCGCGGGCCTAACTGTCAGAAATTATCAAACCACCCATAAGGCCTCTGACATAGCTTACCGACTGCCATTATATGACAGCCGGCACCGACGGCTTGTGGAGCACGGAATAAGACATAAGACACTTAAAATCCCGGTCCTGTACTAATCCGTTGCAGACGAAGTTGTGTACATCAGCTAGTGTAAGTGTATATTTGTGTATATAGGTCTGATTTTGTGTATGAATTTTGTGTCCCACTGTGTATTTTATAAGTTACGTAAATTTCTGTTGTCTTTTTGGAAATATGCGGTGGTAGCTCAGTGGGTAGAACAATGGACTCGCAAGCGAGAGACCCAGGTTCGATCCCCAGTGCGGGCAATGACTTTTTTTAATTTCAAAGTTACGTGCATTTGCGAATTTGTAGTCGCAGTACCACACGCTAACTTTGAAGGAAAACATCGGAAGGAAACCCGACGCTAGGTTGGCTCCGCACGTATTGACTAGTCTTTCCTGTGGGCTAGGCCGACTAAGCTGTCAGGATGGTATAGGTGCTAAGCCACCATTTATAAAACCATGTCCTAGGCACTACAGCATCCGAGTGGTCCCTTCACCCATCTAGTGTGAGTGAAGATGCCACTGGACGCTGTATAAATCATCTCATTAAGTAGACGCAAAAGGC
This sequence comes from Yponomeuta sedellus, assembly GCA_934045075.1. Classification (NCBI taxonomy): domain Eukaryota; kingdom Metazoa; phylum Arthropoda; class Insecta; order Lepidoptera; family Yponomeutidae; genus Yponomeuta; species Yponomeuta sedellus. The sequence goes on along the minus strand of OW203734.1, from coordinate 2,311,356 downwards.
CAATGTTTTTTTTTTGGAAATAAATGATTCAGTTACTTACTTACTGATTCTATGTTCCCTCAAAACCCTTAACAGCTGGTCAGATTTTAACATATAAGATCACAATCAATTCGTGTTTGAGCGAGTGTCATAATCATCGAAACCAGTTTCATCAGCAGCCCACCTCTGCCCACAGCTGGGTATAAGCCTTTTCCCCATCTCGCCATCCTTCGCGGTCTCTCACCATTCGCATCCACGGGCTTCCTGCCGACCTAACCACATCCTCCGACCATCGGGGAGCCGGTTCACACACGGACCGCCCCGCCCGGCTCTCGGCTGCCACTCCGGTACTGCCCTGGTCCACCTGCCCTAACCGAACTGCAAAGTAGGTACTCGGGGCTGCAAGTGATGCAAATTACTTCAGTGAGATGTCGCTGCCTCTATGTAATACAGAGAATATTGTAAAGAGGTTCGAAATTTCACTGGTGCCGGTGAGTCACCCATTAGCTCAGTTGGAAAGAGCGCTGGCACGGATAGCCAGGGGTCGCGGGTTCGAATGCCAGCATGGGTGGAATGTTTAGACCCTAAATAGTGCATTAAATAAAATATAATCCTGAAACCCCAAAAAAAAAATTATGGTAATATTTTCTAATTTATCCTAATTTTTTACATGTTTTCTATTTTATAGAATAAATGTCACTCCAACGTAAATTAGACTCAAGTTCCCCATTGTTTTTTTAGCCAAATGCTGCATTGGAACTCCTCTAATGCGTGGATATCACAGCAGCTCTTGAAAGCAATCAAGCAAAAATCCAGCTCAAACGTGGCCGATTCGCGCGCTCCAATTTTAAGTTATTGCACGGGTGTTGACGCCAGCATCCAAGCCGTTGCCAGGCCGTTGCCAGGCCGTTGCAAGGCCTCAAAGGCTGCCAGTTTCATTTTGAACCCGACTACGGTATTTGAACGGGAGGTAAATAGCTAGTAAACGCTCGGCAGGTCGTATAAATAAATGTGAGCGTTTCCAATTCACTGTAGAAATGGCGGGAGAGCCGCTTAGAATATTAGACTGGAAATTCTGTGATGGACAGCTGGATAGAGTATTCCTTGGTGGCTATTGTGTTCACTAAAAGCGTGTCATTCAAAATACAGACAATGTCTGGCGCTCTACCTACGTAAACTATAGACATTGAGAGAAAAATTCTTTGACACTATGTGAAATAAATGCCACTAGCAGCGGTAGTCACGAGATGGTCACCCTAAACTTAAACTTATTAAATACAATTGAAAAATCTGAATTGGTTTTCAGAAACCTGTCAAGTAGCCTATTAAAACTGTCAGGCCATGTCACTACCTACGTAAGTCATAGACATTGAGAGAAAATTTCCTTGACACTATGTGAAAAAAAATCCACTAGCAGCGGTAGTGACAAGATGGTCACCCTACTTAAACTGTTTAAATACCATTGAAAAATCTGAATTGGTTTTCGAAAACCTGTCAAGTAGCCTATTAAAACTGTCAGGCCATATCACTACCTACGTAAGCTATAGACATTGAGAGAAAAATTCCTTGACACTATGTGAAAAAAATGCCACTAGCAGCGGTAGTCACGAGATGGTCACCCTAAATTTAAACTTATTAAATATTATTATGAATTGGTTTACGTAAACCTGTCAAGTAGCCTATCAAAACTGTCAGGCAATGTCACTACCTACATAAAGTCCGTTCTTTAATTCGATGCAAAAAAAACTGTAATTTTGACATGTGCATGTGGTCGTAAGTTATAAATATGTCAACAAGATTTGAAATGTCGACACAAAAAGAAGAAGATACGTTCGTTTGCATTCGCGTAACCAAGAGAAACGGAATGAATGACGTCTTCTTGATGTGTCAACCTAAGGTTGTCAACACAGAAGTATTGTCATTACGTAAAAAACAAATACTACCATTTTACTTCCAAGAAAATATTGTGTGTGCTACGTTGATGTTTTTTTAAATACTTCCCTTTAGTGAGTATTAAAATATAAATGTCTTTGATGTCATAAGGTTTTTGTTTACACAAGTCTATTATTTTTGGTTTTAAAAAAATCTACCTGGGCCAACTATATATTTTGTTGTGGTATCACTGCCTCTTTTCTTTTTTGCATCGAATTAAAAAACGGACTTTAAACTATAGACATTGAGAGAAAATTTCCTTGACACTATGTGAAAAAAATGCCACTAGCAGCGGAAGTCACGAAATGGTCACCCTAAACTTAAACTTATTAAATACCATCGAAAAATCTGAATTGGTTTGTTAGAAACCTGTCAAGTAGCCTATTAAAACTGTCAGGCGGCAATGTCACAGTATATACAGTACACGCGTTCATAAGCGCCGTTTACAATCTCGCCGCAAATTGCGCCCGGCGCGAAAAGCCACAAGAATTAGAGCGAGAGCTTTTCCGCTCTGTGCCTACTTGAGTGCAGGCGCCGCAAACCGGAAGTTTTATGGCTTTTTAACTTTTCATGTTTCCTTTTCACGATTCCTCCTCGGTCTTGCCAAACGAATTTATAAGCGGTCAAAGCTAGTGCCGCTGCCCTTGTCTGCTGTTCCAATATGTTTTTCATCAACTGTATATAACACTAATCTGCAAACGAAGTACAGTACTACATATCATAAAAGTCCCTTCGGGAATCTACGTTCGCGCAGACTAGGAAGAAGTGTAACGAAAGTACCCGAAGCTATAAGTACATTCAACATGATCTTTAACGGATACGATTAAGGTGCAGAATTGATTGCCGCAGTAGCGCTACCTTTCACTCACGCTAATATTGCCAAACTAATAGTCACCTGCATTGACGACGTTGAATCAACAAATATCAATAAAGGCGCGCGGCCTGCCATAAAATGAAACTATCTGATTAGTCGATCAACTTGCCGCACATCCAAAATTTGGTCATCTGCGCAGGTACATCCGCGAGACTTATTTCTTGTGTAGCACTGTACTGCAGTTTTAATTTTGTTTTATCCTAACGACCCAAAAAAAAGTTTTTCTTTTCAGCCGTGTCTTAGAAGAAGGTTATCTACGATTGAGATTCAATGCACAAAATTAAATTCTTTTTCGAGGCCTTGTCATTTCTGGTGCACTTAAAAAGTTCTTGCTTTTTTTAAAAGTGTTATACCTAGTTTTGCAGGCTAGTGTATTTCTTAGCTACTCCATATATTTCTTTACCTCTTCACGATTCTACCTTCGCTTATTAGGAACTAATAAACGTCCAAATGTTTAGTCAACTCCTATATATATTTCTTAACAACTATTCTAAGTATATATTTCTTAACAACTATTCCATTGGTTTCTTTTCCTTTTCACGATTCTTCATCGGTACCAAATAACCAAAAGAAATTAATAACCAAATAAATAACCAAAAAAAATATACCAAACAAATTAATAAATGGCCAAAGCTAGTGCCGCTGTCCTTATCTGCTGTTTTGTGTGTTTTTCATCATAACATAACATTTACATACAAGCACATACATTGCTTCTGGCCCCACACTAGGATAACATGTGTCGTGGGAACCAGAAACAACGACATCACAAACATGTAAACACCCAAGACCTGGGCTTTTTTTTTGTTCCCAGCCGGGATTCGAACCCGGGACCTCTTGCATGGTAGGCAGACGCACGAGACGCATTATATATATATATATATATATATATATATATATATATATATATATATATATATATATATATAATTTCTTAAGAGCTTTCCCATGTATTTCTTTCCCTTTTCACGATTCTCCTAACGCCTTGACTTGGTAAAACCTAGTAAATTATTATATTCTGTTTGTTGCACTTACCCGTGCTGAGGACAATTTTAAAAACCCATTTTGAGGCTGACACACCTAGTAAATGACCAAACTGATTTATGTTATTAGTAATCATCAACCCATGCCCCAACCGAGAGGCACGGTCTCTTCCCTGAGGAAGGTGTAGGCCATACTCCACCACGGGGGCCAAGTTCGGATTGATGGAGGCTTGCAAGACTATTGGCTAGTTTTACTTTCAGAAGTTTTCAAGCCGCCCTAAGGCCTCTGACTTGGCTTAACGACTGCCATCTATCGACAGCAGCCGGCACCAACTGCTTAACGTGCCCTGCGAAGCACGGACCCGCTCAGAAAAGTGCCACTAGCGTTATTCATAGACGATTTACCCGTAAAGGCACATACATTGCTTTTGGTCAAACACTAGGATACCCTGTGTCGAGGGAACTACAAAACAACGACATCACAAACAAATGTAAACATCCAAGACCTGGGGTCTTTTTGGAATGTCGTTAATTTTTTTTAGAATAGCTGTTAAGAAATATATAAAACTTTTGATAAAAAATACATTATGAAAAATACGAATCGCTCGTAGCCCCGGCTGCCTGAGTGATCTTAAAAATTCTTGAAGGTTAAGCAACAACAGGCGCGGTCAGGTGCAGGATGGGTGCCCGTCCCGTGACTACCACTATTGGCACTTTTCCGAGCGCTTTCGAGCTTCGTTAAGCCATGTCACAGGCCTTATCGACGGCTTGATAACTTCTGACAGTAAGTCACGCCACTGTTTCTATGTTATTTTGAAAAAAAGTATTTTGATTGGATTTGCCAGAAAATATCTACCTAAGATGATAGTATTCCTGAAAGCGAAATAAGCTTGAAGAAACTAAAGCAAACATATTTTCCCGATGCCGAAAGAATTTTTTTCAGCGTGACTGATTACACGTCAACCTTCAGATATGATAAATTGCTTTCCTAGAAAGTTTTTTCTCGGAGATATCGAGCACTCCCAGATTTTCAGCTAATATTCTGGAATCCTTATTTTACACAGTCTTGTTATTATTACTTACTAGCTGACCCAGCGAACTTCGTACCGCCTACCATCGATTCTTTAATATTTTTATTTTTTTCTATTCGTAAGAACCATCCTCGTACTACAAGGAATATAAAAAAAAAGAATTAGCAAAATCGGTTCAGCTGCTCTCGAGATTTGCGCTTACCAACACATTCAGCGATTCATTTTTATATTATAGAAAGAAGATAGATTCTTCATTGGACAAAAGATAATACACTAACGGTAGATTTATCGTATTAAGAAAGTTTTCGGCGCCTGCACTTCATTTTAAAAACGATGTATAGGTATTGGTTGAAAAAGGTTTGTTAATCTACCTTATCTGCCAACTTTACGTTGTATTTACATAATACGTTGTATAATTAACTCGCTAACGGTAAAGGGAAAGATCGTGAGGAAACCTGAGTATCTGTGTGGTCTAATACCTCATCGCTTGAAATTGTCAATCTGCATTGGGCATGCGGTGTAATTAAGCCCGTACACTGACTCTGAGAGAAGGCCTGGGACTTGCAGTGGGACGTTTATAGGTTACATAACAATAGTTCATTACACAATTAGGGTGGTAATACAAAGAAAGGCCGAGATCGCAGAAGTTTGCGGCCCGAGCTGCAAGCGAGGGACGTAAATATGCGATCGAGAGCTTTCTTTATTACCTCCCGTGTTGTGTACATCTTTTTATGCCACTTTTTGCCAGGTGTGGCATAAAAATATTAACGGTCTTATAAAAACTTACAGATTTTTCTAAAACAGTCCACAAAGGCAGCTTAAGTTTTCTATGGTTACGTCTTTCCCTTTACCAGAGAGTATTTCACCTTCGTAGTCCTGACCTGGTAAAAGCCATATATCTGAGCTGCATCTGAGGAGTGTTTTAGGGAACAAGACCGTTACAGCCTAACCATATTTTATCTGTCTGTATGTCTAGTACTGTCTGTCACATTGCAACCACTTTATACATAGTGTTGGCGATTAATAGTTGTATGAAAAAGTATATATGTACTATAAGTGTATATGCACCCGTAAGTAAATCCGGACTAAAAGTCTACTATATATGTACTCTTTGTACATATATACTTTTTCTTGTAATGCTGGTTTTGAAAATATAAATTAGTTGTGATAAAAAACGGCTTTAAATAACATATTGAGTGTAAACTCATTATTTAAAGACGTTTTTTTTTTGTGACAACTAAATTATATTTTGTTACCCAAATCCCCAAAATCATTTAGGGACAACCGGGATTTCAGCCACGACTTGAATGTGAGGCAAGTGATCTACCGACCGCGCCGCGACCGCTTGGCATGAATTGGGGCAAAAATAAGCTTCTGAAAATATTTCAGGCGGAATTTCCAACAACATAAAACGTACACATTTCCGAGCCTTTTTCGTTAAAAAAAACCCCGCAAAAAGCCGCAAAATGCATGCCTGCGACCGAAAATACTCTGACTTTGCAAGAATTCATAAAAGCGTTTCACCAGTTTTGAGTTCTTTAACTCAAAACTTTTGAGTACTTTAACTCAAAACTGGATTCTAAAGAGAATAGGCGTAGGGTTTATTGATATAAGGGGAAAGAACATACAAAGGATTTAAAGCACTGATTTAGTTTTATAAAAAAAGGAGATTTCTAATATTTTTAATAAAATAAAACATGATAATACTGCTTTCAGCCATTTTAACTGAAACAGCAATCACACCGCGTGACGTCACGCTTAGGTAAACATTTGTTTACTTTCTTTGGCTGCGCGTATTGACGTTTAAATTTTATTTACCTAGGCGTGACATCAGATTCGACGCCATGACACTGCGAGCTGTTTTCTGCGAGCGGCTTGAACCTTCGCTGGACTTTAATTTATGAGGTTTAAAAAAACCTATTTAGAGGCTAAAAATTCCACCTATGCCGGGATTTTTGGAAATTTTGAACCTCTTTTTACACTATTCTCTGTATTACGTACAGTCAGCGAAATCTGGCTGAAGTAATTTGCATCACTTGCAGCCCCGAGTACCTACTTTGCAGTTCGGTTTTTACATCGGCATCGATTATCGGATATCGCTGTACCCATGTGGGTACGGCGATATCATGCCGACGATGTAACGTAAGCGCATTAAAAAGAATATAATCATGTGATTATATTCTTTTTAATGCGCTTACGTTATATTTCCAATACAATACTAATTGTTTCTGAATAAATAAATGAAATCAATAAAATTAACCGGCGGCGTGTATACTCTCTATTTTATTAAACGCTCTATGTTAATTTAAAAAAAAAGTTCTAGCTAAAGGGATCCCTTTTGCTATAGTTTTTTTTATTAAATTAAAATAGAGCAGAGAAAAAAGCCAAACTTACGTATTTAATCTGTTACGTTCATAGCATAAATTAAATCTTCGGCCCGCATTTGAATAAGCAACTCAAGTGAATTAATCAGATGAAACTGCTGCTAAAGTAAACTAGGCCGCTTGTCTTGGAAATCTACTAGTTTGGTACCGTCAGTAACACATCTATCTTTACTTTGGCCCTTTCATCCACGAGTAAGATGATTTTCATCCACGAGTAAGAAGATTTTCATCCACGAGTAAGATGATTTATACAGCGTCCAGTAGCACCTGCATCGAGAGATGGCTTTTTAATTTGCGCGGAATACCCCTGGAATTATATTGTACTGCTCTGGAAGTGTTCCAATCAGATAACTGTCCCCCTGGATAGGAAATGGCGCTGGATAGGACAAACACTACGCCGCGACAGGAGACGCCAGACCAGACAAGAACTTACGTATACCCCATTGGGCAGCCGAAAGAGGGGGCGGCCAAGGCCCATCTGGAAAAGATCAATAGACCAAGAGGCCAAGTCGATCGGCACTAGCTGGCCTGAATTGGAGGCTGCCGCGGACCACCGTCAGAAGTGGAAATCTCTGGTTGAGGCCCTATGCTCCGCTAGGAGTTCAAGGACCAAAGAAGAAGAAGCTACTGCTTTGAAGACTACCAAATTGAGGCAAATATCAACCATTAGGTAGAATATTTTCGGGGCTTAATCGCGTAGTAATTTATTACTATTTTACGTCTATTTCACCTGGATCCCACGTTTGCGACACTTTGAAACCACATTCCCGATTAAAAAATTTGTGTTTCTTAATTTCAACCGCTTCTAACTATGTGTACAAGTCGCGAAAGTTTAAAATATGTTATCAACCATTGTCGTGCTTATATCAATGTATCTATAATCAGCCCACATCAACCCACTGCTGAGCATAAGCCTCCTTTTTACTGCGCCATTCCTCACGGTCCTGTGCTAATCTGATCCATTTCTGACCCGCAACTCTCATATTGAATAGTATGTAATAATATCAATGGTTAATACTACTACCTTCTCGGTAAAGTAAAGTAGGTACTCGGGGCTGCAAGTGATGCAAATTACTTCAGCCAGATGTCGCTGCCTGTACGTAATACAGAGAATATTGCAAAGAGGTTCGAAATTTCACTGATGCCGCTGAGTCGCCCATTAGCTCAGTTGGAAAGAGCGCTGGCACGGATAGCCAGAGGTCGCGGGTTCTAATCCCGGCATGGGTGGAATTTTTAGCCTCTAAATAGGTTTTTAATTTTTTTCTGTATTTATTAAATAGATTTGTACACGCTTCTACAGATGTCAAAATATATGGCTTCTTAGAAAAATGCACCACAGATAAGACTACGTCCCCGCCGCCGGATCTCCTTGCTTATGGGAACGTGTGTGTGAACACCTCACGATATGCTTATATCATTCTATTGAAAAACTATGTAAATAATAATATTAGACTCTAGGGCCTAGCCAGGTCATAGGGACATTTTATGATTCAATTTTTGCGCGCTTTTTTCATAAATTCATACAACAATTTCAATAAACTGTTAAAATGTTTTCTAAAAACAATTCTATGCATCTTATTCTTTTTAATGCACTAACCCGTGCTAAGGATAATTCTTAAAAACCAATTTAGAGGCTAAACATTCCACTCATGCCGGGATTCTAACCCGCGACCTCTGGTTATCCGTGCCAGCGCTCTTCCAACTGAGCTAATAGGCGACTCACCGGCATTAGTAAAATTTCGAACCTCTTTACAATACTCTCTGTAGGTATTACGTACAGGCAGCGACATCTGGCTGCAGTAATTGCATCACTTGCAGCCCCAAGTACCTACTTTGCAGTTAGGTTTTACATCGGAATGATATCGCTTGATTATATTAATGATTATATTAATGATTATAAAAATACCACTTAAAAAAAAATCCGGTTAAGGTGGATTTTTTAGCCTCTAAATAGGTTTTTAAAATTCAATGCATATTTTGGTAGATCTCTCATTCTAACCAAGTACTATTACATTGTTTCAGGTATCAATATGAATACGAGGAAGAAGGTGCCACGAACGTGAAAGTTTGTTAAATTTCAACACATTTGGTATAATATATTTCAATTTAAGGTTGTAAGATTACTGAATCTCAAGGATTGATTAGATTAGATTAGATTAGAACTCTTTATTGTACACACCAGGAAACAGAATACATAAAAAGGCTTAGATATTTAGATATGTAAGTTTAGATAAGCTTGAATAACGTACTTCTAGTAATCGTTTCATGGTCCCCACTATACAGGGAAGGTCTAGTGTGGAAACCACCGTTATGTCATACACTAAAATTGTCCTTAGCACGGGTTAGCCATTATCAACCCTTGTATGTCCCCACTGCTGGGGCACGGGTCTCTTCCTGCATCGCAGGAAGGTTAGGCCATACTCCACCACGGGGGAAAAGTCCGGGTTGGTGGAGGATTGTAAGACAGTGGCGGGCCTTACTGTCAGAAGTTATCAAGCCGCCCATAAGTCTCTGACATGGCTTAACGACTGCCATTATATGACAGCCGGCACCAACGGCTTAGCGTGCTTTGCGAAGCACGGAAGCGCTCGGAAAAGTGCCACTAATGGTAGTCACGGGACGCTTACCCATCCTGTACCTGACTGCGCCTGTTGTTGCTTAACCGAGTGATTGATTCCAATCACTCGGTTCGCCTAGGCCACGATTGCTTCTTTTAGCGCGCCACGGGTAAGTGCATTAAAAAAATTTAATCAAATGATGTTATATCATTTTTAATGCACTGACCCGTGCTAAGGACCTATTTAGAGGCTAAAAATTACACCCATGCCTACATGTCGCTGCCCGTACGTAATGCAGAGAATCTTGCCTCCAACCTCTTTATTTCGAAATTTCACTGATGTCGGTGAGTCGCCCATTAGCTCAGTTGGAAAGAGCGCTGGCACGGATAGCTAGAGGTCGCGGGTGCGAATCCCGGCATGGGTGGAATTTTTGAAATGTTGTACCTCTTAAGTGTATTTTTTTCCATAATCTATAAACGCCCCACTGCAGGGCATAGGCTTTCTCTCGGAGAGAGAGTATGGGCTTGATTACCACGCGTGCCCACCGCGGATTGGCAATTTCAAGCGCTGAGGTATTTGAACACATCAGAATTTCAGGTTTTCTCACGGTGTGATGTGAGTGGCGGTAGCCAGTAGGTATAACAATGGACTCCGAAGCAAGAGACCCAGGTTCGATTCCCAGCGCGGGCACGTTTATACAGCATCCAGTGGCATTTCCACTCACACTAGATGGATGAAGGGGCCACTCCGACGCTGTAGTGCCTGGGACATGGTTTTATAGATGGTGTAGGCTTGCCCAGCACCTATACCATCCTGACAGCTTAGTCGGCCTAGCCCACAGGAAAGACTAGTCAATATGTGCGGTGCCAACCAAGCCACGGGTTTCCTCACGTTGTTTTCCTTCACATTAGTGTGTGATATTGCGACTACAAATTCGCAAATGTGCGTAACTTTGAAATTAAAGAAAGTCATGCGCACACTGGGGATCGAACCTGTGGCTCTCGGTTGCGAGTTCATGGTTCTACCTACTGAGCTACCACCACTACGTAATAATTATGCATTCCAAAACTGCAACAAAAAGCCTCTTTTTGTCGCTCGCTGGGGAACACAACACCGGGCGCGGCCCTCGTGACCGGGTTTCCTCACAAACAAAACCCGACGGTCGATGGCCTGGTTAGCCTCGACAGCCGGCTTGGCCTAGTTGGCCATTCGGTTCATTAACGCACTTTCGCTATTTTACCACGCATTTCTTGTCAGTTGTTGTTGATCCCTTTATTATGGCCTTTCTACAGGGGGTTGTGAATTGGTTCACTGCAGACGGCAGCCAATACATTAGAAAGCACAGGGTGTAATACCTTTGGAGTAAACGTTCTTGAGTGGAGACCGCGATTCAGCAAACGTAGTGTAGGTCGCCCTCCGACTAGGTGGGATGACGATCTGCGAAAAACTGCAGGCAGATGCTGGATGCGGCAAGCCGAAGACAGGGCGCTATGGCGCTCATTAGAGGAGGGCTATGTCCAGCAGTGGACTAATATGGCCAGAAGAAGAAGGGTGTTATGAAATTCTCGTACACCTCTGAAAATAGTTATACTCGTATATAAAACGGGAAGGCAGCGGCTTACATTTTACATTGTACATTGACATTCACCAACAGAATGTAAATTCTTTACGTTGAAATAAATTGATTTGAATTTGTACCCATAAAGTTAAAGTTAATAAGGACAACTTTTTATCTTACCTATATTATTCACTTCGCCTTTGCCACCGAAGTCCACAATCACAAATACTATCAGGCGAGCAAAAATCTAAGTACAAAAAACATTTTCACTTTGGTAAACTGCTTAATTTAACGGTACATAGTATTTGGAGCCTCTTAAGTATGTATAATGCCTGTAGGTACTAAGCACATTAATGTGTAAAAACCTATTTAGAGGCTAAAAATTCTACCCATGCCGGGACTCGAACCCGCGACCTCCGGCTACCCGTGCCAGCGCTCCTTCCAACCGAGCTAATGGGTGACTCACCGGCATCAGTGAAATATCGAACTTTACAATAGGTTTTTAAATAGGTTTTTAAATTTGTCCTTAGCACGGGTTAGTGCATTAAAAATAATATAAACATTAATGTGTAGTAACTTCTTTGTGCCTTTGGCCATTGAAACTACGGGGGCTTGGGGAGTCCAGGGACGAGCTTTTGTAAAGGAATTAGGGCGTCGCCTGAGGAACCGTGGCGTGGACTGTCGCTCCGGGATATACTTGATGCAGAAGATCTCCCTCGATGTGCAGCGGGGTAACGCTGCAAGCGTTATAGGAACCTTTGGCTCGGGTATGTCTCGGGGCGGTTTGCTCGACAGTTAATTTAAGTTTGTGTTTTTGCGTGCATATATATATTATATTATTTCTTCTGACATATTTTTGTGCTTATGTATATATATATTTTTATTTTATTACTTTGGACGAAACGTGTCTGTATATTTCGTATGTATCATATCATATGTTCATAACGGATGTATATTTCTATGCTCGTGTAATGTTGTGATCTGTATTTTACTAAATATTATAATTTTATGTACCAAGTGACACCGGACTTCCATACTTTCCCAACTTTCACAACCCCAACCAATTGCTTCGAATCCCCACCAAATGGTGCCCGCAATTTGTAATCAACAAGATCTTCTGATCGCTTCACCTTCAAATAAATTACATGAAATCTCGACCTCCCTTGACGACAGCCTGACCTTTACTTGGTTCACTTACTGGTCGCTCTACCCTGCAAATAAATCGTGCTGCCTATAGTTCACCAGAATGTCGTGCAGTGTAGCGTCTGACATATGTATGGCATTAGTAAAGTCTCGGCTACCGTTTCCTTTGAAATTGAAACGGATTGCTGCAATCAAGGCTTTCCTGGAGACGTTTTATAGTGTGGGGTGTATATGGGTTTCAATAGACTGAGATCCAGCATGGCGGAAGGGCTAAAACCGTGTACTTAAATTCACTCTGTAGAGTTTTGAATAGGAACAGATGCGTTGAACTTGGAAATGTTTCGAACGTAGGTTTCTTTATAATTTTGCATTTTTCTGCACAAAGCTAAATGTGAATTTCCTCACGACGTTTTCCGCCACAGTTAGTGCGTGGTGATGAAGAACTGTGGCCCAACCATGAGGTTAACCTTCATAACATAACATAACATTTACATACTGGCACATACATTGCTTCTGGCCCCACACTAGGATACCCTGTGTCGTGGGAACCAGAAACAACGACATCAAAAACATGTAAACATCCAAGACCTGGGGGTTTTTTTTTTGTTTCCAGCCGGGATTCGAACCCGGGACCTCTTGCATGGTAGGCAGACGCGCTACCGCTACGCTACAGAGGTCGTCTTCAGTCTCTCATACACAAAAAATCTGTTAATCTAAAGTTAAACGCTATTAAATATTTTTCCGAGTCCAATGCTCTACTCATTGCTCTACCACCGCTTGTACTATTGAACAAATCAAGTACGGCATACTTCAGAGGGAACCAAGCCTACGACCTCTATGGTTGTGAAGCGGGCCAACCGATAAACGGACGAGAAAGCCAATATAGCTATGGGAACGTGTGTTTTCAGCGTTGAAGCTGTTTGAGGCTCGACTCCAATAAACTTTATTGCTTCCGCGCCCCGGTCACAATACAATGTGAAACTTTTTCACGACACAAAGACCTCTCTAACTTGAGCTATGAGAGTGTACCCGGAGATGCTCGATACGAGTACAAAGTTACACAGTGTACAAATCTAATCGAATGTTTTAAGGTTGTCTAGAAGAGATCTCTTTTAGCGAATAGATCGCCAATTGTATCTAAATCCAAAACTGAGATATGTAAGCATTTTAATGTGTTTTATTTCTGGTGTAGGCCGACTATGCCGTCAGGATGGTATAGGTGCTGGGCAACCCTACACCACCTATAAAACCATGTCCCAGGCACTACAGCGTCCGAGTGGTCCCTTCACTTATCCAGTGTAAGTGAAAGCGCCACTGGACGCCGTATAAATCATCTCATTACGTAGATTCAAAAGACCAATATTTATTATTATTTCTGGTGTGTACAATAATGAGTTCTAGTCTAAGCTAGTGTAATGAAATTTAGTTCAACGTAAAGAATTTACGTTCGGTTTGCCGAATGTAAAATGTAAGCCACTGCCTCCTGGCCGTAGTGTAGTGAGAAAAAAGACTACTCTGACCATCCTTTCTTAAGTCACCTTAAGCCTAATAAGCGCCACCTATAAGTATGATCAGATCCCGTGATGTACTTGCTGTATTTTTAATTCCATAATGCTGTCTCTACATTACGCGCACGATTACCTGAGCGAGTCCAGTCTAACTGTCAAATTAGTATAAAATTTGACAGTTAAATAGATAGAAAAATATTGCAAACATGAGAGTTCGACTCTCCGGATTTCATGAGACATAATTAGGCCCGCATATTATTTCGACATTTTCTGTCGTAAACGCGAGGATGTGACAACCCTGGTCAGGCGTGTGTTTATGTAAATGTATCAAAAACCTAAATCTATAATTTTCGTTATACCTTCTGCGGTTGACTGGTAGAAAATGCTTATGGCATTAAGTTCACCGCATTGTACGATTTTATGGTGCAATAAGGTATTAATAATAACATAAAAAGAGATAACTTAAAAACAATTTCCTCTTACATGGGGCTTCCGATAGAAAATTAATAGTACATTATCGTACTAGTGTGTAGCATTAGTGATTACCGCCAAGGCGCCATTGTGACCCGAGCCGTAGGCGAGGGACTTAAGAAAGCCAAGGTAATCATCAATACACACGTGTATCATACGACGTTTTTCGACACACTTGTGAATAAAATAACAATAAAAACTCATTTCATTTATTAGATCAATAGATATTTTTCCTTGGAGTTTTCAGGTAGAAAACTTTCCACAACGTGAAGGGCTTCACATCTTATATCAGGCGGTGTACAACATAAATTATTTTCTTCGTAACTGGTACTTGTAAACATTTTAATTAATAAATAACTATTATAATTTCAATAGTGAAAACGAGTTGAGAAAAATGTTTCGCTGCGAGATAAGAACTTAGATAAGAATATAATTTTTTGTACACCGTAAAACAGCAATCGAATTAAATTCATAGAAATACACTGCAGGGCACGGGTTTTCTCTTGGAGAGAAAATATAGGCTTAATCACCATGCGTGCGCACCGTGGATTGAATTTCAGCTCTAAGATATGTGAAAAGAGATATAGACACTGATTTCCTCACAATGTTTTCCTTCACAGTTAGCGACTGGTATTGCTTCTATAACGTCACAAATGCCTACTGAGATCCTACGATATCGATCTTTGTATGTCCCCACTGCTGGGGCACGAGTTTCTACCCGCATCGCAGGAAGCTTAGACCATACTTCACCACGAGGGCCAAGTCCGGGTTGGTGGAGGATTGTAAGACAGTGGCGGGGCTTACTGTCAAACGTCATTAATCCACCCATAAGGCCTCTGACATGGCTTAACGACTGCCACTACACGACAGCCGGCACCAACGGCTTAACGTGCCTTGCCAAGCGCTGAGGCGCTCGTACTCGTCGCACGTACCTCGAAAGGAAAAAGGGGATCCGTTTGGGATCCTACTGGTTAATTTCTATCTTCACTATTTCCTCGAGTCCTACAACATGCGGAAAGTTGCGGAAAACTTCACCGACGGACGAGGCGGGCTATTGGAAAACGCCGTAGAATGCCATTTAGAGTTGGCAACTTTGCGGCTCCGCTGAAGAGGATTTGTCCTAAAGGGTGACCGTTTCATTTATTAGCGAATAGTTGAGAATAAAGTACGGCCAGAGAGCGGGCTTAGACCTAATAAAAATGTATAGGACTGGTTTATTTCAATGGTGTACAGAAAACTTCGATCAAAACCTCAACCTGAGTGTCTCAGGTAATAACTACCTCAGTACGCTTGAAAGTCGCTTGGAAGGTGGGCAGGCGTGGTAGTTAAGCCCATACTCTCTCTTTTGGAGACAAGGCCTGTGCCCTGCAGTAGGACGTCTAAAAATGCTACAAAAAAAAAAGGGAAACTTCGAAGAAATATTTTGTGGCCACGCTGAAGAGAATTTGTGCCGAAGGGTGACCACCGATAACACCAGAACGTTTTAATATTTTCTAGTAAACATGATCACAACGAATGATTCGAAACCAAAAATGGTGCTGCCATTTCTAACTATAGTTGTTTTGTCGACAGGGCTGCTATCATGGGACTCAGGCGACCACCAGGTGGACCTGGAGCGGGAGCTCGCCACGCTCACGGCGCAGGCGCCGGAGGGAGAGGAAGCACGCTACGGTGAGTAAAAGAGATATCTATGTGTCAACTCTGCGCGCGCACTATAAACTCCAACATTACTGCATCACGCAATCAACGCGTTTCACAGGACATATCATAAATATAACGTCCGACCAACAACAGTCGGACCGGCCGTCCCCAGGCATACGATCTGCCTGGCGGGAAATTTCCTTTAATAGTGGAAGACAAGATACAAATATCCTTTATTGTATACCAGAGCACATATAATAAAACATGTAAAGATACAATGTACAATTTAGGGCCTTTTGCTAAAAGCAATAGTGGTGACTCTTGACAGAATATTGTCAACCTTCCTTCGCTCTCGCAGCACCCCACATACAAGCAAGGCCAGCATTTATTTATTTTTATTTATTTATTAGATACACAAAACAGTATTACGGACATAAATTATAAATATGAAATGACAAAAACACTCAATTCAATCCATAACACCAACCCATGTGCATACAGCATGATAAATTACATTATTTTTAATAAAATTACTAATAATACTTAGAATTACAAATGAAATTAAAAAACTAAAATAATTAATTTATTGAAAGCATTAAATAACATCGGAGGCAAGGATATTTGCCATTTTGAACTTAAAGCATGCGAGTGAGTCGTGATGGATGTCAGGCACACTCTCTGGATTACTCATAATAATGCTGTTGTAAGAAGAACACATGCGCCGAATCGGGTTGTTAGCAGTCATATTTAGCCGGCAAGGCGGGATAGCAAAGTGCCGCGCAAGGCGAACGGATCTTGTAGGTACGCTTATGTAAAGGTCTGATAGGACGGTCGTGGCTACTTTATTATTTATAATCTTATGCAAGTACAGAAGGTCCTGGAGTTTACGCCGCTTGATTAGAGGAACCTGCCCGAAGTAGGAGCACTTATCGTCGTATGTTTTAATAGAACGCCTCAGGCCAAAACGAGATGATAGCATTCGTGGGAATTTCCTTTGTACTTGTTCTACGGTGTCGCTGTGAGTGCTGTAAATAGGAGACCAGATGACAGATGCGTACTCGAGTCTGCTACGTACTAGTGAATTGTAAAGCAACAGTAGGGATCTTGCGTTCTTGAATCCTTCTGTTACACGAAAAATAAAGCCAAGCATTTGATAAGATTTCTGCACGATCATATTGATATGGTCGGTAAAAGACATTTTGCAATCAAATAGTAAGTCAGATCAAAATCAAATAGACCAACATTGTAAATAGTTACATAATCATTCTCTTCCATCTCACTTCATCAGTTCCACTATAGTGAACGCACCGACTAATGGGACTGATAGTGATCTTCCTCAACCCTGTAGTGTTTGTGTGGGTACCAATAAACCAGTTCACGGTAGTCCGCGTTTCCTTTCACACGTACATCACATTGGCGCAGCCGATATCGAAACTACGCGATGCCTATCGGAAAAATAGAATCGTTTGAAGTTGGGGTAAATAATTGGGATGCATATTGCAGAAGAATCAAACAATTTATCGCATTAAACGGAATAAACGAAGAACTCCACGTCGCAACGTTAGTCACTCATGTCGGAGTTAGTTGTTACGAGTTGATGTGCGATTTATGCGCGCCCGACCTACCCGAAAGTAAAAAGTTCGACGAGTTGGCATCGATAGTGAAAACGCATTTAGAACCAAAACGATCGGAGATCGCTGAACGGCATTTATTTCGGCAAAGAAAGCAACAGCAGGGAGAGACCGTGAGTCAATACTTACAAAGCCTCAAACACTTGGCCAAGACCTGTAACTTTACAGCGGCGGCCCTGCGTAATCCGTTGGAGACTAATCTGAGAGACCAATTAGTTTCTGGGCTTTTGAACGACGATATGCGGTCGAGGCTTTTTGCCGAGAAGGACTTGGATTACAAACTAGCTGTAGAACTCGCATTATCATTGGAGGCAGCAGACCGGCACGCAGTGGAGGCGGCGGCAGGCAGCAGAGCAAGTGGAGTTGGCAGCAGACCTGGTGGAGCGGTGGAGACGGAAGGCCTGCACCGTGTGGGCATGGCACGCGGGCGCCGTGCGGCATCGGCGGCTCCAGCCGCTGAGCGCCGCTGCGGGCGCTGCGGCCGAGACGGTCATGCGAGTGCAAGGTGCCGTTTCAAGCAGTACAATTGTGACCGATGCGGCGAGAAGGGCCACTTGAAGGTAGTTTGCACTAAACCGGATAAACTGGATAACGGCGTTGGACCTACGACAGCCAGGAGACCAGAAAAAGGGCAGTATTTTTTGGACGATTCTGGAGACAGTGAGTTAGATTTTTATAATTTAGTGGATGAATGCAACGATGACCCTTATCATTATACACTTAAGGTAAACAATAAAACAATTAAGTTTGAGGTAGATACGGGTAGTAAGATTTCCGTTATTTCTAAGCAATTTTATGATAAATATCTTAGTAATATGCACATTCATTTCAAACCACTGAAACTAAAGTCCTATACTGGTACAATAATTAATCCTTTGGGTTACGTATTGGTCACGGTTAAGCTCAATAATATCTCAGAAAAACTCGAATTGTTTGTGATTGAGAATGGCGGTCCACCTTTGATTGGACGTACGTGGATTAGGCGTTTGAATTTGCATCTGAATTTTACGGATTGTCACAACTTAGCTGAACCAAATTCACAAAGTGTAAAGGAAAACACAATTGACATGTTTCGCAAAGAATTTCCCACTGTCTTCTCAGACGGTTTAGGTACATTCAAAACTCCTGTGACTTTGCATGTAGTTGATAACACACCGGTTTTCGTTAAAGCACGCAATCTACCACTTGCGTTGCGCGGACCAGTGGAACAAGAGCTTAAGCGCCTGCAACGCGATGACGTAATCTACAAGGTTGATCGCTCTGATTATGGTACACCAATAGTACCAGTAATTAAAAAAAATGGAGAGGTAAGAATTTGTGGTGATTATAAAATCACCATAAATCCAATACTAAAATATTTTCACTACCCTTTACCAAGAATAGAAGAGATATTTGCCACATTAGCGGGTGGCGAGCAATTTTCTAAACTAGACCTATCGCACGCCTATCAGCAATTGTTGCTTGCACCTGAATCACAGCCGCTGACGGCTATTACTACGCATATCGGCACCTTTGTTTATAAAAGAGTACCTTTTGGCTTAAATTGCATACCCGAGAATTTTCAAAAAATCATGGAGGAAATTCTCTGTGGTTTGCCGTCGACCGTAGTGTTTCAGGACGACATTTGCGTAACCGGGAGTGACAGAAGCACACATTTAAAAAACCTAAGCAGAGTTTTGGCTTGTCTCCGTGAAGCGGGGCTGCGAGTAAACATAGAAAAATGCGAATTTTTTGTGAATAGCGTTACTTATCTCGGTTATCGCATCGATAAGAATGGCTTACACACTGACAGCAAAAAAATACAAGCAATCGTTTCTGCACCCACACCAAAAGACATAACACAATTAAAAAGTTTTTTAGGGCTTGTGAACTTTTACTCAAGATTTTGCGTAAATTTAAGTGGCATAATACGACCACTTTACAATTTATTAAAAAAAAAAATGTCAAATGGCAATGGGGTGAGGAGTGTGAGAAAGCATTTACCGATATAAAAAACTGTTTAAGTAGCGCGCCAGTGTTAGCGCATTACGATGCATCATTGCCGCTTATTTTGTCAGTAGATAGCAGCGCTTACGGATTGGGCGCAGTGCTGACTCACCGCTTTCCTGACGGTTCGGAGCGACTAGTGAGCTGTGCGTCGCGTACGCTTAATGCTGCTGAGCAGAACTACTCCCAATTGGATAAGGAAGCGCTCGCTATCTTGTTTGGTGTTACAAAGCACCACCAATATGTATATGGCAGAAGATTTATTTTACGTAGCGATCACAAAGCACTGAGTTACATCTTCGGCAATAATAAAGGGATACCCCAAACTGCGGCCAGTCGAGTACAACGTTATGCTATAAAACTCGCTGGTTATAACTTTGAAATCGAATTTGTACCGTCCACTAGAAATTGTTTCGCTGATTGCTTATCTCGACTACCTCTAGAGCATAAACAGAGGGTTAACTCTAATTTACAAACATATGATGGGAGTTATTTAAATTACATTAATAATAAGTTGCCGATTACTTTTAACGAAATTAAAACAGAAACACGCAGAGACCCAACATTGAACAAGGTCATAGGACACATAAAATTTGGTTGGCCAGATAAATGCATTGATGAAAACATGAGACCATTTTTTATTCGAAAAGAAAATCTCTTTGTTGAGCATGATTGTCTGGTTTTGGGTTATCGTGTGGTTATTCCGGTTAGTCTAAGAAATCAGATTATGGAAGAATTGCACAGTGGGCACATGGGGGTAGTAAAAATGAAACAGTTGGCTCGGAACTATGTTTGGTGGGCGGGCGTGGACGCCGACATCGAGCGCGCGTGCCGCGAGTGCGGCGCGTGCGCGGCGCAGCGTGACCAGCCGCCACCAGCGCCTTTGCACTCATGGCCCTGGCCAGAGGAACCGTGGACTAGGCTCAATGTTGATTTTTTAGGTCCATTTCGCAATAAATATTATATAGTACTCGTTGACGCGCATTCCAAATGGATGGAAGCCGAAACAATAGCCAGCACTTCCGCTTTTTCTGTCATTACCTTCTTCAGAAAAATCTTTGCCCGTTTTGGTTTACCAAAACAAATCGTAAGTGATAACGGCCCACCATTTTCGTCGTTCGAATATGGTGATTATCTAGAAAAAAATGGCATCAAAAGGCTTTTAGTTGCACCATATCATCCATCTAGCAACGGAGCGGCCGAAAACGCTGTCAAAAGCGTAAAACGGATTTTGAAAAAGGCGGTTTTCGAGATGGAAGATTGTGAAACTGCCTTAAGTCGATTTTTATTCAGTTATCGAAACACAGAACATAGCAGTACATGTAAAGAGCCGGCGGTAGCACTAATGGGTAGACGGCTACGCAGTCGCCTTGACCTAATTCGGCCAGAGACGCGGGAGCTGGTGTGCAGTGCCCAGTTTGCAGCAGAGCAGCGGCGTGGCGGCACGCTTAGGGAATTAGGCACGGGCGAGAAGGTTCTGTTGCGTGATTATAGCAATAAAGACATTAAATGGAAGGAGGGAATCGTACATAAGAAGTCGGGGCCTGTGTCCTATGTAGTTAAGACACTTGATGACAGGTTACATAGGAGACATATAGACCAGATTTTAAGTGACCAAGCCACAAAAAGGTCCCGCCATTCTTTGTCCCGCGTTCCTTCAAATAATTTACAGTCTGACACTTGTACATCTAGTGACCGTTTGAGAGAAACAGAAGGGTGGTCCACTCCTCTGAGCTCGTCTCCGAAAGGCTTAGATTTCTCATCACCGGAGACCAGTACGCAGCCTTGCAGCTCTGCTGAAGAGATTGGTCAGAGGCTTGACCAATCTCTTGCTGAGCCAACATTACAATGCAGCGGAATCGATACTAATAAGTTAAATAATGTTATTCCAAAACACCCCACTCTTACTATGCAGTTGAGACCACGAAATAGAATTAATAATGTAAAGTAATGAGAACTGTTTACATTGTCTTTGTTTTGTTATTACAATAACTTTGTTGTGTAATATTAGTAAAGTACTTAGACAGTACCTAATCTATTTTAGTTAACGTTAATCTGGCATTTAGTATAATTAATTTATTAACATAAGTCCTGGTTTTGCAGAGTAGTTTAAAATATCTGTGTCGTTGTGATCTTATGGCAAAGGTGTATTTAAGGTGTATTTACATTTGCTTATAACTTGTTATTTTTAGTATTTTAGTCAATTAAGGAGGGAAAAATGTAGTGTTTGTGTGGGTACCAATAAACCAGTTCACGGTAGTCCGCGTTTCCTTTCACACGTACATCACAAACCCCTCTGTCTAATTCAGGACGTTATCAACCCTTGTATGTCCCCACTCCTGGGGAACAGGTCTCTTCTTGCATCGCAGGAAGGTTAGGCCATACTCCACCACGGGGGCCAAGTCCGGGCTGGTGGAGGGATGTAAGACAGTGGCGGGCCTTACTGTCAAAAGTTATCAAGCCGCCCATAAGGCCTCTGACATGGCTTAACGACTGCTATTATATGAAAGCCGACACCAACGGTTTAACGTCCCTTGCGAAGCACAGAAGCGGTCGGAAAAATGCCACTAGCGGTAGTCACGGGACGCTCACCCATCCCGTACCTGACCGCGCCTGTTGTTGCTTAACCAAGTGATTGATTCCAATCCCACGGTTCGCCTAGGCCACGAGCGTTTGAGGACGTAATCAATCATTAATCCTTAATCTCCAAATACTGGACAGGGTATCCCAACCTAATTTTATATTAACAACAGTATTTTAATTCACGCTCGCCCCTACAAATTAACACCAACCTGGACGTTGAAGTGAAAGGCGGCACGGATTCGTGTCATTGAAATTAATTAAAATTTAGTTTACAATTGTTTTGACGTACGAGGAATTTACAATTGCTTTGGTGTAGAAAGGATAAAATAAAAGGGTGTGGGCCAGTGTCTGAATTGCGAATTTCGCTAAGTAAATACCTGACGACCTCTGTGGCGTAGCGGTAGCGTCTGCCTACCGTGCAAGAGGAGGTCAGAGGCAGAGGTCCCGGGTTCGAATCTCGGCTGGGAAGCCCAGGTCTTGGATGTTTACATGTTTGTGATGTCGTTGTTTCTGGTTCCCACGACACAGGGTATCCTAGTGTGGGGCCAGAAGCAATGCATGTGCTTGTATGTAAATGTTATGTTAACTGTAGTTCTGTCTCCACGAATTTCTCAGCAAAGAGACGGAGCGTTACTTAGTGAAATGTTCAATTTAGAAACTGGTCCTAAGCTTTACAGAAAAATTAATTAGGGATTTTCGGAACACCATATTGGACATCGATAACATTGATAACTTCCTTTTTAAAAACCTATTTATAGGCTAAAAATTCCGCCCATGCCGGGATTCGAACCCGCTACCTTTGGCTATCCGTGCCAGCGCTCTTTCCAACTGAGCTAATGGGCGACTAACGGCATCAGTGAAATTTCGAACCTCTTTACAATATTCTCTGTATTACGTACAGATTGTATTTTCAAAATTGTCCTTGGCACGGGTTAATTGATAACTGCCGACAGTAAGGCCGGCCACGGTCTTACAATCCTCCACCAACACGAACTTGGCCCCTGTGGTGGAGTATGGCCTAACCCTCCTGCGATGCGGGAAGAGACCCGTGCCCCAGCTGTGGGGACATACAAGGGTTGAGATCGATATAAATATCGATCAATCTGTCTCGGAGGAGTTCGGCAACGAACACCGTGACACAAGATTTTTAAAAAACCTATCTAGAGGCTAAAAATTCCACCCATGCCGGGATTCGGGATCATACAGAAATGTACTGAGCGATTGTTGAGCTTATAACTAGGGGCCGGCTTTTCAGTCGTCGGATGAAGATTGCCTGGGGAGTGAATTGCATGCTGTCACTGTCTAAATCATACGATAAGACAGTGACAGGGTGTTGTCTGACTATTGAAAAATCCGGTCTGAGTAATACGTCTTGCAATGTTTTGTAAGTTTATGTATAAGTACAATAATTAAGTTTTAACCATTCGGAAGTAGCCTGGCTACCCAT
The DNA here is from genome assembly GCA_934045075.1 of Yponomeuta sedellus. Classification (NCBI taxonomy): domain Eukaryota; kingdom Metazoa; phylum Arthropoda; class Insecta; order Lepidoptera; family Yponomeutidae; genus Yponomeuta; species Yponomeuta sedellus. The sequence continues at coordinate 2,287,650 of OW203734.1, read as the reverse complement.
AGCACAGGGAATCCTAGTTTGGGAGCCAGGACACAAATGTAACACTTTGCAGTAAATAAAATTTCTTTATTCTTTATTTATTATTCTTATTCGAACCCGCGGTCTCTAGCACGGGTCAGTGTATTAAAAAGAATAAAACAAAGTGATTTTTATACATTACATAATTTTTTTCGTTCAGTGTTGACATTCACCATTCACTCATATAAGGCAGCGAAAGTCAAGTAGCTGAATAAAAGTAACGCATTCAAGGGCAATCCCTACCCGACAGGGTCCCTACCCGAGTAGTCCCGTCACCTTCCAAGGGTTTTGCGGGTGATTTATCAGCAGCTGACGTCACGGGCTCAGCTAAAGGTTGATTGATGTCTCCGCAGCTCTGTTGCTAGGCTGGGAATGGATTGGATGAAATAGGGAACAGATAAGTTCAATTCGGATGTTGCGGTCATAGAAAATAATAAAATTAACTTAACTGAGAATTATTCTTGGCCCCGGCTGCCTGAGTGATCTTAATCGATCGCGAAGGTGAAACAACGTAGGGCGCATTCAGTGCGTGCATGGGTGACCGTCTATGACTATAACGCTAGTGGCATTTTTTCGAGCAGTTCCTTGCTTCGAAAGGCACGATAAGCAGTTGGTGCCGGCTGCCGTCGATAAATAGCAGTCGTTAAGCCAAGTTAGAGGCCTTAGGCGGCTTCTTATCAAACCGCCCGTAAGGCCTCTGACATGGTTGAATGACATCCATTGCGCCATTGAAGCACGGAAGCGCTCAGAAAAAATACTGGTAGTCACGGAACGGTCGCCCATCCTACACCAGACTGCGCCTGTTGTTGCTTTACTCAAGTGTTTGATTCCAATCACTCGGTTTGACTCGGCCACGAACGCTTATGTTTCTTACTATATGACGCAATAAACGTTGAACGGATTTACATGAAACTTGGCTTACATACGTAGATACGTAGACAAAGACCTGAATGGAGACAGCATACTTGACATCTCGGTAATGCAACCTGCACTAATTCTGCGCAGACGAAGTCTCTGGCACCAGCTAGGAAGTAATATTTACTTTTATGTTTTACACCGAATTAGCACATCGTCGTCGTCGTCAGGCTATACTAGTCCACTGCTGGACATAACCCTCCCCTAAAGAGCGCCAAGTTGTGCTATCATAGGGGGTAATGCCCAAAATCCCCACGCTGGGCATGCGGGTTTTGGATCGCAGTTCGGTGGAATTGTACTGCGCTTGAATTAAATTAGCACTGTGACTATAATATATAATTCAACATAGAAGCGCCATTAATCCTGTCTATCAATAACTGACGACGTAATTACCTAGACCAACAGTCAGCCTTAGGCTTTGAACCGGGATCAAACGGCCTGCTGAAATTATACCGGCCTGTGACGATAGATGACTCCGGCGTGGGGTCGAACTTAAGAGATTTAGGACCGATTTCTGAAAAAACTGATGCTGGTGAGTCGCCTATTAGCTCAGTTGGGAGAGCGCTGGCACGGATAGCCAGAGGTCTCGGGTTCGAATCGCGGCATGAGTGGAATTTTTAGCCACTAAATAGGTTTTTAAAAAGTGTCCTTGGCACGGGTTAGTGCATTAAAAAGAATATAACCGATTTCTGACTTGAGTATTTCACGAAGTAAATACTCATGCAACGCTCTTTCTCAGGGCCAGTTTCTGTATTGAGAATACTTAACTGTAATGCTGTCTCTTTCAATTTCCCAGAAAAGGTAATTTTCCAGAAAATACTCTACCATACCGCAATACTCTCTGCGTTACGTACAGGCAGCACTAACATAATACAGAGAGTATTATAAAGGTTCGAAATTTCACTGAGGTTGGTTGTCGCCCATTAGCTCAGTTGGGAGAGCGCTGGCACGGTTAGCCAGAGGTTGCTAGTTCGAGTCCCGGCATGGGTGGAATTTTTAGCCTCTAAATAGGTTCTTAAAACACCAAATAAATGCCGTTACTTTTATTTTCTACAAAATATTATAAAACTTTGCATCTGCAACACTACTATAACTTTATATTTATAATAGACGGGTGTCGTAAAAGGCGACTAAGAGACACAAATCGAGGAGGTGGTCAGTAGCGCCCCCTGCAGTACAATTCCACCAAACTGCGATCCCCAACCCGCATGCCCAGCGTGGGGATTATGGGCATTAACCCCCAATGATGGCGCAACCTTGCTCTATGGCGCTCTTTGGGGGAGGGCTATGTCCAGCAGTGGACTAATATAGCCTGAAGAAGAAGAAGATGAGTCAAGGGACCTCTGAGGCGCTGCAGTGACTAGGACATTGTTTTTTAGATGGAGTAAGCTTGCCCAGCACCTATGCCATCCTGACAGCTTAGTTGGCCTAGCCCACCGGGAAGACAAGTTGGCAGGGGAACCGTAACAAACAACTATTACCCATTAATGGTACTAACTGCGGTTTTACAATAATAAAATAAGTTTGTCGGAAACCACGAACGCTATCAGCTGTTTCAAAACATTCAGGAACAATAAGTATCGGCAGGAAAGTCTGGCAAGCCAATGAACCAGAAGGGGCGATAAAACGGCAGCGCTGGAATTAATACGATGAAATTCCAATATAGGTCATTAATTACTCCAGCCATTTTATCGGGGCTTTCTCAGGTCTCATTAGAGAGCCAAACGAATATTATGAAACTGCCCAACACCAAAAGGTTAACTGGAGGAATTCCGATTTACATAATTCTTTATTTCACTCTAATTACTTAGATTGTTACTTGCTCCAAGGCAGATAACAATATTAGTATGACTTCATTTTATACAATATTCTAGTTTTGAGCTACATAGACAGATAGAATATTCTTTATTGTACACATAAATTTCAGCACCTAACAGAAATTATATAAAATAAAGTATAATTGGCGGCCTTAATACTGTAAGCAATTTCTTCCAGGCAACCATAGACGGAGACAAGAAAGAAATTAGAGACGGGTAGTCGGTGCAATTTAGAAATATTTAAACTAAAAAATTTATATAAACTCACTTAAACCATACTTAAATAATTGAATTAAAAGATATACATACATACTAGACTAGCTAGATTCAAACTAGGTTAGTGAACTCGGAGAGTCGCAGCAGCAGTAAACATGGCTCTATCTAATCAAATAAATTTTATTTCAACGTAAAGAATTTACATTCTATTTACTGAATGTGTGTACAATGTTAAATGTAAATCGCTGCATTCGGGCCGAAGTATAGTGGAGAAAAAGGCAGCGGGTAAAAAACTACACAGTGACCATATTTTCTCAAGTCATATTAAACCTAATACACCGTTACCGTTACCGTTATCAACCCTTGTATGTCCCTACTGCAAGGGCACGGGTCTCTTCCTGCATCGCAGGAAAGTTAGGCCATACTCCACCACGGGGGCCAAGTCCGGGTTGGTGGAGGATTGTAAGACAGCGGCGGGCCTTACTGTCTGAAGTTATTAAGCCGCCCATAAGGCATCTGACATGGCTTAACGACACACACACACCAGACACACACTAATACACCAGTGCCACCTATATGTATGATAAGGTTTCATGATTACTATCAATAACTTTAAATGCCAAAGCATTAGTTAATTGTCAGCACTGTTTTCCCTACAAAAGTAAGGACAGCATAAGTACTGCGGCCAGACACACAAACAACACTCGTTCACGAGCATAACGCTCATATATCGCACACCTACTCGTATATCATATTCATATTAATTTATTCAGTTTAGGTAACAACACAGTCAATTTATATTTTAAGTATAAAACCAAAGCGGAAGTTTAGCTTAAATTACATTACAACATAATTACAATTTCACAATGATTGCAAATAAATTTGTACAATCAATTAGCAATAAAAGTATATATCGGTAATAATATAATGTCAATTTAGTTGTTCAGATATACATCAACAGGCCAAAACGCCTTTTCACAGAGATATTTTTTTTTAATTTATTGTTGAATATATATTTACTCAGTAACTCCCTCATGTCCGCGGAAATTTTATTATCTAAGGAGAGTTAACTCAAAAATTGAGATTTTTGAGTAAAGTACACAATCAAATTCCCTATCTCAATACCTACCTAACTAAAAAAACAGGTTTAAAAATACTCGCATCTCTACTACTCTAAGCCAGATGGAGCTGTATACCCTTTTTGTTAAACAAACAAGCCTCGCTTTAGCCCAACAGGTACTCCAACAGGCTTTGCCCCAACAAGTGGAGCCTGCGTGTCCCCGTAGTTATAAAAATCTCGTGTCAGGGTATTCGCTATCAAACTCATCTGAAACGGCTTTTATGCTCTGATATGCAGGTCTATAGTGCGTTCACATTAACTTGACGCGTGAGAGAATTGGTTACAAGGACATAACATGTGAATTAGCTTTTGGACCTAATCGGAAGGTGGTAAAACAAGCCCTCAATCCTTTTATTTTCCCCAAGTAATGGGAATGATTTCTTATTTAACATGGTAACAGTAAACATCTCAGTGCTACCAATTCTCTCACGCGTCAAGTTAATGTGAACGCACTGTAAGCCCCATTTTTAATAAGTTGTAGCCTAATTAATATGGCAAAACAATGTTTCGGGGTCAGCTAGTACAAATATTGTATGGAATTAGGCGTTACATTGCGGAAATCCATATTTAGCATTCTTCTTCTTCAGGCTATATTATGTAGTCCGCTGTTGGACATAGCCCTCTCCTTATGAGCGCCATAGCGCCCTGTCTTCAGCCTCTGACTAAGGGCACGTGTCGACGAGCACGGTTACTACCCGGCACGGCGCCGGCCCGGCCAGGCACGGCTCCGAACCGGACCGGCACTAGCACCGGTGCATGTGCACACTTGTATGGAGCTTTATACATAACTTGTACCGGCCCGACGCCGGGCCGGCGCCGTGCCGGGCAGAAACCGTCTCGTCGACACGCGCCCTAAGTGGAATGGAGATCTGCGAAAAACTGCCGGCAGATGCTGGATAATAGCATTAAAAAGTTAAAATTACTTTGCTGAATTCCGCCAAAAATTCCTCAAGCACCACGCGGTTAGTCAATGCACCGCTTTCCCTCCCACTTTTTCAAACGAAGCAAGACACGAACACACCACCACCGACACCAATGCTTGTGTGAGAAAATGCGTGACATGTTTCGCCTCTAACACGAGGCATTCTCAGTCTCACAAGTGCATTTTTTTCCCATTTTAATGCTAGTATAAATATATAATTGATCGTCTGTCTAAGAAACTGCTTACAACAACTCAAATCCAATTCAGTTTCTGTAGAACGTAATAACTTTGACGTAACAACTCCTAGAACTCGAAACTAAACGAATAAAACTTAGCAGAGAATTTAATAACAAACTGAATAGAAGAGTCTGATTCAACGTCACTCGCTGGAAGTCCTGTCCCTTTCATAAACTTATGAAACGTCTTCAAGGATTTAATAAAATGTGTTAGACGACGTCGGACGGAAGCGTAAGGCGCTCCCTTTGGAGCTGGTTTGATTTTGGTTGACAACCTCTTTTTACATCACAACAATAAGGCACTTCAGAGTAACTTCAGGCTAACCAATGGAAAAACAATCATAATTGTTGTATAACACGATCGAAAGGCTTCATCATTAGGATTATTTTTTGGTAAATAACATAATGTCAGAAATAAAATATAGAAGAAAGATATTTGTCATGTGACATTTTGTTGAGAAAAAATAAAAGCCAACATTGCCTTAAGGACATACAACTGACAATCTATGAATGCGGCTTAAATTGTTTTTTAAATTTGTGAGGTTGTAAAACGTTTTATAAATAATAAATCTGGAACGACTTCAACTCTGTGTTTTATTGCAATGTGTTTTATTCATTTTTATATAATAAAAACAGAAAATTTGATATAAACAGAATAAGCCGATAAAGGAAGATTTAACAGTCGGGCCCAGTTGAAATGTAATGCCAAAAAGTCAAGGAAATCTCAAAAATAGGTGACGTAAATTTACGTACATACCCTCACGCTTGTATCTCAGAGGGGAAGGTAGAGACCAGGGATTGCCACCTTGCCACAATCCTGACAGATCATCTCCGCTTCATCAACGTTCGTTGCATGCACGCAAGCCGGTTCCGGGTACTTTTTAAGTAAACTTAAATTTTGAAAATCTTAGACAGAATTAATCAAATATAAGAAAAATGATGTAAAGAGGTTTGCACCGTTACAAATTAAAATAATTCTTTCAGTAAAATGTTCTATCTACAATAATTATTCAAGGTACTTTCGCTCCAAGTGGCATAGCCGTGGGACGCCCTGTATAGCGCACCGCTGTTTAATTATAAAGCTTAGACAGCTTGAACATTATTAAGCCTCTTCGCTTGGAATGCGTCACAAGACGCTGCTGATAAAACAATCCATTTCCATGCGCAAAACATTTTTGATGTCACGCAAAGCTTACTTGTAAGGATATTCTCCTTTAAAACACACTTAAAATGGAATTAAGCCTGTCTTTACAACCGCTCAAGAAAGCAGTAAGTAAGGATGGATGGATGGATGTTTGTTACTCTTCCACGTAAAAACAGCTGAATGGATTTTAATGAAACTGTGCAATAATATAGCTTATACATCAAAATAACACATAGGCTACGTTTATAAAGATATTGAGTGATTTTTCCAAAATATGACGATAAGTGTCAAGTGAGTAGGAAAATTTGTGATAATTTTAATGTCGTAATGTTAGTTGTTTCTCTCTCTTGGAAATACTAATCCTGCGCAGATGAAGTCGCGGGCAATAGCATTTATAAAATGAAGATATACATCACAACGGTTTAAAACGCCTATTAGGGTTTAAAGAAGGTTTGTAGACATGGAGGTTTTGGAAGTTGTCTGGAGAAAAATGCTTATAAGTACTAGGCTCGCTTTCGTATAAATATGCGTATAGTGCAATAAGGGTATTTTTTTCTAGAGGGGGTTTTGCTTGAAGAGCTCCTGAAACCTGTTTTACCTAATTTTCATAACGAAGTCTGTTTTTTTGTGTACCGTTTCACAAAAAACTAACAGGAGACACTGGTACTCGTATTTAGAATCAACCTGGAATGGAACAGATCTAAATAGTAAGGACGTTTTTAATCATTTGGTATGCTAAAAAGCTACCACTTTACTTCAGCCGCCAACGGTAACTGTTTGAGTACCTATTGTTCCCGAATTCGCAGTAAAAATCACCCTAATCCGCGCTGAAAAACTTCCCCAGACTGGGAGTAAAACCTTCGGAAAGGATCTTTTGTTTACGAGATAAAAGGCTTAACCGCGCCGGCGCCGCTCGCTGTATTAAAACACAATTTACTTGAATATATTCAACGCTGAAAGGATAAACTAAGCAAGCGCAGAAGGTTTTTTACTGCTGCTCCGACTCTCCAAGGTTTGCTGGAAGAAATCTTACAGAGATAAGCTCGCCTTTGAACATCTTATTTCTTATGTAATGTCCTATTTAATGTTTCACGTGCAATACAGTAAAACAATAATAATAAAAGGTTACCCTTCTATTACGTAACATTCCACTCTATCGACGACCTTTCTGGCGCAGCGGTAACGCATATACCTATCAGTGGTCCCGGGTTCGAATCCCGGCTGGGAACAAAAAAAAACCCCAGGTCTTGGATTGTGATGTCGTTGTTTCTGGTTCCCACGACATAGGGTATCTTAGTGTGGGGCCAGAAGTAATGTTGTGCCTGTATGTAAATGTTATGTTATGTTATAAAGTCAAGTAGTCTAAATCTACTTCAAAGTGTCAAAATGTGTATGCATTTGACATATTAACATATATATAGAAAATCATCGCAATATCTTCAGTGTAGGTGCATCATTGATACACTCACACTTTTAAAAACCTATTTAGAGGCTAAAAATTTCACCCATGCCGGGATTCGAACCCGCAACCTCTGGCTATCCGTGCCAGCGCTCTACCAATTGAGCTCAATTGGTAGAGCGCTGGCTTAAAAATAAAATAGTATAATACACTCACACTTATTAAATGAAACGCAGTAACTGCGATTTAAATACCTAACGTGACAAACTAAACATAATTATGAAATGAAATTAATTATTTTCTACGTAAGTTCCTCGTACATTGGTCAAACCAAGCGCCAAGCGTACCATAGCTGAGCGGGTGAAGGAACATATCGCGGATGTGAAACATAAGCGCTCTGGTAGATCTGCAGTCAGCGAACATACACTTAGCGGTACCAACCACTTTATACATATCGATAAAGTTAAAGTTCTAGCCCGAGAAGACCGTTTCTTCCCTAGAATGATACGCGAGGCAATAGAGATCCGCCGGCATCCAAATTTTAATAGAGATCGTGGTTGGAATATACCGGCAGCATGGGAACCAGTGCTTAAGTGCATGAGACCCCCTTGCTAGAAGTGTGACTGTAGAGTTAAAAAAAATTAATTTCAATTAATAATCAGTATTTTTAAGTTCTTGTAAAATAATTAGTTTATAAGTTTAATTTTAACTTCAATTGCTAATAATCGATATTGTTGACTTTATATAAAAATTATTGCTTTGCCTATTTTGGAACGTAACTTCATAATTAACTTTTGCAATTTTGCCGAGGGTAGTAAACTAACCGTTATTGCTTTCTAAAAGACGCCTATCACCTCAGTCATCCGGGACCACGGCACCTGAAAAAGTGCCGAAACGTCGGAAAATTGTAAAAATGTAAAAAAGAAGCATAAATCCGTGTAAAAACAGTTTTAATTCGGAGTAAACATATTTAGGGCCGTTTTCTCCATTTGCTGCGCCAAACTGGATTTCGTAATCCGGATCATGCTTGAACGAAGTTAAAAAAATAGATTTATGACCATCCGATTTCTCCCGTAACTTTTTGATCTAGTTCACGAAATCTAGTTCTAGTTACAGATAAGACAAAAAACGCTAAGATTTGAGAGTTTATTTTTTTATTTTGAAACGCAGCTGTCTAAAATGTCGAGAATTCTGTGATATTTCCGGTTATTCTGTGTAATTTCATAAACTTTTTCGGCAATTTTGAATTTTGTTTCTGGCTCGGTTTGTTTTGTGCGAAATAAATTTTGAACGGCTATCATAAAAGATGATGTTAAAACGAAAAAGGGATCCAACATTCACCAATAGTGAAAACAATATTTGGTAAAGTAAAACCTTTGACGTCTTTTGGCAGCTGATATCTGACATTTGTCTGACTGTTAATCTGGTTTTAGAAGCTAATCGTCCAATATCGGCCGTTCAGAGACTTCAGTTTAAACTTTGGTTTACGATGTTGGAGAAATCCAATTTGTTATTGTAATCTCGATTAGGAGTCCAAAACGGGATTTAGCTTGCCGTAATCTAGATTTGGTTCTATGGAGAAAACGGCCCTTAGAGGTATATCGCGAATCAGTTTAATTTGTGTCTCGTGTCAGAGAGGTCCTGGATTCGATTTCTTCATATTCCTTGGACTAGACTTGGGGTTTTGTTCCTTGTAGCTTGTGATGTATCTGTGGCGTCCTGGATTTCTTCATATAATTAATATAAAGTTTGATTCAGGAGATCCGATCAGCAACTTATTCAGGAACGCAATGGCTCCCCGCCGCTAGCGTGCGACGTGAAACTACGACCAAACCCCACTCGGTTTTCCTTTTCTTTTTTAAAACTACCCTCCAATATTTTTAGTAGGTTTTTGCTTGTCAATTTAATGTGTACATGCCCACAATCAATAATTCTTCAATGACATGGTGGCTAATGCAACAATCAGTATGAATTTACCTTTTTTTTTCGATAATAGTTACGTATAAAATTAGATATATCACGCAAAATCATGACGTACTCGTACCTATGATTATGACCAGTAATAAGAAGAAAAGCCTTTTTCTTCTTTGTAACAAATTGTAAAATAGAGAGCATCTGCCTATAAGCGGTTATGCAGTTTGGCAGAAACAATTTCTCTATTTTAATAAAATACTGTATCTTTATTTGAATAAACATGTTCATAGTTGTATATTAAACGCATCCAATTCTGATTATTTATTAGGTAAAACGTAATTACCGTAAGTAGCCGACGTTTCTTTAACTGTATTCACTAAAATGCGGTATCCATTATGTGTAATACATATACGCCTCATATTTATACGGCAGATAAACAGCTTTGTAAACAGCTTTCGCACACAGATGTAGACGTGGAAAGTGACATAATCAAGGCGCTGCCCCTAAATTACGCGCACCAAATTCTGAACAAATCTAATTGTGTAACTGTCAAATCCTATACTAATTGCTACAGCAAATATCAGGATTCCGACAGGATTAATTAATTAAAAGTTGCAAGTATTTTTGTAGGGAGTAGGGAATTTTCCGGGCGCTTCCGTGCTTTGCAAGCCACGTTAACGCGTTGTTGCCGGCTGTCATGTAATGGCAGTTGTAAAGTCATGTCAGTAGCCTAGGCGGCTAAGAAAAATGGGAAGAATGGAATTGATAACTTCTGACAATAAAGCCCGCCACTATCTTACAATACTCCACCAACCCGGACTTGGCCCTCTTGGTAGAGTATGGCCTAACCTTCCTGTGATGCAGGAAAATACCCGTGCCCCAGAAGTGGGGACATATAAAGGGTTGATATCATCATTGAAAGTATTGATTTTTAAGATACGAAGATACGGAGCCCGAGCGAACTAGTTATGTTTAGTAAGCCTTAATATATAAAAATCTTTTTATATTTATTTTTTTCTAATAACTAAATTTTATTTTTATGTTACTTGAAAAACCACTCACGGCCGGCTTCTGAATTAAAATTTCACTAAGTAAATACTTAAGTAACGTTGTCTCGCTCTTTGCTGAGAAATGCGAAGAGACAGTACTACAGTTAAGTATTTACTCAGCGGATTTTTATTTCAGATACTGGCCCTCTGCCGGGTTTCAGCAGTAAAAATTATGACCGTCTGTAAGACATAAATTCTTCTTTTCTTTTATTTTTGTTCACGGGCTAGCCTTGAATAATGGCTAAATATACACTCGCCGCTAAGAGTTCACGTTGAACAAAGAGCCACGTATTCCTTGAGATTACGACCTTTTTTCTGGAAAACAAAGCCTGAGATCACATCTGATTTTCACTTTTCTAGATTATTGAGGTTTACATTTTGCACATATGGCAACCAAGAAAAACATAATTATGAGTATACTATTTTGTACGTAATACAGAGAATAGTGTAAAGAGGTTCGAAATTCACTGATGCCGGTGAGTCGCCCATTAGCTCAGTTGGATAGAGCGCTGGCACGGATAGCCAGAGATCGCGGGTTCGAATCCCGGCATGGGTGGAATTTTTAGCCTCTAAATAGGTTTTTATATTTATGAGTCTCATTCCCTCTTGCCTATATATATTTAGGTCCAATTCAAATTAATAAAAATATGCACTATAATAGCAACTTCCACATAACACATAACATCACCTGGTCCCAAACTAGGATACCCTGTACTACTAGGCAAGGACGTCACAAACATGAAAATACACCCAGACTGAGGCCTCTTGCCTCGTGTACAAATGTACAGCGACCCCCAGTGGGAATCGAACCCACGACCTCTGTATTAGTAGCTAAGCGTGTTAACTGCTAGACAAACGAGGCAGTCAAACAAAATGTTTAGCTCATGAACGTCAAAGCTTTTAGTTTCATAATTAATAGATTATATGGAGAATAAGATAACAAAGAAACTTAATATTTATTTTAAAAACTAATTTAGAGGCTAAAAATTCCACCCATGCCGGGATTCGAACCCGCGACCTCTGGCTACCCGTGCCAGCGCTCTTTCCAACTGAGCTAATGGGCGACTCACCGGCATCAGTGAAGTTTCGAACCTCTTTACAATATTCTCTGTATTACGTACAGATATTTATTCTTTTCAAAACCCGTTTGCGCTTAATAAATAGAGTTTTCGACCCCACTTTCACTAGATATAATCGTCCTCGTTAACATTATTGTTTTAAAAACCTATTTAGAGGCTAAAAATTTCACCCATGCCGGGATTCGAACCCGCAACCTCTGGCTATCCGTGCCAGAGGTTGCGGGTTCGAAACCCGGCATGGGTGAAATTTTTAGCCTCTAAATAGGTTTTTATAATTTGTCCTTAGCACGGGTTAGTGCATTGAAAAAATAGTAACATTATTATTGTCGACCGGCCAATCAACCTTTTTTAAGTATTTTACTTTTTGATAGCATTTTATATTATTTTGGGAAATTTAATTTTAATTTAATTAAACTCCCTTTTTACAAATGGGACGATATCATTGGAAAACAAAGCAAAAGACAGATTGAAGATTCCAAAAGCTACATATTCGCGTTTTCCTCAATTTTTACGTGCGTTAGTTTCAATTATTAACTGCTTCGTTTTAATATAATAATAATAAAAGAAATAAGAACTGGCGGTGTGTGTGACAAAGACATTGAAAACTTTCAGAAGCACTAAGTTAATAAAGTATAGCCACATGACAGCATGTCAATCTTTACACGCGTGAACTCTACTCTGACAATTTACGGCGATATTGTAACAGAAGTGTTAAGTTTGGCCTCCTGTCGACTGTACAATCCAGTGGCTATATAGGTTAATAAATATACGTACTATTGCCAGCTTACATTTAAAGCTCAGGGGATCTTTGAATTTTTTCCCGTTATTCCAAGCTCCACACAAAAAACTTACAGAGCCGTGAGTTTTATTGTTATTTACTGAGAAAAACGGAGTTATGATCGCACGAACGCTTTCAGACTGCGGAATCCAGCTAAGTGGTAACAAAAGGCTGAGCATATACAAAAGGGCTTAAAATAATGTACAAGACATTCCTTCGGTGTGAAAATACATCATCATCAACCCATTATGTTCCCACCGAGGGGCACAAGTCTCTTGCCTGAGGAAGGTATAGGCCATACTCCACTACGGGGGCCGAGTCCGGATTGGAGGAGGCTTGCAAGACTAGTGGCTGGTCTTACTGTCAGAAGTTTTCAAGCCGCCCCAAGGCCTCTGACTTGGCTTAACGACTGCCATCATCAACGGCAGCCGGCACCAACTGCTTAGCGTGCCTTGCGAAGCACGGAACCGCCGGGAAAAATGCCACTAGCGTTAGTCGTAGACGCTTCACCTATCCATGCACTGAACGCGCTCTGTGTTGCTTAACCTTCGTGATTGTTTAAGATCACTCAGGCAGCCGGGGCTACGAGCGATTCGAAAATGAAAATGTATACTGACTATAATGAAAATACATACTTTCTACGATTAAGGATATGAAAAACAGGAAGGTTGAAGTTTTTTGTAGGAGCTTTTCATTCCAAAAAGGTTTAAGTATTTTGAATTTTTTTCTTCACTACACTACGGCCCGCAGACGGTGGCTTACATTTTACATTGTACATTGACGTTCAGCAAACAAAGTGTACATTATTTACGTAGAAAATAATTAATTTCATTTCATAATTATGTTTAGTTTGTCACGTTAGGTATTTAAATCGCAGTTACTGCGTTTCATTTAATAAGTGTGAGTGTATTATACTATTTTATTTTTAAGCCAGCGCTCTACCAATTGAGCTCAATTGCGTAGAGCGCTGGCTTATAACTGCGATTTAAATACCGTAACGTGTAGTGAAGAAAAAAATTCAAAATACTTAAACCTTTTTGGAATGAAAAGCTCCTACAAAAAACTTCAACCTTCCTGTTTTTCATATCCTTAATCGTAGAAAGTATGTATTTTCATTATAGTCAGTATACATTTTCATTTTCGAATCGCTCGTAGCCCCGGCTGCCTGAGTGATCTTAAACAATCACGAAGGTTAAGCAACACAGAGCGCGTTCAGTGCATGGATAGGTGAAGCGTCTACGACTAACGCTAGTGGCATTTTTCCCGGCGGTTCCGTGCTTCGCAAGGCACGCTAAGCAGTTGGTGCCGGCTGCCGTTGATGATGGCAGTCGTTAAGCCAAGTCAGAGGCCTTGGGGCGGCTTGAAAACTTCTGACAGTAAGACCAGCCACTAGTCTTGCAAGCCTCCTCCAATCCGGACTCGGCCCCCGTAGTGGAGTATGGCCTATACCTTCCTCAGGGAAGAGACTTGTGCCCCTCGGTGGGAACATAATGGGTTGATGATGATGTATTTTCACACCGAAGGAATGTCTTGTACATTATTTTAAGCCCTTTTGTATATGCTCAGCCTTTTGTTACCACTTAGCTGGATTCCGCAGTCTGAAAGCGTTCGTGCGATCATAACTCCGTTTTTCTCAGTAAATAACAATAAAACTCACCGCTCTGTAAGTTTTTTGTGTGGAGCTTGGAATAACGGGAAAAAATTCAAAGATCCCCTGAGCTTTAAATGTAAGCTGGCAATAGTACGTATATTTATTAACCTATATAGCCACTGGATTGTACAGTCGACAGGAGGCCAAACTTAACACTTCTGTTACAATATCGCCGTAAATTGTCAGAGTAGAGTTCACGCGTGTAAAGATTGACATGCTGTCATGTGGCTATACTTTATTAACTTAGTGCTTCTGAAAGTTTTCAATGTCTTTGTCACACACACCGCCAGTTCTTATTTCTTTTATTATTATTATATTAAAACGAAGCAGTTAATAATTGAAACTAACGCACGTAAAAATTGAGGAAAACGCGAATATGTAGCTTTTGGAATCTTCAATCTGTCTTTTGCTTTGTTTTCCAATGATATCGTCCCATTTGTAAAAAGGGAGTTTAATTAAATTAAAATTAAATTTCCCAAAATAATATAAAATGCTATCAAAAAGTAAAATACTTAAAAAAGGTTGATTGGCCGGTCGACAATAATAATGTTACTATTTTTTCAATGCACTAACCCGTGCTAAGGACAAATTATAAAAACCTATTTAGAGGCTAAAAATTTCACCCATGCCGGGTTTCGAACCCGCAACCTCTGGCACGGATAGCCAGAGGTTGCGGGTTCGAATCCCGGCATGGGTGAAATTTTTAGCCTCTAAATAGGTTTTTAAAACAATAATGTTAACGAGGACGATTATATCTAGTGAAAGTGGGGTCGAAAACTCTATTTATTAAGCGCAAACGGGTTTTGAAAAGAATAAATATCTGTACGTAATACAGAGAATATTGTAAAGAGGTTCGAAACTTCACTGATGCCGGTGAGTCGCCCATTAGCTCAGTTGGAAAGAGCGCTGGCACGGGTAGCCAGAGGTCGCGGGTTCGAATCCCGGCATGGGTGGAATTTTTAGCCTCTAAATTAGTTTTTAAAATAAATATTAAGTTTCTTTGTTATCTTATTCTCCATATAATCTATTAATTATGAAACTAAAAGCTTTGACGTTCATGAGCTAAACATTTTGTTTGACTGCCTCGTTTGTCTAGCAGTTAACACGCTTAGCTACTAATACAGAGGTCGTGGGTTCGATTCCCACTGGGGGTCGCTGTACATTTGTACACGAGGCAAGAGGCCTCAGTCTGGGTGTATTTTCATGTTTGTGACGTCCTTGCCTAGTAGTACAGGGTATCCTAGTTTGGGACCAGGTGATGTTATGTGTTATGTGGAAGTTGCTATTATAGTGCATATTTTTATTAATTTGAATTGGACCTAAATATATATAGGCAAGAGGGAATGAGACTCATAAATATAAAAACCTATTTAGAGGCTAAAAATTCCACCCATGCCGGGATTCGAACCCGCGATCTCTGGCTATCCGTGCCAGCGCTCTATCCAACTGAGCTAATGGGCGACTCACCGGCATCAGTGAATTTCGAACCTCTTTACACTATTCTCTGTATTACGTACAAAATAGTATACTCATAATTATGTTTTTCTTGGTTGCCATATGTGCAAAATGTAAACCTCAATAATCTAGAAAAGTGAAAATCAGATGTGATCTCAGGCTTTGTTTTCCAGAAAAAAGGTCGTAATCTCAAGGAATACGTGGCTCTTTGTTCAACGTGAACTCTTAGCGGCGAGTGTATATTTAGCCATTATTCAAGGCTAGCCCGTGAACAAAAATAAAAGAAAAGAAGAATTTATGTCTTACAGACGGTCATAATTTTTACTGCTGAAACCCGGCAGAGGGCCAGTATCTGAAATAAAAATCCGCTGAGTAAATACTTAACTGTAGTACTGTCTCTTCGCATTTCTCAGCAAAGAGCGAGACAACGTTACTTAAGTATTTACTTAGTGAAATTTTAATTCAGAAGCCGGCCGTGAGTGGTTTTTCAAGTAACATAAAAATAAAATTTAGTTATTAGAAAAAAATAAATATAAAAAGATTTTTATATATTAAGGCTTACTAAACATAACTAGTTCGCTCGGGCTCCGTATCTTCGTATCTTAAAAATCAATACTTTCAATGATGATATCAACCCTTTATATGTCCCCACTTCTGGGGCACGGGTATTTTCCTGCATCACAGGAAGGTTAGGCCATACTCTACCAAGAGGGCCAAGTCCGGGTTGGTGGAGTATTGTAAGATAGTGGCGGGCTTTATTGTCAGAAGTTATCAATTCCATTCTTCCCATTTTTCTTAGCCGCCTAGGCTACTGACATGACTTTACAACTGCCATTACATGACAGCCGGCAACAACGCGTTAACGTGGCTTGCAAAGCACGGAAGCGCCCGGAAAATTCCCTACTCCCTACAAAAATACTTGCAACTTTTAATTAATTAATCCTGTCGGAATCCTGATATTTGCTGTAGCAATTAGTATAGGATTTGACAGTTACACAATTAGACTTGTTCAGAATTTGGTGCGCGTAATATAAGAGCAGCGCCCTGATTGTGTAACTTTCCACGTCTACATCTGTGTGCGAAAGCTGTTTACTTAGATTTGCCGTATAAATATGAGGCGTAATATGTATTACACATAATGGATACCGCATTTTAATGAATACAGTTGAAGAAACGTTGGCGACTTACGGTAATTACGTTTTCCTAATAAATAATCAGAATTGGATGCGTTTAATATACAACTATGAACATGTTTATTCAAATAAAGATACAGTATTTTATTAAAATAGAGAAATTGTTTCTGCCAAACTGCATAACCGTTTATTGGCAGATGCTCTCGATTTTGCAATTTGTTACAAAGAAGAAAAAGGCTTTTCTTCTTATTACTGGTCATAATCATAGGTACCTACGTCATGATTTTGCATGATATATCTAATTTTATACGTAAGTATGTATTATCGAAAAAAGTAAATAAATTCATAATGATAGTTGCATTAGCCACCATGTCATTGAAGAATTATTGATTGTGGGTATGTACACATTAAATTGACAAGCAAAAACCTACTAAAAATATTGGAGGGTAGTTTTAAAAAAGAAAAGGAAAACCGAGTGGGGTTTGGTCGTGGTTTCACGTCGCACGCTAGCGGCGGGGAGCCATTGCGTTCCTGAATAAGTTGCTGATCGGATCTCCTGAATCAAACTTTATATTAATTATATGAAGAAATCCAGGACGCCACAGATACATCATAAGCTACAAGGAACAAAACCCCAAGTCTAGTCCAAGGAATATGAAGAAATCGAATCCAGGACCTCTCTGACACGAGACACAAATTAAACTGATTCGCGATATACCTCTAAATCTGTTTACTCCGTACAGCTCAAACGTATTTTACGTTTTGCCACCCAAATAAAAGCCCCTTTGACTATTCTGTCTGCAAATTGAACGCGAAAAGCGCTGTACCGTGGTGCAGGAAATTCATTTGCAACGAAAATGGCCGGGGGTTTTTCCATTCGCGTTTTGTTCAGCCGAGAGCAGACCTGGGAGGCGATTCTCACTTCATAAGCAAATAATTCGTATACGACTCTTAAGGATTATGACTTGAATTCTACATAAAAAGTCGAGGGACAGCCGAAATTTGTATTGTTAACGCCATTCTACGGTGAATTCGAATGAGAAATTCAATGTAATAGCGTCAATGTATCTGTGAAGTCCTGGATTTCTTCATATACCTATCGTCGTCGTCAGGCTATAATAGTCCACTGCTGGACATAGCCCTCCCCTAAAGAGTGCCTCGTCGTGCTATCATTGGGGGTAATGCCCATAATCCCCACGCTGGGCATGCGGGTTGGGGATCGCAGTTCGGTGAATTGTACTGCAGGGGGCGCTGCTGCCCACCCCCTGGTTTGTGTCCCTTAGTCGCCTTTTACGACACCCGCGGGAAGACTTGAATCATATACCTATGATTATGACTTAAATTCTACATAAAAAGTCGAGCGGCAGCCAAAATTTGTATTGTTAACGCCATTCTACGGTAAATTCGAATGAGAAATTCAATGTAACAGCGTCAATGTATCTGTGAAGTCCTGGATTTCGTCATATACCTATGACTATGACTAGTAATAAGAAGAAAAACCTTTTTCTTCTTTGTAACAAATAACTTAACATAACATTTACATACAGGCACATACATTGCTTCCGGCCCCACACTAGGATACCCTGTGTCGTGGGCACCAGAATCAGCGACATCACAAACATGCAAACATCCAAAAGCTGGGTTTTTTTCTGTCCCCAGCCAGGGTTCGAACTCGGGACTTGCATGGTAGGCAAATGCGCTACCGCTGCGGCACAGAGGTTGTAGCTAATTATTATATTTATTTATTATTCGCATGACTAAAAGCCTTTCAACAGATGCCAATAGTAACTTTTCACTACTAACAGAAATAATTAAACATTACAATTTATAGACAATTAGCTGTGCCCCGTGGTGTTACCCGCGATTTACCTTTGCGATCCGGTCACAATCGATTGCTGAAGACACCAAGTCATTCGACAAGGTTCTTCAGCCAATCCTTTACTATCACAGCTGTCCGCCTGTGGAATGATCTTCCCTTGGACGTAAAATTCTCACCGTCCCTGCCAATATTTAAAAACAGAGTGCATAACCACTATTTTTCCTTAATGTAAGTTTTTTATTTGTATTTGTGAAATCCCTTTCTAGTATTATGTAGGTATATTTTTCGTTCATGTTCTATGTTTTTTTTTCTTCTTTGTGTATGTTTATTTTTATTTATTTCATATTTATGTACCGTTTATGTATGTGTATCAATTTCATATTTATGTATCGTTTATGTATGTGTATCAACTATAAAATAATATGTTATCTAATATTGTTTAGTTGCGCCAACTACCCGTATTTCAGTTTCCGTTTTTCTTTTCCATCAATGGTAGTCTGGAAGAAATTACTTTTAGTAATAAGGCCGCCACTTGTACTGTACTGTTATTTTATAAGTCTCTTATGTAATCCTTGGTGTACATGCAATAAAGAATATTCTATCTGTCTATCTACCGATTTTCTCATGGGAAAAAGATATTTTCCCGCAGTAAAACGTAGCCTTTGTGTTAATCCAGGGTGTCAGCTAACTCCATAAGAAATGTTACTAAAATCGCTAAAGCCGATTTGACGTGAAGAAGTAACAAACATACACACAAACTTTCGCCTTTATAATATTAGTGTGACATACAATGTAATGTGAGTTAAGTAATTTGCAATGACTTCGTTGACCATTGAGTTTAATTGTATTAGTGAATTCGTAAATGCTACAATGCGGCCTATACAGGTCCCACAGCACCGATTTCACATACCGCAGCGTTTTTTTTTTTGACAAAAGTAAGATGTTGTGTATGTAGGTCCACTGCGGGCACGGAATTCCTCCGGTTCTTAATCACCACGCGTGCCCACCGCAGATTGGCAATTTCAAGCGCTGGGATATTTGAACACCTTAGAAACTCAAGTTTCCTCACGATGTTTTCCTTCACAGTTGGCGAGTGGTACAACTACTATAACTTAAGAAATATACTTAACTTAGAAAAAAAATCATTTTGAATTCACATTCAATTCACTGGAATTCGAACCTGGTTCTCTCGTTTCCGAGTCCATTGTTCTACCCACCGGGCTGCCGCCGCTCGGACATACATGCACATACATAGTAGCAAAACCCTTCTAGACTCTAGAGCATAACATAACAAAACCTCACGCCTGTATCCTAGAGGGGTAGGCAAAGACCAGGGACTGCCACTTGCCACGATCCTGACAGATCACCTTCGCTTCATCAACGTTCATAAGTCGTTTCATGCACGAACGCCCATTCCGGGAATTTTTCATCTTCCCCTTTGCTAATACATCCCCTATTTTGTCGACGTATGTCCGCATGGGACTCCCCTTACCGGCCCTTCTACTCACATTTGCAATAGGTATATATCTGTTTCGTCAATCTTTCTTCCTTCATCCTCTCCACATGTCCAAACCAAAGCAACATTCCTTTCTCAATGATAGTCACTGCATCCGCTTTCAGTCCACAACGTTCTCTAATCAGACTACTGCGTATTCTGTCATTCAAAGTAACACTACCCATACTTCTCATATACTCTAGAGCAGTCGGGTAAAAACCTTGACGAGGCGTAGAAAGGCATAGCCGCTAAATTGATTACGGAGCTTTGTGGCCCGGAAAGTGATGAATTATGTAGGCCGTAGACTAAACCGCTGCTAAATAATACCCTGTGAAAATCCTCACGCAATTAATCTTCAAACGGACGCGGCGTCAGTCATTTTCAAAAATGCGTTCACCCTTTGTTGCCTTTAATAACGTAACACAAAGCAATTCTTTTTTGGTGTTGCCATTTATGAAAAAACATTTTTTGCAACAACGTTCCTATAGTCGTAAGTGACAGATAAACTATAGTTGCTGCCAGTTTTTGAATTGAGAATTTTGCTAAGTAAATGTTTAACTGTGCTGTCTCTTCGAATTTCTCAGCAAAGAGTGTGACAGAACGTTACTTAAGTATCTATTTAGTGAAATTCTCAATTAGGGAAGCGGCCATTAGTGAGTCTTAAAGTTGGTGAAAAACATCGTCGAACCGTCGATCTCCACGACACAGGTTCGCCTAGTGTGGAGATCACAGGCAAAACAAACGGAAACTATATTTTTTGAGAATACCCACATTAATGTAAAAAGTAATGATCTATTTATTCTAATTCATAGCATGTTTTTAATTGTTAATATGTAGTTATTTAATTAACCTTGTACAACTTTAACTGGCGCTGGCACGGATAGCCAGAGGTTGCGGGTTCGAATCCCGGCATGGGTGAAATTTTTAGCCTCTAAATAGGTTTTTAAATTTGTTCCTTAGCACGGGTTAGTGCATTAAAAATAAAAATAGTATAACAACTTTAACTGTTTAGTGTAAGAATTGAATTAATTTTATGGTGTAATTATTTTTTCCAATGATTGTAGTTAAATAAAGAATATTGAATTGAACATAGCTCAAACAGTATTACTTTTAAGAGAATTAACAGTTTAACTTACGGTCCAGTCTCCATTTATTTTCATATCCGACTATACTATGTGAAACTTTGTCAAGATATCTTTATGTTTGTTACACAATGGCGCAATAACGGCTGAAGTGAATTACATGAAGCTGAGCCCTATAGAAGCGCTCGTGGCCTAGGCGAACCGAGTGATTGGAATCAATCACTTGGTTAAGCAACAACAGGTGCGGTCAGGTACGGGATGGGTGAGCGTCCCGTGACTACCGCTAGTGGCATTTTTCCGAGCGCTTCCGTGCTTCGCAAGACACGTTAAGCCGTTGGTGCCGGCTGTCATATAATGGCAGTCGTTAAGCCATGTCAGAGGCCTTGTGCGTACCTATACTTTAGTCACTGTCTCTGTCATTTGATTGTATGTGTCTTTTTGCTATGTACAATATGTTACTTATGTACAATAAAAAAATATTATTATTTAATTATTATTATTATTATGGGCGACTTGATAACTTCTGACAGTAAGGCCCGCCACTGTCTTACAATCCTCCACCAACCCGGACTTGGCCCCCGTGGTGGAGTATGGCCTAACCTTCCTGCGATGCAGGAAGAGACCTGCGCCCCAGCAGTGGGGACATACAAGGGTTGATAACAAGCCCTATCGGCAAACGCCGTCCGACTGGTTGGGATGACGATCTGCAAAAAACTGCAGGCAGATGCTGGATGCTGCAAGCTGAAGACAGGGCGCTAAGTCATTCGACAAGGTTCTTCAGCCAATCCTTTACTATCACAGCTGTCCGCCTGTGGAATGATCTTCCCTTGGACGTAAGATTCTCACCGTCCCTGCCAATATTTAAAAACAGAGTGCATAACCACTATTTATCCTTAATGTAAGTTTTTTATTTGTATTTGTGAAATCCCTTTCTAGTATTATGTAGGTATATTTTTCGTTCATGTCCTATGTTTTTTTTTCCTTGTGTATGTTTATTTTTATTTGTTTTATATTTACGTACCGTTTATGTATGTGTATCAATTTCATATTTATGTATCGTTTGTGTATGTTTATCAATTTCATATTTATGTATCGTTTGTGTATGTGTATCAACTATAAAATAATATGTTATCTAATATTGTTTAGTTGCGCCGACTACCCGTATTTCAGTTTCAATTTCTTCTTTTCCGTCAATGGTTGTCTGGAAGAAATTACTTTTAGTAATAAGGCCGCCACATGTACTGTACTGTTATTTTATAAGTCTCTTATGTAATCCTTGGTGTACATGCAATAAAGAATATTGCATGTACATCTATCTATCTATCTATCTATCTATCTATCTATCTATCTATCTATCTATCTATCTATCTATCTATCTATCTATCTATCTATCTATCTATCTATCTATCTATCTATCTATCTATCTATCTATCTATCTATCTATCTATCTATCTATCTATCTATCTATCTATCTATCTATCTATCTATCTATCTATCTATCTATCTATCTATCTATCTATCTATCTATCTATCTATCTATCTATCTATCTATCTATCTATCTATCTATCTATCTATCTATCTATCTATCTATCTATCTATCTATCTATCTATCTATCTATCTATCTATCTATCTATCTATCTATCTATCTATCTATCTATCTATCTATCTATCTATCTATCTATCTATCTATCTATCTATCTATCTATCTATCTATCTATCTATCTATCTATCTATCTATCTATCTATCTATCTATCTATCTATCTATCTATCTATCTATCTATCTATCTATCTATCTATCTATCTATCTATCTATCTATCTATCTATCTATCTATCTATCTATCTATCTATCTATCTATCTATCTATCTATCTATCTATCTATCTATCTATCTATCTATCTATCTATCTATCTATCTATCTATCTATCTATCTATCTATCTATCTATCTATCTATCTATCTATCTATCTATCTATCTATCTATCTATCTATCTATCTATCTATCTATCTATCTATCTATCTATCTATCTATCTATCTATCTATCTATCTATCTATCTATCTATCTATCTATCTATCTATCTATCTATCTATCTATCTATCTATCTATCTATCTATCTATCTATCTATCTATCTATCTATCTATCTATCTATCTATCTATCTATCTATCTATCTATCTATCTATCTATCTATCTATCTATCTATCTATCTATCTATCTATCTATCTATCTATCTATCTATCTATCTATCTATCTATCTATCTATCTATCTATCTATCTATCTATCTATCTATCTATCTATCTATCTATCTATCTATCTATCTATCTATCTATCTATCTATCTATCTATCTATCTATCTATCTATCTATCTATCTATCTATCTATCTATCTATCTATCTATCTATCTATCTATCTATCTATCTATCTATCTATCTATCTATCTATCTATCTATCTATCTATCTATCTATCTATCTATCTATCTATCTATCTATCTATCTATCTATCTATCTATCTATCTATCTATCTATCTATCTATCTATCTATCTATCTATCTATCTATCTATCTATCTATCTATCTATCTATCTATCTATCTATCTATCTATCTATCTATCTATCTATCTATCTATCTATCTATCTATCTATCTATCTATCTATCTATCTATCTATCTATCTATCTATCTATCTATCTATCTATCTATCTATCTATCTATCTATCTATCTATCTATCTATCTATCTATCTATCTATCTATCTATCTATCTATCTATCTATCTATCTATCTATCTATCTATCTATCTATCTATCTATCTATCTATCTATCTATCTATCTATCTATCTATCTATCTATCTATCTATCTATCTATCTATCTATCTATCTATCTATCTATCTATCTATCTATCTATCTATCTATCTATCTATCTATCTATCTATCTATCTATCTATCTATCTATCTATCTATCTATCTATCTATCTATCTATCTATCTATCTATCTATCTATCTATCTATCTATCTATCTATCTATCTATCTATCTATCTATCTATCTATCTATCTATCTATCTATCTATCTATCTATCTATCTATCTATCTATCTATCTATCTATCTATCTATCTCTATCTGGTAGGTAGGTACCTACCTACCTACCTACCTACCTACCTACCTACCTACCTACCTACCTACCTACCTACCTATCTATCTATCTATGGCGCTCATTAGGGGAGGGCTGTGTCCAGCAGTGGACTAGTATAGCCTGAAGAAGAAGAAGAGCCCTATCATTTTATCATTATCGTCATAATCAGTCGGTTCTAGTCCACTGTTGGACATAAGACTCCGCTTATCACAGATGTAACTCCAATTATGTCTAATTTTGTACATGTTCGTGAATCTGTTAATGTGATATATAAACATTTTAAATTTCGACTATAAGATAGACACTTACTGAATGTTCTCTCCCTCTATGGAATATCACTCCTTATTCCCTACGAGAGTCCACCCCATATCAGCTATTTGAAGTGCTGATTTATTTTCCTTAACGTGTGGCTGATGCAAATTCTCGTGCGCTTTCAACGCTGCTCAGTAAAAAACTAAAATAAAATACAACCAACAGCCCGACTGCTGAACATTACCTACGTGTCAGATGGGATTAATCGCGGAAGTAATTAAGGGAATAACGCGTTGCACATCGCAACGCGTTACATTATTGAATTGGGTCCCGCCTACTTAGTGGTTAATACACTTTTAACCGACTGCGGCTGAGCTCAAAAAGCGGGTAATATATTCCAGTTTTTTTATTTTTTATATTTTAAATTGTATTGCCTACGATCCTCGCGCAAAAACGACGGATCGATTGAAATCTTATTTATTAAAATCTGACCAGTAGTTAAGGAGTTGTGACGAAAAATATAATAGGACATACTTACATACATACATACATACATACATACATACATACATACATACATACATACATACATACATACATACATACATACATACATACATACATACATACATACATACATACATACATACATACATACATACATACATACATACATACATACATACATACATACATACATACATACATACATACATACATACATACATACATACATACATACATACATACATACATACATACATACATACATACATACATACATACGAGCCAAGCGCATGACCCTCCTTTTGGGCTCGGCCATAATCTGGTAAAATAAAGAAATAATTACAAAAAACTTCGCAAGTAAATATGCCAACCAACCCACAGAGAGGTTTAATAAACCGTCTGTAGATTCGCTCTCAGTGCGGACGCGATACGGATAAAGCCAGCACTGGCCATTGTCATCTGGCGGCGGGGATGCTCGCAACGGGCCGATAGCGGCCAAATAACGGTTCAGTCGGGAAACAATGGCGGTAGAATGACGCCCGTCCTAATACGACGCGACGCGAGCGAGCGAGCGAGCGATGATAAACGAGCTCTAAATTCTAGGTGTTTAATATAACCCAATTATTTAATTCTACCTTGGCCTTCGGATTTATTGCCATTGCTAAGGCAACAAATCTCACCAACTCCCGGGCTACATTCAATTTGGTTGACGTGGCGCTTCCACAGCAGTCCACCATCCACCTCAATGCTATATATAAGGTATAGTCGGTTAGCTCTTAGAATATACCTCGGGCTCTAGAGTAGGCTTCGGTTTTCGCCAATTTTCGCGCCGGTTTTCGTACTGATGATCGAGTTCTGATTTTAAAATTAACTGTCATATTAGTTCCGATATTTCTATTACACGAATATATCCGATTCTATCCGATAGTCGTCGTTAGCTTCATCGTCAGGCTATACCAGTCCACTGCTGGACATAGCCCTCCCCTAAAGAGCGCCACGTTGTGCTATCATAGGGGGGTAGTGCCCATAATCCCCACGCGGGGCATGCGGGTTGGGGATCGTAGTTCGGTGGAATTGTACTGCAGGGGGCGCTGCTGCCCACCCCCCGGTTTGTCCCTTAGTCGCCTTTTACGACACCCGCGAAGAATTGGGTTGGTGCTGTTCTCTAGGCCGACACCACGCAGCAGTAGCCCGATAGTAGCCGAGGTACATTCTAAAAGCTATTCCTTATCAACCCTTGTATGTCTCCACTGCTGGGGCACGGGTCTCTTCCTGCATCGCAGGAAGGTTAGGCCATACTTCACCACGGGGGCCAAGTCCGGGTTGGTGGAGACAGTGGCGGGCCTTACTGTCAGAAGTTATCAAGCCGCCCATAAGGCCTCTACTGACACGGCTTAACGACTGCCATTATATGACTGCCGGCACCAACGGCTTAACGTGCCTTGCGAAGCACGGAAGCGTTCTGAAAAATGCCACTAGCGGTAGTCACGGGATGCTCACCCATCCTGTACCTGACCGCGCCTGTTGTTGCTTAACCAAGTGATTGATTCCAATCGCGCTTCTAAAAGCTAATGAAGATACAATTTTAACAATGAAGATACAGCAGTAATAAGCTGTTTTTATCGCGTCGGTCGCTCGTCTGGCGGCCTATGCTCGCTCGTCTGGCGGAGCGAGCATTACCCGAAACAATGGCGGCTGAATGACGGGGATGGCGCTAGCTGTCACCGAACGAGGGGCGCTGGGTATGAAATCCGCACTGCGGATCCTTTTGAAATTTGTGACGTTACTTTGGTCACGGTCAAGGATGGAGTTATGTTTGAGTTCGTTTCTAGTTTAAGGGCTTAAGGTAATCCTTGAGAAGTAACTCTCAAGGATTGCCATTGGTGCAGATACATTTAGTCATAGTTTACGTTAGACGTCAAAATCGTTCAATTATTATGGTAGGT
This sequence comes from Yponomeuta sedellus, assembly GCA_934045075.1. Taxonomy (NCBI): domain Eukaryota; kingdom Metazoa; phylum Arthropoda; class Insecta; order Lepidoptera; family Yponomeutidae; genus Yponomeuta; species Yponomeuta sedellus. The sequence continues at coordinate 2,260,572 of OW203734.1, read as the reverse complement.
ATTATAGATAGTATTTGTTAATGATTCGCGATACTCATACCAAGTTATATATTAAACGGGTCAAATCGCGATTATTTATTAGGTAAAACGTAATTACATTATTTCCCGACGTTTCGGCAGCGTTACATTTGCCGTGGTCTCGGGTAGACTGAAGTGGCGAGTACAGTCAATTATTGTGGGTAGCCACTATTACTTTCACTATAATAAATAATCGCGATTTGACCCGTTTAATATATAACTAGGTATTGTAGATTTTTAAAAGCTTTATGCTTACAAATATGTAAAGTTAATTATTAATTAACTTTATTATTATTACACTATTTTTATTTTCAAGACACTAACCCGTGCTAAGGAACAAATTTAAAAACCTATTTAGTCGGGGCTGTAAGTAATGCAATTGCTTAAGTCAGATGTCGCTGCCTGTACGTAATACAGAGAATATTGTAAGGAGGTTCGAAATTTCACTGATGCCGTGAGTCGCCCATTGGCTCAATTGGTAGAGCGCTGGTTCGGATAGCCAGAGGTTGCGGGTTCGAATCCCGGCATGGGTGAAATTTTTAGCCTCTAAATAGGGTTTTAAAATTATTATTATTATTAATTTGTATGCATTGAAGTTGACAATCCGCGGTGGGCACGTGTCGTAGTTAAGCCTGTACTCTCAAACTCTGTAAAAAGACCCGTGCCCTGCAGCGGAGCGTTTATTGGCTACATTAAAAAGTAAGCAATACATTATATATAAAAGATATAAAATAATATAACTAAGATATAAAAAATTAAATACAATAAAAAAGTAAACAAGAAATCTCAACTCTGTTATACCTAATAATAATATTGGCCTTTTTGCATCTACTTAATGAGGTGATTTATACAGCGTCCAGTGGTATCTTCACTCACACTAGATGGGTGAAGAGACCACTCCGGCGCTGTAGTGCCTGGGACATGGTTTTTATAGATGGCGTAGGCTTGCCCAGCTCCTATACCATCCTGACAGCATACATATGTTATAAATGCATCTTACCCAAGAACGTTTTACCCAATCTTGATCTTGTCTTACCTAAATAGAGGTTTTGGTGCGTATAATAAGCGAGCTGATGTTTTAGAAAACTTATTTAGAGGCTAAACATTTTACCCATGCCGGGATTCGAACCCGCCACCTCTGGCTATCCGTGGCAGCGCTCTTTCCAACCGAGCTAATGGGCGACTCACTGGCATCAGTGAAATTTAGAACCTCTTTACAATATTCTCTGTACGTAATTTGGTGGAATTTTTAGCCTCTAAATAGGTTTTTGGCATTTTTTCCGAGCGCTTCCGTGCTTCGCAAGGCACGTTAAGCCGTCGGTGCCGGCTGTCATGTAATGACAGTCGCTAAGCCAAGTCAGAGGGCTTATGGGCGGCTTGATAACTTCTGACAGTAAGGCCCGCCACTGTCTTACAATCCTCCACCAACCCGGACTTGGCCCCCGTGGTGGAGTATGGCCTAACCTTTCTGCGATGCAGGAAGAGACCCGTGCCCCAGCAATGGGGACATACAAGGGTCGATAACGATAACGAAATAGGTTTTTTTAAATTGTCCTTGGCACGGATTAGTGCTTTAAAAATAATATAATCATGTTAGCTGATGTTGACAAATTATTCGTATGGCAATCTTGATCTTGTCTTTCTTTGTAACTCTCAAGTTAGACAGACTTTCACACTTATAATATTAGCAAGATACGAAACCCCATCAAGTATAAATTCCGGAGTTTGACCATCCCTTGTTATCTCACTCGCGGTTCATTTATTCGCCGCCCGGAGCTCGCGTTTTCGCTCGAAAATATCTCGAGTGGAATGGAAGTGACAAGGGCTGAATGTATTATTGTGCCCAAACATGAGTGGCTCCTCACAAAAGTTCCAGTCTGCTAACAAAATATCGTAAATTTTGTTTCTCCAAAATGATCGACATTTTGGAACCGACACTCAGTTTATCTTGTAACGTTGAAAGATTAACAGTTTCTGTGTAATTTTTTAATGAAATACTTTGTTCATGTATTAGTAAAAGCGAACCCATTTTTTCGCTTTCATCCAAAAACACGAGCGAAAGTATTGAAACTATAGCCAAACTAATGACGTATCCACAGGAGGAACATTAAAAGTACGCGCAAATGCTGAAATACAGTAAAATTGATTTTCTGTTGCTGGGAATATTTTAGAACTATAGTTAATTTATATGTTGTACTGTGGGCTCGAAGCCATGTACCAATGACTTTGTTTTCTGATTTATTTACTTTTGTGAAATTACAGTAGCATTTCTACTCGCTAATGGTAAAGGAAAACATTATAAGGAAAGCTCAGTATCTGAGATTTTAATACCGCTGGATATGGCCAGTCCGCGGTGGGGGCTCGTGGTAAAGTTATTTTATTTTAAAAAACCCACAGCACAAGTTAATAAATATTCACTGTTGTAAATATAATTTATATTTGGCCAATTACGGGCTTATTTTATAATAAGATAACTTGGAGACAACCATTATTATTAATCACAAACTCTAAAGACTACAAAAAGAAAACAATATTGAAAAAAACTTTGAAATACCAAAATCAGGCAAACAGAATATTGAAATTAGATATAAAAATATAAAAATCATGACTGCAGACTGTATATATTTGTCCGTACTCTCTCTCTCTCTCTCTGTCCCTCTCTCTCTCTCTCTTTCTTTCTCTCTCTATGAGAAAAGGCTGTGCTCTGCAGTGGTGACGTTTATAGGCTAGATAAAAAATCCTATGGAAAGACGGTATTCTGTCGGTTTATATTTTCCTACTTGCACCTTGCTCAAAATTCGCCCCCTTCATATTGTGACTTGAATAATGTTATTACGCGAGTACTTATTACAGCTGTACTTTCCAAGACTCCAAGATGAAGTATGGTGACATCAACGTAAACGATGTCAATGTATTAGACGTACACATAAGTGTTTGTTTGACACATATTCGTAGTGTTTAGTTAGCAATAAGTTTTATTTAAAGTACCTCGTTTGATTATTACTCTGTTCACTTCATATCCGGAGGTTAACAAATAAACATGTTAACTTAAAGCTGCATTTTACATCAAGCAACCCCTTCAAACCCACGACCCAAGATTATCATATTTCAAAGAGGATCCATTATTAAAGGTAGGTAACCGAAGGAAATACAGAACATGTTTTAGTAAAATACTCGGTATAATGGATGTCGTAATTACAGCCAAAATATGACGAGAAACCAGTGGAAACATCTTTACCTTTTGTAAATAGGCATGACGATTTAAATATTTTTAAATCCTCTTCCATAATGTGGGGACACATTAATTATTTACAAGAAAAAACTATATTTTAGTAATAAACTAAAGTTTAACGAAGGTTAAAGTCATTTTTCTAAAATAATTTTTATATATGTCGACAAAATAAAAAAAAAGGATACAGCTCGCAGTGTCATGGAGTCGAATCTGACGTCACGTTTAGATAAACAAACATCATAATTATATTCTTTTTAATGCACTAACCCGTGCTAAGGACAATTTAATAAACCTTTTTAGAGGCTAAAAATTCCACCCATGCCGGGATTCGAACCCACGACCTATGGTTATCTGTGCCAGCACTCTTCCAACTGAGCTAATGGGCGACTCACCGGCATCAGTGAAATTTCGAACCTCTTTACAATACTCTTTGTATTACGTACAGACAGCGACATCTGGCTGAAATAATTTGCATCAGTTGTAGCCCCGACCTACTTTGCAGTCCACGTGATTATTGTCCTTAGCACGGGTTAGTGCATTAAAAATAATATAATCATGTGGGTACAGCGATATCATTCCGATGTAAAACCTAACTGCAAAGTAGGTACTCGGGGCTGCACAATTACTTCAACCTTAGTAACATAGATCGCCCTAGATAATTTTCGTTTTATACGTGGTAATCCAGAGAAATAGCTAGATGAAAAAGGTGACAAACGAGTAATTTTAAAGAGTGAGTAAAGTAGAGAAGATCGACGTTTAAATGTAGAAGAAGAACAGTACCACTTGCTACCTCATCACAGTTTTGTACCGAATATCAAAGAATTAAAGACGCCACTCAGAAGCTATTTTGTCCAAATTGAAAAGAATGCAGATGTCATGACGTGTTTGGCTGTAAAAAATTTGCTTGTGACGAGAGTTCCTTGAAGATCCTGCGCCGACAAGACTGTAAAGCCTAAAGTATAAAATGAGGCTAACAACGTAAATCTTAACTGTAACTGTGGTTAGCTGTTTGCCCAAGTGACTCCAATTACCTATAACCCAAGTGACTCCAATTATATTGGGGTTACTTTTACAACATATTTTGTTGTTTTTCCATAGACATCTTTGTAAAAACATGGTACTCGTTATTTCTAAGCTCGTCATATTGCGCAAGCACTGTAGACTGAAGATTTTGAAGGATAAATCTGCCCATTAAGAGTTGGCGAAGAATAAGAAGGAATGAAAGTCTAAAGGGCAAGCCTTTACCCAGCAGTGGGACATAATAATGGCAACAACAAAAAAATCTGCCAATAACAGAAATTCTATCAACAAAATCGTAGTAGAACTCCACTTAACTCCAACATCTCCTTTTGTCCACAGGCGAGCGCCTCATCCAGTTCGCCTCCGAGAGCCTGGTGACGGAGATCCTCATCCATCCTCAGATGAACACGCTGATGCAGTGCATGCGGAACCTGCTCAGCTCCTTCACACGGCACCGGCACCTCGTGCACGCGGGGTACAGCTTCGCGGGAAACGGCTCCTGGATTATGCAGGTGGGGACTTGGATTATAAGGGCTGGGTTGTGTGGGACCAATCAAGACTATGCTAGGATTCACTGAAGCGCTCGCGGCCTAGTCAAACCGAGTGATTGAAATCAATCACTTGTGTTAAGCAGCAAAAGGCGCGGTCGGGCGCAGGATGGGTGATCGTCGCTAGTGGCATTTTTTGGAGCGCTTCCGTGATTCGCAAGGCACGTTAAGCCGATTAGCAGTCATTAAGCCATGTCAGAGGCCTTAGGGGCGGCTTGATAACTTCTGACAGTATGACCCCCCACTGTCTTACAATCCACCAACCCGGACTTGGCCCCCGTGGTGGAGTATGGCCTAACCTTCCTGCGATGCAGGAAGAGACCCGTGTTCCAGCAGTGGGTACATACAGGGGTTGATATCGAAACCTCTGAAACAACATGGCAAATATAAGTCTTTGGCACACTGACTCTGTGGAGTCCCAGTTTCGACTCCAATTCCGGGTACCAATGACTTTGTTTTCTATGTTATGTACATTTGTGAAGTTGAAATAGTAATACGAGTACCACTCGCTAACGTTGAAGGAAAACATCGTTAGGAAACTTGAGGGTGTGAGGTGTTTATACCCGAGCGCTTGAAATTGCCCATCCGCGGTGGGCACGCGTGATAATTAAGCCTATAGTCTTTCTCTGAGAGAAGGCATGTGCCTTGCAGTGGGACGTATATAAGTAACATTAAAAAAAATCGGTTCCAGGGTATACCCTCATTTGCATTTGCACGATTTGTAGGGTGTTAGAAAAGGAATTTATACTCTTATTTAGAGGCTAAAGGTCGCCCATTGGCTCAATTGGTAGAGCGCTGGTACGGATAGCCAGAGGTTGCGGGTTCGAATCCCGGCATGGGTGAAATTTTTAGCCTCTAAATAGGTTTTTTAAAATTGTTCCTTAGCACGGGTTAGTGCATTAAAAATAAAAATAGTGTAATTTATACTCTGTTCAGAATTGTACATTGATATAATACCTATTCTTTACATAGATATAATACCTATTCTTTATAGGCTATATAAAAAAAAAAACACATTGATGATTATCAAAAATATATCAGATCAGATAATCCAATGTGGTGTACGTTGTGGGTAACTCCTATTTTGTCGTAAGTGATACCAATACCTCTTCCGTGCCTGGTACAGCTTCGGGGTTACAGTTTCTGGATTATGCAGGTGTGTTACGCCACTCAGATTATGTGCTTCTTGCGGATTATACAGGTGAGGTTATGCGACTATGCGGAATGGATTATGCTAATGGAACTAAGCGGGTTGGGTTTAACAAATAAGAATACTTATAAGTTAGTCACTTCAATTCCATCACGTAGCATTGGTACGTCCATACGTCGTAATTTAAAACAGCTCGCGAGTAGAGTCGGATGGAACTTGGTCCAGTGAATTTTGTATATTAATTTACAGTCTATTTATTCTTACTTGTCCAATTTAGTAAACAAGATTCTACCCTTAAACTGAAACTTTTTAGTCCAAAACTGCCACATTTCCATAAATGCAGTAACCTGGAACACTCTTTTGGATAACACGCTGCCAATTTTATAAACATAGTTCATGATAGTTCATGAATTTGTGAGAAAATGTCTAGTTTAGGCATCTAATCTCAATTTTAAGGTTAGAATCTTGTTTACTAAATTGGACAAGTAAAAATAAATAGACTTTAGGAAGTCAGTTAGCACCACCAGATATTTCGCATTCAAATAAACTATAACCAATATTCCCGTGGACATTGAACGCAAGTTATCACGCTATCACATCTCATCACCTCACACTGATATTACAAAGGCGAAAGTTTGTGAGTGTGTATATTTGTTACTTCTTCACTTCTCAACGGCTGGAGCGATTTCAATAAAATTTTGTATGGAGTTAGCTGACACCCTGGATTATCATATCACATAAGCTACGTTTTACTGCGGGAAAATAACTTAGTTAGTTAGACCTGAGATTTCCGCACTTAGCTTCATAGTTGGGCCATTGTACGTAGCAAGCGCTGAGGTACGCTAACACCTCAGACATTAGGGTTTCCTTACGATGTTTTCCTTCACCGTCAGCGAGTAGTATTGCTACTATAATTTCACAAATGTACATAACTTAGAAAACAAAGTCATTGGTACATGCCGGGTTTCGAACCCACGACCTACCGATTGAGAAGCCGGCGTTCTACACCGCTCCGCTACCACCGCTCGAGGGGAAATAACTTATTTCACCGCGGGGCGGCAATTCCTTTTTGTATTCACTCGTTGAAAACACTTTTAGGAAATGTTCTGACAGTGCCTCGTTGTTCTAGCTGTTAAGGCGCTTAGCTACCAAGACAGAGATCGTGGGTTTGATTCTCACTGGGGATTTCCTGTACATTTGTACAAGTGGCCTCAGTCTGGGTGTATTTTTATGTTTGTTATATCCTTGCCTGGTTACTTTAGTACAGAATCCTAGTTTGGGACTACGTCGAGTGATTGTGTTGTGTGAATGTTAAAACTGTATACCACTGACTATATTAGTGAGTGTTATTAACACTCAAAAGACCGGTGTTAATGACTTATTTCTGGCAACATTTTAATACCATTTCCAAAGCAATCCCCTTTATTTGTCAGCCACAAAGATTAGACTAGCGAGCACAATTTGGAAGTCCCAGTTCTCGAACAGATTAACTTGACACCTCTTTCCTACTCACGGCCTGTTCCCCAGAGCTCTCAGCTGGCTAGACAAGGACTGTACTCAGTTAAATGGATTTTCGATGTTCATCCCAAGTGAGTACCTACTTAGGTATTGTTAATTGAGTTTCAAGACATTGAATTTTGGTGCGATTGCCAAAGACATTGTAACTGATTCCACTTCTGTAATTTTACGGGATTTGAAAGTCAAATTCGGTTTGAGTATGAACTTAGTAAGTACCTATTTAGAGGCTGAAAATTCCACCCTGTACGTAATACAGAGAACAGTATAAAGAGGTTCGAAATTTCACTGATGCCGGTGAGTAGCCCATTAGCTCAGTCTCACGCCCGTGCGCATGCTCGGGTCTAAATCTATAATCGTCAAGGTGTCGGAGTCAGGGAATCGTTGTGGATGACATCATCATCATCAGCTCAGTTGGAAAGAGCGCTGGCACGGATATCCAGAGGTCGCGGGTTCGAATCCCGGCATGGGTGGAATTTTTACCCTCTAAATAGGTTTTTAAAATAGTCCTTAGCACGAGTTAGTGCATTAAAAATAAAAATAGTATAACTTAGTAAGTAGTTTTAAAAACCTAGTTAGAGCAGTAAAATGTCATTCCAGGGGTATAAGCCGCCTAAATTAAATAAGCATCTCTCGCGAAGAAGTTCGAATCGCGCGAGGCGCCGAGTTAGGTAGCAGGGATTTTCAATGCAATTGGTTCCTAGACTACCGATACTGTGAATGAAACCACCATTACCGGACTAATATGACTCTATTGAAAAACTATGGATTATAGAGACTCGCCCCCCTGGTTACAGGTGATCCAATCAATGTTAACTTTTTACAACCACTTTTGTCTTTGAGGTCTTCTCTAATTTATGGTTTTTCAGGTCTTTTTTAAACTTATCGATTCGCGTTTTACACGCTCTATTAATATTCCAACCTCCGGTAAATAATAATTTACTGAAGGCTGCGGTATTTTCATTTTCTATAGCTTCTTCCTTTTCTTGTTTTTTCCAAATATCATGACTTAGTAAAAATGTGACATAAACGACCATAACCTTTTATGGGTCATAATTTTAATTGGGGTGACTCAAGAGCTTGAATTTTTTACATTTACTATATAGAGAATCGTGAGCTTTGAGGACTTGACTAAATCTCAACATGGTAGCTGTATCGGTCCCTAAGAAAAAAGGTCTCAGTAGTTGGACGGCCCGACGGGTTACAAGAGTTTTTTTTTTTCATATTTAGATGTGAACTCCAAGAAAACTGGCCAACGTGTAGCCAAGTAGATACTTTATAAGTTGATAACGAAAATACGGCCCCTAAAAATATGAGCTAAACAGAAAGTCCACTAATTTTAACACATGACAGTTCTGACGGTATTCTTTATGGATATTTACTTGATTTTCTTATGAATATTTTGACCAAATTTATATGGACGTTCTAATATAAAAAAGCAACTGAAATGTAATGAAAACATTTTATTCAAAGTAGCACAAAAACTGCGGCTTAATTAACATTACAAGTCAAACTAGGTGTTCATTTCAAATTACAAAAAAAACTTAGAAACTCCAAACTAAGTCTTGTCAAAGTATTTAAATAATCCTTTATGTTACAAGTATTAGCCCTTATGGCACAAAGTGTATTTAACATATTTTTTGAACCGCGATTCAGGCAAGCTTAATATATCTTCCGGGATTTTATTATAGAAGCTTTTACAATGCCCCATGAAGGATGTATTAACCTTTACCAGCCTAAATAGTGGGGACAAAAGTTTATGTTTATTTCTAGTATTTACATTGTGTTGGCCACCTACAGTTTTAAAGTTACTGATATTTTTCCTGACGTACGTAATGTTTTCATAGATATACTGACTGACAACTGTCAGGATGTTAGTTTGTGTAAAGAAATCTCTTAACGAATCTCTTCCGTTCCTACTAAAGTTAATTGAAATCGGATGTTGTGGTAAGAATATATCATTAATTATACTCCTATTTGTTTGAAAGTCCGTTAAAAGTAAATTTATTTGATGAACAATTGCTGATGACCGCCTTTCGAGTATGTACGTCAGTATTTGGCTAGTAATATAGTATAGTAAAAATACAGTGGTATTAAAAGTATAACCTTCTAAGGCCTAATGTCCTCAAGTGATCACAAAAATAATTTTATTTTCAAGTTCGGGCCTTACGAGGTTAAGGAAATAAATCTACCCTTTTGATATACGTGGAGGCACATTTCATAAATACCGAAACACAAACAATGTCAATAATGACGTGAGTTTTGTATGTACCTATGTGGCCCACAGACTGCAATAAATAGACAATTTTGGTTGTTACGATCGTATTCGGAACTCAAGGCAAATTATGTAGGACCCGGGTCATTCGTAGCGCGATAAAAAAAATCCATGACTCACTGCTAGAGCTTATCTCAGATATCATAAAATTGGGTACCAGCTAAGGAGTCTGGATTTTACGACCGGCCATATTTACTCAAATGCCCCTTAAGGCGCTTGGCAGGCACTTTTGGCAAGATGAAAAGGATGAAAAAGGGGCCACTGAAAATATAAATAATACGTTTGTTAGTGGCGTTCAGACAAGCTTAGTTTCCGATCCAAGTAACATTCGACGAACTATCACCCTTTTGAGTTTTTTGGTTTTTAAAGTAGAACGTGACGGTCCAAAAGAGGCGGCCAAAAAAACCTGGAAAACATCTATCGTCTAAGAGACTGAGTCGAACAGCACTCGTAGTCTCGTAGAATTGCTCGTAGCCCTGGCTATCTGAGTGATCTTAAGCGATCACGACATAGGGCGCGTTCGGTGCGTGGATGGGTGACCCTCTTTGACTAACGCTTGTGGCCTTTTTTCTGAGCGGTTAAGTACTTTACAAGGTAAGCTACGCAGTTGGTGCCGGCTGCCAGCTGAAAGACTCGTTAAGCCAAGTCAGAGGCCTTAGGGCGGCTTCAAAACTTCTGACAGTAAGACTAGCCAATAGGCTTGCAAGTATGCACGAATCCGGACTTTGCCCCCGTGGTGGAGTATGGCCTGTACCTTCCTCAGGAAAGAGACCCGTGCCTTTTGGTGGGGACATAATGGGTTAATAATGATGAACGGTCCGAAAAAGGCGGCCAATAACACCTGAAAAACCTCTGTCGTTAAAGAGGCTGAGTCGAACGGCACTAGCCAGCTTGAATTGGAAGCTGCTTGCAGACAATAGCTATATTGCTGCACTCAGCGATGTAAAATTTAATAAAATGAAAGAAAAAAGTTTTATTCAAAGTAATTGCACGCGAGACGTAGTTACAGAGTTACAGCCCTCGCCGAGGCGAAATATTTTCGTTGCATGCAGTTTTAGCAAGTGACTCCCTACTACCGAACTGAAAGACGTAACACGTCAAATGAAAAGGCGAAACCCCTAACGTGACTACATTACGGGCTATTTTGCAACAAAATTTAACCTTGTATGGTAAGGTACAAGGTTAAATTTTGTTGCAAAATAGCCCGTCATGTAGTCACGTTAGGGGTTTTGCCTTTTTTGGCCGGTTTAACGTGGTTTACGTGATTAATAGGGTTTATGGGCTACTTCAAAGCGCTCGTGGCCTAGGCGAACCACGTAATTGGAATCAATCAGTTGAGTTAAGCAACAACAGGAGCGGTCAGGTGCAGGATGGGTGACCGTCCCGTGACTACCGCTAGTGGTATTTTTCCGAGCGCTTCCGTGCTTTGCAAGGCACGTTAAGCCGTTGGTGCCGGCTGTCTTGTAATGGGAGTCGTTAAGCCATGTCAGAGGCCTTATGGGCGGCTTGATAACTTCTGACAGTAAGGCCCGCCACTGTATTACAATCCTCCACCAACCCGGACTTGGCCCCCGTGGTGGAGTATGGCCTAACTTTCCTGCGATGCAGGAAGAGACCCGTGCCCCGGCAGTGGGGACATACAAGGGTTGTAACGACGACGATAAGTTAATAGTGTCGAGGCAATATTAACGAATTATTTTGGATAAAAAGTGAATTAAGATCGAATAGCACAAAAACAGACTCAGGTATAGTAATTAGCAAATGAAATCTGTTGTTCTGGTTCTTTATCTCAACCCTAATGACACCTTTTTAATTAAACACACGTCCCCATTCTCGTGTACGAAACAGAGCACTAGTCAGCGATCCTTAATTTCCGCATTGCATATTGTTTCGATTCATGGAGCACCATCAATGCAATACGATGCAACGAGCCAATGACGACAGGCATCGATTGGCGCACAAATGTAATTTGGTCTTCGGTGGATGTTATTCGACAATTTGCGATAAGAGTAGCTTCATGCGAGAAAATGTAAATGACATCAAAACATAAATGTAAAATACCAGGATAGTTAATATATCAGAGGAGTGCGGTAATATAGCCGAAGACAGAATTCCAATCTAAATGGAAAGAAAAAAGAGAAAAAAAGAAATAGAGAAAAAAAAAGGAATAAGAAACATTCTATGCACCAATAGTCGCACACAAAAACACTAATGTAGTTAAATATGGAATAAAGTTAACGGAAAACGTAAAAGACAGAAAGAATGAAACGGTAGATGCATAATACACGCAAATTAAATTTGCACAGTTGGCAAACGACCATTACTGACTCCTCAAGATATTCAAGAAAATGTCAATAGTTTTGTGCACTTCTTCATACGTGATGAACAGCGCGGTAGGGACTAAACGTAACACATTAGGATTCCGATAACTCCACAATCTTTCAGCTCCATACTAATTTACTCTTCTGGATGCTCAGCGCACACATGTGCTCGTCGTTTGTTGTCTTCTCTCGATTTTCCTACCATAAAATCATATTCGGTCAGTCGCTCATCAAATAGGAACATTAAATAAGCGATGATTTTCAATTATATACTCCTCATCGCGTGTATTATATATATATATATATATATATATATATATCACATTGTGATACAATGTGATATACAATCAACCTTCTAATATTTACCGCTATCTTATATTCAAGCTTTGAGGTATCAGGGATTCTCAATTAGCTCGAACTAAGTCATGTAGCGTAGCAGGCACGGAGCTAGATATGTACGACGCATCCCAGACGTCTTCATTGGCGGCAAGTCGTGACTGCCAACGTGAGAACATTAGGTACCTATATAAAGCGTGAAAGTGGCTCCTTTACTTTGTTAAGACCAAGTTTATACTATTTTTATTTTTAATGCACTAACCCGTGCTAAGGACAATTTTAAAAACCTATTTTGAGGCTAAAATTCCACCCATGCCGGGACTCGAACCCGCGACCTCTGGCTATCCGTGCCAGCGCTCTTTCCAACTGAGCTAATGGGCGACTCACCGGCACCAGTGAAATTTCGAACCTCTTTACACAACTCTCTGTATTAAGAGCGCTGGCACGGATAGCCAGAGGTCGCGGGTTTTTAGCCTCTAAATAGGTTTTTAAGGCCAAGTTTCTTCTGTTGCCCAACCAACAATGTCGTCCGTACTACAACCTACAGAAAACAAAGGTCTTAATTGTACTGATTCCACCTCTTCTCTTGCAGGACGGGACCTTTTCCCTGGCTGACTTCACGGACGCCTATCAGGAGAACGAAGTGCAGCGGGTCATCCGCGCCTACGAGAACTCCATCTCGATCGACATCCACTGCTCTACAAGCGGCGGAGAGTGGCAGAAACTTCCAGATATGCCCTTTGTGAAGCACTGCAGGATACGTGTCAATCCGACCGATGTCTTGGACCCGGCTTCACAGTCTATTAAGGATTTTATTGGTAAGTAATTACACCAAAATTTTGTTTTAAACGTACGCTGGCTTTAGAAGGTGCTAGAAGCATACATATAGGCTTACATATCTAAGTTTTGCCGTGTACAATTAGCGGTCTTATCGCTAAAAACGATTACTTCCAGACAACTTTAGGATGATAAGAACTGAAAGGTGAAGAGGGTGGATAGGTAGTTGTGCATGAATTGGAAGAATGTGTACAAAAAGGTTATACTGACTTACAAATAATATTCATACATATTTAATAAAATTCTCAAACTAAGCCTAAAATAAAACTGACTGACTGAGTGAAGTTTTAGGAATATGCCCTCGGTAAAGCACCATAATATCTGCATAAATTGGAGCGATATGTCGTCTTAGCTTTGTGAGCTATAAGTATTTTTATTGGTGAGTAAATGCAGCTTAATTTTACCTCCATTCCTTTATGGGTGAAGCCAACAATGCTTTGCAATGAACTTAATTTCCTTTGTAACGAATTTTGCCCCTTTTCACATTTATGTTTTGGCAGGTTCACCCAATTAACCAGTTATTTTAGCACTGTCGGGCAGAATATTTTGTCCTAAATCACCAAAAGTATATTTAAAATGAAATGAAAATATAAAGTACATGGGCAAATGAAAATATGTTTTTTTAAAACCTATTTGAGGCTAAAAATTCCACCCATGCCGGGATTCGAACCCGCGACCTCTGGCTATCCGTGCCAGCGCTCTTTCCAACTGAGCTAATGGGCGACTCACCGGCATCAGTGAAATTTCGAAGTTCTTTACAATATTCTCTGTATTACGTACAGGCAGCGACATCTGTCTGAAGTCATTTGCATTACTTGCAGCCCCGAGTACCTACTTTGAGTTAGGTTTTACATCGGAATAATATCGCTGTACCCACATAAGGACAATTTTTAAGCCTCTAAGGGCCGATTCGACCAAACTTGCAGTTGCACGAGTGTAACTATTATGGGAATAAGTAATTACGGGAAGCTTCCTTCCTAAAAGCTACTGCTCACAGAAATAGTGGAAAATCATTTCACAGTATTTGAAAATAAAAAAAAATAAAAAAAAAACAACTGATTAAAGATATTTCCATTTCTTAGTCCCAGTATAGTGTTTAACTCCGTCGAAATTGGCCGTATAAATCTTTACTCACGTGTAGCACCTTATTCTTAGATTAGTGGTTGGTAAAATGCAAAATCAGCTTACTCTAGAATAAGTAGTGATTTACTCTCGAGTAAAATGTTACTCGCGTTTGGTCGAATCGGCCCTAAATAGGTTTTTAAAGTTGTCTTTAGCACGGGTTAGTACATTAAAAAAGAATATAATATGTTTTTTAAAAATATAATATGTTTGCCTCGTGGCCTAGGCGAACCGAGTGATTGGAATCAATCACTCGGTTAAGCAACAACAGGCGCGGTCAGGTACGGAATGGGTGAGCGTCCCGTGACTACCGCTAGTGGTATTTTTCCGAGCGCTTCCGTGCTTCGCAAGACACGTTAAGCCGTTGGTGCCGGCTGTCATATAATGGCAGTCGTTAAGCCATGTCAGAGGCCTTATGGGCGGCTTGATAACTTCTGACAGTAAGGCCCGCCACTGTCTTACAATCCTCCACCAACCCGGACTTGGCCCCCGTGGTGGAGTATGGCCTAACCTTCCTGCGATGCAGGAAGAGACCCGTGGCCCAGCAGTGGGGACATACAAGGGTTGATAACGATAACGATGTTTTTTAAGTTACTGCAACATTGGGAGAGAGAGGCACATTTTATTTTATGAATATTAACATGTTTATATATCTAGGGTAGTTAAGCCTCTCCCTTTAAGAGAAGGCCTGGGCCGTACAGTGGGACCAATATCTGTTGCATTATTATAATTTTTTATTTTAAGTACGTACAATGCAATTGTTTAATATTGCACTACCTGCTAATCTTGTCTCCAAAACTTAGGTTAGCTGGTAGATAATGCTAAGTAGCATTAAGCTCGCCTATGTGCAAAATTTTTATGCAATAAAGAGTTTTAATAATAATGCTAGTTTGGGGCCAGCGATTGTGTTGTGTGGAAGTTATTATTTTATAAATAAAAATTTATCAAACCTATAAATCGTAGAAAATGGTTCTGCAACAAAAAAATACAGTTTTCTTCTCTGAAGCTATAGGAACAAAGCGTAAATGCCCTCATTTTCAACGATAGAGAAGAGTAAAAGATCTTCTACATTTTCTGAAAGCACATCAAATACAATAATGCACTGGATATACCTTAATTACAATATACTACCTACTAGCTGTCCCCGCAAACGATATTTTGTCATAATAATTAGCCTACGACTTATTCTCAGACCTACAAAATATACCCAAAAATACTTCATAAAAATTGATGAAGCCTTTTTGGAGGAGTTAGATAAAAATAAATTTAAACTGTTTATTTCATTATACTATTTTTATTTTTAATGCACTGCCGTGCTAATGACAAATTTAAAAACCTATTTAGAACCCGCAACCTCTGTATGTGATGCAATTTGCTTAAGCTAGATGTCGCTGCCTGTACGTAATACAGAGAATAGTGTAAAGAGGTTCGAAATTTCACTGATGCCGGTGAGTCGCCCATTGGCTCAATTGGTAGAGCGATGGCACGGATAGCCAGAGGTTGCGGGTTCGAATCCCGGCATGGGTGAAATATTTAGCCTCTAAATAGGTTTTTAAATTTGTTTATTTCCTCAAAATAATCCACAAAATATTCTAGCTCTGGAAGCTAAAAATCTTCTACATAAGGTTATGGTGCTATTAGAGACTGCTCTATAAAGACTGTGGCACAAGATTATTACATATTAGGCTTACTCCACTGTCTTCTCCCAGATGTATCGATGTCAGTCTGCAGCGTATAATCTGACACCTCAGTCCCAACATTAATGGATATTTCGATTCGATTTTAGACGTCTGAATAATTAAAACCGTATCCAGAATCTGGGTCGTGCACACGTGACACAAAATTGAAATGACGCTCGACAAGAGGCTAAGCAGGGGTGGACTCAGAGGCTAGACCCACCCTTAAAGGTTAATCGAAGATATTAATGACAAGAATGATTTTATTTTGTATTTAAATGTTAAATTTAAGCTGAAGTGTAAATGTGGATTTGAAAAAGATAAAAGCACTGAAAGCTTCCTATTCTTTCTAGTATGTCTAGATCTAGTAATACTTTTCTAGTGTAGATTCCAGGTTCTTACGTAAGAATAAGTCCTGATTACTCAAATTGCTTTGATACCTCTGTTAGAAGGAAATAAATATATTACTTACTTACTATATGAAACAATCTTATACTACTTTGTAAATAAACGCAAACGTTAATAATGCAAACATTAACATTAGAAGCCATAATATTAGAAAAAGTACAAAATTTAAATAAAACTCCGCATCTTTATATATCCCACTGCAGACCACAAGCTCATTTTCGACGTTTTCTTAGGAAGGATAGGCAATTTTAGGAAGTACACACTACAAACAAATACCACAGGCACTTAAGTTTGCTTAAAAATCCGCGAGTTAGCTAATACAAAAAAGCAATTCTACGAAACTTATAAAACAAAAGTCATCGTTTCATGCCGATGCCCCTAACGAACCGACGAACTTTCCCATTTAGTAGCTATTAACATTTTCTAACCACGTTCACATTAAAATTCTCTGATTTCCAAGTGAGTTTTCTAGTCCTAATTTAATAAGAGACACCTTTATAACTCTGAGACCACACCCTGGCCCACCGAAGCCTACACGCCCAATACGTCCCTGTCGCCTGCAGCGGAAACGAGCGTAACTCGATTTCGAAACGCAGCCCAGCCAAATGCATTTTTGCCGACTTTTTGCAACCATTTACGTATATTTTTATCGAACTGAAAAGCCCCGGAGCTAAACAGAATATTGAAAGTCCGCAAATTGGCTAGTGAAAGCCTGTTAATGAAATCTGCTCTTCTGTCGCTAGAATTCAATTAAGTTGAGATTATAATGTCATTTTGAAGTGAAGTGAATGTTGATGAGGCGAAAGAGGTCTGGCAGGATCGTGGCAAGTGGCAGACCCAGGTCTCTGCCTACGCCTGCAGGATACAGGCGTGAGGTTATGTTGCGTTGTTGATAGGTTATAATACCGGTTTCAAGCTGCAGGTTTCCTTACAATGTTTTATATCACATTGGCGTATGGCATTGCAATTTTAATTTCGCAAATTTACACTTTGAAAATAAATAACATAACATAACATTTACATACAAGCACATACATTGCTTCTGGCCCCACACTAGGATACCCTGTGTCGTGGGAACCAGAAATAACGACATCACAAACAAAGAAATGAACAAAGTCTCTCACTTAGGTCTCTCATTTCCAAGTCCATTGTTGCAACCACTGGGCTACCTGTACGCAGTACCTATGTAAAGCATCTTATCTTATCTCTTATCTCAGAATTGTGATATTTCTTTATAGAATAGGTCAATTCTGTAAAGATTCTAATATTTTGAAAAAAGAAACCTCTGAAAAAACATCTCTTATCTCAGAATTGTGATATTTTTTTTATAGAATTGGTCAATTCTCTAAAGATTTTAATATTTTGAAAAAAAAAACCTCTTAAAAAACATCTCTTATCTCGGAATTGTGATATTTTTTTTATAGAATAGGTCAATTCTGTAAAGATTCTAATATTTTGAAAAAAGAAACCTCTGAAAAGACATCTCTTATCTCATAATTGTAATATTTTTTATAGAATAGGTCAATTCTGTAAAGATTCTAATATTTTGAAAAAAGAAACCTCTGAAAAAACATCTCTTATCTCAGAATTGTAATATTTTTTATAGAATAGGTCAATTCTGTAAAGATTCTAATATTTTGAAGAAAGAAACCTCTGAAAAGACATCTCTTATCTCATAATTGTAATATTTTTTATAGAATAGGTCAATTCTGTAAAGATTCTAATATTTTGAAAAAAGAAACCTCTGAAAAAACATCTCTTATCTCAGAATTGTAATATTTTTTATAGAATAGGTCAATTCTGTAAAGATTCTAATATTTTGAAAAAAGAAACCCCTGAAAAAACATCTCTTATCTCAGAATTGTAAATTTTTTTATAGAATAGGTCAATTCTGTAAAGATTCTAATATTTTGAAAAAAGAAACCTCTGAAAAAACATCATACAACAAAAGTTGAATAGAATAGACGTAAGGTATCTTGTTTTAGATAAGGTTACATTACTTTTATTGCACTAACCCGTAATAAGGACAATTTTAAAAACCTCTTTAGAGGCTAACCGTGCCAGAGCCGCGGGTTCGACTCCCGGCATGGGTGGAATTTTTAGTCTTTAAAGAGATTTTTAATACATGAGGTTGTAAATTAGTAAATAAGGAAACAAACAAGAATCTCGCCAGGGCGCTGCTAATTTGAGATTATAAACATTTTAACTTAAACTTCTTACTTACTTGCTAGCCTAAAATAATTTGTTATATACTTCTTAGTTATCCTACTTATTAATGTTCATAGACTCTTTAAAACAAGAACAATAACATTAGATCTACGTTTACTACTTAGTATATAAAACCCAAGTCTCATCGTATCATGGAAAAACTCTTGTAGACCATAATAGCTCTGTAAAACACTCAGTGCAATTCAATTCAATTTATTTCATAATATGTGGTGAATATTCTTATCTTATTCTTACATTTTGAGTGCTTAGTGCGAGTTTTTTAACTACTCGATCGCGTTAACGTAAACTCATATTTCTATGGCATCGAGGAAGCGCCACCTAGCTTCAAGTGTGGAAATTAAAATTGCTGAGTGCGAGTTGTAATGGTTTACATTGAGAAGTGAACACGTTTACCAGCCAAAACACGAATAAACGCGAGTGAGAGTTGTACTGTGACAGCGTTTTGCCAGTTCGAACGGTTAACTAACTCATACTCACTACTCAATGCTCGATTAACGCGGTAGTACAGTTATTCGATTGGATCTGTCAAACTCGCACTAAGCACTCTGTTTGCTGAATGTCAAAGTACAATGTAACATGAAAGTGAAAGCCGCCGCCTTCGGGCCGTATTGTAGTGGAGAAAAAGGCAGCGGGAAAAAAAACTCCACTCTGACCATCTTTTCTCAAGTCTTTTCTCTTAAATACCTGAAACACAGGAATTGCATATCTTAGAAATACATGTATTACATAAACTCACCCCTATGTCCTGAAGAGGTCGGCAGAGACCAGGATTTACTGATTAGCTTTATCGTGAAACAAAAATTCGACTCGACTTTTGAAGTAACCTTTAGAAAATATTCCATTATGAATAAATTTAAAAATCAATTCCATTATGATAATTTTGTCATGTAAATCCTTCTGATTGTCAGTGAAAACCAGCTTTAAATATGACAATTTTGTCATGTAAATCCTTCTGATTGTCAGTGAAAACCGGCTTTAAAATTAGCTTTAATCTTATTCTTTGTAAAAATGCCTCATATGAAAATGGTATGGAATACCAACAGCTTATACAATAAAAGAAAATTAAACTTATTCAATAACGAAATCTGATTTAACTTGTGCTACTTACCGAGCTGAAAGCTCACAACTTTCCGGAGTGAAATAAACCCACTAGAGCTCCACTAGAAGTCGACCCCCGATCCCGTCTAACGCACGAGTGGCCACTTGAGTTTCCTACGAGTGCCATTTCGCTACATAGCTATTGGGTTTACCTTACCCTACTTAATATTGTAATCTAGCTGAACTAGCAAATTTCGTACCGTCTAACAGTCGAGTATTTAATTTTTTTTAATTTATTTCTCCGTAAGAACATCCTCGTACTTCAAGAAATATTGTAAAAAAAAATCCGAAATCGGTTCAGCTGCTCTAGAGATTTGCGCATTATAGACTAGATATGCCCCGCGGCGATATTTTCCCGTAGTAAAACGTAGCCTACGTGTTATTCCAGGGTGTCTGCTAACTTCATACCAAATTTTATTAAAATCGCTCTAGCCGTTCAGCCGTGAAGAAGTAACAAACATATACACTATCACAACTTCCGCCTTTATAATATTTGTGTGATGAGATGACAACTCTAGAACATGTTTGGATGTTACTCAATCACGAAATATCGGCTGAACGAAGTTAAATAGAAATTAGCCAACGGCTTAACGTGCCTTACGAAGCACGAAAGCGCTCGAAAAAAAATGCCACTAGCGGTAGTCACGTGACGGTCACCCATCCTGCACCTGACCGCACCTGTTGTTGCTAAACTCAAGTGATGAATGCCAATCACTCGAGTCGACTAGGCTACCAGCGTTTCAAGAAAAGCTTACTCCTGCTAAAACATCGTTACAACCCAAACGACTTCGGTTTTACATTATTGACTCTATCGAGCCCAAGGGTGAACCTGAGCTCTATGGTGGATCTCCATATATATTAGAATATATAAGCCCGAAGCGCTCGTGTCCAGGTCGAATCGAGTGATTGGAATCAATTACTTGAGTTAAGCAACAACAGGCGCGGTCAGGTGCAGGCTGGGTGACCGTTCCGTGACTACCGCTGTCATGTAATGGCAGTCGTTAAGCCATATCGGAGGCCTTATGGGCGGCTTGATAACTTCTGAGAGTAAGGCTCGCCACTGTCTTACAACCCTCCTCCAACCCGGACTAGGCCCCCGTGGTGGAGTATGGCCCAACTTTCCTGCGATGCAGGGCCGTGCCTCAGCAGTGGGGACATACAAGGGTTGATATTGAAAAAATATAAGCCCCGAAAATGTTCTAATAATGTGTTCAAGTCGCGAATGTTTAAAATGTGTTAGAATATATAAGAGGAGAGGTAAAGAGCGGCGGTAGCTTAGTAGGAAAAACAATGCATTCGGAAGCGAGCCAATGACTATGTTTTTTAAGTTATGTTCATTTGTGAAGTTATTGTAGCAATACCACTCGCTAACGGTGAAGGAAAGCGTCGTGAGGAAACCTGAGTGTCTGAGGTGTTCAAATACCTCAGCGCTTAAAATTGCCAAGTCGCGGTGGGCACGCTTGTTAATTAAGCCCGTACTCTCTCTCCCTCTATCTCTGAGAGAAGGCCTGTGCACTGCATAGGGACGTTGATAGGCAAAAACACACAAAGATAAAAACATAACCTTCATTTCTTTTCGCAGTCGGATAAAGACACCTCTACGTACACAATATTTATAGAACACTTCATAACCTATCGTAACAAACAACGTCTAGTGCAAAGCAATTTCAATGCTATTCCAACTTCCCTGTGTCCCGCAAAAACAAGCCGAACAAACTCTCATGCGCTGGAAAATTTGTCGTCCGCACTCATTTCCGGTTTCCGCTTCCACGCGAGTTCTCAAACTGCTTCAGGTTATTAGACAAGTCGTTTTGCATTCCCATCGGAATTGGAGACATTTGCCTCCTACTCCCGATTTCTCATACATCATCAACCCGGTGTGTTCCCACGGAGGGGCACAGGTCTCTTCCCTGAGGAAGGTATAGGCCATACTCCACCACGAGGGCGAAGTCCGGGTTGCTGTAAGCTTGCAAGACAAGTGACTGATCTTGAAGTTACTGGTGAAGGCTTGCAAGACTAGTGGCTGGTCGTACTGTCAGAAGTTTTCAAGCCGCCCTAAGGCCACTGACTAAGCTTAACGATGGCCATCTATCGACGGCAGCCGGCACCAACTGCTTAACGTGCCTTGCGAAGCATGGAACCGCTCGGAAAAATGCCACTAGCGTTAGTCATAGACGGTCACTCATCCATGCACTAAGTTGCGTAACCTTTGTGATCGTTTAAAATCACTTGGGCAGCCGGGGCTACGAGAGATTTTCGGTTTCTCGTATACTAACAATTTGCTAAGTTACTGTTTTATATTTGGTTATAACGGCCAATATCATAATTCGAATGTAATGCTGTGTATATAGTGCTGTTTTGTACATCTTTTAGTATCAAATAAAATGACAGCAGCGGGCCAAACTGCGTACAAAAAATGATTTCATAGCTGTTAATAGTCGGTTATCAGGCTATTCGTGTACGAGAAAGCGGAGGCACGTCTCACGAAGAAAAAAAAAATAAAGAATCGATTGTTAGGCGTTACGAAGTTCGCTAGGTCACACTGGTTGGTCCACTGATACTTCACCTCCATTGCTGAATCCATTTCATTGTATTTATTTATTTATTTATTTTTTTATTGATTTATTTATTTATTTATTTATTTATTTATTTATTTATTTATTTATTTATTTATTTATTTATTTATTTATTTATTTATTTATTTATTTATTTATTTATTTATTTATTTATTTATTTATTTATTTATTTATTTATTTATTTATTTATTTATTTATTTATTTATTTATTTATTTATTTATTTATTTATTTATTTATTTATTTATTTATTTATTTATTTATTTATTTATTTATTTATTTATTTATTTATTTATTTATTTATTTATTTATTTATTTATTTATTTATTTATTTATTTATTTATTTATTTATTTATTTATTTATTTATTTATTTATTTATTTATTTATTTATTTATTTATTTATTTATTTATTTATTTATTTATTTATTTATTTATTTATTTATTTATTTATTTATTTATTTATTTATTTATTTATTTATTTATTTATTTATTTATTTATTTATTTATTTATTTATTTATTTATTTATTTATTTATTTATTTATTTATTTATTTATTTATTTATTTATTTATTTATTTATTTATTTATTTATTTATTTATTTATTTATTTATTTATTTATTTATTTATTTATTTATTTATTTATTTATTTATTTATTTATTTATTTATTTATTTATTTATTTATTTATTTATTTATTTATTTATTTATTTATTTATTTATTTATTTATTTATTTATTTATTTATTTATTTATTTATTTATTTATTTATTTATTTATTTATTTATTTATTTATTTATTTATTTATTTATTTATTTATTTATTTATTTATTTATTTATTTATTTATTTATTTATTTATTTATTTATTTATTTATTTATTTATTTATTTATTTATTTATTTATTTATTTATTTATTTATTTATTTATTTATTTATTTATTTATTTATTTATTTATTTATTTATTTATTTATTTATTTATTTATTTATTTATTTATTTATTTATTTATTTATTTATTTATTTATTTATTTATTTATTTATTTATTTATTTATTTATTTATTTATTTATTTATTTATTTATTTATTTATTTATTTATTTATTTATTTATTTATTTATTTATTTATTTATTTATTTATTTATTTATTTATTTATTTATTTATTTATTTATTTATTTATTTATTTATTTATTTATTTATTTATTTATTTATTTATTTATTTATTTATTTATTTATTTATTTATTTATTTATTTATTTATTTATTTATTTATTTATTTATTTATTTATTTATTTATTTATTTATTTATTTATTTATTTATTTATTTATTTATTTATTTATTTATTTATTTATTTATTTATTTATTTATTTATTTATTTATTTATTTATTTATTTATTTATTTATTTATTTATTTATTTATTTATTTATTTATTTATTTATTTATTTATTTATTTATTTATTTATTTATTTATTTATTTATTTATTTATTTATTTATTTATTTATTTATTTATTTATTTATTTATTTATTTATTTATTTATTTATTTATTTATTTATTTATTTATTTATTTATTTATTTATTTATTTATTTATTTATTTATTTATTTATTTATTTATTTATTTATTTATTTATTTATTTATTTATTTATTTATTTATTTATTTATTTATTTATTTATTTATTTATTTATTTATTTATTTATTTATTTATTTATTTATTTATTTATTTATTTATTTATTTATTTATTTATTTATTTATTTATTTATTTATTTATTTATTTATTTATTTATTTATTTATTTATTTATTTATTTATTTATTTATTTATTTATTTATTTATTTATTTATTTATTTATTTATTTATTTATTTATTTATTTATTTATTTATTTATTTATTTATTTATTTATTTATTTATTTATTTATTTATTTATTTATTTATTTATTTATTTATTTATTTATTTATTTATTTATTTATTTATTTATTTATTTATTTATTTATTTATTTATTTATTTATTTATTTATTTATTTATTTATTTATTTATTTATTTATTTATTTATTTATTTATTTATTTATTTATTCTTCTTTCTCATCAGTTCTTTTCATGTTAAGGCCTACCTGCATGACACGTTATTTCTCATTTGGTATGGAGGTGCTATTTGAAAATCAGCGCTGTTTCGAATAGAAACAGCAAACGCTGAAATAGTATCATTGTCACACGAACACTTTATTTTTTAATTATTGTTATGTAAGCATTTTTGTTTGTGGCAAATAAATCATTCATTCATTGCTAGACACCTTTCGTCTCTTTGGCTTTAATATAATTGTGTGTGCCATCCTCTACCAACCACAGCGAGCAGCATTTCTATGGAAATTTGCATCCGTAATACACCGCGATGTTTATTGCTCTGCAAACTTTACAGAATCTGAATAGTGGGTAGTTCTGTTCGCCAATTCACCCGGGACCTAACGATGCCACTTGTGCTCCCCAAACAAGCTAGGGTGACTACGCCATTTGTTACTCGTGGACTTTCACAGACAAAGAATATTCTAGACTACATTTTAATGAAAGGATGTACTTTTATCGTACCGTAGAGGACGGGTAAAACTTCTTGTAAAACGAAAACATGCGCCTTGAGTAACGTTTTTGGACTACCAAAAAAAATCTTACACCTTTTCTTAATTTTTTTGAATCAATTGTGTCTTACAACACAGCAAAATATAATAAAAAATGTTGCAAAGTTGGACAACTTTTCTATACGAAGAAATGTTCATTAAGAAGAATGCATCAGCACACACCGATTGGCGCGAAACACAAGAAGTAATGAAAAGTCATCTGTCAAGCAAGAATGACAATCGAGAAGGCAGTGTTGCCATTGAGGAAAATTAAACTCTCCCACAGACACTAAAGATTGTGATTTTGTTACAATATTCCAACAAAAATTAATGCATCTTTTTGGGGGTCTCGAACTCAACCTCGAATGACGATAGCTCGATGCTTGATACCTCGACCCACCGAAAATACGTACCATCGAGGTAGGGACACCTCGATGGTACGTATTTTCGGTGGGTCGTTACTTCGAAAAATCAGCACCTCGACGTTGCTACCTCGACGGGTCCTTACCTCGACGGTACTCTTCATCGATGGCTTGTTGCGTCGAAAGATCGTCAAAAACAAAGCAATTTTAAACTATGCCGTAAAGGTGTATTAAAGACCAAAACGCACATTCCGTAACTATTGCCATCAGAATTTAGGACACAAGCTCTGCACGTTCTGTGATAATCTACTTTGCCCTTTCATATTGCAAGTGACACAGCTCGTTTGTTATTTTGAATTCGTATTTCAATGCAGTCAGAGACGAAAAGTTTGAGACTAGATTGTGAATTCCGCTCTTTGTTTGTTTTATTCATGTTTCCGTTTTCTGAATTTAACAGGAATGAGGAATAAATTTAAATAGGGTGTATGTTTTTCGCGTTATTCAAGTATTTCGGTTGTAAAAGTGACATGCTGAACCATAGTTTTTGGATTGAGATTTGGATTGGGATTGAGAAGATTGAGAAGACTGTAGACCGTTTCATAATGTCTGTAAAAGTTCCTGTGAGTTTATCTACCAGTCATAGTTCTCATAATACATTTTACATAGTTCTCATAATACATAGTTCTCAACAGCATTTTTTTAACGGTGGAGAAAGCAAAGTTGAATACTTTGCTTTCTCCACCGTTAAAAAAATGCTTATCTTAAAAACCTATTTCGAGGCTCAAAACTCCACCCGTACCGGGACTCGAAACCGCGACCTCTGGCTATCCGTGCCAGCGCTCTTTCCAATTGAGCTAATGGGCGACTCACCAGCATCAGTGAAATTTCGAACCTCTTTACAATATTCTCTGTATTACGTACAGCCTCTAAATAGGTTCTTAAAATTGTCCTTAGCACGGCTTAGTGCATTAAAAAAAAATAGTATAAAAATGCTTATCTCACTGAAGAAAAACACCGTGAAGCAACCCGCGTCCTAGTTGGCTCTGCACATATATATAGTGTTTCCTGTAGACCAAATATCAGTAATTTCCACGGCCTCCTCCGCTTTATTCAGTGATATAATGAGAGCTCTCCTCGAATGGACACCCCACTCAATGGAAGGCTGGAACAAGCCTCGCTCATTGCCGCTTATTTGACGGCCTCGTATCTGCATACGACTAGCGTCTGTGTCGTCTGCTCGTGTACAGTCGCATAGAATTGCCTATACACAATATTCTATTTCATTAACTACTAGCTCACCCAGCGAACTTCGTACCGCCTACCATCGAAACTTTATTTTTTCTCTCCGTAAGAACCATCCTCGCACTTCAAGGAATATTCTAAAAAAAGAATCAGCGAAATCGGTTCAGCTGCTCTCGAGATTTGCGCTTACCAACACATTCAGCAATTCATTTTATATATTACTAGCTGACCCAGCGAACTTTGTACCGCCTAATAGTTGTTTTTTTTTCTCTCCGTAAGAACCATCCTCGTACTTCAAGGAATATTCTAAAAAAAGAATTAACGAAGTCGGTTCAACTGTTCCCGAGATTTGCGCTTACCAACATATTCAGCGATTCATTTTTATATTATAGATAGACTAGCTGACCTAGGGAACTTCATACCGTCTAACAGTCGATTCTTTAATTTTTGTTTATTTTTCTCTCCGTAACAACCATCCTCGTACTTCATGGAATATTCTAAAAAAAGAATTAGCGAAATCAGTTTAGCTGCTTCCGAGATTTGCGCTTACCAACACATTCAGCGATTCATTTTTATATTATAGATATTTCGGCCTTGTGAAAGGCTTGATAACTTCTGACACTCAATTCAACATAATTAAATTTATTTCAACGTAAAGAATTTACATTCTATTTGGTGAATGGCAATGTACAATGTAAAGTAAAACTGTATGCCGAGGTAGGTAGTCAATGACACAAGGGACACTAAATTCTTCTATGGTATGGTGAAGTCTAATCAGTTGCGTTAAGAGCGACTTTGCAACAAAAATGTAAAGGTGACCCGCTGTTGACTGTATACATACCGAGAACTGAATAGTTGTCATTCACATGCTAACTAGATGCACGTCAGTTCCGAGTATTAACTGTATTTCACTATGAATCGAGTTTGATTCAGGAATCCAATTAAACTACGTCATAATTTGTGCGACGAATCCAATTAAGAGTTTTCATTTTCAAACCTATTTGGGACTCGCAGTGGTAGCGCAGCGGTAGCGCAGCGGTAGATCTCTGGCTTCTCATTTGGGAGATCGGGATGTCAAGGGTCAATGATATTGTTTCCTACTTTTGAACTTAGGGTAGCAATACCACTGTGTAATGGTGAAGGAAAACATCGTGGTATAACCTGAGTGTCTGACTTGTTCAGCGTGATTATATTCTTTTTGTTGCACTAACGCGTGCTGAGGGCAACTTTAAAAACGTATTTAGAGGCTTGTTCAGGGTTTGAAATTGCCAATCCGCGGTAGGCCCGCTGACCATACGCCATACGCCGCTGCCATACTCTCCCTCTCTGAGAGTAGTCTTGTACGCAGTTGTGGCACATATACAACACAGGCTTCAGAATTGATCTCAAAATAAAAGTAGTTTACATTGAAGAGTAGATTAACCTGGAGCTTTTTGCACCATTCGAAATATTGTACAAAATTTTGCTATTTTTACTAGTAATTTTTGTAGAGTTCCACACCACAAACCAGCAATTGCTACGGCGTAGCAAAGAAATAAGCTACGCCACGCTACGATTTGCTACGCAGAACGTGACGTTATTTTCTACGTAGTAGCGGGTTTTGGAACGTGCTGCCATAGATTAGAGACCTACGTATTAATAGTCAGTCCAAAAATTCAAGAAACCGGAAGTGAAACTTTATTAGTGGTACTATCGAAAATTAAGGCTCTTTAGTACCTTTGATTAAGCACAATACATTTTTTTATGCCATGACTGTAGTTTTTATTAACTAACACAGACAAAAAGTCTGAGCAAAACCTTACTCTTTAATTTCCACAATTTTTGGACAAAGTGCTGTCATAGACTAGAGATACAGTACTGCGCTTCTCAGAATGTACTAGCCACGGATGGAAAATTACATCCGTGCTACTAGCTGACTCCGCAAACATTGTTTTGCCATAGGATAAGCCGTAAGATAAACCAACAAATATAGGTGGACCCTTTCGGAGGAGTCCGAAAACACACTGTGGCACGAGATTTTTATACCTTAACATAACATAAAATTTACATACAGCCACATACATTGCTTCCGGCCCCACTCTAGGATACCCTGTGTCGTGGGAACCAGAAACAACGACATCACAAACATGTAAGCTTCCAAGACCTGGGTTTTTTTTTGTTTCCAGCCGGGATTCGAACCCGGGACCTCTTGCATGGTAGGAAGATGCGCTACCGCTACGCCACAGAGGTCGTCAAATCATTAATATTTTATACCTTAGATCTTAATTCTACCTTTTATCTTAAGTTTAGAAACATATAGTCATTTAAATGGTAATATAAATTGTATCTTATGTTAAACGCATAGACCTCTAGTGTCTCATAATTTCCAATAGGTACAAACATTATTTATGCCTGTATTATGCCCGTTTAATAGAGTTATGTACAGTATATTTATTCTTACTTGTCCAATTTAGTAAACAAGATTCTACCCTTAAACTGTGACTTTTTAGTCCAAAATTGCCATATTTCCATAAATGAAGTAACCTGGAACACCCTCTTAGATAACACGCTGCCAATTTTATATACATAGTTCATTATAGTTCACGAATTTGGGAGAAAATGTTTAGTTTAGGCATCTAATCTCAATTTAAAGGTTAGAATCTTGTTTACTAAATTGGACAAGTAAGAATAAATAGACTGTATGTTAGATGTAAATTATAAACCTTTTCTTTCACCATTTCTTTATTTACTTTTGTTATTGGACAATTGGACCAAGTGTGGATCATTGTCAACCAGATAACTGCGCAGAACGTGAAAGAAAGATTTGAAGGCGGGCAAAAAAATGTTGTTCGCTTCTAGTAGAAAACTGCTGCTAATGTAAACTAAATGGCTTTCAGAGAACTGCCTGATGGTAAAATCAATACCTTACATTTGCTGTTTGTAAATCTGGCAGTAAAAAAGTTGTAAAAGTAACAAATAAACTTCATGAATTGAGTGTCACTATTGATACGATACGATATCAACCCTTGTTCCCATTGCTGGGGCACGGGGCTCTTTTTGCATCGCAGGAATGTTAGTAACGGAACTGAACTAAAAATGGAGTAACTGAATCCAGAATGAATTTAAAAGAAACAATATTGTAAAAGATGGATTAGGAATCTAGTAGTACTTTTTATAATAATTAAATTTTACTTTTAAGTTATCTGTTCAACATATATTGTACAAACATGACGTTTGTTGTCTCTGCTACACGAAAAATATATTATGTACCTACAAAACATTACCTTAGTCACCTTAAATGTAGATACGTAACAAGGAAAACACATCCACAAACGAATTAAAAATGCACCGATCCCCCAACTTCTAGCACCCTGGCATGCAACAAGCTTCAGTTCAAACCTAATTTAACTCGGCTAGTAGTACGAACAAGCTGCACCGTTGCAGTTCCGCCCTTAGGGACAGTAACTGCTATTAATACGCGTAGAGCGATAAATAGCTTAGTACAGTTTGAGACAATGCTCTATTATTTAAGCAGTGATGTTAGGTTAGGAAGCTGCGCGGTGGTAAGATAAGATAAGAATATTCTTTATTGTACACCAGGAAAAAATAATCAAAAAATAATTAGAAAGATACAATACAATTGGCGGCATTGCTCAGAGCAATTTCTTCCAGACCACCCACGATAGAGAGTTGCTGAAGGAAAAGGGAGACGGGTAGTTGGTGCAGATATGAATATTGATATACATACTTATACTGTGGTAACTAGCGCCACCAATGAAATACAAATCATAATCGATATCAACCGTTGTACGTCCCCACTGCTGGGGCACGGGTCTCTTCCTGCAGCGCAGGTAGGCTAGGCCATACTCCACCAGGAGGCCAAGTCCAGGTTTATGGAGGATTGTAAGACGGTGGCGGGTCTTACTGTCAGAAGTTATCAAGCCGCCCATGAAGCCTCTGACATGGCTTAACGACTGCCAATACATGCCAGCCGGCACCAACGGCTTAAAGTGCCTTGCGGAGCACGGAAGCGCTCGAAAAGTGCCACCAGCGGTAGTCACGGGATGGTCACCCATCCTGCACCCGACCGCGCCTGTTGTTGCTTAACTCAAGTGATTGATTCCAATCACTCGGTTCGACCAAGGCGCTTATTTGTA
Source organism: Yponomeuta sedellus (assembly GCA_934045075.1). Lineage (NCBI taxonomy): Eukaryota > Metazoa > Arthropoda > Insecta > Lepidoptera > Yponomeutidae > Yponomeuta > Yponomeuta sedellus. The sequence goes on along the minus strand of OW203734.1, from coordinate 2,229,869 downwards.
CGCTCTAAAATGAATTACTATATTTATTGCAATATATGATTTTCACTTATTCCAAAGACGCGTTATAAAAGATGTTATATTTTATTCTATTGATGGCGTTAGTTAGCCCAGTTGTGGATTAGCCTAAAGTTGTGGAAACGTTAACTAAAGGGATTATACTGGTTTTTTTGTTCGCGTTTTCGTCTGTTCGTGTGATCGTCTATAGATCTCGCAAGATATTTTTTCTAATGAACGAGTAACTACTTTTTTATTTTATGCGTATTTAATTTGGTATTTGTTTAGCCTTTCTAATAAAAAAATTATGAATGAGAATCAGGCAATGTGGCTGAAGATACATTTAAAAAATGTACGGACGAAGTGAGGACCCCCACGTTTTTGCAGTCTGATAAAAAAAAGCCTATTCTTTATCAGGCGACAACGCCCAAATACAATAAATACTTTAGCCTAATTGTAAATACAGCTTAAAATAACTTAACGCATTGTGAGCATTGTAATTTACAACAACAATGAATATTATATTAACCATTTAGAATTACCTACATTAATTTGCATAAACACAATAAAATTATAAAAATACTTTAAAAACGTCAACACAAAAAGGTTCGTGAAACATTAAATTGGAAAATTAAAACAAAACTTGGCAGAAAATACAAGCAGAGACATAACCTAACATAACATTTACATACAGGCACATACATTGTTTCTGGGCCCTCACTAAGATACCCTGTGTCGTGGGAACAAGAAACAACGACATCACAAACATGTAAACATCCAAGACCTGGGTTTTTTGTCCCCAGCCGGGTTCGAACCCAGGGCCTCTCGCATGGTGGGCAGATGCGCTACCGCTACGCCCCACAGAGGTCGTTAGTTTCTAGCCATAGGTACCTAACGTATTTTCTGTTAAGTACTTAGCTATAAAGCGTCAGCAATCTAGGACAAATATATTTTCTAAATTACAGCACAAGGGTCCAGACCTTAAATATTTGCAACAAGCATAATTCCGTCCTAAAAGCCACTTTAGTAGACAATTTATCGCCACCTGAGAGCAAACGCCGCTAACACTCGACCTGAGACCCCATCCATTACTTGCGTTTAATAATAACATAAATAGTATTTACTGGCTGTGCCACGCAGTGTTACCCGTGGTTTATCGATTTTTCCGTGGGAATAAGGTATTTTCCTGCAGTGAAACGTAGCCTATATGTTAATCCAGGGTGGCAGCTAACTGCATACCAAATTTTATTAAAGTCGCTCCAGCCGTTTAGACGTGAAGAAGTAAGAAACATACACACTCACATACTTTGGCCTTTTTAATACGAGTTTGATGATGTGATGTGATTAATTACTCGTGATGGTACTATGTTTAAAAGGATCTATGTTTAAATGTATTTATTTTAATTCCCGACGTTTCGGCAGTTGCCGCAGTCACGGGCAGACAAAAGTGGCGAGAACAGGCAATTATTGTAGTGAGGGCAGGTGGTCCATCGTCAAACCACTTTTAATTCATATGGTCGGTCTATCGTCAAGCCACTTTTAATTCATATGGTCACTAGGATATTCACTAGGTCCACGTGCAGTTTAATAAATAATCGCTATTCGACCCCTTTATTATATAACTAAAATAACATAACAATATTGCGCAAGTATTGACGATTAGTATTTCCTGTGGGCTAGGCCGACTAAGCTGTTAGGATGGTATAGATGCTGTAGGCTTGCCCAGCACCTATTACCATCCTGACAAATTAGTCGGCCTAGCCCACAGGAAAGACTAGTCAATACGTGCGGAGCCAACCAAGCCGCGGTTTTCCTCACGATGTCTATCTATTATAAGTCAAATGTAAAATAATATTTACACATACATATGTATACAAACACGCACATAAATACACACACACACCCCCAATCACACACACACACACCCTCGCACACATACTCACACTCACTCACACACATAGTTGGCTAAGTTAATTTTCTATTTATTTTTCTTTCGTAATATCATCTCAAACTAAACTAGATTAATGCTATGGAAGAGCGGAGTCACTTAGGACAGGCAATGTATGCTTAAACGGTGACTCCAATTACGATGTACCGAAAATAATGAAGATAAAGATTAAAGATTTTTGTATTTGTAATGTCGCAATACCACACGCTAACTGTGAAGGAAAACATCGTGAGGAAACCCGCGGCTTGGTTGGCTCCGCACGTATAGACTAGTCTTACTTGTGGGCTAGGCCGACTAAACTGTCAGGATGGTATAGGTGCTGGGCAAGCCTACACCATCTATAAAACCATGTCCCAGGCACTACAGCGTCGGAGTCCATTCACCTATCTAGTATGAGTGAAGATACCACTGGACGCTGTATAAATCGTCTCATTAAAAATATGCAAAAGGCTAATATTATTATTATTTAATGTCTTATAGATGGGTTATGTTACGTAAATGTATACGTATAGTTTCTTAAAATTTCATATTTATAGCCTTCCCGGTAAGTGCTCGTTGTATTTTATTACTTTAACCTGTGACCCACTTTTCTCGCTTGTTAGACGTAGACTCGACTTACCTTTAGAAAGCTCGAGCGGTCTAGCCTTGGAGCCTTTCTTGTTAGTGCTGAATACAAAGGACACACTTAAAAGTAATTATTAAAGTGCCCAAGAGTTGTTTCGAATAAATAAAGTAGTGCTAACTTTACAATATAGTTTATTGAAGAAACTTTCAGTACAAACAAGTTCCGCTATAGATAGATAGGTTGATAGAATTCATAATTGCCCACTAATTCTTTTATAGTTGCGCCCACGACTTTATTGTTTTTGGATTGGAATGATAAGGCGTAAGGCTTAATCCCGGTCATGGTCTATCTACGTCCTTAGCGTCCCTTAAGGCTAATAAGTATATCGGTTGTATTAAATATTTTATTATAATATTCTACCTCTCCGCCCTGTCTCCCGTCGGCGCAGCTTGTCACCCGCTCAAATTCATTTCAGGAATAGAGTGCTCAATATATTACTATGTTTTATTCGAATTTGTTTGCGAAAATGTTGCAAAACACAGCTTAGGAAGACCACAAGCTACTGGAACGACTGCTGGTCACAAATATATGAGGGTGACTGAGAACAGAATGTTGGTGGCGTGCCCTGGGAGGCTAATGCCTCACATGGATGTTCATTTTAGAACGATAGATTAGATTAGAAAAAGCTACCCGAAATCTTCACTTTTGCTAATACAGCACTTGCTCGTGTTTGATTCTATTCATATTAAATTATTCATCATATTAATATACTATTCATGGATAAAGTAATTCTTCTTTGTCTTGTCATTTTTATTTTTCGAGAATAAAAGAAATAGATCACATCCCTAAAATAAGCCACAGCCGATTTGACACCTCTATATTTCACCACCAACAAGCTGCGGTATTCGGCTTTGTCCTTTATATCCACCAGCATAGGGGTCAAAACCAAATACCGCAGCTTGTCGTCTATCTAATCGCCGGACGGACGTTATTGAAAATTCCCCGGATACTTCCCGCGCCCAGTAATAACATTACTAGTACTTATAACAACGGAGAACAAAGGAAATTACGACCTATTTGTAGAGGGGTAGAGTGGTATTCCTACTCGTACAAGTTTCATTAGACGTTGTAGTGCAATTTCACCTTTGTGTAAATGCAATAAAAAGTATTAATAATAGGAATTTTGCAGCTGATACGTAGTAACTCGTCGCATTTGTGGTTAATACGATAACTGCCCATCTATGTCCCCACTGCTGGGGCACGGGATTCCTCCTGCATCCCAGGAAGGTTAGGCCATACTCCACCACGGGGGCCAAGTCCGGGTTGGTGGAGGATTGTAAGACAGTGGCGCGCCTTACTTTCAGAGGTTATCAAGCTGTTCATAAGGCCTCTGACATGGCTTAACGACTTACACGACATTACATGACAGCCGGCACCAACGGCTTAGCGAGTCTTGCGAAGCACGTGCGAAAAATTAAGCTTTATAGCGCAAATTTTTGTGTTGAACTAGGGAGTTCCCTACTCCTTTCCCGGCGAAACGGTTAAAAGTAAGAGCGACCAACTTATAAAAGGAACGTCTTACAAAATTCATGGAAAATTACTGGAACTAGAGTAGTTATGATTAATTCTGAAATATTAAAGTGTCAAAGTGTGCACTAAAAACTTAAATATCTAAGCTACACAGCTATTTGAAATCCCCAATAGTCCTCGAATTGTCTCATAGGTAATCCGCGGGTTTTCTTCAATTAGCCGCTGAACAGTAGCCACATTATTTTCGTTGACGGCAGTTGAAGGCCTCCCTTTACGTAATTCGTCATGTAAAGAAACTCGACTTCTCTCAAATTCAGCAAACCATCGCCTCACGGTGCTCAAGCAAGGTGTTTCTCTCCCAAAAGCATTTTGAAGACGTGCGGCAAAGTTTTGCGGAGAGACAGAAATTTTTAAATCATAAAAAATCAGTGCTCTAAAATCTTTTCAACTTAATTCCATTTTCGTTGCGTACATAGAACTTTGATGTGTGATAAAAACAATTGACAAATGATTTCTCGCACATTGTCTTTTTTTGCGTACTAAGAAGGTTGCAACGTTTCAAAAAATATATCATTCCAAATAGTTCCGATTAGCTGGAAATGAAAACTTTTCGTGTGCCCCATGTACAATAGTACTCCACTTGTCTCGTTCATGGGTGATCATATGCGAAAAAACCCCTCCTCTGTGGAACCCTACACTGCGCGTGGCTCAACACGCCCTCGGCCGGTTTTCCATTTAAAACTGGTTATAAACCGCCTTCGCTATCCCATAACCAACACGGTGTAGAGAATCGGTATGCAAATTATTCTAATTGAGAGTTCAGACCTAACTTTCCGCAAGTTGAAAATCAATTTCCCCGTAATATGACTCAGCATTTCAATGGCTACATCCTCAGCGTAATTCCAGCTGGAAACGGTAAGCTTCGGCGGACTTCACGACCTAGTTATGGCAGTAGGAACTCCAATATCCTGTATGTAGACCTATAGCCGGCGTACCTGTGACCCAATCAGATCTGTGGCACGAGGCAGGCAACATTTTATGCTCTGCTGGCTTCGGGGTCCGATCCTGAGCCGTATGTCGATTGGATGCTAGAGTTGATATGATGACTGGTGCGATTCCGTTTACGAGGAAAATATAAATATTTAGGCCTAATGTAGCGGTTATAACAAAAGTATTCGACGAACGAGATAGGTTTCAATGCTCTTTAATCTAAGAGCTTCAACTATAATGTATAGCTTAGAGTATAAAGTATAAATCAGGTATACATAAGACAACGTAGTTATACATTCAACGGGTAAGTATTATAATATTAAGTTAATAGTAAGTATATTCATATATGCAATAAAAAGGAGGCCTATGCCCAGCAGTGGGTGGATGTGGGCTGATGATTATTCATTTATTAGCGATCATACTGGTCTAATACAATGATGTTACACATTGGAGACTTTTAGTCCGGATCTACTTACGGGTGTTGTTGTATCGGAAGAGTCCGACCAGGTTTCGCTCCGATTCGCAACACCCGTAAGTAGATCCGGACTAAAAGTCTACAATGTGCTGTGCTTACGAAAGTTTTAGTTCAAAAAAAGATGTTACACATGTTTCAGTGATATGAGAAATATGAGGTCAAATGAAAGAAATATCTATTGTTTAAAAATCTCGTCTCACAGTGTTTGTTATGGAACTCTTTTGAAATGGCTTCGCCGTTTTTATGATTTTTTGTGGATATTTGATAGATATGAGATTAGCTTATAGTCTTTATTAATATGGCAAAATAACATTTACGGGATCACCTAGTAATTTTATGTAAACACTGACTGGTGCCGACGACTGCGTCTGCGCAGGATTATCGGGTAGATTTTTTCCTACTTCCTGACACTTATCGTCATATTTTAGACAATTCACACAATATCTTTATAAATTGTAACTTATATGTTATTCTGATGTATAAGCTATATAATTGTAACATACATACATACATACATACATACATACATACATACATACATACATACATACATACATACATACATACATACATACATACATACATACATACATACATACATACATACATACATACATACATACATACATACATACATACATACATACATACATACATACATACATACATACATACATACATACATACATACATACATACATACATACATACATACATACATACATACATACATACATACATACATACATACATACATACATACATACATACATACATACACACATACATAACCTCATGCCTGTATCCCAGAGGAGAAGGCAGAGACCAAGGACTGCCAGTTGCCACGATCCTAACAGATCACCTTCGCTTCATCAACGTTCATAAGTCGTTGCATGCACGCACGCCGGTGCCGGGTACTTTCTATCTTCTCCTTTGCTAATATAATTGTAAAGTTTCATAAAAATCCATTCAGTAGTTTTACGTCAAAGACTAACAAACATCTATCCATACTTATAAGCTTTCGCGTCAATAATATCAAAAGGGACAGGGATAAGACAACAACAATTAATACAACTTACCTTCTTACGATACCAGTAGTTAGTTAGACCTGAAATTTCCGCACTTAGCCTCATAGTTGGGCCATTGTACTCGTACGTAGCAAGCGCTGAGGTACGTTAACACTTCAGACACTAGGATTTCCTTACCATGTTTTCCTTCACGGTCGGCGAGTGGTATTGCTACTATAATTTCACAAATGTACATAACTTTCAAAAAAAAGTCATTGGTACATGCTGGGGTTTGAACCCACGACCTCCCGATTGAGAGGCCGGCGTTCTACGCCGCTCCGCTACCACCACCCTCTGCGATACCAGTATCGTCAACGTCAGAATAAAGCCCCAAATGTGGAAGGCTCCAGCAGAGCAAAAGGAACTCTAGCACGCTTAATTTACGACCCAAATTAGATGCCGGGATTTCAATTTAGATTTCACACTCGGATTATCGTGGCAGCTTGTGCAGAATAAAATTCTGCAGAAGCATTAAAAAGGTAAACGTGAAGATAAGAGAAATATATACGTCAGCATATACAAGTTCTCCTGCACAGCACAGGCCTTCTCTTAGAGAGAGAGTATGGGCTTAATTTCTACGCGTGCCCTCTGCGGATGGGCAACTCAAGCGCTGAGGTACTTGAATGCCTCAGTCACTCAGGTTTCATTACGATTTACAACAACAGCATTTAGTGTAGAATGAAGAGATATTCGATAAACTCGAATTAGCCTATTTACTGAAGAAAAAAAAATGGTAGAAGGAATTCATTATTATTGTCATTAATATTATTATCATTATTTTTTTAGCTACTCCAACAGTATTTTCATAAAAACCTATTTAGAAGCTGAAAATTTCACCCATGCCGGGATTTGAACCCGCAACCTCTGGCTATCCGTGCCAGCGCTCTACCAATTGAGCCAATGGGCGACTCACCGGCATCAGTGAAATTTCGAACCTCTTTACACTATTCTCTGTATTACGTACAGGCAGCGACATCTGGCAAATTGCATCACTTACAGCCCCGACTACCTACCTTGCAGTTAGGTTTAACATCGCAAGGTAGGTAGTCGGGGCTGTAAGTGATGCAATTTGCCAGATGTCGCTGCCTGTAAGTAATACAGAGAATAGTGTAAAGAGGTTCGAAATTTCACTGATGCCGGTGAGTCGCCCATTGGCTCAATTGGTAGAGCGCTGGCACGGATAGCCAGAGGTTGCGGGTTCGAATCCCGGCATGGGTGAAATTTTTAGCTTCTAAATAGGGTTTTTAAATTTGTTCCTTAGCACGGGTTAGTGCATTAAAAATAAAAATAGTATAAGTATTTTCATAATTCATTTAAAAAGTACTCGTTCTGTGTATAATTCATAGTGTATTATTAGTTTATTACATACATTAGAACTTTAACCTAATCTTAGTTTGGAACTAGAACGCCCTATGCTATCGTAAGACAAAACAAGGACACGATTAGTATTTCTTAACTAACTGTCCCGGTTAGCGATAGTAGCATAATCAAATCAAATCTAAGTGAGATTTGATTTGATTATGCTCTAAGTTATACTGTGGGCCAGTCTCTGAATTGACAATTTCGCTAAGTGAATAGTTAGCTGTAGTGCTGTCTCTTCGAATTCCTCAGAAAAGAGCGCGACAGAACGTTGCTTAAGTATTCACTTTGTACAATCTCGTACAAAGCATCTCTTAATTAACAAGGGGGTCGAAAAATGAAACACATGGTTCCGACGAACGTAGAGAGGATGTTGCAGTTTTCCATAGTTTATGTACAAACAAAAAGGAGACAAACATACTACGATTCACAATACATTCAGCGCCATCTAGTCGTAAACTTACGAACTAAATAATGTACTCTAAAATATTTATAAAGTTAATATTGGCGTTGACCACACTTAAGTGAAATTCTCAATTCAGAAAGCGGCCCTGAACAATACAAAACCTTCTGCAATTTACATTCCAGTTATGCTACACTTTGTGACATGATCATACTTAGTAATTGGTTTTCGGGTACGGAATGACATTGTGGCCCATCCCGGCAATTATTAAAGCTCTAACAGGGCTGAATGACGTGCGTTGGCAGTGTCGTGAAAATTTGATATTTACGAGGGAGGTAGCGAAGGTCGTTAAGGGTCATTTTGGTTGCTAGGCTTTTGCCGTTAAAAATATTTTTTAATACAGTTGCTCAAAAAGTGGCGTATTGCAGGGACGTATAGCGCGCGGGATGTGGGCTATTACACACTCGTGCTTTCTTACCTTTCCGGCACTCGTGCGTTTTCTTTCCCAACTGTCAAAATAATGTCTATTAAAAAGAAAAACTAACCATGAAGATTTACAAAACAAAAACATAGAAGTTTTTATGATTCATGCAAATACGTATATTTCTAAAAAAAGCAACTAATTTGTTTCAATATCGGATTTAATGATTTGATTGAATGAGTTAGATTAGGTTTCATTTCATTTCACCTCATTAAATTTCATTTTCATTCATATCAATTAAAAAATCCTACTGAAGACTGGCTGTATGGGCATGGTTCCTTTTGCCTACCAGAATGGGTGAAGAAAAAAAATCTCTGCTTATTCTTTTACGGTTGGCGCCATTTTCCAAATAATTTTTCTTTATTAAATTACTTATGCATAAATAATAATAATTGGCCTTCTTTTAACATCTACTTATGAGATGATTTATTCAGCGTCCAGTTGCATCTTCACTCACACTAGATGGGTGAAGGGACCACTCCGACGCTGTAGTGCCTGGGACATGGTTTTATAGATGGTGTAGGCTTGCCCAGCACCTATACCATCCTGACAGCTTAGTCGGCCTAGCCCACATGAAAGACTAGTCAATACGTGCGCAGCCAACCAAGCCGCGGGTTTCCTCACGATGTTTTCCTTCACCGTTAGCGTGCGGTATTGCGACTACAAATTCGCAAATGTACGCTTAATGCGTAGATTAAGAACAAATGAATATACCAAAAATTTCGTAAGCACTACACCTCACTAAATTTCAACTGGATGAACTTACAGACTCTTTGTCGTTAGTATCCTATCTCGGAGCCAATTCTCATTCTTTCCATTCTTCATTAGCAAATAAGTCGTATACGACTCTAAGGCGTATAACTTGAATTCTACATAAAAAGTCGAACGACAGCCAAATTATGGCTATGGTTAGGACATCCGATATGAACCCTTGTATGTCACCACTGCTGGGGCATGGATCTTTTCCTGCATCGCAGGAATGTTAGGACATACTGTAGAGGATTGTAAGACAGTGGCGGGTCACCGTCACCGTCAGAAGTTATCAAGCCGCCCATAAGGCCTCTGACATGGCTTAACGACTACCATTACATGACAGCCGCCATCAACGACTTAACGTGCCTTGCGAAGCACGAAAGCGCTCGGAAAAAAGCCACTAGCGTTAGTCACGGGACGGTCACCCATCCTGCACCTGACCGCCCCTGTTGTAGCTTAACTCAAGTGATGAGCGAGCAGTGAGTAGTTACTGTGTTTCATGATTATTTTTAATGGCTTATTTATCGTAATTTATACACCACGCTATTCTCAGACTTTCTAAACTTTTGTCTCAAATGCGTTTGAAAGCTAGCATATTCGAGAATTATTTTGAGTAGGAACCTTTTTCGAGGTGAATCGAAATTGCTTCTGACCAAATACATAAATCGTTATATCTGTCTGTAATTTATACACGAACGACCTATTACTCCGAAACATGGCAATCAAGGAGGTAACTTATCAAAGGTTGTATTTAAATTTCGAACCAGCTTCTAAATAGAAAGCAAAAATTGTATTTTTAAATAAAACGTCTGCCTAGGTACTACTTTCTTTATTTAAATTTCCGTGCATTATTTGTGAAATGTACTACACAAGCCTAGGCCACAACTAGACATTGATGGACTTATTAATTTAGGCATAATTTACCAGATCGTCCATAAACGCCTCTTTTGCTGGTCGCTGCAGTAATGTACTAAACCCGCCGTCTGTATTCTTAGGGTGAGAAACATCTGTGTAACTTCCTTTTTATCACATCACACTATGATATTATAACGGCGAAAGTTTGTGAGTGTGTATGTTTGTTACTTTTTCACGACGGAAGCGATTTTAATAAAATTTGGTATGGAGTTAGCTGACGCCCTGCGTTAACACATAGGCTACGTTTTACAGCGGGAAAATATATTGTTCCTTAATAAACCACGGGTAATACTGCGAGGCACACAAATAAACTTTACTTTCCACCGTAAGGTGGTCTGAAAAAAAATGCTTTTAGCAATAACGCTACCAATTGTACATAGTACAATTGTACATACTATGTACCTTCGTAATTATTTGGTTTTTGAAAACATCAAAGGTTAATAAAGAATATTCATATCTTATAAACTGTTTCTATCTACGTTTCTCAACACACACGTGCGCTTAAAATAAACCATGGACTTTCAGTTTCACTTCTCAACTCTTACATTTCCTTCCGCAGGCTACCTGGACCCCTACATTGCCCCAGCAAGCCTGGAGCAGCTGCTGGTAGCCAGCGACGTGGTGGGGAACATCCGATTCTCCCACCCTACCCTCTACGTGTTCCCCGGTGGACAGGGAGACGCCGCGCTCTTTGGCATCAATGGGTTCAACATGCTGGGTGAGTGACTGTTTACATTTACTGACAATAGAGTATAGTTGTTAGTGAAGAACATCCGGTTCTCCCACTCCATCATGTATGTGTTCTCCGGACAAGGAGACGCAGTGCTCTTTGGCATCAATAGATTCAACATGCTGGGTGGCTGTTTACTTATACTGACAATAGTGTACAGTTGTTAGTGGAGAACATCCGGTTCTCCCACTCCACCCTGTACGTTTTCACCGGACCAGAAGACGCAGTGCTCTTTGGCATCAATGGGTTCAACATGCTGGGTCAGTGACTGTTTACATTTACTGACAACAGTGTATAGCTGTGATTGGCCAATATCCGGTTATTCTACCCTACCCTTTACGTGTTCTCCGGTGGACAGGGAGACGCTGCGCTCTTTGGCATAAATGGGATCAACGAGCTGGGGAAGTGAATGTCTTTATGTTTGTATAATACCTATTTGTACATGTGGTACAGCCGTTGCTGGTGCAGCCGTTTGGTTATGGATAGATAAGTAATTATTTAGAGCCCGTCGACGACTAACTATTACGGTAATTTGACGTTAATTTCGTTGAAGCGCTCGTGGCCTAGGCGAACCGGGTGATTGGAATCAATCACTTGGTTAAGCAACAACAGGCGTGGTCAGGTACAGGATGGGTGATCGTCCCGTGACTACCGCTAGTGGCATTTTTCCGAGCGCTTCCGTGCTTCGCAAGGCACGTTAAGCCGTTGGTGCCGGCTGTCATATTATAATGGCAGCCGTTAAGCCATGTCAGAGGCCTTATGGGCGTAACTTCTGACAGTAAGGCCCGCCACTGTCTTACAATCTTCCACCAACCCGGACTTGGCCCCCGTGGTGGAGTATGGCCTAACCTTCCTGCGATGCAGGAAGAGACCCGTGCCCCAGCAGTGGGGGCATACAAGGGTTGATAACGTGATAACGACGTTAATTTGCTGCTAATATCAAATTCAGCTAAGGAATTACAGAAATGAGTTTGAGCAGTATTAGTGATTTCACATTCGTTCACCGTATTCGTGCATTTTTCTTCAATTACGAGCACTTTCAATAACTAACCATGTTTTGGCGCTAGTTTTTAAAGCCTCCAGTCTTTTCACAAACTGTACTTTAGCATCTACCATTTATAATATTTATATACTGCACTTGATAAGTGAAATGAGAAAATAAACAGATTTCTGTTTCAAGCCAATGCTAGATCGATTTGAAAATGTAATTCCGGGTGCACGATAAAAAATATGTATTATATCTATGTTTTAAAATTTACAATACCCAACAGAGTATGAATTCCTATTCTACAAATCGTTCACATGTAGTTATTCCCTGGAACCGGTTTTTAACATTTTTTTTATGTTGCCTAATAAACGTCCTACGGCTGGGTACGGGCCTTTTTTCAGAGAAATAGTTATAGGCTTAATTACCACGCATGCCCAACACGGATTGACAATTTCAAGCCCCGAGGTACGAGCATTTGAACAACCCAGACACTCAGGTTTCCTCACGATGCTAACGCTGAAAGAAAACATGCCAAGCATTATCATCCGATGATGATGATTGGCCTTATTGCATCTACGTAATGAGATGATTTATACAGCGTCCAGTGGCATCCTCACTCGCACTAGATGGGTGAAGGGAACACTCCGACACTGTAGTGCCTGGGACATGTCTTTATAGATGGTGTAGGCTTGCCCAGCACCTATACCATCCTGACAGCTTAGTCGGCCTAGCCCACAGGAAAGACTAGTCAATACGTGCGGAGCCAACCAAGCCGCGGGTTTCCTTTACGATGTTTTCCTTCACCGTTAGCGTGTGGTATTGCGACTACAAATTCGCAAATGTACGTAACTTTTAAATTAAACAAAGTCATTGGTACATGCCCGCACTCGGGATCGAACCTGGGGCTCTCGCTTTCCAGTCCATGGTTCTACCCACTGGGCTACCACCGCTCTTATTATCATCTAAATAACATTAAATTCTCCTACTCAGCTCATCCCTACCGCACTGAGCTAAAGACCTAAGTCGGTTTGGCTGGCCGCCAGCTGCTGTCCGTCGGGAAGCCGAAATATCCAGAAAAATTGCCTGGAATCCCGTCCGGACAGGCAGTAACTAAATTACTGCGCAAATGGAAACGGGCTCCGACGCGAGGATAGACTACGATGTTAGTTCTTTTGCAAAGACGCGAGCTTTGATGCCTGTTTCCTTGATAAGTCCAAGAAATCTTCGTAAAAATTATCTTTAGGTACTTTTTTGTCATTGATACTTGTCAAATAAATGAAAGGTGGACTAGGTGTACTCGTAGGTATCAACGCTTGTATGTCCCCACTACTGGGGCACGGGTATCTTACTGCATAGCAGGAAGGTTAGGTCATACTCCACAAGCCGCCCATAGGGCCTCTGAAATGGCTCAACGACTGCCATTACATGACAATCGGCACCAACGGCTTAAAGTGCCTTCCGAAACACGGAAACGCTCGGAAAAAAGGCCACTAGCGGTAGTCGGGGGATGTCACCCATCCAGCACCCGACCTCGCCTGTTGTTGCTTAACTCAAGTGATTGATTCCAATCCAAAATACCACTAGGCCACGAGCGCTTCATTCGCACAAGTTCGGCTTAAACCAAGGCAATATTCCCTGATGCTTTCTCGGCAAAAAACCTATAGACACTGCGGAAACATAAAAGATGATAGAAATCTTTATTAAACTGCTGAATGTATGTGGGGAATATTGGAGTGCACGGAAATAGGAATAACAGGTGTTTTATTAAGTTTTTCTTGCAATTAAACTGAAAAAGTGTTGTTAAAACAGCAATATTTAGCATGAACCTGTTTTAAAAACCTATTTACTCGTAGAGGCTAAAAATTCCACCCATGCCGGGATTCGAACCCGCGACCTCTGGCTATCCGTGCCAGCGCTCTTTCCAACTGAGCTAATGGGCGACTCACCGGCATCAGTGAAACTTCGAACCTCTTTACAATATTCTCTGTATAACGTATGTGTTATGAACCTGTTACTTCTTGATTTAGTTTGTGTAGGTGAGTACGTAGAGTCGCGTGCACTAACATGTGAACACGTTAGAACCTTGTCACATTAACCTCTCCTAGCTTAATATACCAGAAACAAGAACGTTTTCCTTGACTAGAAATTTACTATTTTGACTTTGACATGAAATGAAAAGGTTTTATTCAAAGTAGCGCAGAAACTGCGGCTTAATGAACGTTACAATTTAAACCAGGTGTCCATTTCAAAATCTAGATCATTATGGAGATAAAATGGACAAACAAACTCAAAAGTTAGTTTTTTCAAAGGCTTTAATAAACAAAAGTTTACATAATCATTACCTTCCTGCTGGCCAGGAAGAGACCCGTGCCCCAACAGTGGGGACATACAAGGGTTGATATCGAATATAATGATTATAAAACATAGAACTCATGCATTGTAGTGGCTTTAATTCCAGACATCATTGTCATCTAAATAATCCTTCATGTTGTAGTAGCCCTTTTGGCACAAAGTGTGCCTAACATATTTTTTGAACCGCATTTCAGGCAAGCTTAATATATCTTCAGGGATTTTATTATAGAAGCTTATACAATGCCCCGCTGTAAAAAACTTAAAATGACTTGAGGTCTAAAAGTGATAAACCTTATACAATGAAATTACTTAAATGGAACAAATAAAATGAAAAAAACTTTATTGTCAAACGGTTACAAAACGTGGTTACTGGCTCCCAAACTAGGATTCCCTGTGCTATGGGTAGCCAGACAATAATTGACTGAACTCGTCACTTCAGTCTACTCGTTACCATGGCAACTGGAACGTTGCCTACACGTCGGGAGTTAAGTTCTATACGTTTTACCTAGCAACCGCAATTAGACTCTTTCAATACATAACTGTAATCTAAGTATCGCGAGTCATTATGAAATGAAATGAATGAAATGAAATTTATTGGGCAGAAGAAGAAACCTTTTACGTTGGTTGCTTTACACTGTTTCTTAAACTTAAAATATTTATGGAGATGTGATGTCGTTGAGGTTTCAGATTTAAAGTTACAGCTGATATCTAAGCTAGACTAGGTTTTAAAAAACCTATTTTGAGGCTAAAAATTTAACCCATGCCGGGATTCGAACCCGCGACCTCTGGCTACCCGTGCCAGCGCTCTTTCCAACTGAGCTAATGGGCGACTCGCCGGCATCAGTGAAATTTTGAACCTCTTTACACTATTCTCTGTATTACGTCTGGGTCTGTAATATAGATACAGCTTCCATTAATAATGTAATCTGAGGCTACAATACAGTAGCACGAGTGAAAACCTGAAGGGCACAGATGTTGGTTTACTTTAAGTTATTATTAAGTTTACTTATCGCTAAGTTTAATTAGGATTGAAACCAAAATTAAATAATGCCAAAGTAACTTAAGCAACCATGCAACTAAAAGTAACATAAAAATAGTAAATTATTAACGAATGTCAAAACAGATAGCATGTTTGTGTGCGTGTGCGTGTGTGTGTGTATGTGTGTGTGTGTGTGTTTTGGGTGTTCGTGTATGTAAGGGAGGTGGTTTGCACTTTAGTTCCTATCTATTCGGTTGGATTTGTTTTTCTGTGTCTTCATATGATAGACTTTGTAGCCACTTTTGAATGGTTTGTTTAAAGTCATTATGAAAGTGTTATTATGAAACTTCTATGTATTGCATTGTTTTCTGTCCACAAGAGGCTAGAAATACTTCGTACAGTTTCAAGGGTGCTAGACAAGCCTTGACCCGCTTAGAATTATCGAGTGCTACCACGCACTTGGCCTTGCTGCCTCGAGTGTTGGCCTAGAGCCAGTGGAGGCAATCATGGCCTGAGAAACATCTTCTCATCCAATGCGAACGATTTATAGGGTCGACTAGTGGCACTTTTTCGCAGAATTTGTAAATCAAACTTAGGTAAAGTCACATAAACGAGCTTAGGTTTAATGTTACTAAGTTTAAAATAGAAGTTATCCTTGTGTTAAAGGCACTTACCTGCACGTGACGTTCTATCATAATTATAGAAATTGCTTCGTTTGAAGAGATTAAAGACGCTATAAAATATGGTCTTGGCATCAACGTAATGAGATGATTTATCCAGTGGCACCTTAAACTGTAAACTATCAAGTGAAATGTAGGCAGGCTTGGTAATTAAGCCCATACTATATCTCAGAGAAGAGCTGCAGTGGGGCGTATAAATACAAAACTTAGGAAGTAATAAATAGTATTTTCAACCGACTCCAAAAAAAGGAGGAGGTTCTCAATTCGACCCGTATGTTTTTCTATTTTTGTTACGCGATAACTCCGCCAAATATGAACTGATTTGAACAAATCTTTTTTCGGCGTATAGGTAACATCTCAAGGGTGGTCCCATTTAAATTTAATAATAAAATAATTAACTTTAAAAAAAAATAAAACCGACTTCAAATGTGTGAACACAAAAAAAACTAAAATATAATTAACTTTTTAAAAAAAAAAAAAAACCGAATTCAAATGCGTGAACACAAAAAAAAACTAAAAATTAAAAAATAATTCCTAATATCTATTACCTAATACTATAAATAGGTTTATAAATAACGAAAGAAATTCAGAAATTAAAAGTTTACACAACGGTGTGTACAAGTATAACCGACCAGGTCCAGCTATAGAGTATTGGGGTAGAATCCAATTTCCTAGTAGATAGTTTTCACATTCTAGAGAATATTTTCATTAGTGCCGCCATCGGAGGGCCATTTCGAGGAAACCAATTTTCATTATAGTTGTACAATCTCCGGCCCGCGTAATGTTCTCGGCGCTACCCCTTGGACGGTTTTACATTGGACGATAGCGGTAACGACACGTCATCTACAGGTTGACTTTATTCACGCTAACTGTTATGTAAGGTGACATTGTGACCGTGAAATTTGTTTTTGATGTTTAGAAATTTTATGTTTATATTTCAAGAAACATTCCTATTTTTTGCTATCCAAAATAATTATACTATTTTTATTTTTAATGCACTAACCCGTGCTAAGGACACATTAATTTCAGTTATAGATAGAGTAATAGTTAGAGTTAGAGAAATAGAGTTATAGTTATAGACAGAGTTGGAGTTATAGGTAGATAAATAGCATAACCAAACAATATCATCTGGATGAAAAGTAATAAAAAATTGGAAAACTACGGTCACAGTATATTTCATTACAAGTGTGGAAAGGCTGTCATTGCAAAGAGTTCCGACAAATGTCGACCCGAGCTGAGGCGCAGCCGAAGGCGAGGGTTGACAGTCGGAACAAGTTGCAATGACGGTTCCGCACGTGTACTAAACGACTATTTTTAATACAGTTGCGAAAAAATGAAACAATTTAATAAAGAAAAAATATTTGGAAAATGGCGCCAACGGTAAAAGAATATAAGCAGAGATTTTTTTTTCTTCACCCATTCTGGTAGGCAAAGGGAAACATGCTCATACAGCCAGCCTTCAGTAGGATTTTTTTATTTATATGAAATGAAAATGAAATTTAATGAGATGAAATGAAATGAAACCTAACCTAACACATTCAATCAAATCATTAAATCTGATATTGAAACAAATTAGTAGCTTCTTTTTAGAAATATACGTATTTGCATGAATCACAAAAACTTCTATGATTTTTTTGACTATGACAGCCTTTCCGAACTTGTAATGAAATATACTATTTACGGTGTTGGCGCCTCCAGAGTCCGTTGTTGTTCCACTTATCTACGCCTTTTTTAAGTAGCCTGTATTCTTCCCGCCCTAGGGCACATATCTTCTCTAAGAGAAAGTGTATGGGCTCAATTATCACACGTGCCCGTCGCGGATTGACAAATTCAAGCGCGCAATGTTTGAAGACCAACATATAATATCTTTATATGTTGGTCTGAGCCAGAGGTTGCGGGTTCGAGTCCCGGCATGGGTGGAATCTTTATCCTCTAATTTTTTTTTTTATGTAGCCTCGATTGTGTCCCACTGCTGGGCAAAGGCCTCCCCTTTTATCTTCCGTTCCTCCCTGTTCATGGCCACTTCCTGCCAGTCCGGCAGAAAGGTTGTAAGGTCGTCCCGCCATCTCTGCTTGGGTCGGCCACGTTTGCGATATCCGTCGATCGGATCGGACGATAAAATCTTAAATATTTAACATAATTGAAAACATTTTGACGCTACGATACTTCCTGTCACTTTGAGTTTGGATTGACAGTTACGAAACAAAGGTCGTAGTCGCGAATATTACTCACAATTGTTATTCCAATACTATTTTTATGCAGTGTCTCGCGCGCCCACCACTGATTGGCAATTACAAGGTCGCAATGAAATGAATATTCCCTCAAAATATTGCTCGATTTCAAAATCACGGTGCAATTACAGCTTTACTAACCTTGCCCGGACATTGTAGAAAACAAATGTCGTGCAGTTACATTCAAGTGTAAAACCGACTCGCTGGCCAGTGGTGATAAATTACGTGCGAGGTCAATACGTGCGGATTTGTTCTTGCGGATTGGAACGTTTAGATTCCTCGTAATAGTTCGTTTATAGTGTCGAGCTGTCCCATGCCATTACACTACTGTGTCGCGTAGCTGGATGTCTATTATTTACCTAGCCTCTGTATAAAGAATAAGAATAAAAAGAATTTTATTGCCTCATCAAAAACAACTAAAACATTGACTCAATTGGTAGAGCGCTGGCAGTGATAGCCAGAGGTTGCGGGTTCGAATCCCGGCATGGGTGAAATTTTAAGCCTCTAAATAGGTTTTTTAAATTTGTCCTTAGCACGGGTTAGTGCATTAAAAATAAAAATAGTATAATCATGTGGGTACAGCGATATCGTTCCGATGTAAAACCTAACTGCAAAGTAGGTAGTCGGGGCTGTAAGTGATGCAATTTGCTTAAGCCAGATGTCGCTGCCTGTACGTAATACAGAGAATAGTGTAAAGAAGTTCGAAATTTCACTGATGCCGGTGAGTCGCCCATTGGCTCAATTGGTAAAGCGCTGGCACGGATAGCCAGAGGTTGCGGGTTCGAATCCCGGCATGTGTGAAATTTTTAGCCTCTAAATAGGTTTTTAACTAAAACAAAGTAAGACTTAAAATTAGATATTATAAAATAAGGCAAAAGGTAGTGGCTCAGCTGGTGCTGACCCGGATCAGCCCCGGACAGCGCTGGTTTTCAGCAACTGCCTTCTCCCTAAGATGTTGTACGGGAGTAATGTAAAGAGGGCTGTATCAATTAGTACGCAGTACAGTGTATGTCTTATACGAGTACGCAGCCCGAGTTTTAATGACCATAATAAAAGTTTTGCTTTAAAAAATGAGCACAGACATTATAGCCAAAGTATCGGACTTCCACACAACACAATCACGTATCCTCGTCCCAAACTAGGATACCCTGTACTACAGTAACCAGGCAAGACCACCACGAAAATGAATAGTGGTACACCCAGACTGAATCAAATATCAATAAGATTTTTTAGTTAATATTGTGAATAGTAGGTATCATATCCATAAATATTGGGGTAGTATAAAAAAAAGGTTAGGGCTTAGTGGTTTTAAGGGTTCCGTAACTTAAATGGCGGAACCTTACTTTACTTTGTTTTGTTTTTATTATTTTAATCTCGTATCTCTCTTGGCTGTTATTCTTTATTTCCTTCTTGTCCTCGGAATCCCAGAACTCGAAATCCTAAAGTCCGATTCACTGGTTTCCTCCACACAGGGTACCCTAGCGAGGGGACCAGGGTTGCACCTGATTATTTGATTACGGGTTGAACTTAGTAGGCCACTAACTCAAGGAATCTCCTTCTTGTATTGCCTTTTATTTGTAACCCTGTATAATTTAAAAGGCAAATAAATGAATAAATAAATAATAAAAATATATAGGTTTTTAAATTTGTTCCTTAGCACGGGTTAGTGCATTAAAAATAAAAATAATATAAATAATAAAAATATTAAAACAGTTTTTTATTTAATAACAACGAGACTAGCAAAAGACCGAATGGGTTGGCGTGGAAGTGGGGATGAATATGCCCAACAGTGGAAAATGTTTATGGGCTGGCTCGATAGATAGACAGACATAAAAAATTTACATTCACATTACAATTTTAGATTAACGATTTTCTGGACCTATAAGATAAGTATTCCTATGGGAATTAATCTCGCAGCAGCACATATGATCTGGATACAGTGATCTGGTTCAAAATTCAGCAAAGACGGCTGTTGTTTCAGTCCTCGAATCACAAATGGAGTTTGCAGATGGCTTTTGCGGATTGCGGATGCTTTTCTATAGCAGAGTGCGCACAATTGCGTTGGTTTTGGGAACACTCAGGGAGGCAATTGGTACTAACTAACACCTAGAGCTCCTAAGTTTAAGATGCTTATCCCAATTAAGGGTATACTCGAAGCTAACTCATTATTATCAACCCATTATGTCCCCACCGAGGGGCACGGGTCTCTTCCCTGAGGAAGGTATAAACCATAAGGCCAAGTCCGGATTAGTGGAGGCTTGCAAGACTGGTGGCTGGTCTCACTGTTAGAATTTTTCAATCCGCCCTAAGGCTTGGTAAGACTTGGCTTAACGACTGCCATCATCGACGGCAGCCGGCACCAATTGCTTAACGTGCTTTGCGAAGCACGGAATCACTCGAAAAATGCCACTAGCGGTAGTCACGGGACGGTCCCCCATCCTGCACCTGCCCGCGCCTCTTGTTGCTTAATTCAAGTGATTGATTCCAATCACTCGATTTGACTAGGCCACGAGCGATTTTGAATTACAATGAAATAAATCATTTTGTAATTCTTTTAATGCATTAGCGGCCTTTCTTTTATTCATTCTATCGCATGCCCATTTTTAAATGGTCAAATACAGTGCCTATCGGTGGCGTCCAATTTATTTTCCAATCAAAAGTAGCGCACCGCTCTTTTCACTCACTCATCAATGTTTACGATAGGATTTTATCGCATTTCGTCCAAGGTTTCTGCTTGCTCAACAGAGAGCCGCTAATTGATTTCACATGTTTCGTAAATTGCTTGAGGGCCTTTTTTCAATCACTTACTGTATCAAATCGCAAACAAAACGTGTAGCACAAGGTAAACAAAACACCCAAGAGACTTGGTACGCGTAGGATTACGTAGGATATGAAGTGCTCTCATCTCTAAATCCTTTTGCGGTCAATCTCCGGACAATATTTCTTTTGCGGGAAAATCTTTTAGCGGTCGTGTTGAATTAAGAATTATATTACAGATTTAGTTACATGGAGAAGAAATGATTTTTCTTCTATGCAGCCTATCTTATGTCTTTATGTAATATGTCACACCGCAGGGCGCAGGTCTTTTCTCAGAAAGAGTAACGGTTTAATTTTAACTGCAATTACTAATAATAAATTATTTACATAGACATTAAACAAAATCAGTACAAACATAATCAACATTCACATAAAGAATGAAATTAAAAGAATGTCAATAACAATATTAATAAAATAATAATTAAAACAAAAAACAAAAAAAAAACTCTGTGCAAATAAATCGCTCCGAGCCACATGCGAACCAAAAGTCTCCATAATACTGGCCGCGTTACCGCGCTGCACAGCAAGGGAAATCAGCAAGGGATGAACTAATAATCAATATTGTTGACTTTATATAAAATAATTAATTTACCTATTTTTGAACGTAACTTCATAATTCACTTTTGTAATTTTTGCCGAGGGTAGTAAACTAACAGTTAATACTTTCAAAAAGACGCCTGTCTCCTGAGTCATCCGAGACCACGGCACCTGTAAAAGTGCCGAAACGTCGGAAAATTGTAAAAATATAATAAACGAGTGAAATCCGTATAAAAACAGTTTTAATTAATTACTAGACGTTAGTAGGATGTTATTGGGCATTCTGGACCAGCTTCCATTCGTTTGAGCTCACGACGCACCGCGCCGGTTGGCGCGGCTTGTCGTTCACTCAAACTCATTACATCTGTTCCAGAATACCCAATAATATTGATTGATTCTGAATTTTACTTGCGGCAGGAAATGAAATGATGTTAGTAACACAGATAAATACTGAAGTTTAATCGTGATGATCGCATTTCAGTAATGAGGACATCACTGGTAACATATTTCTCCAAAAATGAAATTTGTTAAACAACCTACATCACTAAATCTTGAGAATATTGATGTAGGATCTGAAAAAAATACATATCGTCACGGAAAGCTTTTACCAAACACCATCCGTTGTATAGTTTGCGGACCGTCTAACTGCGGAAAAACAAACTTAGTCCTTGGGTTACTTTTACATCCTAATGGTTTACATTTCCGTAACGTGTACGTTTATTCGAAAACGTTGTATCAACCAAAATACATATTTTTAGAGAAGGTAATGAATCTCGTTCCAGGAATACGTTATTATAAATATCGCGATAACAAAGAAGTCTTAAATCCAAGCTTAGCGTCTCAAAATTCTGTCATTATTTTCGACGATGTTGCCTGTGAAAATCAAAATAACATTCGTGATTACTTTGCCATGGGTAGACATAAAAATATAGACTGTTTTTATTTGAACCAAACTTATAGCAAAGTCCCAAAACAACTGGTTCGCGACAATGCAAATCTACTCATCATATTCAAACAGGATGATATTAACTTACGTCATATTTATGATGAACATGTGAACACTGATATGCCTTGGCATCAATTTCGCGAACTTTGTTCACAAGTTTGGAAAGATACATTTAGCTATTTAGTGATTAATAAAGACTGTCAAAGAAATAACGGATGCTACAGAATGAAATTCGACACCTTTATTACTTTCGACGAGTGAGATACATAAATGCCGTTTTTTTTAAATCAGAAGCCACTTTCTTATCTTCTTTATATGCGAGTAGTTGTAAAATAAGAAAAAATGTGTGATGAAAAATCAATTAAACAACAAATAATTAAGTCTGCTGAGGCTGTTAAAAAGAAGGTTCAAAACATGAAAAATACTAAAATGGATTCTGAGTTGGCATTAGAAACTATGTTCAAACCAGTAACAGATCCACTTAAACAGCTAACGAGAACCCCGTATCAAGAACAGTTAAGTAATGAAGATGTTGATTCGCTTGAACATTTAGCACGACAGTCTACACCTACGAAGAAACGAAAATTTTCTGAAATTAGCTCTTCAAGGGAATCACTCCAAGAGGTATCGAATGCTAGTAACAGCGATGATAACATAAGTGACTCTGAACTGAATCAAAGTCTTAGAAATAACATGAGTGACATATTTTTTGAAACAAATTCGGATGGTGCTTCAACACCAAATGCAAAGTCTTTATCGTCATGGTCTTTATCATCAGAAGTATTCAAAGATGTACCTTATGGAATTAGATTGGAAAATGGAAAACCTATGATAGGATCAGCACCGCTCTCCATAACTAATGATGCATTTGAAATAGCAGGTCATTCGTATGTCAAAACTAATGGACTCAGTGAATTACTTTACAAAAAAAATCCTGATCTAAACATTATCACTGAAGATGATAAAAGGAATTATAAATTTATACTAATAAGCACAAACGCTCATCGGCGTAAATATGATCCCAATCAACCAATCAATAGCAACAGAGGATTTAAGTATTTACAAATTGTAAAACCCTTATTATGTTCCGCCAATGTTTCCAAAGGAAAGGGTTTATCATTGCTTAAAAAAGTTGATAACAAAGTAGATTACATTTTTTGGAATGATCCAAACGAATTAGTTGAAACATTGAAATTATTAATAGCTTCGAAAGATGCCGGTAATACTGGCTTAGATGATGAAATTGTATCAGTTTTAACAGAACTGAAAAAACGTGGTGTGATATAAAATGAATAAATACTTATGTAATCTATATTTTATTTTATTTCTACTCTAACCTTCACACTATTTACAAGATGAATATAGATAAATTTGGACATCATGTTCATAAAAGACTGCGTGTGTCAGATCCATTAAATTTGGTTCCTATAAACACAGGGCTAAGTAAAAATGAGTCAGGAGTTTACGACTTAAAACAATGTATATTGAGAGGATTACCGTTAGCTGTAGCAGCAGATGAAGCTGTTAGCAAGGAGTATGTAGAAAAAAACAATAAATTATATTGTAAAAAACAAGATTTCATTAATGAACTTAAAAGTATAAAAACTCAAATACAACTGCTACAGAAACAGTTAGATGAGAAGTGTTCAAAGGTAGAAGCGAGTAATATTATTAAAGATCATATAGTAGCACTCAGAGACTCATCGAAACCAGCATGAGCAAACAATCTGTTGTAAATGAAATCCATAAAGCAGCTAGAAGAAATTTCCCACGTCGTTCTGTTATTTTAAAAGGGATTGATGATTTATGGCAAGCCGATTTGATTGATATGCAAAACTATCAGAAGGTTAACAAAGGATTCAAATTTATTTTAGTAGTCATCGATGCTTTTTCTAAATACGCATGGATCGCTCCATTAAAGAATAAAACAAAAACTGAGGTGTCTCTAGCGTTTGATAAGGTTTTACAAGAAGGCCGATCACCTGCTAATTTACAAACCGACAAGGGTACCGAATTTCACAATGACGTTTTTCAGAAGCTTACGAACCGATGGAAAATAAATCATTATTCAACTTATTCAACAAAAAAAGCGTCTATAGTAGAAAGATTAATAAGAACTTTGAAGAGCAAGTTGTTTAAACATTTTAGCTTGTTTGGAAATTATAAGTGGATTGGAGAACCTTTATGTGATATAGTTAAGAGCTATAATAATACTATGCATCGCACTACAAAACATATGCCGTCTGAAATAAACAAGTTAAATGAATCACTCGTTGCATGTAATATAAACAAATCACAACCTTCCTTACCTGCAAAGAAAATTAAATTTCGTGTTGGAGACTTTGTCCGTATCAGCAAGCACAAAGGAGATTTTCAAAAAGGATATACACCAAACTGGTCTACCGAATTATTCACTGTTGTAAAAGTAATAAAATCTATACCCACAACATATTACATACGAGATCAACATTGTATACCAATAAAAGGTTGTTTTTACGAACACGAACTGCAAAAAACTAGCTGTCCCAATATTTATTTAGTTGAGAAGGTAATTAAAAAAAAGGGAAACAAATATCTTGTTAAATGGCTCGGCTTAGGTCAAGAGGAAAATAGTTGGATTAATAAAAGTGCTATAATAAAGCATTGAAGTATATTACTACAGATTAGTTAACTTATTTTTCATTACATCGTTAGTTATGAAAGGGAAAGGACTTCTCAATACTTTAATCAATAATTTACCAATAGAGTTACACTTACCAGGCTACAACTACTGCGGTCCAGGTACTCGATTACAAGAACGTTTGCAAAGAGGCGATAAAGGCATAAACCCTTTGGACAGCGCTTGTATGCTGCACGACATAGCTTATTCAAAGTATTCAAGTTTAGAAGATCGGCATAAGGCTGACTTAGAGCTAAGAAAGATGGCAAAGCAACGATTAAAATCAGAAGATGCTAGCAGAGGTGAAAAAGTTGCATCATGGTTGGTGAATAAAGTAATGAAAGCAAAAATTAAATCGGGTGCTGGAATTAAATCATTCAAAACTTCTATGGCTAAATTAAAATCGCATCTGAAAAAAAAGAAACCTAAAAATATTCAAGATGCTATTCAGTTTGCATACTTAGCAGCAAAAAAAATATTTCATAAGAAAAATAATATGAAGCTGCCAAGAATTATTCCCATCCCTAAAACTGGAGGAATACTTCCACTCATTCCTATTTTTGCTGGTCTATCAGCATTGGGTTCTTTAGCTGGAGGTATTGGTGGAATAGCAAAAGCAGTTAATGATTACAAGTCAGCCCAAAAAAATCTTTCTGAATCCGTGCGTCACAATAAAATGATGGAATCGATCTCCTTAGGCAAAGGTTTATACATCAAACCATACAAGACAGGTAAGGGATTGTGCGTACATTCTTCAAAAAACTAGTTAAAAGGTTACCCAGACGAGCACTGAGTAATATAGATTTAATATATTATACTCGGGACATCCCATACTTTCGAGGTGTCTATATGAGAGACACTTTACCAAGCAAATCAAATAACATCGAGTGCGCTATCCTGAATCTAGATAATTCAATAAATCCGGGAACTCACTGGGTAGCCTACATTAAGATAAATAATTACAGCGTGTACTTTGATAGTTATGGTTTAAAACCACCTGTAGAATTAATCAAGTACTTAACAAAAAACACTAACGTTTATTATAGTTATATGAACTATCAACAAAACAACACCTATAATTGCGGTCATTTATGCATAAAATTTTTAAAAACATTCTGGTTGAAACATTTATATTAAGAAATCATAAACTATTCTCACCATTATTACGATGTCATTCACGCTATCAATAACCGGTTGTAAACCAGCTTTGTCAACATTTTATTCGCCGGCTCTGCAGCTTGATGGTGAATATGAATGTGGGCTGATCTTTTTTTCGACGTTTAATTCGATTCCTAACATAGAATACTACAACAACAAATTTCATTATGGCGACAACGAAATGATTGAAATACCCGAAGGATCATACGAGCTATTAGATATAAATGACTTTTTAAAAACAAATTTAGTAGACTGTACGTTTAATTTGATATGTAACAATAACACTTTGAGCACAAAAATAATTTGTTCAAAAGATATTCATTTTGAGAAATCCGGTTCAATCGGAAGGATATTGGGTTTTGGAAATCAGACTCTTAAAGCTAATATATTACATGAGTCTCTCTTCCCTGTAAACATTCTACCAACAACCATCGTTCGAATAGAATGTGATATCGTGAGCGGATCGTACATAAATGGGAAGCCTAGCCATATAATTTACGAATTTGCACCTAATGTACCGCCAGGGTACAGGATTATAGAAATCCCAAAAAATTTGATATATTTCCCAGTAAATCAAAATACAGTTAGCGAGATTAATATAAGGATTTTGGATGCAAATAACAACCTTATAAATCTACGACAAGAAGAACTACAGTTATATTTACACCTAAGACGAAAATGATAGATTTCATAAATAAAACATTGGTACCCGAAACCAAAGATCTCAGTACAACACATCCACCGCAACAGAAACCACCTGCTAAAAAGAAAAAACTGACTAAGGAAAATAAACAATTTCTCAGATACTTAAAAGTCATAAAATGAATATCTTAAATATCTTGGATTCTTTCGCCTACGACAACAGCATTGAAAGCTACCAAATCCATTCGTATAAGCCCTACATTAATAGTTTTAACAAAAACGATGAAATACGCATTCCCATCAATCAACAAGACTTATACGTCTTACCGTCACAGAGTACACTATACATCGAAGGTTCTATCACAGTGCACCGTCCAAATGGCGATAAAAAAGAGAGAGTGAGTAATATTGAGTTGGTGAATAATGCAGCGCTTTTTCTTTTCCAAGACATTCGATATGAACTAAATGGCGTAGAAATTGATAGGATAAAAAATGCTGGGATCACAACTACTATTAAATCATTGCTCTCGATGAATGAAAATGAATCAAAAATGTCACGGCTATGGGGGTGGGACATTGATGGAATAAAAAATACTACTGGTAATTTTTCCGCCTGTATCCCATTGAATAAAGTTTTAGGTTTCGCTGAAGATTATAATAAAATAATAATGAACTGTAAACATGAGCTGGTTCTTTTGCGTAGTAATACAAACCTTAATTCTATTAAATTAACCACTAATGAAGTGTTAGATGACATAACCATTAACAAAATTGTATGGAGAGTACCGCATATAAAAGTATCTGATCGTGAAAGAGTTAACTTGCTGAGATGTTTGGAGAAAGATAGACCTATCAGTTTAGCATTTAGGAATTGGGATCTCTATGAATACCCTCTTTTACCACAGACTACAAAACATACTTGGTCTATAAAAACCACATCTCAATTAGAGAAACCACGTTATGTGATTATTGGTTTACAAACTAATCGGAAAAGTTTAGGTATGAAAGACATGTCTCACTTTGATCATTGTTATGTACGTGATGTCAAGGTTTTTTTAAATTCAACTTACTTTCCATATGAAAGTCTCAATATTAAGTTTACTGAAGAAAGGTATATGATATTATATGAGCAGTACGCTAGATTCCAACAGTCTTACTATGGACGTCGGTGTGAGCCGTTGTTAAATCTGAAGGATTTCAAAGATAAAGCACCATTATTTGTAATAGATTGCTGCAGGCAAAATGAGACCCTGAAGACAGGTCCCATTGATGTTAGAGTAGAAATAGAGAGTGATTTAGAAATACCAGATCAAACTTCTGCTTACTGCCTCATACTAAACGATTGTGTAATCGAATATAAACCACTTTCTAACATCGTTAAAAAAATAACATGAATTCTGAACATATTTTTGTAGATTTACAAGGATTTAGAGATTATAAAAATAATTTTATTATTAAAGAGTTTGCTCTCGCTACTAAAGAATTTACTATGGTCTACTTGGTAAAACCTCCTTATCCATTTTCTACTTTATCAGATAGCGAAAAAAAGCAAGTTGTTTGGTTGGAAAAGAATAGAGGAATTTATTGGCGTGAAGGTTTTATTGACTACCGCGAATTTCATAGGTTAATTTATAGTTTATTGAGGAATAAGAAAATTTTTGTAAAAGGTTTAGAAAAAATCATGTGGGTAAATAAACTTTGTGGTGATTGTTGTGTTATTAATATCGAGGAAAATCAATGTCCTAATATAAAATACCTGCATGATAAATATAGTGTATGCAATTTTACGTGTTTTTCTCACCACAAACAATGTGCGTTGAAAAATGTACTATGTGTCAAGAAATGGTTTTATGAAAATAATGTTATAGAATTTATTTAGAATAAGCAAGTATTTATGTAACTTTTTTATTGAAAGTAAGAAATAAATGTAAATGTATTTAAAAAAGAAAACATGTTTTATTTAATTAATTTTTAATTTAAAACGAAATTAATAACTATTGCACATATTTTTAGAAATGTTCTTAACTACGTTTTCCACCATGTCCATTATTTCGTCTACAGGATCTATCACAACATATTGGGCACTTAACACCGCACTTTCACTGTTTGTGTCCTTACACTCATTTAAGTCGAATACTTCTATTTTTATCAACCGATTTCCTCTTCTTGCCGCCTTGCTAACCACATATGATGTAGACGTGGAGTCCTTTGCAACCCGTTTCCTTGAAGTCTTACTTTTCCGCTTCCCCACGTCTGATGGAGCCGGGTTTCGTATTTCTTCGACATCACTATCGAACCCACTCAAAATATTTTGCGCGTAGTAGTAAGGGTCAGTCGGATCAGTCTCGCCTAAAATCTGAAAAAAACAAAAAAAAAAAAATATTAAAAATATTCAAACCTATTTCAAACTGTGTAATATAAATTGGATGGAAAAAAATAATGCTTACCGAAATCGACATGTTTTCACGTCTGCTGATCTTCTAGTTGGCTCGAACGATGCAGTAACAATAAATTACTGAACCACCAAATATAAAATGGATTTGTAGATGAGTGTAACTTACCTATTCATACGTTTCGATCGCTCTAGAAAATTAATCCTGTCTCTTTTAATACATATAAGAGTGAGCGAGCTCGAATTCGTAGTCAGCATTATCAATATCGAATGTGTTTGAATCAAGTATGTCATTGCTGACTAAGTAAATAGTAGTCATTGAACCCTTGCGCGCTATGCAACATCGATGCGCCTCCCTTGCTGTTTGCAACATCGCTAACACCTTGACTTGACCTACTTTTGACTGTCTCGTCGGTCTAGTGATGATAGCGTTTGATTACTATTGCAGAGGTCGTGGGCTCGATTCCCACAGGGAGCTGTCATACTTTCAGTAGACACGAAATCAAAACTTCATTGAATATAGTTTAGCTCTCCTCATCCCACCGCGCTCAAGACTATGTCTATAGCAAAAATTTCTGAGATATGTAGGAACTAACAATACTTACATATTCTTTTGTTTTTGTAACATTAGGTAACAATGTTAGGTCATGGAAATAAAAGAAGCTGGTAGTATAACCCAATTTATTCACCCAAAACTATACTTATTAGCTTATAGTACATAACACTTTTATAACTAAGTACCTATCTATTTTAATTCATTACATTATTAGTTCACTTAAATAAATACGCTATTCTTAACATACCTAAAGAGCTTTAGCTTTAACTTGAAGAGCATAAGAACGAAAACATAATATTAAGCTTATTCCACACTAGCTCTATCGCGGCGGTTACCGCAGCCGCAATCCATACACATAGCATCTAAGACTGAAACAGATCTATGAAATACATCATATCACGATATTTTGATTACATATTTTTAAATTTTATCCCATGGTCAATTTTACTATCTTATTTTCATAATATTGAGGTATGGCCCCACGCTTTAGTTGAGATTTGATCCCGATGAATCAAACGTTTATCATCATTTCTCGATAGAGCTATTTTGTTGACACTTTGCGTAAATATTTCATGTTTTATCGATTTAAACAAGATATTTCTCTTGCGCAGCACATTACCTTCAAACAAGGTCTGCTCATAATTACTAAAGTTAAGACCGCGAATAACGCTCATTTTTACTCCTTTGGCCTTTTTGACAGTTTTTTCTAAAGTTTTGAAACAGTACAGTTTTGATCGTAATCCTACAAATTCTGTAATAATTTCACCACCCATTTCATCCTTAAATAGCCCAGGAATCTTTTTGTTTTTTAATGGAATTTGATGTATATTATTACTATCGTAATTACTCGTATCAAAGTAAGGTAGTAAACGGTATTTCAAATCTAGGAAGAAGTCCTCTGTGGACAAATGATAGATGAAGCTATCCGTATCAGTATAGCACATCTCAACATATTTCCCATACATAGGTTTAATAATTGAATAATGAAAGTCATACATGTGGCTTTTGGATAACTCAAGAACAGTAAACCCAATGTAGATAGGTTTATCTAAAACCACACGTTCTGGTTTCATTTGGATGGCAACCAAATTTTCGGAAAAAACTGAAGCACTGTGAAAGTTTGGACGGGCTATCAATTTTTCTGCCGATGTGCATTTTTTCGTTTTGTTTTGACTATCGCTCCATTGATTTACCAAATAGACGTTTACTCTGTGTTCAGTATTTTCTATAGTCTTTCCAAATATGCTGTTGTTCAAGAGTTTGAAAAAGTCTTGTTCGAAAGTTGATTGGGCTTGTTGCCTCAGTTTTGTATTAAGTTCAATGTATTGTTTGAGATAAGCACTTTGACGAAAAGTAATGACTCTATGGATTTTTCTTAGTATTAATCCATGTTTCAAGCATGTTTTAAGATGCACATAATGAATAACATATCGATATTTATCGTATAGGTTAGGGATTAATTTCGAACTCTTTCCACCGGGTGGTATGCATCGCTCAGGACAAAATGGGAAATCATTGTGATAGTCGTGTAGGTGTGTGGGATAAATAATATCCACTTCAAGAATATAACCAAAAGATGCATTATCAGGAACTGATGTGATATCAATGGTATTCACTTCAGACTGTTCCAAAAATCTGAAATCTGACAAAGGTAATACTTGAGACATGCTGAAGCCGTATAAATTGTTAGCATCAATATACGTTATGAAGGACTCGGGACGTGATGGGTCGTACTCAGACATGTATTTATTGTTTGCTTTCGCATGTCGCTTGGAACACATACATACACCACCCCGTATTCCATCCTGAATCATCCGAATAATCGCTAAGTCGCTAAGCAATTCTAATCTGACCTTAGTTTTCAAAAGCATCGCATCAAATGATAAGCTGGGTGCTGTGAGGTAGAATGCCGGGTCTAATTGATAATATCGTTTACATGTTTTGCGGAAATGTTCAAAAATATCGGCTAGTAGCAAGACATCTGTTTTAACGTATAGATCAGTGTATTCACCTAAGTTACGAATGGAGAAAGTTGACCATACTGACTTGGCATGTTCATAATCTTGATCAGAAATTTCTTCACCACTGATAGTATTATAAAAAGCAGATTTGGGTGGGAGGGAATTTTCTTCGTAGCATTTCCAATGTGACATATAGTCATATGGATAAACACCTTTGCGAGTGAGTAATTTGAGTTCAGTGTCATTTGCAAAAAATGATTTCAACAACGAGAATTCCTCCACCTTCATTGTTTTCGTGAGTTTTTCTAAACTGGTACCTAAAAATTTAAATGAATCGATAAATCGAAGTTGGATACCTTCATCTTTCGATAATGGTATATACTTCGTGAAAGAAATATAGTTTTCTTTTGTTTTAGGTATTATTCTAATCGGACCAGGCGCCTCGCCTAGTTCTTTGATAAATAAATGGCAATCGTAGCCTGACAAATTGTGGAAAACAACTGGAACAAAATTTGGTAGTTTAAATTGTAAATTACAATGCTTGTGAGCTGCCCCCCGATAGTGACCAGTGATGTGACAGTGGTCTCGAACCTTGTCAAATATTAAAAGATTATCACAAATATGACAGCGGACAGCATTTTCAAAATTTTGTGAATCATTATCCGTGAATATAATTTTAATATTAGCTTTTAAAATAGTGTGTATTTGCTTCATGTCTCGATACAACCATTCTACAAATTTTGATACACAGTCTGATCCCCGATAGCTGACGTAGCGATTATACTTGGCATCCACTGTACAAACAATATAGTAACCAAACGCTGAGGGCACATGTTGTTGTAGCAGGCTAGTGCTCGCAATGTTAGGGTCTGCTTCACACCCCAGATGACGTTGAAGCATAGTCTCAAAATCAGCATAAATGATAAAGGGTATGTTTTGTTTTCGTTCGTAATTCTTAAATTGAAGAACCGACCCTTGGTTAGGAAGAGCTGTAGCAATACCACCACATGCATGAATGACTAGTTCATTAGATGTTTTAAAAAATAACAGACATGATGAGCAAAAATGCAGTTGCTGATGGTGTTTAGATATTTGGCTTCTAACCAGACGGGGAAGGTTTTTGATCAAACAAAAGTGAGAGCCCTCATCATTCTCGAGAAATAGCAGATGAACGATATTTTTCGCAGTGGAAGACTCTGATCTGTATAGTGGACCTACAACAGTTTTTTTGCCTTGTAAGCCATACACAAAAATAGCGATATCTGGATTATTTTTTTCAAACACCGGGATGTCAGAAAAAGTTACTGGATATGATAAGCCTTGAGTGTTAAAAATATCGCGAAAATCGGGATAAGACGAGACACGATCGGGGTGGCTCTTTGAAGGGAATAGAGCAGCTGTAACACACCAAAGAAAACAATAAGGATCATCATTTTTTATATTCAAACATGCTTTTTTGTTTTTTATAAATTTTGGTAAATCTATAAACGATGACCCACTCAATGGTTGATATTTATTTACATTGATTTCCAAATGAGAGTTACTCAAAAATGTCCAACCGCTATCTCGCTCTTGAAACTCTTCAAGCTTTTTTTTCAATGTATTTATGATTTCTGAAAAAATGGAATTGAAGTTGTGGTTCATGTGTATGGTAATGTTTTTCGTGCCAAACGATTTTAGTTCTTGCAAATCGTTTTTGTACATAAGGAAAAATGAAAAAAGCTCAACATTGACTTTTATGCAAACGTGTTTTTTCAATGAAATATCAATCAGAGATTTTAATTTATTATGGATAGACTCGAAAAAGGTTTCAATTGAGTGCTGACCATCACCGTTAGCCTGTATCTTATAAGTTGCAATACGATTACGGAATGCAGAGGTCAGAACCTCAACATCTTCTGACAAATGATGAGTTGCGACTTTGCTTTTGTGGTCAGTGCTGCGCATATGACCCACCCAACTTTTTGGGTTGACAAGAGTTTTGCAAGTAATGCAATAAGGCATTGTAAATAAAAAGTAGTAAGATTGACCAGGAAACAGATAATTAAAATTTAGGTTTTAGACACAAAAATAAATAGGTAAGTAGCAAAATAATATGTTTATTATAAATTAAAGGAATTTTATTTTATATTTATCTTATCACTAAAAAAACTCGCCTCACTATTATCATACAGTGAATAAACTTGTTTAATAAATTTCTGTAATACGTCCCAGTGCGGTGTGTCCGTATCAGTCTGCAATTTTATTACCATCAACGCTTTTTTCCACCTCTCTTGAACGTTGGTACTTGCAGCATCGGTAGTGTTGTAGACCTTCAATTCTATATAGAATTCTCCTTCCGTCGTTGCTGTCCGACGAACGTGACCATTGGCGACCCGCGTCACTAGACTCGACCCCAGTTGGTGCTGCTCGGGAGTCGCTTTAGCGACCTTCTCTGCGTCTCGCAAAATCCCGAAAAGATCTCCCACCGTCTTTTTCTTTAAGGTGCTTGCAGACCTGTAAAAGTGAACAATATATTTTAAAACATAAGTACCTTCATAAACTTATACCTATATTCCGATTGGGTAGGCTATCTATAGGAGATACACATACATTGAACGAGTATGAAGTGGATGATAGTTTAATATGAAGGGTACATATCTACTTTTGATCTATCCCATATATGTCATTCTTAATAAGCAAATATCCCAAGTGATTCTTAATAAGCATATCTTACATGGAAAACAAAAATACTACGCGAAGCGGGTATCGAACCCACGACTAGTAAGATGCAAAGTAAACAGTCGACAGCATGTTAACCTTTACGAGTACATGCCTGCAATGTAATCAACGATTCAATGACTCAGCGGTGTGCTAGAGTCAAATGACGCGACAACGTAACAACGAATAATATAACGAGACTAATTCTATTCCAGTAAACTTTTCCCTGGATGTAAACATTTACCGTAACGATCAATGTTAAGCCGGGTCCGCTGCGCCATGTTACGCGTGTTACAAAAAATGTAACACGTTATTAAAACAAAAATGGGGAGTGGTATTAACACTTTACGTGTTACGTAACGTAACGTTATATAACAAGTACCTAACGTGTTATACCATGTCCCACTTTTATTATATTTAAGTGTTACGTTTTTTGTAACACGCGTAACATGGTGCAGCGGCCCCGGCTTTAGGCTATAGAAAATAAGGTTTAAGGGTCAAACCTATGGTTTGAATTATTAAGACGAATAAACAACTTTTAGTTATGAAACAAACAAATAAACAGTTGTTATCTCTTTCAATGTTCCAAGATTTTCATCAACAGCTTGATTACATCGAGGGAATCGTCATTTGAAACGATGTGTAAAGTGTACAATCATTTATAATAAACTATAGATGTATTGTATTCTTACCTAACTGTCTCCTCAACGTAGCTCGATGCTTTGCGTTTGGAGCTGGTTGGAGTCTTTTGCTTCTTACTCGACTGCACAGCAATAGGTACACCAGAGAATTCAAACTCGGAGTCAGACCTGAAATAATAATAACATAGTTTTATACCAGTCTTATACATTTAACCTAAACGATTTATACACCGTATTGTAATTACTATACTAGATAAATGTAGTGACTGGAACATATTTTTTAGACATAGTTCGGGACATAGTTTTCATATAGGGACTAATACGGTTTAGTCAGTGGAACACGTAAAAAAAAAAATTAGGATGTAAATAAATATACTTACTAACATTTTGATACCGATGGAGTGACTGGTAGCGAGGAAGTCGTAGATAATTACACCACACGGAGACTGTACTGAACAGCGTTATCACGTTATCGGAAGTGATGAGAATTTTAGATAAATCAGGGTGTTATAGGTTTATATCCTAAATGTGTATGTTGTTTTTTTATTACAAGTACTGTAATGAAGTAAATGCGAAAATCGCCTTTATTTATAGGTGTATGAATATAGGTGATTGTTGATAAAAGTAATACATATTACTTTTTAGTATCGAACACCCAAAATTTTTGCTTTGCCTTCAAAAGTAGGTACTTAACCAAATCATCTTGACCGGTAGCAAGGTCAAGCCTATATGTTATTCTCATAATGTCAGCACTATTTAATAGCTCAAGTTAATGTGGCTGGTTGCCATTGCAACATAATGTGACCAATATATCGATTATTGTAGGTAAGATGTTTCGCAATCAGAAGCTTGCAACGGATCCAATAACGTTAACGTAGCAAATTCGTAGGTTTCATACCTAGGTAGGAGTAAATAGTCCTAGATACACATGTTGCAATTTACTTTAGATTTTCTTGATCTTAATCAGATAATGTTCGAATTGGGTGAATATTTCACTATAGCAGAAGAAAATAAACTGTTATTTCCAGTTACCAGAAATCGGATGATGAGCTAAATAGGAAATTATAATTAATTCCTCTAGCTTATCCATAGAAAACATCGTATGATATCGATGAAATTACTATATAAATGTATTTCAGGATAAATAATACTTATCTAGGTATTCTTTATAAAGCATTTGGTAGACTCCACAATATTATGTGAAAGTCAAACATTAGGTATTAATGATACCTACAGCTAAATATTTTGATGCAACGAGTTTTTTCCGTGTGGATCTTAGACTAGAGTATAGCTAGTATAGTCAACCTTTGGTTATCTCTTATGTAGGTGATACATTAAAATATTATGACCCCTCTAAATTCTTTATTTATGGGTTATGTAAAATTTACTGTATTTATTTTACTGTATGTTACAGATAAATTTAGATAGAAAATGAACGAGAACTGATGTTAGAAAACTGTTGAAAAAATATAAAACTATCTGCATAGGTTCAGTTACGTATAATGGGATGAGAATAATATCTTCAAGTTTCAATTAAAAAAAGACAAAATGCTGTCGGTCGTATTTACAAAATCATGATTTCTTAAAATACTTTAACATCAAGTCTTAAAAAAATAATAACATGGAAAATGCTTTATTACCGGAATACCTTTAAGGAATGTTCAAAGGAACCAACTTTTATAAATAAAACTGTACTTTTTGACAACATATTTTTTCTTACACCGTGTATACTTCGTATCAAATTTATAACTCCTGCGTCAACAGCTAAAGGTTGACAATCCCTGCCAGCCACCTATCATATTCGCATTCGCGTTAACTAAAGTGACACGTTAGTAGGAAATAGATTTCCATTAATGAAAGTATACTTTTATGTGTCAGTGATATTATCATTAATTCACGATTTTACTTAAGTATACCCAAGGATTCAAGTAACTGTAGAAGTACATTTTTCCTACTGTGCAATGTTTTGTGTTTTCCGTAGTGAACGATAAACAGGAGACTTCAATCTGATCACTAACATTTTTGTGGGAAAAGTAAGGTATTCTTTGTGCCGACCATAAAATATGCCTAAAATACAAGTATTTCCTGGTTCTGCCAATCACCCAGTATTTGTGTCACATGAAAAGGATCACAAAATTTTGTTGTGTTGGAATCACCTTTTTTACAATGGGAGACGTCAATCTGACCATAAAATACAGTTAAGACGAAAATGTTTTGTGTCACTGTTGCGCAAGAAGGTTCATCACATGAAGTCAATCTGATCACAAAGTAATTTGTGGTGCTGAATCTTTCTAACAGTGGGAGCCGTCAATCTGACCACAAAATATGATTAAGTTGAAATTGTACTTTTATGTTATTGTATGAAGGGCCATCACGGGAAGTCAATCTGATAACAAAATTTGTGGTGTTGTACCTTGTTCATGTGGGAGACGTCAATCTGACTACAAAACAAACTGGGTTGAAAAAGCAAAGTTTTGTGTCACTGTTATGAAAAGTAGACACCAGTGGTGTTAAACTCATTCAGTGGGAGAAGCCAATCTGGTCACAAAACTATGACTGGGTAAATACAAGTATCACTTGGAATATTTCATGTCATTGTCTTAATGAGGAAACCTAACCGATACCGCAAATAATGTGTGCTGTTTTATCTAGTATATTACGAAACTGCACAAAACATAGCTAGTGGGTAAATACAATTCAGTTGAGCTTGGGGATCCTTTATTTAATTCAACTCAGTGACTATGCGGACCTATCTCCACCAAGATGATGGTGAGTTGCATTCACTCAAGCTTCCTAGTGTCATTCGTTTTCATTGATGGAATTTATCATAAACTGTGTAGGTTGCTCGTAAAATTATTGAAACTATAAATTAGAATCACTCGATGTTATTGGGTATTCTGGAATAGCTGTAATGAGTTTGAGAGAGCGACAAGCCGCGCCAACCGGCGCGGTGCGTCGTGAGCTCAAACGAATGGAAGCTGGTCCAGAATGCCCAATAACATCCTACTGACGTTCCCATTAAGGATGGGTAATTTCAAACGCTGAGGTACGTAAATAACTCAGGCAATCAGGTTTCCTCACAATGTTTTGCAACACCGTTAGCAAGTGATATTGCCACTATAACTTCACAAATGAAAACAGTCATTGGTACAAACCTACATATGAAATAAATAAAAAAATATGTTGAATCAAAACCAAAATATTTCAACCAAATATTATTATTATTGAAGCGCTCGTGGCCTAGGCCAACCGAGTTATAGGCACAGAATGCGTGAGCGTCCCGTGACTACCGGTAGTGGCATTTTTCCAAGCGCTTCCGTGCTTCGCAAGGCACGTTAAGCCGTTGGTGCCGGCTGTCATATAATGGCAGTCGTTAAGCCATGTCAGAGGCCTTATGGGCGGCTTGATAACTTCTGACAGTAAGGCCCGCCACTGTCTTACGTCCCAACCCGGGCTTGGCCCCCGCGGTGGAATATGGCTTAACCTTCCTGCGATGCTGGAAGAGACCCGTGCCCCAGCAGTGGGGGCATACAAGGGTTGATAACGATTATTACTATTATTATTTAAATATTCATCGCAGGATAGAAACATAAGATTTGTTTAAGAACAACGAGAAGCATTGCTACTACAATACAAAGTCACAAATGCACATGGCTTTTAGCACGTATAATTTTATTTCAATTGATATTAAAACCCTTTGAATCAGCACAAAACGTGCAGTGAACTGAGTACGGCGACCGCATAATAATATTTCACAATAAGCACCGCTGTTGCAGCACAATTGAAACGTGAGCTTACGCCAGAAATTAATGTTCGTGGCCGAGATTCATTAACTTGATATACGTGCGCAGGCATCAGCTAATAAATAAAAGGGATAGCTATTGTTATTACTTTAATTCTTTATAGCACTAATTACATGAGTAAACGTACAAGGGCGTGCTTAATCGTTATCAACCCTTGTATGTACCCACTGCTGGGGCACGGGTCTCTTCCTGCATCGCAGGAAGGTTAGGCCATAATTTTGTAAATTTTGTAAGTTAGATTGTTAATTGTTTTTTAAACTTTTCTTAGTTTTTTTTTATTATTATTTTATTATTTAATTAAATACCTACTTATTTAAGTAAGGAGAGCTTTTATGGATCCTTCTGTAGAAGCAGATCGAGCCATAAT
Source organism: Yponomeuta sedellus (assembly GCA_934045075.1). Lineage (NCBI taxonomy): Eukaryota > Metazoa > Arthropoda > Insecta > Lepidoptera > Yponomeutidae > Yponomeuta > Yponomeuta sedellus. The sequence continues at coordinate 2,190,250 of OW203734.1, read as the reverse complement.
TATCTTCGGCTGCGACCGTTCTGAGTAAGGTGTCTGCGATACTTTGCGCTGAGTGGTCGCATTTGGTTGTATGTGGCTTGATGTGTTTTGGAGCTCGTCCATATTCTAACATGCTGTCATCACACGTTAAAGGATATGTAACTAGATTATAAGCTTTCGTCTTGATATTTTTACATGTTATGTTACTTATCTGTTGTGTAATGCTATAAATAAAATAAAAAAAAAACCACCACGGGGGCCAAGTCCGGGTTGGTGGAGGATTGTAAGACAGCGGCGGGCCTTACTGTCAGAAGTTATCAAGCCGCCCATAAGGCCTCTGACATGGCTTAACGACTGCCATTATATGACAGCCGGCACCAACGGCTTTACGTGCCTTGCGAAGCACGGAAGCGCTCGGAAAAATGCCACTAGCGGTAGTCACGGGACTCTCACCCATCCCGTACCTGACCGCGCCTGTTGTTGCTTAACCAAGTGATTGATTACACTATTTTTATTTTTAATGCACTAACCCGTGCTAAGGAACAAATTTAAAAACCTATTTAGAGGCTAAAAATTTCACCCATGCCGGGATTCGAACCCGCAACCTCTGGCTATCCGTACCAGCGCTCTACCAATTGAGCCAATGGGCGACTCACGGCATCAGTGAAATTTCGAACCTCTTTACAATATTCTCTGTATTACGTACAGGCAGCGACATCTGACTTAAGCAAATTGCATTACTTACAGCCCCGACTACCTACTTTGCAGTTAGGTTTTAACATCGGAACGATATCACTGTACCCACATGATTACACTTTTTTTATTTTTAATGCACTAACCCGTGCTAAGGAACAAATTTAAAAACCTATTTAGAGGCTAAAAATTTCACCCATGCCGGGATTCGAACCCGCAACCTCTGGCTATCCGTGTCAGCGCTCTACCAATTATTTTTTGTTTATTTTTTCCTGGTGCACTATAAAGAATATTCTTATTTTACCATTATCCGAGTGGTCCCTTCACCCATCTAGTGTGAGTTACGATGCCACTGTACGCTGTATAAATCATCTCATTACGTAGATGCAAAGGCCAATGTTATTGTGGCGTAACTTGGTAGTAATAATTTCTAGATATGAGAGCACCTGATACCTTTTTCCTGCAACAAAATTTAGTTTTAGTTTCTATAGGTATAGGTCGTCGTCATCGTCAGTCTATACTAGTCCACTGCTGGGCATAGCCCTCCCCTAAAGAGCGCCACGTTGTGCTATCATAGGGGGTAATGCTCATAATCTCCACGCTGGGCATGCGGGTTGGGGATCGCAGTTCGGTGGAATTGTACTGCAGGGGGCGCTGCTGCCCACCCCCCGGTTTGTGTCCCTTAGTCGCCTTTTACGACACCCGCGGGAAGAATTGGGTTGGTGCTATTCTCTAGGCTGACACCACACAGCAGTGGTAGGTATAGGAAGTGGCTGAAAATCAGCGTTGTCAAAGTTACTGCGTTGATTTGGTTGCATAATCATCTTCATCATCAACCCATTATGTCCCCATCGAGGGGCACGGGTCTCTTCCCTGGGGAAGGTATAGGCCATACTCCACCACGGGGGCCAAGTCCGGACTGGTGGAGGTTCGCAAGACTAGTGGCTGGTCTTAATGCCAGACGTTTTCAAGCCGCCCTAAGGCATCTGACTTGGCTTAACGACTGCCATCTATGGACGGCAGCCGGCACGAACTGCTTAACGGTTGGTTGGTTGCATAAATTTAAGCCTTTTTTTTATTTGCTCATTTACATACGTATATTCCCAGTTGTTATAGAATTGATTATGGAACAACATAATCCAATGTTTTGTTAGTAGCAATAAATTTAGAACTGGTTAGAGCCTATGGTTAGTATTTAATATCTTTAAATCTATTAAATCTAGTAAATAAACGACCATCGCTAAGTTCTGACAATTAAACGTCAACAAGAATGTTTGACAGCGTAATGTCCTGTAATATAAACTTATCGGACAGTTTTACGTAATGAAGGGGTTATAGCCGGAATAACTGCTTAAGTACCAAATGCTTGGATTCACTGTCTATGTCAAAACTTTGAAACGGGAATCAGAAACAAGGGTTTTATTACTCATAAATACAAACAACTGTAATGGGACCAAAGCTATCAAAGCGATTCTGAAATCGCGATAAAGCTATCAGCTATAGGTAGGATTTTTTCACATTTCTTTAGGGTTTGGTAGTCAACAAGGAACCTATATTATAGTTTCGGCATGACCGTACGTCTGTCTGTATGTCCAGACTAGCAGTCTAGCGAGCAGCCTGGCTCAGAGACGATTAGTACGGGAAAGCCAAAGTTTAACATAAATATTAAACAATCAAATGTTAGAACATGTTTTTTTATATGTATTTAACATACACCTAAATTAGGGATGCAATTTTTTTCTCGCCTATATCATGACTTGGTCGTTAAAAAACTGTGGGTGTAGAAAAAAATATTTTGATAAAATATTTAGGGCAAAATATTTTAATAATGCCCCATGAAGGATGTATTACCAGCCTAAATAGTGGGAACGAAAGTTTATGTTTATTTCGAGTATTTACATTGTGTTGGCTACCTAAAGTTTTTTAGTTACTGATATTTTTCCAGACTTCCATAATGTTTTCATAGATATACTGACTGGCAACTGTCAGGATGTTAGTTTTTTCAAAGATATCACGTAACGAATCTCTACTGCCTAGCTTATAAATTAAATGGTAACATCAGAAACTAGCAAATAGCTCCACATTTTAGCCCGAAACTCTTTGGTTAGATCTAATACTAACAACAGTTACGAATTGTTTGCACACTCCAATTTACCGGGCACCCGTATTCCTAGGCAAAGTTTTCACATGTTTCGGTGCCCTTCAAACCTCTGTTATAGAACATTTATTATTAAGCGCCAGTTCTAAATCAACCTTTAAAGTTTGGGACCTGAAGTCCTAAATAATTTATTTGGGAACTATAGCAGACCGATTTTAAATCTGTGGGAAAACAGCTCGCAGTGTCATGGCGTCGAATCTGACGTCACGATTATGTAAGTCGCCAACACTTACACATAATAGTATTTAGAGCGTTTCATTATTGTAAATTTATAGTTCCACTAGAACGAAAACGGCTCTGAGTTATGGCCTAAAGTAGGAACGGTAGCCTTAACGGCCAGCCAAGCTCAGTAGCTTTTATTACACAAGTCATAGATGCGAGGATCGAGCGAATTTCGGTAGCCGGTGTACCAGTAGTTAACTAGAATAACTGAAACTCCGTTTAAACTACTGAACTTTGTTTTACTTTGTTAATAGAGAAGTACATTTAATTTTGCTAGTTTTGCCACTGAAAATAAAGGCGATTATTGTTAAAGCGAGCCATTCGTATTATTTGACTTAACCTTAGGCTAGACGCAGCGTGCTACGTGGTAGCGGGGCGGTAAGCGACAAATTTTTGTTTTGAGAATGTTGTCCTAAAAAGTGAACTTGTATGGAAAAAAAATTCTTTACAAGCAAATAGAAGATTCACTGATAACCTTAAGACACTACATTTTTTTTATTGTATCATAATATTTTAATATTTATTTATTTATTTTTGGGAAACTCGCAGCTTACATAGAAATGGACAGTTCTTAATGACTGACTATAAGCTAAAAATAAGTTTCTGCATAATGGTAACTAAGTATAAAATATGTGCAAGTTATATAAAATGAGTTTAAACTACACTACAGCACCGAGGACGCGTCCTTGAGGGCTCGTAAATTGAAAAAGAAACGTAAACCACTGCCATTATACTAGGTAATGCGTTCATGCGTCTGAAAGGGCGCATTATGTGGCATATGGGTGATACAGAACACTAAAACTCCCCAAACAGTTACATTTGATGGCGAGAGATCTCTTGTTAGTTACATTCATATCTCCTTCGTAAAGTACATACTTAATTAAAACTGTTTTCATACAGATGTATGCTCGTTTATTACATTTTTACAATTTTTCCAACGTTTCAATTTTTTACAAGTTTTCCGCGCTTACGCGAGGCAACAGAGATCCGCCGGCATCCAAATTTTAATAGAGATCGTGGTTGGAACATACCGGTAGCATGGGAACCAGTGCTTAAGTGCATGAGACCCCCTTGCTAGAAGTGTGACTGTTGAGTTAAAATTTTAATTTCAATTAATAATCAGTATTTTTAAATTCGTGTAAAATAATTAGTTTATAAATTTAATTTTAACTTCAATTACTAATAATCAATATTGTTGACTTTATATAAAACAATTGGTTTGTCTATTTTGGAACATAGCTTCATAATTAACTTTTGCAATTTTTTTGCAAACTTTGCAATGCTTTCTAAAAGACGCCTGTCATCTCAGTCATCCGAGACCACGGCACCTGAAAACGTGCCGAAACGTCGGAAAAATTGTAAAAATGTAATAAAAGAGCATAAATCCGTATAAAAACAGTTTTAATTATTTCTTGTGCTCGTGTTAATCTAGAAAATACTATACATACTTAATACCAATACAAATAGCACAACGAAATCGACTGGTTTCCACTATTATACAAAACTTCAATTTCTAAGTGCGCTTTTGCAAATTTTAACAAGAGAATGGTCTTAAAAGGAGGTTCTTAATCTCAGCGGAGTATGAAGTCCTGATAGTTCAGTAGATATGAGTCCAAATCCAGATACGGATGATCCTGACGGTCCCGGATAAGGATAGTCCCGGTCTATTCATTTTGATGTTAATACAAAAATTGGTTTGAAGGTTTTAACTTTAAAAACCTATTTAGAGGCTAAAAATTCTACCCATGCCGGGATCCGAACTCGCGACCTCTGGCTATCCGTGCCAGCGCTCTTCCAACTGAGCTAATGGGCGACTCACCGGCACCAGTGAAATTTCGAACCGTTTTACAATAATAGGTTTTAACTTGTAAATATATAATACAAATGATAGATATTGGTATTGATAATGCAGCCTATATGTGTCCCACTGCAGTGTACAGCCCTTCTCGCACAGATAAATATATTAGTATCACAACTAATACTATAAAGGCGAAAGTTGTGAGTGAGTGTCTATGTGTATTAATTCTTCACGTCTAAACGGCTGCAGCGATTTTAATAAAATTCAGTATGGAGTTAGCTGATGCCCTGGATTAACACTTAGGCTACGTTTTAATATCTTATTCTCATGGGAAAACCGATAAGCCGCGTGCAACACCGCGGGGCACAGCTGGTTAGTTTATTTAATTAAAAAATGGTAAGTTAAGAGCAATTTTACAGATGACTTTCTATAGTTACTACACGTAAAATTATAGAGCAAATAATTTATTTTGAAGGTCGTTTGTATCGCGCGTCGCGTGTTCATTAGCTGATATTTCCACTATTCTATTTTTTTTTATTAGTATTTATTCAAGACATTTACAGAATACTATTTAAATACAAAAAAAAACCTTCACTGAAATCTGTACAGGTTTATCTGTGAGGTTACTCGTTTTCTAACTTAAGAAGTGTTGTTTTAGGGCATGTCGGCACTTATTTAGTTCACACAGTATTTTTTCAACAAGTTCGGTGGGTAGATCGCTTAGAATTGGAAGAATGTACTCCGCTATTATGGGACTCGTAAGTCCCATAATAGTTGTAATGCGGTGAAGTGTAGGTTAGATTACATCCTTAAGCAACTTTGAGCTTTCCACGCTGGTCACACCTCAATGTCGCGACCTTAATGCTTTCTAACATAACTTTTTGAATTGCCAGTCTGCTAGCTTGATGATTTAATTCCCTCTCCCCAAGGATTAGACCCTCATCCGAAATGATATTACAGCTAGGCGATTTCGTTTCATGAAATGATAATTTGTTTTTAGCTGACGAAATGGTTTATATTTTGTTTCTGTGCGCCGTGGCCCCGGGAAAACACTATCGTATGTAGCATGAACGTAAACCTTAGAACATTATCAATACTCGGGATGTGCTGAAAATCAGCGCTGAGCTAATGTTTGCATACGCAGCATTTAGCTGAGCATATTCTTAATATCATAGCGTTAGATACGCTATGATATTAAGAATATGCTCAGTTGTTGTAATATGGTAAAGTGTAGGTTAGATTACATCCTTAAGTAACTTTGAGCTTTCCACGCTGGTCACACCTCAATGTCGCGACCTTAATGCTTTCTAACATAACTTTTTGAATTGCCAATCTGCTAGCTTGATGATTTAATTCCCTCTCCCCAAGGATTAGACCCTCATCCGAAATTATATTACAGCTCGGCGATTTCGTTTCATGAAATGATAATTTGTTTTTAGCTGACGAAATGGTTTATATTTTGTTTCTGTGTGCCGTGGCCCCGGGAAAACCCTATCGTATGTAGCATGAGCGTAAACCTTAGATCATTATCAATACTCGGGATGTGCTGAAAATCAGCGCTGCGCTAATGTTTGCATACGCAGCATTTAGCTGAGCATATTCTTAATACTACAGCGTCGGATTGGTCCCTTCACCCATCTAGTGTGCGTGAAGATACCACTGGACGCTGTATAAATCATCTCATTAAGTAGATGCAAAAAAGGCCAATACTACTATTACTACTATTCTTAATATAATAGCGTATCTATTCACTAAATTAACTAAGTAATTAACTTGTTTTTATATATTTTTTTTCAATTTCAATTCCCTTAAAACTTACAGGGTCTTCACTAATCCGATCTCTGCGCCTCTGACCTGTGAACCTTCTTTGCAGTGGACGGCGGGTTCTCCCGCAAGGCCTGCTGGTGGGACTTCGCCCGGCACCTGGACCGCCTGGATGCCGTGCTGCTGACGCGACTCAACAACTGTTCGCTCTCGGGCATGGCCGCCGTGCTGCGCAGGAAAGCCACGGCGACCGTGTATCCGCAGATCGGACACTTCTTTTGCAACCTCGAGGTGAGTTTCTATCTTGTCATCCTGTATGTCTATCTGTTCAGCCCACTGCCAGGTAAAGTCCTCGTTTGTTTTACCTCTTTGTGATCCTGTCTGTCTTCGCTCAGCCCACTGCCAGGTAAAGTCTTCTTTTGTTTCACGACATTGTGATCCTGTCAGATAGACAGGATTTCAGCCCAGGTTAAGTCCTCTTTTGTTTTACGGCATTGTGATCCTGTCGTCTTTGATAAGCCCACTGCCAGGTAAAGTCCTTTTTTGTCTTACGGCATTGTGATCCTATTTGTCTCTGTTCAGGCCACTGCCAAGTAAAGTCCTCTTTTCTTTTACGGCAATGTGATTCTGTCTGTCTTTGTTCAGCCCACTGACAGGTAAAGTCCTCTTTTGTTTTACCCTGCGTTGTTATCCTGTCTGTCTTTGCTCAACTGACTGCTAGGTCTTCTTTTGTTTTCTGGCAAGTCACTTGATTCAACCAGCAATAACTTTTCTTAATACTCAGCGGGTATTGAGTAGGTATTGTGAAAAGTTAGCTTATAGATGGCGTTTGCCTAAAATTTTATTTGAAAATGGCAGTGCCTTACGTAAGATTAGCTGACTTCGTTTGATTCACCATTGTTAGATCTCCGATCTATTTTAACACAAAAGTGGTATTTCTTGCTCTAGGGCTTAGTGTTTTTTTTCTATTCAGAATTCAATAAGGCGGCCAGGCATCTTAATGCCAATCTAATGCCAATCATCTCGGCGTCATGCCAATACAAGCCATTGTCATCCAGTAAATAATGCAATACGCTCGACCCACGTTTAGGAAAATAACACATCATAACAGTCACGTAGCACGAAGCTTTGTAGGGTTCCGTATTCAAAATAAAAGACTTTGAAAGTTAAGAGTTTTTTTGTCCATTTATTATTTAAAATGATCTAGATTTTGAAGTCGACAACTAGTTTGAATTGTATTAAGGACTATTTAGATGACAATGATGTCTGGAATTCAAGCAAGTAAAATGCGTGAGTTTTCTATGTGTAAACTCTGTTAATTAAGGAATTTGAAAAGACTAAGTTTGGAGTTTTTTTGTCCATTTTTCTCCAAAATGATCTAGATTTTGAAGTGGACACCTAGTTTGAATTGTAACGTTTACAAAGCCGCAGTTTCTGCGATAGTTTAAAATAAAAGATTTTCATTTCATTTTATTTCAAAGGGTGTTAACGGGAACTTGGTCCCTAGGTTCGAACCCCGGTGCTTGTACCAATGACTTTTTTTACCAAGTTATGTACATTTTTGACGTTGCACCTAGTACTAACACCACTCGTTAACCGTGAAAGAAAACATCATGAGGAATCCTGCGTGCTTGAGATGCTCATTCATACTTTAATGCACACGAAAAACACAAAAAAGACGTAGAATTGAAGTGCAATAAAAGTATTAATAATAATAATAAAAAAATTAAAAAGATATAATGTGTGGTATAATTTTTTTTTTCTCATATTGTTACCTTTTGCTGTCTTTAGAGTTTGTAATTAATAATAATGCCTGTCTGCAAGTTATGTCAATATAAAATAAGCCCGTAATTGGCCAAAGATAAATCATATTTATAACAGTGAATATTTATTAACTTGTTCTGTGGGTTTCGTAAATAAATAATATAAAAATTAAAAAAAAAGGCGAGTTTATCTTTGTGAGAGATTTTATCCAGCAAACCTTGGGGAGTCTGAGGGGACATATGCTTCTTTACTTCAGCGCTTGTATTTGCAAATTTGCGGTGCGTACGCGTACACACAAACCGGGGAGTGGGCAGCAGCGCCCCCTGCAGTACAATTCCCCCGAACTGCGATCCCCAACCCGCATGTCCAGCGTGGGGATTATGGGCATTACCCCCTATGATAGCACAACGTGGCGCTCTTTAGGGGAGGGCTATATCCAGCAGTGGACTAGTATAGCCTGACGACGACGCATGGTAATAAAGTTCAGACAAACTCTCTCTGAGAGACGGTCTGTGCTCTACAGTGGAATTTGTAAGGCTGAAACACTATTCCTGTGTCTTCAATCTCTGTCTGACTGACCTATAAAGGGTGGGTGAGCATGGGTTTTCACCAAGTGAATCGAAATTTATAGGGTACTCTCTGTTGACCTAAAACTATAATAATTTGGCAAGTAATATCATCTTGTACTACAAGTATATAGGAAAACATTTGTAAACTATACATTTGAAATTAAATAATTAATTAGTCTTTGAAGTTCGGGAAAAACTCGAAACATACTGCCAGTCTCAATTTAATGTCTAGAACCTTTGTACTCTGCTGAAGGAATGAAAAACAAGTACCTATTTACACATTTGTACGGAATCCTCGGTGGGCAACTCCGTCTCGCACTTGACCGATATTTATTGTAAAAGCATTAACGCTTTTTGCTCTATCCTGATAACAATTTTTTTGCTGAAAACGTAGTATTATTTTATGGTGCTAAGAAACCGAAACCGACTATGACTTAGGTAGGTAGGTATCAATCAACCCTTGTATGTCCCTACTGCTGGGGAATGGCGCCCCTGCATCGCGGGAAGGTTAGGCCATACTCCACCACGGGGGCCAAGTCCGGGACAATGACTTACCCAGTTTTTCAGTGATAAACTTTGAGGTGCTTCAATACCTCAGCGCTTGAAATTGCCAGCCTCGGTGGGCACGCGTGGTGATGAAGCCCATACTCTCTCACTGAGAGGAGACTCGTACCCTGTAGTGGCACGTTTATAGGCTACTTAAAAACTGTCGAAGTGAATATCATAGGTGGCTATGCCGTGGGCCATTATAGTCCACCAGGGCAAACACAGAGCTGGACGAAGTGCCGTGGCGCCCCGTCGGACGCTTCGAGCGAAGGTCTGGTCTGTAACGTGAGCTTGCGGGTCACAGTTCATTGAACATGCTGCTTACTAGCGATAGGACACGATCCGCTTGGATCTGTTATCGACAAAAGGGCTGTTTGGTTGGATTTTTCTGTCTTTGACCCCGAATTGCATTTAAGTTTAATTGAATCACCTAGGGAGTCGCAGATGAATCGGGCTTTGGACGGATGTAAGATAAGATAAGAATATTCTTTATTGTACACTAGAGCACATATTAAATATAAAACATGTAAAGATACAAAGTACAATTGGCGGCCTTATTGCTAATTAAAGCAAGTTCTATGTAGTGAGCGTTGACGATCTGTTTCATCTGTCGTAAAAAGAGCAAAATAAATGAATAAAAAATACAAGTCACAAGACCGTGAAGCTTGAAAAACCACGAAGAAGGCTTATGCTCTGCAGTGAGCCTCAAATGCCTGATGATAATGACAGAATATTGTAATTACTCCTCCGTAGCCTTTTGACGATAAACGATATCCATTAATACGTAGAGAAAGTAAGTATTTACCGAACGGCGTGAGGTGTCCGCTGATTGGTTGAGATACTGTACTAGTTTGAAATCAACTCTTGGATGTTCCCACTGCTGGGACACGGGGGCCAAGTCCGGGTTGATGGAAGTTTGTATGACAGTGGCGGGCTTTACTGTCAGAAGTTATCAAGCCACCCATAAAGCCCCTGCCACGGCTTAACGACTGCCATTGCATGGCAGCCGCAAATGACAGCCGGCACCAACGTCTTAACGTGCCCGGCGAAACACCGAAGCGCTCGGAAAAATGCCACTAGCGGGGATGATCACCTATCTTGCACCTGATTTCATTTCATTTCCGCGCCTGTTGTTGCTTTACTCAAGTTGATACTATTTTTGTTAATTGTTGTGTGTTTTGGTAATAAAAGATTTATATTCTATTCTAAGTGGTTGATTTCAATCACTCGATTCGACTAGGCCACGAGCGCTTCTGTTTTAATGCTAATAAGTAATAAGTGTTTATATTCTTTTTTTAATGCACTAACCCGTGCTAAGGACAATTTTCAAAGCCTATTTAGAGGCTAAGAATTCCATCTATGCCGGGATTCGAACCCGTCCTACCTCTGGCTATCCGTGCCAGCGCTCTTCCAACTGAGCTAATGAGCAACTCTTGAACAAAGAGGTTCGAAATTTCACTGATGCCGGTGAGTCGCCATTTAGCTCAGTTGGAAGAGTGCTGGCACAGATAGCTAGGGGTCGCGGATTCGAATCCCAGCATAGGTGGAATTTTTAGGCTCTAAATAGGTTTTTAAAAAAGTAATAATCGTCTCCCAGACTATTGTTTCCATTTTAATATCCAAGTAAATACGTAAACCTTACCTACATCTTGCTCAGTGGGCCGGACAATATCGGTTTACTACCAGTGGTGTATCTACCATCGCTCGTGTTATACCAGCTCTTTGTTAAGCGTGTTAATTAATTTCGAACTAAATAGGTCTTTATAAAAAAGTGATTATTCTTTTTTATTCTGTGGGTGATAGTTTGGAAAAATGTAATCGTGACATGTTAACGTTCTGGCAAAGGTAATTATAGTCTGTTAGCTTTCATTCGTTAGACGGCCTCGGTGGCGCAGCGGTTTAGCACGCTGACTGTAAAACGGAAGGTCTCGGGTTCGATCCCCGGCCGGGTCAAACTAGGAAACGAACTTTTCTAGTGTGTCTCGGGTCTTGGATGTTATCTATGTATTTATTGTATTAAATCTATCGTCTAGTTAGCACCTATAACACAAGTCATTTATTTGTACTTAGTATAGGGCTAACGAGATCTGTGTAATATGTCCGTAAATATTTATTTAATTATTTATTTCAGAATATACTTCGGATACTATCGGATGGAATCGGATATATTCGTGTAATAGAAATATCGGAACTAATATGACACTTAATTTCGAAATCAGAACTCGATCATCAGTACGAAAACCGGCGAAAATTGGCGAAAACCGAAGCCTACTCTAGAGCCCGAGGTATATTCTAAAAACTAACAGACTATACGCATATTTTGTACAGAGAATATGGACGAGAACCGGATCACAGAACATAAATAACATAACATTATGGACATCCTTACTATCATTATCGTTATCCACCCTTGTATGTCCCCACTGATGGGGCACGGGTCTCTTCCTGCATCGCAGAAACGTTAGGCCATACTCCACCACGGGGGTCAAGTCCGGGTTGGTGGAGGATTGTAAGACAGTGGCGGGCCTTACTGTCAGAAGTTATCAAGCCGCCCATAAGGGTTCTGACATGGCTTAACGACTGCCATTATATGACAGCGGCAACGGCTTAACGCGCCGCGCGAAGCACGGAAGCGCTCGAAAAAATGCCACTAGCGGTAGTCACGGGACCCTCACCCATCTTGTACCTGACCGCGCCTGTTGTTGCTTAAACAAGTGATTGATTCCAATCACTCGGTTCGCCTAGGTCACAAGCGCTTCCTTACATCCTTACTAATATTCTAAAATCGAAAGTTTGTAGGTATGTATGGATGTTGCTTCCTCAATCAAGCAAGAATGGCTGAACGGACCTGGATGAAATTTGGCACAGGGATAGATTATAGTCTGGAATAGCACATAGGCTACTTTTTATCACGGTAAAATACATATCGAAATTTCTTCGCGAACGAAGTTGTGGGCAGCAGCTAGTAAGAAATATAATTAAATACGATATAAGCTGTTGGTTTCCAAATAGAAATAAATAACACAACAGTTTTAATATATTAGTTGAGTACCTAACACAACATATTAAACGTCCATAGCCATAGGATCAAGTAGGTACAAGGTATGCAATTGCATAAAGTATGATTAAAAACTCAAACAAATTTTTCTACAGTACAAAAATAAGATGTTTAATTTAATGAACGTAAAAACTATAAGTTTTCATAATTAATGGAATACGCTGAGAAGCTAAGAAATCCCACATTAAAATGTATTCTTTTCAAAACATGTTTTAACTTAAGTTCATTGATTTTGTGAAGCTTTGGCAGATTAGCGGTAGAATGCCGACTTCTCAATCGGGAGGTCGTAGGTTCGAATCCCGGTATGCGCCATTGACTTCCATTCCTAAGTTTTGTATATTTGCGAAGGAGCAATACCACTCGCTGAGTCTGGAGGAAAACATCGCGAGGAAATCCTAGTAACTAAAGTGTTAACAAACAAATTCTTCCCGCGGGTGTCGTAAAAGGCGACTAAGGGACACAAACCGGGGGGTGGCTGCAGTACAATTCCACCAAACTGCGATCCCAAACCCGCATGCCCAGTGTGGGGATTATGGGCATTGCCCCCCAATGATGGCACAACCTTGCGCTATGGCGCTCATTAGGGGAGGACTATGTCCAGCAGTGGACTAATATAGCCTGAAGAAGAAGAAAGTGTTAACATACCTCAGAGCTTGCTACGTACAATGGCCCAACTATGAGGCTAAGTGCGGAAATCTGAGGTCTAATTAAATTTAAATGTTGTAGGTCTAAAATTCACGTCTCTCGCCTGAACCTTCCAGGAGCGACGCGCGCTCGTGAGCCCGGACGGCGACAAAGACGCCGACCCTCTTCTGGTGTCCCTCCTTGAGGAGGGAGCCGACCTGATGGCGGACCTTCGGCGGCTCAACCTGCAGCCGCAGCACTGCTACCGCGGCCCCGAACCCATCAACCTCTACCACAAAGTTGGACATGGTGAGTGCTTAAACAATAAATTCAATTCAACGTAAAAAATTGACATTCTGTTTGCTGAATGTTGTGAACAAAATAAAATTTATTTTATTTTTATTTAGTTATTTCTTTTTTGGCAACAGACAGTCACAGTGTTATAAGTTGTTACAATGGAAATATATACACTATACCGATCGCTATAGCCTAATCTTCCCTCTTTGTCGCCTTTGTCGAATAAGACCTTGATAGATGACTGTGCAACAAATAAAACTTAAATTTAAAAAGATTGATGAACGAAGTTACAATTCTAATAAAGACATTTCTTTCGCTTCCAGGAACCCTCGACATGTACGTACTGAATCCGTCCAAGGACTCCAAATACGTTCGTGACTTCCTGAAGCGGTGGCACAACAGCGAGCAGAAGCTGTTCGAAGGGCCAAGCACCTCAGGGCAGTTCAATTTCCCCATCCCTAACCTGGTCTCCATATGTGCGTTACTGGTCTGGCGGCCAGCCAACCCCGATGACACGATCACCAGGATCATGTTCCCTGGTTCCACGCCTCAGCACAAGATATTCGAAGGCCTTGAGAAACTCAAGCATTTGGAATTTCTGCAGCACCCAACGTGCACAGGACGGCAAATGGCGCCGCCCACTCCGGTCCCGGCACCCGCCACTGCGGTGACCAAAACAAGCAAGCACGTAATTAAAACTAAAGAAACAAAAGAAAAAAGTATTATGTCGGAAAAGAAAGACGAAAAAATTATGGAACAGGAATCGAAACTGAAAGAAATTGTGAAAGATGAGACCGACTCGAAAAATGTAATAGATAATAAGTTGCTAAGTGAGCTTGTAGACGGAGAAGAGAAAAAAATTGAATCGGTTCTTCAAGAAGCGATAACTGCTAGAGTTGAAACTAAATTAGACGATAAAATTGCTCAGTACGAGAGCACTGTGATAGATAGTTTACCAAAAAAAAAGGAAGTAAAGAAGAAGGAACGAGTCGCTTCCGAGAAGAAAACGAAACGAACAGATAAGACTGACGAAAAAGACGCAATAGTGAAATCAGTAGAGTCCAAAAAGGTTGAGACAGAAGTTAAAGCGAAGATTGATACAAAAAAGAAGACAGAGAGTCGAACAAAGACTGAAATGACATCATCGATGACGCGCAGTAAAATAAGTCACAGGACTTCACAAAAAGTCTTTGAAAAGAAAATCACTACAAGTACTACTGAGAAGAAAGTCATATCTGATGACAAAAAGACTCCTCCAGCAACACCCAAAAAGATTGTTGAAGCAAAAGCAATTGCACAAGAAACTGTGTCAACCACTGTTCGACTAAAGACTAAGGCTAGAAAACTTAGCCCTGGTAGCACGCCAGCTAAAAGTACTAAAGAAGCAAACAACAGACGCGTTGTCGAGTCAAAATACAAGCAAGTTTCGCCAAAGCGTGACGCGACGCTAAGGGTAACTGAAAAGAAAGAGGTTAAAGCTAAACGGGAACCAATTTCCCGTCGACCACGACCATTGGCTTCACCAGTGAAGGGAATGAAAGCAATGAAGAGTCCAACGAAGGCTGTAAAATCTCTCAAAGTTGATCCAAAATTAAAGGGATTACAACGGGTGAATTATGAAGATATCTTAAAAGAAGCCAAAAAATCTGATGAAGATACTTCTAAGTCTATCGATGACTTCAAACAACAAGAGTTGGATGATAAAGAAGAACAAGAAATTGTTCGTGAAATTGAAGCCGTATTTAATAGAGATAGCGAGGCTGAGGAAAAAATTGAATACATCGGTCGCTCGGACATAGAAAAAATCACTTGTCTGATCGATAATACAAAGACCGACGCAGCAATCGACAGTGAGTTTGAAGAAGAATATCTAATCATCGAAAAAGAAGAAGTTGACCAATACACAGAAGAATCCGTCGCAGAGCATGAAGGCAGTCATGAGAAAGAAGAAGAACTACAGAAGCATATCAAAGACAAAGAAGAGTCAGAAAAAAAGAAAGACGAAGTAATAACCGACGAAACTAAAAAGGTAGAAAAGGATAAATCAATGTTGGGATTAACCGCCGATGAAGTTAAACAAACTGAATCCAAGGAACCATCAGTGAGTATTGAAGAAAAACAAGATATAAGCAGTGAAAAAAAGACCTCCGACAGTAAAAGCGGTGGAGTGAAACCTAAAGACTCGCTAGAAAATATTGTTCAAGAATCACACCCAGATGAAAAAATATCCACGACAATTGAATCAGGTGCCACCACGACTGCGCCTACTTTACCAGAAGATGAACGTATCACGCTCGATGAAATTAAAGAGGACCAGCTCGTAGAGGAAAAGCACATTAAAGAAGAGACTAGGGAAGTGATCCCACCGCAAAGCTTAATTGACGTTCAAAAACCCGCATCGGCAAAGAGCCCTAAGCTGGATAAACTGCCAGCACCAATACGAGAAATTGTAAAAACTCCAGATGAAGTCGCCGACCTTCCTTTGCATGAGGAAGTCGATTACAGGACATATGAAGAAAAGAAAACACCAAGCGACGAAGATGTTTTCAAACGTAAGCCTGATGTGGGCTTTGTCCATGAGATAAAAGTTCCTACAGACCTGCCTCTTCCGGATAAGGAAGTTGCCGTGTCTTACATAGGAATGAAAACAATCCAAGGCGATATCGTACACAAGACTGTTGAACGTCCATCGCATGCTGAACTCGTTACAGTGACCCCAGGCTCAGCTCCAGAATCACCAATGTACCCCGAACAAGCCAAAGATACTTCTTTTGGAAGAAAAGAACTAGAGTCTGTAAAAGAATATGAAAATGAATACAACTATGGTGAATACACGGAAAAGTTGAGAGAAACTCATATTACTACCTTAGATTCACCTATCAAGGACGATGTTATTGTTGTCGAAGAAGTGGTTTGTATGCCAGAGAAGATTCCATCGATCCCTGAAGATGTTGAGAAAGAGATTGAAGAGGCAAGGAAACTTGAAGGTGAAAGGTCTAAGTCTCGTAGCCCAATAGATGTAGAAAGAATTGTAGTAAATGTAGCCGAAGTACTGAAATCAGATAAAAGCTTAGATGAAATAATGGCTGAAAAATCACCATTATTGAGCAAATCACCAGAAAGTATTTTCAAACTTGAAAGTACTACTAAAACTATCGAATCGTCGAGCTTATTAATATCTAGTGAAAAACGAGAACACATGGAACAAACACATGAAATTGAACAAGCTATTACAGAACTAGCCGTTGGTGCTAAAACTGCAGTAACAGAGACTGCACAGAAAGAACCTTCACCGGTAAGATCGATTACGTCCGAAGAAATAAGTGAAATCTCGGATAAAACGGTGTTAAGCGAAGGTAAGAGAGCCAAACGGGAAACCAAAGAAGAAATAACAACAGAGTTATCCGAGACTATTTTACTAACCGAAAAAAGAGCGACTGACGAAGACCAAAAGGAAGAAACCAGTAAAGAAAAGGATACCGAAATCCAACAAGGTACAAAAACTGTAATCGGCAAGAAAGAAATCTCACTAGACAATAAAGATTTAAAAGATAAAGAGCAAATAATACCGGAAAAGAAGCTTAGTGTTACTTTGGAATCTGCTAAAACTCTCGAAAGATTGGAAGAAAAAATGACAGATTTGAAAAATAAAGAAGATATATCAGCAAAAATGCAACAAAATAAACTTGACGTAAGCAAGAAGGCTGTTGAAGATGAGAAAACGTCTTATGTAACTTTACAAAAAGAAAAAGTGTCTGAAACTGTACAAAAAACGGATATTTGTTCGAGAAAAGAATCTCAAAGTACTGAACAAGAAACTAAAGAAAGTGTGCCCAAAGAAGAAGTTCCGGAATCAAAGGATATATCGTCCTTAGAAAAAGACAAAGTTGCTGACAAAGATGTATCAAAGTCACCTAGCCAAGTAAAAGAAATAATCTCTGATATGAAAGGTAAGACATCGGCATTTGTAGACCAAATGTCGCAAAGTTTCATGGGCTTCATCCCAGGGCTCATTCCAAAGGCAAAAACTCCTGAAAAGATAACTGATGAAATAAATATCCATGACCAAGAGGACAGACAAGATAAGGAGAGTCCGAAAGTTATCTCAGAAACACTATTTTCCATGGAGACTAGGCGTGACGTAGAGGAAAATATGATCGAAAAGTTAAACATTATAAAGGCAACAATGTCAGACAAAACTATTGTCGATAGAACAATGACTAATACTTCTATCCAAGAAGAACTGAGTATTGGAAAAGAGTCTAAATCAAAACTTGACAAAACACGCAAAAGTATCAGTAGCATCTCTTCTGAAGCGGCTAAAGAAGAGATTGTTAAAAAAGCATCTGAAATTTCTGAAGATAAGAGACTGGGCTTTGACAAGGATCTTACCATTATTGATAAAAAACCGCTTAGTCCTACGGTATCTGGGAAAGATCTTGATAAAAAGGAATATAAACCCGACCTAGATGTATCCCAAACAGAGCATCCAATTTTAGAAGAAAAAATAATGAGCCAAATTACTTCAAAAGAAGATGTCGAACTACACAAAGATATCCTTGAAGAAAAAAGGCTCAGTTCTCCGTTATCCGATAAAGACCATCCATTATCGGATAATGAAATACCTAGTCCAAAAATATCAGACACTGCGGTACAAAATAAAAAGCCACGTAGCCCAACCACAGATAAACCAGATGAAAAACCAACTAGCCCATTGGCTGAAAAGGTTGACTCGAGGCACGAAAAGCGACTCAGTTTATCTATGTCTGAGCAAGATTTAGGCTCAAAAACACCAAGCCCAGTCATTTCAGAAAAGATACTCACCATTTTGGATGACAAACAACTTAGCTTAGGTATTGATGAAAAAGATTTAGACTTGAGACAAAAGACACCTAGTCCAGCGACCTCTGAAAAGGATGTTTCTGTTCTAGAAGACAAAAGACCAAGCTTAGTTTTGTCAGAAAAAGACATAGCCCAAAGAATACCAAGCCAAGCCGTTTCAGGAAAGGAACATACAGTTTTGGGCGAAAAACGCCCAAGCTTAGATGTTACAGAAAACGATTTAGACTTGGAAAAGGTATCTAGCCCAGCGGTTTCAGAAAAAGATATAACCTTAGACAAAAGGACACCAAGCTCTGCAGTTTCTGAAAAGGAACTTTCTATCTTGGACGACAAACGACCCAGTTTACCTATTTCTGAAAAGTATATAGACTTGGGTAAAATGACGCCTAGCCCAGCGACCTCCGAAAAGGATTTTACTATTGTAGACGACAAAAGACCAAGTTTAGTCGTTTCAGAAAAAGATTTAAGCCGCAAAACACCAAGCCCAGCAGTTTCAGAAAAAGATCTTCCAATGTTAGAAACAAAACGACCTAGCTTAGCTCTATCCGAGAAAGATCTACCACTGGACACAACGATACCAAGCCCTACTATTTCAGAAAAGGATCTTTTAGTTTTGAATGATAAACGTCCCAGCTTAGCTACAGATTTGGGAAAGAAGACACCTAGCCCAGTAATTTCTGAAAAAGATGATTCTGTTCAAGAAAATAAAAGACCAAGTTTAGTCATTTCAGAAAAAGACTTGGAACAAAAGACACCAAGCCCAGCCGTTTCAGAAAAAGATCTTCCAAACTTAGAAACTAAACGACTTAGCTTAGCTGTATCAGAAAAAAATCAACCATTGGACAAAAGTACGCCAAGCCCTGCAGTTTTAGAAAAAGAACTTTCTATTTTGGATGACAAACGGCCCAGCTTAGCTATGTCTGAAAAGGATTTAGACTTGAGACAAAAGACACCAAGCCCAGCCATCTCTGAAAAGGATGTTTCTATTCTAGAAGACAAGAGACCAAGCTTAGATGTGTTAGAAAAAGACATAAGCCAAAGGGCACCAAGTCCGGCCGTTTCAGAAAAATATCTTTTAAGATTAGAAAAAAAGCGACCTAGCTTAGCTGTATCAGAGAAAGATGTATCAATGGGCATAAGGTCACCAAGCCCTGCAGATTCAGAAAAGGAATATACGGTTTTGGATGAGAAAAGCCCAAGTTTAGTTGTTTTTGAAAAGGATTTAGACTTGGAAAATGTATCCAGCCCAGCGGTTTTTGAAAAAGATCTACCATTGGACAAAAAAACATTAAGCCCTGCAGTATCAGAAAAAGAACTTTCTATTTTGGATGACAAACGTCCCAGCTTAGCTATTTCTGAAAAGGATTTAGACTTGGGAAAAAAGACACCTAGCCCAACGATCTCCGAAAGAGATATTTCTGCTCCAGAAGATAAGAGATCAAGCCTAGTCGAGTCAGAAAAAGACTTAGGCCATAAGGTACCAAGCCCAGAGGTTTCACACGAAGAATTTTTAGTCTTAGAAACAAAGCAACGTAGCTTAGTTGTATCAGAAAAAGATCTACCATTGGGCAAAAAGACACCAAGCCCAGTCGCGTTTGAAAAAGACGTTCCAACGTTGGATAAGAAGCAACCTAGCCTAGTCGTGTCAGAAAAAGATTTAGGCCAAAAAAGTGTAGCTGAATCAGAAACAGAACGTTCCGTCATGCAAACAGAACCTATTAGCCTTTTGATGCCAGATGAGAAAGCAATGCATCCAACATTGGCAATATCAGGAGATACTCTTTCTACAACAGACAAGAAAATTCTTAGCCAGTCAGTATATGAAAAGAATCTAACCCAATCAGATCAAAAACCAAAAACTCCAACAGAATACAAAACAAAGTCTGATTTTGTTAAAGAATCAAGAAGCCCAAGTCCTACAGAATCTGAACAGGAACTTTCTCCTCTAGATAAATCGCCACCAAGCCCAAGAGTATCTGAAAAACATTACTCCATACTAGATAAGAAATCACCAAGCCCAGCTGAACCTTCCATGCTAGGGGAAAAGCGATCAAGCTTTATATCAGAAATTGACGCCCACATTACCGATAAAACTGTCAACAGCTTTACTGAAAAAGTTCTCGACAAGTTTGACATGGTAAACGACAGCCCCAGAAAAGATATTCACGATTTAGAGGAAGCATTAAAGTCTGATATAGTGTCGCAATCCGAAAAAACACCTGTGATGGAAAAGGTTAAGATTTCTCTTACATCCGAAAAAGACAGCTTCAAAGACGTAACTTCTGAGAAAGAAGCTCTTATTTTAGATGATGAGAAAGTGGAAAACATCTTAGATGGCAAAAAGTCACCTAGGCTTTCTAATGAAAAAGGAACCATATTATCTGTGATCAGTGAAAAATCGGAGTCTTTATTAGAAACGTTTGAGAAGAAATCAAGTGTGAAAACAGAAACCGCCGAAGATTCAGACGAACATCTTGAGGATGACGCAGATTATGTTGATGCTGCGATACCTGTATCATTGACAACAATGAAGAAGTCTTCAATCTATGATAAAGAAGCTCTCATTTTGGACGACACGGATTTAATCGAGGAATCAGACTTAGAGAAAGAAAAAGTAGTTCATTTAAAAGAAACGGATTCGACTGACGAAAAAGACACAAGCTCAGAAAAAAATGAACTCTTTTGCGAGGTAGTTGGGCAAACAATTATTGAAACTGTCGATGGAACACTTGAAAAAGTAAGGAAGGAAGCCACTAAAATAACCGATAATTTGTCTGGCAAACTTGATGAAATGCAAGAAAGTTTAGACAGAGGAGATCGCAGTTTAGTGGAGCATGAAAATGAGTTTGAAAAATCAGGAACGATAGAAACTGAATCTGTACAAGAGGTCATTACTGACATTAAAAAAGAACTAAAAACTGCTACTCAAAAAGCAGAAAAGGTACAAAAAGAATCGAAATCACTCTTCACCTCATTCACGGATAAAATAGAGCAGGCCGTTACGTCTACGGCCGGACATATAACAAGCAAAATTGTGGATCAAACAAAAACTAAAAAAGTTACGCTGGATCAAACAGACATAAGATCTACTGCAGAAAAAGTGGAAAAGGTGCAAATTGAATCGCAAGAAATTATTACAAACTTATCCACACAAGCAAAAGAGGAAGTTAATTTTGGTGACAAAATCACTAAGTCTGAAGAAATAAGCGAAGAAAAAGAACAACTTTTGGAAGAGAAAGAAAGCTTAGTTAATGGAGTAAATGCAAAAGAATCTAGTCCTGCGATGTTAGATGATCACAGTCCGACTTTAGTAAAAGTAAGTGTTGAAATGACTGCGCTTATTACAGACAAAGACGATGAGAAAGAGCCTATACCAATTTCAAGAGATTTGCATTTAAAAGAGTCAAGTATAGCACCAAGTCCTGTTAAAGAGCCTAGCCCAGTCGAAGAAGACTTGTCAAAGACAAGTCTAGTCAAAGAAGAAACGGAAAAGCCTAGTCATATCAAACAGGAAATTAAAGAAACTAGCCCAGTTAAAGAGGACTTGTTTAAACCTACACCTGCCAAAGAGGACTCAAAAGTGCCTAGTCCGGTCGAAGAACCCAGTCTGCTTAAGGAAGACTTGAAAGAAGATAGTAATGTCAAACACGCTGGACTGAGTCCAGTCAAGAAAAAATTAAAGGTGTCTAGTCCAGTTGAAGAAACTTTAAAGGAGTCTTGTCTAGTCAAAACAGCATATGATATGGACGAAGATTCACTGGAAGACGGTTCCAATGACGACAAACTATCCAGACCTACAGAGTTAGATGTTAAGGCAATTAGTCCACTCATCGATTCAACAGTCACAATACACCATGAAGTAGGGACTTACGCCATAAAACTTGAGGATAAACCAACATTGCCAGAAAGTCTAAATATTCAAAAGTCAACTGGCATAAAAGAAGCAACTGTTGACGATGAAAATGCAGAAAATGAGCAACTTGAAGCCAATGATGAAGTAGAAGATTCCTACATTCCTACTACAAGGTTACAATCCGAACAAGAACTAAGCCCCGTATTGGTAAAAGAACACAGCCCATCCAAAGACCAGCAAAAAATTCCAAGCTTAGTCAAGCCCATTAAAGAACAACTAAGTGAAGTCAAGGGAAACACAAAAATATCCAGCTCAGCTGAAACAAGGCCGGTTAAATCAGTCAAAAAGATAATATTGGATGACGAGAAAGAGCATGGCTTAGCCACTGAAGAAGTCAAACATTCTGGTCGAATCAAGAGAGAGATATTGGAGCTTAGCCCGAGCGACGATGTCACAAGAGACCAGATAAAGCAGTTAGCAAAAGATCGTAGTGCCACAAAAAGTACTGTGAAAGAACATATTACAACGGAATCTCATATCGAACAGGTAATTGGTCAGACTTTTAGCGAAAAACATACAGAATCATCCATTACAGAAAAATCAATGAACAGATTAGATGAAAAACAACCAAGTCCAGTATCATTCGTGGCACCAATCACTACTCAAGACTCAACAAAGGCTTTAAGCTCAGTAGAAAAGAAAAGTAGCCCAACAAAGGAAGCGATCCCGCAGGAAAAAGATAGCCATGGTTCCGAAAAAGCCAGCCCAATCAAAGAGTCTGCAAAGTGTGAAAGCCCGGTACCTGAGAAGGAAGCTAGCCAAGTTCCCGAAAAAGCCACCCTGATTAAAGACTCTGCAAAGCCTGCAACCCCGACACTGGAGAAGGAAGCTAGCTCAGTCAAGGACTTCGCAAAACCTGTTGGCCCAGTCAAGGATTCGACAAAGCTTGCCAGCCCAATACCAGAAAAGAAGGCTAGCCCAGTCAAGGAATTGGCAAAACCTTCAAGCACAACACCAGAAAAAGAAGCAATACCAGTACCAGAGGAGGAAGCTAGCCCAATCAAGGACTCGGCAAAGCCTGCAGGACGGTTACCAGAGAAAACAGCTAGCCCAGGCCAAGTAGTGGCAAAGACTGTGACCCCAGAACCAGCAAAGGAAGCTAGCCCAGTCAAGAGCTTAGCAAGGCCTGCAAGCCCGGTACCAGAGAAAGAAGTTCACCTACCCAAGGACTCGGTAAAGCCTGCAAGCCCAGTCCCAGAAGAGATAGCCATTTCAGTAAAGGACTCCACAAAGCGTGCAAGCCCAGTACAAGAAAAAGGAGCTAGCCCAGTACCAGTAGAGGAAGTGAGTCCCCTCAAGGAATCGGCAAAGCCTGCAAGCCCTGTACCAGAAAAAGAAGCAAGCCCAGTCAATAACTTCGAAAAGCCTGTAAGTCCAGTATCAGAAAAGAAAGCAAGTCCAGTCAAGGAATTAACAAAACCTACAAGCCCAGTCCCAGAAAAGGAAGCTATCGCGGTCAAGGACTTTGTAAAGGCTGCAAGCCCAATACGAGAAAAAATGGTTAGTCCACTTTCACTAAAAGAAACAAGCCCAGTCAAGGACTCGTCAAAACCTGCAACCCAACTACCC
This sequence comes from Yponomeuta sedellus, assembly GCA_934045075.1. Lineage (NCBI taxonomy): Eukaryota > Metazoa > Arthropoda > Insecta > Lepidoptera > Yponomeutidae > Yponomeuta > Yponomeuta sedellus. The sequence continues at coordinate 2,166,454 of OW203734.1, read as the reverse complement.
GACATAAAAACTAGCCCAGCTCATGAAGTAGCAAAGCCTGAAAGCCCAGTACCAGAGAGAGAACCTAGCTCAGTTAAGGACTCCGCTTTGTCTGTGAGCCCAGTGAAAGATTCGACACCAGTTAAAGAAGCTACCCCTGAACCGAAACAAGAAGCTACACTAGTCCAGGATTTTGCAATGCCTGGAAGTCTTATACTAGAAAAAGAACCTATCACAGATTCAGAGAAGGAAGTGAGCTCAGTCAAGGACTCGGCAAAGCCTGCAAGCCCCGTACCAATAAAAAAAGAAGCTACTCCTGAACCAGAAGAAGAAGCTAGCTTTGTCAAGGATTCAGCAAAGACAGCAAGCCCAGTACCAATAAAAGAAGCTATCCCGGTCAAGGACCTTGCAAAACCTGCAAGCCCAATAGCAGAGATGGAAGCAGAGCCAGCTAAGGACTCAGCAAAGCCTGCTAGCTCACTACCAGAGACGGAAGCTAGCCCAGTCAAAGACTCTGCAAAGCCTGCAAGCCCAGTACCAGAAAAAGAAACGACTACACCGGTAAAGGACTCGGGAAAACCTGCAACCCCAGAGCCACAGATTCAAGCTAGACTAGTCAAGGAGCCTGCAAGCCCAAAATCCGAAAAAAGAGATAGCACAGTATCAAAAGAGGAAGCAAGCCCAGTCAGAGAGTCAACAAAGTCTACAAGCCCGTTACCAGAAAAAGAACCTAGCCCAGTTGAGGACTCCATAAAGCTTGCAAGCCCAGAACCAAAGAAGCAAGCTAGCCCAGTCAAGGAATTTGCAAAGCCTGCAAGCCCAGTACCAGAAAAGGAAGTAAGACCAGTCAAGGACTTTGCAAAGCCTGGAACCCCAGAAGCAGAAAAAGAAGCTAGCCCAATATCCGAAGAGGAAGCAAACGCTGTCACCGACTCGGCGAAGCCTGCAAGCCCGATAACGGAAAAGGAAGCTAGTCCTAAATCAGAGAAAAAACCAAGCCCAGTAAAGGAATTTGCAAAGCCTGCAACCCCAGAACCAGAAAAAAGTGCTAGCCCAGTATCAGAAGAGGAAGCAAACGCTGTCAAGGACATGGCGAAGCCTGCAAGCCTAGTATCAGCAAAGAAAGTAAGCCCAGTTAAGGACATGGTAAAACCTGCAAGCCCGATAGCAGAGAAGGAAGCAATCCCAGTCGAAGACTTAGCAAAGCCTGCAAGCCAAGTAACAGAAAAGGAAGCTAGTCCTAAATCAGAGAAAAAACCAAGCCCAGTAAAGGACTTTGCAAAGCCTGCAACCCCAGAACCAGAAAAAAGTGCTAGCCCAGTATCAGAAGAGGAAGCAAACGCTGTCAAGGACATGGTGAAGCCTGCAAGCCCAGTAACAGAAAAGGAAGCTAGTCCTAAATCAGAGAAAAAACCAAGCCCAGTTAAGGACTTTGCAAAGCCTGCAAGCCCAGTACCAGAAAAGGAAGCTAGACCAGTAAAGGACTTTGCAAAGCCTGCAACCCCAGAAGCAGAAAAAGAAGCTAGCCCAATATCCGAAGAAGAAGCAAACGCTGTCACCGACTCAGCGAAGCCTGCAAGCCCGATAACAGAAAAGGAAGCTAGTCCTAAATCAGAGAAAAAACCAAGCCCAGTAAAGGACTTTGCAAAGCCTGCAACCCCAGAACCAGAAAAAAGTGCTAGCCCAGTATCAGAAGAGGAAGCAAACGCTGTCAAGGACATGGCGAAGCCTGCAAGCCTAGTATCAGCAAAGAAAGTAAGCCCAGTCAAGGACATGGTAAAACCTGCAAGCCCGATAGCAGAGAAGGAAGCAATCCCAGTCGAAGACTTAGCAAAGCCTGCAAGCCAAGTAACAGAAAAGGAAGCTAGTCCTAAATCAGAGAAAAAACCAAGCCCAGTAAAGGACTTTGCAAAGCCTGCAACCCCAGAACCAAAAAAAAGTGCTAGCCCAGTATCAGAAGAGGAAGCAAACGCTGTCAAGGACATGGCGAAGCCTGCAAGCCCAGTAACAGAAAAGGAAGCTAGTCCTAAATCAGAGAAAAAACCAAGCCCAGTAAAGGACTTTGCAAAGCCTGCAAGCTCAGTACCAGAAAAGGAAGCTAGACCAGTAAAGGACTTTGCAAAGCCTGCAACCCCAGAAGCAGAAAAAGAAGCTAGCCCAATATCCGAAGAAGAAGCAAACGCTGTCACCGACTCGGCGAAGCCTGCAAGCCCGATAACAGAAAAGGAAGCTAGTCCTAAATCAGAGAAAAAACCAAGCCCAGTAAAGGACTTTGCAAAGCCTGCAACCCCAGAACCAGAAAAAAGTGCTAGCCCAGTATCAGAAGAGGAAGCAAACGCTGTCAAGGACATGGCGAAGCCTGCAAGCCCAAAAGCAGAGAAGGAAGTTATCCCAGTCAAAGAAATGGCCAAGCCTACAAGCGCAATAACAGAGAAGGAAGCTAGACCTAAATCAGAAAAAGAACCAAGCCCAGTCAAGGACTCTGCAAAGCCTGCAAGTCCAGTACTAGAAGGAATAGCTAGCCCAGTATCAAAGGAGGATGCAAGCCCTGTTAAGGACTTGGTAAAGCCTGCACGCCTAGTATCAGCAAAGAAAGTAAGCCCAGTCAAGGACATGGTAAAACCTGCAAGCCCGATAGCAGAGAAGGAAGCAATCCCAGTCGAAGACTTGGCAAAGCCTGCAAGCCAAGTAACAGAAAAGGAAGCTAGCCCAGTCAAGGACTTTGCAAAGCCTTCAACCCCAGAACCAGAAAAAAGTGCTAGCCCAATATCAGAAGAGAAAGCGAACGCTGTCACCGACTCGGCGAAGCCTGCAAGCCTGATAACTGAGAAGGAAGTTATCCCACTCAAAGACTTGGCCAAGCCTGCAAACGCAATAACAGAGAAGAAAGGTAGTCCTAAACCAGATAAAGAACCAAGCCCAGTAAAGGACTCTGCAAAGCCTGCAAGCCCAGTACTAGAAGAAAAAGCAAGCCCAGTCTCAGAAGAGGAAGCAAGCGCTGTCAAGGACTCGGTAAAGCCTGAAAGCCTAGTACCAGCAAAGGATCCAAGCCCAGTCAAGGACATAGTAAAGCCTGCAAGCCCAGAACCAGAAAAGGAAGCTAGCTCAGTCAAGGACTTTGCAAAGCCTGCGACCACAGAACCAGAAAAACGAGCTAGCCTAGTATCAGAAGAAGAAGCAAGCTCTGTCAAGAACTCTGCGAAGCCTGCAAGCTCCATAACAGGGAGAGAAGTTATCCCAGTCAAAGACATGGCCAAGCCTACAAGCGCAATAGCAGAGAAGGAAGCTAGTCCTAAATCAGAAAAAGGGCCAAGTTTAGTCAAGGTCTCTGCAAAGCCTGCAAGCCCAGTACTAGAAGAAAGAGCTAGCGCATTATCAGAAGAGGAAGCAAGCGCTGTCAAGGACTCGGTTAAGCCTGCAAGTCAAGTATCAGCAAAGGAAGAAAGCCCAGTCAAGGACATGGCAAAGCCTGTAAGCCCAATAAAAGAGAAGGAACCCATCCGAGTCGAAAAATTGGCAAAGCCTGCAAGCCCTGTACCAGAAAAGGAAGCTAGCCCAGTCGAGGCCTTTGCGAAGCATGCAACCCCAGAACCAGAAAAGAACCAGAAAAGAGCTAGCCCAGTATCAGAAGAGGAAGCAAGCGCTGTCAAGGACTCAGTAAAGCCTGCAAGCCTAGTATCAGCAAAGAAAGCAAGCCCAGTCAAGGACGTGGAAAAGCCTGCCAGCCCAATAGCAGAGGACGAAGCCATCCTAGTCGAAGAATTGGCAAAGCCTGCAAGCCCAGTACCAGAAAAGGAAGCTAGCCCCGTCAAGGACTTTGTAAAGCCTGCAACCCCAGAACCAGAAAAAAGAGCTAGCCCAGTATCAGAAGAGGAAGCAAGCGCTGTCAAGGACTTGGCAAAGGTTTCAAGCCCGGGAGCAGAGAAAGAAGCTATCCTAGTCAAAGACTTGGCCAAGCCTACAAGCCCAATAACAGAAAAGGAAGCTAGTCTTAAATCAGAAAAAGGACCAAGCTCAGTCAAGGACTCTGCAAAGCCTGCAAGCCCAGTACTAGAAGAAAGAGCTAGCGCAGTATCAGAAGAGGAAGCAAGCGCTGTCAAGAACTCGGTAAAGCCTGCTAGCCAAGTATCAGCAAAGGAAGAAAGCCCAGTCAAAGACATGGCAAAGCCTGTAAGCCCAATAAAAGAGAAGGAACCCATCCCAGTCAAAGAATTGGCAAAGCCTGCAAGCCCAGTACCAGAAAAGGAAGCTAGCCCAGTCGAGGCCTTTGCGAAGCATGCAACCCCAGAACCAGAAAAAAGTGCTAGCCCAGTATCAGAAGAGGAAGCAAGCGCTGTCAAGGACTCGGTAAAGCCTGCAAGCCTAGTATCAGCAAAGAAAGCAAGCCCAGTCAAGGACATGGTAAAGCCTGCCAGCCCAATAGCAGAAATGGAAGCTATCCCAGTCGAAGAATTGGCAAAGCTTGCAAACCCAGTACCAGAAAAGGAAGCTAGCCCCGTCAAGGACTTTGTAGAGCCTGCAACCCCAGAACCAGAAAAAAGAGCTAGCCCAGTATCAGAAGAGCAAGCAAGCGCTTTCAAGGACTTGGCGAAGGTTTCAAGCCCGGGAGCAGAGAAAGAAGCTATCCTTATCAAAGACTTGGCTAAGCCTCCAAGCCCAATAACAGAGAAGGAAGCTAGTCCTAAATCAGAAAAAAAATCAAACCCAGTCAAGGACTCTGCGAAGCCTGCAAGTCCAGTACTAGAAGAAAGAGCTAGCCCATTATCAGAAGAGGAAGCAGGCGCTGTTAAGGACTCGGTAACAGAAAAGGAAGCAAGCCCAGTCAAGTACATGGCAAAGCCTGCAAGCCCAGTAATAGAAAAGGAAGTTAGCGACTTTGCAAAGCCTGCAACCCCTGAACCAGACAAAAGAGCTAGCCCGGTATCAGAAGAGGAACCAAGCGCTGTCCAGGAATCGGCGGAGCCTGCAAGCCCGATAGCAGAGAAGGAAGCAATTCCAGTCAAAGACTTGGCCAAGCCCACAAGCGCAATAACAGAGAAGGAAAGTAGTCCTAAATCAGAAAAAGAATTAAGCCCAGTCAAGGACTCTGCGAAGCCTGCAAGTCCAGTACTAGAAGAAAGAGCTAGCCCAGTATCAGAAGAGGAAGCAGGCGCTGTTAAGGACTCGGTAACAGAAAAGGAAGCAAGCCCAGTCAAGGACATGGCAAAGCCTGCAAGCCCAGTAACAGAAAAGGAAGTTAGCCTAGTCAGGGACTTTGCAAAGCCTGCAACCCCAGAACCAGAAAAAAGAGCTAGCCTGGTATCAGAAGAGGAAGCAAGCGCTGTCCAGGAATCGGCGAAGCCTGCAAGCCCGATAGCAGAGAAGGAAGCTGTCCCAGTCAAAGACTTGGCCAAGCCCACAAGCGCAATAACAGAGAAGGAAGCTAGTCCTAAATCAGAAAAAGAATCAAGCCCAGTCAAGGACTCTGCGACGCCTGCAAGTCCAGTACTAAAAGAAAGAGCTAGCCCAGTATCAGAAGAGGAAGCAGGCGCTGTTAAGGACTCGGTAACAGCAAAGGAAGTAAGCCCAGTCAAGGACAAGGTAAAGCCTGCAAGCCCAATAGCAGAGCAAGAAGCTATCTCAGGTAAAGATTCGGCAAATCCTGCAAGCCCAGTAACAGAAAAGGAATCTAGTCCTAAATCAGAGAAAAAACCAAGCCCAGTAAAGGAGTTTGCAAAGCCTGCATATCCAGAACCAGAAGAAGGTGGTAGCCCAGTATCAGAAGAGGAAACAAACGCTGTCAAGGACTCGGTAAAGCCTGCAAGCCCAATTGCAGAAAAGGAAGCTATCCCAGTCAAAGACTTGGCCAAGCCCACATGCGCAATAACAGACAAGGAAGCTTGTCCTAATTCAGAAAAAGAACCAAGCCCAGTGAAGGAAGTTGCAAAGCCTGCATACCCAGAACCAGAAGAAGGTAGTAGCCCAGTATCAGAAGAGGAAACAAACGCTGTCAAGGATTCAGCAAAGCCTGCAAGCCCAACTGCAGAAAAGGAATCAAGTCCAGTCAAGGACACGGTAAAGCTTGAAAGCCCAATATCAGAAAAGGAAGCTTCCCCAGTCGAAGAATTGGCAAAGCCTGCAAGCCCAGTACCAGAAAACGAAGCTAGCCCAGTCAAGGACTTTGCAAAGCCTGCAACCCTAGAACCAGAAAAAAGAGCTAGTCGAGTATCAGAAGAGGTAGCAAGCGCTGTCAAGCAATCGGCGAAGCCTGCAAGCCCGATAGCAGAGAAGGAAGCTATCCCAGACAAAGATTTGGCCAAGCCCACAAGCGCAATAACAGACAAGGAAGCTAGTCCTAAATCAGAAAAAGAACCAAGCCCAGTAAAAGACGTTGCAAAGCCTGCATACCCAGAACCAGAAGAAGGTGGTAGCCCAGTATCAGAAGAAGAAACAAAAGCTGTCAAGGATTCAGCAAAGGCTGCAAGCCCAACTGCAGAAAAGGAAGCAAGTCCAGTCAAGGACACGGTAAAGCTTGAAAGCCCAATATCAGAAAAGAAAGCTTCCCCAGTCGAAGAATTGGCAAAGCCTGCAAGCCCAGTACCAGAAAACGAAGCTAGCCAAGTCAAGGACTTTGCAAAGCCTGCAACCCTAGAACCAGAAAAAAGAGCTAGTCGAGTATCAGAAGAGGTAGCAAGCGCTGTCAAGGAATCGGCGAAGCCTGCAAGCCCGATAGCAGAGAAGGAAGCTATCCCAGACAAAGATTTGGCCAAGCCCACAAGCGCAATAACAGACAAGGAAGCTAGTCCTAAATCAGAAAAAGAACCAAGCCCAGTAAAGGACGTTGCAAAGCCTGCATACCCAGAACCAGAAGAAGGTGGTAGCCCAGTATCAGAAGAAGAAACAAAAGCTGTCAAGGATTCAGCAAAGCCTGCAAGCCCAACTGCAGAAAAGGAAGCAAGTCCAGTCAAGGACACGGTAAAGCTTGAAAGCCCAATATCAGAAAAGGAAGCTTCCCCAGTCGAAGAATTGGCAAAGCCTACAAGCCCAGTACCAGAAAAGGAAGCTAGCCCAGTCAAGGACTTTGCAAAGCCTGCGACCCTAGAACCAGAAAAAAGAGCTAGCCCAGTTTTAGAAGAGGTAGCAAGCGCTGTCAAGGAATCGGCGAAGCCTGCAAGCCCGACAGTAGAGAAGGAAGCTATCCCAGTCAAAGACTTGGCAAAGCCTGCAAGTCTAGTAATAGAAAAGGATGCTAGTCCTGAATCAGAAAAGGAACAAAGCCCTTTCAAGGACTTTGTAAAGCCTTTAACCCCAGAACCAGAAAAAAGAGCTAGCCCAGTGTCAGAAAAGGAAGCAAGCGCTGTCAAGGACTCGACAAAGCCTGCAAGCCCGATAGCAGAGAAGGAAGCTATCCCAATCAAAGTCTTGGCCAAGCCTACAAGCGCAATACCAGAGAAGGAAGCTAGTCCTAAATCAGAAAATGAAGCAAGCCCAGTCAAGGACTCTGCAAAGCCTGCAAGCCCAGTGCCAGACGAGGAAACTAATCTTAAATCAGAAAAGGAACCAAGCCAAGTCAAGGACTTTGCAAAGCCTGCAACCCCAGAACCAGAAAGAAGAGCTAGCCCAGTGTCAGAAGAGAAAGCAATCGCTGTCAAGGACTCGACGAAGCCTGCAAGCCCGATAGCAGAGAAGAAAGCTATCCCAGTCAAAGACTTGGCCAAGCCTACAAGCGCAATACCAGAGAAGGAAGCTAGTCCTAAATCAGAAAAAGAACCAAGCCCAGTAAAGGATGTTGCAAAGCCTGCATACCCAGAACCAGAAGAAGGTAGTAGCCCAGTATCAGAAGAGGAAACAAACGCTGTCAAGGACTCGGTAAAGCCTGCAAGCCCAATTGCAGAAAAGGAAGCAAGTCCAGTCAAGGACACGGTAAAGCCTGAAAGCCTAATATCAGAAAAGGAAGCTTTCCCAGTCAAAGACTTGGCAAAGCCTGCAAGTCTAGTAATAGAAAAGGATGCTAGTCCTGGATCAGAAAAGGAACAAAGCCCATCCAAGGACTTTGTAAAGCCTTTAACCCCAGAACCAGAAATAGGAGCTAGCCCAGTGTCAGAAGAGGAAGCAAGCGCTGTCCAGGACTCGACGAAACCTGCAAGCCCGATAGCAGAGAAGGAAGCTATCCCAGTCAAAGACTTGACCAAGCCTACAAGCGCAATACCAGAGAAGGAAGCTAGTCCTAAATCAGAAAAAGAACCAAGCCCAGTCAATGACTCTGAAAAGCCTGCAAGCCCAGTGTCAGATGAGGAAACTAGTCTTAAATCAGAAAACGAACCAAGCCGAGTCAAGGACTTTGCAAAGCCTGCAACCCCAGAACTAGAAAAAAGAGCTAGCCTAGTATCAGAAGAGGAAGCAATCGCTATCAAGGACTCGGTAAAGCGTGCCAGCCCATTACCAGAGAAGGAAGAAAGCCCAGTCAAAGATTCTGCAAAGCCTGCAAGCAAATTACCAGGGAGAGAAGCTAGCCCAGAATCAGAAAAGGAAACTAGCCCAGTCAAGGACTCTACAAAACCTGCAAGCCCAGTACAAGATAAAAGAGCTAGCCCAGTATTAGAAGAGGAAACAAGCGCAGTCAAGGACTCAGTAAAGCCTGCAAGTCTTGTGTCAGCAAAGGAAGTGAGCCCAATCAAAGAGTTGGCAAAGCCTGCAAGCCCGTTACCAGACAAGGGAGCCAGCCCAGTCAAGGACTTTGCAAAGCCTGCAAGCCAAACACCAGAGAAGGAACCTAGTTCTGAATCAGAAATGGAAACAAGCCCAGTCAAGGACATTGCAAAGCATGCAAGCTCAACACCAGAGAAGAAAGCTAGTCCTGAATCAGAAAAGAAAACAAGCCCAGTCAAGGACTTTGCAAAGCCTGCAAGCCCAGAACTAGGAGATAAAGCTAGCCCAATGTCAGAAGAAAAAGCAAGCACTGTCAAGGATTTGGTAAAGCCTGCAAGCCTTATACTGGAGGAGGAATCTATCCCAATCACTGACATTGCAAAGTCTGCAAGCCCAACACCACAGAAGAAAGCTAGTCCTGAATCAGAACAGGAAACTAGCCTAGTTAAGGACTCTGTAAAGCCTGCAAGCCCAGTACAAGATAAAAGAGCTAGCCTAGTATCAGAAGAGGAAGCAAGCGCTGTCAAGGACTCGGTGGAGCCTGCAAGCCCTGTACCAGCGGAGGAAGTGAACTCAATCAAAGACTTGGCAAAGCCTTCAGGCCCAATATCAGAAAAGGAAGCTAGTCCAGTTAAGGACTTTGCAAAGCCTATAAGTCCAGCACCAGAGAAAGAAGTGAGCCTAGTCGAAGACTCGGCAAAGTCTGCGAGCCCGCTTCTAGAGAAGGGAACTAGCCTTGTCAAAGACTTTGCAAAGCCTGCGAGCCCATTACCAGAGACGGAAGATAGCTTAGGCAAGGACTCGGTAAAGCCTGCAAGCCCCGTACCAAAGAAAGAAGGAGGCACGGAGGTACCAAGCCCAGGCACGGATTCAGCAATTGATGCAAGCATGGCAACAAAGAAGGAGGCTAGCCCTGTACCCGAAAAGAAAGATAGCCCAGTAAAAGAGTCGGTAAAGCCTGAAAGCCCACTAGCAGAAAGGGAAGATAGCCCAGTTCAAGATTTTGCAAAATCTACGAGCCCATCATCAGAGAAAGAAGCTAGCCCGGTCAAGGACTTTGCAAAGCCTGCGAGCCCATTTCTAGAGAAGGAAGGTAGCCCAGTTAAGGACTTCGCAAAGCCTATAAGTCCAGCACCAGAGATTGAAGTGAGCCCACTCAAGGACTCGGCAAAGTCTGCGAGCCCGCTTCCAGAGAAGGAAGGTAGCCCACTTAATGACTTTGCAAAGTCTGCGAGCCCATTACTAGAGAAGAAAGCTAGCCCAGTCAAGGAGTCCGTAACGCCTGCAAGTTCAGTAGCAGTGAAGGAAGCTAGCCCAGTTAAGGACTTTGTAAAACCTACGAGCCCATTACCAGAGAAAAAAGCTAGCCCAGTCAAGGACTATGCAAAACCTGCGAGCCCATTACCAGAGAAGGACGGTAGCCCAGTTAAGGACTTTGCAAAGCCTATAAGTCCAGCACCAGAGAAAGAAGTGAGCCAAGCCGAGGATTCGCCAAAAGCCGCGAGCCCGCTTCCAGAGAAGGAAGCTAGCCTAATCAAGGACTTTTCAAAGCCTGCAAGCCCACTTCCAAAAATGGAACCCAGCCCAGTTGAGGACTCCGCGAAATCTGAAAGCCCAGTCAAAGATTTGACAGAGCCTGCAAACCCGGTACCAAAGACTGAAGCTAGTCCAGGCACGGGTTCAGCAATTGATGCAAGCATGGCAACAAAGAAAGTGACTAGTCCTGTACCCGAAAAGGAAGATAGCCCAGTCAGGGACTCGGTAAAGCCTGAAAGCCCAGTAGCAGAGAAGGATGATAGTCTAGTCAAGGACTTGGCAAAGTCTGAAATCCCAGTACAACAGAAAGACATAAGCCCAGTCCAAAAAGATTTAGCAAAGCTTGCAAGCCCAGTGACAAAGAAGGACGCTAGCGCAGTCAAGGAACTGCCAATGCCTGCAAGCCCGGTAACAGAGAAAGCAGGTATTCTCGTAGAACAGATGGAAGCTAGCACAATCAAGGATTCAGAAAAAGCTGTTAGTCCGGTAACAGTTAATGAAGCTAACTTAGTACAGGACTCGGCAAAGTCTTCAAGCCCGGTAACTGAATTGGGAGCTAGAACAGTTAAGGATTCAGCAAAACCTGCAAGCCTATCGCCAGAGATGAAAGCTTGCCCTGTCAAGGACATAGTAGAGCCTGTTAGTTCATTACCAGAGAAGGAAGCTGACTTTATCAAAGATTTAGCAAAGCCCGGAAGCCCGCTAATAGAGAAGGAAGAAAGCCTACTAAAGGACTTTGCAAAGCCTGCAAGCCCAGTACCAGAGAAGGTATCTAGTCCAACTAAAGACTCTGCAAAGCCTGCAAGCCCAATACCAGAAAAAAGCGCTAGCCCAGTACCAGAAGAGAAAGTGAGCCCAGTCAAGGACCCGGTAAAGCCTGCAAGCCCAGTATCAGAAATGGAAGTGAGCCCAGTCAAGGACTCGGCAAAGCTTGCAATCCCACTACCAGAGATGGATACGAGCCGAGGCAAGGACTCAGCAAAACCTGCAAGCCCAGTACCAGACAAGGAAGTGAGCCCAGTCACGGACTTTGCAAAGCCTGTGAGTCCATTACCAGAGAAAGAAGCTAGCCCAGTCGAGGACTTTGCAAAGCCTGCAAGCCCGTTAACAGAAAGACAAGCTAGCCCAGTGAGGGATTTGGAAAAACCCGCAAGCCCGGTAACAGAGAAAGAACGGAGCCCGGTGCCAGAAAAGGAAGCTAGCCCAGCCAAGAAAATCGCCACGCCTGCAAACTCACCACCAGAATTAGGAGCTAGTCTGATTTTAGAGAAAGAAGCTAGTCCAGTCAAGGATTATTTAATGCCTGCCAACCTGGTATCGGAAAAGGTAACTGATAAAGTCAAGGACTTGATAAAACCTGTAAGATCGGAACCAGACCAAGAAGCTAGCACAGAACTAGAAAAGAAAACTAGTCCAGTGCTGGAAAAATCTAGCCCACCCAAGGAAACTCCAAAGACTTTAGGCCTAGCGCACGATAGCGATAGTATCTCAGTATCAGAGAAAAAAGTAAGAACTTCCTCACCAATCCTAGAGAAAGAAGCTATTATTGAAACTGAAAATGAAACTGGTCTGTTTAAAGACATTGAAACATCGATCTTAGTTGCAACTAAAGACTCCCCAAGCTCTGCTACGGGTTCCGCAAAAACGGAAGACAGTCAACTTAGCCCTGAAGACAAAGTCATTGAGCACACCACAGCTGAGACACATCATGTCTCTGGAAAATCTGTCAAACAATCTCATACTGAATCTTCTGCCACTAAAACAGAGACTAAACATTTAATGGCAACAACTAAAACGGTTACTGACAAAAAAATTGTTTCAAACACTGAAAAGGAGATTATTTCGGTCAAAACAGTTCCTTCAATAACCGAAAAAGCAGAAACAGTACTTGCTGAACCACAGATCAAAGAAAGTGACCCAGCTTCACATTTATCAGTGAAGGATAAATCTCTAAAAATGGCAGTAAGTGATGATTCTAAGGAGTTTAGTTTTGACGAGTCTACCTTGAGCCCGGATATCATATTCGATGTAGAAGAAACATCGAGCACCTTCGAAATAATCAAAGATAAACAATCAATTCCTAGTATCAGTCATAAGATTGCAGCAAGATCACCTAGCTTGGAAGATGACATGAAAGAGGATATTGAAAAGAAGGCTATCTCGGAGGTGGATACCAAAGAGACTATTAAAAAAATAAGTCCTGCAGAAGATCCCTTAGTTTTAACGAAAGTAACTAAAGGGGATACATCAAGAAAAGCGCTTCCAGATGATAAAAATGAATTCTTTTCAGATAGTATTAAAGATTCATGTACCAAGTCAGTCATAAAAGAAAGAGATGAATCATCACATATCTTATTAGAGGATGAAAAAGACATTGATGAGTCGGAATGGGAAATTATATCCCGTGAGATAGCTGAAAAAGTTTCTGAAGAATACGTTACTACAAAGGAAGACGTTAGTGATACGAAAGAAACCAAAACCAGTGTAGAGAAATACACAGACCGTCAGACGAAGGATTATTCTAAAGACATTTTTACTGACTCCGTAAAATCTTTATCCGAAACTACAAAAAAACGTGCTAACGTTCAGGAAAATTTAACGAAAGTCGAAAAAACCGTACAAAGCAGCACCACTGCTTCGTCTGATAGCGCAATGTCACCTGAAAGTAAACCTCCTTCTGTAAATATTCAGAAAGAAGACAAATTAAAAATAACTAACGGAAGTACGAGCCCTAAAATACCAGAAACATCACCGAAGTCTTCTTATGGCAACATCTTAGAAGCTGACTCAATGGAAAAAGAAACTTCCCAATCAAATGGGACAGAAGAGAAAGACTTGTACGAAGACGGAGAGTCAGTTAGTGAAGATAGCCAAGCTGATGTAAAGAAGGAATCCCAAGAGAAATTGGTTTCGGAAACCAAAGTTCATACTGGAGTAAAGGAGAGTTTAGAAAAATCTTCTCACGAAATCAAGAAGAGGTCAATAGACGAACTCGAACCAAATATATCAATTACAAGCTCTGAACTGGATTCCTCGTTGAAATACACGTCAATCTTGACTGCTGATAATACATTGACAGATCGTGACAGCTTGACAATAACACAGTCTATTAAACATGGAAGTAGTTCTGAAGATGTATCTAGAGAAATTAGCTTAGAAGAAAAATACAGCTTCGAAGGCACAGAGAAGGAAACAATAGAAAAGACAACAGTTAGTAAAGAGCAAACCGTTCATGAAGATACTGGGAAGATTCCATTTGAATCGGGTATATTTTCTGATTCAATTCCATCATATAACAGCTCAAGATATGACGAAAGTTCATTGAATGGCCACGCTATCTCTTTAACTTCAACTCTTAAAGAAACAGATGGGGAAACAGTTCCCACAGAAACTGATAAAATGCAAACTAAAACTGCTACCACTGAAGCAAAATCTCCAAAAGAAGATGTTCCCCTTTCTGAAGCCTCAGATTCCGGGATCCAGAGCATTCCCATAGACAGTGACCATGGTGTTTTCAGCTCTGATGATAAAAACAGTGCTGTTGAAATGAAGCACAAAGCTACTCACCTGGTGGAGTCTATTCATAAAGCTTTTAGCGATGAAACCGTTCAACAGGGTATCAAAACCGAAGGGCCAGATTCTCTAATTGTTCGTTCGGACTATGATAGAGCATCAACACCACCAACAGTACCAGTAAGCCCATTACCAAAAACACCTAGTAGTTTCCAAGACATGAAAGTTAGTGAGGGCATACAAAGTGAAGTTTCTTATGATAAATCAGAAGGTGCTGAAGAAACTATTACTAAAGTTGTTCATGTTGGCGATGATGTGGTAACACAGAGGATATCAACATCGACCGAAAAAGTTCCAAAGACCATTAAGAGTACAACTGAAAATGACGGAGACCTGACCATCTTAATGCAAAATGTTGGAAAGATTAAAACTGAGACCGATACTGTCACGAAAATTATCAAAGAAGGCGAAAATTTGGTAACGCAGACAATTACTACGGTTACTACCAAAGAAGTTATCTCAAGGGAGGATGGAACTCCACAAAATGTAAAAACAACTATAGAAACTACCACATTAAGTAAAGGCCCCGATGGTTCTACAACTACGACGAAGGATACTCAGACGTTAATGTCTGAATGTTCTTCCAGCCTGAAATCTACCTCACAAATGGACATGTATGCCAAAGATAGTAAAATAGATAAAGATTACCTCGAATCAAGCGATGATAAGTCTGAATCTCACAGCAGCCAAATCAAAGATGACGAGAAAATCTTTGATCTTGAGTCTTCCTCAATTAAGAGTTTTGTAAACTCAGAAACGGATGAACTAGATGATTATGTTGAAGATACTGTAATCGACACTGACGTAAGCAAGAGAATTATTAAAGAAAATAATGTTGACATTATAGAAACTATTACTACTGTGACAAAGAAGGAAACCTTGAAAGTGGATGATTATAAAAAAATTGTTCGTACTACAATAGAAACAAATACAGTTCAGGAGCGACCTGATGGTTCTAAAGAAGTTCAAAAGAATGTTGAAGTAAAAACTGAGGAAATCACATCAGATTCTCAGAGCAACATAGACAAAATTTTGAATGCATTCGATGTCTATGGTGAACCAGAAGAGAGTGTTTCGACCAAAGTTGAAGAGATTAAACAGGATAGTGTTACCATACGTCGAACTACTGTAACAAGAATTGTTAAGACGAAGTATTCCGACAAACGCGGAAATGTATGTAAGTTGAAGACCGTAACAATAGTCACTACTACAGATAACTATCCTGATGGTTCCTCACAAACTAAAGTTGAAACTGACACGTCAATAAATGACATCGAACTAGATAAACTTGAGGACATGTCTGAATTAACTTACGTTGAAGATAAATCAGTTTCTGTTGACACCCAAGAGAAAACAACCTCTGTTAATGGCAAAAGTGTGAAGCAAGTCATTACAACCACCACTACAAGCGAAATTTTGACTACAGCTGACAAGTTAAACAAGAAGAAAAAGACCACTATTGAAAAAGTGACTGAAACTAAGCTACCTGATGGAATGACTGAAATAACTAAAGATGTGAGCGTTAGTGTTAAAGATTTAAGTGAAGAAATAGTAGAAGATAACTTGAAAGATTATGAAACAATAGGCAAACCTGAAGAAAACATTACTACCCAAGAAGAAATCATTAAAGAAAACGACACAGTCATTAAGAGGTACACTACAGTAACCACAATCAAACAACAATACCACAACGCGACTAAGACTTCAAAACTTACAAAGATGACAGTCAAAACAGTAACTGAAGACGAACATCCGGATGGATCAGTAATAACAAAGACTAGCGAAAAAGTAACTCTTTCAGAAGAAAGACTTAATTCTACACCAGACTCCACTTTCTTCAAAGAAGTATCAGCTGACACTAGGGTCTCCCAACAATCTGATGAAATTACTAAATCCATCGATGAAACTAGCAGCAGTGACGTTGAAACAGTTTTACGTCAACTTACTATTCATGGAGAGCCAGACGAAACTGAATCTAGTCAAACTGAGGAAATAAAGGATAAAGACCTAATCATAAAACGAACTGTTGTAACCCGAGTTGTAAAAACTAAGTATTGTGACGACCAAAGTGTACCAAAGAAACTTAAAACCATTACCACTGTTACCACCACAGACCGATACCCTGATAGAACTTTACGCACAACTGTTGATACAAACACCTCAATTTGTGACATTAATACTCATGAGGTTGATCAAAGTCAGGGTTGTAATGATTCCCTCATATCAAAAGACGGACCGATCAATACACCAAAAAGCAAGGAGTTAAAGAAAGATAATTTAGATGGTTACGAAGAAATTAACAAACCTGTAGAAGAATCCATGACCCAAGAAGAAACTGTTGAAGAAAAAGGTGTAGTTATTAAGAGGCGGACTACTGTTACCACAATCAAACAACAATTCCACAACGTGGCGCACACTTCAAAACTCACAAAGATAACAGTCAAAACAGTCACTGAAGACAAACATCCAGATGGATCAGTAATAACAAAGACTAGCGAAAAAGTAACTCTTTCAGAAGAAAGACTTACTTCTACACCAGACTCCACTTTCTTCAAAGAAGTATCAGCTGACATCAGGGTTTCCCAACAATCTGACGAAATTACCGAATCCATCGATGAAACATGTAGCAACGACGTTGAAACAGTTTTACGTCAACTGACTATTTATGGAGAGCCAGACGAAACTGAATCTAGCCAAACTGAGGAAATTAAAGAAAAGGACCTACTCATAAAACGAACTGTTGTAACCAGAATTGTGAAAACTAAGTATTGTGACCACCAAAGTGTACCAAAGAAACTTAAAACTATAACCACTGTTACCACGACTGATAAATACCCCGACGGATCTTCACGCACTACTGTCGACACAAGCACTTCCATTTGTGACATAGAAAGTGATGAAATCGACCAAACTCCGGATTTGAACGAATTTCCTATAGTAGAAGATAAATCCGTTAAAGTTGACACTAAAGAAAACTTTATCACAAGAGATGGCAAGAGCGTAAAGCAAATAGTCACTACGACTACTACAAAAGAGACTTTGTCTTCCGCAGATCGGTCTAAAAAGAAGATAAAAACAACGGTAGAGATAGTAATAGAAACCCACTTGCCAAATGGCGTGACTGAAGTGACAAAAGACACAAAGGTTTCAGTAGCTGACTATGGCATTGAAATCATCGATGAAAATCTTGTAGGTTATGTTCTAGTTGGCGAACCTGATGAACATAAGACAGCCAAAACAGAAATTTTGACAGAAAATGGAATAACAATAACTCGAAATACCAGTGTCATCACGACTAGACAAGAATATGAAAATGTGTCTATAAGGCAGAAGAAAATAAAGACTACTGTAAAGACTATTGTAGAAGATGAACGCCCTGATGGAACTGTTCTTACAAAAAAAAGCGAAAAGGTTTCAATCATCGATGTCTTTTTAAAAACACCACCGCTAATACCTGAAAAGGTCGACGTTACAGACAGCGTTATAGAAGACCCAGAAAATGTTGAAGATATTTCAGAAGATATTGACGTCAAAAATGAAGTTATAACACAAGGTAGTCTTACAATCAAGCGTACGATTACCACTAAGACAAAACATGAAACATTGAAGAGTACTGATGAAGACATCAAACGTATAAGAACAACTGTTGAAACTGTAACTGTTGATGAATACCCCGACGGAGCCACCGAAACTACTAGAGATGTAAAGATAACAATTTCTGAACACCAAAAAACTTCTAATAGTGATTTACAAGCAGCTTTACAAGGGTTAGATGCCACTGGAAAAGTGAAACATTTTACAGATAAAAAGATTAATGAAATAATTGAAAAAGGTGAGCAAATAACCCAAACTATTACAACTTACATAACTAAAGAAGAACTGAAAAACCACCAAACCAAGGAAGTTGCTGTGAAAACAGTTACTGAAACTATTACAGAAAATGCTAGAAAAGATGGTTCCATAGAAACGACTAAAGATGTACGTACACAAATAACTTATTTACCCATTGGAACTAACCTTGACGATTGGTCGCCAGAAGAATTAGATAAAATTGAAAAACAACCTTCTGTACATGAGAATAAGCCTATAATTGAAGAGGTGCCTGAACAAAAAGAAGATGTTCAAAAATTTGAAACAAAACCTAAACAACAAAGATCACCTGTTGGTGAAATAACAACGGACACTGAAACATACACTAAAATTGTAAAAGAGGGTGATATCGAAATAACACAAACCATCACAGTAGTCACAACCAAAGAGGTAATAAGTCCCGAAAAATTGAAAGTTACAGTGGAGACTACAACTGTCAGCAAAGGCAGCGATGGTGTTACTAAAACGACAAAGTCAACTAAAACTACAATATCCGAGTTCAAGGAGGAATTTGAAGAAACCATTGATTCTGGCGAAAGTGAAAAGTCGTTTTGCAAACTCTCTTCAAAGACCTTAGATATGCGTAGCTCATCAGCTGCCAGCGATGATTTAGATCATCACGGCATAGCATCCCCACCATCCGACATCAGTTCCAGAGATTCACGGGCTGCAACAAATGTTTGGGGCACAGAAAGTAGCGGTGGTATGTACTACAGTGATGACGATGGACCTGGCAGTCCAAGCAGCACAAAATCTCAAGTGGCTCATTCACCGAGGTCAAACCTGAGCTTCGAGCTTGATGCAACCAAGCTACCGCAACAGCAAAGCCAAGAGATGCTGTTTGAGAAACAACACATGGATCCAATGTCAACGTCAATATACGGACAGCTACCTGATGAAGACTCGCACACTTCTTCAACTCATTCCGAAATAAAGACTGAAATGCATTTAGCAGAGAAATCTGTCACTAAACTTACTGATGAATTTCTTTCACACGAAAAAATGAAGTCTGAACAACATTCCCACGTCACAAAATCATCGGACATTACATTCCTGAAGGAAGCTGATGATCATTTTGAAAAGGCTATCGAGGAACATAAAAAAGTTAGTGGGTCCGAAGTCATATCGAACATCACGGCTAAATACGAATTGGACAAGGAATCCCACACCAGTTCAAGCCATCAAACTAGCTCAACAGAGGAAACCATTACCCTAAAAGATCTAACTTCAAAGAAGCACGTCGAAACCTCTTCTTCGTCATCTAGCAAACAAGAATCAAAATCCGAAAGGACTGAAGTAAAAACTGAAAGTAAGACCGTCAAAGACCCGATCGAGTCCTGGGGAAAACCCCTTGGGCTGCCGAGCCCAGTTCTGCCGCCCACGCAACTGGATGGCAAAAGCACACCTAAGAAGACAGCACCTAATGTCTTGAACAAGAACAAACTAAATCAAGAGAAGAGCAAAGAAGCCAAACGCACCTCCGAATCCCCCAGCAAAAAGAAGGCATCAGCTCCCGTGTACCTTGAGCTAACATACGTTCCACATCACGGCAACTCGTACTATTCCGCTGTGGAGTTCTTCAAAAGAGTGCGGGCTCGCTATTATGTGTTCTCGGGAACTGAGCCATCGAAGGAAATCTACAATGCACTCTTGGATGCCAAGAAAACATGGGAGAACAAAGATCTTGGTAAGTCTTAGAATATTATGTATGGGCTGCTTTCTGAATTGAGAATTTCACTAAGTACCGTTCTTTCACGCTCTCTGCTGAGTAATTCGAAGAGACAGCACTACAGTTAAGTATTTATTTAGCGGAATTCTCAATTCAGAAACTGGTCCTTTGCCTACCTATCTTAAAACAGATAAATAGGGTTTGTTTCAACAAAAAGTCAAGTCCCAAACTAGGACAACCTGTGGTATCATAAACATGGAAATACACCCAGACTGAAGCGATTTGTACAAGTGTACCACGGCCCTCAATAAGAATGGCACCCGAATCCTACGGCATTGTAATTAGATGTGATACAGCTACAATTTGTTAGCTTTTAGAATATATCTTGGCTGCTATCGGATATAATAATAATAAATATTCATGGACATATTACACAGATCTCGTCAGCCCTATACTAAGTACAACTAAATGACTTGTGTTATAGGTGCTAACTCGACGATAGATTTAATACAATAAATACATAGATAACATCCAAGACCCGAGACAAACTAGAAAAGTTCGTTTCCCGGTTTGACCCGGCCGGGGATCGAACCCGAGACCTTCGGTTTTACAGTCAGCGTGCCAAACCGCTGCGCCACCGAGGCCGTGATATAACTATCAAAACTAATATTATGACACTAAACTTTACATAACTTTTCGAAATAGTGAAGAAAAGTTCTATACGCAGCAGGAATTAGTATAACACTCGTGTGCTTTCGGCGAAAACCGAAGCCTACAGCCCGAGGTATATTCTAAAAGCTAACAGACTGTACATCAAGGTGGTAGAAAATGTATTAAATACTATTAAATCAGTGCAAACAAAGCTTCCTGCGAATCAAGAAGAGAACTGTGCCCCAGCACTGGGGACATACAAAGGGTTGATATCAAAACAATATTTAGGCACTAATGGTGCATGTCAGTGAATCTGCCTGTAAGACTTGCAATATATTTTTATTTTTTTTCTAAACAAATTTTAGAGATTGGTTTTCTTCTTTCTTTTTTGGTGTTTGACCTGAAGTGGCTAATGTGGGTGATGTGATGTAGGTTCGATGCCGGGTTCGGAGTGAACACAAGTAGGTACTCACTTTTACAGTCACAGTTTATTTATTAAGCACAGCACAGATAGTTCACAGAGTTCATTAGCTTAGCAGAGATGGAAGGAGTAAGATGAAGCAGAAAACAGAAATATAGCGATAAGACAAGTAGCAAAACAAATATTACGTAGCAAGTAAGGCGGTACAATTAAGCGGCGCTTCGCGTCAAACATCCGATGCAGACTGACGTCAGCAGGTTAGGCTGGTGCGCGAGCGCAGCCGGTAAATTCCGTCACTCTCGCACTTAGCGGTCCGCATGTTGCGCCGTCCTCGTCGTCGCCACGCCCGCTACTCGATTGCGCAGTTCCATTGGACTTTTTCCCCATTCTGGGACGTCACGATATTTTGACGTTGTCGTGTGAGTCCGAATGAACTGCCACAGACTGATTATGTCAACTGTATCTTGCATGCCTTTTTTCTCATAGAAATTACATAAATTTCACTTACGTAAATATTTCTATACGCTCTGTCTGGTTTTTGTGCATATACTGTACCAGCTCACAAAAAGCGTCCAATACTGCCTGAACCGATCACTGCTCAAGAACAACTATACTGTATGGGTCAGCAATACTGGTCACGTCATCGACGATTAATACTCCTGCCGCAATACAGTTTTTTAACTAGCGCGGAGGGTAGATGTTGCTCTTAGACTTAACAGTCTAAGGCTGACATTCAGAGACGAAAACTAAGCAAAGACTGGTCTTACAAATGTCCAAATCACGTACATTTTGACATTTCTGAGACCGGTCTTAGCTTTAGTTTACGTCTCTGAATGTCAGCATAAGAGCAACAACTAGGTAACCCTACTGTTTTCTTAACCGGCTGATTAAAATATTTAATACGTGTATAGTATGAGATCCTATTACCAAGTGTTATTACGATGGGCTGATTCTATTGACGTTTTTGTTTTATATTTGCATAAGCTTCTAAGCCTATACCTATGTAACAGTATGAACATTTATCTTCCATGTCAATAAATCATTTGTATTTGTAATGATGACATGTTTATAATAAACAAGTGGAATGACACCGGCTGACTACAGTGACAATGATTCTAAGTTCTCTCGTCTTACGCTTACATCGTCCCAGCTAGCCATCCGCTCTATGACGGCACCCCTATAGAATTTTATTTACTGTGAGACAAGACGGTACCCTAGTTACTGCAAATTGCTAGCAAATTGTCGCCGGGCCAATTTGCGCACGCGAATTACGCCTTTGCCTCGCACTACACAGTACACCGGAGCTGGCCCTCGCCTCGCCCAGTTGCGCTGGATATTGTTACGGGAATACTAGACAAATGAGGTAGAAATGTCGTATTATGTTTGCCCAACCGTGTGCCCTGTGTGGTCTCCTAACTCCTGAGCTTGAAAAAAACGATCGGAAGCCATTCTTATTTTCAACTAGCTGACTCAGCGAACTTCGTACCGCCTACCATCGATTCTTTTATTTTTTTACTTTTTTCTCTCCGTAAGAACCATCCTCGTACTTCAAGGAATATTCTAAAAAAAGAATTAGCAAAATCGGTTCAGCTGCTCTCGAGATTTGCGCTTACCAACACATTCAGCGATTAATTTTTATATTATAGATATCCTGTAGTTGGCCTAATATAAAACTAAATTTTAAACCACATTATGATGCGGCACAAGGGCAAGATCTCCATTTCTGTATCAGACGTGATCGAGGAAATCGTGACGTAAATCTCTATTATGTTTCCAGAAGTGACAATAATCCCGACGTACGACACCGACGTCCTGGGCTACTGGGTGACGGAGAACGAGGAAGCCCTTGAGAAGTACAAGATCGACTTGTCACCATCGGCCTCCCGCTGCACCATCAACCTGCAAGACCACGAGACTTCCTGCGCAGCCTACCGCCTAGAGTTCTAGGTGTCGGGCCTATTTGTGGCCTTCTCATCGGATAAGTGAGGCGCTGCCCAAGGGCCAACAGTGCTCTAGTTAAATATAATGTCGAGCATCGTTGGTCCTCGGAGCCTAAGGCCACTTGTTCGCGTGAGATAGTTCGCAAATAGCCTAATCAAAGATTCTTTGTGATATTTGAATACGATTCGTAGTGAATTGTTTTTAAAACTTTCGAAGAGGAGTCAAGTGATCTAAAAGTGCGCGAAGATCGGCGTGTGAAACGTAGTTACGACACGGAAAAGACTTACCCCTAAAGCTGACACTGTCCTTATCCGCATCCAATGTGAAAGTCAATATCCAAACGTTCTCGACCTAAAAACTGAAACGTCCATTTTTTTCTAAAGAGAAAACTGTTTTGTAGTGAAACATCGTTGGAAATAGTACGCCATTGAAAATAAAACTATACATTTCTGATGATATTTTGAAATTTGGTCTTATACAAACAGTAGTGCTTTTTATACACGGTTTTGGAGCAACACCAGTCCATTTTGTTTAGCTAAATGCCGCTTAAATAACGGAAATTTTTAAAGAAAATTATTTTGCTACCGCCATGTTGTAATAGGGAATTATTGTATAAAAAATCTAGCCAATGCGTTTGACACATTTATTCCTTTGTAGCTTTTGCGCTTAACTAAAGGACGTGATAGAATCGGCATAAAAATGTCTTAAAAAACCTTTTGATAGTGTTAAAATTGACATCTAATTTACTAAAGAAGTCTTATAAAACGAGCAGTCTTATAAAGACAGTATATTTAAAGTCGATGAGTTTTGCTAGTGCTTTTAAGCGCTAGATAATTATGAAAAAAATAACTAAAACAAAATAATTATTGCATCGATCTGGGAAAACAAAGACAATTTTTAAGCAATGCTTAAAGAAATGAAACAAAATAACGATACTTTCATTGACTACCACCAAAGTATACAAAATCTAATTGGATGGACGACCGGACTATTATCTATAGAGAGCTAAGTTTGGTTAAATATATGGATTTTCCCGGAAAAATCCTGCATTTCTTGGAAAATATATATGTTAAGACAAACTTGGGTATATTTCGGAAAAATGGGTAGATATGTCCAGAAGTTTTTGTGATTAAAATGACCTCGTAATAAAGAATGGTCTTTGTTTTTCTAGTAAAGCAGTAAGCCTAACAATAGAGCTTAACCCAGAATTAAAATACTTAAATGTTTTAGTAGAACTATTATGTATTACAAATTGAACTCTATTTACCTTTGTTTAAGTTAAAAATTGCTTGTTATGTCAAAAATATTATACCATAGTTATAATATTATAATGCGTGTTAACTCTATCTTTTATCTTCGAATTATGATTGAAAATCTTTCATCTGATGTGATTATTGATGAATCTCTAACGAATGAATTATTTTTGAAGTAATTATTCTCCCTTTTTTGGCTGTAACTTATAATTTGTTTTGTAAAATTCTAGTCGTAACGACTCAAAATATTTATATTGAGAATAGTCGTCGTAATTTGTTCCTATTCCAAAATGCATTTCTTTTGAAATCAAATCCTCCTAATAATTAATACATATGTATTTTATAGATCGAAGTTAGAACTCCAAATAGGAATTTTACAGTTTAATTTGTTTGGATGATAAAATTGAGCGAATGTGATAGTGAGAAATCATATAACTACCATCTAGTTTATAAGCTGTCTCGATGAGCTTTCTCCGATTGTTTTCCCGAGTACCTATCCGACGCGATATTTGCCAAAAATATCTACTTACCGAACTTTAAGTCAATTAATTTTAAGTCATCCATAGAAATAAGCAAATCGTAACTAATACACGCGCGATTGTAGCTTCGTTTGCCTAATATGACTTGACTATACTAATACCAGCTCTTAACAATAAAGAAAAAACCATTTCGTATCTTCTCGAACGCACCAGCACAATCTTAAACACTGAAAAGTTAATAAAAAAGCTAATATACGAAGTAAACTATTGTATAACTTTATGTTAGATGTTTACGTGCAACTCACTCTATAGCAGCGTGATTGAGATATTTTATTATGTCAAGTAAGTAGTTTTTTATTTTGAATAACGTATTATTATTACTATATATTTACAGTAGCATACATAAATGTGTTTATCTGTGTGTGGATTAATGTGAGCACAATGATAAATATTCTCTTATAGTTTTTGTCTGTGGTAGCAATCATGCTTCACACCGGCCACTCGCAGGAACACGAGCCCACGAGCACAACATGTGCCACCGACTATGCAAAGTTTTTGCCGCATTTGGAGGTGTTAGGGTGTGCGTACACAAATGCGTATGCGAATAACATCCCCGCCTGCGAGTGACCGGCCTTAGGTAGTGGATGGGACTAAACAGGGAATACTGCGAGCGGGCAATATCTCGACGACCACTTACCGATGTTTCTGCAGCTCATTCTTCCAGTCGTTCTTACCGCAAAATATCTCAATAAAGCTAAATGAATAGAGACATCGGTAACCAGCTTGAGCTAGAGTGTGGAGAGATGGTTTAGGCTTTGTTTATTTTAAATCCCGCCAGCCCACGTTAGCTGGCTAAAGCCTGATCCAAACATTTATTAATACTTTATAGCTAGAACTCTAATTAATGCATAATATTAGGAATATTACAATTAAAATGTTATTAAAAATAAGTATTGTATCAGCTTAGTGAACATCAATAGCTCAGAGAAAATAAATAATTATTGAAATTATTAAATGTTGTATTTTTCCATGTGTGGCTTTCGGTTGCGATTGGGTGGAACGTTAAATGATATTTTAAATTGTTTTTAATTATCTTAATTAAAGTAACTATGTCAAAACTGAGTATACTCAAGTATTTTAATTTGCCTTTTAATAAAATACTATACTGATCATTATTTGGCTTAAAAACGTGCCTATGATATTTTTGTAATTAAATTATAATTATTAATTTCCTTATTAGGTTTTGTGATGCTTCGTATGACGGAATTGAGATAATGATTGTGAGACGAATAAAATGGAACTTGAGTGTTACTTCGATAGGTACAGTATGGAGTTCCAAATTGTAAGGCCCTGTCTACATTTGCTGAAATCCTGCAATCAAAATAAAATTAAAAACTGCGAAGATTCACAACAAATATAGACAAAAGTCCTTTTTACATTAACTGGCCCATCTACCCACGTGAGATTTGTGGAACATTGCTGCGTCACATAAAATCAAACGCGCGATACCACGAGATCTAAAAAGGACTTTAAAGAGGTCTTAGCAATATCTAGGTTTTAACGACGTAATCTAAGCTTTTGTGGTGCTAAGAACTGAATGTGCTAGGCAAAAGACAGGGGTGTGAAATTTATTAGACAAATTAACGGCCGTTTGAAATACGAAATAATCTGTCTAGTCAATTTCAAACAGCTGTTGGTGTTATTGCTACTTTTTGAAGATAAAGAAAAAACTCCATACAAATAGTGACCTAATGAATAACTCATTAAAAGGACACTATTTGTAGGAACAACGCCTTAGTGAGTATAGAAACACGTTAAATGGCTAGTGTAACTGGAACGTACATTTTTTCAGCAACTACTCTTTGTCTTTGATAAAAACTATGACCAATGAAATATGACATTTGAGCAGTAGCTCAATAAATGTACAAAATAAGGATACGTGTACACTCATCCGACCAAACATACAACGATAAAATCATACAACCTCGGTTGTAATTTTGTATGAATCGCACCAGTGTACATGGACCCTAAGTGCATAATTTCTGCAACGATAGAGTTTGACGGATTCGTGAGAGTGCACGTAATTGTTAGGTTTGACTATAATAGTGACGGCTTTCGTGGGTATGTTATTTATGATATCAAATACCATCTACACCCTGTTTACAATGACGAGTTATTTTATCAATAATCAAAATGTGTGGAAAGAGATGACAGTGTTGTTTGAAGTCTCTTACGGCACCCATGATGTGATCATACTCTCAAGCTAAAAACAATCTACTGTTCTAGCTTTAGGGTGTCTTTTGGCTTGTTATTGTAAAAGTTGGAAGGAAAAATGCAAAATTTAATAATTATAATTATGACAGTAATCCGGTGGAATTCTAGGTAGAGGAGGGTGGGGTAAGATAGACGCTTGAGTAAGCGAGACACTTGTACATGACATTTTATATTCAATACCTACGTTATAACTTTACTTCACTATTATATGACGATCATGATTTTGCATAAACAATCATTTATTACTTACCTTCTCAGACGAATGAAAATGTTCGTACATGGCAGGCGATCAAGCTTTATATTTGAACTTTGAAACGCTCTTATCATAAAGAGGCTTCGTCTTGTAAAAACCACGATTCCTTAAAACATTCTTCAAGTACAGTTTTTGTCCGTGGTAAAGGATAAACGTTTAGCATAGACTACATAAACTGTATTCCAGGATTGTTTCAGAAAAATCGTGTTTTTATGAGGAAAACCGATGAAGTCTAATCTCAGATCCCTAGAATAAATGTCTATGTGATGAAAATTATGAAATGTCCAGAGGATATAGCGTAAAGGTGCGACGGGAATGTGATTGCACTTTCTTTGACAAAGTTGGCTATATCAGTCATTTGAGGGCACTTGATCATCACTCTTGACAGTCGGATCCCAGAAGCTGTGGCCGCATATGGTTGGGATATATAGATCTATATTATATACACATCATGATCCTGGGTTCCTTTTAGGCCAATCCAGTGATTCCTATCTATATCTCGCTATATCCATGCTATACACAATCTACATCGACATCGTCATTTAAGCTGTCAATCTGAATTTGACTCATTTTTTTAAACATAAAATGTAAAGGTCAATCAGCTGTCTCGTGTACTGATAGTCTGACTAACAGTCTTCGTGAAGTGCAAAAGTGGGCAAAATTGGCTTTCGCCAACCTCATCTGACAGTACTATATATCTGTTTATTTGCGGGTAAGCTCTATCCGGTGAACAAGTTCATAAAAGTTGTATACCGTGGTATTTGAACCCTGTCAATCAGTTATTTAAGCCCTTATCCTTGGATATACATTTAATTTATACATACTTATCCAGTGATTTGGCGCAAGTCGCCCTTACTCGAGTGAGGGTAATCAAGCTAGCGAGGTTTTTTGTTTTGTCATTATGGACAATAATATTCATTTATATCATAATATGTTTGTAATCGACCAGCTTCATTCCCATAATATATGAGTCGCATTTACTCTACCATCGATCTTTCCCCACCCGACGGTATTTGTATCGATTATAAATTGTATTAATTACGTAAAAAAAAAGTAAAAATTAATAAATAACATTCATTGTATCAGCCATTGTCGCTATATCCCATTCAGCGTGTTTGAATGAAACTGTGCGAGTCATTTAAGTAATAAAAAAAATGTTTCAAAATGTTACTGGATTGTTATTTTTATTTAAACACCTTACCTCTGTCACCCCCATCTCCTTTTTAGGCTGATTCTAACGGCGTTGTTTATAAAAACACGATTTCTCTAAAAGACGCTTTCATAGGCAGTTTATTAACTCTGTGGTTACGCCTCTTCCAGGTGAAATCTTTACCATAGACAATTGTACTGTCTTTACCGCGTGCTTTGAGAAATAGTTATTTTTATATAATTTACTCGTTACTATTTAGCCTTAACAGTCTTAGTTAAGTCTTTATAGTAACGTGAACAAAAAAACTTGATTAGGAATTGTGGATATTTTATTCCATAAAAATTATTATCACATTAAAAGCCAAAAACAACCTATTAATTAAAAAAAAACTATATTTTGTTACATTATATTACGAATAAGACTTTAAAAACGCTATTGAGTTAGAAAGGCAGTGACTTTAAGTAGCCTTACTTATTTTAAACAATTTTAATTAAAGCACACGTAACTTAACTGAACAGTGTGTTCGAATTTCATCTTATTTGAGAAAGGTTCATTATTTTCGTATTTTACTAAAGACGAGCATAATATAATTTTGTTCCTTATAAAACATATGGACTATGTATATTAATATAACGTGTAATTAAAACAGATACTTATATTATTTAATTACATCTACCTACTTACATCTACTGCGATAAGATAATTATTATTACAGTGGGATGCATAAAAATATCACTAAACTTTGGAATGTTACAAATAATAAATACAACCTAAGAATTAGAACCACAAGAATATTTTATACAATTCGTATACTTTTAGTTTGGTCCCTTTTACATCACTACAAAACAGTTAAGATTAAATACGAAAACAGACAATTTACTTTTGTCATTCATTTCACTCAAAAGAAATTTTAAATTTAGTATAGAATAATGTTTATTTGGTACAACATTTTTCCTCATAAATCTTATAATTAACACAAAAGAAACGCTTAACAAACAAAAACATAACATAACATTAAATTATGCCAACGAACTTATTATCTTAAGATACCTTTAGATTGTATATTTTACTGCGAGTCTGCTTTCAAGATTTAGATTTTCCGGAATGATAGAAAGGTGAAACGCTAATTCCTTTACCAGGCAATGGGATTACAATACACGCTATAAGTTGAACATTATACTTAACTTTGAAATAAGGACTAAAACCATCGAAGAATCTTTACTAGCTCTGCAAGTTAAAGGCTTAACCACGGAATGATATTCACTCATTCCTTGCGTACCCCTTCGTTCGGGAAAAATGATGAACAAGCAATCATTTAATCGTCTTTAAAAATCATTTTTCACTCGTTAACCGACCTTTGAGATATACAATTTTTTACAAAATAGATAAATTAAATGAGACAACGCGAAATAGAAGTCGGTTAAAAACACAGTGTTGTCACTTTTTTGAAGTCGGTTAAAAACACAGTGTTGTCCTTTTTAATTTCTACAAGAAAGACTCGGGAGTTGTAAACAACAAGCTGATTTTTCGAAACAAGGGTAAGAATAACGAAATAAAACTATGTTTTCAATTTCGCTCGGATAATCGGCTTAGTACTTTGGCATACTCATTACTTGAACTAAATATACATAAAAAACGCCACACGAAGTATCGATATTTTGATACAGTTTCGTTTGAGACTAGATATCACGGTCTAACGCTTCTGTAAACTTAAACTTAGGTATTGCTTTTATTCACAGGGGCCCAGAGTCTTATACGCGCATCTTTGTTCAATAGAGCGTTTTTAAGATGAAAATGGCACTCACTTCGTAGTCTACTTACAGTGTCAGTCCAATGGTATAACCCGAGCAAATTAAATAGACATCTCTCGGGAAGGGATCGAATCGAGAGAGGCGCCGAGTCACATTGCACGGGTTGACGATTGACAAATACCAATGAAATGCCATTGGTTAGTAGACTCCAAGAGTGTCAATGAAACAACAACTACCAACTAATATCACTCTATTGAACAACTATGCATTTAAGATCCGATGCGACTAAAGTCTATACAAGTCTGGACTATATTATGAAGAAAACATTTGCGTGGTGACTATTTATTTATTCTGTTCTCCTGGTCTTTGGGAGAAGCCAGTGGCTTCAATTCTGCGCTGCTCAGGACTGTCCCGGGTCAGCATCAGGTGAGTAGTGGCTCTCTCGTCTTTTTGCCTTATCAATATACTATCATAACCTAGTTCCAAGTCTTATTTTGTTTTACGTTGTTTTGAAGAGGCAATATATGTGATTTTTATCTTTAACTAGCTGACCCAGCCAACTTCGCACCGCCTAACACTCGATTCTTTATTTGTTTTTATTTTTCTCTCCGTAAAAACCATCCTCGTACTCCAAGGAATATTCTAAAAAAAGAATCAGCGAAATCGGTTCAGCTGCTCTCTAGATTTGCGCTTACCAACAAATTCAGCGATTCATTTTTATATTATAGAAGATCTCCCTACCACCTGAAGCATCCAAAAATAAAATGAATGAAACAGCCTATATTTTTTTACCATTTTAAGGGGTTTCCCATGTTATAGTTAGTATTGGCTATAAGACGCCCTTTTTACTTTAAGTATATTTGTGACAACTAACGACTACATTACCATGGTATTAACCTTAATAGGGCTTGGAATGAATTGACATGTCCTGTTATCCACTACGCTATACACAGCTGACTTATAAATAGTAATTTTATCATAGAACTTTTATAGGCGCCTTATTAGCCAGCGGAGTTACTGTAACATTTGACTAACCAACTCATGTTACAGCTAAACTGTGTTTAGCTAACTTACACTAACTTATGTGATGTTTATGATAAACTAGCTGACCCAGCGAACTTCGTACCGCCTAACAGTCGATTCTTTAATTTTTTTCTTCTCTCCGTGAGTTTTTAGTTTTCTCTCCTCGTAATTCAAGGAATATTCGAAAAAAGAATTAGCGAAATCGGTTCAGCTGCTGTCGAGATTAGCGCTTACCAACACATTTACCGATTCATTTTTATAGTATAGATAAAGGCTCTTTTTAAACAAACAAAAAGTTGACTTATTAATAAATAAGTTATGGCTATAACTTATTTTGGAGCCGATTTCTCGTGCATGGGGATTTTATCACGCGCTGCAAAACTAGCGGTCTCATTTACAAAAACATGATCGCTTAAAACCCTCCTCAGAGGCAGTTTAAATATACTGTGATAAAGTGAATGACGTAACCACAGATTATTTAAACGGCCTCTGAGGAATATTTTAAAGAAATCGTATTTTTATAAATAACACTTTAGGACTTCTGTAGGAGTTCTTCTACATCCCGTAATAAATGAACAGTTCTAATGTAAGGAGGCAGATCTCTCTGTGCACATGTTCTACTATGTTCTACTGACCATAGTTCTACGATCTCTTTGAGTACTTGTTCTACTACGTTCTAATGCCTACTTGAAGCGCATATCGTCGGGTCGTCTCAGGAAGTAGGCGACGCGATCCAGAGGCACCTTGTACTCGTGCATCCAGCGGTTGCCCTTGCGCAGCGAGCCATCGATCCCGTCCTGCCATAGGCCCGCTGGGAGATACACTGTGGATACAAGGAGAGAATGGGGATTAAAGTTAAAGATTTGCTGTGGATACAACAAAAGAGTGGGGATTGAAGTTGTATTCAGCAGTCGCTTTCTGCCATAGACACGATAGAAGGTATACGGTAGTCTACACATAGGTCGACATAGTGCATCCACAGGTGGTGGATATAATGAGCTCAGAGCCGAATCTACCTTAGAGCTGCTTGGGCTGCAGCCCAGGGCCCCGAAGTTACAAGTGGCCCCCAGAACCCGCTAAAAACAGTAGGCGATAATTTGAATTTATAAAATGGTTGTCTGAAAAGTCGGTTTACGGACGATATTTTTACGTGATAACGTCCGAAGAAAACATTGATGAAAAATTGCATACTTTTATGAATTGAGTTAAGGGGGGTAATACATGTAAAAGGATGTTTTCATGCTGATTTTCATTAATTTTTTTAAGGTATAATAAATTAATATTATGTATTGAAACATAAAAAAATAAAAATAAAATATGTACACACAAACACACACACATACAGACATTTTTGACATGGCTATTGAGTACTTAGATAGGCCCCTAAGTAGTTTCAGTCCAGGGCCCCACAAATTCAAGATCCGACCCTGAATGAGATAGTGGGGATTGGAGTTACATGCATCGATTGCCTACATCATGAATGAGCGACAATAAGTTAGTGATCCTTCTATAATAGCTTGACCCCCGGTTTCATGTATACTAAAGTGTATACAAAAAAAAACAACTGGCAGTTGTTAACTGAAGATTAATGGCTAGTTCGTATTCGAGAAACCTGGGGTAACTCTCTTCTAAAATGGGTGCCACCATGATGCAGTCTCCTAATTTACACCAAGAGTCAGCGAGTGGACTATTTAGTATACTTCTCTAGAAGCTTGTCTTTCATGTAAGTTAAGAGTCATCATGATCTCCTCATCCAAACTGAATTCGTTTTTTAATATATGACACGTTGAAATAAAAATCCTTAATGGTAACTATAACAAATCCGAATTAAAATTTGGACTTTTTACTGTTTCCATCAAAGATATAATAATATTGTTTCAAGCGAAGGCGATCAGACTGGATAGTGGCAAGTGGCAGTCGCTGGTGTCTGTCTACCCATCTGGGATACAGCGTGAAGTTATGTTAAATTGTGTGAGTAATGGATGAATAGCAACTGTCAGTGCTAAATGTGGCACCCGTGTCTAAACCCACAACAATATACTTTATTCTACCTCATTAATAAAGGCTGTCTCCTAAATAAGAATAAAAGAATAAGAATAAAAATATTTTTATTGCCACTCACAAACTAGCTTAAGATTACGGTAATTGACGGCCTCGGTAGCGCAGCGGTTTGGCATGTTGACTCCGCTGAACCGAAGGTCTCGGGTTCGATCCCCGGCCGGGTCAAACTAGGAAACGAACTTTTCTAGTTTGTCTCGGGTCTTGGATGTTATCTATGTATTTATTGTATTAAATCTATCGTCGAGTTAGCACCTATAACACAAGTCATTTAGTTGTACTTAGTATAGGGCTAACGAGATCTGTGTAATATGTTCATGAATATTTATTTATTTATTAACATTAAACATTATGTATCATCTTATTTCTTACTAGTCTAGTGAGGCAAAAGGGAACGACTCAGCTAATGCTATCACGACTCGTAAGGTGCGTGCAGCGCTGATTTTCAGTCATTCCCTATTCCCAGAGTTGTTGTGCCGGAGTGTTTGTAGTTAGGACACGTCTATACTTCAACTTAACTAAAAGAAGGTAAGTAATTACATTTCTGTTAAAATCTAAATACAATATAAAAAGTAATTAATAAAAACAATCAGTCTTGAGATGAAATATATTGTATGTATGTCAGTGAGTGAGTGAGAGAGTGTGTGTGTGTATCTGTGTGTGTGAATGAGTGAGTGACTGTGTATATACGTGTACACGTTACTGTGTGATTTAAATCTCACTCTTCTTGCGCCAAAAGGGTCAGTCAACAGAAGCTAGCGAGACTGGATAGGAAGGCGTCTGAGTACTTGATTGATTGAGTGAGATAGTTAGTACCTTCTCTACTAGTCTGTCCTTCTTGCAGGACTGGCGCCACGACTATTTCGTCGCCCAGAGCGAACTCGTCCTCCACCATAAGAGCTGCATCTCCACCGGAGACCAGCCACAGTGGACGAATGAGCGGCAAGCCCTCCTCTAGAGCTTCCCGCTTGTATTTCAGCAGGAGAGGCGTGACCTGGAATGAAAAGTGGGTTTTAGACATTTGAGATGTGACAACAACGTGATGGTTAGACACGTGAGAACTTAAAGCATCTTGTTGAAAGTCAAGAAAACTACTTTTGGAAGCTTTAGAAATAAATAAGTAAACATATTCGTTTCTAAACGTGCCTAATATTTTATTTCTGAACCGTTTGTTGCATTGGTTCTGGATTGTTCCGCCTGAGGGTGCTTTTGTCTTTATGTTAACTTTTTTTCGTTACGTGTTCTTAAGTGATCTCCACATTGTAATCGTGCGCTAATTAAACCTCTTTCTTTATTCCACGCAATTTTTCATTCCAAAAGAAGCGCATCGGATATAAAATGCGAGGCAAGCCTTCTGCCTCGCATTCTATACATCTCGAATTCCATATTGAGGTAAAAATAATTTGTTTTAAATTACGTACAGTTCTTAATTTGCAGTATCAATGTCAAACGATAATTGTGAAGGAAACCATCGTGAGGAAACGTGAGTCTCTGAGGTTTTCATATACTTCAGGGCCTAATTTTGCCAAACCACAATGGGCATTCTAAATTAGAAGTATCAATATCACACGATACTTGTTAAGGAAAACATCGTGAGGGAAATTGAGTGTCTGAGGTGTTAAGATAAGATAAGAATATTCTTTATTGTACACCAGGAAAAACCAAACGAAAAGTAATTACAAAGATACAGTACAATTGGCGGCCTTATTGCTTAGAGCAATTTCTTCCAGACAATCTACGATGGAGAGGTGTTCATATACTTCAGGGCTTAATTTTTCCAATGCACAATGGGTACGTGTGCAGAACCCAAACCCTACTATACGCTTTACGCTTTAAGTTCACACTCTAGTACATAGCATGCTTACTATAAAAATATGATGAGAATTTTTTTATGTACGAGTATGTCACTACTAGCTAAGCCCCGCGTTTTATCGATTTTTCGATAAAATCGATTCCGTAAAACGTAGCTTATGTGTTAATCCAGGGTGTCAGCTAACACCATACCAAATTTTAATAAAATCGCTCCAGCCGTTTAGACGTGAAGAAGTAACAAACATACACACTCACAACTTTCGCCTTTATAACATAATGTGATGTGATTTGATAACTTACTACTTTTTGCCTTAACACTGTCAGATTCTTCGCCATCTCCAGGACTTTATCGTCGTTGTATTTGCTGGGCAAATGCGTGAACTTCATTACCGGCATAAACGTCGCCATCTGCAACCATCTCATATACAACTCCCTCTCCGGTAACTCGATACCATTTTCTTGCGTAGTGTTAGCCATGTTTGAATCTAAATTCCCTTTTGCTGACGGAAGGTACTGTTCGCTTCCTGGCCAGTATATGTCGCCTCCAACAGCCCCAGGCATCACGAAGGGATATCCACTTATCCCGTAGGTCAACATCGTTGGTATGACCAGTCTCAAAGCCTCCCAGGATGACTCGAACGGGGGCAAAGACACGAATATCGGAGGGCGCGGTAAGGACACAGCTGATGATACGCCAATAATGCTCAACAGCTTCTCAAACGTTTGTATGAAATGAGTTTTGTAATGATCTGGGTTTATTAAGGTTTTCTCGCATTGGTAGTAGTGGGGCATGTTGTAGGCTGTTCCTAGGTCAAGGTAAAACGAATCTATGTCATAGATGTCTATGACTGACTGGAGTTTCCCTAATATCCAAGGGAGGCTTCTGCTGTTTGTTATGTCTAAAACTCCAGCGCTTGCGAGTGATTTGAATCTTGTTAAAGCGGGAATCCTCCTGTCACTGTTTCTCTCTGTTACGAGCAGTCTTTTCTGGACACAATCAGCGAAGTTCTCACTCTCAGTGCTTATGAAAGGCTGCACGGTAAACGCGACCTTGAAGCCCCTTCTGTGTAGTTTATCTACGGTTTTATTAAGCGCCTCAAATCTGCTAGTGTCCACAGTGAGATCTCCGATTTCGTCCTGCCAAAATTCGTTTATGAGCACATGCCCTTGCTTGAGGAATCCTAGGCCGATGACATCTTCTGTGTACCTGGCTATTGTTTCCGCCCGTAGTTCGTGCTTGAATCTGGGAGCTATTTGCCATACAGGCTCCGTAATCAGAGACTCTAGCGTTTGCATATCAGCCGGTTTGAGACCATCCCACAATGGTGCTCTCTGGTGACTGTGTATCGACGAATGTAACGACTTCATGTCCTTAGACGTACAGATGTTATACCTCATTTCAGGGAACTCCGTAAGTTTATTCGCGTAAGCAAAGCCGTCGTGTTTTGCCTTCAAACAGATCTCTTTCATTCCATTGCTATTGACACTGATGTGAAGAGGCGTTTCGTCGTCTATTATGATTGCTGCACCTTTGGAGTTGATCAGATATCTGGTAAGGACGTTCCCCCACTGACCCTTGGCCATGTCTCCGGTCACAAACGGGGTGAATTCGATAGAGCCGGAGTCCAGAGGCCAGGTCAGGTTGACGGACTGCCCGCCGCCATACCAGTGGACTTTGGTGTCGCTCCAGTCGAAGCAATCAGTCGGGGTTACATCTGAAAGTTAAGGTGAGAAAGGGTTAGGTTAGGTCTCTTGGTAATCATTTTATCAAGGCTCTAAAACATTACCTCATGAAAATGTGTCCTTATAGTATCCTCGAATTTATTAATACACTTAATTTTGATAAAGAATCCTATATAATTGTATTTTCTTTTTCCTTTGGATATGTGTCTTTGCTGTGTGTGGTGTCGGCCTAGAGAATAGCTCAAACCCAATTCTTCTCGCGGGGTGTCGTAAAAGGCGACTAAGGGCCACAAGCCGGGGGGTGGGCAGCAGCGCCCCCTGCAGTAATATTCCACCGAACTGGGATCCCCCAACCTGCATGCCCAGCGTGGGGATTATGGGCATTACCCCCTATGATAGCACAACGTGGCACTCTTTATGGGAGGGCTATGCCCAGCAGTGGAATAGTATAGCCTGAAGATGAAGGTGTCTTTTGTTTTTAATGTATGCACTGTAAATTAATTAAGTGAAATCCTTACTTTAAGTATTTTGCTACGCATTTATTGGTAAAATTACATGTGCATAATCTATATATAAGATCTATCTATATATAAGATATATAATACTGTAATTTATGGCAATAGATGAATTGAATTGAATTCAATTGATTCAGATTTAATAGAGTGCTTATTGAATAGATAAAGCAGTCGGTCTGATTGGCGAAGGGAATGGTCTACGTATTAAGCTTACGAGTAATTTAAATGACTTGAACGTGTCTCTGAGTGTACATTTGCAAAACTGTAGTGATAGTTGTGTGAAACTATACATCGCGTAAACCATGCAGGAATCACCGTGAGACACCTTAGGCCCAGATGTGTTCACAAAGTTATCTTAATTATTACCCCCCAATGATGGCACAACCTTGCGCTCATTAGGGGAGGGCTATGCCCAGCAGTGGACTAATATAGCCAGAAAAAGAAGAATTATCTTAGCGGTTGAATCTCCAATCCGAGGAAAAGTCGATACTCTTTCTCTGACAAAACGCCAGTGTGAAAGTCAAAGTGAACTACATATATTGCCAAAACATAAATTATGCACAAAAAAATTACATAAATGTAGACAGACTAAGATCATCTAAAACCATAGAAATAGAATCATATGGAACATACATACCGGACAAATCTGTGTCCACTGACTATATGGAGATACTACGTATCTCTATATAGTCAGTGTCCTGCAGTAGGTCGTTTGATGTATTTATGTGTGTCAGTTAGTAAGTGAGTCACGTAAAGGGAGTGAGTAAGAGAGTGTGTGAGTGAGTGAATAGGTAGGTTGGAGTGAGTGACAGAGAGTAATTGAATGAGTTAATAAGTGAACGAATGAGTACGTTAAATAATTAATCTATAAATCACTGTTATTTTATAGAATCAGGCGTTACTTTGCTAAATTCCGCCAAAAATCCGACAAGCACCACGCGGTTAGTTAATGCACCGCCCTCCCTCCCACTTTTTCAAGCAGGCGGAACTTAACAAAGTAATTTTCACATTTTACATCATACATAACCTCAACCCTGTATCCCAGAGAGGAAGGCAGAGACCAAGGACTGCCACTTGCCACGATCCTGACAGATCACCTTCGCTTCATCAACGTTCATAAGGTACATTTTAATGTATAAATAACTGAAAAAATAAACAAACGAATGAAAGTTCGTGAACGACATCTCACCCGCTCTTAAAGCCTGCCAATGTATGGAGTAGCACGTGGTATTATCCACACCGGGATCATGAGGCAGGCACTTGAGGTAGAAGCGCTGGTCGTCGAGCCACTCGAGGCACTCGGAGCCGTCGCTGCGCCGGTGCTCCGGGAGGCAGGGGAAGGCCTTCTTCTTGCTGGAGATGTCCACGGCTGGGGGAGAGGAGATCAATTAAGCCAGGCGCAAGGGCCACAGCTGAGGACATTGGACAATTTTTTTTGTATGTATGGAACCCGAAGCGCGGCTACTCCTAGATTTAGCCGGTTAGAACTAGTTGTAGCCATTGCCTCTTGGTGAAATTTAGTATTAGCCGATTGTTTTCGGGTAAAACTAGGTTTAGCTGGTATCATTCCGGCTAGAACTAGGTCCAACCAAACCCTAATGGCTGATACTAGGTTTAGCCAATATCATGCCGGCTACAACTAGATCCAACCAATCCCTGGTGGCTATCACTGTTACCTGGGTGGAAGCGTGAGTAGATTTCGCTAATAGCGTAATACGAGTAGCATAGCACGCCTAATACCTCAAATTACCACAAACTCTGATTTAAACGGTAATCTATTGACATTCTAGCACACAGGCTTACCTCTGTAACATTCTATCGCCATAGAACGACTCGACCGTAATCTCTACTTGTCTAGACACATTCTAGAACCCTATATTCTAGACCAACCTTAGCCATTCTGGTACCACAGGCTAAATCTTTATCTGTCTCTAGTGACATTCTAGCAGCGCAGGACATAGTTTATTTACGAGTAAATTCCTCTCTCTAGTGGCATTATTATTAGCGCTACAGACTATCTTTGCATCACAGGCAAACTCTAATTATCTTCAGTGACGCCACAAGCATAATCTTTAGTGACATTCGGTCGCCGCAAGCCAAAAATGAAGCGCTCGTGTCCTAGTCGGACGGAGTGATTGGAATCAATCATTTAAGCAACAACAGGCGCGGTTAGGTGCAGGATGGGTGACGGTCCCGCGACTACCGCTAGTGGCATTTTTTCCGAGCGCTTCCGTGCTTCGCAAGGCACGTTAAGCCGTTGGTGCCGGCTGTCACATAATGGCAGTCGTTAAGCCCATGTCAGAGGCCTTAACGGTGGCTTGATAACTTCTGACAGTAAGGCCCGCCACCGTCTTCAATTTCTTATGTAATGTCCTGTTAAATGTTTCGTGTGAATAAAGTATAATAAAAAACTTCTCACCGAGCCTCGCCCGGAGTATCTCTTGATCGTCTATGCTCAGCAGCCGAAGCAGTCTCTTCGGCTCGTTGAACTGCACGGTGTCGAAGTAGGCCTTCGTGAGGGCCTGCCGGTGGTACAGCACGTAGGCGAAGCCGACGAAGAAGCAGACGGCCAGGAACATGAGGCCGACGAAGGCGCGAAGCTTGTAGTCCGTGGGCTTCTTGCGGATCTTCTGCGGTATGCTCTGCGGACAAGTGAGTTTTGTTGAATTTCAGAACCGGGGCCTTTTGAAAACAATATTGAAATTGCATGAAAGTTTCTAGTTAGTTTCTCCCTAAGTCGGATTTTAATACTACACTCTCTCATTCTTTTTATTTTTCTCGCTCACTGTTTGTTTCCTCATAGTTGTCTCTCTTTCCCACCAGCAGTTCCTCATTATGCAGGCTCAGCAGGGCGGTGACCGAGTTATCTAAGACTATTCGCCAGTCGTCCTCAACCATACCTTTTATTAACATCAACATATCTTAATTAAAACTGTTTTATACGGATTTTACTCGATTATTACGAGATTTTCGTTTATTTCATCGGAGACCATCATAATAATATTGGCCTTTTTGCATCTACTTAATGAGATGATTTATACAGCGTCCAGTGGTATCTTCACTCACACTAGATGGGTGAAGGGACCACTCCGACGCTGTAGTGCCTGGGTCATGGTTTTATAGATGGTGTAGCCTTGCCCAGCACCTATACCATCCTGACAGCTTAGTCGGCCTAGCCCACAGGAAAGACTAGTCAATACGTGCGGAGCCAACCAAGCCGCGGGTTTCCTCACGATGTTTTCCTTCACAGTTAGCGTGTGGTATTGCGACATCGGAGACCATCACCGCACCTGAAAAAGTGCCGAAACGTCGGAAAATTGTTAAAATGTAATAGACGAGTAAAATCCGTTTAAAAACAGTTTTAATTATATCTAGTGCTGTGTTAACCTTAGAAAATACTATTACCATATCTTTTTCTTTCTTTCTCTATCTCTTCCCTCTCTCTCCCACCTGCCGTCTGTCGTTAAATGGCCTCGCCAACAGTTAACTGACATGACAGAGTTGGTTAAGACTACTCGCCTACTCTTCCTCTATCTCTCCCCTCTCTCTCCCACCTGCAGTTTCTCCTTAAGTGGCCTCGTCAGCGCGTTAATCGACATGACAGAGTTACCTAAGATTACTCACCAGTCGTCGTCAACCATACTCACATCTCGCTTTCTCTCTCACACATTTTTTCTGTTTATCTCCTCTCTCCCTCCCATCTGCAGTTTTCCTTTAGCAGCCTCGCTAGCGAGTTAACCGACATGACAGAGTTAGCTAAGACTACTCTCCTACTCTTTCTCTATCTACGTAACAACATAACATAACATTTGGGACATACATTGCTTCTGGTCCCACACTGGGATTCCCACTATTTCTCCCTCTCTCTCCCACCTGCAGTTTCTCCTTTAGTAGACTCGCCAGCGAGTTGATGGAAGTGACGGAATTGCTGGGCGAGTAGTCATCATCGTCCATACTGAACTCGCCGCGGCCCAGGCGGCGCGGGGTGCGGCGCGGGGAGCGGAGCGGTGAGCGGAGCGGCGTCCTGTACGTTGGAGACAAAAAGGAAGCGTTAGAAATTACATTTTTATTACAATAACATTTGTTGTATTTCTTGCATTCGGGAGCCTGAGGATGCCTCGTGTTAGAGGCGAAACGCGTCGCGTGTTTTCTCACACAAGTATTGGTATCGGTGGTGGTGTGTTCGTGTCTTGCTTCTGCTTGAAAAAGTGGGAGGGAGGGCGGCGCATTAACTAACCGCATGGTGTTTGTGGGATTTTTGGCGGAATTTAGCAAAGTAATTTTAACTTTTTAACGATAACATTGAATTTTCATTGTCATTGTCCGACTTCCTCCTCCT
Organism: Yponomeuta sedellus; assembly: GCA_934045075.1. NCBI lineage: Eukaryota > Metazoa > Arthropoda > Insecta > Lepidoptera > Yponomeutidae > Yponomeuta > Yponomeuta sedellus. The sequence goes on along the minus strand of OW203734.1, from coordinate 2,125,596 downwards.
GTTGTAGTGATAAGGGCGCCGTCTGTACTCTTAGGTTAAGAAATCTCTGTGCAATTTCCATTTTTATGTACAATAAAGTGTTCTCTGTTTCTCTATCTATAAACCGCCTGAAGTGGTAATCTGTGGTTGAGGCGTGTCGATGGCAAGCCATCGCGGTGAAAGGGGTTGGCTGATTGGCCCAGGGTGCGCCAGACGGACGGATTTAGTAACTACGTCGTTCGAGCAGCCTTATACCCATAAAGAATAAAGAATTTTATTTGTATAATATGAGTATAAAGTTGTTGTCATTGTTGAGAAAGTCCAGCATGTTTTGCCATTGGAGGCGTACAAATATTTAAAATTTAAAAACATAATTAAAATCATGCAATATAGAAATAGAATATCACACAATGTCACTTCAAATACATTTCATTCAATCAAATGAAAATATTTAAGTCCAAGATAAATTATAATTAAATGTCACAAAAATTATTAAATACAATGTCAATTAGGTAGTTAAGTCACGGAAGGGTCACAATATTAATAAATTATTTTTCGGTCAAAAATTCAACTATAGTGTAGTAGCATTTTTCATACAATAAAAGTTTCAATTTACGTTTGAATGAGGCTAAGTCCAACTCTCGTAAGTGTCTGGGTAACTTATTGTAAATAACAGGCCCCATGCAAAATATACTCTTTTGCATGAGTGCAGTATTGGCTTTACGCGTACAGATTTTACTTTCATCCCTTTGCATTCGTTGGCTGACTTGTGAAACACGTCTACAGATGTCCGAATCAGATTTTACAAATAGGGAAACTTCGAAATTAGCTATACCATAGTTAACATAACTTGGATTGAAGAAATCATGATTCCATTCTACTATGGTTGTGCAATAACGTGTTCTGTATCTATCTATGTACGTATCTATAGAACCGGAGAAAATGAGAATCTATTACGAGTGCTAAAATAAGCGTCCGGCAATAATGGCACCGTCTCGCCACCAGTGGTAAATTGCGATTCCTGGAAACTGTGACGTGACATGTGTCACGGGATTCGCAGGTAATAAGGAAACCGGTTTAACGTCATGAGTCACGCTACTCGATGGCTTTATGTTTGTACCAGTTCTTTAAAAACGTATAAGAGCTGCTGGTCTAAAAAAGCTACTATACTATGAATGAATGCTTAGAAGATAAACTTATCGAATAGAAGAACATTTTATGCCGGCCAGGTCAAAAATGGAAACGAACTTTAGTTTGTCTCGGGTCTTGGATGTTATCTATGTATTTATTGTATTAAATCTATCGTCATGTTAGCACCTATAATACAAGTCATTTAGTTGTACTAAGTATAAGGCTAACGAGATTAGTCTAATATGTGCATGAATATTTATTCATTCATCCATCCATCCATCCATCCATCCATCCGTCCGTCCGTCCGTCCGTCCGTCCGTCCGTCCGTCCGTCCGTCCGTCCGTCCGTCCGTCCGTCCGTCCGTCCGTCCGTCCATCCGTCCGTCCGTCCATCCGTCCATCCGTCCATCCGTCCATCCGTCCGTCCGTCCGTCCGTCCGTCCGTCCGTCCGTCCATCCGTCCATCCGTCCATCCGTCCATCCGTCCGTCCGTCCATCCGTCCATCCGTCCATCCGTCCGTCCGTCCATCCGTCCGTCCGTCCATCCGTCCATCCGTCCATCCGTCCGTCCGTCCATCCGTCCGTCCGTCCATCCGTCCGTCCGTCCATCCGTCCGTCCGTCCATCCGTCCATCCGTCCATCCGTCCGTCCGTCCATCCGTCCGTCCGTCCATCCGTCCGTCCGTCCATCCGTCCATCCGTCCGTCCGTCCGTCCGTCCGTCCGTCCGTCCGTCCGTCCGTCCATCCGTCCGTCCGTCCGTCCGTCCGTCCGTCCGTCCGTCCGTCCGTCCGTCCGTCCGTCCATCCATCCATCCATCCATCCATCCATCCATCCATCCATCCATCCATTCATTCATTCATTCATTCATTTATTTATTTATATAATTATTGGAGATAACCGTAGTTTTAAGATAAAACTGTTAAAATTAAACAGTTCCTAGATACCACTTCAGTGGATCCACTTTAGCTAAAATAGATTGATAGATAGAATATTCTTTGTGGCATGCTCATCAGTAATCACATAAGAGTCTTAAACCATAACATAGTATAGTACAATTGGCGGCCTTATTACTACAAGTAATTTCTTCCAGACAACCATGATATTTAAGTGATAGCTTTTGCTGTGCTTTACAGTACCTGTTTACGACTTATCCTTCAAACACGACTTAAAACATTAAAACACTTCTCAAATACAGTTCAAATAGTGTGGCAAAGAAAAGGCTTTATCGCAAATTATTTAAACTGAAATCGAGAAACTGCATTCGACACGCGATAAGCACCACCTGCTAAGGTTGGCCGGAACAGATCTCTCTTAGACATTTGTCCGTTTTTGTAACAATGTTATGAAATTATTTTTCTTATTAATGGTTTGCAATAAAGAAAATAATAATAACGATTGTCTGTGTGCCTTTTTATGTGTTCAATGAAGTATAATAATAACGAATTCAAAATCCAGCTACCTTCCAGTCGATTACAGAGACGTCCGCATCAGATTAATCAATAAATTAAACTGATACACTAATGTACAGTTCTTATCATGAGAGAGAGAGAGAGAGAGACATTTATTTGAAGCCACAAAGATACAATACACATAACACACATAACGATATTAAAATAATACAGACAAATAAGAAAAGAAAGAACAAAGAAAAATATTATAAAACAAAGAATACGATATAAAACAAACATTTACAATTTAGAAGGGCATTGTATCTCCGCAGCCACAAACAGGTAGCTGACTCAGCATTTGCTGCAGGCTGGGCCTGCAACACTTATTTTCAGTCAGCACCTATTCTTCAATTTATACATAACGTATAGAATATACCTACATACAGATCTTACATAAAAATAATATTTATAAAACAATGTCAATAGAATAGAATATGCTGTGAAATATACTAAATATAGAATATCTAAGTAACAATGCACATAATATGATAATAAAAATATGTAGCAATAAAAATTTATAAGCAAAGAAATAACAAATAAGTACATATTGGAATTATTAAAATAGCTTAATGTAATTAAAGTTAACATAACATAAAGGAGAAAAACCATATATATATAATATATATATATATATATACTTAAAAGGCGAACTGCAGGGGGATTCGGTTAAGGAGGGTGTTTCCGCAGGGATAGCAGGCACATTTTCAGCTTTCGCTTAAATGTATTCCTAACTATCATTGCAACTCTCATCGAAAGCCTAATAATGTCGCCTGTCGCCTGTATACGTTGAATCGCTCGTGGCCTAGTGAAGCGCTCGTGGCCTAGTCGAACCGAGTGATTGGATTCAATTACTTGAGTTAAGCAACAACAGACGCGGTAAGGAGCAGGATAGGTGACCGTCCCGTGACTAACGCTAGTGGCATTTTTTCGAGCGGCATGCTTCGCAAGGCACGCTAAGCCGTTGGTGCCGGCTGTCATGTAATGTCAGTCGTGAAGCAATATCAGAGGCCTTATGGGCCGCTCGATAACTTCTGACCGTAAGACCCGCCACTGTCTTACAATTCTCCACCAACCCAGACTTGGCTCCGGTGGTGGAGTATGGCCTAACCTTCTTGCGATGCAGGAAGAGACCCGTGCCCCAGCAGTGGGGACGTACACGGGTCGATATCGATATACGTCCCACTGTAGGACAGAGGCCTTCTCTCAGAGAGAGAGTATGGGCTTAGTCACCACGCGTGCCCACCGCGAATTGGCAATTTCAAGCACTGAGATATATGTTTCAAGCACTGAGATACTCGTGGGCTTTCGGCGAAAACCGAAGCCTACTCTAGAGCCCGGTGAGAAGCGGTGGTAGCTCATTGGGTAGAACCATGGACTCGCAAGCGAGAGCCCCAGGTTCGATCCCCAGTGCGGGCATGTACCAATGACTTTGTTTAATTTCAAAGTTACGTACATTTGCGAATTTGTAGTCGCAATACCACACGTTAACGGTGAAGGGAAAAACATCGTGAGGAAACCCGCGGCTTGGTTGGCTCCGCACGTATTGACTAGTCTTTCCTGTGGGCTAGGCGGACTAAGCTGTCAGGATGGTATAGGTGCTGGGCAAGCCTACACCATCTATAAAACCATGTCCCAGGCACTACAGCGTCGGAATGGTCCCTTCACCCATCTAGTGTGAGTGAAGATGCCACTGGACGCTGTATAAATCATCTCATTAAGTAGATGCAAAAGGCCAATACTACTACTACTCTAGAGCCCGAGGTATATTCTAAAAGCCACAGAACATATGTTCTATGCTAAAAGCTAACAGCAATTATGATGTTACAGTTACAGTAGCATTGCGACTAATAGCTAGCGGTGATGGAAAACATCGTGAGGAAACTGAGTCTCTGAGGTGTTTAAATACCTCAGCGTTTGAAATTGCCAATCCACGCTGGGCACGCGTGGTAATACGTAAAGGCCGGTGCCCTACAGTGGGATGTTAATAGGCAACGTAAGAAAAATGAGCCGAGATGTGTGAATAACAAACATCGGAACGACTAATGTAAATATCACGTCGTAAATTATGTGACATGACACTGATGATAACTCGATTAGTTTAAAGTTTGTGTTACGAACACGTTGTGTTTTTGTGAACACAACGCCTTATTGCTAGCTCCTCGACTGAAGGTAATATAACATTTTATGGAACGTGTGATGTGGCAGGTAAATCGGTAAGTTTTTTTTATGTAGCCCATACAGGGTGTCAAAAAGATTGGAACACGAAAACTACAAAATATGGCGCACAATATGTAGGAGTTGATGTTGGATGTACTCCACTACATTGGTGTTAGCAGAATAAGATAGGAAGTTTTTATATGCACCTAAGATTTTTCTGACCTGAAACTATATACTACAATTGTTTGTTTTCTTTCAATAAATAAAATATAACATTCATGGGGGTGATTTGGGTACCTATAGAGGCGCTCTATCTCTAGACTTCGCTTGACGCAATTTTTGGACAACCTGTATGGGCTACGTAAAAAGGGGGAGATTTGGTGCTCTATCTCTGGACTTCGGCTTGACATAATTGTTCGGGAAACCCAGTATATCCACGGTGGGCATTGACTGGAGGAGAAGAGCCGAAGATCGGGCTCAGTGGCGTGTCTTGGGAGAGGCCTATGTCCAGTGGACCAGTGGACTGACACGGGTTGACTATGACGATGATGACGCTTCCCACTGCCGTCAACGAGGCATATTTATCTGTTTATATAATTATCTATTTAGGTACTCTAGAACCAACTTACAATACCATTTCGGGAAGTGGCGTTGGTGACTGTAATACAGTTCTAATAAAGAACTAGTACAGTTGCCATCCTAAGTACACAAAGATCATATTAAATTCAACCACAAGTTTAAGTAGAATAAGTACCTTATTATGTATACCCATTTCTTATTAATAAATAAATCATTTCAAAATCAAATCAAAATTTTAGACTAGCTGTGCCCGCGGTGTTGCCCGCGGTTTATCGATTTTCCCACGGGAATAAGATATTTTCCCGCAGTAAAACGCAGATTATGTGTTAAGCCAAGGTGGCAGCTAACTCCATAACAAATTTTATTAAAATAGCTCCAGCCGTTTAGTCGTGAAGACGTAACAAACATACGGTACACACTCACAAACTTTCGCCTCTATAATATTAGTTGGATGTGATGACGTGATGTGATGTGATTAGATTAGAACCTTTTATTACAAATACTGTATAATTATGACAAAATACTTTGATCTGATTTAGTTTGGTCATAAGACCAAAACACCGAGTGGCAGTGCAGTGGCTGAGAAAATCTCTAAATACCAGAAAAATTGCGTTGTTCGTGTTAAACAACAATTATAGTGACGAAAATATACTAATTATCCGTAGGAATACAGTTTGTACGTATCAAGACGTTATTTGACCATTGTTATCAAGTACTGGGTTTGCTTATATTACTGTAGTTTGCTCAACCTACTTTTGTTAGAAGAGAAACTTTTCAAAAAAAAATATATCTTACCTTCCGCCTGTCACTCAAATAATTATACCGCACGATAAGAAACGCAAAAAAAAAACAAAGCAAAAAAAACTGATTGAATGAATTAAAAATCGCTTGTCAATAAAAAACAAATAGCAAAAAAATCCGTCTCACTTCACGTCAACAACTCATTTGCATGCTCAGTCCAATGACCCGGGGAGTGTAATAAATGTAAAACTAAAATCGGAGCACAGTGCAATAGGTCCAGCGAATCACTAGTTACTGGGTGACTAAAAGCGGCGTGTGAGTGCCGTCTGCGACGATGCGATTGCGCAAACTCACTGGGGCGCCTGATTCTGTACAGTCACACATGCCAGTTTAAAGATACTAACTGTAGATATATTAAGCTTGCCTGAAACGCGGTTCAAAAAATGTGTTAAGTACACTTTGTGCTAAAAGAGCACTTAAGGTACACTTTGTGCAATAAAGGATTTTTTAGATGACAATGTGTCTGGAATTCAAGCCAGTACAGTGCATGAGTTCTATGTTTTAAAATAATTGTGTAAACTCTGTTAATTAAGGACTTTAAAAGGACTAAGTTTGGAGTTTTTTGTCCATTTTTTCTCCAAAATGATCTATATTTTGAAATGTACATTAAGTAAGTTCATTAAGCCGCAGTTTTTGCGCTACTTTGAATAAAACCTTTTCATTTCATTTCCAGAAATTAATTAAGTACATATTTATTTATTGCACATACAATATACTAATTTGAATTTGAATTTTGAATTTGAATTTGAAATTAACAAACAGGTGCACAAATAACTAAAGCAAGTGATATTAAAACAGTAATAATGAACCGTATTTAACGAAACTTGAAAGCTATTTAACGAAGCCGCATTTGACGAAGCTTCTTGTATAAAAACGTAATACCTACAAAACAATTTTCAAGCTTGCCTTTGTACTCATCTCTGTACTGTAGTAATTGGTGAGTTATAAAGTAAGAAACACATTAAAAGTAAGAAATAACAGCTTGATATTGGTCAAAGCAAACTCTGTCTGCTCTGACAATCAAGAATGCTTTATCTGCCCTACCCCGCTCTCTCTCTTTATAACGCTCAGAAATTTCTAAACTGGCTGGAAGAAAATTCTTTTGAAATAAGACCGCATTTGCACGTAGTTTTTATCACAAACCTGTTATTTAAGTTTTTTATAACGTTTTTATTGTGCAATGAAGTGTAACAAACAAATGTGAGCGAAAACTTTCAAAAACTAAAATCTCAATGGAAAGTACCGTGCGATAAAACAAAAATGATATGCGTATTCCGCACGGGGCATAGAATAACGATTACGTTTCGTCTAACACTGTTGTGTTTCAAGAGGATCGAAGAGTCGCAGGAGTCGTAGATATTTTACATTCTATAGCTTTTAGTGCCTTTAGTATTTCTAAGATATATTTTCTCTTAGAGAAGGCCTGTGCATTGGTGATAAAGAATCGACTGTTAGGCGGTACGAAGTACGCTGGGTCAGCTAGCTAGCTATAAAAATGAATCGTTGAATGTGTTGGTAAGCGCAAATCTCGAGCGTAGCTGAACCGATTTCGCTAATTCTTTTTTTATGATATTCCTTGAAGTACGAGGATGGTTTTTACGGACAGAAAAAAAAAATAGGAATCGACTGTTAGTCGGTATGAAGTTCGCGGGGTCAGCTAGTTTATTATAGAATTGGAAGCTAGGGTAATGCATAAGTTTTATAAAAATTATGTGAACTCCGTTAATTAAGGACTTTGAAAAGACTAAGTTTGCAGTTTTTTTGTGTCCAATTTTTCACCAAAATGAACTTGGTTTTGAAATGGACACCTAGTTTGACTTGTAACGTTCACTAAGCCGCAGTTTCTGCGCTACTTTGAATAAAACCTTTTCATTTCATTTCAACTTACAAAACAAAATACCACAATGTATTGATTCTGATTATTTCGCACGTGTGGCGAACGCAGAACTCTTTCTGCGAACCTTCGCGCATCGCGACACTTCGAAGCCGCTCACTCTACATTCCGTGAGTGAAAACTGCGCACGCGCATAATTGACATGGAAATTATATTCTTTGGGTTTGATTAATTTGCATACGAAAATTAAGTTATTTAGTTGATAGAAATTATCACGCCGTTGCTTAGATTTTTCGAATTTAAGTCAACACTAGTTGAGTCTGCGACTTCATTTGCTTATAATATGAATAAAGCTAAAAATTAAAAAAAATAAAGTAAAAAATGGTAATGTTTGAAACTTACGACACAGAACAGGAAAATATTTTTTTCTGTTAATATCAAATAGATATTCATTGACATATTACACGGATCTCAGTGACGCTATACTAAGTACAACAAAATGTGTTACAGGTGCTAACTTGACGAGAGATTTAAACAACAAATAAATATTTAAAAACCTATTTAGAGGCTAAAAATTTCACCCATGCCGGGATTCGAACCCGCAACCGCATTTTTAGCCTCTAAATAGGTTTTTAAATTTGTACCTTAGCACGGGTTAGTGCATTAAAATAAAAATAGTATAATCATGTGGGTACAGTGATATCGTTCCGATGTTAAACCTAACTGCAAAGTAGGTATTCAGGGCTATAAGTAATGCAATTTGCTTAAGTCAGATGTCGCTGCCTGTACGTAATACAGAGAACAGTGTAAAGAGGTTCGAAATTTCACTGATGCCGTGAGTCGCCCATTGGCTCAATTGGTAGAGCGCTGGTATGGATAGCCAGAGGTTGCGGGTTCGAATCCCGGCATGGGTGAAATTTTTAGCCTCTAAATAGGTTTTTAAATTTGTTCCTTAGCACGGGTTAGTGCATTAAAATAAAAATAGTATAACAAATAAATAGATAACATCTAAGACCCGAAACAAACTGGAAAAGTTTGTTTCCTAGTTTGACCCGGCCGGGGATCGAACCCGAGACCTTCGGTTTTACAACAAAACTGGTCACATCTGTGGCAGACCGGTAGCGCGTCTGCCTACCATGCAAGAGGTCCCGGGTCCGAACCCCAGCTGGCGACAAAAAAAACCCCAGTTCTTATGTTAAATTTTATTTTATCTTATGTTAAATCTCTGCGCTACCGAGGCCGTTTTTACATGTACACGGGATTATTTTCGCACCCTGTAGATTGGCAAAGTCCCACCACCACATAAGCCCACTCAGTGCTCTTTCTCCGACTTACGTTGGCCATTCGTAACAGTTTAATTCGTAATGGCCTATAACCTGTCCCACGCTGCAAGATGGATGGTCCCCAACCGTTCAGCCAACCGCAAGACGATAAGGGACCAAATGTAGAGCTTATTATTGACTTTTTAAGTTATTATTAACTTTATTGCACACGAAACATTAATTATACTATTTTTATTTTTAATGCACTAACCCGTGCTAAGGACAAATTTAAAAACCTATTTAGAGGCTAAAAATTTCACCCATGCCGGGATTCGAACCCGCAACCTCTGGCTATCCGTGCCAGCGCTCTACCAATTGAGCCAATGGGCGACTCACCGGCATCAGTGAAATTTCGAACCTCTTTACACTATTCTATGTATTACGAAACATTAAATAAGACATTACATCGGAGCAGCAGTTTTTCTTTCAAATTGCATGCATTTGCTTATTTTTTGTAAAACCCTCATGAAACATTTACTATTTGTGATACTAACCGTATGAGAAAAGCTCCAAATTGGTCAAAGTTAAGTCTAATTAAGGGAAGAGGCCCGTGCCTCTTGGTGGGGACATAATGGGTTGATGATGATGAAGTCATGGGTTGATGATGATGATGATTATGATGATGATGATGAAGTCATGGGTTTATGATGATGATGATGATTATTATGATGATTATGATGAAGTCATGGGTTGATGATGATGATGATGATGGTGATAAAGTCATGGGATGATGATGATGAAGTCATGGGTTGATGATGATGATGATGATGAAGTCTTATTAATAGTCCACCTAATTGCATTTGCGTTTGGAGCTTCTTGTGGGTAAATAAAAATAAATAAATAGACTTTATTAATTAAAAATCACCATCTTACACCCGTTGATGATAACATAACATAAAATTTACATACAGGCACATACATTGCTTCTGGCCCCACACTAGGATACCCTGTGTCGTGGGAACCAGAAACAACGACATCACAAACATGTAAACATCCAAGACCTGGGCTTTTTTTTTGTTCACAGCCGGGATTCGAACCCGGGACCTCTTGCATGGTAGGCAGACGCGCTACCGCTACGCCACGGAGGTCGTCAATTCCTGAAATCACTCAATAGGGGCCGTATAAAAAATAGTCTGTGGCAGAGTGAATTAGTTTATTTCTGATAATTACGCTGCGTTTATGGAGATTTTTTTTTATAAATAAGACAGAAAGCTCTTAAATTCATCCTGAAAACCAAATAAAACTAGTTTATCCCACCATTACTGTGGGATGTCACAGAAAAGTGATTTTTTTAGTGGTTATTGTTGATATGAAGGTAAATGTTGTATTGTGCCTGTCATGGTTATAAAAGGATTTAGAAGGCCTACGTGGCGCAGCGGTTTGGCACGCTGCTGTAAAACCGAAGGTCTCGGGTTCGATCCCCGGCCGGGTCAAACTAGGAAACGAACTTTTCTAGTTTTTCTCGGGTCTTGGATTTTATCTATGTATTTATTGTATTAAATCTATCGTCGAGTTAGCACAAGTCATTTATTTGTACTTAGTATAGAGCTAACGAGATCTGTGTAATATTTATGAATATTTATATTTAAAAAAAATTTGGAGTTAGTTTCTAGAATATACCTCGGCTACTATCGGATATACTCGTATTCGTGTAATAGAAATATCGGAACTAATATGACACTTAAATCTACATAACTTTTCAAAATAGTGAAGGAAAGTTTTATACAGAGCAGGAAGTAGTATTATACTCGTGGGGTTTCGGCGAAAACCGAAGCCTACTCAATAGCCCCAGCTATTCTAAAAGCTAACAGACAGTGCATAATTTTCAAAATTATACCTATAATATAAAGCGTTGGTAAGCGCAAATCTCGAGAGCAGGTGAACCGATTTCGTTAATTCTTTTTTTAGAATTATCCTTAAAGTACGAGGCTGGTTCTTACGTAGAGAAAAAAAAAATTAAAAATCGACTCTTAGGCGGTACGAAGTTCGATGGGTCAGCTAGTGAAAAATATAATTACATATAAGTAGCAATAAAACTCGCTAACGTTGAAGGAAAACATCATGACGAAACCTGAGTGTCTGAGTTATTCTACTTACTCAGCGCTTGAGATAAAGGAATAAAGGACACAAATGTCCCATACGCGATAAGGGTTACCGGTCCAACCGAAGTATGTCAATTGGTCATTCTCTTGGCCGTAGGGCTGGGTATAGTCTATCAGTCCCACGTCAAGTCGCGTTGGGTCGCTAAGCAGACGATTTGCTCATTTCCGGCCAAGTTTGGGACCAATGTGACCTAATGTGACCTCAATCAACATTGATAGGTTAGGCAAATATTATAGGATAAACGGTCACAAAAGTATATCGAAAGGGTTACATGAACTTGATTACAATTGTATTGTTTTTTTTTACGTTTTCTGCATATTGTAAATTTAATATTTCAGTTTCATCTAAATTAATTTTGTTAGTGCCAGTAATTTAGTTACTTCATTTGATTCTGTACTTTCCGCTGTTACTTATGTCTCAAAATATGAAATTGAATGATATTTATTATGCTACTAGCTGACCCAGCGAACTTCGTACCGCCTAACAGTCGGTTCTTTAATTTTTCTCTCCGTAAGAACCATCCTCGTACGTACTTCAAGGAATATTCTAAAAAAAGAATTAGCGAAATCGGTTCATCTGCTCTCGAGATTTGCGCTTACCAACACATTCAGTGATTAATTTTTATATTATACACATATACTGTGATTGTGTTAGTTGTTAATCAAAACTAGTTGGAGAACCAACGATCCCTAAGACACAGGTTTATACCTAGCTTAGGAGTCAGAAGTTCAAATTGTATAATGACACTGTGTACGGACAAACTATGTATTTAACTTAAGATAAAAATTGTAGATTGTAAATAAATTATGATTTATTTCATTAACGTTCTGTCTCGTGTACTTCATAATCACTTATCCTATAAACATTAAAACTCTCCCTTTACTATCTTTCTTAACTCCCCACTTCTCCCCTACCCCTCCTCACCTTTCCCCTCCCCGCCCCTTCCTTAAATGTAATAGATATACCAATAAAATGGCTTTAGTCTGGGTGTTTTCCATTTTTTCTGTTGTGTATCCTATATCATACCACCTTACCACAGCATAGGCTTGAAACGTTGGGTATCTTTATAAATAATAATAAACTCTGGAACGTGTTCAGGTATTGTTTTATATGTAGATAATATTTGTAGTAATTTTAAAACAGAAAACTGGATAAAAAACGGAGAAACAGGTAAAATCTCAGATCATTTCTATGATCTGAGGGTAAAATAGTCAGATCTGGTCAAAGGGTAAAGTAGTAGTGATGAAAAATGAGGGAAATCGAATAATGTGTGACGTAATTTAAATATTTGAAAATGATAGATTATAGAAAAAGACTTAAAAATGGTATGAAGAGGTTTGCACCGTTACACTACCCGGGGGCAACCGATATATTTTTTTTATATTTATTTCAAAAAAAAATATTTAAATAAAAAACTTTTTTTATAAAAAATATTGTCAAGTTAAAAAAATTAAAATTTTAAGTCAAGAGTCAAGTTCGATGAAGGTCGGGGATGTGGGATTCCTTTGGGATCCTAGTTATCAGGATAGTTAGTTAGTTATCAGTTTAGCAGGATCCTAGTTTTGGAACAGAACTGTTGTGTAAATGAAAATTTGAAGCTAGAGCTGTGTGAACTTCTTTTTATTTTTCTTTATTACAATATCCGACAAACCACTTGACCAAATAACGATGACCTCGCATGGACGTGTCTGAGGACTCATTAGCGGAGGATAATGGATTTGATTTAGAATTTTTTAGACATTACGTGTCTATAGTTCACAATTTGATCCCAACTGTGCGGATTTTTGTTCCCCGGGGCATTATTCTTTAGTACACCCAGTAGTAGTACATCCGCTCTAGAGGGTGCTTTTCAAAATCGAGGTGAACTTATTCTTCACCAATATAAAATTTATATTGGTGAAGAGAATTTAGTGACTAGAATTGTGAAAGGAATGTTGCGTTGGTTTGGACATGTGGAGAGGATGAAGGAAGAAAGATTGATATATACGAAACAAACATACATTGCGAATGTGAGTGGAAGGGCTGGTAAGGGACGTCCCAGGCGGACATACATCGACCAAATAGGGAATGTATTAGCAAAGGGGAAGATAAAAAGTACCCGGAACCAGCGTGCGTGCATGCAACGACTTATGAACGGTGATGAAGCGAAGGTGATCTGTCAGGATTGTGGCAAGTGGCAGTCCCTGATCTCCTACCGCCTACACCTCTAGCGTGAGTTTATGTATGTATTAGTGAAGAATAAGGAATATTACCGGACCAAGTCCAACATTACCTGTTTCATTTATTCGCTAGAGCTAGCATTGAAATTTAGTAAGTAACATCATATAGTGAACTAGCAGACCCGGCAACCGTGCTGTGGCCATATTACTTAGCCAACAACGTATTCTCAGACCTACCAAAGATATTTAAAAATCCTACTTTAATTATTAAGTATGGATGGATGGATGTTTACTACTCTTTCACGTAAGAGCTACTGAATGGATTTTAATGAAACTTCACAATAATATAGCTTATACATCAGAATAACACGTAGGCTACTCTTTGTAAAGGTATTGTGTGATATTTTTCAAATGCGACCCAAAATATATATGAGATAATTTTAATGTCATAAAGTTAGTTCTTTTTTACACTACGCTAATACAAGCTACTCGAAATACTAATACTGCGCCGACGAAGTCGCGGGCACCAGCTAGTTCATAATAATTTGTGAAGCCGTTACGGAAGAGTTCAATAATTCGAAAACGAACACTAATATAAGATTTTTATATTATTACACTAACTGTGGTGTAGTATGGCCTAAACCCTTTCTCAGGGAAGAGACCCGTGCATCTCGGTAGGTCATAATGGGTCGATGATGAAACTAACTTTTGCCCGCAAATTATGTTCGCTCACGCGATGCTTTCTTCATTCACACATCACGCCTTTTCAACCCTTTACGAATCTATACTCGTAGCCTATTCTGCAGGCAGGTACGGACCTTTCCAAAGCACCCTGTATAGTCAAGCCGGCAGATGTGTGTCCTAAGAAGTGGTGTCAGTGGGCGAGTAGCTGATACTGCCAACTGCATTGTGCAATTCAAGAGGCGGCCGGTTAATAAGGAAATGCGAGCGACAGGGGCATCGGCCTTTCGTATGAAAAGGATTGGTGTGTCTCGCGAAATCGATCTAAAAACGACCAGCGGGCCGATTCTTGCCCATGCGAATTGAAAGCTTAGACGCAAAACATTCGAAGGCTTAGACATTTGTCCCATAAAAATAAGATACGACAACTCAACAGGGTCATTAGACATTTTCTCATTCGAATTAAATCTGGCATGGCGTTCAGAATACACATTTTGGCTGTCGCTCGTCTTATTACGTAGAATTCCAAGTCATAAGACTTAGAGTCGTATACGACTTATTTGCTAATGAAGTGGGAATTAGCTCCCAAGTCCGTGTCTGACCATTCAATCGATCAATTTCTTTATTTGTAAACATAGGTAGATTACACAAGATGTTATTATATGAAAATTGATCTAAGTTTAACCGTTGGCGTACAAAATTAGGTGGATTGCATGTGCACCAGGAATTACATAAGAGACTTAAAATAATATAACAGTACAGTACAAGTGGCGGCCGAATTAGTTAAAGTAATTTCTTCCACACAACCATTGATGGAAAAGAAGAAACGGAAACTAAATGACGAGTGACGAGTTGCATGTCAAAGAGAAAGGAAATTGGAAACGGAAGAGAAATTTCTGTTGATATAAGTCCGCCTTTGTACGTAATTATTATCACATTGTACCAATGTTATTCAAGTTTTATTGTGCAATAAGGTGTTACAAACAAACGAATTCCTTTCATGCCACAAAAAGCCCCAGCATTTCTAGAACCACGAACCTTTTTCAACACTAACGTGACTGACTTCTACCTCGGCTGTGATTCTATACCTAATAATTTTATGAGTGAGAAATTATATTGGTCTTACTTGGCTCTCTCCTCATCATTGGCTCTGTCGTCCTCTGCCGTCTGGTCGCCATCGCTGAAGGCTGACCCAGAGCTCTGGTGATGCTCTGGGATCTGCAACAAAGGTGTTTACGTTATTCTTGACCTCATCATCATCATAAACAGCCGATGTCAGTGCACAGCTGGATATAGGCCTCTCCCTTGGAGTTTTTTTGTCCATTTTTTTCCACAACGATCTAGATTTTGAAATGGACACCTAGTTTGAATTGTAACGTTCATTAAGCCGCAGTTTCTGCGCTACTTTGAATAAAACTTTTTTTTCATTTTTTTTATTTCCCAAGACACGCCACTGTGTCGTGAAATGAAACGCAATGAAATAAAAAGAAGGTTGAAAAGGGTGAAAAGATAAACACGAGCCCGATCTTCGGCTCTCTTCTTCGAGTCACTGCCCACCGCTTTGCGAATTTTGCTGTGGCTCTACCAGGCCACAGGGCGTCTTACGCTGCGTTTGCCGATTCGCGGACTCCACTCAAGACTCTCATTCGTGACTTATTGAAACAATTGTTAATAGAGTCGAATGTCTAACTGACTGGAAGATGGCTTGTGGTCAATTTCAGGTTAAAACATAAGTCTTTGTAACTAAACTTGACTTGTTTGCATCTCCTTAGGAAATAGTGCTATGCTCTAATTCAATTAACATTCGATTGCTGGGCACACACATACACGTATATATCAACTGTCTTTTTTAATATTTAAACTTAATATAAGTAAGTTGCTCCACTGTAAATAGTTTCACAAAATTAAATTGATTCACTTAAATCAAATTGTAACCAAATATTAGGGCTACTGTCAACTCGAACAAATAATGGTGTGTAACCATATAATAAGGTAATAATTGTGTAAACTCTTGTTTTAGTCAATGTGTTATGTTATGTGTGTTATGTGTATTGTATCTTTGTGGCTTCAAATAAATGTCTCTCTCTCTCTCTCTCTCTCTCAATAAAAAAATTGTTTTATGGTGTGCGTCTGAAGTCATACAACTTTCTGCTGTTCTCGGTGATGTCCTCATGGAAATGTTGGAACAGATATGTTACCAGCCCATTGCTACTTCAGCCTGCTAATTCAATTCAATTATTTCAAGCATGAAAAATCATGTTTTATAATACTTATGTAAACTCTGTTAATTAAGGACTTCGAAAAGCCTAAGTCTAAGTTTTTTTTGTCCATTTTATCTCCTAAATGATCTAGATTTTGAAATGGACACCTAGTTTGAATTGAAACGTTCATAAAGCCGGAGTTTCTGCGCTACTTTGAATAAAACCTTTTCATTTTATAAAAAGTATTATTCTAATGTTGGTACATAATTTGAAGTAATAACATTGGTTGCCACTTGAAGTTAGCAACAATGGTTGATGTAATAATCTACCTTAATCTATGTAATCTTAACTTTTCTTGTCTACTGTTCAGTTATTGTTGGAATTTCCACCGACGCGGACCGCACGGAACCGCAAAAATAACACTTATGGCGCTTTATGGTGTTAACTAACGCCACCAATGAAAAAAAACATAACTTGTCTTATGAAAAGTGAACACGAAAAATCTTAACAACGGTGACAGCTATTTTTAGAACCTACAGCGTCGAACAAGTTATATTTTTTTACATTGGTAGCCCTCTTCAGCGACCCGAAGCGTCTTAAGGGAAAACGCCTCTACCCAGCAGTGAGCATAGATGAGTTTAGAGAAACCTCGCTCCTCGATGACGTCGATAGTGGATAAGCGATGACGTAGACACGTACTTCATCATCGCTACCTCGTTTTCGTTGACGTCAAATGACGTCGGCAGTAGACAAGTGTGCTTATGAGGTCGTCACGCTCTCGTTATGTTGCCAATAGTTTTTCGTGCTTTGTTGAGCTAATCCGTAATTATTTCGGCAACTAAAGCAAATCTTTTCCACTCATCATTGTTCAAGTGATGTTTTGTATTACGATAGATAGATACATAGAGATAGAGAACACTTTATTGCACAACCAGAAAAATATTACAACCATGATTCTTAAATCTGAGTAATGTTATACAATTGGCGGTCTTATCGCTAAGAGCGATCTCTTCCAGTCAACATTTGGATGGAGTGGATTGCATGAAGAATATAGTCGGTACGTGGTGCATGTACATAAATAATTAAATCGAAAATATATTGATAGCAAACAGCAAAAGAGGAATCGGTAACAGCACTATCGCTGTACATTGCAGTAACCAGTCTAGTTTAGTTATAGCTAAGTTAGACAGACTCGTATTTAAGTATACATACCACGATCAAAGCAGTCTGCAGAAGCATTTATTGAAAATTGATTAGGAAAACCGCATGGAAAAATATGATCACTATTTTCCTTACAGAAAATCTCGTATTAAAACTTTGATAATGTCACATAACACAGTTCCAACACATAAACACAACACTATAAATGAATTGAAAAATATAAATATATGTGACGGTATATTTTCTTCTTAAATTACTTCCTTTGTCCATGTGGCAACAGATGATTCTACAACTAAAATTATTATGATTCAAAATGATAAAAGAGAAAACAGATTTAATGACAGTATTTGATGACAGTAACCAAGTGCATCCACAAACTATCGTCTTTGGTTCCGTGTATTGCCTAATATTTACGATATTGATTAGGGAATCAAAGTTATGGAATATAGGAGAGGAAAGATGTTGGGCCACATGACATCACACAACTTTGTGCCACAGAAGAAAAGAATGAAGGGAAATAGGAAGATCACAACGAAGCAAGTTTTAGAGAAATCGACCGAGGAAGTATCAATTGCTGTAAAGGACATTTTGGTTGCAAATTTGTGTCATAAATATTACTTTTTGTTAACGATAGCGAAAACACCATAATATACACCTACTTAAGAAGCCTACACACGAGTAGTGAAAGTGTGTGCCTTGAACCACGCCCGGGCAGGCCCTGCTCGTTGCAAGGATGACCCGAAAAGATGGTGATTCCTGTCTGAAGATGCAGATATGTCGTGCCAAAGTGAAGTTGCACAGAAAATATCATACCTTCAACTATCTATTCTATTCAATATTTGTCTGCCTTGAACCACCACACAGAAGATATCTATCTATCTAATTATATCGAGGTGACCCGTTTCTGTAGTTGCCAAGTCGAAAGAGTATGACTGAGCGATGCTTTAGACATGAAATAAGAAGAACTAAGACCACTCATATCAACAAGAGAATATTAAGGCTGAGCTCAATTTGCAAAATAAAAATTTAGACGAAGTCATAAGTGAAAAGGACTTCAAACTTCGGCGAAGCCGTGACACGGTGGAGAGAAGGGAGTCGCATTCAGATAGGGGAAAAGTCCCTAAATAACTTCAAGGAACTGCAAGGTCTTACTTATTTTTCTTAAGTATTACTTAAGTCTTAAGTCTTACTTATTTTTTCGATACATCGTCAGTTTTGGGTCAAAAAGAAATCTTTAAATCTTTAAAATAATGCAATATCTAGCGGTAAACGTACTAACATGCGTGTGAAGTTCCGTCTAGTTCAATTTAGTTAGAGTTGGTGTGAGACAGAAATAGAAAAAATAAATGTTTATCTTGGTTCCAATATTTCAACAGTGGATGAAAAAATTAATTTATTATTCGGTACTATTAATATACTGTACGTAATACAGAGAATATTGTAAAGAGGTTCGAAATTTCGCTGATGCCGGTGAGTCGCCCATTGGCTCAGTTGGAAAGAGCGCTGGCACGGTTAGCCAGAGGTCGCGGGTTCGAATTCGGGCATGGGTGGAATTTTTAGCCTCTAAATAGGCTTTTAATATTAATATACTGTAAATGTCTTGTTTATAAATATAATTTCATAACGGTCTAGCTTGCAATCCTCAGTTTGTTAGGGTTTCGGTGTTTTATTGGGCTTCTGTCTCATGAAAATAGTAATTACTAACCTTAGTAAGAGGTATGTTATCCCAATCCCAGGCCTTAGACCGCACACCGCGCATCCTGCTTGTACCGTAGTGAGCGGTAAAGGAACTGAGATACTACATAATATACAACTACAGAAGGTCGAATACTTACTGAACTTTATCTACTATAAGTAGATAAATTATATATTGCACGAAACAATTTTATTAACAATCATGAAATTGCACATGAGAACAATAAATATTAGTGAATTTTATTCAACACTTTAGATGCAACGTTGATTATTTTTCTATTACTGGGCTATTTATGAATATTAAATCCAAAACCGCCGAGCGTTTATGCAACGGCTAATTTGTTGATAAAGCGACAGAAGTTTAGGTAATATATCAAACGAGTGTAATCGCAATGGGTGTAATCGCAGTTAAACGGGTGTAATTAGACCCGTTTAATATATACTTATGTATGAGCAACGCGAGTCATTAAACAATACGAAAGAAGTTTGTTGGTAGGTGACAAGTGGCAAACCCTGGTCTCTGCCTTCCCGCATACATGCTTGAGTTTATCTAATATGATATTTTATTTTCAGCCTTTTTTGTAGAATTGTGGTTTTAGATGTATGTTTTATGATGATGTAGGTCTTGGATGTTTACATGTTTGTGATGTCGATGTTTCTGGTTTCCACGGCACAGCGTATCATAGTGTGGGGCCAGAAGCAATGTATGTGCCAGTATGTAAAATGTTATTGTTATGTTATGCTATGTTTTACTTAAATTTTCTTGAGCATCACACTACAGTAGGTATATTTTTCTAAGTGCGCATTATAAAGTTATGTGGTTCAGAGCGAAACCGGTACATTCTTCCGAAAAAATTACAAGTTTCCATGAGGAAAACACCAATGCCTTCTACGCAGCGGTGAGTCGATGACGTAATGGTGAAATACCGAGTTGACGTTCTGCAGTTAATGTTGGGCACTAGGTGTCGTGATTACTCTCAATTAACTCATTTACTTCACATCTATTTATGGGATTAATTGAGGCGTCTACCCCATGTCTGGTGTATGTCCGCAGGGCCATATCCTGACAGTGTAACCAGGCATGGGCAGTGTGAATTTCTCATTGGTTTTGGACTTTATTTCAAGTTGATATAAATTGTCCTTAGCACGGGTTAGTGCATTAAAAATAAAAATAGTATAAGTTGATAGGGTTCAATTTAATGTGGTCATGTAAAGTACTTTGCCTGGTAAAAGGTTAAAAAAATCAGGGTAGGTTCTGCTGATAAAAAAAAATGAGAACTAACTTACTACTAAAATGAAGATTTTAGTGTTTCTATAAGTTTTTGTTTATGAAATTGTCGCTTTAGAAAAAGTTTAACACAAGGTAATTTATATTGCAGTGAGCGTTTGTTTATTATCGTATGGCAGTGTAGCGGAGCAGTAGCATGCCGGTCTCTCAATCGGGAGGTCTCGGGTTTGAATCCCGGCAGGCACCAATGACTTTGTTTTCTAAGTTATGTACATTTTTGAAGTTATATTATCAATACCACTCGCTGAATTTGAAGAAGAATGTTGTGGGAAAAGCCTAATGTCTGAAGTATTAACTTACCTAAGCGCTCACTACTTACATAAATTACACAACTACTCAATTTACCTACTAATCTAATCTAAAATAATTAATCTAAAATAATTAATTCATTTACTTAATTACTAATGCAACCTTTGACCCTACTTTGTTATAAAAGTAGTTCTAAAAACTTTTCTTTTTTTTTTGTACCGCCTGCCTGTATGGAGTCTGACATAAAGTTTTATTATTCTTATTATCTGAAGAAAAACATCTTGAGGAAATCCTAATTTCCGAAGTATTAACATAACTCAGCGCTCGCTACGTACAATGGCCCAACTGCGAGACGATGCGCGGAAATCTAAGATCTAACTGTTCTGTAGGGTAATTTACTTAGTAATCTTTTTATTTATGTTTTCGCGATACACAGTTAAACCAATTTTAATTATTACTGTAGGTACCCATTGAACTTAGTTTGTGAAATCACCAAAAAAATGATCCAAAAAATCAATTATTATGTTTGGTTAATAAAAGCGAATGAATAAAAATTAAAATCAAAACTTCGTTATCAACCCTTGTATGTCCACACTGCTGGGGCACGGGTCTCTTCCTGCATCGCAGGAATGTTAGTCCATACTCCACCACGGAGGCCAAGTCCGGGTTGGTGGAGGATTGTAAGACAGTGGCGGGCCTTACTGTCAGAAGGCCACCCATAGGGCCTCTGACATGGCTTAACGACTGCCATTATATGACAGCCGGCACCAACGGCTTAATGTGCCTTGCGGTAGTCACGGGACGCTCACCCATCCTGTACCAGACCGCGCCTGTTGTTACTTAACCAAGTGATTGATTCCAATCACTCGGTTCGCCTAGGCCACGAGCGCTTCATTAAGGTTTCCAGCTAAATAGCTATAGTATTTCTTATTGACTCGATGCTCATACACAGTTATATACTAAACGGATCCAATCGCGATTATTTATTAGGTACAGTTGGAAATTATTTTATCATATTATTAAAGACAGAAAGTAAAGGTTCAAATCACCTCAAACCGCCGCCGTTTGAGGTGATTAGGATAGAGGCCTAATTAAGTGCAGCAAATTCTACCTGAATCCTGATGTTTGCGACAGCAAATACTATAGAATTTGACAGTTAGAAGATTGAAATCGTTCAAGAATTGCGTAATATAGAAGACGATCTATTCCGAGCTGGAAAAGGCCTTAATAAGGGCCATAAGGAGAAGAATAGCCTGTCAGTGGGAAACAAAGAGGCTACACTACCACACCACTACTTGTTTCTGGTTCCTAAGACACAGGGTACCTACCCTTGTGCCTGTACGTAAATGTTATATTATATAACATAACATTTACATAAGGTTAACACGAGCAGTAGACATAATTAAAACTGTTTTTATACGGATTTATGCGCGTTTCTTAAATTTTTACAATTTTCCAACGTTTCGGAACTTTTTCAGGTGCCTTGGTCCCGGATGACTGAGGTGACGGGCGTCTTTTAGAAATAAACAAATATTTAATAAAATATTAATATTATATTAATAAGATCAATAATAAGAGATATTTTAGTAATAAACGAGCATCCGTATAAAAACAGTTTTAATTATAACATTTACATACTGGCACATACATTTCTGGCCCCACAATAGGATACCCTGTGTCGTGGTAACCAGAAACAGCGACATCACTAACATGTAAACATCCAAGACCTGGGGTTTTTTTTTTCGTCCTCAGCCGGGGATCGAACCCGGGACCTCTCGTAAGGTAGGCAAATGCGCTACCGCTACGCCACAGAGGTCGTCTATATCGGATATTTATGTTATGTTCACAGAACAACTGCTACAGTGTATCCCACTATTTCTATTGACAGAAATACTAGGACAGGTTATCCCACTATTTCCATTACGGGCGGCGGCCGCGGCGGCGAATAAATTGTCATCACCTCTCTTATATCGACTTACACATAGAAACTATTTATTTCCTCCTAAGATAAAACCTCTTAAACGTTGTAATTAATTATTAATAGACAACTGGAATAGACAAATGAAGATCTCTATTTTTATCTCTCAATATTTCTAAATTGCACCGACTGCCCGTCTCTAATTTCTTTGTTGTCTCCGTCTATGGTTGCTTGGAAGAAATTGCTTTTAGAAATAAGTCTGCCAATTGCACTATAGTTTTATATAATTTCTGTTGCTGTGTACAAAGACTATTCTATATTCTATCTATCTCTTTTTTTTAAGGGATAAGTAAGTCTTTTTTTAGAATTAAACAGATTCACAAATAACACAACTACGTTTTTTTGCCGGAATAGAAATAATGGGATACAATTTGGAAAAAAGGCTAGTCCCACCGTTTCTATTTTGTATGTCCATGGAAATAGTGATACACAGGCGTCATGGTCATATATTAAATTGTATCAGAATTATTAAGAAGCACGTGTGATATTAAAAAAGTATTTATATAATAATGTTTGTTACAATATAATTAGAATGAAAATGTCATAGGCTTAATTTATAAAGGCCTCCTATAATTTACAAGGTTGCGTGCCCTATAGGGCCCATAAAGATCCATATTTTTAGTAATATCATCTGTATATACTTGTGGAATGCAATAAGTTATTGAGTATGGAGTGTTTGCAGAAGAATGGACGAGAGCAGATAACACAATGGCTGAAGAAAAACAAATCCTGACAAATCATTTCACTACGATGACATCGATACGCTAAGAGGTAGAGTTACGAACAAAATTATAAGTAAGTGTCACGGTCTTTTCAAGACAAGGCTATGTAAAACAATCACTTTAGTCACAATGGCGATCACTAGGTGGCGTGCGTTACTTGGACTTGATCCTAATTCACTGTTGTCACTGCGCGCTCCGTGCTTGAATGAACGATGTAATTGCTTGTCTCTAGACAAGATGCCTTATGATGACTTCTTGGGCATGCATGGGTATTTTGTGGTACAGTCGGGCCAGAACAGGTTAAAGTGCGGCAGGATTTAAATATTATAAACAGAATCCGTCATCTCTCCGCCCCTCCGGAGACCGGTCGACCAACATCTGCCGGAGTGGTCTGAGGTGGCTCGGGACAGAAAAGTCTTTACTGGATTGGGGAAACCCGTGCCCAGGAGGGGCCTCTATGGAACAAACATAGAGGATACTCAAAAAAATGTCACTAATTTCATTCCTTCAGCAACTTTTCGGTTGTCTGAAAGAAATTGCGTTTAGCAATGAGGCCGCCAATTGTACTTTGTATCTTTACATGTTTTATAATATGTGCTCTGGTGTACAATAAAGAATTGTTGTATGTTAAACCTAACTGCAAAGTAGGTAGTCGGGGCTGTAAGTAATGCAATTTGCTTAAGTCAGATGTCGCTGCCTGTACGTAATACAGAGAATAGTGTAAAGAGGTTCGAAATTTCACTGATGCCGTGAGTCGCCCATTGGCTCAATTGTTAGAGCGCTGGCACGGATAGCCAGAGGTTGCGGGTTCGAATCCCGGTATGGGTGAAATTTTTAGCCTCTAAATAGGTTTTTAAATTTGTTCCTTAGCACGGGTTAGTGCATTAAAATAAAAATAGTATAATCATGTAGGTACAGTGATATCGTTCCGATGTCAAACCTAACTGCAAAGTAGGTAGTCGGGGCTGTAAGTAATGCAATTTGCTTAAGTCAGATGTCGCTGCCTGTACGTAATACAGAGAATAGTGTAAAGAGGTTCGAAATTTCACTGATGCCGTGAGTCGCCCATTGGCTCAATTGTTAGAGCGCTGGCACGGATAGCCAGAGGTTGCGGGTTCGAATCCCGGTATGGGTGAAATTTTTAGCCTCTAAATAGGTTTTTAAATTTGTTCCTTAGCACGGGTTAGTGCATTAAAATAAAAATAGTATAATCATGTAGGTACAGTGATATCGTTCCGATGTCAAACCTAACTGCAAAGTAGGTAGTCGGGGCTGTAAGTAATGCAATTTGCTTAAGTCAGATGTCGCTGCCTGTACGTAATACAGAGAATAGTGTAAAGAGGTTCGAAATTTCACTGATGCCGTGAGTCGCCCATTGGCTCAATTGGTAGAGCGCTGGCACGGATAGCCAGAGGTTGCGGGTTCGAATCCCGGCATGGGTGAAATTTTTAGCCTCTAAATAGGTTTTTAAATTTGTTCCTTAGCACGGGTTAGTGCATTAAAATAAAAATAGTATAATCATGTAGGTACAGTGATATCGTTCCGATGTCAAACCTAACTGCAAAGTAGGTAGTCGGGGCTGTAAGTAATGCAATTTGCTTAAGTCAGATGTCGCTGCCTGTACGTAATACAGAGAATAGTGTAAAGAGGTTCGAAATTTCACTGATGCCGTGAGTCGCCCATTGGCTCAATTGGTAGAGCGCTGGCACGGATAGCCAGAGGTTGCGGGTTCGAATCCCGGCATGGGTGAAATTTTTAGCCTCTAAATAGGTTTTTAAATTGGTCCTTAGCACGGGTTAGTGCATTAAAATAAAAATAGTATAATCATTGTAGGTACAGTGATATCGTTCCGATGTTAAACCTAACTGCAAAGTAGGTAGTCGGGGCTGTAAGTAATGCAATTTGCTTAAGTCAGATGTCGCTGCCTGTACGTAATACAGAGAATAGTGTAAAGAGGTTCGAAATTTCACTGATGCCGTGAGTCGCCCATTGGCTCAATTGTTAGAGCGCTGGCACGGATAGCCAGAGGTTGCGGGTTCGAATCCCGGTATGGGTGAAATTTTTAGCCTCTAAATAGGTTTTTAAATTTGTTCCTTAGCACGGGTTAGTGCATTAAAATAAAAATAGTATAATCATGTAGGTACAGTGATATCGTTCCGATGTTAAACCTAACTGCAAAGTAGGTAGTCGGGGCTGTAAGTAATGCAATTTGCTTAAGTCAGATGTCGCTGCCTGTACGTAATACAGAGAATAGTGTAAAGAGGTTCGAAATTTTACTGATGCCGTGAGTCGCCCATTGGCTCAATTGGTAGAGCGCTGGCACGGATAGCCAGAGGTTGCGGGTTCGAATCCCGGCATGCGTGAAATTTTTAGCCTCTAAATAGGTTTTTAAACACAAGCTACTTTTTACTGCGGGAAAATATCTTTTACTGTTAATACACAATTTATTTACCCTAATAAACCGCGGGTAACACCGCGGGGCACAGCTAGTTGATATAATAAGAAGGGTATGTTAAAACCATAATCAAATGCAGACTAACTAGTCTGTGGTAAAGTTTTAAAGGCAGACTTCTCACACAAGTCATTCATTGCATTCTGGGGTACTTTCTGATGATACCACACTTAACAAGCAATCTCGTAAGATCTTTCGCTAGTCTCAAGTTGGGTTGCCAAGAAAGAAAAAGAAAGTGCAGGCTACCTCTGCAGAAGGAAATAAGAGTGGTTTAGACCGGTTTTTAGTAAATAAAGCTGTACCGCTCGTAGCCCCGGCTGCTTGAGTGATCTTAAACGATCACAAAGGTTAAGCGACAGTGCGCGATCAGTGCATGGATGAGTAAAACGTCTATGACTAACGCTAGTGGCATTTTTCCGAGCGATTCCGTGCTTCACAAGGCTCGTTAAGCATTTGGTGCCAGCTGCCGTCGACAGATGGCACTCGTTAAGCCAAGTCAGAGGGCTTAGGGCGGCTTGAAAACTTCTGACAGTCAGACCAGCCATAATAAAATTTACAAAGATTGTTTGGATAATAGAGATATAATCTGAAATTGCTGTGTGTTGTCGGCCTAGAGAATATCACCAACCCAATTCTTCCCGCGGGTGTCATTAAAGGCGACTAAGGGTTACAAACCGGGGGGTGGGCAGCAGCAACCCCCAACATCTCCCATCACAGCGATCTCCAACCCGCAAGCCCAGCGTGGAGATTATGGGCATTACCCCCTATGATAGCACAACGTGGCGCTCTTTAGGGGAAGGCTATGCCCAGCTATGTCAGGCTATACTAGGCCCAGCAGTGGACTAGTATAGCCTGACGACGACAACGAATTTGAAATTAAGCCAGTTCAATGCATGACATGTAAGATTAATGAATTATTAATAACCAAAATGGGAAAGACTGCTGGTGTTATTTATGAAAACCCAATTCAGCTAAGATAATCTTTAGAGGCATTTAAAAAATCTGCTGTTACGTTTTTCTCTTTACCGCAGACTTGAAAACCATTATTTTATTAATAAGACCGCAAGCGTGGAGATTTTTTACATTTTCTCATTAGGAACCAGTTTGTTACATTTGAAAAGACTAAGTCTGAAGTTTTTTTGTATTTTTTTCTCTAAAATGATCTAGATTTAGCTTTACTTGTAACATTTAATAGGTCACAATTTTTGTGTAATTTTGAATAAAATACTGTGATTTGACATACTCAGTGAAAATGAGTAAATCACTTCTGCAACTGATTATACAAGATCGTAGCTTCCCTTTTCCTGATCACGAGGAAATATTGTTTATGCTTCGGAAAAAACGCGTCAAACATTGCTACTCTGCAGCGTTTTTGTCGAAAACCGGTTTAGAATGATGATAATATTGTTATTTAATGGGCGTCATATAATTCAGTTCTTGTTTTGATGATTTTAAAGGTGATGGAACTCCAGTTCAAGTTCAAGGTCGGTTGGTTTTACCTTTCTCGAGTTTTTTATTTTGTAAGCATCGAACTTATAATTTATAGTTTCAGAACTATAACTTTTTTTAAATTTGACCATTTATAAAGAAAAACTATTTAGAAGCTAAAAATTCTCCACCCATGCCGGGATTCGAACCCGCGACCTCTGGCTATCCGTGCCAGCGCTCCTTCCAACTGAGCTAATGGGCGATAATTGACCATTTATATTACTAGCTACTACTATTTACAAATTAACTTACAATTTATACCTCTTACTTCAATCCCATAACAAGAATGTGTCGCTCATATAATGAAATAACGAACATCAATAAAAATATTGACATATTTAACCCTAAGATCGGATTGTTGAAGTCTGAATTTGGAAAAAGTACCTATAATCAGCTCGAAAAAATAGTCGCCTCCTTTTCTTAGTCTCATAATTTCTTTGTTCTCAGCTTGATCAAACGTTTATTGAATGTAAAAGAATACATAAAATGCATGTTATGTTAGTTTAAGTACCTAAGTACTCGTCTAAGTTTCGTATTTTTGCAACCACGCTTTGTACACATGTTTTGGAGATTAGTCTGGACCTTACATGTTAATTAATGTTATCTTAATGATGTACTGGCTAATGTCTGTTTTGTGTGACTAATAAATAAAATAATTTAATTACTTGAACGGCAAATGGCAGGTATTATTGCTGGCCACTATAGTAGCCGGTATAGATAAGCAGCTAATATGTATCTAACGTCTGGGTATTGTACAATAAAGTGTTCTCTGTCTCTATCTATCTCTATACCTAGGTGTTCTCTTGGAGAAAGAGAATGGGCTTAGTCACCAGGCGTAAACACTGAACCTTGGCGATTTACACTGCAGACAAGCGGGCTCCCTCACGATGTTTTCTTTCGCCGTTAGCAAGTGGTATTGTTACTACAAGTTCACATGGAAATTTACGGAAGAATCCTGTAGAATCGTGATAACTCACAGAAGTGATTACAATCATGACAGAATAACATGATATGATAATTCTTCTATAGCGCAGTGGTTAAGTGATGACTGGTGACGTTTAATAACCTCCAAACAACGATATTACTGGCCCCGGTCCAAAATCAGAATATTCTATGCTACGGACCATAAAAATACCACACAAACAAATAAACAGCAAAATAGAGATCAATAAAATCCACGAGCTCGCTGCTGATGCATAAGAGACGAGACATTCAGTAATCGAATGAAGATTAACCCAGCTATGATGATGATAATTAACTGTAAGGAGCAATACAAAACCTTCGAGTCCAAGAAGTTGTTGATGCTCCCTGAACTGTCACTGTTGCTAACACACCCGAAACTATCGTTGCTATTGCAGAGGCCACTGTTCACACTGCTTTTGCTGCTGCTCAGTTCAGAATCCGACTCGATCCAGAGCGGCGAGCGATACTTGAACTTATTGGCGAAGGAATTGAATCTGGATTCCTGCGACATGATTCCGGCGAGTTTACTGGCAGAGACTTTGGAGAGGTGTCTAATCCATGTTGGAGCTAGGGTTTCAATATCACGGGCGAATTCAACTTGTGCAATGTAGGCAAATGGAGCAGACGATGGGGGAGGTTCAAGTGAGGCGTCGATAGTTTGGTGACCGGGATTTGCGTTGCTCTCCTGCGACCGTTAAGGCCTGCGCAGACGAGGGACTATCCCCCGGGTACTTTTTTGTCCGTCGATATAGATCTCTTATAAATTGTTTCGAATAACGCACACGAAGGACTAAACGTACCTCGTACAAAAAGTCCCTCAAGTTACCGAGGACATCAAAAAACCGGACTGGACAAAAGTTCGGTGTTTTCTTTTAAAACGCTTTTTATTTTTCAAGTTCACGTATTTACTTGAACTTGAAGCCAATATTCTGAGATTACATTGTGTTGGAATTTTAGAACACAACGTAATCTCAGAATATTGGCTTCCATAGCGTACGCTTCACTCAATTTCCGGGGAAAAATGACCGCACACCGTATGCGTTGAGTCCGCGATAAGTACTCGGAGGACATTTTTTACGATTCAGGGATAGGAACAAAAGTCCCTCGTCTGCGCAGGCCTTAAAACAAACAAAACAGCGTTTCTAGCGCATACAAAAAAGTGTCATCATCATCAACCCATTTTGTCGTCCCCACCGAGGGACACGGGTCTCTTCCCTAAGGAAAGTAGGAAGGTCTTCCCGTCTCAAAAAACTACACAATGAGGCCTCTGTACTGATATCGAAATCGAAGTGTGAAATGTCTTGAAAACATTGCCAAGTGATATACAGTAATTTTATATATTTTTAAAAAGTACTGGTATTAAAAGAGTTAAAGTTTGTTATCTCTGGGTATTACTCGTGCACACATAAACTTCTGAAAATAACAGGTTTCCAGTTCTACTTTAAACTAGATTTTTTAGTATCCTCTGATAAATGATGTATATAGGATAATAAAAGTTGGTTTACAACATAAACCCAGTAATTAATTTCGGTTTGTTGAAGATAATGCGAGAAAAACAATCATCAGTCACCTTTTTACTTTGTAATTTAGTTCACTGTATCCCAAATGAGAGATACTATTTTTATTTTTAATGCACTAACCCGTGCTAAGGAACAAATTTTAAAAACCTATTTAGAGGCTATAATTTTCACCCATATTTTAGCCTCTAAATAGGTTTTTAAATTTGTTCCTTAGCACGGGTTAGTGCATTAAAAATAAAAATTGTATAATCATGTGGGTACAGTGATATCGTCCCGATGTTAAAACCTAACTGCAAAGTAGGTAGTCGGGGCTGTAAGTAATGCAATTTGCTTAAGTCAGATGTCGCTGGCTGTACGTAATACAGAGAATAGTGTAAAGAGGTTCGAAATTTCACTGATGCCGTGAGTCGCCCATTGGCTCAATTGGTAGAGCGCTGGCACGGATAGCCAGAGGTTGCGGGTTCGAATCCCGGCATGGGTGAAATTTTTAGCCTCTAAATAGGTTTTTTAAGTTATTATTTATTAAGGTATGATTGTATATTACTACAGTGATATAACAATTGTTGCTTATATTATTTTTAATGCACTAACCCGTGCTAAGGACAATTTTTGCAATTGTTGCTTAGTTCTATAAAAATCATAGCTTTAAAATGTATTTCTGTCTTTTAATCAATATCTTTTTCACGCTAAGCCATACACTGTAATCCAAATTGTCTTTGCTTTTTATTATGTAGGTAATTCTCTCTTTTTTAATTAATTATTTTTGTTGCACTAACCCGTGCTAAGGACAATTTTAAAAACCGCGCCAGCGGTTAGCTAGAGGTAGCAGGTTCGAGTCCCGGCATGGGTGGAAATTTTAGCCTTTAAATAGGTTTTAAAAAGGCACATTTGTATTATTTCAATACTATCTATTGCATCATACACAGGGAAACACATTCCGCGACTGGTAGGCACTGAAATCTGCATCCTTATCTTCTGACATCAATAAACTCAGAGGCCCGCAGTTGAACGTCCCCCTGGAGGGCAGGATGTCGTACATTTTAGTTAAGTTGCTTTAGGTGGTCCTCTCAGTGTCATCTTACGCTGCGTGTTATTTATTATTCTTTTGTCGCCGCATCGTCAAATTCAGGTCAATGTTCTCCAGATTTTCGAGCCCTAAGTCCTCATTAAGATCCATAGCGCTGAAATTTTCCTCCGTTTGACCATTCGCAAAGGCCGACTTGCAACACTTTTTAAATGTCACTTAAGAAGCAGTTTGAAATGAATTTTATGTTGCTGTTAAGGCGCTTTGGGGTGCTAACTAACGCCACCAATGGAATAAAGATGATAACTTATTTTATACTCAATAGGTACGTTTATTTCAAAAAGTAAACATCATAAACTATTTTTAGAACCTACCATCTAAAACCTAGGATCAACAACTTAGGACTTTGAAACAAAAAATGACTTTAAAACATTTTATGATTTTTATTCTATTGGTGGTGGAGGTAAGCACCCCAAAAAGAAAGTGGTGCTTTCCACCACACCACTTTCTTTTCGGGGTTGTTGTTGTTATCATCATCAACCCATTATGTCCCCACCCAGGGGCACGGGCCTCTTCCCTAAGGAAGGTATAGGCCATATTCTGCCACGGGGGCCAAGTCCGGATTGGTGGAGGCTTGCAAGACTAGTGTCTGGTGGCTGATCTTACTGTCAGAAGTTTTTAAGCCGCCAAAGCCTCTGACTTGGCTTAACGACTGCCATCTATCGACGGCAGCCGGCACCAACTGCTTAACGTGCCTTGCGAAGCACGGAACCGCTCGTAGCCCCGGCTGCCTGAGTGATCTTAAGCGATCACGAAGGTTAAGCAACACAGGGCGCGTTCAGTGCACGGATGGGTAGACCGTCTATGACTAACGTTAGTGCCTACTAGTGTTTACGTGTATTTGTAATTATTGGTCGTCTTTCATCTTTCTAACATGTGGAGATGTGGTAACTCAAGGACCTAACATATACAACTTAAAAAAATTGTTAAAAAATTTGTAGTTCTTAGGTCCTTGAGTTACCACATCCTCACATGTTAGAAAGATGAAAGAGAAACAATAGTTGCAGATAACGTAAACAATACATGGAAGGACCACGTAGTGTTCAAGTGGCCGGATGTAGATGGGCGAAGACAAAAAATAGTACCATTTCAGCCGCCTTAGGGAAGGCAGCAATGGACAAAAACGAATTTATTAGTGACTGACTGACTGAATAATTATAATTAAATTTCTATATTAATTACTGTATTACTCAGATACTTCTACATTTTTAGAGGTAAGTCTAATTAGTGTGATGTTTTCTTTAACCAGGCTTGTAGATTTAAAGTTGTTTAGCCCGGTTCAGCAAGTATTGCTGCACTAAAGCAGCTGGAAAAACTTCAGTCAGCCTTTACCACGCACGTAAATAATAAACTCAAATCAGCTATTTAAAAACCTATTTAGAGGCTAAAAATTTCACCCATGCCGGGATTCACGGGTTAGTGCATTAAAAATAAAAATAGTGTAATCAAATCAGCTATTTAGAAAATGGCTAGAAATATTAGCACTTACATTTATTAGATTGTTGTAATGGTTTCGCAAATTATCCAGATCTCTCAAACCATCGGGCACCGATATCGATGATCTCCTGAGAGGGTTTCTGAGAACGACCTCTTCTTCTAATGGCTTTTCAAGAGCTCCTTTGTCTTCGTTTTGGACCTTAACTTCTTCCACTTTATGTTGTTGTTCATTTGCACCGACTGTATCTTTATATTCTTTTGGATTTTCTTTAGCTTCTTCGGGCTTTGATTGTTGATTGTTTGCATCATTGTTATCTTTAACTTCATTTTTCGCATCATCAGAAGCGATATCGTCTTTAGGTTCAGTGATCCTTATTACAGGTGTAGAAGGTCGGAATTCCTCTGATCTTTTTATGGTTAAAGGGCTGCCGATATGGAAGGTAGCTCTCTGTGGTCCTTGCTCTTCATAATCAATGTATGGAATATCTTTTGGAGTGCTCGTAGCTTCGAGGTATTGTTGCTTTACGTTTGGCGGCATAGGTACGTAGTCGGAGGGGTAGGATGGGATTTGTATCCGAAGATCTGGCCTTTTCCGCACTCTTTTCTGTGGTTCCGTCATTTTGGGAATTGAGTAGCACTTATTTTATTCACACACCCTTTTGACAAATGGGCCGGCAGTGGATTTTGTCCAAGTATTTGGCAGAGATTTAATTTTGTGGTGATAAATGTCACTTTGCACAATCACGCTAATAACATGCACTTTCGTTTGTAAGATTTAGTTTTACACATTTTACACTTGTTGGATCTGTCGTCGCGGACTGAACACGATTTAAAATGGCGAGACTCAATGTGGTATTTAAAGTCCAAATATTCAATGCCTGCGTCATATTATGCAAGACGTAGTGACAGTTCGCACAATAGCGTCTTAGCATTATCTTATCGTGGATAACAAGTATCAGCCAAAATGAAGGTTGAAATGGATTATCAGATAAGTTTTGATAAAATATAGTAGCTAACACAATTTACATTAGTTGTTTCCTGCACTTACAAATACATCCTATCAGTTGGTCCTGTATGTTCTCACTAGATGCACTCTATCTAGGTTGTTATGATAAGAAACGCACATGGAAGAATACAAGGCCATCTTGCATTTCTTAACTGACAGTTAAGACTGCTCTTATGTCTGGAATTCCGACTCGCGGTGGGCATATGTGGCAATGAAGCCCATATTCTCTGTCTCTGAGAGAAGTCCTATGCCTTGTTGTAGGATGTATATAGGCTCCGTAAAAAATCCGCCGAGCTCCCCCATTCGAACATTTTTTATTATAAGGCATTGAGTAAAAATCTCACTATGCTAAGTAAGCTTCGTCTCGTGGCAACATAGAAACATCACAGCCTATCTTATCTATTTCTTTTAACAAGTTTTGTGATTTTACCTTCCGCTACTTTTAGCTTTATGTTACCTATCTGTTTATTGGATTTTGCAGAATTTTGGAATTGGCAGAGGACGAGCATCAATGCAATAGACAGACACTTAAGTGACGCTACGGAAGGGACCGCACAATTAGCTATACATCTAGCGCATTATCGGAACGTATGGAGAGCGCTGGTCGCGGGAGCTGTCCCATAGATACATCCCTCAGTCCACGACGAACAAGACGAAGATCGTTTTTTTTTTAACTGTTTGAAAAAAGAGATTTTTTTAATAGGACAGGTTGCACTTGACCCCAGTCACGCCTGATAGTAAGCGAAGACGGGGTCTACGATGTTACGTGCTTACCTGATTGCCAATTAATCAGCCTGTACACGTCCACTGCTGAATATATGCCTCCCCAAGCCACGTCACTCCCTTCTCTCCTTGGCCATACTCTTCCAACCACTGCCAATAAACTGCCTCAGAAGGTTGCTCCAGCGAGGCGATGGGCATCCTACGCTGCGCATGCCAGTTTGTGGTCTCCACTCGAGAAGCTTTGCATCCCATCAACCATCTATTCTTCGGCATATGTGACCAGCCCACTGCCATTTCCGTCTGGTCATTCTATAGGTTATGTCAGTCACCTTCGTTCTTTGAAGGAATGTATAGAATCAGGCGTTACTTTGCGGAAATACACAATAGCATTATAATGTGAAATGAAATGGCGTCATTGGCAGTGCAGGAACTGGATTTCATATACGACCTAAAATAAAACTAAATACATACAACGAAAGTAGGTAAGGTGCCTCGTAAGCCAGCAGCACCCACACAGAAGTGACGTGGGACGGGGGCAAGGAATAGACGCCACGCGCCCTTACCCCGTCTCTATTGACTACATTTTGTATGAAAGCCTTGTGTTAGAGGCGAAACGCGTCGCGTATTTTCTCACACAAGTATTGGTGTCGTTGGTGGTGTGTTCGTGTCTTGCTTCTGCTTGAAAAGGTGAGAGGGAGGACAGTGCATTAACTAATCGCATAGTGCTTGTGGGATTATCGGCGGAATTTAGCAAAGTAATTTTATCATTTTATTACTTTGAAGGATTGTTTCGTTTGCGACGTGATCCGTTAAAGAGCCTCCGAGCATAGACCCTTAAATAGCTCGCCGAGCGACTTTGAATCGGTTCTGCCGTCAGTGTACACGTTGCAGTTCCGTAAGTAATACCTTACATGAGCACTGGTTGAAGACATTTGTCTTTAGAATCTTAGAATAGTCGAAAAGGGAGATTCTCGATTCGACTATATTTTTTATTATAAATATTTTTTTTAAGTATTATAATTACTCTATTTCATTGATTCTTTTTTGTCAGAAAGAAGGCACTTCAAGGATTGTTGCAAATAAATTTAGTCAAGACCAATCAAGTGCTACGATCAAGATGACAAAATGGACCAACTTCTCGTTTTAGTCCATGTTTTTCTTTAAGTCGGTTTAAGTTTTAAGTGTTTTCTGTTTCTATCTATAGTTAGTTTAAAAAAAAAATTTCATTAATTAAATATAATAATAATATTGGCCTTTTTGCATCTTTAAAAACCTATTTAGAGGCTAAAAATTTCACCCATGCCGGGATTCGAACCCGCAACCTCTGGCTATCCGTATCCGTACCGTACCATCCTTTTTGCATCTACTTAATGAGATGATTTATACAGCGTCCAGTGGTATCTTCACTCACACTAGATGGGTGAAGGGACCACTCCGACGCTGTAGTGCCTGGGACATGGTTTTATAGATGGTGTAGGCTTGCCCAGCACCTATACCATCCTGACAGCTTAGTCGGCCTAGCCCTCAGGAAAGACTAGCGGAGCCAACCAAGTCGCGGGTTTTCTCACGATGTTTTCCTTCACAGTTTTAAATATAATATGTCAATTAAATAGACCACATCGCAGCATTACCGCGCTGCACAAGGGAGATCCTCTGCATAAAAAATGCTCTAGAGCGGTTGTCTAACCCACGGTACGTCAAGCAACGCCCTAATCCTACTATCCTATCCTGTTAATATTATAAACGCGATAGTTTGTAAGTATGGATGGATGTTTGATACTATTTCGCGTAAAAACTACGAATGGATTTAATGAAACTACAATGTACAATAATATAGTTTACACATCAGAATAACACATAGGCAAATTATAAGAGTGTTGTGTGAATTATTGTCCAGAATACGACGATAAGTGTCAAGTAGAAAAAAAATTACCACCTGCGAGCTATTCTGGCGACAAAAAGCTGCAATCTTATTGAATGTGTAAACTAGCAGCGCCCGCGACTACGTTGGCATGGTAAATGGGTCAGCCAAGCCTATGTCTACCCTATCGATCCAAGCTAAATACTTGTGAAAGATTTTTTTAAATCGTATCCTAGTGTGGGGCCATAAGCAATGTATGTGCTTGTATGTAAATGTTTTGTTATGTTTATGTTATGTTGTGCTAAAACACATACCATTTAAAATAAGAATGTGTCAAGGCGCTTGTTTTTTTTGCAAAAATATATGGAACCAGTAATATCCAATAATACCTACC
Source organism: Yponomeuta sedellus (assembly GCA_934045075.1). Taxonomy (NCBI): domain Eukaryota; kingdom Metazoa; phylum Arthropoda; class Insecta; order Lepidoptera; family Yponomeutidae; genus Yponomeuta; species Yponomeuta sedellus. The sequence goes on along the minus strand of OW203734.1, from coordinate 2,089,180 downwards.
TAGCGATAGAGGATAGGTTTTTTGTAAACATTATCGAAGAGCAAATTAAAATAACTCAATGACCTTTGAGAAAATGACAGCAAAAATAAGGATGACAATTAATTGCGTCTCTAACGGTAACTTGCCTGTATGTAATTGTTACGTTACGTTACGTTACGTTACGTTACTCTACGTTACGCTACGTTACGTTACGTTATGTTATGTTATGTTATTCTTCATTCTTCATTTATTCTTTTCATCTCACCTGTCCGTCGGGCAGTTGAAGATACTGCTGCCTCATCACCTCCTGCTCCAGGTTCTGCAAGGTGGGCATTGAGATGGAGTTTCTCCTCAGGTCCCGAGCCCGCTGCTCCATCACCCGTTCGTTCTCTATGAGACCATTGGACTCCGCGGCGCCATACGCCTGGATGTCGAGGATAAATAAAAATCTGTATTATTTTTAATGCACGGGTTAGCTAAAGACAATTTCAAAAACCTATTTAGAGGCTAAAAAATACGTCATACAGAGAGTATTGTAAAGAGTTCGAAATTTCACTGCTGTTAGTTGCCCATTAGCTTAGTTGGAAAAGCGCTGGCACGGTTAGCCAGAGGTCGCGGGTTCGAGTCCCGGCATGGGGGAATTTTTAGCCTCTAAATAGGTTTTTAAAATAAAAAACTACTTTGGTAACATTATAGGCAAGTTTTTCAAGGAACTTCTCATCAATCGATATCCCTCCGGACGATTTTGACATTTTCTTAAACTCGGCTCTTTCCAAACTCGTCTCTTTTTTAACTTTCCGTTTTCTTCTTGTCCTCTCTTTTAAACCTGTCTCTTTCCTAACTTGACTCCTTCCTAATTCGTTTCAAGTACAACTTGGTATATCAACCCTTTATGTCCCCACTGCTGGGGCACGAGTCTCCTCCTGCATCGCAGGATGGTTAGGCCATACTCCACCAAAGAACAAGGAACTTATCGTATATGCAATCAATTCAATCGGTTCTATTTACAAACACACGGTTCCTCTAAAACACTTCTCAGAGGCAGTTTAAATATTCTCTTGTTATGTTTCTCCCAGACTGTCTGAGGAGCATTTTAGGGAATCGAGTTTTTTATAAGACAATCACCTAATGCTTTAGCATTGAAAGTTATTGATTATTAATGGCAATCATGGAATCTTGTAATACGTAGGTATAGGTGGCAAAAGATTTACTCGTATTAGGCTTAGAATGACTTGAGAAAAGAATATCATAGTGAATTTATCTTTTCTGAAATGAAATGAAAAGGTTTTATTCAAAGTAGCACAGAAACCGCGGCTTAATGAACGTAACAATTCGAACTAGGTGTCAATCTGAAAATTCGCACAAAGCTTTGTCACAAAAACTAGCACGAGAAACAATAAAAAAAAATCAAACTTAATTAATCAAATATCACCGCCCCGGGACACACCCGACCCAAAAGTTCCCATGACGCTAGCAGCATTACCTCGTTGCACCGCCAGGGAGATCCTTTGCATCAGGAATGTCCCGGAACGAACGTCATACCCCTCAGGGCTGACTCCTCAGGCGCCGACCGATCTCCCGAATAAAAAGTTTTGCCTCATCCCCCCATACCCCCATTATTTCCACGGCCATCAGTGGGACGAACAAATAGTGACGCATAAGCTGGCTATAGGTACTTTCGTTTTTTTAGTTTTGCTGCCGTTTCAGCAGCAGCACCCGCAGTCGCAGCAGTAAAACATTGTACTGGCTTTAATTCCAGACCTCATTGTCGTCTAAATAATCCTTTATGTTATAGTAGCCCTTTTGGCACAAAGCGCGATTCAGGCAAGCATAATATATGTTCAGAAATTTTATTTTAGAAGCGTATACAATGCCCCATGAAGGATGTATTCAGCATATAGTATCCATAGACAGCAAGAAACCTTTACAGTTTCTGCAAGACCCTCCGTCTGGCTGTCCATCTATCTGTCCGAGGCTTAGCACAGACACGTCAAGTACAAGAAAACTGATTATTGATATAAATTATATTCTTTTTAATGCACTAACCCGTGCTAAGGACAATTTTAAAAACATATAAACCTATACATAATACAGAGAATTTTGTAAAGAGGTTCGAAATTTCACTGATGCCGGTGAGTTGCCCATTAGCTCAGTTGGAAAGAGCGCTGGCATGGATAGCCAGAGGTCGCGGGTGCGAATCCCGGCATGTGTGGAATTTTTAGCCTCTAAATAGGTTTTTAAAATTGATATACATGTGCAAATTAATCACGCCAACAAAACGGTAACATGAAATCGTAACGGTATTGTAGTTTGGGACCAGGACAGGTGATTACGTTGCGTAGAAGTTATTTGTTGCGATATCAACCCTTGTATGTCCCCACTGCTGGGGCACGAATCGCTTCCTGCATCGCAGGACGGTTAGGCCATACTCCACCACGGGGGCCAAGTCCGGGTTGGTGGAGGATTGTAAGACCGTGGCGGACCTTACTGTCAGAAGTTATCAAGCCGCCCATAAAGCTTCTGTCATAGCTTAACGACTGCCATTACATGATAGCCGGCACCAACGGCTTACCGTGAATTGCGAAGCACGGAAACGCTCGGAAAGTATACTATTAGCGGTAGTCACGAAGGTAACGGTCACTCATTCTGCACCTGACCGTGCCTGTTGTTGCTTAACGCAAGTAATTTATTCCAATCACTCGGTTCGCCTAGGCCACGAGCACTTCATCACGTTGCGCTGAAGTTATTTATTTATTTATTAACATGTTATTTTCCCGAGTGTTCTTACTGTCCAATGTTTTCTACAGGGTGTAGTAAATCCTGCTGTAGTAAAACTATCCGAAAATAAAGAGTTCTACTGAAATTAAATGAAATCAATTTAATGAAATGAAATGTAATGAAATCAATTTATTTCAACGTAAAGAATTTACGTTCTGTTTGCTGTTTGTCAATGTAAAATGTAAGCCGCTGCCTTCGGACCCTATTGTAGAGGAGAAAACGGGAGCGCGAAAAAAAAACCACGCTGACCATCTTTTCTCAGGTCATCTTAAACCAAAAACATCAATTGTCACCTATACGTATAACTAACATTACTTGATTGCCATTAATAACTTGGTTCTTCTCGTCGATATCTTTACCTTGGAGACGCTGAACATGGTGGCATCAGCAGGTGGCGCAGAGGGTAGAGGAATCATTGGACTGGACGAATTGTTGGCAGTGGGCGGCCATGAACTTACAGGGCTGGCGGACGAGCCTCCTGACTTGAAGCTGAAACGGGTGATAAAAATTATTTATTAATTTTATGAAATGAAAAGGTTTTATTCAAAGTAGCGCAGATACTGCTGCTTAATGAACGTTACAAGTCAAACTAGGTGTCCATTTCAAAATCGTGATCATTTTGGAGAAAAAATGGACAAAAAAAACTCCAAAATTAGTCTTGTCAAATTCCTTAATTAACATAGTTTACACAATTTGACCTGCAATCCCTAACCCGCATGCCCAGCGTGGGGATTATGGGCATAACCCCCTATGATAGCACAACGTGGCGCTCTTTAGGGGAGGGCTATGTCCAGCAGTGGACTAGTATAGCCTGACGACGACGACGATGACACAATTTTTACAAAACTCATGCATTTTACATGCTTGAATTCCAGACATAATTGTGTTCTAAATAAACTTAATATATCATCCCTAAATTATTATAGAAGCGTATACAATGCCCCATGAAAGATGTACGAGTATTAACCTTTGCCAGCCTAAATCTTGGGATCAAAAGTTTATTTTTATTTCTAGTATTTACATTGTGTTGGCTACCTGCAGTTTTAAAGTTGCTAATATTTTTCCTGCCATACATAATATTTTCATAGATATACTGTTTGGCTGTTTGTTTCTTTAAAGAAATCTCTTAACTAATCCTAGCTTTATGAGTAAACGTATTCTTGAGTGGAGACCGCGTAGTGTAGGACACCCTCCGAACAGGTGGGATGACGATCTGCGAAAAACTGCCGGCAGGTGCTGGATGCGGCAAGCTGAATACAGGGCGCTATGGCGTTCATTAGGGGAGGGATACGTCCAGCAGTGGACTACATAATATAGCCTGAAGAAGAAGATTAGGAAAAGGTGCTTGGGGGTGCTAACTAGCGTCGCCAATGGAAAAAAAAAACATTACTTGGGTTATAATACGTTTTTTTTTATTTAAAAATGAACATGGGAAGCGCTCGTGGCCTAGGCGAACCGAGTGATTGGAATCAATCACTTGGTTAAGCAACAACAGGCGCGGTCAGGTACGGGATGGGTGAGCGTCCCGTGACTATACCGCTAGTGGCATTTTTCCGAGCGCTTCCGTGCTTCGCAAGGCACGTTAAGCCATTGGTGCCGGCTGTCATATAATAGCAGTCGTTAAGCCGTGTCAGAGGCCTTATGGGCGGCTTGATAACTTCTGAAAGTAAGGCCCGCCACTGTCTTATAATCCTCCACAACCCGGACTTGGCCCCAGTGGTGGAGTATGGCCTAACCTTCCTGCAATGCAGGAAGAGACCCGTGCCCCAGCAGTGGGGACATACAAGGGTTAATAACGTAACGTAACGTATGGGAAATTTTAACGACTGTAGCAATTCTTTTTAAAACCTACAGTATAGAACCTTGAATCAAAAACCAAGGACTGTATGTCGGATCACTTTCCGCGACAAACGGCCGTTTATAGCAGATATCGATAAAGTTCTAATCCATTGATCATAGGTTCTATACCGTATGTTCTAAAAATAGTTATTACAGTTATTAAAATTTCTCATGTTCACTTCTAAATAAAAACGTATTATAAGACAAGTTGTGATTTTTGTCCATTGGAAACGTCTCAACACTATCATTGACGACCTCTGTGGCGCAGCGGTAGCGCATTTACCTACTGTGCAAGAGCTCCCGGGTTCGAACTCCGGCTGGGGACAAATAAAACCCCACGTCTTGTATACTTACATGTTTGTGATGCCGTTGTTTCGGGTTCCCACGACACAGGGTATCCTAGTGTGGGGCCAGTAGCAATGTATGTACATATAGGTAAATGTTATGTTAATATTACGTACCCAGTCCTATGAGACTCAGGGTCGAGCGTGATGTAGAGCACTCCCTCAGGTGTATCCACGACTATAGTGTCGGAATTGGGTGGCGAGTGCACTTGACCAATGTCTGCCGCGTGGATCTGCGCTTTCTGCGGCTCGGGCCCTGTAATTTGGGAGAAAATTTATTCTAACTAAATCGAACGATGTCATTAACAAAATTATACTAAAAATGGTTGAGCCCCTCGGTGTTACCCGCGGTTTATCGATTTTCCAATGGGAATAAGATATTTTCCCGCAGCAAAACGTAGCGTATGTGTTAATGTCAGCTGCCGTTTATAGCGGCAGTGACACGCCGTGACCTGGTAGTGTTCTATATTATTTTTAATGCACTAACTCGTGCTAAGGACAATTTTTAAAAAACCTATTTAGAGGCTAAAAATTCCACCCACGCCGGGATTCGAATCCGCGACCTCTGGCTATCCGTACCAACTCTTTCCAACTGAGCTAATGGGCGACTCACCGGCATCAGTGAAATTTCGAACCTCTTTACACTATTCTCTGTATTACGTACAGGCAGCGACATCTGGCTGAAGTAGATTGTTTTTTACATGTTGTTACAGGCATAACACATTAACTGTACTTTTCCTCTTCCTGCATCGTAAGAAGGTTAGGCATACTCCACCACGGGGGCCAAGTCCGGGTTGGTGGGGGATTGTAAGACAGTGGCGGGCCTTACTGTCAGAAGTTATCAAGCTGTCCAAAATGCCTCTGACATACCTTGACGACTGCGGTTACATAACAGCCGGCAACATCGGCTTAGCCGCTCGGAAAAATTGCCACTAGCGGTAGTCACGGGACGGTCACCCATCCAGCACCTTAAGTGATTGATTCCAATCAGCCGGTTCCACTAGGCCACAAGCGTTTCTAATAAAACAAAACAAAGTAATAGGTATATCAAATTAAATCTGGAACCAGTATTAGAACTCTAGAACTCACCGATGGGGACCGATAAAGCAGAATCTTTATTTTTTAAGATAACTTATGGAAGAATTTATCACTTTATATTCGTATTGCTACAATAGACTATATACTTGGCGACCGGACTGATCGAACAATCACTTACGTGTGCTAATCTGGGTAGACTTTACCTATTAATTGCTGCAAGCTATGATGCTGCAATTCTGTTTGCCCATATTTTCCTAGTTATTAATTATGGCAGCGATAGACAGCAGGCGTTAAGCCAAGTCACACGCCTTACGGCGGCTTGAAAACTTCTGACAGTAAGACCAGCCAATAGTCTCGCAAGCCTACACCAATCCGGACTTGGCCCCGGTGGTGAAGTATGGCCTATACCTTCCTTAGGGAGGAGACCCGTGCCCTTCGGTGTGGACATAATGGAAGTTACAAATATAAATAAACAAACAAATAAATAAATAGTGAAACTGTTCATTCAAAAATACGTAACAAACCAACGTTACCTCTTTCAAGGTCCCTGCCCCTTTGCGGCCTGACCGGGCCCAGCCCGTTCGTACGGGCCGCGGCGTCCGTCCTGCCCGTGGTGTCCATACTCTCCAAGTCGATGCACTCGTCGGCGTATGGGATGTCGGAATTGCGGCGTAGGTCGTTCGAGTTGAGGCCCTGCGCCACTTCTCGGTGGTCGGTGTTCGATTCCGGGGAGAGCTGGTCCATCGTGGCGGGGTTACTTCATTGGCTGTGGAGGGATGTGAAGGTCGTGAATTGATAGCAACCTTGTACAGTCCATTCATCCTTCATCATCATCAGCCCATTATGTCCCCACCGAGGAGCACGGGTCTCTTCCCTAAGGAAGGTATAGGCCATACTCCACCACGGGGGCCAAGTCCGGATTGGTGGAGGGTTGCAAAACTTGTGGCTGGTCTTACTGTCAGAAGTTCTCAAGCCGCCTTAAGGCACCTTGACTTAACGACATCCATTCATCCTTACTTGAGGATAAATAGACTGTATGTCCCCAATGCTGGGGCTTGGGTCTCTTCCTGCGTCGCAGGAAGGTTAGGCCATACTCCACCAAGAGGGCCAAGTCCCGGTCGGTGGTTGTAGGACTGTAAAACAATGGCGGGCCTTGCCGTAGGAAGTTATTAAGCCGCCCATAAGGTCGTGAATTAGTTTGAGATATAATAATTTTAATATACCTATTGCTTCTTTTTTATGTAGCCTATAAACGCCTCAATGCAGAGAATAGGCCTTCTCTCAGAGAGAGAGAGAGAGTATGGGCTTAATTACCACGCGTGCCCACCGCTGATTGGCAATTTCAAGCGCACTCAGCACTCAGGTTTCCTCAGGAGGTTTTTCCTCCACCGTTAGCGAGTAGTATTGCTGCTACGAGTATAAATTCACAAATGAACTTAGCTTAGGTAATAAAGTTGTTGGTACATATTGGGATTGGAACCTACGACCTCCCGGTGGAGAAGCCGGCGTTCGCTTCGTCACTTGCTAACTGTGAAGGAAAACATGGTAAAAAAACCAGTGTCTAAGGTACCTCTCCTTCTTCTCTTCTTCTTCAGGCTATATTGTGTAGTCCACTGCTGGACATAGCCCCCCCTTAATGAGCACCATAGCGCCCTGTCTTCAGCTTGCCGCATCCAGCATCTGCCGGCAGTTTTTCGCAGATCGTCATCCCACCTGGTCGGAGGGCGTCCTACACTTGGTACCTCAGCGCTTGAAATTTCCCATCCGAGGTGGGTACGCGTGGTGATCATGCCCATGATCCCTATTAAGCAGCGCGTAATAGAATACGTAGTTAACAGGGAGCCAATTCTCACTTCATTCGCAAATAAGTCGTATACGACTCTAAGGCTCATAACATAACTTGCAATTTTAAGTAAAAAGTAGAGCCACAGCCAAAATCTGCACTCTGAACGCCATGCTAGATTGAATTCTACGTAGCAAATAAACGTCTAATGACTCTGTCGAGTTATCTTATCTTGTTTTTTATGCGACAAATGTCTAAGCCTTCGAATATTTTGCGTCTACGCTTTCAATTCGCATGGGCGAGAATCGGCCCCCAGTTCCGTTTATTGTTCTAGGGTATACCCATAATTCGGTCTTATTTATACATGACGGAACCTAATGGATTACAAAAAAAATATCGAGGGAAAAATACACTGTATCTTTTTTTCTTATACAGAATCATTTTGGACGTCCGGGCAGATTTTTTTAGCTATGTTTAAAATGTTATCTATGCCCCTAAAGCCACACACAAATCACCAATTGTTTAGTAAAGCCAAGTGCAATATTTGCACTCTCCTTATGCGGAATAATTTTGGAAGACCGAGCAGGTAATTTTCTCCATTTTTGATATTCTATACCCATGGGAAGATCACCACAGAAAAATCACCTTGTATAGTTAGGCTAAGGGCAACGTTTGCGCACAGATTATCACACAGCCGCACGATCACTGCTCAAACATAAAGAAGGCTTTACGTCGGGAGGTCTCCACACGCTTGGCAGCGGCGCGCGCGCACGTGACGTCACTGCTGTTAGCGCGGAGCAAACAGTCTGTACGTAGATAGGTAGCAAGTGATTCTGATTCACAACAGCATTTGTATCTCGAAACAACATTTTATGAGCATTTTTTCTTTCAATGAATGATAATGCAGCGAAAAAGATCTGTTCGGACTGTAGCAAGTGACAGACTGTCTCTGCCTGCTCCTCCGGGATACAGGCGTGAGTTTATGTTCATATGATATCTATGTATGTCCCCACTGCTGGTGCACGGGTCTCTTCCTGTATCGCAGGCAGGTTAAGCCATATACTTCACCACGGGTGCCAAGTCCGGGTTGCTGGAGGATTGTAACGCAGTGGCCGGCCTTACTGTCAGAAGTTATCAATCCGCCCATAAGGCCTGTGACTCAAGATGTCATGTCACTCAACAACGGCTCAGCATGCCTTGCGAAGCCCGGATTTTTGGGTTCTGTATATGAATTTTGTTTCACAAAAGCTCAGTCCTAATACAAGAGCAAAGCACAGACACGTAAATAACAGAAATTACACCAATTATGCACACTACTTACGGTACCTCAATTATAACAAAAAATACACAGAGTAGTCTTTGTAGTTTACAAAGAACAACACAAGACAACTCTATCGTCTCACTGACAGAGTTTTCTGACTATCGTGTAATAAAATATGGTATTTCCGGTTGGCATTCCTCTCGCTCGCACATTCTTAGTTTTAGTTAGTTTTGTATTTAAAAAAATCATTATTTACTTTTGGTGAGACATCAGAAGTAAGTAACAATACGTGTAAGCAATCCTTAAGTACCAGGGAGGTTGGTACACTATATTTTGCGATAAAAAAATTAACTGCGGCCCTACACTAGGCAAACCTGTATCTTTAATAACAAAGACGATACCACACCATAGGAACCATAATAGTTCCAATGGCAGGATAGATTTACGAGCATTAAGTTAGGCGGTATGCGGAACATTTCGATATAATATGTACTCATTCATTGTAGCTATTAATAAAAATTAAACAAAGTTAATTTTGTGTGTAAGTTTGTGTATGTGCGTGCTGCTTGTGTGTTTTGTGTGTATGTGGTGTGTGTGCATATAAATGTGTGTGTGTGTGCGTGCGTGTGTGTGTGTACTAAAAAAGATTATATTAGCGGGCGAGATAATACTCAAATTCAAATTCAAATAATTTTATTTCAACGTAAAGAATTTACATTCTGTCTGCTGAATGTCAATGTACAATGTAAAATGTAAGCCGCCGCCTTCGGGCCGTATTGTAGTGGAGAAAAAGGCAGCGGAAAAAAAAACTCCACTCTGACCATCTTTTCTCAAATCATCTTAAAACCAATAACATCAGTTGCCATATGTAAACCTAATAAGATTTCATGATTGCCATTAACAACCCTAAATGCCAAAGCATTAGTCAAATGTCTCACAATAATAGGGGAAAACATAAGTGCTGCGGCCAGACACACGAACAGCACTCGTTCACGAGCATAACGCAGTGGTCATCCATCATCAGTCACAACCATTTTGGAGGGAGATAGATGACCCGAACATCACGCTACCATTCGAATGACCTTTAGCAAACTTGCAGTTAAGTTTTTGTCAGTTATATAATGTATCATATAGTTATTAATATGCTCTTGATGCAACAGCAGTCTTAAAGTGTTACACACGACGTTGATACGTTAATATTTTATCTTAAGATAGGAACATATCGCTCGCCATATAACTTACGAAAATGTGTACGTATTATCTTCGTCGTGTGTTATGGTCCATTGAAGTGTAAGGAAAGCGATATTGTATCTTAAGATTAGATTGGACTAGCTGTGCCCCGCGGTGTTACCCGTGGTTTATTAGGGAGTATGATATTTTCAAGCAGTCATCATAGCTTATGTGTTAATAAATGTGTTATATGTTAATCCAGGGTGGCAGCTAACTCCACTCCATTTTTTTTAAATCCCTACAGCCGTTTAGCCGTGAAGAAGTAAAAAACATACACACTCATAAATATACTATTTTATTTTTAATGCACTAACCCGTGCTAAGGACAAATTTAAAAACCTATTTAGAGGCTAAAAATTTCACCCATGCCGGGATTCGAACCCGCAACCTCTGGCTATCCGTGCCAGCGCTCTACCAATTGAGCCAATGGGTGACTCACCGGCATCAGTGAAATTTCGAACCTCTTCACACTATTCTCTGTATTACGTACAGGCAGCGACATCTCGCTTAAGCAAATTGCATCACTTACAGTCCCGACTACGACACGACGACGAGTATGATATTTTCAAGCAGTCATCATATATAGATATATAGGCCTTTTTTGCATCTACTTAATGAGATGATTTATACAGCGTCCAGTGGTATCTTCACTCACACTAGATGGGTGAAGGGACCTCTCCGACACTGTAGTGCCTGGGACATGGTTTTATAGATGGTGTAGGCTTCATAGCTTATGTGTTAATCCAGGGTGGCAGCTAACTCCACTCCATTTATTTTAATCCCTCCAGCCGTTTAGCCGTGAGGAAGTAACAAACATACACACTCATAAATTTTCGCTTTTATAATATTAGTGTAAATGTGATGTGATATAGTGTCATATGAATAATATAGTAAGTCGGCCTCGGTGGCGCAGCGGCTTAGCACGCTGACTGTAAAACGGAAGGTCTCGGGTTCGATCCCCGGCCGGGTCAAACTAGGAAACGAACTTTTCTAGTTTGTCTCGGGTCTTGGATGTTATCTATGTACTTATTGTATTAAATTTATCGTCGATTTAGCACCTATTACACAAATCATTTAGTTTTAGGGCTAACGAGATTTGTGTAATATGTCCATGAATATTTATTTATTTATTTTATATTCTTTATTAGACACCATACATTTTAACAGTAAATGAAAAACTTACATCTAAGTACCTAGTATACAACTGGCGGTAAGATAAGATAAAATCTGCGTCGTGTATAACGCCCATAATTGATACTTTGATTTGATATTATTAATCTCACAGTCAATAGTTTTTAGCTCTCAACTACGTAAGTTGCCTAAATATGGATGAACTGATGGTGACCAATCAAATGAAACAAAAGTTGTGTAGGAGACCAGTGACCTTTGTTTCTTTATTTCTAAAGTAGCCTTCCATCATTGCTACTTGCCATTCAGTTCTGCAACGTTTTTTGTTCAATGTGATGTCCTTTGTATGCCCCCACTGCTGAGGCACGGGTCTCTTCTTACACCGCAGGAAAGTTAGGCCATACTCCACCACGGGGGCCAAGTCCGGGTTAATGGAAGATTGTAAGACTGTGGCCTCCGACATGGCTTAGCGACTGCCATTACATGACAGCTGGCACCATAGGCTTAACGTGCCTTGTAAGCATGGAAGCGCTCGGAAAAAATACCACTAGCGGTAGTCACCGGATGGTCACCTATCAAACACCTGACCGCATCTGTTGTTGCTTAACCCAAGTGATTGATTCCCATCACTCGGTTTGACTAGGCCGCGAGCGCTTTACCACGATCGGAAGTGTGGTACAAAAATACTTTCTCGATTTTAACGTCGTGTCTTTATTATGAATCGCTCGTAGCCCCGGCTGCCTGAGCGATCTTAAATGATCACGAAGGTTAAGCAACACAGGGCGCGTTCAGTGCGTGGTTGGGTGACCGTCTATGAATAACGCTAGTGGTATTTTTCCGAGCGGTTCCGTACTTCGCAAGGCACGGTAAGCAGTTGGTGCTGACTGCCGTCGATAGATGGCAGTCGTTAAACGAGGCCTTAGGGCGGCTTGAAAACTTCTAGACCAGCCACTAGTCTTGCAAGCCTCCACCGATCCGGACATGGCCCCATGGCGGAGAACCTTCCTTAGGGAAGAGACCCGTGCCCCTCGGTGAAGACACAATGGGTTGATGATGGTTAAAAACCTATTTAGAGGCTAAAAATCACTGCCTGAAAATAATACAGAGAATATTGTAAAGAGGTTCGAAATTTCGCTGATGCGCCTGTACTTGCCCATTAGCTCAGTTGGTAGAGCGCTGGCACGGTTAGCCAGAGGTCGCGGGTTCGTGTCCCGGCATGGGTGGAATTTTTAGCCTCTAAATAGGTTTTTAAAATTGTCCTTAGCACGGGTTAGTGCAACAAAAACAATATAATGATGATGATTACTTAGATAGATAAGAAATTTATTTGCGTTTTGAGACACATACACACGCATAACACATACCTGAGTAAAAATCGTATTAATTACCAGAATATTAATTCGTTGGTTTTCTCGTGCTACCGCGATATAAGCGTGCGTAGGCATGGTTATCTACGAGTACATGGCGATATTCCAAGTTAACTCCTCACCATGAAGTAAATGAATATGACTACAAGAACTACTGCCAACGTTCCGTAGATGAAGTAGTCTAGGTTGTACACACATCTTTCCTTGAACTTGTCACTCTTTGAATTTTCTAGGCTCTGCATTTTGCGGGCCGCAAAGTTATTGGAACTTTTTGTCGAAATCACTGGCCGCTTTCAGATTTTTAAAACTATACCACAGAGGAAACGGAAACAAGGACATCTGAAAATTAAAAAATGTTCCATCACTCAACTTATTTGAAAGAAACACAAAATATTCACCAAAAAGAATCTACAAACTTTTTAGTCAGAAAATAGTCCACTTTTGAAATAATTACGTCACCAAAAAGGAAAAAAGGTTTTAAGCACTTAGAAATAGGCGTACGGAATTCAAATTTAGAATCATCTACAAACTTTTTTAATCAGAACAATAATCAATTTTTGTAATAAAGGAGTAAATGAAAGGTTACCAAAGAGGTAAAGGGTTAGAACCACCGAGAGGTAGGTACACAAAATTCTAATTTCGAATCACTTCGCTGATTTGAAAGAGAAACAAAGGAATCGCGAGTTTCCATAACACTAATCGACACAAATTGCTGGCAAAACTGACTGTTAATCGAATTCACGAATATTGTGTTAGAAACTGTTTATTTTCCTTAACGCCTTATTGGAGTGCTAATCAACGCGTGGTTCTGTTTAGAGCTTTGTTTTATAACTGTCATGCACTCCGCAGTTAATGATGCGAAAAATCACTAGTTTATTTTTGTAAATAGGTATACCTACCTATTAGTTTTTGTTTAGTTCCGGTACATTTGCTTGAAAGGTCAACCAATTATAGTCTTTATTACGCAGACGTTAAGCCCCAGGGGATACGCGTAGGCGTGAGTCTTGCCGTACTGAGAAGTGTTTTAAGAATAGCATAAGTTTTTAATCTCATCAGCAACCTAATCCTCCGGATGATCGCAGACAGACTTGATTGTACGTACATTAATCGCTGTCTCAATGTTTCCATATCCGTGGGACTACTAAACACTGAGACTAACATTTTAAGTCACTAGTATTTCTTAGCGTCGGGAATTAAGGTAATTACGTTTTGCCCAATAAACAAATGCGATTAGACCCGTTTAATATAAAATATATGCTTTAAATAAATATTTTATTGATATTAAGTTATTTTCTAAGGTTAACACGAGCAGTAGACATAATTAAAACTGTTTTTATACGGATTTATGCTCGTTTATTACATTTTTACAATTTTCCAACGTTTCGGCACTTTTTCAGGTGCCGTGGTCCCGGATGACTGAGGTGACAGGTGTCTTTTAGAAATCATTAACGGTTAGTTTACTACCCTCGGCAAAAATTACAAAAGTTAATTATGAAGTTACGTTCCAAAATAGACAAACCAATTATTTTTTATATAAAGTCAACAATATTGATTATTAGTAATTGAAGTTAAAATTAAATTTATAAACTAATTAAATTTATAAACTATTAACAAATATATAAGGGGGTCTCATGCACTTAAGCACTGGTTCCCATGCTACCGGTATGTTCCAACCACGATCTCTATTAAAATTTGGATGCCGGCGGATCTCTATTGCCTCACGTATCATTCTAGGGAAGAAACGGTCTTCTCGGGCTAGAACTTTAACTTTATCGAAATGTATAAAGTGGTTGGAACCGCTAAGTGTATGCTCGCTGACTGCAGATCTACCAGAGCGCTTATGTTTCACATCAGCGATATGTTCCTTCACCCGCTCAGCTATGGTACGCTTCGTTTGACCAATGTACGAGGAACCACATTCACAGTCAAGCTTGTATACTCCTGCCTCTTGTAAGGGAATCCTGTGCTTGACACTTCGCATGAATTGGTGTATCTTTCTTGGCGGCTGGTAGATGGTTCTGATTGAGGCGCGTTTCAAAATACTCCCAATTTTGTCAGTCACTCCTCTCACGAAAGGCAGGTAGGCTGGAACTCGCTCGACTGTGTCCGGTTTGACACGTCCTCCGCGACGGACACGCGGAACTTGCAGCTTGTTTGCACGAAGTACTCGTTTGACATGCTGGAGTTCCGCAGGTAGATGGTCCTTGTCGCAGATTCGGTGTGCCCTCTGTAACAGAGATTTTCCAACGGTAGACAACTGATCCAAATGGAACCTTAGGACATACAGTTTATAGGAAAAAGACCCACACTGATAGGTACCTAAACGGTGAGTCTTACCATCACCCGTGTCAGTTGTCTACCGTTGGAAAATCTCTGTTACAGAGGGCACACCGAATCTGCGACAAGGACCATCTACCTGCGGAACTCCAGCATGTCAAACGAGTACTTCGTGCAAACAAGCTGCAAGTTCCGCGTGTCCGTCGCGGAGGACGTGTCAAACCGGACACAGTCGAGCGAGTTCCAGCCTACCTGCCTTTCGTGAGAGGAGTGACTGACAAAATTGGGAGTATTTTGAAACGCGCCTCAATCAGAACCATCTACCAGCCGCCAAGAAAGATACACCAATTCATGCGAAGTGTCAAGCACAGGATTCCCTTACAAGAGGCAGGAGTATACAAGCTTGACTGTGAATGTGGTTCCTCGTACATTGGTCAAACGAAGCGTACCATAGCTGAGCGGGTGAAGGAACATATCGCTGATGTGAAACATAAGCGCTCTGGTAGATCTGCAGTCAGCGAGCATACACTTAGCGGTTCCAACCACTTTATACATTTCGATAAAGTTAAAGTTCTAGCCCGAGAAGACCGTTTCTTCCCTAGAATGATACGTGAGGCAATAGAGATCCGCCGGCATCCAAATTTTAATAGAGATCGTGGTTGGAACATACCGGTAGCATGGGAACCAGTGCTTAAGTGCATGAGACCCCCTTGCTAGAAGTGTGACTGTAGAATAAATAATAAAAAATCAATTTAATTTCAATTAATAATGTTCATATAAAGTAATTAGTTTATAAATTTAATTTTAACTTCAATTACTAATAATCAATATTGTTGACTTTATATAAAAAATAATTGGTTTGTCTATTTTGGAACGTAACTTCATAATTAACTTTTGTAATTTTTGCCGAGGGTAGTAAACTAACCGTTAATGATTTCTAAAAGACACCTGTCACCTCAGTCATCCGGGACCACGGCACCTGAAAAAGTGCCGAAACGTTGGAAAATTGTAAAAATGTAATAAACGAGCATAAATCCGTATAAAAACAGTTTTAATTATGATATTAAGTTTTATGTTGTGCCAAAACACATTACCATTTAAAATAAAAATGCGTCAAGGCGCTTGTTTTTTTTTGCAAATATATATGGAACCCAGAGGTCACCAGTAATATACCTAGCGATAGTGTATTGGTTTTTTGTAAACATTATCGAAGAGCAAATTAAAATAACTCAATGACCTTTGAGAAACTGACAACAAAAATAAGGCTGAGAATTAATTGCGTCTCTAACGGTAAGTGTATGCTTGATTACGTAGAAGTCGCGGTTCGCTTTCAAAGTAGTTTTTAAAATCAGCACTAAGCACTACTCTGAGCACTTATCGATATCATGCCTTGTATGTCCCCACTGCTGGGGCATGGGTCTCTTCCTGCATCGCAGGAAGGTAAGGCCATACTCCACCACGGGGCCATGTCCGGGTTGGTGGAGGATTGTGAAACAGTGGCGGGCCTTACTGTCAGAAGTTATTAAGCCGCCCATAAGGCCTCTGAACGACTGCGATCTGAGCACTTCCTAAATGTGAATTCTTAAATAGTATTTCTTTTTATGTAGCCTCGATTGTGTCCTACTGATGGGCAAAGGCCTCCCCTTTTGCCTTCCACTTCCAGTCCCGTGGCCACCTCCTGCCAGCCCGGAAGAAAGGGAGATTATTCCACCATCTCCGCTAGGATTGGCCACGTTTGCGATATCCGTCGCGCGGTACCCAGTCAGTGACTATTTTTGCCTACCTCTTTACCCGTATTTGCCCAATTTTGCCCATACGGCTTTGGTGGCCCGCCCAATCCCACTTCAGTTTAGCGGTGCAGCTCCAACATCAACAATCTTGGTTCTGGAGCGCAATAAGTAGTATAATATTACTGAAATAATTGCTCGAAATTCAAGGAATACTACTAGGCCGGCTTAGGTAAAAAGATTAGACCCGTTTAAGAAAATGTTCAACGTATAGAACTTATATTCTGTTAGCTGAATGTCAATGTACTGTAACCATACTTCTAATAATAACTGGCCGGGCCGTCTAGTCGTTTGAATAATTTTAACAGAAATCGTTGCCTTGTGTTTAGTTGTCAGTCGAGTTGAGACCCGCAGCTAGGCTAGGGTTACGTTATAAGAAAGATGATAAAAAGATAATACTTATAATATTGCGCTACCTGCTAATCTTGTCTCCAAAACTTAGGTTAGCTGGTAGATAATCCTAAGTAGCATTAATCTCGCCTATGTGCTAAATTTTTACGCAATAAAGAATTTTAATAATAATAATAATTAATATTGCTGTAACCCTTTAACAGGCACCATAAATTAACCCAATAAAAATGCACACTGGGTCTGCCTGTTAAAGGGTTAAAAATATGCGTTTTAATAAGTACATCGCTACAGTACAATGTAAAATGTACCCCGCTGCCTTCGGGCCGTAGTGTATTGGAGAACGAGGCGGCGGGAAAGAAAACTCCACTTGACCATCTACGTCATCTCTGACTGTATAGTATATTGCTTCACCGAATCGCCTGACCAGGCGAAATCACTGGCTGTAAGTGCGACGGTTATGCGGCCATTACAGGACCATTTCGACGCTAATGGGCTTCTGAAGCGTCTTACGTTGCTACTCTGCATGACAATCGTGCTGTGATGGAATTCGAGTCGAATATAAGTGAAGCCTTGGGGAAGCAAACTTTACAACTGTCGTAAAAACCTATTTAGAGGCTAAACATTCCGCCCATTCCAGGAATCGAACCGGCGACCTCTGGCTAACCGTAACAGAGAGCGCGAGTTCGAGTCCCGCCATGGGCAGAATTTTTAGTCTCTAAATAGGTTTGTAAAAATTGTCCTCAGCACGGGTTAGTGCAACAAAAAGAATATATAACTGTCCTAAGGCAATTGAAAGAGTTCTGGTCAATTTCAGTCGTATGGGGCCCTAAGCAGGCCATGTTGATGTAAGAGTGGAATAGGTGGCAGCCCAGTGGGTAATGGACTCGGAAGCGAGAGACCTAGGTTCGATTCCCAGGCATGACTTTGTTTATTTCCAAAGTTACGTACATCTGCGAATTCGTACCACACGCTATCTGTGAACGAAAACATCGTTAGGAAACCCGCCGATTGGTTGGTTCCGCACGTATCGACTTTTTTTTCCTGTGGGCTAGGCCGATGAAGCTGTCAGGGTGGTATAGGTGCTGGGCAAGCCTACTCCTTGTAAAAACCATGTCCCAGGCACTATAGCCGCCGAGTGCTCCCTTCACCCATCTAGTGTGGGTGAATGTGTAGATTCTAAGGACGGAGTGTTGATGTACGGATGCGACGTTTGTACACTCACACTTAAGGAGGAGAGTAAGGGTCAGTTTCTGAATTGAGAATTTCACTAAGTAAATAGTTGACTGTAGTGCTGTTTCTTCAAATTTCCTAGTAAAGAGCGTGACAGAACGTTATTTAAAGTAAAGTAGAAATCATTTATTTTCAGTTAAAGTGTGGTCCTGCTGTGATCAGGAAGGTTGCTTATCTTAAAACTTAAAATGTACATGTATTGGCGATTGACATTGGCTCCCGCACTAGGTAGGTACCTACAACCTGTCTTACGGGGACCTGATTTTACCTAGAATCTTAAAAAGGTACATTTGCTCTGTTCTGTTATTTTCTTGGTGTAGATAATTTGGTGACATTGACTTAGAATTAAAACTAAACGTGTTATGTATTTACTTAGTGAAATTCTCAATTCAGAAACCGGCCCTAAGTTAGTGGATGCGGAGTGGAGGATCGTGAGGAAGATTCTGGGTCCAACGAGGAGAACTTTGTAGTTAGGTACTTGTACGAGTCCGTATCCCACTTGACTTTTATCGTCGATATAGACTTTTACATCACGCCGGATGTCTAAAGTAAATACATGGTACTTATCTACCATATTTTAAACTTTCGCGACTTGTACACATATAGTTAGAATATTTTCGGGGCTTAAACGCGTAGTAATTTATTACTATTTTACCTCGACGTTTCGACGACGTTACAGTCATCGTGGTCACGAGAAAAGTGATGGCTGGCACCCGTACGCATCTTCGGCTGATGAGGTTTCAGACTACCCTCAATCAGCCATCACTAAGCACTATTAGGGTTGCGACACACTACACTGACAATGTCGGACGATAAGTCGGACGATAACAAATTACTTCGCGATTAAGCCCCGAAAATATTCGAACTATACATACTTATTTAGTTAGTTAGACCTTAGATTTCCGCACCTATCCTCATAGATGGGCCATTGTACGTAGCAGGCGCCGAGTTGTGTTAACACTTCAGACACTAGGGTTTCCTTACGATGTTTTCCTTCACAGTTCAGACAGCGAGTGGTGCTGCTAGAACTTTACAAATGCACTTAACTTAGAAAACATAATTATACTATTTTTATTTTCAATGCACTAACCCGTACTAAGGACAATTTAAAAAAAAATGTCGCTGCCTGTACGTAATACAGAGAATAGTGTAAAGAGGTTCGAAATTTCACTGATGCCGGTGAGCCGCCCATTAGCTCAGTTGGATAGAGCGCTGGCACGGATAGCCAGAGGTCGCGGGTTCGAATCCCGGCATGGGTGGAATTTTTAGCCTCTAAATAGGTTTTTATAAAACATAAGCAAGGTTTTCACGGTCGCTCGGTCCGAGTGCGCCATCCGAGTAAACTCTTCTGATTGGTTATTTTGGTGTTGTCACGAAAAGCCGTCCAATCAGAAGCATTAGTTTACTCGGATGGCGCAGTCGGTCCGAGCGTACTAAGACCGTGAAAACCTGGCTATAGTCGTTGGTACCTGCCGGGATGCCAACCAAGTAAATACATAATATAAATAGTTGTAGTTCAGTAACACTCATACTCATAGTACAGTGAATAATTACTGCGCGAGCGCATTACTATGCTAAACGGCGGCCTCGGGGTTAGACAATAAGCCCTATTCACTTAGATGCCATAATGCGATCCCTGTTGCATCCGAGTACTGATGAACACAGGTGGAAGTGGCATGATTAAGACGTAATATAAAGCCGTATGATAAAATACGTCCTAATCATGCCACTCAATCATGTATGTTGCTGTGTGGTGTCGGCCTAGAAAATAGCACCAACCCAGATTCTTCCCGCGGGTGTCGTAAAAGACGACGAAGGGACACAAACCGGGGGGTGGGCAGCAGCGCCCCCTGCAGTACAATTCCACCAAACTGCGAACCCGCATGCCCAGCGTGGGTATTATGGGCATTACCCCCCAATGATGGTACAACCTTGCGCTATGGCGCTTTTGGGGGAGGGCTGTGTCCAGCAGTGGGCTAGTATAGCCTGAAGAAGAAGATAAAGCCGTATTATGGGCCAATTTGTGAATTGAGAATTTCGCTAAGTTAATACTTAACTGTAGTGCTGTCTCTTCGAATTTCACTGAAAAGAGCGCGACAGAACGTTACTTAAAGTGTTTACTTATGCAGTGAAACCCTCTATTAAAAATCGATTCTAAAGATGCTGTTGTTAAAAGAAGACGCGTACAAGTTGTCTGATTAAACTTGTTCGCGTGTTCAGCGAGCAGAAGACGCGAATTTATTCCTTTCAATGTGCAGGTGATAACAAAATGAACATAACATAATTTAAACTCACGCCTGTATCCTGGCAGGGTAGGCAGAGAGTCTGCGACGACCCTGACAGATCTGGGTGTCGATTCTCGCCCATGCGTATTGAAAGCGTAGTCACAAAATATTCGAAGGCTTAGACATTTGTCGCATAAAAATAATATAAGATAACTCGACAGTCATTTATTAGACACTTATTTTCTTATTTGAGTTCAATTTAGTATGGCGTTCAGAATACAGATTTTAGCTTTCGCTTGGCTTTTTATTTAGAATTCAAGTCACAAGCCTAAGCTCCGGTTACTGGTACACTAACAAGCCGTTAATCTACTGTTAACAGCTGTCAGTTGACCAAAGTGCATACAAACAAAAAACATTTGACAACTGTTAACAGTATTTAAAAACCTATTTAGAGGCTAAAAATTTCACCCATGCCGGGATTCGAACCCGCAACCTCTGGCTATCCGTACCAGCGCTCTACCAATTGAGCCAATGGGCGACTCACGGCATCAGTGAAATTTCGAACCTCTTTACAATATTCTCTGTATTACGTACAGGCAGCGACATCTGACTTAAGCAAATTGCATTACTTACAGCCCCGACTACCTACTTTGCAGTTAGGTTTACTGTTAACAGTAGATTAACAGTTTGTTAGTGTACGAGAAACTGGGGGTTAGAGTCGTATACGAATTATTTGCTGATGAAGTGGGAATTGGCTCCCTGTTTCGCTTTATCAACATTCATTAGTGCGTACACGCATGCCGATTTCGGGCACTTTTTACTTTCTCTATATGAACACAAATTTTAGTAAAAAAGCGCTCGTGGCCAAGTGGAACCGAGTGATTGGATCCAATCACTAGGGTTAAGCAACAGGCGCGGTCAGGTGCTGGAATGGTTACCATCCCGTGACTACCGGTAGTGGCATTTTTTCCGAGCGCTTCCGTGCTTCGCAAGACACCTTAAGCCGTTGGTAGCGGCTGTCATGTAACGGCAGTCATTAAGGCATGTCAGAGGCGTTTTGGACGGCTTCATAACTTCTGACAGTAAGGTCCGCCACTGTCTTACAATCCTGCACCAACCCGACTTGGCCTCCGTGGTGGAGTATGGCCTTCCTGCAATGCAGGAAAAGTCCCATGCCCCAGCAGTGGGGACATACAAAGGGTTGATTTAACATCATATCATATATATTAAAACTTGGTATGCGTACCTTGACTCACACTAGATAGGTGAAGGGTCCCCTCGGACGCTGCCCTGTCTGGAACATTCTTAGACGCAGTAGGCTTGCCCAGCACATGTAGTACTATCCTGACAGCTTAATCGGCCTATCTCACAGTATTAAATCGGTATTGGGCCAGTAAAAAGATAATAACACATTATCTTTCCTTACAGACAATCTAGGGAAAGCAGAAACGGCTATCTTATCAAATCTTATCAAAACGCAAACACTGTTTTATGTTTGCAAACGCCCGGCTGAGTATCTGTTTGTTGATGGATAAATTTATTGGACATAATGCTGGGATAGTATTTCATAATGAATCGCGATGCTCTTTAATTTATTGACCTTTTGCATCTACTTAATGAGATGATTTATTCAGCGTCCAATGGTATCTTCACTCACACTAGATGGGTGAAGGGAGCACTCCGACGTTGTTGTGACTGGGACATGGTTTTATAGACGGTGTGGGCTTGCCCAGCACCTATACCATCCTGACAGCTTAGTCGGCCTAGCCCATAGGAAAGAATAGTCAATACGGGCGGAGCCAACCAAGCCACGGGTTTCCTCACGATGTTTTCCTTCACAGTTAGTGTGTAGTATTGCGACTACAAATTCGCAAATGTACGTAACTTTGAAATTAAACAAAGTCATGCCCGCACTCTGGATCGAACCTGGGCTCTCGCTTGCCAGTCCATGATTCTACCCACTGAGCTACCACCGCTTCATAGTTCTTCGCTCTTTCATATGTAAATTAACCGGACTAATCAATTTACCTAATAAAAAACGCGATTGATCAAGATATTTTTCGGGCATTGTACTTATTCTTGCTAAAGTTTTTATTTTAAAATTTTCTTCCCCATTTATTCTCCAAACTAACCCAGATTTCGAAATGGACACCTAATTTTACTTCTGACGTCCACAGTGTCTGTTTTTTTTTGAAAAATAACATTTGGTTGTCATTTTGTTAAACGTGGCTCAACTGTCTTCTGAAGTAATTATATAATTTTCTTCTCCAGAATTTTGAGTCTTGCTCAAAAAAACACTAATTAATGATCAATTTAGAAATTTACAAATTAAACATAGGTATAAAGTTTTCAGTCAGCTTCTACATGAATTAAATCTAGATGCATTAAAAAGAGCGGTCGCTTTACCCTAGCGTGTCGATGGCAAGCCATCGTGGTGTAGCCGTTAAGGCGCTTGTTTACCAAGTCAGAGGTCGTGGATTTTATTCCTACTGCGGGCCGCCATATTATACATACATTAATTTATACAAGCGGCCTCTGTTTAGGTGTATTGGTTACCATAGTACAGAGAATCCTAGTTTAGGACTAGGTCAAGTGATTATGTTGTTCGTTCGTTATCAACCCTTGTATGTCCCCACTGCTGGGGCACGGGTCTCTTCCTGAATCGCAGGAAGGTTAGGCCATACTCCACCACGGGGGCCAAGTCCGGGTTGGTGGAGGATTGTAAGACAGTGGCGGGCCTTACTGTCAGAAGTTATCAAGCCGCCCAAAGGGCCCCTGACATGGCTTAACGACTGCCATTATATGACAGCCGGCACCAACGGCTTAACGTTATGCTGTGAGGAAGTCATTATTATTATTATTAAATACTAGCTGTGCCCCGCAGTGTTACCCGCGTTTTAGCGATTTTCCCGCGGGACTGAGATATTTTACCGCGGTAAAACGTAGTCGGCTAACTCCATACCAAATTTTCGCGCAAAAATCGCGCCATCCTTTTAGACGCGAAGAAGTAACAAACATACACACTCACAAACATTCGCCTTTATAATATTAGTGTGATATGTGATTTGAAATATACTTAGTGTAAAGTTTGATGTGATGTGATGAAAAGACTCGTCTAGATGAACTAAGACGCTAAACGTAAAAAGTTAGTCATAGCGATGTGCGTTCGGTTTCAATGCGCTGCTACAGCCGGATTACCCTTAATTTCCATAATATCTCGCCGCCAAAGAGTGTACCTGCGATGAGCCCAAGTCTTGTTTACACTGATAAATTACTGATAAAGCGACTATCAAGGCCAGGTATCGGCTTATCATAGAGATGTGTCGACCTTGGCCCTAAAATTTTGCCACTGAGATTAGATTTTAAGACTTTCGTATAGAGGATTTAAGGTGACGTTCGACGTTGCGGCGATTTTGGTCCTTATTTAGCCACGGATAGTGCAGTACTACACATCATAAAAGTCTCTTCGAGAATCTACGTTCGCGCAGACTAGGAAGAAGTGTAACGAAAGTACCCGAAGCTAATGATCTTTAACCGATACGGTTAAGGTGCAGAATTGAATGCCGCAGTTGCGCTACCTATTTCGCGCACGCTAATATTGCCAAACTAATAGACACCTGAATCGATGACGTTGAATCAACCAATAGCAACAAAGGCGCGCGGCATGCCATAAAATGAAACTATCTGATTGGTCGATCAACTTGCTGCACATCCAAAATTTGGTCATCTGCGCAGGTACATCCGCGAGACTTATTTCTTGTGTAGCACTGTACCTACTAGGCTTCCTACTAGGTACCGACCCCGACTTGGCCCCCGTGGTGGAGTATGGCCTAACCTTCCTGCGATGCAGGAAGAGACCCGTGCCCCAGCAGTGGGGACATACAGAAGGGTTGAAATCGATCGAGAACTACATTTTAGAATAACTATGTAAACTGTGTTGAGTAACATAGATGTAAGTATCAAAAGAATCTGAATAGACTAAGTTTTTGTGTCCATTTAGTTTTCCATACGATCTAGATTTTTTAATGGGCACCTAGTTTTACTTTTAAAGTTCGATAAGTCACAGTGTCTGTGTTATTTTGTATAAAGTATTTTGATTTGATTTAATAGATTTCCGACGATCCAAACACTAGTAGGTAAGATCAGATAAAAATATTCTTTATTCCGAAGATGCGAAGGAAACCCGCCGGAGGCTCACGACGACCCGAAAGACTGACCCAGACGTGGAAGAGATCCGTTCTCTCTGAGACGAGGGAGAAGGGAAGAACTTGGCTGGAGCTATCATCCCTAGATAAATGAAATGAACAGAGATAAACGAAAAGCCCTTGTGTCAGCCCCAGTTCCACGGAGGAGTAAAGGGACCAAAGTAAAAGAAGAAGAATTTTACTTTGTACACTATAAAAACAACAAATACAAAATATCTACAAATGCACATAGTACGATTGGCGGCCTTATTGCTAAAAGCAGTTTCCTCCAGACACCTCACGATGGAAAGTCGCCGACAGGTACCAATGGGTACCTGCCAGTAGGTTCGTAGTAGGTACTGGTCGACGAAGTATCTGGTACAACTTTTAGTCAAAGTATCTAACGTAATGTTTTTTTCCAGAACGTTGCTGAAATTATGGGATTGGACAAAAATTTGCTTGTACCGTTAAGACTTGGCTCTTCATGAGATCTTTTTATGAGCTTGTGAGGCTTAACAACCTACCATGAAATGTATTTATGCTTCAAGTTTACGTAGCTGTGAAGACTTCTTTATTATTTGCTAAAAATTCTTTTATTGCAAGACTGTAAGCGAACTCTATATACAATAACAAGTTACATAAACACAGCGTAATCGCGAAATTTATGCTGACATAGGGTCAGAACTCAAAAAGTTTAAGATATTTTAATCACTTATCTAACTGGTTATCTCTTTATTATGCAAAGAGGATCCAATTGAGAACATTTTTATTCATTAACAGATTTTTTACAAATTCTTTACCTACCTATTTGTTTATTGATTCTTTTATTGCAGTTCAAGATGCAAGCTTAGTCATTCTAAAAATGATTGTCCCAAGCACTGCACCGTCCGAGTGGTCCCTTCATCCATCTAGTGTGAGTGAAGATCTACTGGACGCTGTATAAAACATTACTTAGAGGCCAATGTTTTTTCTATCATCATGATCATTCAGCGATAATCAATGTTTTTTTATTCCACTTAAATTAAAATAAATTGTACGACGGATTTAATGTTATAAGCATTTTATACGAGGTTGACTGTTAAGGCAGGAGTTAGAAGAAAAAGTTGGTAGGCTCGCAAAAAAAAACATTATTAAAATGAAATTTAAAAAGAGGCTTACATATAAGGGGAAATTAAATAAACTTACACATTAATACTTAGGATTAAAATAAGGATCTATAGAAATCGTCACTCGTATCACAGTGTTTATTATGGAACTCCTCTGAAACGGCTTTAACGATTTTAATGACTTTTTGAAACGCCTAAGAATGTGTGATTTGGATTTGCGGGATCAGCTAGTATTACTATGAGAGAGCGAGGGAATATATAATTAATTAACCATACATTATGCAAAAGAAATATGATTAATAGTAAAGGACTATTACAACTGAAAACCTTTTATCATGAGGAGGTTACAGTTATTGTTAGAAACTATAACGAAAAAAGTAACTAGGTACCTAATAGGTAAATGCAAGTTTTTATTCTATCAACGAGTTTCACCAAACATTATAGCCTCTGAAAATAATTCTTACAACAATAGAAGAGAAACGTCTCTTTATTTTTTTCGTAACATTTTCCCATAGTTTTTCCTAACAATTCACAGCTAATAAACCTTTACATTTTTAAACCTTTACGTTATATGTTCACGGCATGGTAAAAGTGCTGTTGACTGTACATTACTTGTGTGTATCTATGTATCGATATCAACTCTTGTAAGTCCCTTCTGGGGCACGAGACTCTTCCTGCATCGCAGGAAGGTGAGGCCATACTCCACCACGGGGGCCAAGTCCGGGTTGGTGGAGGCTTGTAAGACAAAGTGGCGGGCCTTACTGATTAAAGTTATCTAGCCTCCCATAAAGCCTTTGAAATGGCTTAACAACTGCCATTACATGACAGCTGGCACCAACGGCTTAACGTGCCTTGGGAAGCACAGAAGCGCTCAGAAAAATGCCACTAGCGGTAGTCACGGGACGGTCACCAATCCTGCACCTGACCCCACCTGTTGTGGCTTAACTCGAGTGACTTATTCCAATCACTCGGTTTGACTAGGCCACGAGCACTTCTCTATGTATATTATCGTTTAAATATTATGTAGTACTTTATATATTACATAATTAGGTTAGTGGGTAAAGTTGGGGGCGGCGGAGTAGGCGTTGGGGTTTATGCATGGGGGCACTAAAGGAGCCCTATTGGACGCAAAAAAAAAATGCTTTAAAAAATATTTTAGGACTTATAAGTAAAAAACTTTTTGCAATATTTCGCTACTTGGTGTCAATATAATTATCGATTTTATTGTGTACGTACGTACCTACTAACTATATTCTTCATGCAATTCACTCCATCCAAAGGTTGAGCTCGCTCTAAGCGATATGCCCACAAATTTTATAACATCGCTTACATTTAAGAAATCATGATTGTAATTCTTTTCTTTTCTGGTTGTGCAATAAAGTGTTCTCTATCTATCTACTTGAGTAGCTTTATAGTCGAAAGGAGTTTTATGTCCTCGAATAAATTTTACATCATACGTACCTACTATCTGTTTCCTCAATCGTTGTTTCGCCATATTAATTAGATGACCTATTCCCAGAACTACTAAATATACACAAAAAATCATAAAGAAAATCGGTACGTAAAGCATTTTCGGAGCACTTCAATAACTTACACCGTGGCTCGAGATTTCTTCCTGAGGCCTCCATAATGTGGGCGTCAAACTGCATGGCAAAGGCGTCCCCCTTTTAGACCATGATTTTCGCTCATTAGCCACGTCTGACCACACAGGCAAGAATTTGTCGGGATCATCCCGCCATCGTCTTCTCGGCCCGCGTTTGCAATGACCGAGATTTTTATACACTAGATAATAATCACTCTAAATCTAACGCGGATTAATGGCTTATGAATATCTAAAGGATCAAAACCTTTATAAAAAAACTTCTTCAAAATTGACAAAACAAAAGCTATACATCTGAGAAAAATTGCTCGTCTATTAGACAAGTTGAACAACTTATAAACAATTAACTACCCACAGAGCAAATTACCTGCACAATTAAATGACGGTGCATAATAATCGATGATAACTCTAAAATCTTAGGAATATCTAAGGGATCAGAACCTTTAAAAATATCTATAAAATTGACAAAACAAAAGCTAGACACCTATTTAGAGGCTAAAAATTTCACCCATGCCGGGATTCGAACCCGCAACCTCTGGCTATCCGTACCAGCGCTCTACCAATTGAGCAAAAAAAAAATTTTTAGCCTCTAAATAGGTTTTTAAATTTGTTCCTTAGCACGGGTTAGTGCATTAAAAATAAAAATAAATAGTGTAAAAGCTAGACATCTGAGAAAAATTTCTTGTCTATGAGACAAGTTGAACAACTTATAAACACTTAACTACCCACAGAGCAAATTACCCACACAATTAAATGACGGAGCATAATAATCGATAATTACCTTATCTATCACAAAGCTGAGTTAGAGACACTAAGCGCCACAGTGTATCACTCCGATATAATAGAGTACAAATAATACTTGTAATAATTAGATCGAGCGACTTAGCGGTCAGTCGTCCGCGCACGGTACTAGAGAATGTGTGGATTTTCGCGGCGCGTGCGCCGCTACCGGTAAAGACGCCTTCACACTAGTCGAGAAGAGAATTGATAAACTCATAATCGTAATCGCTGACAATACATACGTCGTATTACGGAGATGAAGCTTATTTCATGCTTCGTAAACAACAGAATTAAAAATTCCACTTGATGGCTAAATAAAGAACTATACAGTCGGTTAGCTTTTAGAATATACCTCGGCTACTATCGGATATATTCGTTAATAGAAATATCGGAACGTTATAGCTTTACGTAACTTATCAAAATAGTGAAGAAAATAGCAGGAAGTAATATTACACTCGTGTGCCTTCGGTGAAAACCGAAGCCTACTCTAGAGCCCGAGGTATATACTAAAAGCTAACAGACTGTTCAAATATACTTTCTATTTATTTCCAATCTTTAGTCTGCTTTCCAAAATGAGGCATTTAAAAACACACTGACCCCCAGTTTCTCGAATACTAGCAATCTGTTAGTCTACTGCTAATAGCTGTCAAATGTTTTTTGTATGCACTTTGGCCACTTGACAGCTTTGAACAGTACATTAACGGATTGTCAGTGTCTCAGAAACCAGGGGTGAGCGTGCTAAAAATTTTATATTTAAAATATATATTAATGGATTCAGGATTGTGAGACAAAACATAAAGTATTATATTCTAGCGCACTTTCATGTATCATGTCTAAATAGATTGCTAAAAAACAAAGAACATAAAGCAATTGTGGACATGGCTTTATATTGCCGGATAAGATTAAACACAACACAATCTATTGTCTCATAGAAAATAGGATTGGATTGGATCAGCGACTGTAAATAAAATAGAGATTGATTATTTTAAGTAAATAATGGGAGATTACGATTACAAATGAAGACGATATTTATATAATATGAAGATGTATTAAGCTTGCCTGAAACGCAGTTAAAAAAATGTGTTAAGTACACCTTGTGCCAAAAGGGCTACTATAACATAAAGGATTATTTTGATGGCAATGATGTCTGGAATTAAAGCCAGTACAATCCACGAGTTTTATATTTTATAATAATTATGTCGTCGTCGTCGTCGTTAGGCTATACTAGTCCACTGCTTGACATAGCCCTCCCCTAAAGAGCGCCACGTTGTGCTATCATAGGGGGTAATGCCCATAATCCCCATGCTGGGCATGCGGGTTGGGGATCGCAGTTCGGTGGAATTGTACTGCAATAATTATGTAAACTCTGTTAATTAAGGACTTTGAAAACACTAAGTTTGGAGTATTTTTGTCCATTTTTTCTCCAAAATGATCTATATTTTGAAATGGACACCTAGTTTGAATTGGAACGTCAATTAAGCCGCAGTTTCTGCGCTACTTTGAAGAAAACCTTTTCATTTAATTTCATTTCAATGAATACCTGAATGAAATGAACCTTAATGGTTTATTGTAACATAAGGGCCCATTTTTTCGGGTCGTTGCGGGGCTTACAGGCAATTATCCGCGTGGTGATAAAAAGTCACTTGCACAGTCGTGTGTGCAAGTATTTCAGTTTTTTTTTTAATAGGGACAACAATACCACTCGCTGACGGTGAAGTAAAACATCGTGAGGAAACTTAAGCGTCTGAGGTGTTTAAATACGGCCAATGAAGTTGCCAATCCGCGGTGTGCATACGTGGTAATTAGGCCCATATTCTCTCTCTCTGAAAGAAGGCCTGCAGTAGGACGTTTATAGTCTACATAGAAAAGGGACAACAAAGAGCATTCCAATGTGTTTTGAGCAAATAACTTAAACGTAAAAAATAATAGTGTATTCTAGATCCAGCTCCGTTATCCTCAGTTTACAATATTATATTCTGTTATTCATAATGAGCAATTGTTAAAAGAAACTTCAAAGGTCAAGCTGTAACGTTTTATAACTTTTATAATTAATAAATAAACTCTGGAACGACTTCAGGTGTGATTTTATTTGTAGATTTATAGTAACTTTAAAACAGAAAACTGGATAAAAACGGAGAAGCAGGTAAAAAGTCAGATCTGGTCAAAGGGTAAAGTCGTAGTCGTGAAAAATGAGGGAAATCGAAGAATGTGTCACGTATATAATTTAAATATTTGAAAATGATAGATGGAAAAAGAAATAAAAGTGGTGTGAAGAGGTTTGCACCGTTACAAAGCGATTACGAATAATGACCTCTGTTCAACGCGTTGAAGACGACATTAAACCTACTCAGATAAAAAAGTATTTAAGTAAGAGCATGTAGGTAAATACTTGTAATGTACATAATATTTGTGATTATGTAGCAGCAATATCATACGAACATAGACATTTTTTACGCTTGTAGCCAATACATAGGCTGCTACTTATGTATGCGGAATCTGGGATTCCAATAATTTTAAACGCAATGTCTGACCTCCATGGTCAAATTCGTTCTTTTTTTAAATACTGGCCGCTAATATTTTTCTCTTATATACGTTAGTGTTTTGTTTTTGTTGGTTTAAAATGTCATATCGCTGAAAAAATTAAACTCACTCGTGAAAATATTCGTGCTATGATTTATTACGATTTTCGACGTGGTTTAACGCAACAACAGTGCGTAGATCAATTAACTTCGACTTTTGGTGGTGAAGCTCCATCAAAAACGACTGTGTATCACTGGTTTAGTGAGTTTAATCGCGGGCGCAGTAAGCTCACGGACGAAGTTAAAGAAGGTCGCCCGAAATCGGTGGTTGTGCCACAAAATATTGAAGCTGTGCAAAAACGAATAATGCAAGACCGCCATGTTACGTATCGCGAGATAGAGGCTATTTTGGGCATATGTATGACGAGCATTCATGGGATAATACATGAACATTTGTCTGTAAAAAAAACTTGTTCGCGTTGGATCCCGCACAACTTAACTCAGGATCAAAAAGATGCTCGCGTCGAATGGTGCAAGAAAACCTTAAAAAATTCAACGGAGGCGACTCAAAATCTGTTTATAATTAGATATTATCTACACAGGTGACGAATCCTGGATCTACGTGTACGATCCCGAAACTAAACAACAATCAACAGTTTGGGTGTTTCAAAATGAGCCGAACCCTACGAAAGTGGCTCGTGCAAAAAGCACTGTAAAGCGGATGATGGCCTGCTTTTTTGGTATTAATGGCCATGTGGCTACAATACCACTGGAGAATCGCAGAACGGTTAGTTCGGAGTGGTACACGACCATTTGTTTGCCGGAAGTATTTAAAGAAATACGCCAAAACAACCAGCGACGCAGAATCATACTTCACCATGACAATGCCAGCTGTCATACATCTCAGGAAACAACTACATTTTTGGATGGTCAAAAAATAGAATTGATGGGTCATCCACCGTACAGCCCTGATTTGGCTCCCAATGATTTCTATTTATTTCCAAATGTAAAGAATAAATTACGTGGTCAACGATTTTCGACCCATGAAGATGCCGTAGATGCGTTCAAACAGCACGTATTGGAGATACCTCAATCAGAGTGGAAAAAGTGTTTTACAAATTGGTTTCATCGAATGCAAAAGTGCATCGATCTTAGTGGAGAATACTTTGAAAAACAATAAAAGCATATTTAGCCATATACATTTGTTTATTTTTTCTATTCCGCATATATAAGTAGCAGCCCTCGTACACGGCTTTACGTCCCACTTCAAAGCATAGGCCATTTCTCAGAGAGATACAATCAGAGTATTGGGTCGAGTCACGCATTTTTTGGCGCTGTCAAATTCTGACAGTAATGTCAGTTAATCTATTGGAAAGTCGGGAAATTTGACATTTAAAACGGGTGACTAGCGTCGTCGTGCTGCCCGTGCATGTATGTGAGTACCACAGACAGGTACTCACATACAAGAGGAAACCTGATCCTCACGTTATTTGCCTTCATCATAGAGAACGAAACTTATCAGAAGAAACACCTGAATTGTCTACTGTGAACTTGAAATCACGAATGCCCTGTAGGGATGTGTGATCAGTGATTATTACCTAAGGCCCGATATAGAGCTATATATTAACAATATTAAATAATTTTAATATTGTTAATATACGATATAACACTATATTAGCAAAAACCTATCCTAAAAAACACTTATGGGTAATTCGATGTAAAAAAATTGAAGTTACCTCAATTTTCACTATTTACTTACCTATCGAGTTTTTTAACAACAGAGTGGTTGATATCGAAATCCCTCTATTCAAAAATGTCATCTTACATTTGTTTGTGTTTCATTCGGAAAATATAAATTCTTTAACATCAAAGGAAACAGTGACTAATGAATCTTGATGAAGCTATTGGATAGGGTATTAAATTACATTTAACATTTTTTACATTTACATACAGATTTAAAAACCTATTTAGAGGCTAAAAATTTCACCCATGCCGGGATTCGAACCCGCAACCTCTAGCTATCCGTGCCAGCGCTCTACCAATTGAGCCAATAGGCGACTCACGGCATCAGTGAACTTTCGAACCTCTTTACACTATTCTCTGTATTACGTACAGGCAGCGACATCTGACTTAAGCAAATTGCATTACTTACAGCCCCGACTACCTACTTTTTTTTTAAAAATTTGTTCCTTAGCACGGGTTAGTGCATTAAAATAAAAATAGTATAATTTACATACAGACACATACATTGCTTCTAGGCCCACACTAGGATACCCTGTGTCGTGGAAACCAGAAACAACGACATCACAAACATGTAAACATCCAAGACCTGAGGTTTTTTTTGTTCCCAGCCGGGATTCGAACCCGGGACCTCTTGCATGGTAGGCAGATGCGCTACCGCTACGCCACAGAGGTCGCCAAATACTAACAAATAATAACACATTAGTTATAAGATTTTAGATGCAAAGCTGTGCCCGACAGGGTCCATAATGATATACATTATCTGTTATTTCAGATCCTACCAAACTTATGGCTGTAAAAAAGTGTTGAGTAGACGGTCTCGGTGGCGCAGCGACGTGGCAAGCTGACTGTAAAACCGAAGATCTCGGGTTCGATCCCCGGCCGGGTCAAACTAGGAAACGATCTTTTCTAGTTGGTCTCGGGTCTTGGATGTTATCTATGTATTTATGGTATTGAATCTATCGTCGAGTTTCACGTATAACACAAGTCATTTATTTGTACTCAGTATAGGGCTAACCGGATCTGTATAATATGTCCATGTATATCTATTATTATTATTGTTATAGTATTGAGTAATGAGGGTACTCAATGTTGTTCAAGGCTCAAGGTTCCCAGGATAACCCAGGTTTCTGTCCACCGCTCCGGGATACAGGCGTCAGTCAGTATGGCTTATTCTCAACGAACAACGGTTAATTTAATGTATAAGATTATGTCACAGTAAATACAAAGTTTGAAAAAGAAAAAAACACAGAGCACAATCTTACACGAGCATAGCAATATACATCCACCAACGTTTCGTCCAAAGTAATAAAAACAAATTATGTTTGATAATGTTACTTAAATATTGGTATTTATAGAGCAAGGGAATTTAACACACAAAATCAGTTGGGGTGTCTAAGGGTTTTTCAGTTACAAAGATGCACACTGTATACATAAGCAAGATGTTTTTGTCTCAGAAATAATATATATATACTCGTTTATGCACGCAATAACACAAACTAAAATTAACTGTCGAGCCAATTGTACATTGACATTCAGCAAACAAAATGTACCTAAATTCTTTACATTGAAATAAAATTAATTGATGTAATTTGTCAATCTTTTCTATGTATCTCAAATTGTGAGTTTAGAAGTTTACCATTGATAAGGACATCGCCGCGCCATCCTGAAGACCGCCTAGTGTAAACAGAGCCTTAGTACATTACTTATCTAACACTCTCCCGGCAGGAGTGCCGTTCTTAGCTCTTTGGCTGAAGGTGGTCCGACGCTACTGTTCGCTCAGCTTTGTCAATATTGTGTAAAGTTTGTAGAGATTAACATGTCTGTGTAGATTCAAGAGATAAAGTGGATTTTAATTCTTTTAGAAGATTAGGCTCTTACCAGTGTTTATAAAGTAGTCACAACAATTACAAAAGATTAATAGATATAGGTACCTTGATATCAACCCTTTGTACGTCCCTACTGCTGGGGCACGGGTCTATTCGGGTTAGGCCATAATCCATCAAGGGGGCCAGCCTTAATCGGGGGCGTCTTAAAATTCCTTGTGAAGCACAGAGGCACTCTGAAAAAATCCCACTAGCGGTAGTCACTGGATCGTCACCCATCCAGCACCTGACCTGATCTTGGCAAAACCTGTCTGTAAAACCGAAGGTCTCGGGATCAATCCCCGGCCGGGTCAAACTTGGAAACGAACTTTTCTAGTTTGCCTCGGGTCTTGGATTCTATCTAAGTATTTATTTTATTAAATTTCTCATCGAGTTAGCACCTGTAACACAAGTCATTTAGTTGTACTTATTATAGGGCTAACGAGATCTGTGTAGGTAATACTTATGTCCGTGAATATTTTATTTTTTTAATTTATCCTAATATTCAATATTAAGTGTGAAAGTTTGGATGTATTTGGATTGGATGGCCAGAATGCCTGATAGGATCTAAACAAAAGATACAGATATACTCGTATTTCGTAGTCTGAAATAGCACAAACGTAACATTTAATCCCTGAAAATATAATTAAAACTGTTTTTATACGGATTTATGCTCCTTTATTAAATTTCTACAATTTTCCAACGTTTCGGCACTTTTTCAGGTGCCGTGGTCTCGAATGACCGAGTCAGTCATCCGAGACCACGGCATCTGAAAAAGTGCCGAAACGTCGGAAAATTGTAAAAATGTAATAAGCGAGCATAAATCCGTATAAAAAACAGTTTTAATTATGTCTAGTGCTCGTGTTAACCTTAGAAAATACTAACCTGAAAATATGTAGGTAACAAAAAATCTACGCGAACTAATTCACGGACAAGAGCTAACATTAAATAAGTATGTCAGGTATCGATATGCTCATTGATATGCAGCAATGTGTTTAGATGCATTAAATGTGCCGGGAATAAGGTATGCAAAAATCATGCACCTAATCACGTGGTGCAAAGTAGATTAGGTAGGTATACGCTTTTCGGTAAGGACTAAGGGCCAGTCTCTGAATTGATAATTTCACTAAGTCAATAATTAAGTGTAGTGCTTTCTCTTCGAATTTCTCAGCAAAGAGCGAGACCGAACGTTACTCAAATATTTGCTTAGTGATAGTCTCAATTCTGAAAACGGCCCTATGATACGCGATTCGGTGTTTTTAAGCTTGCCTGTAACGTGGTTCACGAAATGTGCAAAAGGGCTACTATTGCAGGATTATTTAGATGACAATAATATCTGGAATTATAGCCAGTACAATGCATGAGTTCCATGTTTTAAAATAATTATGTAAACTCTGTTAATTAAGGACTTTGAAAAGAATAAGTTTGGAGTTGTTTTGTCCATTTTGTCTCCAAAATGATTTAGATTTTGAAATGTACACCTAGTTTGAATTGTAACTTTCATTAAGCCGCAGCTTCTGCGCTACTTTGAATAAAACCTTTTCATTTCATTTCTTTTATAGAGGAACCAGGCACCTTTTCGGTTGCAAAAACGAATCCGGAAACATCCCCTAAAGGGGACGCAAAGTAGAAAGCTGCAAAAGTTTTCTACGTTTCTACATAGAAAATGGAACCCATTATGGACAAAATCATTTGCGTCTTTACGGAGATTCAAGCCGAGTAGAAACTTGATTGGACAGAAACTCGATTTGACGCATACAAACGTAGGTATCATTTTATCAT
Source organism: Yponomeuta sedellus (assembly GCA_934045075.1). Taxonomy (NCBI): domain Eukaryota; kingdom Metazoa; phylum Arthropoda; class Insecta; order Lepidoptera; family Yponomeutidae; genus Yponomeuta; species Yponomeuta sedellus. The sequence continues at coordinate 2,052,987 of OW203734.1, read as the reverse complement.
GCACTTAGGTAAGTTAAAATAGGGAAATTATGCGTAGCTACGGCTCAAGCGGGTACCGATTCATTAGTAATCGGTAATTTAAAATGATAATGTCAGTTGTACGAAATTTCACATCAAATGTTAAATCTCATGGCCTTCCTTTTATTTCTGACACTACGTTACTCATCAAAAACAAACCTTCTGATTAAGCCTTCTATCGGTATGATAAAGCTACAGGGTAATTTTTTTCTCGTATAGCCGATTCAGTTCACGATTAAACCATGTAATTATTTAAAAGTCTGTGAATGCAGTTTAATTTTTTTTTTTAAATTAAAAGTATAATGTTACATGTACATGTTACATATTCAAGGCACTTTCCCTCCATCTGGCATAGCCGTGGGACGCCCTGTGTATACGGATCAAACTAATTACCCTTCTTTTGAGCTCCACTGCAAACTGCAAGCGGGTAAAATAGCGTAAATTTTCGAGTAACATTGGTATCGGCAGGATTTCTACCGAACACCGTTATCGGGCCCTCCAGACAAGTCTCGGTTATAGCATCTTATAATCAGCGTTTGTCTGGGAGGAAGCGTTTAATGATGCAGTTAAAGGGTACTATCCGTTTGCGGGTACTATCACATTACCGGATAGAGTGGTTCAGACTGCTTTATGAGCAATATAGTACAGGATATACGGTGCTCAGGATGCCCAAGCTTTCGTAGATGCAAGCAAACAGTAATCATACAAAAATTACAACTGTTCCATACATTTTTATGCCGCAGTTATTAATTGTAAATTAACCCTGTACCTTACCTTGTAAATCCTACCTACCTATCCACTTAACATCAGTAAAAAAATGTTCAAAAATTTTAGATATGTCCTGTACAAACCCTGTAAATAAACGTCATACCTATCTAGCTTTATTTAAGAACAAAATTATAAAAATAAATCATAAATCCTCCACCAACCCGGACTTGGCACCCGTGGTCAAGTTATTTAGATAATATAACAAACATAAGCTCACGCCTGTAACCCAAAGGGGTAGGCAGAGGAGTGCTACTTGGCACGGTTGTTGATAATGATGACTTATAATTACCGTTCTCTAACCAAATCGTGCAAACTGTATCTGAGCGAAGCAGTTACCCCACTGCACAGCGCATTCGTGATGCGTCGTTTAGCGTAGTCGAGCGAATCAGCCGCTGATGGGCGTTGTTAGGCGTTTCGTGTTGTTTGCTAGCCAATTATACGGTCTGAAGGACTGTTTGGAAGCAGAGTTGTCAGGGCCGTGGCTACTTTTAGGCTAATATAACAAAATTGACCAGTACGAGTTAGCTCAGTGCCGTAAATAGGGCGGCAGCGGCGGCCTTAGGGGATGGTAAACAGGGCAATCGCCCGGGTCTCGCGCCGTTGCGCTAGACCCAAACAAATTAAAAAAATATAGACTTTTAACTGTATATTCTTGTATATAAAACTTTTTATTTGGTTCATAATTATATTGCGCTTTAATTAAAGGTTTTAGTGTCATTAAAAGCCGCAAACGATAGGTAATTTAAAAAATTATCATTTCTGTATTTTTTTTATTTTGTAAACCTTACAATTTAAAATATTTTAAAAAACTCAAATTTTATAAATTTATATTACTTTAATATTTCCTGTCCAACATGACAAAGGGTACATATCGACGACAAATATGAAAATAAATAGCTAAACCTAACAACCAGACCTTCACATTATTTTCACGAAGCCCAAAGGGCCTCGCAAAGACCTGCCGCCCGGAGCCTCTCAATGGCTAAGGCCGCCGCTGTAGGGCGGTGCTACCAGTGCTCAGGCATACGGCGTAGACTCAGGGGGCGCAAGAATGGCCAGACCAGGCCCTGGAGTCTAATACGCACATAGTTTTTCAATGGAATGGTATAAGCAGGACAATGGTTGTTTTTTGCCCCAATTTGGTAGTCTCCAACCAACGGCAGTACCTACCTACAATGTCATTCCATTCTGAGTGCTTAGTGCGAGTTTGACAGATCCAATCGAATAACTTTACTACCGCGTTAATCGAGCATTGAGTAGTGAGTATAAGTTAACCATTCGAACTGGCAAAACGCTGTCACAGTACAACTCGCACTAGCGTTACTTCGTGTTTTGGCTGGTAAACGTGTTCACTTCTCAACGTAAACCATTACAACTCGCACTCAGCAATTTAAATTTCCATATTTGTCGCTAGGTGGCGCTTCCTCAATGCAATAGAAATATGAGTTTACGTTAACGCGATCGAGTATTTAAAAAACTCGCACTAAGCACTCTGAGTAGTACGACGACGCGACTCGCGTCTTTAAACGTCAAACGTCGCGACTTTCCAGTACATTAAAGGCGGAAACACATTTTAACACGCCACGCGACCCGACTAAACGACGCGTGTTGAGTCGAATCAAATTGTACTATTCTCTATGACTAGAAACACACTATGAACATCCGACGCGACCCCATGCGCACGGTAATTACACGGTGTACATCGGGTGTCGACACGTCCCGTCGGCTCGCGTTTTAATAATGTGTTTCCGTCTTTATTGTCAAATTCTGACCGTTCATCGCTACGAAACGCGTAACTCGCGTAATCATACTACCCTGGAAGGCATATAAACCGCGCAAATTAAACAGGTACCTATCTCTCGCGAAGAAGATCGAATCGCGCGAGGCGCCGAGTTAAGTAGTACCGGGTTATAGAAACCATTGCAATGCGATTGGTTAGCAGACTACCGATAGTGTGAATGAAACGACCATTACCGGGCTAATATGACTCTATTGAACAACTATTCACTTTGGAGACTCGCCCCCCAGGCTGGACTATTGTTTTCGGTTTGCTCCTGATAAATTCCCGCTGCGCCCCTAGCCGATTCCAACACATACCTAACTACATGACAGTATTTAAAAAAAACGCCTATTAAATTAGACATAACATCGCGCTTATTTTTTTGGCAGCGCACGAGCGTATTCGTGTTTCTCCCAAAAAATTTGGTACCTAATTGGTTCACCAACACCAAGTTCCTTGTGCTTTATTTTATCACCCTGAATGAAATAAAGTAGGCCTATACATAGCATAGAAGAATTACTGACAACCATTGGAGTAAACGTGTCCTTGAGTGGAGACCGCGGCCCGGCAAACGTACCTAGTGTAGGACGCCCTCCGACTAGGTTGGATGACGATCTGCGAAAAACTGCAGGCAGATGCTGGATGCGGCAAGCTGAAGACAGAGTGCTTAGTGCGAGTTTGACAGATCCAATCGAATAACTTTACTACCGCGTTAATCGAGCATGAAGTAGTGAGTACTTATGAGTAAGTTAACCGTTCGAACTGGCAAAACGCTGTCACAGTACAACTGGCACTCGCGTTTATTTGTGTTTTGGCTGGTACCTAAACGTGTTCACTTCTCAACGTAAACCATTACAACTCGCACTCAGCAATTTAAATTTCTATACTTGTCGCTAGGTGGCGCTTCCTTGATGCCATAGAAATATGAGTTTACGTTAACGCGATCGAGTAGTAAAAAAAACTCGCACTAAGCACTCAGAGTGCTTAGTGCGAGTTTGACAGATCCAATCGAGTAACTTTACTACCGCGTTAATCGAGCATCGAGTAGTGAGTATGAGTAAGTTAACCGTTCGAACTGGCAAAACGCTGTCACAGTACAACTCGCACTCGCGTTTATTCGTGTTTTGGCTGGTAAACGTGTTCACTTCTCAACGTAAACCATTACAACTCGCACTCAGCAATTTTAATTTCCATTCTTGTCGCTAGGTGGCGCTTCCTCGATGCCATAGAAATATGAGTTTACGTTAACGCGATCGAGTAGTTAAAAAACTCGCACTAAGCACTCAGGGCGCTATGACGCACATTAGGGGAGGGCTATGTCCAGCAGCGGGCTAATATAGCCTGACGACGATACATAGCATTGCTCTAGCGTAGGTACCTATAATTTTTTTTTTAGCCATGGCTGTGTGTGTAGGTACCTATAATACCGAAAAATAAACAAGGACACAGGCTATATTTACGCCACTGCGATAGCCCAGTAAGTAGAACAATAGACGCGGAAACAAGACCCACGTTCGATTCCCAGTGCTGGTACTTTTTTTTTAGTTTTTTTATTTGGATTACTCACCGCTTCAACATCAGTTCATTCAAATGGAGATATGACACAACTTCGGTCTAAATACACAAGCTACTTACGAGGTATCGTACCGGCGTGCGCGCATGCAACGACTTATGAACGTTGATGAAGCGAAGGTGATCCGTCAGAATCGTGGCAAGTGGCAGTCCCTGGTCTCTGCCTACCCATCTGGGGTACAGGCGTGAGGTTATATATATATATACTTACGAGGTGTCACAACATGCACCTAATAAGTGCCTTCTGTAAGTAATCTTAGAATATCATTGACTCGGACTTTGTTTTCTAAATTATGTATATTTGTGAAGTTATAGCAACAATACCACTCGCTAGCTATCAAGGAAGACATCGTGAGACCAGCAGATTTTGTTGAATATTTTCTTTGCAAATCCGAAATTTAGGCTTCGATAGTTAACCAATTCGACAAAATCACAAAAAGGTGGATCTGGACGTAACTATACAGTAGTTTTTTTATTTATTAAATAAAATCCACAACATGACTTAACGTAATAAAAACGTAAAATTAACCAAACTTGTTTTAAACGTCCCATTGAAGGGGACAGGCCTTCTCTTGGATAGAGAGAGAGAGAAAGAATACGAGCTTAATTACCACGGTGCCGACCGCGGATTGGCGGTCGGCACCGTGGTTAAGCGCTGAGGTATTTGAACACTAAGGGCCTGTTTCACAATCTGCAAGTAAAGTTCCGGATAAGCTATCTGCAACCAGGGCTGCCGTTTATTCTAAGGGCCTGTTTCACAATCTGCAAATAAAGTTCCGGATAAGCTTTCCGCAACCAGGGCTGCCGTTTGTTCTAAATTTAAATAAATACTCCTATAGTGCGTGTGTTTGTTTATGGCTTCAAATTTAGAACAAACGGCAGCGCTGGTTGCGGATAGCTTATCCGGAACATTATGACAACCTCTGTGGCGTAGCGGTAGCGCGTCTGCCTACCATGCAAGAGGTCTCGGGTTCGAATCCCGGCTGGGAACAAAAAAAAACCCAGGTCTTGGATGTTTACATGTTTGTGATGTCGTTGTTTCTGGTTCCCACGACACAGGGTAACCTAGTGTGGGGCCAGAAGCAATGTATGTGCTTGTATGTAAATGTTATCTTATTTTATTTACAGATTGTGAAACAGGCCCTAAATTTAAATAAATATCCCTATATTGCGTGTGTTTGTTTATGACTTCAAAATTAGAACAAACGGCAGCCCTGGTTGCGGATAGCTTATCCGGAATTTTATTTGCCGATTGTGAAACACAATCTAATCACTAAAGTATTAGACAAAGATAAGAATATGCTTTATTGTACCCACCAGAAAATAATTACAGAGACAACAGTTACTATATAAGAAAATGTACAATTGGCGGCCGTATTGCTGATAGCTATTTCTGCCAGCAAACCACTACGTTACACTATGTTAATAGGTTTTTTAGTTCAGTTTCAAATAAAACCAATGCAGTTTACGTTTGAATACAGTATTTATTATTAAATACAAGCAAAACCTATACATTACTGGTTGTATTCGCACAAACTTCTGTGACCAACGCTCGCCCGTAAGGACATTATACATATTTAATGTAATTATATAATATACTTGAGATGATCCGAACTACGTCAAAACGTGGAATGTGTACTTGGTGACACTATAATATGATTTACACTTTAATGATTGTATAACAATACTTTATTTTAATGATATTACCGCGTGACCAATAATTTAGTACATAAAAACCTTCCTTTATAATATATTTCAAACCAATCTCCAATTAAAAGGCGTATACTCATTACATTACATTTTCAAAACAAAAGTGCAATGGCACTCACGAACACAAATAACACATTGTGTGATAAATTGATAATATATTAAAATTACTTAATATAAATATGTTTAATATTAAGTGGACTTATAAAATAATCATTTTTAAAATAGTTTTAAAAAAGTTTAAATTATAACTAGTAAAAAAATGTAGTACATTTTCGGCCTTACACAAAAAAAATCACAATTCCCTCAAACACTCCAAAAACTAAACAAGTCTGTGTTGGAGATTTAACAAGGAGTAGGCGTAATCACAGATTAAATAAACAGACTCTAATGGCCGTTAATTAATTTCTCAATTGTGAACTTAACTAAGTAAATACTTAACAACTTCCCTGTCCAAGACTTAATTCAATTCCACAGTTAGATGGTTGTATGCCCCAGTATAATTCTTAAGTTAGAAAAAGAGTAACTCACCTCACAGATAAACCTGTACAGGTTTCAGTGAAGGTTTCTTTGTATTTAACTAGTATTCTGTAAATGTCTTTAATACATAATAATAAAAAAATGACTCACAAACTTATTATACTATTTTTATTTTTAATGCACTAACCCGTGCTAAGGACAATTTTAAAAACCTATTTAGAGGCTAAAATAAAGAGGCTCATTCCGATGTAAAAACCTAACTGCAAAGTAGGTAGTCGGGGCTGTAAGTGATGCAATTTACTTCAACCAGATGTCGCTGCCTGTACGTAATACAGAGAATAGTGTAAAGAGGTTCGAAATTTCAAGGTAGTCGGGGCTGTAAGTAATGCAATTTGCTTAAGTCAGATGTCGCTGCCTGTACGTAATACAGAGAATAGTGTAAAGAGGTTCGAAATTTCACTGATGCCGGTGAGTCGCCCATTAGCTCAGTTGGATAGAGCGCTGGCACGGCTATAAAAACAGTTTTAAATATATAAAAAATTTACTCATAAACTTATTCCAATATTTCCAATACACTCCTCCGAGTCAAATGTGACTCATGGACAGGGAAGTTGTTAATTGACGTTCTGTCACACTCTTTTCTGAGAAATTAAAAGAGAGAGCATACTTAGCAATATAATAAATACTCAATTGAGAAACAGACAATTAGGAGTGCTTCAAAGGAATCGTATTTTTATAAATAATCCCATTAGTCTTTAATCCCGATGCAACATGATTTCGTTTAACACTTATTGCACAATTCATTCACATATTTGTGTTAACAAAATACACAGGGTGTATTTAGCTCCGCAGCAAAATTATATCGGCGGTCGCCAAACCAAACATTGAACCAACAGCGCGGACATTACAAGTAGGGCTAAGTACAAAGTCACTTACATAAACGATATGAAATATAACTATAAATTCTAACAACGCTACTTATAACATGTTAAAACACGATAATAGTTAATATTTACTAATAAATATTGTACCTATAATATAAAAATATTTTTAATACAGAAAAAGCTACCTATTAAGGCGCTACAAGGTGCTAACTTGCGCCATCAATGGAAACAAATCATATCTTCTTTTATAACGCGTCTTTGTAAAAACTAAACATCATACATTTTAATAAATACGATATTTTTGGGACCTACTGATAAGAACACAGTTCCTAGAACCTAGGACCTTAAAGCAATTTTGCCTAAAACGACTGTTTTTAGCGGGTATTTTATTTAATTTCTAAGGTTGTTGATCCTAGGTTCTAGACTGTAGGTTTTAAGAAATATGATATTCACTTATTGAAAAAAAAAGGACTTTAAAAACAAGTTACGATTTTTATGCCATTGGTGGCGTCAGTTAGTACCGCATAGCGCCTACATTAAATTTGTCAATTGATATCCTTCGCAAATGAACATTTATTGCTTCGGCAGAAGGCTCAATTTCCAATGGCACCGCGGACAAACCAACCCATTTTTGTTCCCTGTCTAATACTGCTAACAATATAACCTAGGCTAGGCAACCTTCTGTCATGGGCGCCCCACTTCTGGCACAAAACGCGAAGAATCAGAGAAATAAGACACGTAACAATGTACACAGTCTGTTAGCTTTTAGAATATACCTCGGGCTCTAGAGCAGGCTTCGGTTTTCGCCGAAAGCACACTAGTGTAATACTACTTACTGCTCTGTTAGTGTCATATTAGTTCCGATTGCGAAATTAACCCCCGGTTTCTCGTACACTAACAAGCTGTTAATCTACTGTTAACAGCTGTCAGTTGGGCAAAGTGCATACAAAAAAAAACAACTGACAACTGTTAGCAGTAGATTAACAGACTGTTTACGAGACAGACAGACAGAGACGAGTACAGACCGTTATTATACGATAGAAGAATATTTAAAAGATAGTATAGATGAAATGAGATAAATAATTGTATAAATGTTACTTTATAAATATAATTAATTAAAATTGTATGATAATTAATCAAATTAAATTTAAATTAATGTAATACATACTTTTATATAGCACATTAAAATGTTGCGTGCCCTACAGGGTCCACAGAGATCTTATCAAATAACTGTTAAGTTATAATTATAATGTAACAACCTTGAAACTTGTGGAATGCAATAAAGTATTGAGTATTGAGAAACCAGGGGTAAGTGTCATATTAGTTCCAATATTTCTATTACACGAATATATCTGACTCTATCCGACAGTAGCAGAGGTATATTGTAAAAACGAACAGACTGTATAAATTGTTACGAGAGGTGGTAGCGCTCCGTACAACACGATCTTCATCGGGGGGTCGTGGCTTCGAATCCTGGCTTTTACCAAAGATTTTGATATCTAAATTACGTGCATTTGTGAAGTTATTAACGCCATCGAGAGATTGTAATGCCACTTTTTGAAAAAAGTATTTGTAATTTTTTTCCATTAGTGTGACATTTCATTTTATAAAAATTATCTCAAAATTTCGTATGGAACTGTTGTTATTGTTAATTTGGTAGTTGGTCCCGTAATGAAAGTTTTATATGATTAGAGCAGCCCTCTTAGGTTTCACGAGAGCTTTCCGCCCTGTATAATGAAAATATGTACAATAAATAAAAATATTATCATTCCCTAGCAGTGACGCACAAAACTTATTCGTAAACGAAAAAAAGAATGAATCGTCAGGTTTTCTAAATAATCATCACATTATCAGCCATTTGACGTCCACTGCAGGACAAAGGTCTCCCTCATGCATGATTGACCAAGCCTCCCGGTCATAATCTTCAACCTAATTAATTAATGGAGGGTTTTATTCATACTTTCTTAAAAATCTATTATATAAAAATGAATCGCTCGCAAGCGCAAATCTCTAGAGCAGCTGATCTGATTTCGCTACATCTCTTTTTTAAATATTCCTTGAAGTACGAGGTTGGTTCTTACGGAGAAAAAAAAATCGACTGTTAGACGGTACGAAGTTCGCTGGGTCAGCTAGTATGATAATAAAATTGTATATGCATAGTAACGACAGCAAAGGGTATTCTAGTTTCGGACAGAGTGCTTATTGCGAGTTTGACAGATCCAATCGAATAACTGTACTACCGCGTTAATCGAGCATTGAGTAGTGAGTATGAGTAAGTTAACCGTTCGAACTGGCAAAACGCTGTCACAGTACAACTCGCACTCGCGTTTATTCGTGTTTTGGCTGGTAATCTGGTAAACGTGTTCACTTATCAACGTAAACCATTACAACTGGCACTAAGCACTCAGGACAAGTGATTGTTTTGTGTAGAACTTTTTTCTTCATTTTCTCTGTCTTCGCATTTTGTGCGGCCAACGGGCGATGTACAATAAAACGCACAGGAATACTGCAAATCTATATCACAAACAATTTACAATACGATATAACCACGGGCCACGAGAAAAGGTACTGAAAGGTATTGAATGTCCTGTAAGGAGGCAAAATCCCTTTTCTAGCTCGGTGTTTAATGAAATTTAAACCAATCTAATATATACAGTCTATTTATTCTTACTTGTCCAATTTAGTAAACAATATTCTTACCTTAAAACTGAGATTAGATGCCTAAACTAGACAATTTCTCGCAAATTCATGAACTATGTTTATAAAATTGGCAGCGTGTTATCTAAAAGAGTGTTCCAGGTTACTTCATTTATGGAAATATGCCAGTTTTGGACTAAAAAGTCATAGTTTAAGGGTAGAATCATGTTTACTAAATTGGACAAGTAAGAATAAATAGACTCTCTTATCACAGTGTTTGTCGAACTCGTCTGAAACGGCTTCACCGTTTTTTATGAATGTTTTTGTTATGTTGTTGTTTAGAAAGCCATCTAGGATCGAGTGGCGGAGTGTTGCGGCGCACTAGCGTGTCGCGCATGATCGCGCGTCTAAATCGTGCTGCGCGTGCGCGAGTCTTCGTTTCAATATTGTCTTTGAGATCGACACATTGATCTGCGAGCCGTTAGAAAGCAGCAAGAAAAACCGTTGTAGACATTTTATAATTTTTTTTGATTAAATACGTTGTCGAAAGAACCGAAGCTCCTTATTGAAGAGTCAAGCAAGTCCCCCAACAGTTGTTGTTATCTTTTTGTTATTTTTCCGCTATAGGTAAATGGAAATTTCCCACCAGGCAGATCGTACGCCTGGGGACGACCGGTCCAAATGTTGTTAGTCGGACGTTATATTTTGGTACTTATGTCCCGTGAAACACTTTGATTGCGAGATGCAGGAATGCTGGAGTTTGCAGTGCGCGCACAGAGTTGACATTTTTTCGCCATTGTATGTGTTGTATATTTGGTAAGTCACAGAAACCTCGTGAGGAAACCCGAATGTCAGGTGTTCACATACTTTAGCACTTGAAATTGCCAATCCGCGGTGAGCACGCGTAGTATTAATGCCATGCTCTATCTCTCTCTCTTTGAGAGAATGCCTGAGACCTACAGAGCGGCACGTATTATTTATTTTATTTTGTAGATCTGAGAATAGGTCGTAGGATAATTAATATGGCAAAACAAGGTTAATATTAAACTAATATTTTATTTAAATTTCATTTTTTATTTTATGGGCGACCCCTGACTACCGCTAGTGGCATTATTTCTGAGCGTTTCCGTGCTTCGCAAGGCACGCTAACGCCGTTGATGCCGGCTATCACGTAATGGCAGTCGTTAAGCCATCTCAGAGGCCTTATGGACGGCTTAATGGGTTCTGACTGTAAGGCCCACCACTGCCTTACAAACCTCTTGGCCCCCGTGGTGGAGTATGGCCTAACCTTCCTGCGTTGCAGGAAGAGACCCGACCCGTTGATACAAATGGTTGATATCAACAATTTTATACAGTTTATTTAATATAGTCTCAAAAAGGTTTTTCGTGAGTCATAATTCTTATAACGTTTTCTTAATATCATCCCCTGTATTACGCGCGTGAAATCAGTCAGAATCTCGACCTTTGCATAAGCAATTAGTATGGAATCAGACGATACGAATCCTTCAATATTAGGTGCACATAATTGGCTCACACCTCCATAGCTACACATCTCGCGAGGTTGATATTTTTTATATGGACCGCTAATCAGTTACAGGAATATAACATCTCAATACTGGCCACAAGGTATCTTTTCTCGTGGAACGTCACAAACTGTACCCACTTAACTGTAAAAAAACTTATAAATACACCTCTCCTTATAATATAGGCCCGGTTTTCACATTTGAGACCAAAAATTTAATGTTTGCGTTCAGTCGACGTTACAAAGGATTCGCTTCTATAGTGAAGTCTCACGAACATACTAAAGGTGTAACAAAATCCACTATTTTTAGGAACGAAGGGGAGGGAAATTCTACTCATTTAAATACGAAAAACTTTTATTATGACAACCGTTTACATTAAATCTCGAAAGAATTCCAGCTATGCCATAGGTGTTGAGGCTGTGACGACTCGTATTATAGTATTTTCTAAGGTTAACACGAGCACTAGACATAATTAAAACTGTTTTTATACGGATTTAACTCGTTTATTATATTTTTAGAATTTTCTGACGTTTCGGCACTTTTACAGGTGCCGTGGTCTCGGAAGACCATTTATTTTATTTTAGCTGTGACATTTTTTTTTTCGATCGTCCATAATAAAAGTTGTCCGTATTGACGAGTACATTTTGTTACACCTTGTAGATAAATAGAATCTTTTGGAATACTCCATTTTGCTCCTCAGAGAGATAGGTCTCCTCAATATTGTAAATTTGTAGGACAGCTGCATTGGTGTCATTTTGGCCACCCTATATTAGTAATGTTCCACTTTTCTCTCGTGTTAATATTGCATTGCAGTCAGCTTAAATACATACGGTGAGAAAAGACTTATCAGTTTTCAATAACATACAACGATTTAGTAATTTAATTGAGTCATCGACCGAAATCGTAATTTATTTTACATCTTTTTGAACAGGCTGTTAGCTTTTAGAATATACCTTGGGCTATAGAGAAGACTTCGGTTTTCGCCGAAAGCACACGAGTGTAATATTACTTCCTGCTCTGTATTAAACTTTTCTTATAAAGTTTATTTAATTAAGGGCCGATTCGACCAAACTATTTATGCTTGGTATAAGTGCTAATCTTGGAATAAATCGAGAAATTATCTTGTTAAATTCTAGATTTATTCCAAGATTAGCACTTATACCAAGCATAAATAGTTTGGTCGAATCGGCCCTAAGTGTCATATTAGTTACGATATTTCTATAACACGAATTTATCCGATTCTATCCGACAGTAGCCGAGATATATTCTAAAAGCTAACAGACTGTACAACTACGTAAGTTTAAAAGTATTGCTTTATACGGGTGTTACAGAATCGTCTGCTAGAACGGAGTTATTCTGCTCCTCTATAAAAAAAAACTTTTATTCCCTATTCTGTGCCTTGATTATGTTACTTTCCACGTGAACATCTGTGTGCCAAAACGTAACATCGACTGGACTTCGTCGTGCAATTATGTGGCTCAATATCCACTGAAATACGGTATCCACTATGTGTGATACATATTACGGCTTATATCTATACAGCAGAGTTAAGGAAACATTCCGCTTTTGCTCAGATGTATACGATAAGTTACATAATGAAGGCGTTGGTGCCGGCTGCCATGTAATTGCAGTCGCTAAGCCATGTCAGAGGTCTTACGCGCGGCTCGATAACTTCTGACAGTCTTACACCCTCCACCAACCCGGACTTGGCCCCCGTGGTAGAGTATGACCTAACCTTCCTGTGATGCAGGAAGAGACCCGTGCCTCAGCAGTGGGGGCATACAAGGGTTGATATCGAAGCCGCTGGAATCGAGAAAAAAGTACGGCTTTACAGTGAAAAGTAGAAATTTCGCATAATCAGCAAACTTTTCCAAATGTCTGTAAAATTACTAAAAAACGTAATATTGACGTCGATAGAACGGGTAAGCCTTTAGATCACTTTGAGGACAACTTTAACGTTATCCACAGCGCTTATTCAAATCACAAACCAGCTATTTTGTACCAATAATCGCTAAATAATGAAAATTATTTACAAATTTCTAACGCCCAGTAAAATGCAGGGTGTTCGGGGCTGTTTGGTCTAACAGAGATATGTATAGAGTTTATTGACATATTTCGTTAACAATCAAAGGAGATTCTTTAATCTTGTATGTACATACCATTTCCCAGTTTATTTGTACATATTTTCGCGAAGATAATTATCTAATAGACAAAATATTAAGACACAACTCATCTAAGTACATGGTTTAAGCTCCTGACTGCGTATTCGTGTGGTCAGTTAAACAATAAATTCGTTTAGTATTTGTTTAGTAATAATAACAGACGAAGATATTTACAAGTTGGGCTCTAAAAATAACTTTAACGCCTAAATGATAACATTTTGCTAATTTTTCACTTTACTCTACGTTAAAGTACGAATTTTTCTATTAATATGTATTTATATTTTCATTTCTGTTAACAATAAAATTACACATTTTTACTTGTTTTATCAATTAAAATTGTACGTAATACAGAGAATTTATAGTGTAAGGAGGTTCGAAATTTCACTGATGCCGGTGAGTCGCCCATTAGCTCAATTGAAAGAGCGCTGGCACGGATAGCCAGAGGTTGCGGGTTCGAATCCCGGCATGGGTGGTATTTTTAGCCTCTAAATAGGTTTTTATCAATTAGGTTAGTGACTATCGTATGTTTTAAATAACTCGCCAAACACATCACGGTAGTGGGTCTAAGAATTTAGATGTTTACAGCGCACTTACTTTGTTACAAGGCATACCTTCCATTGTAAGGGCAAAAGAGCTTTTATTGATATAATTTTTTTGTTTAAATGATGGGCAGTATCTGTATAAAACACATTAGGAATATGTACACAAGTTTAAAACTAATTGACACAAAATAAAGTACAGAGATGCCAACCGCGTTCACACTAGTAAACTTTGTACCTGATATCAGTCGGTAAGGGACGAAAAACTAGTACGAAAACTGACTACGAAGAATGCTACAGTAAATTACTACTATTAAAAGTCTACTTAGCATTTAGGATAGAAACGGTAATAAAACATGTGTAGTTAAGTTAGCCCAGTTGTTTTCCAAAGTCAAAATGGCGGTAAAACCCAAGTAGTTTTGTAAATAAACTGATGTTCTTAGGATGTTTTAAGTTTAAAATGCCTTACCGTGTACGTAATTGAAACTACAGTTGTTTTATGTTCAGGAACTCATGAAAATCAACTTGGCGGACCATACAATTCTCTGATAGTTTAGGATCTAGGTATCTATTCCCATGTCATTATTTTTATCATACAATTTTGGGTTCAGAGAGTCCAATAATAACATTTATAGGGGGAATATTCGTTTACAAGTAAATTAATTCTACGTTACCATAAGTAATTAGACTATAGTATTTTACAGACACTAGATGTTAGGATGCTTCACGACATTCTTCGCAACTAAAGTTACAGACCACGACTGCTGGGCTCAGAGATTCTCATGACAAACTTTCATACAACAAGCTTTCCATAATCAAAAATACAGGTTACAGCTGGGACAACCTAAGATTGCCGATGACGTTAAATTTCAATCGTAAAAATCCAACTAAAATGACGAATGAAAAATCGTGGCATTGTAAATTTTATATTTTTATGTACAGATTAACAGTTGCAATAAAACGAGAAAGATAAAAAAAATGTACAGGTAAATAGGTTTTTAAAATAATATACAGGTTTTGAAATTGCTAATGTGTGGAAAGGCCTGGTATTTAAGCCCATATTCTCTCTCTCTTTCTGAGAGAAGGTCTGGGCACTGCAGAGGGACGTCTGTAAGCTTCATAAAAAATTGGTACAGGTTTTATGGTGATTTAAATCTTCTTCTTCTTCTTCAGGCTATATTATGTAGTCCACTGCTGGACATAGCCCTCCCCTAAAGAGCGCCATAGCGCCCTGTCTTCAGCTTGCCGCATCCAGCATCAGGTGATTTAAACAATAATATATATTTTTTAAACCACACTTCGACAAAGTCATCAGACATTTTGTAATCTGTCATCGGCATTCTTAAAATGACCGAGGTATATGCGATTGGAATCAGAAAAAAATAATCCTCACCTACTTTTTATCGACTTCAAAAACCAGGTACTAAAATTGAGAATGTATAGAAGTACCGCCAGTCAGTTCTTGGAGTCATGGTGAAGTCGGAAGGTCGATTGTAACCAACTCAGTTAAGCACTAGTAGAAGAACCTTTAAACGACTAGGATAATCCAACCAGAACTTGTGGAAGAAAATAATTAACAAACCTTTTTTCTTAAAGATTACATGGCGAAACTAGACAGTAGGTTTTTCGCTGCCAATCTCCGAAATCATAGTTTAAAACACTTAACAAAAAAAAGTTCAAAACGGCAATACTTTCTTTAGTAAGGTAATCCAATTATGATAGAATGGAGAATACCGGAGCCCGAATAAATGTTCCACAGTGTGTTATACTCTTCATAAAAAATTAAAGATAAATAAAAGCCATTTTGTTTCATTTTGTGTTTTAGACGTTTCATTCTCAGCGAAAGGTCCTGAATTAATGAACGATAAATTAACTGTCTTACCCTTAAGCCTTAACACCTTTGAAAAGATTTTTTTTGTCCATTTCTTCTCCAAAATGATCTAAATTTGGAAATAGACACCGAGTTTTACTTTTAACGCTGAATAAGTCACAGTTTGAGTGTTATTTTGTTTCTGACCAGTTTTCTTTTCCTTCTTTATCGTTCGCATATTCTACTATTTTTTATCGTAATGAACGACTATGCTTTAGTAATCACACAGTTACAACAAGAAAAAAAAATTTAGAACGTATACGACAGACGGGATGCCAGAAAAATAAACCCCCTCGATTCTTTACACCGAGCGAATCTAGCAGCCGGTACCGGCGTCGCGCAAAGAGAACCGGAATAGAGTTTGGTTACTATTCCGGCCTCTGGCATCTCCAGCGAGTCCGTGGCCTTACTGAGAACAAGGAGCTTACATACTAGTTCGGCCTCCAGCAGGTCGATGGCCTTTTATTCGCCCGTGTCGGCCCAGTCGGCCTCTTCGGCTATTCGGTCCATACACGTGCAGAGGAACTGGTACTGAGGAGAAAAAAACAATTATTATTAGTAGAAGGAAAATTCTAGGAAAAGGAATTGGGAGACCAGAGAAATCATGGCTGAAAAACTTACGACAGTGGCGTGTTCTGTTTATTGTTTGTATCGGCTGCCACGAAATGAAAGTGGTTGCCAACATCAGATAGATTGACTGAGATAGAGATTGGCCACTAATTCGGCTAAATAAAAAAAGGGTGATTTTATGTGAGCTTGGAACCTTTATTTTATTTCGTTTGGTTTTTGTCTTTTTACATGTGAATGAAATGCAACAAAAATTCTGATATTTCGAACAACACAAATACTTTTGTTCCCCGATTTTTTCCTTACATTTGAAAGGAAAAAATCGGGGAACAAAAGTATTTGTCCCCAATTTCTCAGGCAATAAATCACACAACTGTTCCCTAGTTACAATCGAAAAATTTACTTACCGAATATAACTTGTTATTATTTTACGCTCTCAGTCACATTTACTGCATAAAAGTACTGGTGTGTCGTAAAAGGCGGCTAAGGGACACAAACCGGGGGGGTGGGCAGCAGCGCCCCCTGCAGTGCAATTCCACCAAACTGCAATCCCCAACCCGCATGCCCAGCGTGGGGATTATGGGCATTACCCCCCAATGATGGCATAACCTTGCGCTATGGCGCTCATTAGGGGAGGGCTATGTCCAGCAGTGGACTAAGGGGCTATCCATAAATTAGGTCACAAGAATTCTGTGATTTCTTGACCCCTCCCTCGCCTTCACAGTTGGTAACATTTGTGAGTCTCTCCCCTATTGTGACGTCACATATTTTGTGATTTTACATTTACAAATTATAGAATTCAAACAGCTGATCCGAAATTTGTTTTATGTCAAGAGTTGCAAATGTTTTGAGTGCCTATTTCGTTAATAGTGCAAGGTTCTTGTTTTAACTCGGAGATTTCTAAATGTGACGTGACGAAATTTAGGACCCCTCCCTCCTCTGTCACACAATGTCACACTTCGTCGACCGCATCCCTCCCCTTTAACGTGTGACGTAATTTGTGGATGGTCCCTAATATTCACACACTTACACACACGTATACACCCTTACACACACACACAAACAAACACACACATACATTTAAAATCCTCATTTAATCTACAAGTTAAGCAAGATCGTAAGTCTGTAGAAAGAAAGCACTGGTCGGAGAATTATAATAACAAAAACAACAGGAAACACACTCAAAACGCACTAAACGATACGAGAAGAAGAGTGATCATAAATTGAGCCAGGGAGCTGTCACGCCTGTAACTGTTAGGTGTTAGGACAGACCCAGATTAAAAATACAGTTCACAAACACGGGTTAATACATGCAGACTAATCGATAAAAGTAATCGGCATTCTTTATTAGGGACATACACTTATTTTTACGTACATTTGCGAATTTGTAGTGGCAATACCACACGCTAACGGTGAAGGAAAACATCGTGAGGAAACCCGCGGCTTGGTTGGCTCCGCACGTATTGATTAGTCTTTTCTATGGGCTAGGCCGATTAAGCTGTCAGGATGGTATAGGTGCTGGGCAAGCCTACACCATCTATAAAGCCATGTCCCAGGCACAACAACGTCGGAGTGGTTCCGTAACCCATTTAGTGTGAGTGAAAATACCACTGGCCGCTGTATAAATCATCTCATTAAGTAGATGCTAAAACGCTTATCTTATTTTTAAGGTTTCTCGTCTTCCAGATTGTGAATTGATCTCATTTTTCTATTTTAAAATAGAAAAATTAACGCATTTCTTAAACCATATCTCAACTACTTACAATCGGGCCCAGAAATCCCCGTTTCAATAAATCAGTCTTATATTTATTGTCATGAATTACATGTGCGAGGTTGTTTATAAGTACATTAAGTTTAAATGCAATTTTACCATTCTGGTGTGACAATATCGAAAAGTTTTAATTTAAAGCATGCATTTTATTAAGTAAATAGATTTAGATTACAAGTTGGACCTAAAATACACGCTCATCCAAAAATTCAATTATTTTGTAATAACCTTTCGATATAAGTAAATTAAACAAACACGTTTAAAAGATGGTAGATCGTCGACATCTCGCAATGTTTTAGGTAGTTTATTAAAGATTTTTGATGCCATCCCGAAGAAACTTTTACCATATAGTGCAGTATTATGCGGTAAGGCTCTTATTTTGTTCTGGTTTCGTCTACAAATTCTGTCTCCTTTGAATTCGAAACGTAGCCTCTTGAGACAGAAGAAGAAAAACTCACGAAGGGCGTGTATAGAGGCGCGCTGGCGCGAGTACACGAGCCGCGCGGCCGCGTGCTCGTCTTCGGCGCGCCACTATACTATACTCACTATACTATACTCACTATACTATACTCACTATACTATACTCACTATACTATACTCACTATACTATACTATACTATACTCACTATACTATACTCACTATACTATACTCACTACACTATACTCACTATACTATACTCACTATACTATACTCACTATACTATACTCACTATACTATACTATACTCACTATACTATACTCACTATACTATACTCACTATACTATACTCACTATACTATACTCACTATACTATACTCACTATACTATACTCACTACACTATACTCACTACACTATACTCACTACACTATACTCACTACACTATACTCACTACACTATACTCACTACACTATACTCACTACACTATACTCACTACACTATACTCACTATACTATACTCACTATACTATACTCACTATACTATACTCACTATACTATACTCACTATACTATACTCACTATACTATACTCACTATACTATACTCACTATACTATACTCACGTAGGGCGTGTATAGAGCCAGCGCGCGGCGCTCGTGCTGGCGCGAGTACACGAGCCGCGCGGCCGCGTGCTCGTCGTCGGCGCGCCACTCGCGCAGCGCGGCCCAGCGCAGGGACAGCGCCTCGACTGCAGACTCGTCCCCGGGCGGGCTGTCGCTCACGCGGCTCAGGCGGATGCCCTGCCAGCCTGCGGGGGAACGGCTTTGTTACGTCCCCATTGCAAGGAAACCCTAGCCCACATGGTACAGTCAAGATGGTATAAGTGGTAGGCGGGCCTACTCGTCTGGTGTGAGTGAAGGTGCCACTGGACGCTGTATGAATCGTCTTACTATGCAGATGCAAAGGCCAGTTCTCTTTTTACAAGGATTATTGATTGATATTGATTAATAACTGCTTTCATGTGAAATTCAATAGAATTAGTGATATTTATCGAGCGTCCCTTATCGACAGCCTGGACAGCTAAAATGCCTATAAAATTAGCAAGTTTGCAACAACCTAAGTAACCTAAGCATGTGACGTTGTTTGTAAACTTTTCATGTCACTCAGCGTAAAAGCCAACGCGGTGGGTTAATACTTACCCAGCCGGGCGACAGCAGTGCGTAAAATGCAGCGTTAGCGTCTAGAATAAGCTACATCGTATCTAGAGAGAGAAGTAGCAGCGAAATGTTTTAGCGGCATAACATACATAAACATAACATGGCACATACATTGCCTCTGGCCCCACACTAGGATACCCTGCGCCGTGGATACCAGAAACAACGACATCACAAACATGTAAACATCCAAGACCTGGTTTTTTTTCTCCCCAGCTGAGGATCGCACTCGGGACCTCTCGCATGATAGAGAATGAGCTACATCACTATGCTGTGTCTAGACAGAGAATTAGCAGCGTTTTCAACTGTAATATTTCGAAATAGGGTGAAAACTACAGCGTCATAAGAAGGAGCTACCCAGCGCTGCTAAAGTTCAACAGAGCTGAAAGGCCTGCAGAAAAGTCTGTAAACTGTTTTTTAGTCGTAGTATCACTCTATGAAAGTATCACTCACTCAGCGTAACGGCCAGCGCTGGTTGGTGCCTAGAGTCAGCGTGGGGGAGCTTTAAGGCGATGTGACCGTATCCAGGCAACTCGGGTACCAACTTTAAGCAGTCGGCTGCTCCTGCGGCGCCTTCAGCTAGTACAGCCTGAGGGATTGTACTTACTCGCTTGGGATGCTAGGGTCTAAAAAGGGAGCCTGCAGCGCTAGAGTATCTGGAGAAAAAGTCTTGGGATGCTAGGGTCTAAATAGGGAGCCTGCAGCGCTAGAGTATCTGGAGAAAAAGTCTTGGGATGCTAGGGTCTAAATAGGGAGCCTGCAGCGCTAGAGTATCTGGAGAAAAAGTCTTAGGATGCTAGGGTCTAAATAGGGAGCCTGCAGCGCTAGAGTACCTGGAGGAAAGTCTTAGGATGCTAGGGTCTAAATAGGGAGCCT
The DNA here is from genome assembly GCA_934045075.1 of Yponomeuta sedellus. NCBI lineage: Eukaryota > Metazoa > Arthropoda > Insecta > Lepidoptera > Yponomeutidae > Yponomeuta > Yponomeuta sedellus. The sequence goes on along the minus strand of OW203734.1, from coordinate 2,032,208 downwards.
GCAGCGCTAGAGTATCTGGAGAAAAAGTCTTAGGATGCTAGGGTCTAAATAGGGAGCCTGCAGCGCTAGAGTATCTGGAGAAAAAGTCTTGGGATGCTAGGGTCTAAATAGGGAGCTTGCAGCGCTAGAGTATCTGGAGAAAAAGTCTTGGGATGCTAGGGTCTAGATAGGGAGCCTGCGGCACTAGAGTATCTGAAGAAAAAGTCTTGGGATGCTAGGGTCTAAATAGGGAGCCTGCAGCGCTAGAGTATCTGGAGAAAAAGTCTTGGGATGCTAGGGTCTAGATAGAGAGCCTGCGGCACTAGAGTATCTGGAGAAAAAGTCTAAAACTAAAATGTCTATACAGAAAGTCTAGAGCGCTCGAGTGTCTAGAGAAAGAGAGAGAGCCTGTAGCAGTAGTGTTTTGAGAGAGCCTGCAGCGCTGGAGCGTCTAAAGATAGACACTCCAGTGTCTAGAGAAAGAGCTAGCCCGCGATTTTACAGTGTTTTAAGAGAGGGTTACTCACCCAACGCGGGTGTCGTAAAAGGCGGCTAAGGGACACAAACCGGGGGGGTGGACAGCAGCACCCCCTGCAGTACAATTCCACCGAACTGCGATCCCCAACTCGCATGCCCAGCGTTGGGATTATGGCCATCACCCCCTATAATAGCACAACGTGGCGCTCTTCAGGGGAGGGCTATGTCCAGCAGTGGACTAGTATAGCCTGACGACGACGATGACTCACCCAACGTAACAGGCCAGCGCTGGCTGGTGTCTAGAGTCGGCGCGCGCGGTGACCGTATTCAGGCAACTCGGGTGCCAACTTTAAGCAGTCTGTCTCTTAATAGGGCTGTATTAAGTTCAGCGTCATACAGCCTGAGGGATTGCACTTACTCGCTTGGGATGCTATGGTCTGAATAGGGAGCCTGCAGCGCTAGAGTATCTAGAGAAAGAGTCCACAACAAAAATGTCTATACAGAAACTCTAGAGCGCTCGAGTGGCTAGAGAAAGAGAGAGAGACTGTAGCCTGCAGCGCTGGAGTGTCTATAGTTAGAGTGGAAGCTTGGAACGTTGGATAACTTTTATAATAATAAATAAACTGTGGAACGACTTCAGGTGTGGTTTTATTTGTAGATATTACATGTAGAAAAAACTGGATAAAAACGGATAAGCGGAGAAGCAGGTAAAAAATTCAGATTCAGAAGGGTAAAGTAGTAGTGATGAAAAATGAGGGAAATCGAATAATGTGTGACGTACATTAATTTAAATATTTGAAAATTATAGATTATAGAAAAAGAAATAAAAATGGTGTAAAGAGGTTTGCACCGTTACAAGCTTGCTACGTTAGAGCGTCGTAGAGAAAGAGCAAGACTGCGATTCTACAGTGTTTTGAGAGAGGGCGCTCACCCAGCGTGACGGCCAGCGCTGGCTGGTGCCTTGAGTCGGCGCGCGCGGGCGGGAAGGCGATGTGGCCGTATTCAGGCAATTCGGGTGCCAACTTTAAGCAGTCTGTCTCTTAATAGGGCTATATTAAGTCCAGCCTGAGGGATTGTACTTACTCGCTTGGGATGCTATGGTCTGAATAGGGAGCCTGCAGCGCTAGAGTATCTAGAGAAAAAGTCTACAACAAAAATGTCTATACAGAAACTCAAAAGCGCTCGAGTGGCTAGAGAAAGAGAGAGAGCCTGTAGCCTGCAGCGCTGTAGTGTCTAAAGGTAGAGTGGAAGCTTGCTACGTTAGAGCGTCTAGAGAAAGAGCTAGACTGCGCGTCGGTGTAAAGGTAAAATTAAATAACTGCAAATGAGCTTATTCGTAGAAACTGAGCTAATGTGAATTTGAGATACCAAATGTAATATTTAGCACAGAAATAAAAACGCTCACCCATCGTTATTTTATTTATAAGTAAACTAAATAGTGTTATTTTTGGGCAAAAATAATTATCAGTTTATAAATAAAAAAAATGGAAAAGCAGTTAACGAGTTTTACCTTCATACCGACGTGCGATTCTACAGTGTTTTGAGAGAGGGCACTCACCCAGCGTGACGGCCAGCGCTGGCTGGTGCCTTGAGTCGGCGCGCGCGGGCGGGAAGGCGATGTGGCCGTACCCCGGCAGCTCGCGCGCCAGCCGCAGGTAGTCGGCGGCGCGCCGCGGCTCCTGCAGCGCCTTCAGCTGGTAGAGCCGCGCGCCCGCCTGGCACACGCCGCGGTTCACGTCCTCCACCGCCTGCCGGGAATCGTTACTATAGGGAAGAGCGGGTGATCGTGCCCTTCCACTATAAAGGGAAATTTCCCGCCAGGCCGATCGTATGCCTGGGGACGGCCGGTCCAACTATTGTTAGTCGGACGTTATATTTATGGTATGTCATTGAAACACTTCGATTGCGCGATGTTGGAGTTTGTAGTGCGCGCGCAGAGATTACATGTGCTCGCCACATTATCAGCCCTTGTACATTTGTAGTAATGAAAACTAGTAAAAATGCACATAGTATTTAATTACGGTATTCAGACAACGCGCGATACAGTTAGAAAAACGGCCGAGAATGACAGGTAGGTAGGCGTGATCGTTGCAAAGACGAACCGTTTTATAAGACCGTTTTGTGTTCCGCGACGATAGGACCGTTTTACGTTTCATTCTAAAGCAGTGCCAGCGACTCTAAAGCAGTGCCAGCGTTTGTTCGTCGCGAGACCAGTCCTTAGATTGTTTGACGCGGATATGTCCTTTAGTGCTATATTAATAGAGCCTAGAACGTAATGAGATCATTGCGACGTCGTCGTCGGCTCCTTGCTCGTTCCGTTCGTTTTGGTCTGTGATACAATAAAGTAATCTTTATGTCTATGAGTATACAGTCGAATATCGTGTAAAACAACTTATTTTTTCCGATGTTTCGTGATTTCGTCTCGTTCGCACTCGTTTGACCGTCCTCTGCGCCTTGCTCGTTCGCATACAATGAAACCAGTTGCGAACGAGGACCGTTTCGAGGACCTGTTTTCGTTCCAGAAAAAACGGTTGCGTTTCGTCGTCGAAAATACGGACAACGACCCACTCCTACAGGTAGGATAGTTCTCGAAAAAACCGCTAGGAGCGCACACGTAGCATAACTAAACGCACTATAAATACTGAAGCATTGATGCGTTATGTTATCAGGCTGCAGGTTTACGTTCATATTCCAATACTATTTATTCTTACTTGTCCAATTTAGTGAACAAGATTCTAACCTTAAAAATTGAGATTAGATGCCTAAACTAGACACTTTCTCGCAAACTCATGAACTATGTTTAGAGTGTTCCGAGTTACTTCATTTATGGAAATATGGCAGTTTTGGACTAAAAGGTCACAGTTTAAGGGTAGAATCTTGTTTACTAAATTGGACAAGTAAGAATAAATAGACTGTATGTTCCCACTGCTGGGGCACGGGTCTCATCCTGCATCGCAGGAAGGTGAGGCCATACTTCGCCACGGGGGACGAGTCCGGGTTGGTGGAGGATTGTAAGACAGTGGCGGGCCTTACTGTCATAAGTTATCAAGCCGCCCATAAGGCCTCTGACATGGCTTAACGACTGCCATTATATGACAGCCGGCACCAACGGCTTATCGTGCCGTAACGCGCCTGCGGGGAAAACGATCGAGTTATAGTCTGTTCGCTTTTAGAATATACCTCGGCTCCTATCGGATATATTAGTGTAAAGGGGCCTCTAGACGGGCTACCTTTTTTAGAAATATTTGGCTACACTATATCCCGAAAATACAAATAACATTTTAATGCAGCTGGAAAATGTATATCCCGGCCTTTCCCGGCAACATTTCTACAACACTATATGGCTCAATATTTTGTCTTTACACGGGCTACATACATAAACACGAACGAACCAAAATAAAGAGAAACAAAACAAACACGATCATAACTCTAGTCGAACAAATCGCAGCAAACTTCACTTCACGTATCATAAAAAAGGGACGCACTTAGGCCGTAAAGCGAGACAGGCTGAGAAAATATTACAGTATTTTCGATTGCTAAGCGAGCGTTCCGGCCATATGGCTGGGATACTAAAAATTCATCGGATACACAAAAAAATTGTCATATATCCCGGCCATACTAAAAATATTGCCAAATATTTCATACTCTAGCCGTAAATTATGGCTGATGCTACCGGCCACACATTTGCAGCTACACATTTTCGTGAAAATATGGCCCGTCTAGCGGCCCCATTATAGATAGGAACTAATTCAATTCATTTCAAATATAAAAAAATCATATAAATTTGTTAGTAATCTTATTCTAGTGTTAGAACATATTGTTATTTTAACCATAACTATAGGGCACTGTCATTGCTTGCCACTTGAAGACGGCAACAATATGACACTTCATTTCGTTATTAGAACTCGATCATCAGTACGAAAACCGGCGAAGTTTTGGCGAAACCCGGAGTCTACTCTAGAGCCCGAGGTATATTCTAAAAGCTAACAGACTATACGTGAATCCACTGATACCTTCATATATTTTTTTTTTCTTCCTCTTTGTATCTGCCACCAGCCCTTGCTTGGCTATAATCAGATGGCGTTAAGAGTATAGTCCTTGAAATTTTGACTATACATCCTCAGTAGATTTGTCATCTACGATGTGTTTTCGCTTCAGTCGCCTGGCATTGTGTCTGGTATCCAGCAGAGCAGCAGGCAGTGGATTCTTGTGATAAATAAATAAACAAGTTTGTTAACATCCTTCACCGCCTACTACCGACGACGAATCGGAAAGACACAAAGTGCATTTTCATACACTCTGGAACCTATTGTGCCCGCTCCATCCTTATAAATTCACCAATTATGTCTGCATAAATCTATCCCAAACACACCTATACTCTCTTTCTCATACACACACACATGCACGAACAAACGGTGTCTACACACGCACATACACACAGATAAATACGCGCGCACTTACAATAGTCATCGTTTAACCTTAGATTTTTCATTTGAGTATTTTAGTAAGTTAAACAGAAGTTATTTTATCTGCTATATACTTTTTAAAGGCACATGAAAAGACGAAAGGATACGTAATTGTTTACTTACTAAAATTGTGTTGTTTGCTTTTCTTACTACTGGCTAGTCTGCTTAATATTGCTTTGGTAAATGCAAACAAAATAAGTTATCAATCTCAATTCTCAACACAAAAACCAGTCACAAAACACTTCTATCGTATCGTATCGTATCATTCATATCTTATCATATCATATCATATCGTATCGTATCGTATCGTATCGTATCGTATCGTATCGTATCGTATCGTATCGTACCGTACCGTACCGTATCTTATCGTATCGTATCATATCATATATATATATATATTTATTATATAGTTTCAACATGATAAATTCTAATTATGTTTTCATTGTTTAAAACTTCATCAAACAATTTGAAAATAACATAATAATAGCAATGTATTGTTTTTCGATTCTCTGAAAGGAGTTTGTTGGTTACTTTATTATTATTTTTTTTTTTTTTGCATGCTAAATTTGATTTCATTCTCAGCTGTAATCACCTTAATTAATGCTACCCAATTAGGAAGAGCGGGAGTTTTCCTGGCACAGGTAATTCTTACTTAAAAGGAAACTCCCACAAAAATTGTAACCTACTTTAAGTTTGATACTGAAAATAAACAATTTTTTTTTATTATTTTATTTACTTCCCATTCATTCAAGCATTCGTTCATTGATTATCACATAACCAAACTAATTGTTGGCTGATCGAATGACGTTCCAGCAACCCACCTGCCAGAATATAAAGGAGCGCGCCAAGGCGTCTTCGGCCACTACGCCGGCTTCCACGGCGGGGTTGAAAAGCCACTTGCGCAGCGCCAGGCAGCTAGACGACGCCGTCGAGTAGTTCTGGATGTACAGCGAGTGCGGGCACTCGTTGGCCTGCAGCTTGCGCTCTGCCCGGGACAATGGGGAGTTCATCAACTTAAAAGCCTATTTAGAGGCTAGAAATTCCGCCCACGCCGGGTCTCGAGCGACCTCTGGCTAACCGTACCAGAGTGCTTAGTGCGAGTTTGACAGATTCAATCGGATAACTTTGCTACCGCGTTAATCGAGCATTGAGTAGTGAGTATGAGTAAGTTAACCGTTCGAACTGGCAAAACGCTGTCATAGTACAACTCGCACTCGCGTTTATAAGTGTTTTGGCTGGTAAACGTGTTCACTTCTCAACGTAAGCCATTACAAATCGCACTCAGTAATTTTAATTTCCATACTTGTCGATAGATGGCGCTTCCTCGATGCCATAGAAATATGAGTTTACGTTAACGCGATCGAGTAGTTAAAAAACTCGCACTAAGCACTCAGCGCGTTCCCTACTGTTAGCCAGAGGTCGCTGCCCGTAAATAATACAGACGATATTGCAAAGAGGTTCAAAATTTCGCTGATGCCGGCACTTGCCTCAGTAGGGAGAGCGTTGGTATGGTTAGCCAGAGGTAGCGGGTTCCAGTCCCGGCAGAAGCGGAATTTTTAAATAGGTTTTTAAAATTATCCTCAGCACGGGTTGGTGCAACAAATGGAATTTTATCAACTTAATTTCTGGTTCGCTTACTTGATTTTCTGTCGAAAGAGTCCGACCGATCAGGTTTCGTTCTCAAGTTTAAATTTAGAGCTGAAGACTAACCGCAAGGGTCAGAAATAGAGATGTAAATTAGGTGCTTAGGTACAATCCCAAAGGTAAGAAACACAGAGGTAATATTAGAGTTGATAGCCAACCATAACGGTAAGAAACAGAAAGGTAAGTTTAGAGCAAAGGCCCAAACGCAAAGGTAAGAAATAAAAGGCTACCCTTTGCCAGTCTCTTCAACACCAAAGGTTTTCTACGATGCTAATTAGTGCAATAAAGATTTAAAATAAATAATAATAAGGGTAATTTTAGGGGTGAGGAACAAACAAAAGTAAAAAAAGAGGTACCTTTAGAGCTGGGGGCTAATAGCAAAAGTAAGAAATACAAAGGTAAATTTAGAGGTAGCGACGAACAAGCAAATGTAAGAAATAAAATAGACAATTAAATTCAGCGTTGAAAACCAACCGCAAAGGTAAGAAACTAAGAGCTAAATTTGGAGCTGAGGATCAATCATAATTAGTGGAGACACACAAGAAAAACAAAGCATTCAAAGAGAACTCACCAAAATTATACTCGACTATCTCAAACAAGTAAAAGTACTTGTGAACACACTTGGGCAGGCCAATCTTCTCGCAGACCGCCCTGTACACATCATCGGCGTTCGTTGACTTCAGCACGCACACCGTCACCACCTGAGGAATAAACCTTATTTAGTTTTCAAACATATTTATTTATATTTTGGCAACAGACAGTCACAGTGTTATAAATTGTTACAACGGAAATATACTCAATGAAAAGACTTAATAATAATATAATTCATAGACATATTACATAGATCTCGTTAGCCCTATACTAAGTGCAACTAAATGACTTGTCTTAAGATATAGGGGCTAACTCGACGATAGATTTAATACAATAAATACATAGTTTACATCCTTGACCCGAGACAAACTAGAAAAGTTCGTTACCTAGTGAACCGGCCGGGAATCGAACCCGAGACATTCGGTTTTACAGTCAGCGTGCCAAACCGCTGCGCCACCGAGGTCGTCTTAGAATAAGAGTTAGCCGTTCATGGTAAACTACCTGTGCCCCGCGTTATTACCAGCGGCTTATCGATTTTTCCATGGGAATAAGACATTTTCCTGCAGTAAATCGTAGCCTATGTGTTAATCCAGGGTATCAGCTAACTCCATACCAAATTTTACTAGACTCGTTTTTTATTAAAATCGTTGAGCCGTTTAGACGTGAAGAAATAACAAATGTACACAAATTCAAATTCAAATCCGCCTTTTAAATATTACTGTGATGTGATGACAGTACAAAATATAAGTCATGTTTAAGATGACGATAAGTAAAACGTGTCTGAGCGTTTATACAGATAATAGAGAGAAAAAAAGACAACGCGGGTAAAGTACTCCACTGCAACTCTAATGGGTTACAATCCAGTTGCAATGGATCACTTCATATGGATATGATATCTCTTGGCTCTGTCTGAAAATCAGCGGTATCATCTGTATACTGCTGAGTCAGTTGCCATTTATAATAGCAGTGACGGGCCGCGTTTTTTCCTTCTGCAGTTTTTTATGTTTTAATTTTTGGTTTTGTTCTATTGTTGTGGCGTGTGGACAGTTTTTATAGTAAATGTTTCTTCTTCCTCATATATCAATCAAAGTATTTTTGTGCAATGTAACACAGTAATTGCGGCCTAATGAACGTTACAAGTAATAATCAAGTGCTTCAACGGATCGAGTTGTTTAATAACCTATATCAGACATTTTTAAAAACCTATTTAGAGGCTAAAAATTTCACCCATGCCGGGATTCGAATCCGCAACCTCTTGCTATCCGTGCCAGCGCTCTACCAATTGAGCCAATGGGCGACTCACGGCATCAGTGAAATTTCGAACCTCTTTACACTATTCTCTGTATTACGTACATCAGACACTCCAGCGTCTTGAGAATTGGCCTCTTTAAGCTATTTTCCTACGAGGCTTGGCCCTGAAAATCAATGGGGTAATCCCAAAGCTTGTATACTGCATATATATTTTCATCTTGACACAAGTCTAGACCGTTCTGGGGTAAAAACGGTCCACTCCACACACACCAAACAAACGGCTCGGCTTCTATGTACTCTTGATTATATGGTCTTGATTGCTCGCTTCACCTATCTAGTGTAGGTACTTGTATAATGCCTGGCAGAAATAGGAATAGTAGCAGGGGCAACCCAAGCCACCAGTTGTCATTTCAAACAGCTGTTGTAATTTTAATAAATTAAATTAGTAAAACCCTGTAATATTTAAGTATTAATAGTGTTAAATGTTAAATAAGTGACGATCAAAACATACAAGTGTTATTCAAGTGTTTACCTGAGTAGTTCACTTGATCGACGAAACAGATAAACGGCGACAAACAACCGTTACTGGATGTAAACATTGGATGAAACGAACATTTTTAAGGGGAGTATATTGTTCTTATGGGACATTTATTACATTTGAACGTGTTTACTTCTTATTACATACAAATTACACGCAATAGAATTAGTAGAACGAGTTTCAATATACTTGAGTGGCAAACATTTGAAAAATTTTGCATTAATCTTGATCAACCCTCTATTTGAAAAGTATAATCAAAGTAATAGATTTAGATTAAATTTAACGTATAAACATAATAACTGAGTTAGTTGCATATCCCACAACTGTACAAAGGCATCTACTGTGTGTTTCTTCTGGAAATACTGACGTTTTTCCCCCGGTTACATTTCAGTAATCACACTACAATGATGACGCGTAAGAACACCGCGCGTGATAACGAGCAGCGCTTGAAGACAGCGCTACTGGAACTTCAAGCAATGAAACAGCAATGCCAGCAGCTATTAGACGAGCGGGAGGAGAGTGAGTTCGAGGTTCAAAGAATTGTGGAAAAGAACACCAAACTTAAAAATGATCTTGCTGAACTGGACATCATCTGCGAGGACCTCCGTGGACAACGGGATGAACTCCAAAAAATGGTTCATAAATATGATCAGTGCCGTGATACCCACGAAGTAGCCCTTCAGCGCATAAAGCTACTGGAATATCAGCTTTCTGAAGCGCATAAAGAACTCAGTGTGCTACATCAACAAAACCACGACAGAGAAAGTGAAAATATATCATGTCTGTACAATGACTTAATAAGCAGCAATAGCACTAGTTGTCTTTCCTCACAAACTGAATCCTCCCAACCAAAAGTGCCACTTCAAGGTTCCAACAAAATAAAACAGTACATTCGTACAAAAAGACATATTAAACGCATCAATAAAGGCTTGAAAACCAATAACCAGATTATGAAGTACATGGGTATTAAAAAACTTAATATTAGTCTTCAGAAGGACCTACTGGGCAACACAATGGAACATCAAGTAATAACAAGTGAATATGAGGAAAAAATTCAGGATCTTCACTCCCACATCCATAGTTTAGAGAAATCACTCAGTGACTTAGGCAAGCAGTACACTGAGGCACAAGAGGAAATGGAGGCATATGCAGCAGAACTAACAGCCTTAGGTACATATAACATGGATCGATTTCAGTCGCTAAGCAACAAAATATCAGCGGGTTCTTCATGTGCATCTTGTAAAATTCTACAAGATCAGCCACCAGCATCAACATCATGCCTCACCACACGACTGCATGGCCCCACTGAGGATACAAGTCCAGCTGCGTTGCGTCTACCTCCAAGCACTACTGAGATAACTCACAGCCAGCCTGAATCAACCACCATTAGCATGACTGGCCCGGCAGTAAAACAAGAAAGGAGGACTGTAATCTTCTCTGATAAGATAGGTGCAGGGTTAGGTCCTTTATTGAATGACAGGCTGACACAAAATGTGCTGAATAAATGCTATCCCCATTCAAGTTTTACTGACATTGTTAAAGAGCTGTTCAAAAGCCCAATACAGAACGACACAACCTACATTTTATTAGTAGGAAATAGCCAAGGTGTTAAAAAGACTGATATAAACAATATATTGAAATTATATGGTCAAGCTAAAGATGTCCAACCGTGGATGGGAAAATTAGTGTTTTGCGCTTTCCCATATTCTCAGTCCCTGTCAGCAAAAGAAAATAATGACATCCATAGCTTGAACATACACATTCACCATTTGACATGTCGTCATAGTGACATATCATTTTTTGATCTTAACAAATTTGTTAAGAATTACTTTTTGACGCGAGATACTGTGTACCTCACGAAAAATAGTCGACGTAAGTTAGCTACTTTGTTAGCTTACAATATTTTTGACTCTGTGGTTATAGGAATTATAACACAACCTGATAGGAATGACAACCGTGTTACTAGTATTAGTAATAATTCAACAGCGGGCTCAAACACACAGTCAATGGCTTTAAACTGCCATCGCAGACAAAGGAAAACCCTAAGTTAGGTATCAATTTAGTTGCACAAAATATACAGGGTTTTTCCGGCAAAGACAATTTAATTGAACTATTTTTAGCAGATTTCAATGTAGATATTTTGTGTTTAACAGAACATTGGCTGAAACATTCTGAAATGTCATTTACTTTAAAAGACTATTTAGCAGCAAGCACTTTTAACCGACAACACTCAATAAGAGGAGGTTCAATGATCTTTGTCAAAAGTAGTTTGAAAATGAAAGAAAGAAAAGATATTGTCAGTCTATCTGTTGAACGTTTAATTGAGATATCGTGTGTGGAATTGGATAGGTATATAGTTATGTGTGTTTATAGGCCGCCACAATCAAATTATAATGAATTTGAATTACTTATGGAGGATGCCTTAAAACGCCTATTCAGTACTACGAAGAGCATAGTGGTGTGTGGGGACTTCAATATAGATTTCTTAGTTCAAGGTCCACTTAAAACTAAACTCGCAAGCCTTTTCAGGTCATATAATTTAGATAATTTATTTACAGAACCCACTAGGACAACTGCTACTAGCGCTACCTGCATAGATAATGTCTTTTGCAATTGTGAATATTTAGAAAAAGAAGTCATACATAAATTACAGTCGGACCATAGCGGGCTATGGGTAGTCCTACCGTCAGTACTGGAAGCAAAAAAATGCAATGAATTAAATTGTAGGCCAATAACAGAGAAAAAAATTGAATTATTTAAAAAAAATATAAACATAAAGTTAAATTCGTTGAATTTCGATAGCAATGATCCGAATACGTTATATCAAGTATTGTTTTCAACCATATCAAAAGAATTTGAACATGTTTTTAACGTAAAAAAAATTACAGAGTTAAAAAGCGGGTTTTCAGAATGGGCAACGCCAGGTATATATAGAAGTAGGAAAAGGCTTTATGAATTGTATGAAGAAAAACAATTCAATCACAATCCGACGTTCAAAGAGTACGTAAAAAAATATTCAAAAACTTTTAGACAAACTTGTTTAACAGCCAAATCGATAAGTATAAGTAAAAAAATTATGGCGTCTACTAATAAAATAAAAACAGTCTGGCAAGTAATTAACAAAGAAACAGGTAAAACGAGACCTAAGGACCAGGGATTTGCGTTGAAGATCGAAGGTAAGTTAGTTAATTCGAAGAAGGACATAGCAGAAATATTTCAAACTTTTTTTAAAAACATGCCACTGCATATAACGGCTAGCTTAAATTCTTCCTCCCAATTAGCCGATACCTTACTTTTGGAAAGTACAAATCCATGTAAAGTTGACTTCCAATTCTCCCATATAACTACCTTAACTATTGTCAAAACATTTAAAGAGTTAAACTTAAAAAAGACTGAAGATTTGTGGGGGTTATCGGTTAAATTAATATCCACTATAATCAATATTCTAGCACCTTACCTTGCTTTGATTTTTAATAAATGTGTTGACCAGGGAACCTTTCCTAATCTATTAAAGTTAAGTAAAATCGTACCCTTGTTTAAATCTGGTGATAGTGAAGATCCAAATAATTTCAGACCTATAGCAATACTGCCGGTGCTAAGTAAAGTTTTTGAGAAAGTAATATTACATCAATTGCAAACTCATTTTAGTATAAATAAGCTCTTCCATAAGAAACAGTTCGGGTTTACAAAAGGCCGCTCAACGACGGAAGCGGGCATAGCGTTAGTAAAGCATATCTTTGAGGCGTGGGAGGAGTCGCAGGATGCCATTGGGGTTTTCTGTGACCTTTCTAAGGCGTTTGACTGCGTTGACCACGAAACACTTCTCATAAAATTGCACCGATATGGTTTAAGTAATAAATCACTAAGTCTTCTTCGATCTTACTTAACAGACAGAACTGTAAAGGTTGATATTAATAGAGTTAAATCCTCGGGTTCTGATGTAAAAGTAGGAGTCCCTCAAGGTTCTATACTGGGTCCGTTCCTTTTTTTGGTATATATAAATGATTTGCCCTACCTAGTAGAAAAGCTTTCGCAGATAGTGTTGTTTGCAGATGATACTTCCTTAATTTTTAAAGTAAAGAGAGGTATAAGTAATGTAGACGATGTAAACAATGCTTTATCTACTATTCTAAACTGGTTCACTATAAACAATCTGATGCTAAATGCAAAAAAGACAAAATGCATCAAATTCTCACTACCCAATGTTAAAAATGTTGACACGAGTTTAAAAATATCTGGTGAGAGGCTAGAGCTGGTAGAGTCCACGCTTTTTTTAGGCATAACGATAGACTCAAAACTGCAATGGGGTCAGCATATTGGAAAACTGTCGGGTCGGTTGAGTTCAGCAGCGTTTGCAGTCAGAAAAATTAGACAACTTACAGACGTGTCGACGGCGAGGCTGGTCTATTTTAGTTATTTTCACAGTGTCATGTCGTATGGTTTGTTATTATGGGGACGGGCAGCAGATATAGAAACCATATTTGTCTTGCAAAAAAGAGCAATAAGAGCTATTTACAACTTAAACAGTAGAGAATCGCTAAGGGAGCGTTTTAAAGAAATAGGCATTCTTACACTGGCTTGCCAATATATATTCGATAATATAATGTATGTCCGAAAAAATATAACAATGTTTAAATTAAATAGGGACGTTCATAACGTAAACACAAGGAATAGAAACAAGGTTGCTTGTACTAAATCCCGATTAGCCAAGGTAGGCACATCATTTGTAGGTTACTGCGTTCGTTTTTACAACAAAATTCCAGAACGTGTTCTATGCTTGTCTGAAAATAAATTTAAAACTTTCATTAAAAATTCGCTATGTAAAAAGGCATATTATAGAATAGACGACTATATAAACGATCCTAATCCGTGGTAGTAAACCAATTCCACCGCGATTTTATTGTTAAGTATAACTAAGTATAACATATTTTATAATACAAGTGTGTACAGACGACGTGATTGCATATTAATAACTATATGATACCTTATATAACTGACAAAAACTTAACTGCAAGTTTGCTAAAGGTCATTCGAATGGTAGCGTGGTGTTCGGGTCATCTATCTCCCTCCAAAATGGTTGAGACTGATGATGGCTGAGCACTGCGTTATGCTCGTGAACGAGTGCTGTTCGTGTGTCTGGCCGCAGCACTTATGTTTTCCCCTATTATTGTGAGACATTTGACTAATGCTTTGGCATTTAGGGTTGTTAATGGCAATTATGAAATCTTATTAGGTTTACATATGGCAACTGATGTATTTGGTTTTAAGATGATTTGAGAAAAGATGGTCAGAGTGGAGTTTTTTTTTCCGCTGCCTTTTTCTCCACTACAATTACGGCCCGAAGGCGGCGGCTTACACTTTACATTGTACATTGACATTCAGCAACCAGAATGTAAATTCTTTACGTTGAAATAAAATTATTTGAATTTGAATTTGAATTTTGAAAAAGGAAAATACGTTAGTATTTATTATTTGTAACTAGCTGACCCAGCGAACTTCGTACCGCCTAACAGTCGATTCTTTATTTTTTTTCCCCTCCTTTAATATTCTAAAAAAAGAATTAGCGAAATCGGTTCAGCTGCTCTTGAGATTTTCGTTTACCAACACATTCAACGATTCATTTTTATATTACAGATTTCACTGAAGTTCCAAGAATTTTTGGTCACATTTGATCCGCCGTCAATGAGACCCGATATGCGTCCAAGCGAAGTTAGAGTTTACAGAGCACCTACCTCTTTGTCCGGGAGTAGAACCTTGAGGTCTACAGGGGAGGGATTCGAGGAATCATCGGAATCTGTGAGGAACTCTTGTACCGCATCCGACTCAGCTATGACTCTGACGGCGCACACCTGGAAAGGAATATTTAAATGTTATCTACCTATTTTGCCAGTTCTCCACTGGAGAACCTTCGTACCCCATTGACTATTGGAGTTTCGGCAGGTGAAAGCAGCCCACTTCAAATTCTTAATTTTATAGGAAAACTAGCTGTGTACCGCGATATTACCCGCGGTTTATCGATTTTCCCATAGGAATAAGATATTTTCCCGCATTAAAACGTGTTAATCCAGGGTGTCAGCTAACTTCATACCAAATTTTATTAACATCGCTGCAGTCGTTTGGACGTGAAGAATATTTAAAAACCTATTTAGAGGCCAAAAATTCCACCCATGAACCCGCGACGTCTGCCTAACCGTGCCAGCGCTCTCCCAACTGAGCGGGTTCGAGTCCGGTCATGGGTGGAATCTTTAGCCTCTAAATAGGTTTAATTTAGATCTCTAAATTTAGTGCATTAGAAAAATAATATAAACGTGAAGAAGTAACGAACATACACACTCACAAACTTTCGCCTTGAACCAACCATCTAAGGCGATTGCTAACAGCGGCTGTCCTCGGCCATGGACAGAAAGAAGTGTGGTGCCTTGGGGGAGGCATATCCCCATCAGCGAACTAGTATGGATTGATGATTTACTTCGTTATTCTGGCTCCGATAATTCGACTTTTTATAAGAAATTTCTAAGCCAGCTAGAGGAGTACACGGTAAAGATAAAATTTTACCATCTCGCGTGTGAAGCGGTGAAATAAAGCAAGATGGCGTCAGCCGATATAGCTGGAAATGCGAGGCTCGGAAATACATCATACTCTGAGTTCCTCACGGTGTTATCGGTTTTTTGTTAGGAACAATAATCAAATACGAATCGTTCATTTGTGCCATGTAGGCGGACATAATAAGGGGGCGGTTTACATTATCATATCACTATGAATAATAGAGGCAAGAGTGTTTTCTGAGAGTATAAAGAATAAGTAAGAGAGTGTTACCTTCTCCAAATACTGCTCGAGGCCTCTCCGCCTGCCGTCCAACTGTTGCTCGCTTAGTGTGAACGGCCACTTTCCGGGCAATTTCGGGAAGTTGAATCCTGGGCGAAACATACAATGTACACATAAATACTGTGAGAATATTAGATAGACTCTGTATAGACGTCTGTATCCAGAAAGGGTAGGCGACCAGGGTTTGCCACTTGCCACGATTTTGACACATATTTCGCATCATCAACATTAGTAGCCGCATGCACGCACTCCGGTTTCGAATAAAAACATTAAAAATAATAATCAACTTTATCTTACAACCAAATTAGGGGAAAAAACGTTAAAGTCGTTAAAGTTAAGAAATCATAGAACACATTTTAGAATTAATAATAATATAACTTATTCCGCTCCTTCTTCAGGCTATATTATATAGATAGATAGATAGATAGAATATTCTTTATTGCATGTACACCAAGGATTACATAAGAGACTTATAAAATAACAGTACAGTACAAGTGGCGGCCTTATATAGTCCACTGCTGGACATAGCCCTCCCCTAATGAGCGCCATAGTGCCCTGTCTTCAGCTTGCCGCATCCAGCAAAACAAACTAATAATATTAATATAACTACAAATACTTATTTTATTTTTAATATAGCTTTGTTTGTTATTTGCATTAGTAGCTCTTAAAATGTTTTATGACAACAAAACTTGATAGGACATTATTTAATGAAGTTGTGTCCCAATTTGGGCGCCAAATTTAAGAAAAGCATTTAATGTTTAACAAAAGAGTTATGCTGACGTAAAAGTTAGTATTTACATCTCAAGTTAATGCTTTAGCCATTCTTTAACTATTAAAACAAACACGATCAGTTGTAACTTGAATACATGTTGCCCCACGTTGGGCGCCAAAACTAAATGATAATAATCTACTGTCTGATTTTTCATTCCGTAGAATTCTGACATTTCGTAAGTGTTGCAACTAAAACAGTTCTCCACCGAAAAAGAGACAAATTTGACCCATTTCAGAATAATAAAAAATTTAATGCTGCGTATTTTTTATGTTTTACATACATAAGGTTAAATCTACGTATTTACTTGCTTAAGTGACTTAATACAAAAATAAAAAATATTTCAATATCATGAACAATACATCGAATTAACATTAATTACTTTATTTTATTCTAGAGCTGACAACACCGCCACCTAATTTAGGGTTTAGTAAACCTTTTTAGAAGAATAAAATGTTAGCTGTCACGTCGCGTCTGTCACTCTGATTTGCTGGTTGTGACGAAAAGAGACGTAATTATCACTCGTCGTAAATTCACTTTTAATGTGGAGCACCGCACTTTATAAAATGGAAACATTGACTAACAAATAAAATGTATAGACTCAGATATTCAGACTCGTATTGAAATTGAAAAATGTGCCTGGCCCAAAAGGTTTGTAATCTCTGATATGTCAAAAAATGATAACTGTCAGAATTCTACGGAATTAAAAATCAGACTATAGTTAAGTTTTTAGAGCTCCAGTATTCTAAGCCGCTGCTTCCAAATAGTTTCGTTAGCGTAAGTCAGCATATTAATCCACGGGAAGCTAGATTACCACGCACTTACACATCGGCTTTACGTCTTTAACCATTATCGTAAATACACCTAGGTTACCAAATCACCGGTACTTTTATTTTAAGATGTACAACTGGATTTCGAATTATTTGATCTGATGATATTACAGATACCTACACACATCTGAAACTAGGTCAAAAAATTCGATCACGAATTTGAAGTCATACTGAAGACTCACGATAAGAATATCTGTGTGTATGTCTAAGGCACACTCACCAAGGAACTCTTTGCGCAACTGCTGATGCAGCGCCGCAAACTCGCGATACCGACGGCTGCATAAGTGCCGGCCGGCCATGTGTACATTGAACGCCACGTAGGACCTGCAAGCATCCGGACTTCAGAATCCAGTTTCGAAGCCTTTCGAACATCTGGACAGGATCTTTTGGTTTCGACACTCGGTCTTGTGTCGGAACCAAATGATCCTGTTGGTATCCTGGGTTCGTAAACTAAATGTTGAGTAATCCGCTGGGTTTAGATCGCAATCAAACTCGCTTTTAAAACCTATGGGTAACTTCCAGCTGGCAATAAGCAAGGTCGAACCACAAAAGTAAAAAAACATCCAAAAAATTATAATTTTGACTTATGTCACATGAAAAAAAACCGGATAAAACAGATACGCGACCTCTTCTTTTCCATGTTGTAGTCTCACCTGCCAGTGTTCCTCTCCATGACTACCCGGTAGTCTGGTATGGAGACGGGCAGCGACCGCTTGTCCGTATAGTCGTACCGCTGGTAGACGGTTGCGCGGGAGTTGGCGGCGCCGCCTATCACGCCAACGGGGGCCGTGCCATCGTCGCATGGCTCTAAGCGCTCCGCTTCCTGCGGGGTCGACCATGAGACTTTAAAGTCACGCTTTAATAATCTTAGTACGCTTGGAGCAAGTGGCTTATTAAGACTATATCTACTCGAAAGCTATTCGAATTGTAAAGGTGTTTCATACTAAATTACTGTTGGAGTATTGGAGTAGCTAATCTTCTATAATATAAAAATGAATCGCTGAATGTGTTGGTAAGCGCAAATCTCGAGAGCAGCTGAACCGATTTCACTATTCTTTTTTAAGAATATTCCTTGAAGTACGAGGAAAGAACTGAAGTAAGAACCATTCTTACGGAGGGAAAAATAAAAAAAATAAAGAATCGACTGTTAGGCGGTACGAAGTTCGCTGGGTCAGCTAGTAAATAATAATAAATAATAACACCGGTGATGGTAAAAAATTGGCTGATTCCATTAGTGTACTATGATCGGCGTTATACATGAAACGAGTAGATTAGTAGCTAAAATAGGTCACTCGGTCCGAGTGTACTACCATCATGAAAACCGGTTTAGACGGGACAAGGGTCTTCTTAGCTCATCGACGGCGAAGGATTTTCGCATCATAGTAAAAGGATTTGCCAATAAGCGTGAGAAGCCTGCTGTTTCTTGTCAAGAGTGCTCCAGTAACTACGACGTTCGGGAAGGAACGTTTAGGACCTTACACGGGTAAGGAAACCACTACCGTCGGAAGGAAATGATCTTCTGTGGATATAGTGCACGCTTCCATGGATGGTGCAAGACATTGGAGAATTTGCCCTAATCACAACGCTGGGCAACCGTGTTGTTGGTCGAGGAGTCAGTTGGAGTCAGTTAGGACCGCTGCTGCCCGTCGCTAACCATCGTAGATGGGTATACCACCATCAGTTCGGTCGGCATCGGCTCAGTTGTTAACAGCTCCGTGGAGAAAGCTGCGCCAGATTATTGTCAGACGGACTACGAGGCTTACAAAGAAGGTAGTCGTTTCAGGTCTGCTTATATTCTTATAATATCTCACCTTTGGTGTGACTGAGATGACGGTGAGAGTGAGGCAGTCGCCCCCGGACTTAATCAAGTCGACGACTTGCTTGTGTGTTGAACCTTCGACGTTAACGCCGTTTCTGTAACAAAAATATCAAACATTGCATTTCTAGTATTTTAATTTGTTGCCGATTATCGTGATCACACCCACTGGATAGGAAGTATTCTAAAAACCTATTTAGAGGCTAAAAATTCCACCCATGCCGGGATTCGAACCCACGACCTCTGGCTATCCGTACCAGGATACCACTAACCTCCGGGTTAGTGCATTAAAAAGAATATAAGGAAGTATTCTGCTACAGCTTTCAGTTATTCCGGATAGCACTCCAAAATAAAGGTTTATTGAAAATTAAACACTTTTTTTTAGTTTCACTGCACTCTTATTTTTCACTATCTATCTATCTATATCTATAATCAGCCCACATCAACCCACTGCTGGGCATAGGCCTCCTTTTTACTGCGCCATCGACATGCCTCACGGTCTTGTGCTAATCTGATCCATCTCTGACCCGCAACCCTCACGATGTCGTCTGTGACCATCGTCGTGTCGGTGGTCTGCCTACACTTCACTATTTTTCACTACATTTCTAATATTTAAATCATATGGCTCTTACTAATAAACACCGTATACGCCTAGTATAGTTACACAGTGTTTTGTTCACGTCATTTGAATGTTTTTTTCAGTTGGAAGAAAAGAGACAAAACACTGCATAGTTAAACAATACTTATACCAAGTTTATTAGTAAGGCTGTATTAGTTTAAGATACAGACGTAGTAACAAAAAAACAAATACCCTGTGTTCAAATTCAGAACATCGGTTACCAGTGTAGGTATGTCAAATATGTAAATTGTGTTAAGTAACAGACTAACCTCCGATTTCTCGTACACTAACAACCAGTTAAGAAGATGTAGTTTTTTTTTTTGTATGCGTTTTGCCAACCGACAGCTGCTAAGAGCAAAATAACAGGCATGCAAAGCGAGTACAATGCATGAGTTCTATGTTTTATACTAATTATGTACACTCTGGGATTTTGAAAAAAACTAAGTTTGCAGTTTTTTCGTCCATTTTGTCTCCAAAATTATCTAGATTTTGAAATGGACACCTCGTTTATGAAGTCGCAGTTTTTATGCTACTTTGAATAAAACCTTTTTGATTACATTTGACAAGTGATGCTGTGCGTATTCTAATTCGAGATAATAGAAAATCTGCTGAATTACTTGTGTTTCTCAATTTACATACTAAGAATAGAATATCTCTCCACCAAGAATACACTGTGCCGTAAGATTTATACGTATCATAATCCTAATCGCGTACTACTACTTCGTTTTACTGATAGTAAGTTGTGAAACCATCCAAACAAGCCGAGACAAATGTCATCGATATAATTAATCTCATGTCATCGATATAATTAACCGAAGTCAGACAAACGGGAACCACGCACCAGAAGAGATTTTGTAAGCGGAAAAAACCTATTACAGCTCAGATAATGGACGGCAGATGCACAACTGAAATAAAAAATACCAAAAACGCCACTGCTAGCATAACTACTAAACAGGCGAGACTAAGCCAGGTAAAATGTATCACAGTTAATATGAACACAAAGCAGTGGAGATTATTGTATGCAATATTCGTTACTTTGCGGAAATCCATAACATCATTAAAATGTGAAAATTCGTTCGTTCGTTATCAACCCTTATATATCCCAACTGCTGGGGCACGGGTCTCTTCCTGCATCGCAGGAAGGTTAGGCCATACTCCACCACGGGGGCCAAGTCCTGGTTGGTGGAGGATTGAGAGACAGTGGCCGGGCCTCACTGTCAGAAGATATCAAGCCGCCCATAAGGCCTCTGACATGGCTTAACGACTGCCATTATATGACAGCCGGCACCAACGGCTTAACGTGCCTTGCGAAGCACGGAAGCGCTCGGAAAAATGCCACTAGCGGTAGTCACGGGACGCTCACCCATCCTGTACCTGACCGCGCCTGTTGTTGCTTAACCAAGTGATTGATTCCAATCACTCGGTTTGCCTAGGCCACGAGCGCTTCTAAATGTGAAAATTACTTTGCTAAATTCCGCCAAAAATCCCACAAGCACCATGCGGTTAGTTAATGCACCGCCCTCTCTCCCACTTTTTCAAGCAGAAAAATGGTGGCGCATGGTGCTTGTGGGATTTTTGGCGGAATTAAGCAAAGTAATTTTCACATTTTAATGCAGTGTAGATTAGTTATTTACTTCGTGGTTTCAGTGATTTTTACATCAGCAATCTGCGCCTATCTAAGATGTCAACGCCATCTAGGGATGAGAATAGGGAATCTTATAAAACTTTTGCCGGATCTCCCCCAATCTCACATAGCCTGTTCACAACCTGAGGATTGATTAAGAACTTATGAGGGAACATAGAATCGGGAATACTTACATTATAAACAAAGTAATCATTAATAAATAACTGTCTAATTAGGTAATCGTACAAACGTGCCACGCTATTATATTATCCTGGGGAAGGAGGGGCATATTCTGTTCAAGTAAAATTTTCCTGTTTTAAAACTGACCATTGTTCGTCGAAATATGGAAACAATATAATTAAATGTAAACCACACCATTCAGTGGGTAGCGCATGCAATCTCTTTTGGAAATGATGATCATATTTAGGTATCGAAATTGAAAATTAAAATGAAAAACGTTTATTATGTATAGTATTTTCTAAGGTTAACACGAGCAGTAGACATAATTAAAACTGTTTTATACGGATTTATGCTCGTTTATTACATTTTTTACAATTTTCCTACGTTTCGGCACTTTTTCAGGTGCGCCGTGGTCGCGGATGACGTTGGAAAATTGTAAAAAATGTAATAAACCAGCATAAATCATAAAAACAGTTTTAATTACGTTTATTATGTACTAAAAGTTACAGTATTTGTTCTGGCTCCCAAAGTAGGACATATACATACTTATGCAAAGTTTAAATAATTTGTTTACCTTCAGGGAAAGCGTGTCTGAAATAATGACCCAATAATCTGATGAAATGTGATCATCGAATTGCAGTCATTTCCTCATGACCATCCGTCTCATAAATCTTATGCACTCTGCTCTTTCCTATCTTATTCAGCTTCTTTATCAATTCAGTACAGCGACCGTTCTTTCGTTCAATTACCGACAAAGTAAATTAACAGCAGAAATTAGCACGTTCGTTTTCAGCGACTACGACCGGGTAAAATAAAGGGTTATTTATTTTACGCGAGATCCTGGTATACTTATATCAGTTACGCTATCGCATAATTAAGCTATAAGGAGAAAATGGATAAATATATAAATATTCATGGACATATTACACATATCTCGGTAACCCTATACTAAGTACACCTTAATGACTTGTATTATAGACGACAATATTAATACAATAAATCCAAGACCCGAGACAAACTAGTAAAGTTCGTTTCCTAGTTTGACCCGGCCGGGGATCGCACCCGAGACCTTCAGTTTTACAGTTAGCGTGCCAAACCACTGCGCCACCGAGGCCGTCAATGTCACGTTCACACAGATCACACGTCACTTCCGGTTGCATTCCATTCCACAAAGCACGTGGTAGCCTATAAGATTATGTTATCAGTTTTTTTGCCTCTCACGTGCTGTGTTGTAACGTTATAGGAATCAAAAGCTTTGATCAAGAGAGTTTGAAAACATTATTGGTTCAGATCAGTGCCGATATTGCTGACTTAGGGAAATGTGTCCACTGGCCAGATTACGTTTAAGACACACTTTGGCACTGACTGTCTGACTGAGAGCATATTATTCTCTTTATGGGGAGCAATTCACGAGTTCTAAAAGCCAGCAGCATAAGCCTTAACTTGATCAGGTATTTTAGGTGCTAGAACCATCCGTCTGCATCATCTTTGGCTCCTCTGTACGAATCATTTTGTGACTGTGTAGTCACAAAGTTGCTTATCGCGTAATTACGCGCAACAAATTTTCTTTCCCACGCGTGTCGTATAAGAAAGACACACTACGTTGACCTCAGACGCTAGAAACACTATTTCTTGATAATGTAGAAATGGCTTTGTAGCAAATAACCAGAGACGAAGTCTGGCGGTCTATTGATGACCAATCAAACCTTAGATATTCTTGAGAAAGGAGATATCTTTAGAGTCCACGGTTAAACGTATATGACACCATACGCAATAGGGAATGTTATAGACTGAAAAGTATGTACAAACCAGAACTGACAAATAAATGTTGCGTTGTTAGTTTCGACATTGGAGAGGATAAAGGAGGAATAAGTGGCGAATGATAAGGATAGTAAGGATGACAGGTGGAAATATGTCGAAGAAATAGGCGGTGAAATCATGTCGACCAAATTGGCGAATGACAAGATAAAAAGGAAAACGTTTGAAGCAAGAGACATTTTTCGGGGTTGTGACAAGTGGGAAAATGCTTAGGTGTGGCTCAATAACCTGGTATTTGCCCTTACCTCTAGTATACAAGCGTCAGTTTATGTACTATGGCTATGGATGTGTATGTAACTATGATTATAACTAGACCAAAGTAAAATATCAAGTTAGAAATGAGCATTAACTATGTGACATGAGTCAGCGATTGAGATGGCTAGATGAGCATTCCTAGACATCTGCAAATCCAAAATCTTTAAAGCAGTCTTTTAATAAACAGTCTAATTGCATAGGTAACCAGAGTTATAAGGTAACCACACCACCAATTTTTTTGGCGTCATTATTTTGACGTCGCAATAGTCTGATTAGAAAACGTTGTGGACTGAAAGAGGATGTAGCGACTAGAATTGAGAAAGGAATGTTGCGTTGGTTCGGACATGTGGAGAGGATGAAGGAAGAACGATTGACGAAACAAATATATATTGCGAATGTGAGTGGAAGGGCTGGTAAGGGACGTCCCAGACGGACTTACATCGACCAAATAGGGGATGTATTAGCAAAGGGAAAGATAAAACGTACCCGGAACCGGCGTGCGTGCATGCAACGACTTATGAAGCGAAGGTGATCTGTCAGGATCTTGGCAAGTGGCAGTCCCTGGTCT
Source organism: Yponomeuta sedellus (assembly GCA_934045075.1). Taxonomy (NCBI): domain Eukaryota; kingdom Metazoa; phylum Arthropoda; class Insecta; order Lepidoptera; family Yponomeutidae; genus Yponomeuta; species Yponomeuta sedellus. Next base: position 2,007,958 of record OW203734.1, on the reverse strand, counting down.
CTGCCTACCCCCCTGGGATACAGGCGTGAGGTTATGTATGTATGTATTTTGACGTCAACTGTGTCAAATAAACCCAAATAATGATGTAACTCATTCCTGTATTTTTCACTGCATTGAAACTTTAACGAAAAAAGGGTCAGTCACACTCACATACACGTGTAATATCGAGGCGTATCGAGTAGTAGTTAGGCTTGTCAGCGGTGATAGGACCTGTAACCTCTCAGGAAGCCAACAACACTCTGTTATGCCATACTGAAGTTGTGAGTGTTAATTATGTACTAATGACATGTTGATAAACAAAACTACTTCAGAAAACAATTAGTCACTACTGCAATTAGCCACCACCACAAACCACACATTGGTTTCTTTTACTGGCACCACACACGAATGTCTTAAGTTGTGGAGACACCGCCCGTCTAACCAGGTAAAATGTAAGTGAAATTGTTCACTGGCATCCGTCAGCGAATTGTAGTAAGGCGTTCTATGTCGTACTTATCCATACAAATAGATGATTGTATAACCCCTTGCAGTTCCCAGAGGCTTTGGGCATCGTCAGAAGTGTCATAGGAACTGGATGACGGTGTCACGTGCTTTTCCAAAGTACATAGAATATTGCTACTCCCCCGAGATCCAATTCAGTGTTCCAACTACATAATTTAATAAAACTTTCCTTCCCAACTTACCCACAATCATCGGCTACCTCAGCCGTCTCCAGATCGTATATCTCGAACCCGGTACTGGGGCAGAAATAATAGCTATACCGGAGGTTTCCGGAGCGGCACCTATGCACTGACATGATCGCAGCAACTTCGAGTACACCTCTTTGACCATTGACACACGCGGCGGGATAAAATTCGGCGGGCTTCGGCAAAAACTTTTGGCTTAAAAGACAGTTCGCTTCGAGAGTCGATGCCAGGTTCTGTTCTGATAAAATAAGCGCAGACGCCACAATATTTCAAGACAGGTTTAGATCAAAATTACACATTCAACTCCAAACTCGCTGTTGGATCAGGCAGTCTCTAAGAAAGAAGAAGTGCACAGGCCCTCCAATACTCTTCTCAATAACTTTAGTACAAAACTTTGCACAGAGTTAAGTAAAAACTGATAAGTCGTGTAGACAGAACCGAAACTGGTACGCGACTAGCAGACGCTAGAATCGAACGGACAATGTCAATCAGTGGTAATCAGGACTGATACGGGCCTACTGCGACGTTAGTGGCACAGGCCTTGTGCCGATTAACGACTTTAGACTCCATTAGACTCATTAGAGTGCAAAGCTAATTAGAGATAATAGGGTTTGTTTTGTTTGCTCCCCGAAGCTTGAAATAGTTTTGGAGCCAGGGCACGCTGAGCACGCGTGGAGATAAGCTAATGCTTCTGGCCTATGGCCGTTTAAGTGTCTCGATAGCCTTTTATATTGGCGTGTTTGACCAGAAGTCGCTTGTTTACCTCGATCATGTTTCGTTACGTATTTAATAAAGATGTTTTGCGCTTTTTTCAGTATGTTAATGACTCATTCTTTTTTTACTTACGTATACTGAATACTGTCATTTATTTACGTATAATGAATACGGTTGGTCAAAGATGTACATTTCAGTTTCGATTTCAAATTAGGGCTCAGGGAGCCGATTCTCGCTCATGCGAATTTAAAGCGTAGACGCAAAATATTCGAAGGCTTAGACATTTATCGCATAAAAATAAGATAAGAAGATTCGACAGAGTCATTAGGCGCTTATTTTCTGATTCGAATTCAATCTAGCATGGGGATCGGAATACAGATTTTGGCTGTCGATAGACTTTTTACGTAGAATTTCAAGTCATAATCCTTAGGCTCGTCTATGACTTATTCGCTAATGAAGTGAGAATCCGCTATTTCACTTTTATCAAATTTGACGCGATATTTCCTATAGTATTTAACGGGCCCTACAGATCCCAACCATCAAAAGAGGTAGAGGACGTCCACAAACCACCTTGTGGGCCACGGTAGCAAAGGACTTGGAGCGAGCCCAGTTGAGCGAGCGGACAACCCAGGACAGAAAATCCTGGAGCAAAAGAACGAGGAGAGCCGACCCCAAATAATGGGATGAGGCAAAGACAAAAAGAGTTTATTTGCGTAGCCAATTACGACAATTGGTCTGCCAATTTGTTAATCTGTGGGCCAATAGCTATGCAATGTATATCGATTTGCCGAAGCAAATCAAAAATGGTAGTTCTATAACATAACATTACATAACATTTACATACATGCACATACATTGCTTCTGGCCCCACACTAGGATACCCTGTGTCGCGGGAACCAGAAACAACGACATCACAAACATGTAAACATCTAAGACCTGGGGTTTTTTTTTGTCCCCAGCCGGTATTCGAACCCGGGACCTCTTACATGGTAGGCAGATGCGCTACCGCTGCGCCACAGAGGTCGTCTATGAAATAATGCCATTCTGGGTCGCGTCGACGATGTTTGCTACGATCCGAGGATATGGTTTTGACGGATAAAATTCAGCATCGCTGCTGAGCATAATGTGCGGAAGCGGTAATAGTATTTTAAGCGCTATTTTGTCTAGGCTAGATAAACCACCGATATAGATTTAAATGAGACACCTTAGACTGTTGTTAGTAATTCATATCTATTTAAAAACCTATTTAGAGGCTAAAAATTTCACCCATGCCGGGATTCGAACCCGCAACCTCTGGCTATCCGTACCAGCGCTCTACCAATTGAGCCAATGGGCGACTCACGGCATCAGTGAAATTTCGAACCTCTTTACAATATTCTCTGTATTACGTACAGGCAGCGACATCTGACTTAAGCAAATTGCATTACTTACAACCCCGACTACCTACTTATTTGCAGTTAGGTTTTAACATCGGAACGATATCACTGTACCCACATGATTACACTATTTTTATTTTTAATGCACTAACCCGTGCTAAGGAACAAATTTAACCTATTTAGAGGCTAAAAATTTCACCCATGCCGGGATTCGAACCCGCAACCTCTGGCTATCCGTACCAGCGCTCTACCAATTGAGCCAATGGGCGACTCACGGCATCAGTGAAATTTCGAACCTCTTTACAATATTCTCTGTATTACGTACAGGCAGCGACATCTGACTTAATTTGTTCCTTAGCACGGGTTAGTGCATTAAAAATAAAAATAGTGTAATTCATATCTATGTCAATGCTGCATATTATATACTAATGATTGCAAGTGGTAACGTAGAGTAAGCGTTTCAAAATTCCGGGCTGCAACTGTTTGATAAAGACTTTGTAACATCTGTTCTTTTATCGACGCGCTAAACTGATTAATTAGTAACAATAGTTATTATAAAAAAAAACACGCTTTCTCTTAAACACTCCTTAAATGAATAGATCTATAGAGAGAACACTTAATTTTACCCATATAAAAAAGGAAATTACACTGATATTTCTTAAGCTTAAGAGTACAGACGGCGGCCTTATCACTAACAGTGATCTCTTCCAGACGACCTTTGGACAGATTGGAGAACAAATGAAATCGTTTCACAGGTGGCCTAGCCTCCTGCTGAAACACCGATGTCGATGGTCGAAGGCGTGCGAAGGTTCTTGAGCGGAGACCATGAACTGGCCAACGGGGAGGCATATATCCAGCAGTGGACTCTTCCATTGCTGGACATAGGCCTCCAAGCAATAACATTTTACATAATGGATGTGATTTGTCTTCGGAGTGTACGTACTCGGTCGGTTGTTTGTGTTGTTTTCATTATTTTTCTGCTTTGTGTTTATCTAGTTTAGAAAAGAGCTTAATATGATTGATATTCATGTTTATACTATTTTTAATACACTAACCCGTGCTAAGAACAAATTTAAAAACCTATTTAGAGGCTAAAAATTTCACCCATGCCGGGATTCGAACCCGCAACCTCTGTTTATCCGTGCCAGCCCTCTTTCCAACTGAGCTAATGAGCGGGTGGAATTTTTAGACTCTAAATAGGTTTTTTGAAGTTAGTATTTAATTTAAGCAGTGCTTTAATTTTACTAATAAAATATCTACATGACTAATGAATAAAACCGAGTTCATACAACTCTCCTATCGCACTGCTACGCACTGCTTGTGAACGCCTCCTTAACACTGAATAGATCATAGTAGTGTTGATAATGGATTGTAAAGTACTATAAAAAACAATAGGTTCTTGGAAAGATATTACTGCAACTTATCTCGGAAACACGTGGAGGTATCCAGTTGAAATTATTAACCGTGCACTCAGGGGGGCGAGTCTCTTGAATTCATGGTTGTTCAATAGTCAATCATATTAGTCCGGTAATGGTAGTTTCATTCACACTATCGGTAGTCTAGTAACCAATCGCATTGCCATGGTACCCGTGCTACTCAACTCTGCGCCTCGCGCGATTCGATCTTCTTCGCGAGAGATGTCTATTTAACTAGTGCCCCGGAAATGACATTGTACTGCTATTGCTTTGTAGACTACCAAATTGAGGCAAATAACAACCATTGCCGTGCTTAGACAATTCTGTTGAAAAGCTATGCAATTATTATACTCTAGGGCCATATCTAGAATCTTCTGTCTTCTTCTTCTACAGTCCCTCGAAGTTGAAAAAACGGCCGTTTGTGCATCATAAAACGGATACAATAATAATAAATAATAAATATTCATGGACATATTACACAGATCTCGTTAGCCCCATACTAAGTACAACTAAATGACTTGTGTTACAGGTGCTAGCTCGACGATAGATTTAATACAATAAATACATAGATAACATCCAAAACCCGAGACAAACTAGAAAAGTTCGTTTCCTAGTTTGACCCGGCCGGGGCTCGACCCCGAAACCTTCGGTTTTACAGTCAGCGTGCCGAACCGCTGCGCCACCGAGGCCGTCCGACATATGAATGAAATGAATATACTTTATTGCACACCAGGAATTACAATTTAGAAAATAAGAAGATACAGATTAAGGTACAATTGGCGGTCTTATTACTAAAAGTAATTTCTTCCAGACAACCCTTGATGGAAAACACAAAAGAACTGAAAGACGGGTAGTTGGTGCAACTAATGACATAATTAGGAAAAGAAGACATAGCGACACACAAGGGAATAAAAATTCATGGTGTACTTCCCGTTGACCTACAAATGTGAAATTGGGCCAGTAATATTGTCTTATACTACACAAGAAATTTAAAACCCGTACATTTGTAAATCATAAAAAATAGACTTAAAAAATTCGGGCACAGCTCGGAAAAAACTGCGAGACTCGTATCGATCGCTAAACTATTATAATACTTAAGTTAACCTACAAATGTGTGCGGAACCCTCGGAGGGCAAGTTTGACTCGCACTTGACCGGTATTTTACTATTTTTGATATTATTATTTTATCAACGTTCATGATTTATCAGCGAAGGTGATCTGTCAGGATCGTGGCAAGTGGCAGTCCCTGGTCTCAGCCTACCCCTCTGGGATTACAGGCGTGAGGTTATGTATGTATGTATTATTTTATGTGTTCTTGACAAAAAATTCTTGGATATAGTACTGTGCATGTTTTTTTTAATAATTGTGACATGTTTTGTAACTATTTTAATATATAAAAATCTCACATCGAAGAGAAGAAGACTAACCTCACTGCAGTACGGATATTTACTGTATCGAATTAGGGCGCAAAATAGGTTAGTAGAGTACGGGCGGCCGGCTCATTGTGTCTGTTTGTTTGTGCAAGATTAGTTAACAGAAGGGCAGAAGACAATAAAACAGGACGAAGGAAGAAAGATTGATTGACGAAAGACATATATCGAGCGAACGTGGAAGGGCGAACGTGGAAGGAATATTCCACCTTCTTTCCTGCACTACCCTTTGCCAGTCTCTTACACACCAAAGGTTTGCTGGAAGAGAATGCTTCTTGCATTAAGCACGCCCTTGCACATTTACTTATGTAATTAGTGCAATAAAGAATTAAAATAAAAAATAAGGAGTGACGAAAATCTTCAAAATATAAAAGCGACCACGTTGCCACGTCAACCAAACAAAAGATCACAACATGAGCTTCCATTAGACCTGCCTAAATTCCACTCTATCAGGTTAAGCATTTAGACGACTCCAAAGTTTAAAAGTGTTTGTATCCGACAGTTCGGATTAGGCTAAAAAGGCCACACCATATACAGTGGAGGGCTTACGTGATCCCACCGCTGACCGTTGTATTTTCAACACGTCCGACTTCAAAGGTCTTTTGCTAAAGACGTTTTCGTTCTTGCGAGAAAGGCTCGTCAATCAGTGGTCTAAATGAATGCGCACAAAGTCCTAAACGATTTTAACAGTCTTAAGGCTTTACTTAGAGGTAGAATAAAGACGCCAAAAGCGTACTCCCGTCGATATCAACTCTTGTCCCCACTGCTGGGACACGGGTCTCTTCCTGCATCGCAGGAAGGTGAGGCCATACTTCGCCACGGGGGCCGAGTCCGGGTTGGTGGAGGATCGTAAGACAGTTGCGGGCCTTAATGTCAGAAGTTATCAAGCCGCCCATAAGGGCTCTGACATGGATTAACGACTGCCATTACTTCACAGCCGGCACCAACGACTTAACGTGCCTTGCGAAGCACTAAAGCGTTCGAAAAAATGCCACTATCACGGAACGGTCACCCATCCTGCACCTGAACTCACCTGTTGTTGCTCAACCAAGTGATCGATTCCAATCACTCGGTTCGACTAGGCCACGAGCGCTTCATACCCGTATGCTATAGCAATTTTTTTGGGGTTTCCGCGCGTGGTAATATCGCCCATATTATCTCTCTCTTTCTGACAGAACGACTGTGTTTTTATTTATATGGTTACACCATAGAATTTGTGTACGTTTTTGGCGTCTGTATTCTATCCTACCTCTATGTAAAGCATGCTTAAAAAGTATGAAAACAGAGCAAAAGTAAATCAGGCTTAACTGTCAAATTACTAGGGAATTTGACATTCGGACGTTTGGAATCACTCAGGATTTGGTGCGCCTGGACCCAAAGACTTTGGCATAATCCTTTGTGATAAAAAATGTGGTCATACCAACAAGTTGATGTATCACAAGAACAAAGGCTGTGTCAGAAAGAAACAATACGTTTTTAAACATCTGTTTGGACAATTTACATATACATTGTAGGCATGTACAGCTAGTGATTAATGTTGTACCGTATAACACTTTACGGAATGTGTTTATAGTTTTCTTTGATGTAAAAGCCGTCTCTATGGAGACAACAATGATGCGTGGAGTTTTGCAGCTGAATTTTTTTGATGCCAGGAAGGCTTGGTGAAATATTGTATCGAACCGCGACCAGTACAGAATTGACAACATTTCAAAATTGTATGGAGCTCTAATTCGAAAACCATTTCGAGATTTGGCTTTGTAAAGCACGTAAAAATTTATTTCAGTTTTTTCTGTGGTTTCATTTCCGAGAAAATGGTAAAAACACAAAAATACGCTGATGACGTCACACCATGGCTCCCAGTGAACATGCTTGTGCCACGATAAAAAAAAAGTCAATTTCAAGATCTAACCTAAAAAATCAGTGTTGCCAATTTAGCGACTTAGTCGCTAGTAATGACGACTTTTGCGAGAGCCTTAGCGACAAAAAGTTTTGAGGACAAAAATAATTTTGCGACTTAGCTGACGACCAGTGTTACTATCGTCAAAATCTGGGTTGCCGTATCTAAACCTTCAAATTGCAGTATTTATAAAAAAAAAAATCGCTGATCTGCCGTATTATCTTTTAATTGAATAATTAGTGATTGAAACACAAAAATAATAAGTATATTTTCAACTTTCTATCATTTCTTCATAACATATGTTTCTAATACACTGCTTGTGCAATGAATATTTTTCTTTGCTTTTCATTTTGATAAGCATAATTATCTCCTGACACCTGAAATTTTGTGCAACCGCCTTGATTTCGAATAGCTTGTTTAGCTAAGAGTAGGACATATAAAAGAGATTGCATGAGACATCTGGTTCAATTTATGGCTGCAGGAAAATTTTCTTTGGGATATCCCGAAAATCGGACACATTTATTACGTTTCGTTTGTAGTATTTTTTTGTTTTAAGGTTACGAGCATGTTGGACTTGAATTGCCGTATTATATGATACGGCAGTTGAAATCCTGCCGTATACCGTATATTACAAAAAACATCCATGAATTACCGTATATTACGGCAATTGCCGTATCAATAATAACACTGCTGACGAAGTTTTAACCTGAAGATTTCGTTAAGTACAAGATAAAAAAATATGCCCAACACAATTTTTTACTTACTCAAACGTTTACTTCAACTGAGCCATATGAGAATGAGGACGAAGAAGTGTTTAATTTATGTAGTGATGGCGAAGAATAATTTTTAATTATTAATTATCGTATTTCTTAAGTAGTACATTGTTATTCACGTGCCCCCCCCTTTATTTTTAGTTGCTGATGGTCTCCGGGGCCTATTTCATAAAACTGAAATCATGGTTTTCATCATTACGGTTGCACCTCTTATTTTCGCTGCATCGTCATGAGATGCATGAACTCCAAAAGCATTGAAAGATCTACCTTGGGTAGATTTCAGCTGTCAGCGCGTACGAATCCGTCTAAATCTGAAGTGTCCATTGTATACCTACCAATGACTTTCTTGTTCTTGTATAGGATAGAATTTGAGTAGAGAGAAATAAATTTAACACTACACAAAGTTTGTTTAACCTACCTACGCAAGGCAAACCACACAACATAATATCAGGGTTACAGGGTTAGGAAAAAGTAGCTACAAAAGTAACAAACTGGCAGCAAAAACACTCCGAACGCAGATAAAGGCTTTGCCAACAGAAAGTACATTTGACAAAAAAGGAACCACTACATATAAGGGATCATGAATTGAACAAAGCTGATTTAATTGTATAAAAGAAAAACATATTTGCATATGTTAAAAAAATTCAGAAACTGTTTTTTAACATGGCCCTGGCAATACTAAAATGACATTTGTAACTATATTTTTTTTTTAGGATATTAGGCAAAAGAAAATATATTGTGAGCCTCGTTGTTTCGTCACTTCCGGTAAAAATATTTTAAACTTTAAAATTTAAAAAATATAAGAAAACCTGCGTGTTTCAGAAAATAAAAAAATATGGTTAGTTTTATTTTGTATCTAGTTTCCTTTAGGACAATAAAATCCCTATGCTAAAAAAATGAAATGTTGTCAATTGAAGGTAGAACTTTATTGCTGTCCATTTTTGACTCATTGCAAATCTTGTTTAGTTCGACGAGATATTCGGTTGCAGTCGAATAGCTGATGATGATGATGACGAAGAGCAGCCATTCGACACCATTTAATGGACCATACGGTTCAATCCCATTGTGCAATTCCATTGAAAAGCGTTTAACATTGAACTATTTCATACTAAGTATTTTTTTTTTATTTGTACGTAATACAGAGAATAGTGTAGAGGTTGAGTCGCCCATTAGCTCAGTTGGAAAGAGCGCTGGCACGGATAGCCAGAGGTCGCGGGTGCGAATCCCGGCATGGGTGGAATTTAGAGCCTCTAAATAGGTTTTTAAAATTGAACTAATTACATAGTAACATAACAGTTCCTACACTAAAGTCAGGAACTTTTACCCTATACATTTAATTGTCTGACCAAGACGCCTTCTATTTTGAGTTTTGTATTATTTTTTGTTTTGATTTGTAAACAACATAACATAACCTCACGCCTGTATTCCAGAAGGGTAGGCAGAGACCAGGGACTGCCACTTGCCACGATCCTGACAGATCATGTTCGCTTCATCAACGTTCATAAGTCATTGCATGCACGCACACCGGTTCTGGGTACTTTTTATCTTCTCCTTTGCTAGTACATCCCCTATTAGGTAGATGTATGTCCGCCTGGGATGTCCCTTACCAGCCCTTCCTCTCGCATTCGCAATATATTTTGTTTCGTCAATCTTTCTTCCTTCATCCTCTCCATATGTCCATACCATTATTCCTTTCTCAATTCTAGTCACTACATCCTCTTTCAGTCCACAACGTTCTCTAATCAGACTATTGCGTATCCTGTCATTTAAAGTAACACTACACATACTTTTTAAGGACCTCATTTCTACTGCATTAATTCTTCTTTCTTGCTTGTTTTGCCACACCCATAAGTATTGGGACCAGCACACCATTATGAATAGCCAATCTAGCTCTTTTGGAGATATTTCGGCTGCACACAATGGAGTGCAAGGCCCCGTTTATATAATTTCCCGCTTTTATTTTGTTTTGATTTGATCAAGACAAAATATAAAAAGTAGGCAAGGTATTTTATTTATTGCACAAACATAATGGTACATTTACAGTGATGGTGACTTATTTTAACGTACAGTGCATAGCTTAGGTAATTATACAAAAGTATCCAGGGTTCCCCAAACTAGGCAAGGCCTGTGTCTTGGGGAACCAGTTCAAATTAAAAAGAAATAAAAATCTGTAACAGACTTAAAATTTATAAGTATGAACACATACAAGTATGAACACATACTTATAAATTTTAAGTCTGTTACAGATTTTTATTTCTTTTTAATTTGAACTGGTTCCCCAAGACACAGGCCTTGCCTAGTTTGGGGAACCCTGGATACTTTTGTATAATTACCTAAGCTATGCACTGTACGTTAAAATAAGTCACCATCACTGTAAATGTACCATTATGTTTGTGCAATAAATAAAATACCTTGCCTACTTTTTAAGTAGTTATTTATGCATCAATCGCTCGTCGAATTATAGAGTTTAACGAAATTGCGCAATGGCATTGAAATGTATTCAAGCGTCTCAATGCGATGGAAGCAATGAAATTGAAAGCAATATTGACCCGTGTAATAATATCGCTTGACACAATGAAATCTAAATTAAACAGTGTAACATGGCCCTTAGTTAATAGAAATTATAATTATTTTAGAGGCATTTATGTCTTGACAAGTTATATGTTATATGTCAAATATCATATAATATTTCAATATTATATGATATTTGAGACCTTAATCCATTATAAAATTAATGTACGTCAAAGTTGTTACTTTTAATAATTAAAAGATTATGCGGAGTAGAAGCTAACAATGAACCTCCACATATTATATAATACAGGGCGTCCCAAAGTTATGGGCCATGAAGGGAAAGTACTTTAAATATCGTAGATAGGGTATATTGCTGAAAGAAGACTTTATGTTATTTTTAAAAGTTAGTAATTCTGCATTCAAAGATTTTCTTAAAATTACTTGCCTTGTCTGGGAGTCGAACCGACTTAAATTAAAAAAAAAAACACCCCATTTTTATGATGCCAATCGAAATTATTCCCAAAAACTAACTCTACTTAGAACATAGTATTTTAAAAGAAAGGAACATCGTGAAATTAATCATTTTAATCAAATTAAAAACATACATGAAACTGCCGAGTCAATTAAGTTGAAAATGAAAATCAACAGGCAGCGGATTCATTAAAAGATTGGCGATTTGCGTAAGACAAGAGGGATCACATTTTGAGCATTTAATTAATTAATTTACAAAAAAATACTTACTTAATTGACTACAGGCAGTTTCATGTATGTTTTTAATTTGATTAAAATGATTAATTTCACGCTGTTCCTTTCTTCTAAAATACTATGTTACTTAAGAAGAGTTATTAGTTTTTGGTCATTCTTTCGATTGGCATCATAAAAATAGGAGTGTTTTTTTTTTACATTTAAGTCGGTTCGATTCCCAGACAAGGCAAGTAATTTTTAGAAAATCTTTGAATGCAGAATACTACTACATACTACTTACTAACTTTTAAAAATAACATAAAGTCTTCTTTCAGCAAAATACCCTATCTACGATATTTAAGGTACTTTCTTTTCATGGCCTATAACTTTGGGACGCCCTGTATACAACTTGTTTTTTTTTTAAAATCTGGAAGAAATGGATATTAGCAATAAGGCCGCCAATTTATTATATCTTTTGTATTTGCTGTTTCTGTAACTATTTTTCCGTTATACAATACAGAATATCCTATCTTGAACTATCAACCAACATAATAATATTTCAATAATAAATAAGCGCACAATATTCCTCAGAGACAAGCCTCTGCTTATCTAGCATTATAGAACTAGGCGAGTCCTTCAGACAAAGACCTAATAAATAAAACCTATCGATGCAATTAAATATTGGGGCCACAGGCGAGATAAATTGAGTACTGTACTGAATGTGGGTGTAGGTAAACAAAGAACTGTTGTGCAACCGAACAGCCGCATGGAGTCTATCACACGACACAATAGATAGATTAGTATTAAACTCATAGGCTTTATTATTGATCTATATATGTATGTAGACTATAAACGTAAAACTGCAGGGCACAGGCCTTCTCTCAAAAGAGAGAGAGAGAGAGAGAGAGTATGGACTTAATTACCACGCGTGCCCATCGCGGATCGGCAATTCGAAGAGCCGAGGTATCTTAACACCTCACCCGTGTTTGTGTATATGCTTGTCACATATATGTCAATAATAAAAGTAATTGTATGTATTATAACCATTTTTTTCACATACTCATTTCATTATTATACTATGTATTTATTTGTATGCACTACACCGCACCCTAGCATATTCGTGAGACAAACAGACACTGGCTGAAAATCAGCGCTTTGGGCGAATCCCCTCAGCACGATGCTGAGCCAGCTGCCTTTTGTAGCAACAGCGATACACCGGAACTTACGTTAGGGAAAAGTTTTTTACTGTTCGTCTGTTAAACGTTCTTTACTGTTCGTTTTTAAAAGTTTGTTACTGTTCGTTTTTAGGGTTCCGTACCTCAAAAGGAAAAAACGGAACCCTTATAGGATCACTTTGTTGTCCGTCTGTCCGTCCGTCCGTCTGTCAAGACCCTTTTTCTCAGGAACGCGTGGAGGTATGAAGCTGAAATTTATATCAATTACTCAGGTCTACTGTCCCTTGAAGCTGTGAAAAAATCAAACTTCTAAGCCAACGCAATCAAAAGATACAGCCGTTTATGCCGCAATTTTTCGACACTTGCAAGGGAATCAAAACCTACAGGGTGCTTCCCGTGAACTCAGAATCTTGAAATTTGGTACGAAGCAACGTCTTATAGCATAGATAAAGGAAAAATTACGAAAACCATAAATTTTTAGTTACATCACATAATATATATTTTTTTAATAATTTTAAACTTACTACCCATTTCCTCATAAACGCGTAGAGGGATTTAATTGAAATTCATACCAAATACTCAGGTCTATAATACCTTTAAGCTGTAACATGTCGTAATGAACGAACTTTGTAAACCTTGCAGGTTTGTACGGAACCCTCGGTGCGCGAGTCTGACTCGCACTTGGCCGGTTTTTAAAAGTTCTTTACCGTTCGTTTTTTTAAGGTTTTTACTGTTCTTTTGTCTTGTGTTTTAAGATTTTATGTTGTAACGTTGTAAACAAATGTGTGTGTCTGTTGCTAAAATAGTTTTTCTTCTACAATAATAAAACCGCGGCTGGAACACATTGGATGAAACTGTCAAGGGACCAGATGGGTTGTCGTGAAAGAGAAGAGGCCTATGCCCAACAGCGGGCTCTGTTTATAGGCTGATTAGATACCTAGATAGACGTGTATGTAGCAGAATTTTTATTACATAGCCTAATTTTATTACAATGCCCGATTGCAGAGCACCTTCTCTCAGGGAAAGGGTACGGCTTAATTATCACGCGTGCCTACCGCGGAATGGCACTTTCAAGCGCTGAGGTACGTGAACGTACTTTGACACTCGTTTTCCTTCCTTGTTAGCGGGTGGTATTGCTACTACAACGAACTTCACAAACGAAGGTACGAAACTTAGATAAGAAAGTCACTGTTACATGGCGAACCTGAGGGAATCTAAAAATGTGAATGTAGCAGTAGATCGTGAACAAAAACCGAGTCCTAGAGTCTACCAATGATATCAAAGCAGAGTACTACTAAAAATACATCTTCTTCTTCTTCAGGCTATATTAGTCCACTGCTGGACACAGCCCTCCCCTAATGAGCGCCATAGCGCAAGGTTGTACCATCATTGGCGGGTAATGCTCATAATCCCCACGCTGGGCATACGGGTTGGGGATCGCAGTTTGGTGGAATTGTAATGCGGGGGGCGCAGCTGCCCATCCCCCGGTGTGTGTCCCTTAGTCGCCTTTTACGACACCCGCGGGAAGAATTTAGATTGGTGCTATTCTCTAGGCCGAAACCACACAGAAATACTAAATACATATAGGTATTAAAAATACTAAAGTGCACCAAAACTTTTTGCAGTCCAATACAAAGTCTAAAGCCTGTCTGAGGAGACATAATGAAGAAATATGTGTAGAAACCTGTTTACATACAAGGTCAATGTCATAAGAGTGAAACCACTAATGTGCACTGTGCAAATGTTTTGTAACCATCAATCTCATTATAAAAGTATAATACCTAATAGCCCTTATCATTCTAGACATGACATTTCATCCGACAGAGAACCAAAGTTATCGACATAGCTCAGAGAATTAGCGAGCTGAAGTGGCACTGAGTGCTTAGTGCGAGTTTGACAGATCCAATCGAATAACTTTACTACCGCGTTAATCGCGAGTAGTGAGTATGAGTAAGTTAACCGTTCGAACTGGCAAAACGCTGTCACAGTACAACTCGCACTCGCGTTTATTCGTGTTTTGGCCGGTAAACGTGTTCACTTCTCAACGTAAACCATTACAACTCGCACTCAGCAATTTTAATTTCCATATTTGTCTGTAATATGAGTTTACGTTAACGCGATCGAGTAGTTAAAAAACTCGCACTAAGCACTCCGGGCTGGTTATATCTCGAGAAGAACCGACAACCGTTGGAGTAAACGTGTTCTTGAGCGGAGACCGCGACTCGGCAAAAGTAGCGTAGGACGCCCTCCGACCAAGTGGGATGACGATCTGCGAAAAAGATGCTGGACGCGGCAAGCTATGGCGCTCATTAGGGGACGGCTATGTCCAGCAGTGGACTAATATAGCCTGAAGAAGAGAAGAGAGAAGAGAGAAGAGCTATGATATTTCTTGGATGTAAACAAAGTAGATAAATAGACAGAGAACACTTTGTTGTACATAAAAATGGAAATGGCAGGGATACTTAATACTTGCCTGCATGCATACATGCAACGACTAACGATTGTTAATGAAGCGATCTGTCAGGATCGTGGCAAGTGGCAGACCTCTGGTCTCTCCCTGTTGTGTATTTTTTAACCTAAAAGTACAGATGTTGGCCGATCTTGATAAATATAGTTTAAATAAAGAAACCATAATGTATATTAGAGACGACACACTCAATGAGCCCGTACCCCTGGCGCACCCTGGGCTTGAGTCCCTAATGCTGATTGGCAAATCCTTTCACTACAATGGCTCACCATCGACATGCTAAGAAGGAGATCAGGGATAATAATAGAACAGTTAATCGACCTCATCGATCCAAGAAATATATACCCAGACCGGATGCATTCAGTAGCATCTGTTGGTTTGCCAGGGGATGTTGAAGAGATATGTCATCTCTTCAACATCCCCTGGCAAGCCAAGCCATCGCTGGCAAGACTAGCCAAAAAGTGGAACCCTTTGTCAGTTAGGTAGGCACTACTGGACATGCAAATAATGATGCATGTTACTACTTCCAAAATTAAATTACTCCATTCATTGCATTGAAGTTTTATGATGATTTTCAAGCCAAACAGTTTTATTTCTTTTTTTATTTGAATGTCAATAATCAAAGGTCGTTATTTATGCAACTTTATTACAATAAAATAAATAAATACACAGGGTATCCTAGTGTGGGGCCAGAAGCAATGTATGTGCCAGTATGTAAATGTTATGTTTATGTTTAAAATGACTTGTTATTTAATCAAATTGGGCCTCTATACAATCATGTCATACACGATTGCATTTGACAATAAGCAGCAATAAATTGCTTCATCGAATTTATTGCGAAAGCAATTTTATTGAACAATCTACAAAAGAGAATAATCTACAAGGAAGAAAGATTGACGAAACAAATATATATTGCGAATGTGAGTGGAAGGGCTGGTAAAGGACGTCCCAGGCGGACATACATCGACCAAATAGGGGATGTATTAGCAAAAGGAAAGATAAAAAGTAGCCGGAACCGGCGTGCGTGCATGCAACGACTTATGAACGTTGACGAAGCGAAGGTGATCTGTCAGGATCGTGGCAAGGGGTAGTCCCGGGTGTCTGCCTACCCCTCTGGGATACAGGCGTGAGATTATGTATGCATGTCTACAAGAGCGTCGGTAGCCCAGTGGGTAGAATAACGGACTCGGAAGTGAGACACAGGATTGATTGCCGGTGTGGGCATATACAAATGACTTTGTTTTGTAAGAAGTTATAGTAGAAATACCTCAGCACTTGAAATTGCCAATCCGCGGTGGACGCGCATTGTGATTAAGCACTCACTCTCTCTCTTTCTCACTCCCTCTCTGAGAAAAGCTTGTGCCCTGCTGTGGGATGTCAGGCTACATCAATTAAAAAAATCCACTTGGGAAGTCCTTAGTTTCAGTTGACAATAAGACCCCATAAAACAAGATAATTTGTACCACACACTCTTCTTCTCCTTCTTCAGGCTATATTATGTAGTCCACTGCTGGACATAGCCCTGTACCACACACAAGCCTGCAAAATTAAATTTTCAATTCAAATTGCATGGCACAAAGGAAACAAGATAAGGAGCTGAATGATATTCATACTTGTGCAAAATATGTTTCCACTCATGAAGCTAGTTATAGCTGTGCCAGCCGATTTAGATAAAAGAAATCCTAATGATAGTAAAGTTCAGTGTATATTCAGGAAATAGTTTATCCGTTTTATTTCAATGCTTTTTATCTAAATCCATTCTCCTATTTAACAGAAGTGCCAAAATTTCATACAATCTTTTAATAGGCATGACAACAGTATCAAATAATCAAAGATTTAACAATACTAGGGTAAAGTAGGTTCATATTAAAAGGATTGAAAACACTGATTTAATTTCATAAAAAAAAGATATACCAGTATGTTTAATAAAATAAAAGATTATAATACTGCTTTCAGCCATTTTGAGTGAAACACCCATCATCACTCCATGTGAGGTCACTCTTAGGTTAATATTGGTACTAGTGATTACGATGTTTGTTTACCTGGGCGTGACGTCAGATTCGACGCCATGACGCTGTCCCGCAGATTTACAATTAATTTAGAAAAATGGCTTTAACCCTTTAACCTTCGTTAAACTTTAGTTAATTACTGAAATATAGTTTTTTTTTTGTAAATGATAAATGTATCCTGACATCATGGAAGTGGGCTTAAAGATCATTTGTCATGCCTGTTATTAAAATAAATGACTTCCACAAACACAATTACTTGTTCTGGTCCTACTCCTATACTGTGGTATTGTCTGTTAGCTTTTAGAATACACCTCGGGCTAGGTATATTCTAAAAGAGGCGAAAACCGAATCCTACTCTAGAGAGTAGGCTTCGTTTTTTGCCAATTTTCGCCGGTTTTCGTACCGATGATCGAGTTCTGATTTCGAAATTAAGTGTCATTTTGTTCCGATATTTCTATTACACGAATATATTTGATAGTAGGTATATTCTAAAAGCTAACAGACTATAACGAGCCAAGTACTAGTCACAGTAAAACCTGGAAACTGTTTCTAACTATAAATAATTACCTATATATTAAACGGGTCAAATCGCGATTATTTATTAGGTAAAACGTAATTACCTCATTTCGCGACGTTTAATATATAACTATGTATGAGTATCGCGAATCATTAAGAAATACTAATTATGGATAAGTTAACTACTTCCAAATCCACTAGAAAAGTTTAAAAAACCTCTAAGTGTTATTATATTTTTATTAAAAACAAGCAGATGGATATAGTTTCTTTGTATTCCTTGGCCTTTTCCTATTTGATACAATTTTATATATTTAAATCTTTGAATGAAAATTTGGTAGAACGCACTCAGGAGGTTGTGGGTTCGTACCAAGTAGGTACTTAATTTTCTATGTTACATTGCCAAAAATTGTAATAGTAATACCACTATTACTTATACTAATTCTGAAGGAAAACATGGTGGGGAAACAATAGTGTCCAAGGTATTTACATACCTAATAGCCCAAATCCACATTTGCCTAAGTATTAAAATATCAAGTATATTAATAAATTACTAGAAAAATATAATTAAATGCTGTCAAATTTGATAATACAGGTTGTGACAGAGCATACACCAAAGAGCAAATTGTCTAAAAAAAAAGTGGAATTGCTGAAAAATATTCTCAGAAAGTTCAATAAAATAGTACAATAAGAAACTTATAATTTTATGACAATTTATATGACATTACAGCAACAGATTTATCGGCATGACTAACTAGTGCTAGCAATCTATGAACAATGTTCACATCACACTAACAAATGCACTTCTATAAGAGCCAAATTACTATTTAGAGGTAGATGAGGCAACTTAGATTGGATTTACACTTTCTCTCAAACATGAAAGAAGTCTTCATCATTGCCTTATTCAACTTATAACAAATTTTAGAAACAACTCTCTGACCCACATTGTGAATACCATACAGTATTACACATTATTAGTTGAAAAAAAGTTTTTCAATACAACTGTACCACTCTTTTGTGACTCATTGTCTAGTTATGTAAATTAAGCCCTGAGGAACAACCAAACAATACAAACCACTTGGATACAGCCTGTTTGGCTCATCCACCGTTTTGTACTGAAGAAAAGCCATACAAATGTAGCTGGAAACGGTTGCTAGGAAGAGATCCCAACAGTTTTTAGATTAACTTGGCAGTCCTTTTTAATTCACAACAAGCAAACCAAAGTAAAAAATTTACTAAACTAGGTACTCACACTTCCAGGATCCTGTCTCCTTTTCTGATACCAGCCTGCTCCGCAGCACCCTGTTCCAAAACGGCGCTTACATGCTGCAAGGGAGCGTACAACTCCCCATTGATTGATCTCAGCTGCCCACCCTCGGACACTTGACCGCGAACGTTAAACCCGAAACCAGTCTCTGTTTTATAAATCGTAACGCGACGGGGCCCATTAGTGGCCTGCATGGTCTTGGTAGGCTTTTCGGGCCGTATAATACTGTTATTTTCAGTTTCTGTCTCAGCCATTTTGGGAGAACTTTTGATTTGTTTGACAGATAGTCATTTAGTTCATTCGGTCATTGAAGAACGAATGAGACGCTTCTTTTTTTTTTTTTTTAATAAAGGGTTTTACGGCCCTGGATCCGTGTCCTTTTGAGCCTTGAGTATTGTATTAGTTTTTTATAGTATTAGTTTTCAGATAAGAGCACTTATCACTTCCGTATCACTTCACTATAATGTTCAGTTTTTCCAGTCACTTTAAATTTTTATTCCACTGTTCATAATGAATTTATATAAGGGGGCGAAAAAGGTAGGATTGCTAAGTAGATTTGGAAGAAGAGTTGGTGTAGGGACACCCGTTTCACAGCTGATTGTGTCAAGTTCCGTGATAAGTATTAATCTGTGCAATTTAAATTCTTGACAGTTGAGCACGAGATGGTTTAGGTCGGCGTTTTCAGTTCCACAGTAAATGCAGTTCGAATCTTGGGCTAGGCTGAGTCTATAAAGGTGAGCTTGGGTTTGGCAGTGGCCGAATCTCATTCTGTTTAGGGTGGTTATGTATTTCCGGCAGTTTATGTCTTTTTTCCGATGGTACCAAGGTTGGGCGGGCGGGCTTCCTTGGATGTCTCTATACCAGCTTCCTTTCTCTTTACTGATCTCATTCCAGTAGTTGCACCATATTGCTTTCAGATTCTCATTCAGATGAACATGGAGATCAGTAAATGGCAATTTGAGGTCTGTAGAGTGATCCTCGTCAGGGTCCAGATTTGCAGCTCGATCGACGACTTCATTTCCAGTGATACCCCGGTGAGCAGGTACCCACATTAACTTAACTACCTTACCACTAACTAACAAACTATTTAACAAATTCTTTATATTATAGATGAGATAATTTACATTATAACGAAGGCAGTTACCTTCTAAAGCTAATAATACACTGAGTGAGTCAGTAAATATAATTATATTACAAGTATCAATATTTTGAACGTAAATTAAAGCTTGATGGATAGCATAAGCTTCGGCGGTAAAAATGCTACATCTAGTGTCAATTTTAAAACAAATTTAAAAACCTATTTAGAGGCTAAAAATTTCACCCATGCCGGGATTCGAACCCGCAACCTCTGGCTATCCGTACCAGCGCTCTACCAATTGAGCCAATGGGCGACTCACGACATCAGTGAAATTTCGAACCTCTTTACAATATTTCTCTGTATTACGTACAGGCAGCGACATCTGACTTAAGCAAATTGCACCACTTACAGCCCCGACTACCTACTTTGCAGTTAGGTTTTAACATCGGAACGATATCACTGTACCCACATGATTACACTATTTTTATTTTTAATGCACTAACCCGTGCTAAGGAACAAATTTAAAAACCTATTTAGAGGCTAAAAATTTCACCCATGCCGGGATTCGAACCCGCAACCTCTGGCTATCCGTACCAGCGCTCTACCAATTGAGCCAATGGGCGACTCACGACATCAGTGAAATTTCGAACCTCTTTACAATATTTCTCTGTATTACGTACAGGCAGCGACATCTGACTTAAGCAAATTGCACCACTTACAGCCCCGACTACCTACTTTGCAGTTAGGTTTTAACATCGGAACGATATCACTGTACCCACATGATTACACTATTTTTATTTTTAATGCACTAACCCGTGCTAAGGAACAAATTTAAAAACCTATTTAGAGGCTAAAAATTTCACCCATGCCGGGATTCGAACCCGCAACCTCTGGCTATCCGTACCAGCGCTCTACCAATTGAGCCAATGGGCGACTCACGACATCAGTGAAATTTAAAAATAAAAATAGTGTAATCATGTGGGTACAGTGATATCGTTCCGATGTTAAAACCTAACTGCAAAGTAGGTAGTCGGGGCTGTAAGTGGTGCAATTTGCTTAAGTCAGATGTCGCTGCCTGTACGTAATACAGAGAAATATTGTAAAGAGGTTCGAAATTTCACTGATGTCGTGAGTCGCCCATTGGCTCAATTGGTAGAGCGCTGGTACGGATAGCCAGAGGTTGCGGGTTCGAATCCCGGCATGGGTGAAATTTTTAGCCTCTAAATAGGTTTTTAAATTTGTTCCTTAGCACGGGTTAGTGCATTAAAAATAAAAATAGTGTAATCATGTGGGTACAGTGATATCGTTCCGATGTTAAAACCTAACTGCAAAGTAGGTAGTCGGGGCTGTAAGTGGTGCAATTTGCTTAAGTCAGATGTCGCTGCCTGTACGTAATACAGAGAAATATTGTAAAGAGGTTCGAAATTTCACTGATGTCGTGAGTCGCCCATTGGCTCAATTGGTAGAGCGCTGGTACGGATAGCCAGAGGTTGCGGGTTCGAATCCCGGCATGGGTGAAATTTTTAGCCTCTAAATAGGTTTTTAAATTTGTTCCTTAGCACGGGTTAGTGCATTAAAAATAAAAATAGTGTAATCATGTGGGTACAGTGATATCGTTCCGATGTTAAAACCTAACTGCAAAGTAGGTAGTCGGGGCTGTAAGTGGTGCAATTTGCTTAAGTCAGATGTCGCTGCCTGTACGTAATACAGAGAAATATTGTAAAGAGGTTCGAAATTTCACTGATGTCGTGAGTCGCCCATTGGCTCAATTGGTAGAGCGCTGGTACGGATAGCCAGAGGTTGCGGGTTCGAATCCCGGCATGGGTGAAATTTTTAGCCTCTAAATAGGTTTTTAAATTTGTTCCTTAGCACGGGTTAGTGCATTAAAAATAAAAATAGTGTAATTTTAAAACATTTAGTTTTCTTTAACTGAGGGTCAAAAAATGCTGAGTTTACCCTATCAACTGTTTTAGAGCCATCAGTATAGATGGAATACAGATGATTATTTTCCAGGAAAGCAAGTAAATCTTGTTGGTTCGTAATGCATGGTTTATGTACAAAATTATTTTTCAATAGAATATCGAGATCCATCCTATAGAGGGGCCACAAATTATCCTGATGCAAATTTTTTGTTAAATCATTCAAATGTAAAACTATTCTTAATAAGGTTGGTATGTTACCATTTAATATCTGATTAAAATTTGCATAAGGAGCCACTGAATTGCCCAATTCAGTGGCATGCATTGGTAAAATGTGATCTAAGACAACTCTATTATTTTTAGTTAACATTTTCAAACAGAACCTTTCAGCTAGCTGTAGACGTCTAAGATGTAAAGGGGGAATGCAAGCCTCACATTGCATTGCATTAATTGGAGTAGAGCACATAGCCCCTGTAATAATTCTCAAAGCTTTATTCTGAATAACTTCTAATTTCTTCAGCAAAGCAAGGCTTGCCCCCATATAAGCAATTGAGCTATAATCGAAATGGCTGCGCATAATGCTCTTATATAACATAGATAATATTTTTGGGTCAGACCCCCAATGTACTCCTGCCAGAGACCGAAGTATATTAAGGGCTTTGGAGGCGTTTTTGATGATATAATTTATGTGAGATTCAAATGTTAGCCTATGATCCAGCAATATACCAAGAAACTTCTTTTCTTTCAACCAAGGTATAGGGAGATTATTGTATTCTACCAAACTATTACAAGGAGAAAGCCTTTTGGAGAAAAGCATAGCTCCACTCTTTAATGGATTTATAACCAATTTGAGCTTATTAAAATAATAATTATGCACTTGAGAGAGGGCTAAATTTAAATTATTTACAGCTATATTTACATCCTTATGTACAGAGTATATTAACAAATCATCTGCATACTGCAGGAATTGAACTCCAGTCTGGGTCAGATATTTATTTATCTGAGATGTATAAATATTGTACAATAAAGGGGATATGGTTGCTCCTTGCATAGTACCTTTAAAAACTTGTCCTGGTCCGTGTAGTATGTTGTTAAATTTAACATACATAGTCCTATCATAAAGAAAATGAAATATCCATTTACAGACATGTCCTGGCATACCAATCTCTGATAAAATTCCTGCCAATACAGATGGATCAACATTATCAAAAGCTCCCTGTACATCAAGAAATGCACATACGGTGGCTGATTGGCTGTGAAAGGAATTCCTGATGTCAGAGATGAGTGAAGTAAAGCTCTCTGTAGCACTACGACCCTTCCTGAAGCCGAATTGCTGCTCTGGTAAGATTTTATTCTGCTCTACGTAATGGTCTAATCTGGTTTTAAGCATAAACTCAAACAATTTACCTACACATGAGGATAAAGAAATTGGTCTATATGAATTAAAGTCATCACTAGACTTGTCTGGTTTCAATATAGGAATAACGCATTGTGTTTTCCAAGCTTCAGGAATGGACTGAGTCATCCACAATACATTGTACATTTCCAATAACGATTTTTGGGCATCAACATGCATGTTCCTAATAAGCTTGTAAGGAATGTCATCTAATCCTGGGGTTGTATCTTTTCTATATTTGATAGCAAATGTGAATTCTGCAAAGGAAAATGGTTCTGAAAGATGAGCACAATTACTATTCCCTGTGTTATTAAAGATTTCATTTAATGAGTTTATGTCTATGTTTTTTTCAGGAGGAGACGGTGGAGCATATTTATCAATGAAGGCTGGAATCCATTCGTCGTTTTTGGGCATTTTGGGTAATGTTACACGTTTGAATCTTTTGATGTAATTCCAAATAGTGCTTATAGGTGTATACCTGTTAAAAGATTCAACTAATTTAGTCCATCCGTATTTCTTCTTTTCTTTTAATAATCTTTTTTTAAAAGCATTTAATTTTTTATATTCAATGTAACTCGACATATTACCATTACTTCTATACATATTTAGAGCTTCTTTACTTTTATTAACAGCATCTGAGCATTCATTGTCCCACCAAGGAACAGGCTTTTTAATGACAATGCTATTAGTTTTCCTTAGCTTTGGAATAGTGACATCTTTAATCTGATTAAGTTCTTCGCAAAAATCATTGTAAGTTTTGACTGGGTTACTACTGTCTATATTAAATTGCCCTAATATTCTCTCTGTTTCAGATGCATAAGCCTGCCAATCTGCTTTATTATAAAGATATCGATCAGCGGAATTACCAATATCGTATTTATGAATTGTGGTGTGAATTGTTATAACTGTTGGAAAATGATAGCTGCCCATCGCATCATCATGAACTGTCCACTCGCAAAGAGGAGCAACAGAAGGACTGACAGAAGAAATATCAATTGCAGAAGGCATTTTAGAAGGACTACCTACAGTGGTGGGAAAACCAGTGTTTAATATACATAGATCATACTCATCGAGTGTGTTATAGATCTCATTACCGCGAGAGTTAGACCTCAAACACCCAAAAGCGACGTGATGGGCGTTGAGATCGCCCGAAAAAAGCATTGGTTTCGGTAACATATTCAAAATCTGTTTGAGTCTTCTGCACTGAAATCTACGGTTATCATTAGGAGGCGGTATATAACTACAGAGAATTGATAAATTACCAGCATTGGTTTGTAAGATTATTGCAGCAGAATGCATAAAATTGTAAAAAGGAACAGAGACAGTAGAGAATTTCAAATTGGATTTAACTAAAATTGCTACACCTCCTCGTCCATCTTTCCCGTCTTGTCGAATTATATTGTAATTAGGAATATTAAAAGTGCTATTGTTCCTAAGCCAAGTCTCATTTAAAAGACAAACGTCTACATCATTATTTAATAAAAATGAAATTAATAATGGCTTCTTGTTAATAACTCCTTCTACATTAAACTGTACTATTGTAATAAATGATTTATCCATTATTCTGTAGTGATTTAATCAACACTTCCTGCACAATGGAAGCATTGATTTTGGGCAAATTACCATTCGCCAATGTTACCAAAGCTCCTACCAAACCATTTAAGATGAAGTCGCTCTTGACTATTTCTTTGACTAAATTTGAATTTGAGATCACAAGTTGTGGAGGTTCTGTTACTATGGGTTTTGTGGGAGCCCTAGCAATCATTGGCGAAGGCTTGGCTTTCAGTGGAGGGAAGTTCGAGTTGTAGTTTTTGACAATATTGTCTTGTTTTTTGGCTGAAGCAGCAATTTTTGCATAGTTAGTCCTATTAACATGTTCTTCTAACTTGTTTTTTTTAACTGGACAGTCTCTGGAAATTGCCAAGTGAGGCCCTTGGCAGTTGATACATTTCAATTCATCCTCTTTGTCGCATTTTGTGAAGTGGTGCTCACCAGAGCAGATAGAGCACTTCTGCAGTCCTTTACAGAACTTCGCTCCATGGTTAAATCTGAAGCACTTAAAGCACTGCAGAAGTGGTGCTCTGTACTCATTGACCTTAAATCTATACAGATCTAGGTATACATACTCCGGTAGTGTCTGTGACAAGAAAGTCACAGACACTGAACTGTACGGAACAATTTCTCCGTCGACCTTGCGGGTAAAGCGCCTTACGCCTACAATTTCAAATTCTGCTGCAAGTTTCTTAAACAGTTCTTCATTCGTGATACTTGTTGGAACGAAGCGAAGGACCCCAATAGTCTCTACAGACCTCGCGGGAATATAGGCTCTAAAGCCCTGTTTCTTCAGCAGTTCGTCATTCGTCAGGAAGTTGTTCGCATTGGAAGCTTGTCCAAAGCACACACCAATTTTATTAGCATTGATGCGCTTGATGCCCACCACGCCCTTGACGTCATTTTTGAAGATCGTGTTTAGCTGGTCAGGGTTTTTATTACCAATTCTGCCATTTTCGGATTCAACAAAGACAATGAATTCATCGCTCACCAAATTTTCCGCGTACAGCCGCCTGTAACCTGGTTTCAGATATGGCTTGAATCCATCATCCTGCTGCTGCTCGCCGTGATGTTCGCGTCCATGGTCCTCAGTTCGCCCCCTCTTTAATTTGGGAGGAGGTTCATCCTCGGAAAGCCCAGGGGGCTTTGCCCCCGGGCGATCTTTCATCTCGCCGAACCTAACGACGATGTTTTAAATACTTTTAGCGTAAGTTTATCGAGTTTTAACAATTTTCAGAAATATTTTTGAAAAATTTTCAAAAAACGCGCCTATCCTCTTCAAAAGCCCGCCAAAATTTTTCAATGAGACGCTTCGTTCGATGAACACAGATTACAATAATGAATGAAGTTAATGACGAGAATGTTTGTGAAATCTGCTTCACAAATATACCGTGTCAATCAAATATAAGGCCCTTAGTCTGTAAAATATAGCTTGAGCTCCACGACAGCTGTCACACTGACAGGACTAGGAATGGGACAATGTCGACGTCAAATGTCACTTTAAACGTGTGTGATAAATAACATGTATGGAGAGAAGAATTTCGATAAATTGGAAACATGAAATCAAACACGAGAAATATTATTTTACAAAGTTATATTCTAGTAGAGGTGTATCGTACTATCCCTAAATCAGTTTCTGATTACAATTTTCCTTTTAACACTCTTTTAATATGAAAACCCAATTTTTCTTAGAATTTTAGACAATGATTACCATCATTAGCTTACCAGCTACAAATTTGCATAAACAAATTTGCCTCTTTAAGTGACGCTCCCAATTTTCTTAATGTGGGTAATTGTCCTTTTGAGAAATATGCGTATATATGGTTGTGGATTGCGGCGGCGTCAAAACTATCAATCTCTGTGACGGAAGAAGTTTTTATTCTCTTTATTTGGCGATGAAAGTTTTTTCATCACATCATCTTCAGGCATCTCGCTTGATGACTCTCCGTACTTTTCTTTGCTAATACGGACCACCGTAGATCGTCCAATACCAAGAGCATCCGCAACTTTGTCACACACTTGCTTTAATGGCAGAAGCGGACCACGGTTTTGGTTTTCGCGCGTGAAATATTCGCGCAAACGAATTACAAACTCACGGCATTCACTGTTCAAAACAGTTTTCTTTGATATTTTTGGCATCATGCAAACTAAACGGAACAACTTTAACTTAACTAATCAACTTCACGATCGCAACTACAGTCTTTAAAGCATGAAATCCTTAGAAAATAATTTGAAAAATTTATCGAATACCAACAAAAATTTCGTCGTCAGGGTAAACAAGAACGTCACTCAATAAAAATCAAAACAAGACCAGACCCCAGAAGCATGGAGGTTCGGAGCAAAGTTGGAGAGACGTGCACACACGCTGTAGGTTATTGCCCCACAATAACACCAGTACTATGTTAGATAGGTATTAATTATAACAATATTCATTATTTTAACTGTAATGAAATTTGATAATGGTTTTCAAACAAATATAGTTCAATTCCAATAGTAAACCTGCAGTTTAGATCATCCATCACCAAATCATCGAAAGTTTGTAACTTACAGTTACAATGATGGTTAGACATCACTAACTGTGCAGTAAGTACGGAGTTTTCGCAGTACAAATATTCTATAAAAAAAATAAAAAAACTTCATGGACTCAATTTCGATGCTGACAGCTGTTGCGGAGCTCAAGCTATATTTTACAGACTATAGGGGCATTATTATGCAGCCAGTACACAATGGCCCATGACGGCCCACTGCTCGCCATTGCCATTGTGTACTCGGGGTAATGGTGTGCAGTGGCGGACAATTGCCTATCGTGGCGCGCAATCGGACAGTTGTCGATGTTTTGGGTCACACTTCAAAGGCTCGTGGCGTAGAGTGGCCAATCCCTGATTACACAGTGGCCCATCGTTCAGTCAATTGACCTTCAAGTTTTTTGATTTATATCAATCTGAGCCCGTAATTTTGCGCCTTTTGCGCCATTTTTTCAATAACTTTGTTGTTGTTCATACTTCTGTAATAATTGTAAATAAATAAAATAAATAAATAGTAAATAAATAAATAGCTGCGGCCGCAACTACTTCCACGTCCATCGCAAGTGGTTTGCCAGACAGAAATGAGCCACGCGCCATTGTGGGAACAGCAAGTGATCGTGGCCTACAATTGGCAATGGGGCGCAGCGAGACAGCATGGGCCATTGTGTACTGCAGGCTTTACGTAAGTATCCACTGAGTTATGAAAAAATAGCACCTCTTGGAATGACAAGAACGGTTTTTTAATGCCTACTACTATAGCTCTGTCGAGCTTTTTACCTGCAACAAAAGACGAACACAATACATACATTTCGATGGTGTTAGTCGGTACAATTACACAAACTACAAACTAATTTTGTTAATTTCTAGATATGAACATAGAATTTTAGCGAATTAAGAGAAAACCAATTAGGGAAGCCATCATTACAAAATTGAATTGAAGTATCCACTGAGTTGAGTGACGTTGATTTTTACTTTTTTTAAGCTACTCCGGCTGTCAAATGCATACATTTTTTGACACTTAGGCGTCGTCTAAATGCTTCACTCGATAGAGTGGAGTGCTACGTAATAGGAGGGCTGTTATACACAATGGCCCATGCTGGCCCATGGCCCACTCCTCGCCATTGCCATTGTGTATAGGGGGCAATGGTGTGTAGTAGCGGACAATTGCCTATCGTGGCGCGCAATTGGGCCGTTGTCGGTTTTTTGGGCACACTTCAATGGAATCGTGGCGTAGCATGGCCCATCCATGTTTACACAGTGGCCCATCGTTTAGTTCATCACCCACTGGTCAGCGGTGGGATAGTCATGGAGTACTTTTATTGTTGCGATGTTTTTTTGTAAAACTACTTCGCCCAAAATGTGCGTATGGCAGATAAATCAATAGACCTTCAAGTTTATTGATTTACATCATTCTGAGCCCGTAATTATGCGCCATTTTTTTAAAAAACCTTTTTGTTGTACATACTTCTGTAATACTTGTAAATAAATAAAATAAGTGGTGTCGGCCTAGAGAATAGCACCAACCCTAATTCATCCCCCGGGTGTCGTAAAAGGTAACTAAGGGACACAAACTGGGTACAATGCAGTACAATGCCCAGCGTGGGGATTATGGGCATTACCCCCCCAATGATGGCACAAGCTTGTGCTATGGCGCTTATTAGGGGAGGGCTATGTCCAGCAGTGGACTAATATAGCCTGAAGAAGAAATAAAATAAATAAATAAATGGCTGCGGCCGCAATTACTTCCACGTCCATCGCAAGTGGTTTGCCGGACAGTAATGAGCCATTCGCCATTGTGTAAACACCAAGTGATCGTGGCCTACAGTTGTGCATTGCAATGCATTGCATTATTGCCCAAAGTGTACTGGGGCCTTAAGTCTGACAGTGCTGATAATATTACTATGTCTATCTATCTATCAAGGCAGTTACAAAAATGTTAGAATAATGAACCAATTAGATTCCAATAACGCAGTTTATAAAATGTGTAAAGCATTTGGATGTAAGTGGCTTACTTCAAATAATTCTTATTTCTGTAATCTGCTGTGGTAATCTGTGTCGTTTTGTTGTTTGTTTGGGTTTTTTGATTTCTTTCACAGGTTTTTTTGTTTTTTTCAGTGAATGGTAAAACAGCAGCACTATAGTTTCACAACTTTTCGCTAGATGGTAGTGCCATCGAAACAACGTGGTGGAAAAAATCCAAATTTCTTTCACATCAAAATCAGCTGTGAACATCACTATGGCCGCTGTAGTACCTTGAAAATAAATTGTTTTTTGTAAAATCAATCCCAAAAAAATAGGAAAGTGCAGTTTTCGTACTTACACATTTAGTTTTATCATTGAAAGTGTCGGTGTTGTTGTCTAAAAAAGTGTTGCGTCATGACAGACTCTCTCTGACAAATAAATACAATAAAAATTGCGACTGGCGAATTACGGCAAACTTGCGCTCTGTAGCATTTCAATTTTGCTCTTGTATCGTTTCTGTTGAGTCGATTGGTGGCTGATGATTGTTGCATATTGTTCCGAAACGTTAAATAATGAGTAGTGTTCGGTTAAGCCTCGTGGGAAGGGTCGCTGTTGGGAGAAATTGCCAATTGATCTCAGGTGAGTACATTTCTCTGCAATTCCATTGTTTTCTTGTGTACGGTTGTTGTTTTGGCAGTACACCAACTCGGTGTGGCGCAGTAATGATGGCGCGTGTAACTCTCGCATCACAATTTACGTAGGCACGACGCTGTTTGATAACAGTCCATTGGGCTTATCAGTGTCCGAAGATGCTGCTATTCTAGATCATTGTGGTGACATTGGCACCCAATGAGCGTGACATTGCCGTGCGCGTTGGGCTTATGGCTCTTCTGAAGGCTATTGGGCTGCAGTAAGGCTTGTGTCTCCAGGCAAAGACATAAATGGCGAGGTCATGGACATTGTAACTATAAAAACAACCAATTAATTCGGCTGCTTAAGGCTCTACAATTGGTAAGGAATGTCAATGGAACTGATTTGATATTAGAGTCAGTTGATAGGGTGATTGAAAACCTATGTGTTTTTGGCAATTACATAGTGGTAACACCATATAGGTAACTTTCTTATGAGAATAGGTACAAATATGGCAAAATATGTAAAACGTAATAGGACAAACAGCCCAGACACCTATATCAAATACCAAATAAGTCTGTCTAAATTAACATCTCCACTTGTGACTGACATAAGAGTATTTTTTGTTGTAAAGTGCTTTAAACAGAGAAGGTTTTTGATTTACCATACCACTCATGAATTTTTTTGCCACAGACTGCCAACTCTGTATCTGAGGAGTGTTTTAAGAAATCATTTTTTTTTATCTAAGACTGTAACAGCTTTAAATTTATAAAAACTTGATTCATCTAAAGTACTCAGGGGCAGTTTTAATCTGTGGTTATTTCTGCCTGGATTTAATAATATATATAACTATTATTATTATTAGTGTGTGTGCATGCAACAACTAATGTTGACGAAGTGAAAGAGATCTGTGAGGATCATAGGAAGTGGCAGACCCTGGTTACTGCCCTAAAAATTGTTTAATTTAAAAGTCTGGAATTGCGACTCCCACACAAGGCACAGACTGTGTCGTGGAAGTTGGGTAGGATACGCAAAATCATAATTAGCACCGGTTGACAGAACATAACGATATTGAGTATCGAATCATAGGTGTAAACAAAAACATTGCTACTATGGAGCCTGTGATGTGGACAACCATATTGTAATTTGTATGTGTATTTAGCCGTGAAGTAAACATTACATCTAGTTAGATGTACTTTCATATTACCTAACTAGGTAATATGAAAGTATTGCAGAAATAACACATTTTCAATCGCCATCCCTCATTACTGGTAGATATTCTACCAGTAACGAGGCGTCTGGTAGAATATCTACTAGTAACATCTCATAAAATGGCACAGGCTTTCACTCAGAAAGAGATTATGTGCTTAATCACCTCATGTACCCACAACGGATTGCCAATTTCAAATACAAAAGTATGTGAACACCTCAGATCCTCAGGTTTCCTTCCACTGTTTTCCTTCACTGTCAATGTTCCTTCAAAATATATGTGACTTAGAAAACAAAGTCATTGGTACATGCCGGGATTTGTATTCGGAATGTCCTGATAAAGAAGCGGACATTCTACGAGTCTGCTGCCACTGCTGTATTATTATTGAAGCACCTATTATTGAAGTATTATTATTCAGGTTGCATCACAGCATTGTTTGTCTAGCAAAATTCTACTCAGCAACTGATCTATTATGAAAGTGAAAGCTATTATGAATGTCATGTTTATGAATTCAATAAATCACAGGTTATACCCAAAGTTGTTAAAATGAAGTCATACATGCATAACCCCTTCTTGATGTTATAATATTACTTAAGTAGAATGTTAGTAATTATTAACCTACACCTCATATAATACATATGAATCAATCAAGCAATCGATCAGCTGCTGAACATAGGCCTCCTTCATGGCACTCCACTTCCCTATGTCATCGGCCATTCTCATCCAGGCACTGCCAGCAATTTGCAACAATAGTAGTGGTACAATATGGCACATTAAAGGTAATTTCTGCAATGACTAGGTCCCAAACTAGATTTGTACCATAGGATGCCAAGCAACCAAAAACTTGTACAAAATATGAAACATACTGTAGATACAATACAAAGTCTGCCCAAGTCAAGACCAATAAATAAAAATAAAATAAATAAATATTCATGGACATATTACACAGATCTCGTTAGCCCTATACTAAGTACAACTAAATTACTTGTTTTATAGGTGCTAACTCGACGATAGATTTAATACAATAAATACATAGATAACATCCAAGACCCGAGACAAACTAGAAAAGTTCGTTTACTAGTTTGACCCGGCCGGAGATCGAACCCGAGACCTTCGGTTTTACAGTCAGTGTGCCAAACCGCTGCGTCACCGCGGCCGTCAAATAGACAAATTACACAATTTCTAATCAAATTAATTTACTTATTTCAACGTAAAGAATGTACATTCTTTTTGCTGAATGTCAATGTACAATGTAAAATGTAAGCTGCTGCCTTCATGCCGTATTGTAGTGGAGAAAAAGGCACCAGGAAAAAAAACTCCACTCTGACCATCTTTTCTCAAGTCATCTTAAACAAAACACATCAGTTGCCATGCCACCTAGGTATATGTGTACGTAATTTATTTATTTGCAAATTTCTTAATTACACTACAGTAACACCATTGCGTAATTAATCGCACGCTTTAAACTAATCCAAATAACTGCTTAGTAAATACATATTTACAGTAAAAACAGAGCCTAATTATACTATCAATATACAATTATGCCCTAAACTGCACAAAATTAATTAAAACACCCAGACTAAAATCAACCAACTAAAGCTAATTTTACTACTCGACGTAATCGGACCCACACGACCTCTATTATGGTAGACGGGCACTAAATAGTCAATGTTTAAAAAAAAAAATTAAAATTCAATGTCACTGTATACATTAATATTTTCTTATTGATTGTTCTAAGTCTAGGTAGCGATGAGCGATATTTCCTTGAACAACCGTATTTTACGAATATTGCGTTTATTCGATAACGTTGCGATAATACGCTTGTGTTGTTCTGCAAACTCATATTCTTCTTTAAACTCTTTAAACTGTCATTAATGCCTCTAGTATAAGCGATTGTTGTGTCTTATTTCGCTTGAAGACAAATAAATATATTCTATATTCTATTCTATATCGCCATTTTTCCCAAGCTTTTCCCCGTACTTCAGAGAATTTTTTTTACGAATTAATTACATTTAAGTATCTAGTTTTCCTATTTTTCCTGTGATTGTAGCAGTATTGAAATGCAAAATGTCATGTTTCTGGATCCACTGACAGTACCCTATTAATGTGCCAATGTGGGGAGCTTGTTTATGAGAGGTGGAAAGTGTGAAGGTGATGGAGAAAAAAGAGAAAAAGCGGGAAATGGTATAAACGATGCCTTGCACTCCATCATGAGAAGCCAAAACATCTCCAAAATAGCTAGAATGGCTAATCACAATGGTGTGCTGGTCGTAGCGAGACTTGAATGTGGCAAAAGAATCAAGAAAGTAGGATTAATGCAGTAGAAATGTAATATACTATTTTTACTTTTAATGCACTAACCCGTGCTTAAGACAATTTTAAAAACCTATTTAGAGGCTAAAAATTCCACCCACGCCGAGATTCGAACCCGCGACCTCTGGCTATCCGTGCCAGCGCTCTTTCCAACTAAGCTAATGGGCGACTCACCGGCATCAGTGAAATTTCGAACCTCTTTACACTATTCTCTGTATTACTATTCTGAACCTAACTGCAAAGTAGGTACAGTCTATTTATTCTTACTTGTCCTATTTAGTAAACAAGATTCTACCCTTAAACTGTGACTTTTTAGTCCAAAACTGCCATATTTCCATAGATTAAGTAACTTGGAACACTCTTTTAGATAACACGCTGCCAATTTTATAAACATAGTTCATGAGGGTTCATGAATTTGCGAGAAAATGTCTAGTTTAGGCATCTAATCTCAATTTTAAGGTTAGAATCTTGTTAACTAAATTGGACAAGTAAGAATAAATAGACTAGGTAGTCGGGTCTGTAAGTGATGCAATTTACTTAAGCCAGATGTCGCTGCCTGTACGTAATACAGAGAATAGTGTAAAGAGGTCCGAAATTTCACTGATGCCGGTGAGTCGCCCATTGGCTAAGTTGCAAAGAGCGCTGGCACGGATAGCCAGAGGTCGCGGGTTCGAATCCCGGCATGTGTGGAATTTTTAGCCTCTAAATAGGTTTTTAGAAATGTAGTATTTGAGAAGGATGTGTAGTGTTAATCTGAATGACAGTATACGCAATAGTCTGAATAGAGAACTTTGAGAACTCTCCATCGTGGGTTGCCTGGAAGAAATTGCTCTAAGCAATAAGGCCGCCAATTGTACTGTATCTTTGTAATTATGTTTTGTTTGTTTTTTCCTGGTGTACAATAAAGAATATTCTTATCTTATCTTATTGTGGACTGAAAGAATGTAGCGAAAATAAATGTTGCGTTAGTTTGGATATGTGGAAAGTATGAAGGAAGACTGACGAAGCAAATATATATATAGCGAATGTGGCTGGAAGGGCCGGTATGGGACGTTCCAGGCGGACGTACGTTGAGGAGATAGGGGATGTATTAGCAAAGGGGAAGATATAAAGTACCGTGAACCGGCGTGGGTTCACGGTACTTTATATCGTACAACGACTAATGAACGTCTCTGTCTCTGGTCTCTGCCTAACACTCTGGGATACAGGTGTTTTCGATAAAATTGCTACAAATACTAAATTAACTATTCAACTTTTGTCCCGTTTTTTTGCAGAAATGATCCAAATCGGTATTAAAAGTCATTGTTGATACAAATGTTTATAAGTAATTATATAATCATATGGATTTCATGGTCCAAAATAAATGATTGAATAATAATAGTAATATTAATAATATACTTTTTTTTTTCACTCTGTCAAATAGCCTATTTTTAAACAATTGCAATTTCTGCAGTGGTTGCCCGCAACTTTGTCTGCCTCAATAGTGCGGTAATGTTCATGATTTAATTTATTTTTGAAGTCTTATTATCTTCAGACGACTTTGGCGTCGTATGCAAAAAAAGCAGGTTTAACGTATTAATGAACGACTAACAGTCTGATGTCGTGGGTTCTAATCCCAACAAGTTGACTGTCTAAGTTGTGTTCATTTGTGAAGTTATAGTTAGCAATACCACTCGCTAATTCGTTTTATAAAAATGGAATCAATTATTTTTATTCTTTATAAAATCAAAATGTTTACTTAATGAACGTCAAAGTTGTTAGTTTCACTATTAATAGATTGTATGGAGAAGAAACTAACAAAATACATCACAATTATTAGTATTAAAAAATAAGTTTCACAGATTTTTCAACTACATTCATCATCAACACATTAAGTCCCCACCGAGGGGCACGGGCCTCTTCCCTAAGGAAGGTATAGGCCTTACTCCACCACGGGGTCCAAGTCCGGATTAATGGAGGCTTACAGGACTAGTGACTGGTCTTACTGTCAGAAGTTTTCAACCCTAAGGCTTCTGACTTGGCTTAACGACTGCCATCTATTGACTGCTTAACGTGCCTTGCGAAGCACGGAACCGCTCAGCAAAAAGCCACTAGCGTTAGTCATAGACGGTTACCCATGCACTGAACGCGCCCTATGTTGCTTAACCTTCGTGATCGTTTAAGATCACTCAGGGACTCGGCGCTACGAGCGGTACGACTTAAACATTATTATATTCTTTTTTTTTAATGCACTTATACCCGTGCTAAGGACAATTTTAAAAACCTATTTAAGGCTAAACATTCCACCGATGCCGGGATTCGAACCCGCGACCTCTGGCTACCCGTGCCAGCGCTCTTTCCACTGAGCTAATGGGCGACTCACCGGCATCAGTGAAATTTCGAACCTCTTTACAATATTTTCTGTAATTTCTAATTCTGAAATCATTATAAATTACAAAGAATACGCTTGTTACAATCGTCCTCTAAATACCTACCTTTTAATTATTAATCTTCTGTTTAACACCAGACATCTTTGTCTTGTAAATAATCCTTCATGTTCTAGTAAGCTTTTCTATACAGTGTGCTTAACACATTTTTTAAACCCCGTCCGAGGTACCTTTCAAGCTAAAACTTTAGTTGCCGGCAAACGGTTGTTTAATTGTCTAAATCAAATTGTTAATCATTTAAAGACCCTTAATTAAAGCTATGACGAATCACCTTAATCCTCAGCCAGTGACCTTAACCGAGATAAAGGATCCGCGACCTTGGCAGTCATTCGTGCACGAAAGCTGACAGTACAGTCAACAGCAGGTTGACCTTTACATTTTTTTTTCAAAGCCACCCTTAACGGAACTGATTACAGGGCATACGGCAGGATTTGAAAGGATTATTATCCGTGATGATTATCATGATAATTATTATCATGATAAAAATATTTTTGAGCTAAAACTTTCGTAAGCACAACACATTGTAGGCTTTTTAGTCTGGATTTACTTACGGGTGTTGTTATATCGGAAAAGTCCGACCAGGTTTCGCTCCGATTCGCATAGCTTAATCATAATTAATATCATAAAAATAGCTCGATAATTATCAATTGATAATAACAAAAATTTCGTTTATGCAAAGCAAACAAAACCAAGCAGCAAGATCTTAGTTGGCTATTAGGATTAGGTCAACAAATAAGTTCTACTGCAGCTACAGCAGCAACACAGCCAATGGAAATAGAATCATCATCGGATGAAGATATTCCTTTGGCATCTTTGGTCAATCCAATTTAATATATATATTTAGAATGTCGAATCGGATGGACGCTTTTTACTTTAACTAATGTTAATTTGTGTTGGATTTATAAAAATCATAAAATTTATTTGTTTTTGTTAGAATTGGCCAAATTATAATGTATTTGTTATGAATGAAACAATATAGCAAATTAATTTCTTATACGGGAAGCAGCGTAATTATCTTGATAATTTCGAACCCTGGCATACGGGTACTAAAGGTAAAGGTTAATATGCTGTCGGCTGTTTCAAATCAAATCAATTTATTTCAACGTAAACAATTTACAATCTGTATGCTGAATGTCAATATGTAAAATGTAAGCCATTGCCTTCGGGCCTGGTATTGCAGTAGAGAAAAATGCAGCGGGAAAAAAAACTCCACTCTGACCATCTTTTTTCAAGTTCTATTAAACCACATTAAACAGTTGCCACTTAAGATAAGATTTCATGATTGCCATCAATGACTTATATAAGTTTTGATGGATAAATAGATACAATGTTTATTATGTACCATTATAAAAATAAAAGTTTATCATCTAAACATTTGAACGTTTGAAAGGATGTTAATCTTTAGTAGCGTGCTTCCATCTGACTTACCTCTCGCTTCACATGTTTAATGGTAATTGTAAAACAATATCTGCTTAACGATCTTAAACAAAGCCTAGCCTTGCATGCATTTAATTTTAATCCATAGTGGGACTAATCGCTCGTGGCCTAGTCGAACCGAGTGATAGTTGCACCTACAGTCAGTAGGTGCAAGATGGGTGGCCGTCCTTTCACTACCGTTTTTCCATTTTTCCGAGCGCTTTCGTGGTTCGCAAAGCGCGTTAAGCCGTTGTTGCCGGCTATAATGTAATGGCAGTCGTTAAGCCATGTCAGAGGCGTTAAGGGCGGCTTGATAACTTCTGACAGTAAGGCCCGCCACTGTCTTACAATCCTCCACCAACCAGGACTTGGCCCTCTTGGTGGAGTAAGGCCTAACCTTCCTGCGTTGCAGGAAGAGACCCTTTGGCCCAGCAGTGGGGACAAATAAAAGGGTGTATATCGAAGTGAGACTGTTTAAATTCATGTGGTTCAGTCCTGCCGTGATTTTAAAATTCACGGTTTCAAATAGGCATTATTTAAAAATTTTCAGCCGTCTGGATTACTGTTTTGAAAAACAATATTATATCTAAAAAAAATTGTGAATTTGCTCGCGATGCGTCAGCTGATATCCGCGATTTTCTTTTTTCGTGACGATCATATGGCCAGTTACAATACCCAGCCAGCCAAAATCAACTCGCACTCATAAAGAAATGCGAAACCCTCCTTTGCTTTTAGCAGTCGCTTAATAATAAGAGTATACATACTTTTGATTAAATGTGGTCTAAGGGGACCGGAAGACTGTCCCAGACGTGGAAGAGATTTCTCTCTGAGACAGTTTGTTTGAACTGCACCCGAGGAGAGTTTTAAGAAATCGTGTTTGTTTGTTGGGTTTTTTTTTAGAAAAGGCTAAGTAAAAAAGGAGCTTTTTTTTGTTATTTTTTCTTAGAAACTATGTAAGTTTTGAAATCGACACCAAGTTTTATTTGTAACGTTCATTACTATGCAGTTTCTGTGCTTCTTTGAATAAAACATTTTTGAACTTTATAGATAATTTATTTTAAAAAACTGCATGAAATGGTACAAGAAGTCCGTATATTTTCTCGCCAATTCTCTTCATCAAATTTTAGCTGGAGGATAGCAAATACACATAATTGATCAACAGGCCAGCACTCAAGGTCACCCGATCGGGCCGCTCAAACCACAAAATAGGCTCGGGTAAAAATATCCATAATATCGACATCGATGTATCGAAATATCGTTTTTTTTTATTATCTTTATCGTTATCAGCGTTATTTTTGTGTATCGTTTTGCGATCTTAGTTTTCGGCTGTCGAAGATGATATATTTTTAAGAGTTGCTGAAGCTTCGTATACGCCCAAAATCCGATCTCCAAAGAAAAGACTTGATAAGCATTCCTTGAAAACATAAACAAAAAAGTGTCTATAGGCACTTTTTAGGCAAAAATATAGTGAATATCATATACTATATTTTTGCCTATTTGAGGCCTGTGCAGTAGTACTAACTGTGAAAATGACAGCACTCAGATCCGTCGCTGAGCCGTCGATAGATTGTTGGTCATACATAAAGAAAAAAACGCATTTTTGACAGCTCGGAGAAGATTAAATTGAACGAGCCGATATGATAGGGGAATTATACCTATTATAGCATCTCAGTACAATAATTCATCAGTCAGTTGGTTAGAACCACTGCCTTTATACACTGCCTGTGCAACCGTTATATATTGGGCAAAAATATCTAAATGTCGATATTTTTGGTCGATATATATCGATAAAAACACAACATGAGACCAGGGACTGCCACTTGCCACGATCCTGACAGATCACCTTCGCTTCATCAACATTTATTAGTACTCGTTGCATGCGCGCAGGCCGACATTGAGTACTTTTTCTTAGTTAATCCATACGTTTGAAAAATATCGATACGATATAGTATATCGATATATATTTTTTCCATTTGCCCATCCTTACCATAAGAGTGAATAAAATTATACAAGTTATTTAAGCTCAGATACGAGCTCACCTTCGCAAAACCGTGCCATTAAATTCATGGCAAGGTGATACTCTTGAGAGTCTTAGCGCTGCTGCAAGGTGATACGGCCCGAACTCCTGGCTCTCATCGTATTAAAAAACCTGTCGATTTGCATTTTGAATTCTTACAAACATGACATTTTGGATGTTGCAACTTGCAATGCAATTAGCGCGCCCCATATTTTTCGCTACGAATGTGGCGTTTTAATTACTTCACATAATCATGTGAATTGATTTTTTTCATATAGCTAACGTACTTAGATAGGGAATATTTTATTCGTAACAAGCTAATACCTACCATATATTCAAGCTTTAATAATTACCGGACTAATATGACTATTGAACATCTATACATTTTAGAGACTCTTCCCAGGGCGTCCCACACTGCGTTTTCCGATTCGCGGTCTCCCCTAAAAACCAGTCGGCTACCATATCGGCTATTGGTCCTGCGGCAGATATATTATAATTATTAGCTAATCCAACAGTATTTTCACATTTAAAAACCTATTTAGAGGCTAAAAATTTTCACCCACGCCGGGATTCGAACCCGCAACCCCTGGCTATCCGTACCAGCGCTCTACCAATTGAGCCAATGGGCGACTCACGGCATCAGTGAAATTTCGAACCTCTTTACAATATTCTCTGTATTACGTGAGTCGCCCATTGGCTCAATTGGTAGAGCGCTGGTACGGATAGCCAGAGGTTGCGGGTTCGAATCCCGGCGTGGGTGAAATTTTTAGCCTCTAAACAGGTTTTTAAATTTGTTCCTTAGCACGGGTTAGTGCATTAAAAATAAAAATGGTGTAGTATTTTCACATTTCATTTAAAAACTACCTATTCTAATTTAATTCAGTGTCAGTGTTCAATGCCACTTCAGCTTGCTAATCCGTTGAGCTATGTCGGTCACTTTAGTTCTCTGGCGAATAACTTCGTTTCGGATTGGATCCCTCAGAGAAACACCGTGCATAGCTCTCCATAACTCGCACTAGTAACAGCATTAGGTATTAAATTAGTCATCTCTTTCTACGGAAACCTACACTGCGCGTAGTTAGTGGAAACTATCTATTTTAAGGTAGCGACGGTAATTATTTTAAAAACCTATTTAGTGGCATAAAATTCCACCTATGCCGGGATTCGAACCCGGTTAGTGCATTAAAACAATAAGAATATGGTAATTATTTTGTCAACAAAAGTTTTCCTATTGTTTGTGCATTGATTTTATTGCAGTGACCATTTTTCCACAGTACCAATGTTTTTTAAAGTGATTTCCATTCTCAAAAACGAACGACCAACCAGAAGCAATACTAAACAGAGCATAAATCATCGAGCCGTTAGCGATACGCCAGCGAAACGAAGGTGTTAGCCCAAATCTGTCACAGCGAAGTCGAACAGCTGAACGACCGCGGAGACAATGGAAACGAAAGTCTGTGAATGAATTTCAAAACGTGCCTACAATAGACGACAGTATTGCAACTTGGGAACTAAAAACCGGCCAAGCGCGTGTCGGGCAACGCCCGGTAGGGCT
Source organism: Yponomeuta sedellus (assembly GCA_934045075.1). NCBI lineage: Eukaryota > Metazoa > Arthropoda > Insecta > Lepidoptera > Yponomeutidae > Yponomeuta > Yponomeuta sedellus. The sequence goes on along the minus strand of OW203734.1, from coordinate 1,967,043 downwards.
CCGTAGAAAGTGGGTTTCTTTGCCTGCTACACTGATCTGACAACTTTAGCAAAGTAATTTTTCTCTAATCTCTTTCTTGTCTCCGTCTATAGTTGCCTGGAAGAAATTGCTTTTAGTAATAAGGCCGCCATTTGTCGTCGTCGTCAGGCTATACTAGTCCACTGCTGGACGTAGTCCTCCCCTAAAGAGCGCCACGTTGTGCTATCTTAGGGGGTAATGCCCATAATCCCCACGCTGGGCATGCGGGTTGGGCCATTTGTACTATTTTTATATTATTTCTGTTACTGTAACTTCTGTACACAATAAAGAATATTCTGTCTATCTTGGTACGAAGTTTTCCTTTTATAACTTGGTCGCCTATTACGCGTTAACTTGAAAAGCCTACTTAGCCGTGATAGTTTTTCTTTTGTGGTCCTGTCATGGATTTTTTCACTTTTCTATAGTCAACCGTTTGGCTGGGAGGGGGGAATGCCGTACTCAAACAAGATTTTTTTCTTTAAAACTTAATATTTCGCAGACGGATCGGAATCGAGAAATGGTTTTAGTACAGTTACAATATTTTAACGACCAAACCAATGGCACGACACATTACAGTGTAATATTGCATCCCTAATATAGGTGGATTTAGGGGATATAACATAAAAAAAAAGTTGAAGATTTTACTCTACAGTTATGTCAGCGTAAATAATTTGTATATCTATGCCAAATTTCAGCTCTAGTACTTGTTGTTGTCGTTGACAGTCGGACAGACAGACGGACGGACATAGCGTTACTTAATAATAATAATAATAAAAAAGTTTATTTGGCACACTTTAAAAGTTACAGATGTATCTAAACATACATCTATCGTAGATGTATCTCGTGCTGTGGGTTTTGTATTAAAATTAAATAATACAGTTTATAAGGTACCTACAAGTAATATTTGGTTGATACATTGTGAACACTAGCGTCTAAACTAGGCCAGGCCTGTGTCTTAGACGCCAGTCCTTGTTGACTAAGTGCCTTTTAACATCACCCGGCCGCCGTCCGGTCGCCGGGCCGGGTATGAGCTCCAATGACAGCTTTCACATGCACAACGACCGGCTGGCGATCGGAGCTCATACATTACAGTGCTACACAAGAAACAAGTCTCGCGGATGTACCTGCGCAGATGACCAAATTTTAGATGTGCGGCAAGTTGATCGACCAATCAGATAGTTTCATTTTATGGCAGGCCGCGCGCCTTTGTTGCTATTGGTTGATTCAACGTCATTGATGCAGGTGACTATTAATTTGGAAATATTAGCGTGAGCGAAATAGGTAGCGCTACTGCGGCAATCAATTCTGCACCTTAACCGTATCGGTTAAAGATCATGTTGAATGTACTTATAGCTTCGGGTACTTTCGTTACACTTCTTCCTAGTCTGCGCGAACGTCGATTGCCGAAGGGACTTTTATGATGTGTAGTACTGTACCACTTTACCCGGCCCGGCGACCGGACGGCGCGGCCGGGTGCATGTGAAAAGACACTAAGGGATCCTAAAAATGATCTGTCAAGTTAAAGGTATCGACAACGCGAGTGCCGTTGCTTATAAAATCTACATTTCAAATGAGAGCGCTACATCGATTACGTGATGATTCACACAATGCGTTTTAGGTCATATTCCGCTTGCCTTATCAAAGCAAGCTGTTTACCTACAATAAGAATATTCATTCAAATAATAACCATGATGTTTATTTATTTGGATACTTACCAAAAGCTCAATCCACGCGTGCACAGAACTGCCAAAATTGCTTAAATTTCACGTGACTACAATAATTGTAATTGTATAAACGTTATTACAGTACTAGCTGGTGCGCGCAACTTCGTCTACGCAGGATTATCGATTAGATTTTTTCCTACGTACGATTTTTGACACTTATCGTCATTTCTTGGACAAATCACACAATATCTTTATAAATTGTATAGTCTATGTGTTATTCTGATGTAGAAGCTATATTGTAAAGTTTCATTAAAATGCATTCAGTAGATTTTACGTGAATTAGTAACAAACATCAATCCATACACACTTCCGCGTTTATAGTATTAGTAAGAATTACTTGTAAAACATCTTAACGAAAATCTTGGCGTGAGTTTATATGTACTGTAACAAGTTTTTCCAACAAGGCAGAATCCCTGTGCTCTTCCGCGGCTATCCAAATCTTACATTTGCAAGGCTTTTAACCTCTTCAGCCCTGACGTTGAAAATAACCCTTTTTTTCTCGTATGTACAATCATCATCAACCCATTATGTCCCCGCCGAGGGTCACCGGTCTCTTCCCTGAGGAAGGTATAGACCATACTTCGCCACGGTCGCCAAGGCCTGTTGGTGGAGGCTTGCAACACTAGTGGCTGGTCGTACTGTCAGAAGTTTCAAGCCGCCCATAAGGTCTCTGACTTGGCTTAACGTCCGCCATCTATCGACAGCAGCCGACACCTAATGCTTAACGTGCCTTGCGAAGCACGGAACCGCTCGGAATAATGCCACTAGCGTTAGTTATAGACGGTCACCCATCCATGCACTGAACGCGCCCTATGTTGCTTAACCTTCGTGATCGTGTAAGATCACTCAGAGTGCTTAGTGCTAGTTTGACAGATCCAATCGAATAACTTTACTACCGCGTTAATCGAGCATTGAGTAGTGAGTATGAGTAAGTTAACCGTTCGAACTGGCAAAACGCTGTCACAGTACAACTCGCACTCGGTTTATTCGTGTTTTGGCTGGTAAACGTCTTCACTTCTCAACGTAAACCATTACAACTCGCACTCAACAATTTTAATTTCCATACTTGTCGCTAGGTGGCGCTTCCTCGATGCCATAGAAATATGAGTTTACGTTAACGCGATCGAGTAGTTAAAAAACTCGCACTAAGCACTCTGGCATGCAGGGCTACGACGTAAGTTTAAAGAGTTGTAATCTAATGTAACCGATACCGCTTTAATTGCAGTGGTACAACCATGCCGCGCGATACGGCGGTCGGGCGTCTCGCCGCGCGGCGTCAGCACCTGTCCGGTACTCTGCAAGAGCCCCGAGCAGCCCCCGCAGCCCCCTCACACGCCCTCTAAGGACTCCGCCGGCACAGGTGAGTACTGTACCGTAGACAACTCGGTTGCCAAGCGCAAAAACTATAACAAAAGCTTAGGGAGAACCCTGCAAGCAGCCATACGCTATCAACCCTTGTATGCCCCCTCTGCTGGGGCACGGGTCTCTTCCTGCATCGCAGGTAGGTTAGGCCATACTCCACCACGGGAGTCAAGTCCGGATCCGCGGAGGATTGTAAGACAGTGGCGGGCCTTACTGTCAGAAGTTATCAAACCGCCCTTCTGACATGGCTTACCGACTGCCATTATATGACAGCCGGCACCAACGGCTTAACGTGCCTTGCGAAGCACGGAAGCGCTTGGAAAATGCCACTAGCGGTAGTCACGGGACGGTCACCCATCAAGTACCCGACCGCACTTGTTGTTGCTTAACTCAAGTGATTGATTCCAAACACTCGGTTCGCCTAGGCCACGAGCGCTTCAAAGCAGCCATACATTTGGCGCTTAATCGGAACGAATGGAGAGCGCTGGTGGCGGAAACTGCCCCATAGTCACGTCCCTCAGTCATGAGAAGAAGGTACATATTAGCCGGGCACATAGACCTCAAAGTCTGACGCACTGCTTTTGGCACGATCTTGTGCAAGAGTCTTCTTGCAGAAGAGAGCGATCAGATTCTTTTGTAAGCAGAACAGCAGAGATTCGTTAAGAGATTTCTGTAACGAAACCAACATCCTGACAGTTGCCAGTCGGTATATCTATAAAAACATTATTTACGTCAGGAAAAATATCAGTAACATTAAAATTTTAGGTAGCCAACACAATGTTTAACTACAAATAAACATAAACTTTCATTTCCAAGATTTAGGCTGCCAAATGATACATCCTATAACGGGCATTGTATACGTTTCCACAATAAGATCCCTGAAGAGGTAAGCTTGCCAGAAACGCGGTAGAAAATAATGTTTAAAGTACACTTTGCGCCAAATGCCTAATTTTTTGATGAGAATGTCTGTAATTAAAGCTAGTACGAGTAAATGCATGAGTTCTGGAGAACAATCGAATGAAATTGTGCGACGTGCCTTATAGTGCATAGTGATGGTGTCGTTATTTAAGTTGAACCAGCTGTGTCACTAAGTATTAGATACTTAAATCAGAATGCGCTTCGTGTCATTAGGCAGACCGCACCGTGAGCATGGACCCGGCACCGAGACCCTCGACTATCGATTCTGTCAGATAAACGAAACATTCAAATAATTCGAATGTTAGTCAGCAACTTAAGCCGCGGTATATCGATTTACCCATAGGAATAAGACATCTTCCCGCAGAAAAATGAAGCTTATGTTAACTCCGTGCCAAATTTTATTAAAATCGCTCCAGAAGAAGTAACAAACATATAGGGAAGAGTGGGTAATCGTGCTACTCCACTGTAAAGGGAAATTTCCCGCCAGGCAGATTTTATGCCTGGGGACGGCCGGCCGGTCCAACTGATGTTAGTCGGACGTTATATTTATGGTATGTCATGTGAAACTCTTTGATTGCGCGATGCAGGAGTATTGGAGTTTTTATAGTGCGCGCAGAGTTCACAAGTGCTCGCCACACATCAGAGTTCGAAAGGATAATTATCCGTGATAATTATCATGATAATTATCTTGATAAAAATAGCTCGATAATTATCAATTGATAATAACAAAAAATTCGTTTATGCAAAGCAAACAAAACCAAGCAGCTAGATCTTAGTTGGCTATTGGGATTAGGTCAACAAATAAGTTCTACAGCAGCAACACAGCCAATGGAAATAGAATCATCATCGGATGAAGATATTCCTTTGGTCAATCCAATTAAATATATATTTAGAGTTTCGAATCTGATGTCCATCGGATTCGAAACTTTTTACTTTAATTAATGTTAATTTGTAGGTTTTGTATTTGTTATGAAACAATATAGCAAATTAATTTCTTACACGGGTGATAATTATATTATATTATATTATATATATTATATTATATTATATTATATTATATTATATTATATTATATTATATTATATTATATTATATTATATTATATTATATTATATTATATTATATTATATTATATTATATTATATTATATTATATTATATTATATTATATTATATTATATTATATTATATTATATTATATTTATTTATTCAGACAACTCAGGTCCAACATTATTAGTAAACAGTTGTTTAAAATCTATGTTATTACACATACAATTCATTATTCAATTAATTTTTTTTTCATACTTTAAATACACTTAAAATTCCATCAATAAAAAAAAACATAATCACATAACATGATAGTTATTTTCAAGCAGCGTAATTATCTTGATAATTTCTAACCCTGCCACACATACACACTCACAAACTTTCGCCTTTAAAATATTAGTGTGATTCTCCGCGCAGGTTCTGCTGCGGGCGGCAACGGCAAGAAGGCCGGTGGCTCCGGCGTCCTCACCTGCCCAAAGTGCGGCGACCCCTGCACCCACGTCGAGACCTTCGTCTCCTCCACGCGCTTCGTCAAGTGCGACAAGTGCCACCACTTCTTCGTCGTCCTCAGCGAAGTTGACACGAAGAAGAGCATCAAGGAGCGCGACGAGGGGAAGAACGGGTTTTACAGGTTAGGAAGAAATACGTATGAAGGGCACTTTTTGTAAAAAATATCTGTATAGTACCTAAGGCACTTGAAATTGCCAATCCGCACACGTGGTAATTAAGACCATACTTTCTCCTAAGGCCAGTGCTCTGTAATTGTATGCTTATATGCTTCATAAAAAAACTGTAAAGTAAGTGTTAGTTTAGATCTAAGATTTCCGCACTTAGCCTCATAGTTTGGTCATTGTACGTAGCAACCGCTGAGGTATGTTAATACTTCTGACACTAGGGTTTTCTCACGATGTTTTCTCTCGCCGTTAGCGAGTTGCTACGAAAACTTTACAAATTCGCACAAGCTTCGTCATTAAAACTAGCAGAATAACAATAAAAAAACAACAAAATAAAACAAACTTAATCAAAAATACCGCCCCGGCACCCACCCGACCCAAAAGTTCCCATGACGCTAGCAGCATTACCTCGTTGCACCGCCAGGGAGATCCCTTGCATCAGGTATGCCCCGGAACGAACGTCATACCCCCGACTCCTCAGGCGCCGACCGATCTCCGAATAAAAAGTTTTGCCTCATCCCCCCATACCCCCATTGTTTCCACGGCCAGTGGGACGAAGAAATGTACATAACGTGGAAAAAAAGACGTTGATACATGACGGGATTCGACTCCCGATTGACCGCTCCGCTACCACCGTTTTCAAGGGTTTTACAGGTAAAGAAGTTAAAACATAAAGGCCACTTTTGGCAATAAAATCTGTAATTAAAACTGTTTTTATACGGATTTATGCTCGTTTATTACATTTTTACAATTTTCCAACGTTTCGGCACTTTTTCAGGTGCCGTGGTCCCGGATGACTGAGGTGAAAGGTGTCTTTTAGAAATCATTAACGGTTAATTTACTACCCTCGGCAAAAATTACAAAAGTTAATTATGAAGTTACGTTCCAAAATAGACAAACCAATTATTTTTTATATAAAGTCAACAATATTGATTATTAGTAATTGAAGTTAAAATTAAATTTATAAACTAATTACTTTATATGAACTTAAAGATACAGATTATTAATTGAAATTAAATTGATTTTTTATTATTTATTCTACAGTCACACTTCTAGCAAGGGGGTCTCATGCACTTAAGCACTGGTTCCCATGCTACCGGTATGTTCCAACCACGATCTCTATTAAAATTTGGATGCCGGCGGATCTCTATTGCCTCACGTATCATTCTAGGGAAGAAACGTTCTTCTCGGGCTAGAACTTTAACTTTATCGAAATGTATAAAGTGGTTGGTACCGCTAAGTGTATGCTCGCTGACTGCAGATCTACCAGAGCGCTTATGTTTCACATCAGCGATATGTTCCTTCACCCGCTCAGCTATGGTACGCTTCGTTTGACCAATGTACGAGGAACCACATTCACAGTCAAGCTTGTATACTCCTGCCTCTTGTAAGGGAATCCTGTGCTTGACACTTCGCATGAATTGGTGTATCTTTCTTGGCGGCTGGTAGATGGTTCTGATTGAGGCGCGTTTCAAAATACTCCCAATTTTGTCAGTCACTCCTCTCACGAAAGGCAGGTAGGCTGGAACTCGCTCGACTGTGTCCGGTTTGACACGTCCTCCGCGACGGACACGCGGAACTTGCAGCTTGTTTGCACGAAGTACTCGTTTGACATGCTGGAGTTCCGCAGGTAGATGGTCCTTGTCGCAGATTCGTTTGTATAAAAACAGTTTTAATTATGTCTACAGCTCGTGTTAACCTTAGAAAATACAATAAAATCTGTGATCACAGATTTTTTTTCTTCTTTCTCGTTCTGCAATTGTCTTCTTGAGTCATTCATTACCAGATGTCTTGATGTAGTTTTGAGTCAAGCCGAGCCTAGATTCTGCTAATGCACTCGTGGCCTAGTCGAACCGAGTGAATGGAATCAATCACTAGGGTAAAGCAACAACAGCCGCGGTCAGATGCAGGATGGGTGACCGTCCCGCGATTACTATTACGATTCGCAAATCACGCCAAGGCGTTGGTGCCGGTTGTCGTGTAATGGCGGTCGTTAAGCCATGCCGTATGAGCGGCTTGATAACTTCTGACAGTAAGGCCCGACACTGTCTTACAATCCTCCACAAACCTGCACTTGGCCCCGTAGTGGAGTATAGCCTAACCATCTTGCGATTCAGGAAGAGACCCATGCCCCAGTGGGGCACGGGTCTCTTTGAGCAGTGGGGACATACAAGGGTTGATAGCGAACTATAATAATGAATAACTACGTAATACAGAGAATAGTGTAAAGAGGTTCGAAATTTCACTGATGCCGTGAGTCGCCCATTGGCTCAATTGGTAGAGCGCTGGCACGGATAGCCAGAGGTTGCGGGTTCGAATCCCGGCATGGGTGAAATTTTTAGCCTCTAAATAGGTTTTTAAAATATAATAATGAAACTAATAAAGTAACTCCACATTATGTTAATAATGTCTGACTAAAACAAGACGCCAGGTTTGTAGAGTAGTATACAGCCAAAATAGAGTCATTTAGTAGTCATTTCTTTTACATAGTACTTTAAAATTCAGCAAACAAAATGTAAATTCTTTCCGTTGAAATAGTTTGTGATTCGATTCGTCAAAATAAGCCCAGTGTCTGGCATTATAGGTACACAATATTTAATATATACGAGTTAAAATCTCGTGTCGCAGTGTTTGTTATCGATTTGTTTTGTATATATTTGGATAGGTCTGGGAATATGTCTTAGGCTAATTAATATGGCATTGCTGTGTGGTGTCGGCCTAGAGAATAGCACGAACCGAAATTCTTCCCGCGGGTGTCGTAAAAGGCGACTAAGGGACACAAACCAAGAGGTGGGCAGCAGCGCCTCCTGCAGTACAATTCTACCAAACTGCGATCCACAACCCGCATGCCCAGCAGCATTACCCCCCAATGATGGCACAACCTTGCGCTATGGCGCTCCCTAGGGGAGGGCTATGTCTAGCAGTGGACTAATATAGCCTGAAGAAGAAGAAGAATTAATATGGCAAACCAACGTTTGCGGGGAGTCAGCTAGTAGGTAATTATAATGCAGTCTTTGTACGCTCCACTGTCGGGCACAGGTCTCCTCTCAGAAAGAGAGTGTGGGCTTAATCATCTCATGTGCCCACCGCGGATTGGCAACGTCAAGCGCCGAATGTGCGTGATCACCTGAGACAGTCAGGTTTCGTCACAATATTTTCTTTCACAGTCAGCGAATGGTATTTATACTTCTTCACAATCTTTGTTTTTTATGTTAATAATTGCTAATGTTGTTTCACTCCACTCCGAAATAATACGACAAACTGAAATGTAAACAATTGAAGACTTGATTGAACTTTTGTACAGGCCACAAGGTGGGCGATCGACTGAAATAGGTCACCGAAGTGAACCATCAGGGCTTCCTAGTACTTCGTGGTAGGTGAAACATCGTGAGTAAACCCGCGGCTTGGTTTGCTCCGCACTTATTGACTTCCTGTGATATAGGCTGACTAAGCTGTCCGGACGGTATAGGCTACCTATTCAGAGGCTAAAAATTCCACCCATGCCGGGATTCGAACGATCCGTGCCAGCGCTCTTTCCAACTGAGCTAATGGGCGACTCACCGGCATCAGTAAAATTTCGAACCTCTTTACAATATTCTCTGTATTACGTACAGGCAGCGACATCTGGCTGAAGTAATTTGCATCACTTGCAGCCCCGAGTACCTACTTTGCAGTTAGGTTTTTACATCGGAATAATATCGCTGTACCCACATGATTATGTTTTTAAAATTGTCCGTAGGACGGGTTAGTGCATTAAAAATAATATAAGGACGGTATAGGTTGTGAGCAAGACAACTCCTGTCTAAAAAACATTGTCCCAGACACTACAGCGGTCCCTTCAACTATCTAGTGAGTGTAGGTGCCACTGTACGCTGTATAAGGGCCAGTTCCAGTTTAAGGGCCAGAGTATTAACCTAGCGTAATTCAGAATTCAGAATTACGTTATTTAAATACTCAACTGTGTTCTCTCTTCGAATTCCTCAGCAAAGAGAGTGACGGTACATTACTTCAGTATTTACCAGTGAAGTTCTCAAATCAGAAACGGCCCTGAATTATCTTTAACTGTTGGTGGTTGAGATGTGCCCAACTACGTAATCATAAAAAAAAATTGTAATAAGTGGGTTATTAGATATACTATTTTTTATTTTTAATGCACTAACTAGGCTAGGTTTTGTCAACGACTCAGTTAAACGAAAACTGTGCACACTAATAAAGTACCCAAGATTTAGACCTAGCCTAGTTTGGGGACTGCCGGTAAACATTAAAAAAAATTGTCATACCCTTCACTGTCTATTTATAAGTTATTTCAATGTGTATAATGGTAGTCCTAGCGCTAACACAATAGTACACAATAGTATGGCATTACGAATTATATTACCCAGATCTAGACCAAAACGAAACCCGGTAATGCTTTTTCGATCGGAATATGTTCCAAAAGTGAGCTTTTATTTTAATTTATCACGGCCAACTTCGCACTCAACCTATAGTCTCAGCAAAACGTTACATATTCATCTCAAAACAATTAAATTTATGTAACATTAGTCAACTTCGTTACTTAATGAAACAAAACAACTGAAAATTTCGCATAAATAAATGACTTGGCAAAATAAGTTGTTCGAAGCAAATAAATTATTACTATTATTAAAGTCGCTCTGTAAAGGGCTCATTGAAAAAAAAAACCCCAGGTCTTAGATGTTAACATGGTGATGTCGCTGTTTCTGGTTCCCACGACACAGGGTATTTTAGTGTGGGGCCAGTAGCAATGTAAGTGCCTGTATGTAAATGTTATGTTATTGAAAATTAGATAAACCCCCGAACACATAGAGGTAAAATTTACTCTAAATCTTCTAAGGCTACGTACGTAGATTATGAAAAAGAAACATTTGTCCAAAAAAGTTATGAAGTAAATATTGAACCTAGAACAGTAAGTTTTCTGTTTTCCCACGTGAAGTTCATTGGGTGTGAATTAGGAAAGTTACGTATGAGGTTCTATGTACGATTTTATTGTTAAAATTTTAACTGTAATAAAAGAATTTATAATAATAATATTAGTAATAGGGCGAAAAGGTGGGCGAAAATCGTCACTGATTGGGTCCCGTGCGATGGCTACCGACGACGAGTCAGACCAAGGCGGTGATGGTGTGACGACCTGACCAAATATTTACCTGGGTGGGAAGCATGGGCCGTCAGCAAAGAGGAGTGGAAATCTGAAGAGGAGGCCTTTGCCCAGCAGTGGGACACAGCCATGGCTAATTAAAACTGTTTTCATACGGATTTATGCTCGTTTATTACATTTTACAATTTTCCAACGTTTCGGCACTTTTTCAGGTGCCGTGGTCCCGGATGACTGATGAATGATGTCATCCGGGACCACGGCACCTAAAAAAGTGCCGAAACGTTGGAAAATTGTAAAAATGTAATAAACGAGCATAAATCCGTATAAAAACAATTTTAATTATGTCTACTGCTCGTGTTAACCTTGGAAAAGCCATGGCTAAGTAAAAAAAAAAAGTAATCGGGCACCAAGCCGTATAAGTTTAAAAAGATGCTAACGGCGAGCATATTTCGCAGGAAACCGCCGCCGCCCCCGAAGAAGATCTTCGAGTACTTAAATAAGCACGTGGTGGGCCAGGAGTACGCCAAGAAGGTGCTCTCGGTGGCCGTCTACAACCACTACAAGCGGATCTACAACAACGTCACCAGCGGCGCCCCCGCAGACCAGCACCATCCGCTGCATCACACTAACAGAGGTGAGAGAGAAGAGTGCAGAAAGGAAAGGAAAAAAAAACGAAAATATTTTAAAAACCTATTTAGAGGCTAAAAATTCCACCCATGCCGGGATTCGAACCCGCGACCTCTGGCTATCCGTGCCAGCGCTCTTTCACGGGTTAGTGCATTAAAAATAAAAATGGGATAAAACGAAAATACTTAAATTATATTCTTTTTAATGCACTAACCCGTGCTAAGGACAAATTTAAAAACCTAATTAGAGGCTCAATATTCCAGCCATGCCGGGACTCCAACCCGCGACCTCTGGTTATCCGTGCCAGCGCTCTTTCGTACGTAATACAGAGAATATTGTAAAGAGGTTCGAAATTTCACTGATGCCGGTGAGTCGCCCATGAGCTCAGTTGGAGAGAGCGCTGGCACGGATAGCCAGAGGTCGCGGGTTCGAATCCCGGCATGGGTGGACTTTTTAGCCTCTAAATAGGGAAATACTTAAATTTGAAAAAAGTTAAATTTATGTAACGTACGAAATACCCGGCCAAGTGTGATATGGACTCGCTCAAGATGGATTCCGTTACGTTATTAATTTGATTATTTCGTTTTGAATGTATAACGAAATATTCTTTTTATATTTCAAGCGTCTACCTATTGAAGTTGTTAATATCGAAAAAAAAAAAATATTCTTTGGGAGCTCCACTTTGTAACGGTTATTGTTGGGGACGGACAATATTTATTTTATACATTTGTTAGTATTTGTTTACAATAACGTGATCTTTGGCGCTCCTACGACAACTATCATCTACTGTATCACACTAACAGGTGAGAGAATAAGAATAGAGAAAAGAAAAGAAAAAAAAAATGCAATTACTAAACCTACAAAAATAATAATAATAATAATAAAAATAAATATTCATGGACATATTACACAGATCTCGTTAGCCCTATACTAAGTACAACTAAATGACTTGTGTTATAGGTGCTAACTCGACGATAGATTTAATACAATAAATACATAGATAACATCCAAGACCCGAGAAAAACTAGAAAAGTTCGATTCCTAGTTTGACCCGGCCGGGGATCGAACCCGTGACCTTCCGTTTTACAGTCAGCGTGCTAAACCGCTGCGCCACCGAGGCCGCCAATAAAAAGAAACCTGAAAATTAAAACTACGTAACATACAAGAAACTTGGTGACGAGGGTAGTGATGCGAGACGAAATCCCGTTCAGAGGCTCCCGTACCATATTAGTGTACGATTAGACGCTTTTAATATATAACTATGTATAAACATCACGAGTCATTAACAAATGCTGTGGCATGTCTCTCCTAATAGTGAATTCCAGTGTTATCGTCAAAATCTGGGTTGCCGTATCTAAACCTTCAAATTGCCGTATTTATAAAACAAAATCGCCGATCTGCCGTATGTATTATCTTTTAATTAAATAATTAGTGATTGAAACACAAAAATAATAAGTACATTTTCAACTTTCTATATTTTCTTCATCCTATATGTTTCCAATACACTGCTTGTGCAATGAATATCTTTTCTTTTTCTTTCATTTTGATAAGCATATCTCCTGACACCTGAAATTTTGTGCAACCGTGGTTAACCGCCTTGATTTCGAATAGCTTGTTTAGCTAAGAGTGGGACATATAAAAGAGATTGCATGAGACATCTAGTTCAATCTATGTCAGCAGGAAAATTTTCTTTAGGAAATCCCGAAAATCGGACACATTACGTTTCGTTTGTAGTATTTTTTTATTTTAAGCTCACGAGCATGTTGGACTTGAATTGCCGTATTATATGATACGGTAGTCGAAATCCTGCCGTATACCGTGTATTAGAAAAAAACATCCATGAATTACCGTATATTATGGCAATTGCCGTATCAATAATAACACTTCAATTCATGCATCCCAATATAAGGCATAGTTATATTCTTTTTAATGCACTAACCCGTGCTAAGGACAATTTTTAAAAAACCAAGTTAGAGGCTAAAAATTCCACCCATGCCGGGACGCGAACCCGCGACCTCTGGCTAACCGTGCCAGCGCTACTGAGCCAAATTCTCTGTACGTAATACAGAGAATATTGTAAAGAGGTTCGAAATTTCACTGATGCCGGTAAGTCGCCCATTGGCTCAGTTGGGCACGCTGGCACGATTAGCCAGAGGTCATGGATTCGAGTCCCGGCATGGGTGGAATTTTCAGCCTCAAAATAGGTTAAATAGGTAATAAACCCCATACTCTCTCCCTCTGAAAGAAAGCCTGCGCTCTGGATTGGGACCTACATAGGCCACATATAAAGGAAAAAACTAGACAAGGAAAATATGTTTAAAATGTCCGATGCTTAGTATGGAATGTAACAATTAGTAGACAATTGGAATAGTTCGAGATTCGTAAGGTGAAGTCAAGTGTTTGAGTCGTACGAAAATTATTACAATCATACACCCTCTTCATATTACCCAAATAAATCGGGATAGTTTCATTGCTGCACAGTAAACCAACAGTCTTAAAATCCCCGTTTCTCCCCGTTCCAGTGTCGTCACCGACGGACCTCCTCCACACGGCCGCGCCGAGCGGCGCGCTAGGGACCGACGCGCTTGACCGCGCGCAACACTCGCTGCGGCTAGACAAGAGCAACGTGTTACTGCTGGGACCAACGGGATGCGGTGAGTCACTGAGTGTAGCGTATTGTGGACAGACTGTTCCCTACATGGGACGCGCTTGACCGCGCGCAAAACTCGCTGCGGCTAGACAAGAGCAACGTATTACAGAGTGCTTGGTGCGAGTTTGACAGATCCAATCGAATAACTTTACTACCGCGTTAATCGAGCATTGAGTAGTGAGTATGAGTAAGTTAACCGTTCGAACTGGCAAAACGCTGTCACAGTACAACTCGCACTCGCGTTTATTCGTGTTTTGGCTGGTAAACGTGTTCACTTCTCAACGTAAACCATTACAACTCGCACTCAGCAATTTTAATTTCCATACTTGTCGCTAGGTGGCGCTTCCTCGATGCCATAGAAATATGAGTTTACGTTAACGCGATCGAGTAGTTAAAAAACTCGCACTAAGCACCCTGCTGGGGCCCACGAGATGCGGTGAGTCACTGAGTGTAGCGTATTGTGGACAGACTGTTCCCTACATGGGACGCGCTTAACCGCGCGCAATACCTGCTGCGTCTAGACAAGAGCCTTGCTGCTGGGACCCACGGTATGAGGTGAGTCACCCATCGAGTGTACCGTATTATAGACAGATTATTCCATATATGGCACGCGTTTAACTGCGCACAATACTTACTGCGTCTAGACAAGAGCAATAATGTCTTGCTGCTGGGGCCCACGGGATGAGTCACAATTTGTGTATCATGTTATGGATATACTATCCCACACATGGGACGCGCTTGACCGCGCGCAACACTCGCTGCGTCTAGATAAGAGCAACGTCTTACTGCTGGGGCCCACGGGATGCGGTGAGTCACCCATTGAGTGTAGCGTGTTGTGGACATACTATTCCGTGCATGCGCGCCATACGCTACATCTAGACAAGAGCAATGTCTTGCAGCTGGGGCCACGGGATGAGGCGAGTCACTTGTTGAGTGTATCGTGTTGTGGACAGTCTGTTCCCTACACGACCCACGAGGCCCATGGGATGTGGTGAATCATACATCGAGGTCCATACGATGTATCGTGTACAGATTAAGTTGAATTGAACTAAATTTTCGTAAGGAATTCACATTGTTAACTTAATACAGGATTTGCGAATGCTTGTTGTTTTCGTGTAGTCACAGCATTCTCAGGAGTATATTTCAATTGTTATTTCCTTGAATTCCGGTCACAGAACCGTTTACGTCACTGTCATATCGCTCCGCCGCATGAAGTCCTCTTTTAAGAACTAGCCAATTTGGCCAAAGTAGTGTGGCGGGCATATAACAACTCTGCGCGCGCACTACATACTCCGTCATTCCTGCATCGCGCAAGCAAAATGTTTCACATGACAACATAATAATTATAACGTCCGACGAACATCAGTCGGACCGGCCGTCCCCAGGCATACGATCTGCCTGCCGGGAAATTTCTCTTTACAGTGGAAGAGCACGATCACCCGCTCTTGATGCTCTTCCCTATAGTAACTGATAACGAGTTAGCGAGTGTCCACGCGTGTTTTGGTTTTTATAATGTGTATGTGTAATACTACTGGTGAGAATCTATTATTAGCTTTTAGCGATTGGTCTGTTTCACAATCTGCAGATAAAGTTCCGGATAAGCTATCCGCAACCAGGGCTGCAGTTTGTTCTAAATTTGAAGACATAAACGAACACATGCAATATAGGAAACATTATTTAAATTTGGGACAAACGGCAGCCCAGGTTGCGAAATGCGGATAGCTTACCCGGAACTTTATTTGAACATTGTGAAACCGGGGCTAAGTCACATTGTTATATTACAAGTTTAAGCTGATTCTACAAATTTAATAAATGAATATGAATATGAATATGAATATGAATATGAATATGAATATGAATATGAATATGAATATAAATAAATAACAGCACCAGTAGAGAACACGTTATCAAAGGTGTTCTCTATCTATAACTATCAATATCTATCTATTCCTGTTCTCCTTTCTTCTGCCGTTATGTTTTTTAATAACAAGAGCGAATACATAAAGTGAAACTGAAACGGAAATAACGTTAAGAAAGGTTAATAACTGATTGCATAACGCTCAGATCAACTTATAGCTGCATTGAGGTTGAAAAATAACATTGAAATACTCGGCATGCGTATTCATGAGACAGATGGTATTCATTTACTGTCGCACGTTTTGCACTTGCAACTTTGTAAATTAATTTCACGTTTAGTCAAATCGTTCAATGGTAGCCACTTGATTCTAAATGTTGCATTATTTTAAGATATATATTTTTTTATGATACTTTGAACACACTTTTTCATGTAGCCTAAACCCTGGCGTCATGGATAACAGTGCAAAAATAAAGCCCTATGATTTTATTGCTTTTTCAAGAAGAAAACAGAAAAATAAGGGATGCGTATTTTTTCTTTTGTCGTATTTATTTGGAAATAGTAGTTATGGTTAAGTTTTAAAATATATTTTTTAGAGCCGGATGTGACGTAGGCTAGAAGGCAACATAAAACATAATTCTTTGCCTCTATGAAAAAAAACTTGTCATTGCAATTATATTCGATTTGACACACCACAAACTAAAAGTTGTTGACAATTGACATTTTACTTTTTTTTTGGGGTGACAAAGGCAAAGGCGTAGATACCACGCTATAGAGCCGCTGTGCCGGCTTTGTTTTCATTGTGTATTTTTTTTATTTTCTCTGTAATAAAAAACTACAAAAAAATCTAAACCATTTTTCTTTTTTTTTGTTTATTTCAAAATCTCCGTATTTTTTAGCTATATAGGGCCGGCCGGTTTCTGAATTGAGAACTTGACTAAGTAAATACTTAAGTAACGTTCTGTCACGCTCTTTGCTGAGAAATTCGAAGACAGCACTACAGTTAAATATTTACATAGCGAAATTCTCTATTCAGAAACCTGGCCCTTAGCCTCCAAAGAGAGAGTGTGGGCTTAATATCCACACGTACCCACCGCGAATTGGCAACTTCAAGCGTTGAGATACAGGTAGTATTAGAACACCTCCAACCACCGGAATCACATGTATCTTAGGATACATGTGATTTCTCATTTACCAGGTGACACTTCTATGGATTGCTTGCTTGGCCTTTTTTTGCATCTACTTAATGAGATGATTTATACAGCGTCCAGTGGTATCTTCACTCACACTAGATGGGTTAATGGCTATGGATTGATGAACTTAATAATTAAAAAGGTTAATTAAAAGGTTGATAAATAAATAAAAAATAAAAAAAACTTACATTTCATAGACACAGTTCAATCCATTTGTGGCCGTTGCAAGGTGAGATTTCAAATAGGCGAATGCTTGCACGTGTGACTGTAATGCGCCAATTTCGGCAATATCTATTTTTGGACGCCACCTCCGATATACTCATTATAATTCCTTACGTTGTTCTATTTCGAGCCGGTCTCTTTCAAACTTTGTGCAATACGGTTCGTAATTGAATGTATATGCAACAGTAGCGATGTTATCTTATGTAACGAGCTTACACCGCATAATTATAGTAGCAATACTACTCGCTAACGTTTAAGGAAAACATCGTGAGGAAACCCTAGTGTCTGAAGTGTTGACATACCTCAGTGCTTACGTGCATACGTACATTGGCCCAACTATTAGGTTAAATGCGAAAATCTCAGGTCTAGCTAACTCACATCGCATAAATACATTCCTTTGCGCGATTTTTTTTTGTTCTTTCATGGGAATATGAACAAAGATGAACAAATTTTTAGCCTCTAAATAGGTTTTTAAAGTTGTCCTTATCACGGGTTTGTGCATTAAAAAGAATATAATCATGTGGGTATTATTCCGATGTAAAAACCTAACTGCAAAGTGGGTACTCTGGGCTGCAAGTGATGCAAATTACTTCAGCCAGATGTCGCTGCCTGTACGTAATACAGAAAATATTGTAAAGATGTTCTAAATTTCACAGATGCCGGTGAGTCGCCCATTAGCTCAGTTGGAAAGAGCGCTGGCACGGATAGCCATAGGTCGCGAGATCGAATTCCGGCATGGGTGGAATATTTAGCCTCTAAATAGGTTTTTAAGATGAACAAAATAACTAAAGCAAGTGAAAGTTCTAGAAACACTACCCGAGTGCGGAGCATTAATTTCTAAGCAGGCGGGACTAACCTAGGTACCTCGCAGTTACATTGTTAAATTTGGATCCCGCCTGCTTAGTACATCTTGCTCAGCAGTCTGGTAGCTTTTGTCTTTTACTGATTTTTTATTTTTTTGTTGGATTGCTGCAGATTTCATATAATAACCTATGATACGCATAAAAATATGACAAATCGATTGAGATCTTATGTTTCAAAATCTGACCATTGATTAAGGCGTTACGAAGGAATATAGGATCGGCCATACCTACTTACATACATCCGCCGCAGTAGGGTAATAACTCCACCTAGTGTGGAGAGCACTGTCAAATAAGCTATACAGCTGTTTTATGCAAGCAATGTTTTGTTCTACAATTTTTTGGTTAAAATAAAACCTTTTTGATTGTATTGTGTATTCTTCCAAAGTGCTCAATAGTTTTCACTCCATTCGCAGGCAAGACGCTATTGGCCCAAACGATTGCCCAATGTTTGGACGTGCCCTTCGCCATCTGCGATTGCACCACGCTGACACAGGCCGGCTACGTCGGAGAAGACATTGAAAGTGTCATCGCCAAGTTACTCCAGGATGCCAATTTCAAGTAAGTATAACAATTGACTGATAAGTAAATTATTTACACTCACACACACACCTTCCTGCGATGCAGTGAGACCCGTGCTCCAGCAGTGGGGGCCTACAAAGGGTTAAGGTTAGGCCATACTCCACCACGGGGGCCAAGTCCGGGTTGGTGGAGGATTGTAAGACAGTGGCGGGTCTTACTGTGAGAAGTTATCGAGCCGCCCATAAGGCCTCGACTTCTATTTCAGAGAAGTTTGCGACTGCCATTACATGACAGCGGATACCAACGGCTTAACGTGCCTTGCGAAGCACCAAAGCGCTCGGAAAAAATGCCACTGGCGGTACTTACAGGACGGTCACCCATCCTGCTCCTGACCGCGTATGTTGTTGCTTAACGCAAGTGATTGATTCCAATCACTCTGTCCGATTAGGCCACGAGCGCTTCAACATGACACACAAAATGGAATAATTGTTTTAATTGTTTATTCGTCATTTAAATTCAAAATATTCCTTTAAATTCAAAATATTCCTTTAAGTTGAGACTTAAATCGCACTTAATCACGTTACAAAAATCTTTTACCGGCTAATATCACTTTTTCAGTAACAGCCTGAAAACCAGCTTAAAAAACTATGTTGTGTCTGTGTCTGTTGTGGTACGTATATTATATTTCTTACTGTATATTGGATAAGGACAATAGACAAATGCAATACTAATCTTAGAGTTAACTTGATCATTCTAAACTCTGTTTCTGGTATTATTAAGCGTTGAACTGATTTTGGGCTCCGTACATATTTATCTAGATAATTTTAATGTTAATATGTATAATTTGCCTAAGTCTGCGGAGGAACGGCACGAAGTTTAGTAATGTGTAATTTTATTAATTCACACATGTAAGAGCATGTTTCCATGTATCGTCACGGGTCTTTGTGCTGCTGTGATACTCGTGACTGTCTCTCAAAAGGGGCTGGCTGAAAACCAGCGTTGCAGATTTTATCTGTAGCACATGCTGAGCCCAGTCACCTTTTTTTATATCCAGGACACACATTGCCGCACTTACTGATTGAGAATTTTGATCGAGAATTGCATGTTTCTTGAGGCAAGTGGATTTTAATCAAAATTGGGTGTAAATCTTAATTTCACCCAAATATTTTAATGTGTTTGGTGTATGAGTTTTCTTTTTTTTGTGTTTAGTATTAATTTCATACAAATGTTTAATGTGTGTCTTGTGTATGAATAAAGCATTATCATATCATATCATTTTGTCACCTTAATTATCCTACGACCCATTCTCAGACCTAACAAATCCACAAAAAGTTAAATAATCGGTGAATCCGGGAATAATAAACACTTTGAGACGACATTTTTGTCGGCCTCGGTGGCGCAGCGGTTTGGCACGCTGACTGTAAAACCTTAGGTCTCGGGTTCGATCCCCGGCCGGCCGGGACAAATTAGGAAACTAACTTTTTTAGTTTGCTCGGGTCTTGGATGTTACCTATGTATTTATTGTATTAAATCTATCGTCGAGTTAGCACCTATAACACAAGTCAATAGCCGCGTACTGATTGATCGAGCAGCCTCGCGAGGCTGCCTCGGACATTTGCCGCAGTACGCATGCCGCGCGAGGCGGCCTCGGTCTGTAGGTTTTCTAATCCGAGGCTGCCTCGCGCGGCAAGGCCGAGCCACATGAGTATCGTCGCTCAGTTTAACTTGAAGTCGAATAGAGACCGCACAACTAACACGCAACGAATAAGCAAGGCAACACTACCGTCTTGAGTGAGCGCGGCAAACGTACTGAGGCGCCTTTGAGCATCGACAAAAACCGACAACGCTCGGCTCGGGCCGCGGCACGCTCGGGCGAGGCAGCGCGTGCGTTTGCCTCGGGCGAGGCACGTCTTGACCGACCGAGGATTTGCCTCGCGAGGCTGCTCGCTCAATCAGTACGCGGCTATTTAGTTGTACTCAGTATAGGGCTAACGAGATCTGTGTAATATGGCCATGACTATTTATTATTTATGTATTATTATTACTATATATTAGATTGTTTTTTCTATTAAACTATTTGTTTATAATTCGTGTCGCAGCGTGGAGCGCGCGCAGACTGGCATCGTGTTTCTGGACGAGGTGGACAAGATCGGCGCCGTGCCCGGCATACACCAGCTGAGGGACGTGGGCGGTGAGTGGCGGGGGGGGGGGGGGGGGGGGATCACGAGCACCTACTGTACATTTTTTAGTTTATGGAATGCTTGCTTTTGCCCGCACTCCGTCCGCGTGGACTTTTATGGCAACCCCGTTCACACCCTTAAGGGTTGAATTCAGAAAAAAACGGCGTTCAATCGATTCTGTTGAAGAGCATTTATTTTAAGTTTCAAGAAAATTAGAAAAACCTATTTAGAGGCTAAAAATTCCGCCCATGCAGGGACTCGAGCCCGCGACCTCTGGCTAACCGTGCCAGCGTTCTCCCAACTGAGTCAATGGGCGACTCACCGGCATCAGAAAATTTCGAACCTCTTTACACTATTCTCTGTATTACGTACAGGCAGCGACATCTGGCTGAAGTAGATTGCATCACTTACAGCCTCGAATACCCACTTTGCAGTAAGGTTTTTAAATCGGAATAATATCGCTGTACCCACATGATTATACAATTTTTATTTTTAATGCACTAACCCGTGCTAAGGACAATTTTAAAAACCTATTTAGAGGCTAAAAATTCTACCCATGCCGGGATTCGAACCCGCGATCTATGTGGGTACAGCGATATTATTCCGATTTAAAAACCTAACTGCAAAGTGGGTACTCGGGGCTGTAAGTGTGGAACGTTTTATAACTTTTATAATTAATAAATAAACTCTGGAACGACTTTAGGTGTGGTTTTATTTGTAGAATTGTAGTAATATTAACAGAAAACTGGATAAAAACGGATAAACGAGAAGCAGGTAAAAAGTCAGATCTGGTCAAAGCGTAAAGTAGTAGTGGTGAAAAATGAGGGAAATCGAAGAATGTGTGACGTACATAATTTAAATATTTGAAAATGATAGATAGGAAAAGAAATAAAAATGGTGTAAAGATGTTTGCACCGTTACACTACCCGGGGGCAACCGGTAAAAATTTTTTTTTTTAAATATATTTATTTAATGCAATTTACTTCAGCCAGATGTCGCTGCCTGTACGTAATACAGAGAATAGTGTAAAGAGGTTCGAAATTTCACTGATGCTGGTGAGTCGCCCATTGACTCAGTTGGGAGAACGCTGGCACGGTTAGCCAGAGGTCGCGGGTTCGATTCCCTGCATGGGCGGAATTTTTAGCCTCTAAATAGGTTACTTATAAGCTGTAGGCAATTCCATGCACTTTACCCGATTGTATCGGTCTAGGGAGCTGTAACGTTGAATTCTGCGAAAGATTACTGAGATATTTCGCTCGCGCGTCTATTAGAGGGTTCCTCAGCCCTGCCTGTAGAGCTGCAACGTTGAATTACGCGAAAGATTATTGAGATATTTCGCTCGCACGGCTACTAGAAGGTTCCTCAGCCCTGCATGTGGAGCTGCAGCGTTGAATTACGTGAAAGATTACTGAGATATTTCGCTCGCGCGTCTATTAGAGGGTTCCTCAGCCCTGCCTGTAGAGCTGCAACGTTGAATTACGCGAAAGATTATTGAGATATTTCGCTCGCACGGCTACTAGAAGGTTCCTCAGCCCTGCATGTGGAGTGCAGCGTTGAATTACGTGAAAGATTACTGAGATATTTCGCTCGCGCGTCTATTAGAGGATTCCTCAGCCTTGCCCGTGGAGCTGCAATGTTTGTTTGTTACACTTTATTGCACAAAATAAAGTACTTAAGTAACAGGGTTAACTTAAAAAAAGTAAAGCACTCTTAAGTGCTTTACTTTTTTTAAGTTAACTTTGCTCATAATATAAGTTAACCCTGTTACTTATAACAGGGTTAACTTATATTATGAGCAAAGGCGGACTACGCGTAACGTTGTGTTACGCGAAAGATTATCTTGTGCTTCCGCTCACGGTCGGCAGGCGAGGGCGTGCAGCAGGGCATGCTGAAGATGCTGGAGGGCGCCGTGGTGTCGGTGCCGGAGAGGAACTCGCGCAAGCTGCGGGGGGACGCCGTGCAGGTCGACACCACCAACATACTGTTCGTGGCCAGCGGCGCGTACAACGGACTGGACCGGTGAGACACAGACAGGCAGGCAGACTGACAGACAGACACTCGACACCACCAACATACTGTTCGTCGCCAGCGGCGCGTACAACGGACTGGACCGGTGAGACACAGACAGGCAGGCAGACTGACAGACAGACACTCGACACCACCAACATACTGTTCGTCGCCAGCGGCGCGTACAACGGACTGGACCGGTGAGACACAGACAGGCAGGCAGACTGACAATCAAACTTCAATCGCGTCAATCGAACAGACCAACGGACAATTCAATTTCAATCAATCGTGTCAATCGAAAAGACCAACAGAAACTCAATCGCCTCAATGGAATAGACCATACATGGGCAACAACCGGCCCGCGGGCCGGATCTGGCCCGCTGTAAGATATGATCCGGCCCGCGAGACATTTTCAAAAACCTAATTGAAAAAATATTACATTGGGTACTTATACTCACGACAGTGACAGTGAGGCGGCAAACATCAAAGGACTCTTTAATAATCGCCACTCGGCTTTCTCGATCAAATTCTTTGAGATTTGCCGCCTCACGGGCGACACATCAAAAGATTTATTGCATCTCAATAATTATAAACTAGTTTACCTATTCCATATTTCCGAACGTTAGTGCAGTTCTATTTGAGTTACCGAGGTGATAACTTAGACAAGCGATATCCTAGCGAACAGCTCGAGCCGTCAACTTGCTTTGTGACTTTATGTGCATCTTAAGTGGTTACTAACTATAGTTTGTTATTAAGTTATTGAACGAAAAGTACACAAAAATTATGTCTGGTGGAAAAAAACGAAAAGTAGATACAGAGGGTCGCCAGTTTCAAGACTGGACAAATGGACTGAAAAATGGACTGAAGAATTCTTTTTTATCTTGCGCAATGGTAAGCCTATTTGTTTGCTGTGTAATGAATCCATTTCAGTAATGAAAGAATTCAATATAAAGAGGCATTACTAAACTAAGCATGCTACGCTGCACACACTGACAGGACAATTAAGAAATGACAAAATCCAGAAGCTTGCCGCAAATTTGGAAAAACAGCAACAAATATTTCATAAACAAAGAACACAACTTGATAATGTTGTGAAAGCTAGTTTTATATTTAGCTCAAAATTGACAAAAGCATTAAAACCATTCGCCGAAGGAGAATTTATCAAGGAGTGTATGGTAGAAGTTTGCAGTATTTTGTGCCCTAAAAAGAAAACTGAGTTCGAAAAAATTCGTTTGTCAAGACGAACTGTTGTTCTACGTATAGAAATGATGGCTAATGATATAAAAACAACATTGACTGAGCGTATGGCTGGTTTTGAATCATTTTCCATAGCATTAGACGAGAGCACCGATTTGTCTGACACAGCTCAACTGGCTATATTTATTCGAGGTGTTAATAAGGAGTTCACTAATACTGAGGAATTGCTTGATTTACAGCCGCTAAAAGGAACCACTACAGGAGAGGATATTTTTATTGAAGTTCAAAAAGTATTCACAAGTTTTGGCTTGCCATGGTCAAAATTAATTGGAGTATGCACTGATGGTGCACCTTCTATGGTCGGCTTACGTAAAGGTTTCATCGGAATATTGAATGAAAAAGCAACAGAATTAAATGTGCAAAAAGATGATTTGATAGTACTTCATTGCCCACCAACAGAACTTGTGTTCTAAGTCCATTCGACTCCAGAATGTTATGAAGGTGGTAGTAAAAACCATCAACTTTATTCGATCCCGATGTCTTATCCCGGGATCCCGAGGAGGTGCGTTTGGCAGTACTTATAAATGCGAACAGTTCTTTTCATTGATGAAAGTTAATAAATCAACACATCGTACAAGACTGACTGACGATAATTTGGAAAATTCTTTACTTACGTCTTTGTATCAGTGGAATTAATCCAAATATCGATGGATTAGTTTCCCAAATTCAAGCTCAAGGGTCTCATTGATTTCGGTGTATTTAGCTTTATAATGTAAGTAGGTACCACTTTTTTAAAATTTTATTTTCTTATTTTAGTAAATTGTACTAGAATAACATTGTCTTATTATTTCATGTCTAATATCTATAGCAAAAAAATTATCACTACTTTAAAATGCACTAAGCTCTTTTAAGCGCGGCCCGCGAACGTATTTGCACGTTAAAGTTTGGCCCTCAACATGTCAAAGGTTGCCCATACCTGGAATAGACCAACAGGCAAACAAATATCAGGTCAATCAATCGCGTCAGTCGAACATACCAACAAACAAATATCAATCAGTCAATCAATCGCGTTGCTCGAACTGTCGACTGATATATTAACAGTCAATCGCTCAATAGATAGATCAATCGACGTCATATTAGTTCCGATATTTCTACTAAACGAATATATCCGATTCCATCCGATAGTAGCCGAGATGCATTCTAAAAGCTAACAGACTGTAACGTCGCCGCCTGTACGTAATACAGAGAATATTGTAAAGAGGTTCGAAATTTCACTGATGCCGGTGAGTCGCCCATAAGCTCGGTTGGAAGAGCACCGGCACAGATAGCCAGAGGTCGCGGGCTCGAATCCCGGCATGGGTTGAATTTTTAGCCTCTAAATATTTACTTCAGCCAGATGTCGCTGCCTGTACGTAATACAGAGAATATTGTAAAGAGGTTCGAAATTTCACTGATACCGGTGAGTCGCCCATAAGCTCGGTTGGAAAGAGCGCCGGCACGGACAGCCAAAGGTCGCGGGTGCGAATCCCGGCATGGGTGGAATTTTTAGTCTCTAAATAGGTTTTTAAAACTTTGTCACGTCCAAACGACTGCAGCGATCTTAATAAAATTCGGTATGAAGTTAGCTGACACCCTGGATTAACAAATAGGCTACGTTGTGATGCGGGAATAGGTCATTACACAACTAGGGTGGTAATACAAAGAAAGGCCGAGATCGCAGAAGTTTGCGGCCCGAGCTGCAAGCGAGGGACGTAAATATGCGATTGAGAGCTTTCTTTATTACCTCCCGTGTTGTGTACATCTTTTTGCACGCTGCGCGTACGGAAAAAGCCGCTCTCTGGCCAAGTGTAGACATAAAATATCTTTTTCATCCCACCATCTCGGAAAGAATATTTTTAATCTTCAATATCTGAGTGGAAAAGCCGTTTTTATTCTCTAGAAGATAAAGTAAATTGAATTTAGAACATCGTGTGCACTAAGTTTGTGAATTAAAAAAGTGTACCTATCTTGTGATGGTAAAGGTTTTTTTTTGCATTTAGTCATTTCCTCGCTGAGGTGGAATGAAAAGTTACGTTTTGCACTCGAGTGCAAAGATTTTTCACCTCGTGCTCTTTTGATTCCCTCGCTAACGCTCAGGATTCTAATTTTGAATCACTCGCTGCGCTCGTGATTCAATTTTAAAATCCTTCGCTTGCTCGGTCATCAAAATTGAACACGCGGTTAAAAAGCAACATTGCACTCTTGTATAACAAATAACAATTTTTTTGAGATATTTTCGGTTTCGGCTTTTGAGACCGCAACGAGCTTTGGCGGCAGGCTGGTGCAGCGGCGCAGCAACGAGAAGTACCTGGGCTTCGGCGCGTGGGACTCGCGCGCCGGCCGCCGCGCCGCCGTGCAGGCCGCCGCCGCCGACGCCTCGCCGCTGCACTCCGCCGGCGCGGAGGCGCAGGAGCGGGACGCCTGGCTGCGGAAGGTGCAGGCCCGGGACCTCATCGACTTCGGCATGATCCCGGTGAGTGCGACGCTCGACAGGTGTTTAGGGTCTCCCTGAACGGAGAAAAATTGCGTGGGACGCTTAGCTCAGGTAGATAGTCGTCATCGACTTCGGCATGATCCCCGTGAGTTTACGAACCTCTATTATGTAGTTGTCCAAAATCTGCTTAAACTAAGAAAAATGGCGACGCTTCCCTTCCGGCCATGCGGGCTCCGGAAGGTGCAGGCCAGGGACCTCATTGACTTCGGCATGATCCCCGTGAGTCTACGACGCTCGACAGCTGTTTAGAGTCTCCTTGAACTGAGAAAAATGACTGACAGCAACGCTTTGCGTGGGACGCTCAGGTGGATACAGGCTTGGAACCTCATCGACTTCGGCATGATCCCCGTGAGTCTACGAACCTCCATAGGTGTCTAAAATCTCTTGAAATAAGAAATATGGCTGCGACAAACCGCCGCCGCCGACGCTTCGCTTCTGGCCCTGCGGGCTCAGGAAAATGCTGGCTCGACTTCGGCATGATCCCGATGAGACCGCGACGCTCGACAGGTGAGAGTCTCCATCAACTGAGAAATACGGCTGGCAGAAACCGCCGCTGCCGACGCGCCGAGCGGGACGCTCTACAGGAGTCTACGATACCTGAGCGAGCGAAACGCCTGGCTTAGGAAGGTGTAGGCCAGAGACCTCATCGACTTCGGCATGATCCCGGTGAGTCTACGACGCTCGACAGGTCTTTAGATTCTCCTTGAACTGAGAAAAATTACTGACAACAATGCTTTGCGTGGAACACTTAACTCAAGTGGATACAGACTTGGAACGTCATCGACTTCGGCATGATACTGGTGAGTTTGTCAAGTTCTATTGGCGTTTAAATTCTGGGATCTTTCGAAACTGAATAACAATAAGAAGATTCAGTAGCGCGATGCCGCCTATCGCCCTGTGCCCACTTTTAGATATTTCCTTAAAATTAGTAGCATCACGCCGACAATGAAACACGGAATCGCTTTATGCCGATAATAACATGTGAGCGCTTTCTTCTTCTTCAGGCTATATTAGTCCACTGCTGGACATAGCCCTCCCCTAATGAGCGCAAGGTTGTGCCATCATTGGGGGCGCTTTGCCGACTTTTAATAGATTAGCCCGGATGGTTGCGTGATTCCGATTTTTTTCTCGACGTACTTTTGATATGTAGATTGCCGACCAAAAGTACAGTCATTAAGAAAAAACCTTTGATATGACAATAACTCAAGTGATTGATATATACTGGACTAATACAATCAGATTATTTGGATTCAGAGAAATGTTTAAATTGAATTAAGTTTTACATTTTTATTCCATATTCACTTAATCAATTATAAATACATTTTCGCATGAAACTATATTGATTGATTAAATTATGTAAATTGCTATCGCCTTTATTTGTACGTAACTTTAAATTATTTGTATTCGAATTTCCGATGATTCTACTTGTTTTAATTAACCCGGTTTTATTTTTAGTTACTACTCAATTTATCTTGTAATTGTAATTTTAACACAATCTGAACACGAGCGTGGGCATGCAAAAGCAGTTGCAAAGATACGCTGTAAATACAATCAATGGCTGTCCACGACACAGGCTCGGCCTAGTGTGGAAGCCCGAGAGTCCATAGTAGCACTGTTTTGCTCACGCTTGTGACTCACTAGCCTCGATCTGTAAACCGGTGCTAACTATAAAGAGCGCAATCTACCCGTCACCCACGACACAGGCTGCGCCTAGTGTGGGAGTCGCAATAGATCATAATTAATGTAATAAATTTTATAAATAATTTTTTTTATTATTTTTATTATTATTTTATTATTATTAATCACTTGGTTCGACTAGGCCACGAGCCCTTCTGACATTAAAAAACGAAAAAAAGTCCCCGTAGCATTATACCCGGCCGGTCAACTCGGCCGGCCCGTCTGCGGCCCCGTGAGGTCTGACTAATGGGTGCATCTCCCCCGTGCGGTCTGACTAATGGGTGCATCTCCCCCGTGCGGTCTGACTAATGGGCGCATCTCCCCCGTGCGGTCTGACTAATGGGTGCATCTCCCCCGTGCGGTCTGACTAATGGGCGCATCTCCCCCGTGCGGTCTGACTAATGGGTGCATCTCCCCCGTGCGGTCTGACTAATGGGTGCATCTCCCCCGTGCGGTCTGACTAATGGGCGCATCTCCCCCGTGCGGTCTGACTAATGGGTGCATCTCCCCCGTGCGGTCTGACTAATGGGTGCATCTCCCCCGTGCGGTCTGACTAATGGGTGCATCTCCCCCGTGCGGTCTGACTAATGGGTGCATCTCCCTCGTGAGGTCTGACTAATGGGTGCATCTCCCTCGTGAGGTCTGACTAATGGGTGCATCTCCCCCGTGAGGTCTGACTAATGGGTGCATCTCCCCCGTGCGGTCTGACTAATGGGTGCATCTCCCCCGTGCGGTCTGACTAATGGGTGCATCTCCCCCGTGCGGTCTGACTAATGGGTGCATCTCCCCCGTGCGGTCTGACTAATGGGTGCATCTCCCCCGTGAGGTCTGACTAATGGGTGCATCTCCCCCGTGCGGTCTGACTAATGGGTGCATCTCCCCCGTGAGGTCTGACTAATGGGTGCATCTCCCCCGTGCGGTCTGACTAATGGGTGCATCTCCCCGTGCGGTCTGACTAATGGGTGCATCTCCCCCGTGAGGTCTGACTAATGGGTGCATCTCCCCCGTGAGGTCCGACTAATGGGTGCATCTCCCCCGTGAGGTCTGACTAATGGGTGCATCTCCCCCGTGAGGTCTGACTAATGGGTGCATCTCCCCCGTGAGGTCTGACTAATGGGTGCACCTCCCCCGTGAGGTCCGACTAATGGGTGCATCTCCCCCGTGAGGTCCGACTAATGGGTGCATCTCTCCCGCAGGAGTTCGTGGGTCGCTTCCCCGTGCTGGTTCCCTTCCACAGCCTCAACCAGGAGCTGCTCGTGCGGATACTCACCGAGCCCAAGAACGCCATGGTACGTACACCGCCTGCCCGCTAGGGACAAACAACAACTCATTGAAATGAAAAGGTTCATTCAAAATAGCGCGGAAACTGCGGCTTAGTGAACGTTGCAATTGAAACTAGCTGTCCATTTCAAAATCTAGATCATTTTGGTGAAAAAATGGACAAAAAGACTACAAACTTACACAGTCCTTAATTAACAGAGTTTACATAATTATTTTAAAACATACAACTCATGCTCTCTACGCCGTTATAGAGTTTACATCGGCAGGAGATTTCATTGTACGTACTGACATTCATTCTTCTCTTGCTCTTTTGTATTGTCATTACATTTATACATACTTTCTCGTTGGCAAACCCAATTATTGAGCCCGTTATTCCTTGCACGGCTTAGACCAGTGAACAAGACGTTATAAACTATACAGTCCACTTAATACCATCTTTCCACGGCTTTACCACATGGGCTTTAATTCCAGACATCATTGTCATCCAAATAATCCTATATATCTTATAGTAGCCCATTTGGCACTGAGTGTACTAACACATTTTTTGCAACGCGCTTTTAACGCCACAAAGACATACAAAGCCGTCAACCCATTATCCCAACCCTCCCCGAGAGGCACGGATCTCTTCCTTAAGAAAGGTATAGGCCATACTCCACCACGGAGGCCAAGTCCGGATTGGCATAAAAACGCATGATGATACAAAATAATGAAAATGAAAATAGAACGCATTAGTCTTACAACAGTGGGAAAACACCAATGCTCAACTGCCAGATATCCGCGTTTAGCACACGTTTTGAACCACCTCATGTCTGGGTAGTGCGATGGCACGATTCACGCGTTTTTTGGCGATCGTCGTCAGGCTATACAAGTCCACTGCTGGACATAGCCCTCCCCTAAAGAGCGTCACGTTGTGCTATCATAGGGGGTAATGCCCATCATCCCCACGCTGGGCATGCTGGTTGGGGATCGCAGTTCGGTGGAATTGTACTGCAGGGGGCGCTGCTGCCCACCCCCCCGGTTTGTGTCCCTTAGTTTGTGGTGATGAAATGTCAAAATTTTACCATTAGTATACTATTTTTATTTTTAATGCACTAACCCGTGCTAAGGACAATTTTGAAAACCTATTTAGAGGCTAAAAATTTCACCCATGCCGGGATTTGAACCCGCGACCTCTGGCTATCCGTGCCAGCGCTCTTTCCAACTGAGCTAATGGGCGACTCACCGGCATCAGTGAAATTTTGAACCTCTTTACACTATTCTCTGTTTTACGTACATGCAGCCTCTAAATAGGTTTTTAAAATTGTCTTTCAATCAATCGCAAAGTTTAAGGCGCAAAGTTTCCTTGTTTCAAAACGTTTTGCTCTCAAAAATCATTTCAAAGTGCCCTACTTCAACGTTCAAAGGACATCCGTTATTAAGCGTACAAGACATTTTTCACTGTAACTTTACCGACAATAGTTACACGGTATGATTTGAACTCTTGTCTGCTCCAGGTGTCGCAGTACAAGCTGCTGTTTGCGATGGACAAGTGCGAGCTGTCGTTTAGCGAGGAGGCGCTGCAGGCCGTCGCCGGGCTGGCCATGGAGCGCCGGACGGGCGCGCGCGGGCTGCGGGCCATCATGGTCAGTACACAGGGGGGGCGCGGGCCATCATGGTCAGTACACAGGGGGGGCGCGGGCCATCATGGTCAGTACACAGGGGGCGCGGGCCATAATGGTCAGTACACAGGGGGGCGCGGGTCATCATGGTCAGTACACAGGGGGGCGCGGGCCATCATGGTCAGTACACAGGGGGCGCGGGCCATCATGGTCAGTACACAGGGGGGCGCGGGCCATCATGGTCAGTACACAGGGGGCGCGGGCCATAATGGTCAGTACACAGGGGGGCGCGGGTCATCATGGTCAGTACACAGGGGGGCGCGGGCCATCATGGTCAGTACACAGGGGGCGCGGGCCATCATGGTCAGTACACAGGGGGGCGCGGGCCATCATGGTCAGTACACAGGGGGCGCGGGCCATCATGGTCAGTACACAGGGGGGCGCGGGCCAACATTGTCAGTACACAGGGGGGTGCGAGCCATCATGGTCAGAATACAGCGGGGTGCGGGTGATCTCGATCAGAATTCCTGTCAGTACACAGGGGGGCGCGGGCCATCATGGTCAGTACACAGGGGGCGCGGGCCATCATGGTCAGTACACAGGGGGGCGCGGGCCATCATGGTCAGTACACAGGGGGGCGCGGGCCATCATGGTCAGTACACAGGGGGCGCGGGCCATCATGGTCAGTACACAGGGGGGGCGCGGGCCATCATGGTCAGTACACAGGGGGGCGCGGGTCATCATGGTCAGTACACAGGGGGGCGCGGGCCATCATGGTCAGTACACAGGGGGGCGCGGGCCAACATTGTCAGTACACAGGGGGGCGCGGGTCATCATGGTCAGTACACAGGGGGGCGCGGGCCATCATGGTCAGTACACATGGGGGCGCGGGCCAACATTGTCAGTACACAGGGGGGTGCGAGCCATCATGGTCAGAATACAGCGGGGTGCGGGTCATCTCGATCAGAATTCGGAGGGGGGGGGGGGAGGAGAAAGGGAGGAAAAGAATGATTCAGGAGTCTATCGATTTATTGTTTTTATCTCTGCAACTGTTTTTACACGATTCTGTAACATTGCTGTTTTTATCTGTAACACTTCAGCTGAAGTGATCAGATTTCGTTACTGATCGCTGTGTAGGTAACAGCGATTGGTAAATGGAATCTGATCGTTTCAGCACCGGCTTGTTCAGTGAAGAGTTCAGGAACTGACAATATGATACTGTGTGAAGGAAGGAAAAAAAGAAGTATAGATAGAAATCACACTAATATATAATGAGTGTGTTTGTGACTTCTTTACGTCTAAACGGCTGGGGAGATTTTAATAAAATTTGGTATGGAGTTAGCTGACATTCTGGATTAGATATATAATGATGACCTCTGTGGCGTAGCGCATCTGCCTACCATACCATTCGAACCCTGGCTGGGGACAAAAAAAAAACCCCCAAGTTCTTGGATGTTTACATGTTTGTGATGTCGTTGTTTCCGGTTCCCACGATACAGGGTATCCTAGATGTGGGACTAGCAGCGATGTATGTGCCTGTATGTAAATGTTATGTTATTATATTCTTTCTTTTAGTTTTTAGAGGCTAAAAATTCCATCCATGCCGAGATTCGAACCCGCGACCTCTGGCTATCCGTGCCAGCGCTCTTTCCAACTGAGCTAATGTGCGACTCACCGGCATCAGTGAAATTTCGAACCTCTTTACAATATTCTCTGTATTACTTACACTAATTTGGTGGAATTTTTAGCTTAAATAGGTTTTTAAAAATGTTATGTTACCTATAATATAAAAATGAATCGCCGAATTTGTTGGTGAGCGCAAATCTCAAGAGCAGCTGAACCGATTTCGCTTATTCATTTTTAGAATATTCCTTGAAGTACGAGGACGGTTCTCACGGAGAGAATAATAAAAAAATAAAAGAATTGCCTGCTAGGCGTTACGACGTTCGCTGGGTCGTTACGTTATCAACCCTTGTATGTCCCTACTACTGGGGCACGGGTCTCTTCCTGCATCGCAGGAAGGTTAGGCCATACTCCACCACTGGGGCCGAGTCCGGGTTGGTGGAGGATTGTAAGACAGTGGAGGGCCTCACTGTCAGAAGTTATCAAGCCGCCCATAAGGTCTCTGACATGGCTTAACGACTGCCATTGTACGACAGCCGGCACCAACGGCTCAACGTGCCTTGCGAAGCGCGGAAGCGCTCGGAAAAAATGCCACTAGCGGTAGTCACGGGACGCCCACTCATCCCGTACCCGACCGCGCCCGTTGTTGCTTAACGGAGTGATTGGTTCCAATCACTCGGTTCGCATAATACAGATTGTTACACTTAAGACAGTGTTTTATATTGTAACATGTTAATTATTATTATATAAATAAAGACTTCTGAAAATCAAATCAATCAATCGCTCGGTTCGCCTAGGCCACGAGCGCTTCTGGGTCAGCTAGTGTCAAACGAACGTCGCGCCGCACGAGCGCCAGGGCTGATGCCGGTGTCTCTCCCGGCAGGAGAACCTGCTTCTGGAGGTGATGTTCGAGATCCCCGGCAGCGACGTGGCCGCCGTGCACATCCACGAGGGCTGCGTGGCGCGCGCGGAGCCGCCCACGCTGGCCAGGCGGGACGCGGCAGCCGGCGCCCGGGCGCCGCGCGCGCACGATGACCGCGACCGCTGGCCCTCGGTGCGACTGCACAACTGTACGTAGATAGGACTTGGCTTTGTGCGTGGCGGAAGAAGGAACGCAGTCGCAAGGGTGCGACTGCACAACTGTACGTAGATAGGACTTGGCTTTGTGCGTGGCGGAAGAAGGAACGCAGTCGCAAGGGTGCGACTGCACAACTGTACGTAGATAGGACTTGGCTTTGTGCGTGGCGGAAGAAGGAACGCAGTCGCAAGGGTGCGACTGCACAACTGTACGTAGATAGGACTTGGCTTTGTGCGTGGCGGAAGAAGGAACGCAGTCGCAAGGGTGCGACTGCACAACTGTACGTAGATAGGACTTGGCTTTGTGCGTGGCGGAAGAAGGAACGCAGTCGCAAGGGTGCGACTGCACAACTGTACGTAGATAGGACTTGGCTTTGTGCGTGGCGGAAGAAGGAACGCAGTCGCAAGGGTGCGACTGCACAACTGTACGTAGATAGGACTTGGCTTTGTGCGTGGCGGAAGAAGGAACGCAGTCGCAAGGGTGCGACTGCACAACTGTACGTAGATAGGACTTAGCTTTGTGCATGGCGGAAGATGGAACGCAGTCGCAAGGGTGCGACTGCACAACTGTACGTAGATAGGACTTAGCTTTGTGCATGGCGGAAGATGGAACGCAGTCGCAAGGGTGCGACTGCACAACTGTACGTAGATAGGACTTAGCTTTGTGCATGGCGGAAGATGGAACGCAGTCGCAAGGGTGCGACTGCACAACTGTACGTAGATAGGACTTAGCTTTGTGCATGGCGGAAGATGGAACGTAGTCGCAAGGGTGCGACTGCACAACTGTACGTAGATAAGACTTAGCTTTGTGCATGGCGGAAGATGGAACGCAGTCGCAAGGGTGTGACTGCACAACTGTACGTAGATAGGATTAAGCTTTGTACACGTTGCATGTGGCCGCTGGCTGCGCGACTGCAGGTAGAGTGCACGTAGCTTTTTAAACGCTGCACGCAGGGACGTAGCAGTAAGCACAATGTTGCAGCACAACTTTACTTAGATACGACTTACGTGGCCGCGTAGAAACTGCGCACGAGATCGCTAAGCTGTAGAACGTTGGAGTGTACTTAGAAGCACAGAATAGTAATAAAACTAATTTTATGTAGATAGAATGTTAGAAAGCGTATTGCGTTGTTCAATTGTCGCACTTATCGTGCGAGCAATACAGCCTATACAATTATATACCGGAATCGCGCTTCATAAATCTAAATTTCATAGTTTCTTATGACAATTCGATGTACATAGCACAGCCGATTTGTATACATACGGTGTATGATAGAAACACGTTTCCGCTCAGAGACAGTTTTAATAATCTACGTCATTCCCTTTCAATCAATAAATCAGTCGGTCAATAAATAAATCCATCCATACATCAAACCATTAATCAATAATTCAATCAATCAACCACTCAATCGCCCACTCTTCTCTCTCTCTTTCTCTCTTTTTTCCCTCTTTCTCATACACACTCACTCACTCAATCACTCACGCACTCCCATCAATCAGCCTGTACCCGTCCGATGCTAGATATAGGCCTCTCGCGAGGCACTCGTCAAGGCGTCTTTCCCTTTTCCACAGACCTTTAAACTACCTCTGAAGAGCGTTTTAAGGAGTCGTGTTTTTATAAATAAGACTATTCTAGTCTTTGTTCTCTCGTCGTAGTCGTCTTTAGTCGTTTAGTCTTCCTCTCGCTGATCTCTGTGTTATTCAACAATGAAATGTACATGGAATTATCATACCATAAATTGTATCTGGCTGTCGTTGCACCTTATTGTCCGCGAAATAAGTGCTAGAATTGAATAAAGATGTGTAAAAAATCTGATTTGTTCCGTTTTCGCCTCTATTCCAGTATAACGCCGACAATGAGTTCACATATTACGGAAGCTCACAAAATGGATGCACGTTTTACTGATCTGTTCGTACCTTTTTTCTTCATTTACGGTTAGTACTGTAGCGGCCGGCGGTAGCTCAGTGGGTATACCTAGGTTCGTTTTCCAGAGCGGGCTTGTACTGATTTTGTTTTCTAAGTTATGTACATTATTGAGGTGATAGTAGCAATACCACTCGCTAATGTGAAGGAAAGCGTCGTGAGGAATTTGAACACTGCAGACCTGAGTGTCTGCAGTGTGCAAATACCTCGGCGCATGAAATTGCCAATCCGCGGCGGGCACGCGTGGTAATGAAGCCCATACTCTCTCTCTGAGAGAATGCCTGTGCCCTGCAGTGGGACGTCCCTAAGCTACATAAAAAAATCTGTTTGATACTTAGTTTTGAGATAGGACCGCAACAATATTTATAACGTTTTATTCCGCTCTTTTCTGAGAATTCAAAGAGACAGCACAGCAAACTATTTAAGAACTTATCGAAATTCTCAATTCAGACACTGGCCCGATATTAGACTATCATATATTCATCATAGAAATATGATGTCATATCTGTCAAATTCTATGATCATTTTTTTCTATGATGCTGCTCTTTAATTGCATATTACATAAGGCCGATATTAGACTATCATATATTCATCATAGAAATATGATGTCATATCTGTCAAATTCTATGATCATTTTTTTCTATGATGCTGCTCTTTAATTGCATATTACATAAGGCCGATATTAGACTATCATATATTCATCATAGAAATATGATTTCATATCTGTCAAATTCTATGATAATTTTTTTCTATGATGCTGCTCTTTAATTGCATATTACATAAGGCCTATATTAGACTATCATATATTCATCATAGAAATATGATGTCATATCTGTCAAATTCTAGGATAATTTTTTTCTATGATGCTGCTCTTTAATTGCATAATACATAAGGCCGATATTAGACTATCATATATTCATCATAGAAATATGATTTCATATCTGTCAAATTCTATGATCATTTTTTTCTATGATGCTGCTCTTTAATTGCATATTACATAAGGCCGATATTAGACTATCATATATTCATCATAGAAATATGATGTCATATCTGTCAAATTCTAGGATAATTTTTTTCTATGATGCTGCTCTTTAATTGCATATTACATATAAGGTCATATCCACGTCATAGGTAATGAAAATGCATACCAATTTAGCCACGTTTTCCATTGCTATGAGCGCAATTACAGTAATTGCCCTGAGGTTGAGAAAAAAGTAAAGAATAAAAAAAGGAATAATCGACGTATTTGGGTTAGACCGTGGATTGCGAGGCAATCAGAGATAGGATTCATTAACATAGTACTAGAAGAACTTAGACTGGAAGACTTAGTCCTACAAAATTTACCTCCGTATGGATGGAGACGTATTTAACTATTATATCGTCAATCATTTCAAAACAAAAACTTATTTAAAATGTCCAATCAGTGCAAAAGATCATCTACTAGTAACTCTGAAGTTAGAAATATGATTATAATTGTATGCATGCTGTCAAATAGGATCATACTTCTATGATCATAGACAATATGAATCATTTGTTGACATTACACCGTCATAGATTTTTTATATAAATATATAATATAGAGTCCTACATCTGTGATCATATTTCTATGATAGTGTAAATTGGTCTAAGAGTAGAGACGGTGTCTTAAAAATGTGATCTAAAAACGAAGTAATTCGTTTTTTACAATTTCTAATTTGAAGTTGTGTATTAACTAATGGGAGACTAGTTTGTCCAATTAAATGGCACGTTAGAGGCCTTCTCTCTTTGTTAGGTTCATTTGACTTGGTCGTATCACTGTGATCCCCGTTCGTTAATGCGCGTGGTAATAATAGCTATTTTATCTTGGTTTTGTAAACTGGAAAAGTGACAAAAATAATTAGTTTGTAACGTTTAATGACCACGGTTCAGGGGAAATAAAAAATACCGGCCAAGTGCGAGTCGGACTCGCCCATCGAGGGTTCCGTAGGAATTTGTAGGTATGTACTTAACTTCCGCACCGATGGTTACGTACCGATTTGTGGGTAGGTACTTAGAAATATAATTAGTTTAGGAATGGAATCTGGCTTTTATCCGAATTTCAAAGGCAAAATGCTTCATATAAACACAAATGTATTGATTATACGTGAGTATCAAGTATATGTGTGTGTGCAAAAAGAACTATCTACTAGACTTTCTCGTAGGTACAAATGTGGCTCGATATAACGTCACGTTTCAGATTCCCGCTAAAACGCCGTATCCACTGTATGATATATATTACGCCTCATATCTATAATATAATGTTTACTTAGCTCGTACAGATACGCCAAAGCTAAGTAATCATTCTGCTTTCGCACACAGATGTATGTGTGGAAAGTTACATAATCAAGGCGCAGAGGTATTATGTTTAAGACTATACGTATTTTAGAAAGGATATCGTGGATTTTTTTCCTGCTGCCTTTTTTTCCACTGCCTTTGACGTCCAGCAAACAGTATGCAAATTCTGTACGTTGAAATAAGACATCACTTGAAATGTACTATAATTATGTTTGTGCAATAAATAACTTATTGTTTATGTCACCTATAAACGTCCCACTGCAGGGCACGGGCCTTCTCTCGGAGAGGGCTTTATTACCACCCGTGCCCACCATGGATAAACAAATTTTTACTTGAAGTAAATTATTGTTTTTATTTTTTATTTATTAGGACTACCAACAAGATATACACCAATACATTTACAGTCTATTTATTCTTACTTGTCCAATTTAGTAAACAAGATTCTACCCTTAAACTGTGACTGCCAAAACTGCCATATTTCCATAAATGAAGTAACCTGGAACACTCTTTTAGATAACAAACTGCCAATTTTATAAACATAGTACATGATAGTTCATGAATTTGCGAGAAAATGTCTAGTTTAGGCATCCTATCTCAATTTTAAGGTTAAAATCTTGTTTACTAAATTGGACAAGTAAGAATAAATAGACTGTACAATAGACCATAACTAGAAATAAACTAAGTCACTTACAGGCAGTCACAACATGCACCGTTTTAGAATGCTTCGAGATTTACAATAGGTACTCATTGTTTTCATGTGCCCTTGACCTTGAGCCCGTTTTGTCCTTGCCAACAGAATGGGGAGATGTCAGCTGAGGATCCATCTGTCAGTCAGTTCGCGCAATGAACGGTATGTATGTAGGTATGGTGGCGACACGCATCCGGAGCGCAAGCAACTAGCGGCCGTCCGCGCCCGACACACGACTCAAATTTCAGTCACTTTCGTTTAAAAGATACAAGAAATTTGATCTGAGAAAAATTTCAATAAAAAACAACAATCAGTTTTCTCATGTTTCGCTTTGTGCTAAATAGTATTTTTTTTTAATCAGTTATGTAGTTTTTTAGTTTAGTAAATCTTAAGTGATTCCTATTGCCGAGGTGTTGAAGACGAGTTTTAGTTTAGACCATGCAACGCAAGTACATCCACGTTTGAGATTACTTTTGCATTTTTCAAGCGTCGAACTTAGAAAAACTGCCGCTTGGCGAGATACCGACCGGGCAGGGCTGAAAACATAAAAAGCGCACATAAATCGGAACAAGAAAACGCTGTCGAGCTTTCAAGAAAGCTGGTGGTGGATACCACCAAATGACCCGTTTGCAGCACAAATTCTCAAAGCTATCCATAGATGGCGCTTTCAGGCGTGGCCATGGAAGAACCGGAATACGGCTGTCAAATATGATCAAAGATCGTCATCAGGCTACACTAGTCCACTGCTGGACATAGCCCTCCCCTAATGAGCGCCACGTTGTGCTATTATAGGGGGTAATGCCCATAATTCCCACGCTGGGCATGCGGGTTGGGGATCGCAGTTCGGTGAAATTGTAATGCAGGGGGCGCTGCTGCCCACCCCCCGGTGTGTGTCCCTTAGACGCCGTTTACGACACCCGCGGGAAGAATTGGGTTGGTGCTATTCTCTAGGCCGACACACACAGCATGATCAAAGATGAAATATGCTATGTGCTAAGAAAAATTTGACAGACGTGTGCACGCCTGTAAGCCACTAGCGGAAGTCACGGAACGCTCACCCATCCCGTACCTCGGTTCGCCTAGGCCACGAGCGCTTCCGTGCTTCGCAAGGCACGTTAAGCCGTTGGTGCCGGCTGTCATGTAATAGCAGTCGTTAAGCCATGTCAGAGGCTTTATGCCTCGGGCGACTTGATAACTTCTGACAGTAAGACCCGCCACTGTCTTACAATCCTCCACCAACCCGGACTTGGCCCCCGTGGTGGAGTATGGCCTAACCTTCCTGCGATGCAGGAAGAGACTCGTGCCCCAGCATTGGGGACATACAAGGGTTGATAACGTGCACGCCTGTAAGCGCCATCTATGAAGTGCATTGTGAACTTGAGCTGAAAACAGCTCATTACGAAAGAAAAAAATGTGAATAAGTCCGGTCGATATGTTCGCCACTGTTTGAATAAACACACATAGCATTTTTAGTGTTAATTTATTTTAACGACTATGTAGCCAGCATTAATGTTGGAAAGAGACAGTCAAGATTTGATTTCAATAGTACGGTAAAGTTCACGGTTTGAAGATAGGCTATTTGACAGTGTGAAAAATAAAGTATTATTTATACATATTCGTAAAAAGAATATTTTTTTAAACCGGCCTATGCCATTTTAACCGAAAAAAATCGAATGATTTAACCAAAAAATCAAGATAAAACTTTATCATTTCGTATCTGCATCAATTTTATTGAAAACGGCCTGGATTGGTCGAATCTATTGTGACGTCACAATTCAACAACCTGTACTGTCATCGCTAGGGGTGTGAATTGAATTGTCAAATTGTGACGTCACTAATTCCTGTGCGACGCCATATTGCCAAAGAGAGCGTTTTGGCGGCGTATTTTAAAAGTGAATTTTTGTTTGCTTTTCTATGAATAAATACGGGAAAGATTTTAGAATTATCACTTTCTGAAGGCTCATTTAACACTGACGAACATCTGAGATGGTTTTCAGAAACTTGTCAAATAGCCTATTAGGGATGTCCTAGAGTAGGGAACCTATAAACTAAGGACGACGTTGTCAATGACTGTAGGTACTAATTTTGTAGTTCCTTTAAATATAAATTGTATGTGATTAATTTTTGGACAATCTAAAGACGATACGTGTTGTATTGAGCCACCATACGGCACGGACAGAATCATTTGTGATGTAAATTATTGTAAATAATATTAAATGAATAGCGGGAGAGATATGTTTAAGAATTAAGGTTTCGTATAGTAATGAAGAAAATAGTTTTTACTCCTTAATTTTGTTCTTTATAAATACAGTGGTCGTAACTAAGTTGTAAGTACGAAAAGTTACACGAGATAAAACTATAAAAAAATATTTGTTAATGCGAACGTTTCGATTGAATACCATTAAACAAAAGTGATGTTTTGAATTTGTTATTTTGTTATTAAAAATATTAATAGTAGTATTTTTTTTTCTTTTACTTATATAAACAAGCTGTGGTCTGATTAATCTGTATAATTTATAACAATTTATATTTGAAATGACTTTGTACTTGGCAATATTATAAAATAATCACACCGCAGCTTAAGAATTAGTTTAAGCAAATTTTCCGTTGAAATATAATGAAAAACGCAACATTTCTGTTTTAATTACTTACAACTATTTGAATATATACCACAATTTCACTACACTACATAATTACGTTTGAAACTTAACCGTTTATACCGTTCAGTCCGCATGATATTCACGATAATGTCAACAGTTTTATACACTTCTTCGTAAGTGGTGTACAGAGCGGTAGGGGCTAAACGTAACACATTGGGATCCCGGTAATCCGCCACAACGCCACAGTCTTTCAGCTCCATACTTATTCTATACGCTTCCGGATGCTCGGCGCACACGTGCCCGCCTCGTTTGCTGTCTTCTCTCGAATTTCCTACCGTAAAACCATATTCTGCCAGTCGCTCGTCAATTAGGAACATTAAATACGCGGTGATTTTCAGAGATTTACACCTCATCGCGTGTATTCCCGCCTCGTTGACCATGTTCAGGGCCCCTTCCAGAGCAGCCATGGCTAGCAACGACGGTGTTCCGATTTGCCATCCGCTGGCGTCTTGCTGGTGCTCGAACTGTTGCCGCAGCAAGAACTGCGTCTTCGGTTTGTTTCCGTACCACCCGGCTAAACCTGGAAGCTCCTTGAAGTTTCTCCTGTTGATGTACAAGCCGGCGCTTGCGCCTGGCCCCCCGTTCAGGTATTTGTACGTGCACCACACAGCGAAGTCTATATCCAAGGATTTCAAGTCCATGGGTATAACTCCGATGGCGTGGCTCAAGTCCCATCCGATTCGGATGCCTCGCTCCTTGGCCACCCGGCTTATCTTCCTCATGTCAATGAGTTGAGCACTCCGGTAGAAGACGGTGGGCAGTAAAACGAGTGCGACGTCGTCTGTCATGGCGTCGATGACGTCCTCTTCGTTGAGCCACTTCCCGTCGTGGCCTTTAACGATCTTCACAGCGTCTTCCGGCTCATATCCTTTTAGTCTCACCTGGCTGTCTATAGCGTATCTGTCGGTCGGGAAATTGAGGTCGTCCACTAGGATTTTGTAACGCCTGTTGGTGGGCTTGTAGAACGTGCTTACGGCTTGGTGTATGTTGGAAGTGGTGCTGCCAAGGACGACCACCTCGTCAGTGTCCACACCCAAGAGTGGCGCCATCTTTTCCGCAAGAAAATTTGAATATAAATAGTACTTGCAGTTTTCCGCGGTCCATATCGTCACGCCGTCTTTCTTCCACCGTTGCATGGCGTTGAGCACTGCCTCTTCGGCGTCCCTCGATAAGAGGCCCAATGAGTTTCCGCACATGTAGATAATTCCTTTTTGGATATAGAACCGTTTTCTGAAGTGCCCCAAAAGGTCGTTGCTATCCAGAGTTCCAGGAAACTCTGGCCCCACTTCAAAATGTTGCTTTACCATTGCAACGATGTTATTACTGTCGCGAGAGAATCGTATTGCTTTGATTAAATTAGTCTTGTTATTTAGTCACGTGTTGTGAACCAAGTGAATTCTCTACAAAAACGTTTAGTTAATATACCTCTGAGGTTTAACTAATGACTGATACGGGGAAAAACGTAGGCAGCTACGCTGTAGGTATCGCTATCAGTGTTTTGGATAGCAAAACCTAATTAGATTGGGAATTTTTATTTTTACATTAAAGTACCTACAATGCCTTCTATTACTGGTAATCCGGTAAATGCAATTGATAAAATAAGATAAAAATAAGATTATTTATTGTACACCAGAGTGCATAACATAAAAATTTATATATATTGAGCTAATTTTATGATTTGATC
This sequence comes from Yponomeuta sedellus, assembly GCA_934045075.1. Lineage (NCBI taxonomy): Eukaryota > Metazoa > Arthropoda > Insecta > Lepidoptera > Yponomeutidae > Yponomeuta > Yponomeuta sedellus. The sequence continues at coordinate 1,923,814 of OW203734.1, read as the reverse complement.
ATAAAATGATATTTTATGATCAAATCATTATCATAAAATGAAATTTTGTGATAATTTTTGTGCAACACACATCATTGAGCTTCAATTTTAATCGTGCGCCGGGTAAAGTTCTCTTCCGGCTAGCCTTGTGGATATGACTACAGAATACATTCTAGCAAAGTTCTTTTGCTACTGATGACGCGACTGACACACTTCCCCAAGTGATTATGATTATTATATCTTAATGATTCGCGATACTCATACATAGTAATATATTAAACGGGTCCAATCGCCATTATTTATTAAGTAAAACGTAATTACCTTATTTCCCGACGTTTTGGCAGCGTTGCAATTATGATTATTGATTGGGAGAAGAAGAAGCAGTGGAAACTTCAGATAATGGACTCATTAAGCTAACGTTCAAGACGCCTTGCTTGATAAAAGATACAAATTAATATCGAGAGCTGACGCCCAACATGCGAAGGTGAAGATCCATATCAATAAGAACACATTTAACGGTTAGTTGATGGTTTTTTGAAATAAATAATGTTTACTTTTTTGTTACCGACTTTTATTACTCTGTCTACTCCCCACACTGGAGCAACGTAGCACATTATTTTCACGTTTTCGGCTTTGTGTCTACAATTTTAACAACTTCCCTATCCAAGAGTCTTATATGACTCAGAGGAGTGTATTGGAACAAGTTAATGAGTCACATTTGACTCATTTTCGTTCCGTCTTCGGACATACAACCATCTAACTGTGGACGTGGGGAATTGGAATTGTATTATATCTTGGACAGGGAAGTTGTTAAAGTTCTTTTTTAAGACCATACCATATATGTAGATTGAGATTGAAAGGAAAGGGATTAATTGGTTAGAGTAATAATTTCTGGCTACCCTACATTTTTTGTGTTAGCGATCGGTGTTTCCCGAGAACATTCCGACTGTGGAAAATTTAAATGTAATTAAAATACGTACCTTACCTAAGTATTTATCTAATTGGAAAATTCTTTGTTTCACTAAAATTATTTGCCATAGGTGGAATATTATCGGGATAAAGAATGTTTTCGGTGAATTGCTGCTTTAATTCTTGCGAGAGGGAGAAGTTGCAAGTACCTTTAAGTAGGTAGATATAAGAATATTTTTCTCATTGGTTTTCGCAACGGCCCGCGCGATAGAAACTGACGAGATTTAAAACGAGCAAAAATTAGAGGTCGGTGAAAAAAGGCCACATTCAATGTGGCTGTCAAATGAACCTTTTCACATCATCTTGACGTCTATGTTTCACAGATAAGATTTCTTCAGCTTTCACAATCAACGAAACAAGACCTATTTTTACAATAAGATACCTAGCACGCGAAGTTTCTCGTTCTACTCTCGCATGCCATGGCGCAGTGCTTGACCAAACGCCTCTCTACAAGTCTTCTGAACCGAAGTATCCCAAACAACAATCCTAATTTCATACTATGGCCGAAACCATTCGCAAATCTCTCACGATGTTCAAAGATCGCGTCCCCGTCTGCAGAAACCCCGTCTACAGTTTCGTCTAGAAGTTTCTCTAAGAGTACATTATCGCCAGCGGTTATTTGTGGAGCAAAAGCGTCATATGGACCACAGGAGCTGGCTCGGACTGAACTGCTGAATGGGATCCGGGTTGTTGGTGCGCGCCTCTCTGGGTACCACTTCGCGTCCTGCACAATTTTATTTGCGGTAAGGAAAATACGTAATAATTGTCTGTTATCTAACGTAGAAGCCCTCGTGTCCTAGTGGAACCGAGTGATGGGGAATCAATCTTTAAGGTTAAGCAACAACAGCCGCTGTCAATTGCTGAATGGGTGACCATCCCGTGACTATTCCTAGTGCCATTTTTTCAGTTTCCATTTTCGCAAGGCTCGTTAAACCGTTGGTGCCGGCTGTCATGTAATGGCAGTCGTTAAGTCATGCCTTTGACTATAAGGACCGCCACTGTCCTACACCAACTCGGACTTGGCCGCCGTGGTGGAGTATGGCCTAAAATTCCTGCGATGCAGGGAGAGACCCGTGCCCCAGCAGTGGGGACATACAAGGGTTGATAACGATAGCTTTGGCATGAAAGGGAAGCAGCCTATACCTATTAGTGCGCACTGTTCATGGGGTAGATTGATGGAAAGGAAAATAAATGAACTTGGCCCTGACATTTAGCTTTGCTAATTTATTTTTTCTTCAGGATCCTTAACATTTTGTGAAAACTCTTATTAAAACCAGCAACTTTGGCGTTGTCGTAGTCCCCGATAACCTAGCTACTCGAATCAACTGAAAAACAAGGTTAATTTAATTAATCAGTTCGAAGGCTACGCATCGAAGCTAGTAACAGCCTGATAAAATCAGCTTGAAAAACTATGTTGTGTCTGTGTCTGTTGTGGTACCTATATTATATTTCTTACTGTATATTGGATAAGGACAATGGACAAATGCAATACGAGAATCGCATGTTTCTTGATGCAAGTGGATTTTAATCAAAATTGAGTGTAAATCTTAATTTCACCCAAATATTTTAATGTGTTTGGTGTATGAGTTTTCTTTTTTTTTGTGTTTAGTATTAATTTCATCCAAATGTTTAATGTGTGTCTTGTGTATGAATAAAGCATTATTATTAGTAATAATAAACTGTTAGATACCTACACCTACATCACGAGATTAATATTCAGGTAAAAAAACTACCATCAAGCCACATGCCATCTACACTCGACAAAAGCATGACCTTGCAGAACCAGTTTAGTTATCAACAAGAGACCATTATGTCATTGCGGTTCGGAAAATCGAGTTAAAATTTGTAGCCCATTGATAACACATATTTTAACTTAGGGTGGTATTACACTTATCAAATAAATTTGTCCAATGTACGATTTGATCAAAGAAATTGGACAAACTTATCAAATGTCTTGGAAACACCGATATTTGATCAAATATTAATGACACTTAAATCAAAATGGCTGCAAACAAGATATCGTGGACATCCCAATGACAATTTTTTTAATAAATACTTTTTTTTTGTTTTGACTTTTGGTTTTTCATTTATAACATAACGATAATAATAGCATCACTTAAAGACGCAATAGCAGCACATGAAGACGCTCCACGTTCCTCCATTTTCTTAAGACTATGCAAAAAATATTGGACACAGTTATTGGACACAGTTATTGGACAAGTGGAATGGGCTTACCTCAAAGAAATAAGATATTTGATAAGTGTAATATCACCCTTAGCTAGATTTATCTTTAGACCGACTGGGTACGTTGAGGCTTTCAGAGATTAGTTAAGATAGGCCTGTTTAATGATTAGAGATGACTATCAGGGAGTGGTTGGTTGTTGTGACAAGGAAGATGCCAGTGCTCAACGGTGGACTTCATGGGCTGGATTGACATCAAAGAACTTGTGGCGAGCACATGTCCACTCTGCGCGCGCACTGTAAACTCCAACATTCCTGCATCGCGAAATCAAAGTGTTTCAATGACATACCATAAATATAACGTCCGACTAACAATAGTTGGACCGGCCGTCCCCCGGCCTACGATCTGCCTGGCGGGAAATTTTCTTTTATAGTGGAATAGCACGATCACCCGCTCTTCCCTATAAGCTATTGCCAGGGGATCCAGGTTCTGAAAGCGATGGCATGCCACACGGAATCCAAATACATACGCGCTGTACGGAAGCGCGTTTTTTTTTTTTTTTTTTTTTTCACCCAGGAGAAACCCCAATTACGGGTACCACCGGCTCGGGGGAGCACAGTAGTTATGTCGGACTCCCCGCCCTGAAAAGGGCGGTATACCGACTAAAACTCCTGGGGTGTTCCTCCGCACCGCAAAGGACGGGGCCACGGGGACGCTTGCGCACACTTCCGCGACCCCGTCTGCGGGCGCCCTTGCGGGCACTCCTCCGGGGGTGCTATCCTATCCTGTCCTAACTACCCCAATGAGTCGACTTCGCCGTAAACGAAGTAGGTAGCGTCATCATCATAACCCGTTATGTCCCCGCCTAGGGGCACGGGTCTCGTCCCTAAAGAAGGTTTGGCAGCACGGGGCCAAGTCCGGATTGGTGGAGGCTTGTAAGACTAGTGGCTGGTCTTATTGTCAGAAGTTTTCAAGCCGCCCTAGCCATCTGACTTATCGTGCTGAACAACTGCTTATCGTGCCTTGCGAAGCACAGAACCGCTCGGAAAAATGCCACTAGCGTTTGTCATAGACAGTCGCCCATCCATGCACTGTACGCGCCTTTGTTGCTTAACCTTCGTGATCGTTTAAGATCACTCAGGCAGCCGGGGTAGCACCTTTTAGGCTTTTTGGTAGAGTCGTAGGTAGGTATATGACGAGGTGTATGCGCCACCTGTAGTCTAAAGTGTCATAAAGTAGGCTCATGCTGGATCCACAGGCGGGCTCCCGATACGAGCTGGGCTACCAAGCCGGCTGCTCACACTTCATCCGCGTCTGTTCAGACTCGCACGGCAAGGGCTACACGTCGCTCGCCAAGTCGCGTGTTCTACAGCAGGTATATATATATACACTCTTGTGGGTTTCGAAAAACGATTTAGATAATTATTGTCCCTTGTGGTTTTGTCCTAATTAGTAATTACTCACAAAACGAAAATTAACAGTAGTTAGGTACTTACCTACAAGTGGGCGGTCTGCTCGTTGATCTTTTTTTCTTGGTTAGTTAATTGGTACAGTCGAAGGCATGTTCAGCTATCCTATTTACTTGCCTTAAACTAACAAAGTAATTAGCCTTTGCATCTACGTAATAAGATGATTTGGACAGTGTCCAGTGGCATCTTCACTCACACTAGATGGGTGAAGGGACGACTCGGATGCTGCAGTGGCCTGAACATGGTTTTTAGATGGTGTAGACTTGTCCACCACCTATACCATCCTGACAGGTTAGTCGACCGAACCCACAAGAAAGACTAGTAAATACATGCGGAGCCAACCAAACCACGGGTTTTCCTTCACAGTTAGCGTGTGGTAAACTATCAGACAGTTAATAGTAGGTACAGTAGTACTTAAACGGATGCAGAGCTTGGTGTGCTGTCAACTGTGCTTAATCTCATAGCATAGCTACATAAATATTAGTTGGTTGGTTGTAGACTTGGACGGGTGGGTAATAATGACCTCTTACGGTAAAACGTTAATCCGTACCCGGTCTTAGAGATGCAGTTATTTGGTAGAGTCGGCCCGATGCGCATGTTTAATCTAAGATTACGTTAAGTATGTACATAATCTGTTATTGGCCTTGCTTATCATCCATTACCTATATTTAGTCATGAAACTATGTATCGCTATTGGTTTTTGAATAAAGTAGGTAGGTAAATCATCACAACAGTAGCTAGTATTAGCTGTAGTATAATAGCGATCAAACCCGTGCTTACTTTCAGTCCGGTCTGTACATCATCATCAATCAGGCGGTGTCAGTATACTGCTGGACATAGGCCTCTCCCAAGACAAGCCACTGAGCCCGATCTTCGGCTCTTCTCTTCCAGTCACTGCCCATCGCTTTCCGAATGTCTTCGCTCCACCTGATCACAGGGCGTGCTACGCTACTTTTGCCGATTCGCGGTCTCCACTCAAGAACCTGTCTACCCCAACGGTTTTCGATCCTGCGGCAGATATGCCAGTCAGTGCTAATCCAATAATGTTCGGCCTGTACAGTCGACAGCAAATTAACTTTTACGGGTTTGTTGCAAAGTCGTCCTTAACGTAACTGATTGGAGCGCATTTATGTACAGGATTATGTACTGTCGTCTGTACGATCGAACGTCCCTCGATATCAACCCTCGTATGTCCCCGCAGCTGAGGCACGGGTTTCTTCCTACATCGCAGGAAGGTTGGGCAATACTCTACCACGGGGCCAAGTCCGGGTTGGTGGAGGATTGTAAGAGTGGCGGGCCTTATCAAGCCGCCCATAAGGTTTCGGACATGGCTTAACGACTGCCATTACATGACAGCCGGCACCAACGGCTTAACGTGTCATGCGAAGCACGGAAGCGCTCGGAAAAATGCTACTGGCATTATTCACGGGGCGGTCATCCATCCTGCACCTGATCGCGCGTTTTGTTGCTTAACTCAAGTGTTTGATTCCAATCGGTTCGATTAGGCCACCAGCGCTTCTCCTGAACGTTCCTACAGCGACGTATTTTCGTCCTATCAGTTCGGCGCCTACATGACTTGTACCAGTGACAGGCAAAACATCATGTTCACGCTACAATGCGCGCCGCCTGACTTTCCTGTGCTCAAGCATTTGCTGTTGGATGCTGCTATTAGGTGAGTGATGCTCGGGTAATGTTAAGTAATTGACGACCTCTATGGCGCAGCGGTAGCGCATTTACCTACCATGCGAAAGGTCCCGGGTTCGAACCCCGGCTGGGGACAAAAAAAACCCCAGGTCTTTGATGTTTACATGTTTGTGATGTCGTTATTGTTTCTGGTGCTCACAACACAGGGTATCCTAGTGTTAGGCCAGAAGCAATGTATGTTTCTGTATGTAAATGTTATGTTAATGTTAAATTTAGGCACTGATAGGTTAGCATTTAGGATGGGTCTTTCTCCACTGCTCAGTCAGCGTGAGTGCTAACTGCTAACCACGGATCATTCACCTGTGGCTTGTTTCATACAGCTAGAATTCGTTGTAGGTACAGTGCAAAGTTTAACCCACTGAATAAAAAGTAGACTCTGATACGCTATGTAGAGATTCGTTAAGAGATTTTTTTAAAGAAACTAACATCCTGACAGTTGCCTGTCAGTATATCTATGAAAACATTGTTCGTCAGGAAAAATATCAGTAACTTTATCAAGTAGCCAGCACAATGTAAATACTTACTAGAAATACACATAAACTTTTGAAACTTTCCCAAGATTTAGGTTTATTTGTGCCGCTGGCTATAGAAACTTCTGGTGTACCTATGGGGAGCGCAGGGCAACGCTTTTATTAGGGAGCTGTGACGCCGATTGAGGGACCGTGGCATGGACGTTCGCTCTGGGGCATATCTGAGCCAAAGGATTTCCCTTGCTGTGCAGCGCGGTAACGCGGCCAGTATTATGGGGACTTTTGGTTCGGATGTGGCTCGGAGCGATTTATTTGCATAGAGTTTTTTTTTTGTTTTAATTATTATTTTATTATTATTGTTATTGCCTTGACATTTTTACATTCTTTTTGACGAAGCTTTATGTGAATGTCGATTATGTTTGTACTAAATTTTTTTTTAATGTCTATGTACTTAAATAATTAAAAAAAAAAAAAGAGTTAGGCTGGCAAAGGTTAATACATCCTTCATGGGGCATTGTATGCGTTTCTTTAATAAAACGTAAGGGATTATTTAGATGACAATAATGTCTGGAATTGAGGCCAGTACAATGTTTGAGTTCTATGGACTTTGAAAAGACTGAGTTGGAGTTTTTTGTCCATTTTTTCTCCAAAGTGATCTAGATTTTGAAGTGGACACCTAGTTTGGCTTGTAACGTTCATTAAGCCGCAGTTTCTGCGCTACTTTGAATAAAACCTTTTCGTTTCATATGTACCTATAGTCTGGGAGCTTTTAGAATATACCTCGGCTACTATCGGATATATTCGTGTAATATAAATATCGGAACTAATATGACACTTTCGAAGTCAAAACTCGATCATTAGTACGAAAAACGGCGAAAATTGGCGAAAACCGAAGCCCACTCTAGAGCCCGAGGTATATTCTAAACACCACTAGGCTATACTTCGAAGTGTAATTTTTTATGAAACTTCGAAGTATAGTCTGGTGGTGGAGTAAAGTATCGTTTATTCATGAACATGGGTATTTAAAATAGTTCTTTATTATACAGTTTCAGTGCATTCCATGTGCTGCCCATCTGGGCGTATGAATATTTGTGCAAGCATGCAATAATTATATTAATATTTCTATGTCCAAATTAAATTATAAAATTATTTAAATTAAATGTCATCACTTAAGTATTTCTATGTCAAAATAAAATTGTATAATTATTGTAATTAAATATCAATAAAAATTAAATTACACATTAAATTGTTTTATCCTCTAAAACATCAATAATTCTGTGGAAACTACAGTGTATTTTTTTAAACTTGACCCACAATTAATTTACTAATTAAATTAATTTATCTTAATTATTTACCCTTTAGGTACCTAATATGCATAGATTTGTACAACGTTATCATAAGTAGGTACATTAATCAGAAACATACTTATCTATTGTCCCACATGCTAACGATTAAGGTGAGAGCTATTAAGAATGCCCCATTAATATTGGGTTTATCAACCTTCTTACCTAATTTTTTTGTGAAGCCAGTACCTACATAATTACATTATCCACGCAATTTACTTTTGATCTTCATCACGTTTTGCTCTATTAAAGTCATGTAGGGCTATGTCCAGCAGTGGACTACATAGACTACATAATATAGCCTGAAGAAGAAGAAAGTCGTGTATCGTAGAGCTGCGATAATTCCGTGGGTAGAACAATGGACTCGGAAGGGAGAGCCCCAGATTCGATTCCTAGTGCTGGCATGTATAAATGATTTTAAAAATTTCACCCATGCCGGGATTCGAACCCGCGACCTCTATCCGTGCCAGCGCTCTTTCCAACTGAGCTAATGGGCGACTCACCGGCAGTGACATTTCGAACCTCTACATTATTCTATGTAATACGTACGGGCAGCGACATCTGGCTGAAGTAATGTGCATCACTTGCAGCCCCGAGTACCTACTTTGCAGTTAGGTTTTTACATCGGAATGATATCGCTGTACCCATAATTATATTCTTTTTAATGCACTAACCCGTGCTAAGGACAATTTAAAAACCTATTTAGCGGCTAAAAATTCCACCCATGCCGGGATTCGAACCCGCGAACTCTGGCTATCCGTGCCAGCGCTCTCCAACTGAGCTAATGGGCGACTCACCGGCATCAGTGAAATTTCGAACCTCTTTACAATATTCTCTGTATTTTGTATAGGCAGCGACACAGAGAACAGAGAATAATACAGAGCCAGAGGCATGGGTGTAATTTTTAGCCTCTAAATAGGTTTTTAACATTGTCCTTAGCACGGATTAGTGCATTAAAAAGAATAAATAACTTAAAGTTGAACGAAATTTTTATGCAGTCCATTAAACATACCATCCTTGGCTTGCTGCACGCGCTCGCGCTGCGCGTCTAGCGCGTCTTGTTGCTGCGACTTCATGCGTTCCACCAACCGTGCGCACGCCGCCGCGTCGCGCGCGCATTTCGTTCCTGTTGCGGCCGAAGCTGGCGACGGAAAGTTTATTCGGGCTGATTTTACTTCTGGCAACCCTAGAGGGATCTGTTACAACCCCTATTCACACGGTGATAGTGCTGGGTAAAGCTACAACAGTCAGCATGTGAACGTCTTCCAATTTCATGAACCGTGGGACCGATGGTCCACGTGTATGACGTCAATGTGAGCGCTGCCCAGTACTTTCAGTCGGTTGCTGATCAGACCGGTTTTGCTAGTCCCAGAGGACGCATCGCGCGCGTATTGTATCTCTATTATTTCCAATAAATATTTACGTGTATTAAAAATTTGTTTTTTAAAAACTAACTCTCGAACCCACTCGTAATAGTGGTGTCAGAAGTGGGATCCTGGCAAATTACCGTATCTGTAAGCCCAGGATCTCAGAATCGCGTCAAAAACTGCAAAACAGTGCGTGTGTGAAAACCAGTGCGTGCCGAAAAACCTGTGTCTCCGGGGTGAACTCTGCAATTCCCACCTCGTCAAACTCTTCGCTGAATCTGCTATTCCTAAATAACTGTATCTTCTTCATCATCATCCACCGAGGCCACTAAGAGCTCGGTTGGTCGTCTACGTGTACACCGCGTCCTACATCTGCTTGCGCCAACAAGAGCGCCAGCAACTACAAGTGCCACCGCGTCTTCAGGGTCACCATCAGTTTGACCCCTCGCCGTCGTCTCCAATCTACGTGCCGTCATCTCCAACCTATCTGCCGCCATCTCTGGTCCATCTGCTGCCATTCCAGTTCGCCTGTCTTCAAGCAACCCGCTGTGCCGTATCAGCCGGCTTCTCCGCGTCGTGTTTGGAGTATGCTGATGAAGATAAGTGTCGTGGTCGCGGTCTTGTGAGTAAAACATTCTATTCACTTAGGTACTTGTTTTAAAAGGTGATAGGTTAGAGACGCATACTCTTATTTCATAATGACGGCTGGCACTTCCGAAACGAAAGGCTTGTTACTATCAGAGCCATATCCGATTCAAGTACTATGCAATTTCATTAGTCCTTATAAAGGAGAAAGAGATACCCTGACCGCTTTCCTGACAAATTGCCAAAATGCGTTAGACCTAGCGTCGGCTAGTCAGAAAGAGCTTTTACTTAAATTTATAATTGCAAAGCTCGAAGGTAAAGCTCAAACTGCTTGCGCAAATAAGGTATTTGACAAGTTCGAGGACTTGAAGGCCTTTTTAAAACAAAACTTCGGAGAAATTAAGCACTATAACCATCTGCTCCTCGACCTCCAGAGCTGTAAACAGCAGTTAAATGAATCAGTAGCTCAGTTTGCTTTGCGGATTGAAACATGCCTCACGGCTTTGCAGTCCGAAATTCACAACTCTGATGGTCTCAAAAAAGAGCTAGCGGGTCGCATCGCTATGACCGAGGACCTCGCTTTATTTACGTTTACACTTGGGTTAAATCCCCGTCTCAGCACTATAGTGCGCTTGTAACACCCCACCCCGCGTAAAAAATACTTTAACCCACTTAAAAAGAAAATACGTACAATAATAATTAACCTACTAAAAGAAGCTATGATGCAAAACACTCTAATGGCCAACTGTGATCGTCTAGTCTAATGAGAACCCTTCGTTGTGAACGTATTAGTAACCTAAGCTCTTTTAGGATATGAGATTGAGTAACGAGAGTGTGTAAGAGATCCGTTTAAATACAAAAGCAGAATTTAGATTAATGAACAGGAACCAAAGGTTAGCTTAAAGCAAATAAATATAAATGAAAACAGCAATCAAGCGAATGAAATAAGCGAAAGCAAGATATGATTTAGAATAAATTAAATAGATAATAGGTTAAGCTGAAATTAAGTTAAAAGAAATAAAACTAGGATGAAATATGTAACTCTTACAAAAACTACTTCTAAATAAATAAAATATAAAAGTACCAAATAAACCAAATGTCATACAGCAAACACGTGAGTGTTATAGTATAACGTCCCCTACCAAAAGGCCGGTTAAGACAGACATTATTAGCCAACTAGGTAGATAAGAATGGATTAATATGAAATGAGTACACTACTCGGTTATCTACTAGTCGATAGAGCTAATTATATCCACCCTGGATGGGGTATGGCCACCACTACGTTATACTGTTAATATATACTTATAAATAATAAACTATGACAGACTAGAAATAAGAATAGGTACAGTGATTCATTAACCCGAGTCTATTCCTCAAGTAAACATACATAATTACGCGAGAATTGGCAAAGCGACGTTCAGCAGTACAATGCATTGGCAGTTGACGAAAGTGAGAGAGGTAGGTAGGTAACCAAATGCACAAAGTACGTTGGAAAAGACTTCACCGAAGCTTACCAACACTGAAACAATCTGGCCAAACTCACGCAACCATGAAATGCCACTATAGGAAAAATCAATCAACTAAAGAAAACTACTAACGATAAAATCTGTACATATTCCCAAAATAAATATAATAACCTAACTACGTATATGCCTTAAGTATCACACACAATTAACGCAGGAATTGGCAAAGAGACGTCCAGCAGTACAATGCATTGGCAGAAGAGTGAGAGAGAGAGGTAGGTAACCAAATGCACAAAGTACGTTGGAAAAGACTTCATCGAAGCCTACCAACACTGAAACAATCTGGCCAAACCAACGCAACTATGAATGATACTAAAGCACAAGTCATCAGAAGGAAATAAATATAATAAACGCACAATAAGCATAATTAGGTATAAAGTCTTAAGACCCAGGTCATTAGACACAATTAACGTAAGAAACGGCAAAGGGATGTTCAGTAGTACAATGCATTGACAGAAGAGTGCGAGAGAGGTAGGTAGACCAATGCACCAAGTACTTTGGAACAACTTCATCGAAGCTGACCAAACTGAAACATCTCAGCCGAACCCACGCAACCATGAAATAATGCCAAGAATTAAGCCAATATACCTACTACAAAAATAAGCCTTACTATTAAAAAGCCTATAGTGGCTTCTAACTACTCACTAACGTCCCATAACGTCCTTTCATTGCCTATCTATCTGTATCTGTATATAATCCGTAATTTGATAACCCTATATATTGGACACCCTATATCGCGACTATATTCGGACTATGCGTTCCTATGTAGTATAATTATAATCTACTAACAAACGTAACATAATATAAACCGTAATTTACCACCCTATATACTGGACACTCTATATTGCGTATATGCCGCCTATGTGTTCCCATTCAGTAGTAAGTACCTATATGATCTATTACAAACGTAACATACCTACATATCTTCGGTCGAGAAAAGTACGCACCTACCTACATAAACGCAAGAGTTGAATGACCCGAAGGTCACGAGTTAGACAGCTATTATAAAGGTACCGCATCGCTCTATACCTATTCCTTAGTTCGATGGAAATGTCACTGTTAGGTTAATATGCACAGAACCTCACACCTAGTGTTATCTAACAATCATTGATATTAAATATTGACAGAAGTTGTAAACAATACGTTTAGGTACTAAATCAGAATTAAAATGCTATAATTTTCTAACGGGTTTAGACAGATTTACCTACCTTACCCTAATTGAATTGAGACATTAAACGTAACGCTTTTATCTACCTGATTTAATAGCTTCGATAGGAAACATTGAGGAGACACAAATTCACTTATTTGACAATTTAAAATGATCCTAACAGACGAATAATGACCGCATATGTGGGGAGCTGGGGAAATACTTACTCTCATCATACAACTCTGGATACCCTGAAAGAAAAGGGGGAGCCTACCTAACATTCCCAACCCAGTAAGCTAAAGAATTTAACCACCAACAAATTGTTTCAGCAAAGCAAACCCCATTTATATTTAATCGTGTGTATGTGTGAGTGCCTATGGTGTTTCCCTAGTCACAGCTATTACCTATCGCTATCCTCCCTAACTCCGGAAAACCTAACTGTTTCAAGTCATTAATTTCTTTTAATGCACTAACTCGTGCTAAGGACTGACTTGACGCAGTTACCTTTCAGACTTTCTGGCCGGCCAGAGTGTGTAGCCTAGGGTGTGTATGCGTAAGTGGTTTATGGGATCGGTACCACTTACAGGGTAAGAATATACGGAATATAATACATAGATATGTTATGGGTGCAAAGTGCCAGAGGGCTGGAATCGTCTGTCACGCAGGGAAATAGCAGGGGGAAAATTGCTATACCACAAATGCTAGTGGAAGGAGATCTAACACCACATTCACAAGAAGCATTTTAACCCAATTTTCAAGCTAGATAATTAATATGAAATTATCTCAATTAAGTAATTAATTATGACATCTAATTATATAGGAAAATTATTTTACAAATAAAATTGGGCACACCTCCGGTGAAGGGATTCTTTAAACCTTTCAACCAAAGCAGACTCAGATTCAACCGTAGCATAGTAAGCAGAGCTAGATATTGGAATTCCTCATTTAGTCTGTCAAATCAACTGTATAAGGCTACCAAGTGAATTCGCTCTAAATTCACACGTTTGTATGCGGAATTAAATATGATGCAAACCTCTGAAAGCTATGGCGCAGACATGTCATTGATAACCTCGTGTGCCTACATCGAGTCGAGTAGGTATTCGACAAAGGCTAGCCACACGGCCTATCCCTAACATGCCCTTGCCACCGAGAGTTTTGTTTTGCACACATTTATTTCCCCAAAAACGCTGTACTGTGGAGAAAAAGGGTTAGTTCACAATTTATTTCGCGGAAGCTACACTAATCACAAATGCTGAAAACCATATTTTACGCGGAAACCTTCTAGCTAATTGTACGGAATACTCACCAAAACCGTTCCTAACATTTACACTTTTTACTTTCAAATCTAATTCCCTAGCTCCGAAAGTACCTCTAAACCTGAGACTTCACACCAGGGCTGATACACTAGAACGCAATGCCCACAGATGATGCTAGGTCACAAATCCAAAGTCACTTTCCTATTACCGAATTTAAATGCAATCGAAACTCCCCAGTTCTAATAAATTCACACAAAATGGCGAATTTTCCTACGAGCGGAATAGGTGTACGTACTATTGAATTTCCTGGTCCAGAATGCGTGCGCGCCGTTGGCGCCTCGGTCTTTTTATAGCCTCGCGAAACAACCCCGCGCGTCCAAAATGGCTCCGCTACCAATTCCGCTTTGTCTAACCCATCATGAAACCTAATGACACCCGATTGGCCAGCCGAAATACACCTCCATCTCGTTTCAGAACTTTAATGTTTTGATATTTTGTAAATTAATTTCCTGTGTCTTAATGTAATACATTATTTATTTTCTATTTATTTATCTCGATATTTCCTGTTTAATTGATTTGTCTACAATAATTTCTTTTTAACAATTTATTCCAACACACCACTGACCTGCGGCACAATGCTTACGGACAACTAACTAACTTCTGTTAATATATAGGTTTAGGGTAATGTTTGTGTTAAAACATCCTTTCAATTTAGTACAGATTTACCTAGAAATACTCTACTTAGCCTACAATTGCGAATTGAAACGTTATAATCATTTTAGTAGGCGCCGCGGCAACCAGTGGCGCCAAAACCGGAATCGGCTAATCGGAGAACTACAACCCACCAATACAGCAATACTCTAAACTCACACACGCAACCCTGTAAGAATACGAGAAGAAGCTGCGTTCAATAATATTTAATTATTAGGGATGCCCTGAATGCTACATTTCAAAAGTGATGAATGATTCAATTCCTTTCCCGAACATTGAATAAATAGCTCTTTAGCAGTTCGTGACTTAATATATTACATGTCATGTTTCATTCCAATTTACAAGTAACAACTTTAGCTATCCCTCTAGCAACAATTATAAATAATTACACAATTCGCAAATATTATGTTATTAAGTTACTATACTTTGAAATTTTGATTTTATTGAAATAAATAACGTGACAAGACTATCGAAGGCATAGAGCCATGAAAGAAAATCAATAAACAATCAAAATAGAAATTACTACCTTCGACAAATTATGTTAAGAATAATAACTGTTATACAACAGAAACATACATTACAACATTAGTCCCATACTGTCCCAAGCGACGTGCATGGTTGTTTTAAAAAAGTTGAACGGAATCGAACCCGCGTACCGTCCGATCTCCGCACTATTAATACCTACCTTATACGTGCGTCACTCGCCTAACTGTAGGTACGTGTCTCGGCAGACGGCGCCGCCGGTTACTAACGCGGAACGGAATGAGACCATGTGGTACACCTACTCTCACGTTCTTTTATAGACATTGAGTTTATGATTGATTATCATACGAGATTACGTTTAGGTGATCTAGATATTAAAAGGGATATGAAGGGAATCATTCGAGTTCCTTTTCTTTTGTTTAAATCATTCAACCCCAACACTAGCCTAGATAGGCTAGTATCCATTCTCAAAAGAAAGTAGATGTTCTTTTTTTTTATTGATTAATTATGAGCTTTATTTATTTTGTTTTTGTGAATAGACCATTTTTTTACAGAGACAATATTACATCGATGTGATTAGTTTCCTTTCACGACAAGACACCTTAATAACCTCTGAAAGCAGCCGTAAAGAACATTTAGTGATCTCAGTCTCGGCTAGATGGAGCTAGTAGTTATTTTGATTTATTGAGTTTTATTAAATTAATTGTTTAAGTGAATATATTACTTTTACAAAGTCTCTAATATTACATCGGTGCGTTATACATTAGTTTTCTTTCATGACAAGACATATTAAAAGCTTTTTAAAGAAATTGAAAGTAGGATTAAAGAAAGTTTAGTGAACCTATTCTCACCTAGATGGAGTTAGTAGTTATTTGATTGATTATAAGTTTTAGTAATTTTTATTGTTTAAGTGAATATAATACTTTTACCAAGTCTCTGATATTACATCGGTGTGTTATAAATTAGTTTCCCTTCATAACAATATGTATTATCGACATACTACAGAGTTTAAACGTAGCATTAATTATCGTTTAGTGATTCTATTATCTCCTAGGTAGGGGCTAAATTAAATGTTTTAGAGATTATTCTTATTTATATCTTTAGTATATGATTTTCTGTCTTCAAATCACTAACATAAAATCGCTGTGAATAACTCAGTATACTTTGATAACCATAACATTACCTCAACACGGAATTTTACCTACTTAACTACTAGGTAAATAAATGCTTATAAAATCTACAAGCGCGTGCAAAAACAAGAAAGATATTGAAATTTGTTCTTATAATCTACTATTTTAATAGTGATAGCAATTAACATTTGATTTGAAAGCAGTTAAAGGGAATCTACTTCCCAGCCGCCGATAGCGCCATCTATCTGTTAGGATCAAATGCCGTGTCACAAGTGATAGGTAGCGGACGAGTTTTTTCCAATCGATAGTCTATTAGTTGTGCGTTCGTCCACTGCAGATGTCGTTGTAACTTATTATTTTATTCCACTATTTATTTAGTCATCCCTAAATTCTTGTTGCACAATTTAATCTAGGTATAACAAACCCTGTTAGAAAACAAAATAATGTCTAGCTGTATTTCAGTCTTCGAATAGACTACTACATAAAGAATCCTATTGCATAATTTTGTTTTGTTTAAATGCAAATTGGCCCAGCGGCGACAGACGCCGATCTCCACCGGAAGGCCGCGGGTTCGAACCCAGCCTCACACAATACTCGAAATGTTTTTCTTTTTTTTTTTATGACTAACTGTCGATTAGTACACAAACAACCCTCAACAAAATCCCCAGAAAGCGTCCCCGCTTTGAATCCCATTTGTCGCATTTATTAGATTTATTGTGATGCCTAACTTGAATGATAAGGACCTTCTAACGACTAAAGTGCCTACCTACCTAATCAATGTCGTTAAATAGTGTTTCCGCGATTTTACTACGTAACCTATCTCGAACCAAACTCGCACAGAACACAATTCAAATTTATATTAACGATCGTGAGCACTTGTATGGACCTTGGTCCGTTACACGCTGCCGTGAGCCCCGAAATCTTAACGCAGCGATTAATGTCGCCCTCCAAGAAGAGAAAATCCAAAATCTTTACCAAACAACAGCAAAGCCTAAGGTCACTTGCAAAATTTGCAATAAACACGGACACACAGAGTCCGACTGTTTCCATAAAAAGAAGCCTGCATCGTCATCTGCTAATTCTTACTCACATTCACACTCATCTTTTCAAGGTCCAAAGATAAATAACATCCCGACATGCTCGTATTGCAAAAACAAAGGTCATGTTATCTCAGAGTGTCGTAAACGACAATATAATAATAGCAACAAGAATAAACACTTTGAGCAAAGCAAGCATGTCGAAGAAACTGCTGACGAATGTGAAGAGCAACTTTGCGAAGATTGCCTCCCACATGTGTCAAACGAATCTTTAAACTAAATTGTCAGGTGCCGAATTCGTGTCGTCGGCAACCTGAAGTTTCAGGCACGAAGCTCCGGCCCAATGCTAAATCATCACTGAATCCTAAACCGGGCTGTAGCTTTGATCCTTCTATATCTTTACCAAGTCGTGAGGCGGAACATCAATCCATTTCTATATCTGCCAAATCCTCTCTGAATCTTAAAAACGTGGATTGTAATTCCGACCTTCACAAGAAAAGTTCTAAATCTAAACCAGAGGCACTACTAGAGTTTTCCAAATCCTCCTCTGACTCAAGTAACCTCTTGGAAAATACTAAATCATTACTAAATCCTAAAGCTGAAGGTCAGCCTGAATTTTCTATGTCCTTTTCTGATTCAAGCTGCCTTCCTAAAACCACTCTGAATCAAGGCCAAAACGAGCCAAATTACCAATCCGAAATATTCGACGAAATTCTCATAAAATTCAATGATAATTCGGACTCTAAAGTCTATGACGTCACATCCTCTAAAAGTCCAAAGCTTCCTTTCATCGAAGTCAAGTCCTCCCACACGGACAAGCCAATTCGTCTCTTAGTTGACACCGGAAGTTCAATTTGCCTTATAAAAAAATCGTCTCTCTCAGAACTTCCGGCATTAGAAAATGACATTATAAAATTCAAAGGCATTAACGACGTGGGCTCTCACTCTGAAACAATTGGAAAATTCTCACTCTCATTAATCCTAAATGAAAAATTAAAGTTTCCGTACTATTTTCACGTCGTTGACAACGTCAACCTTGACTATGACGGTATAATGGATAACGTCCAATTCACATTACAACCTGTTTCCTATATCTTAGAAAGTGACGTCACCGACTCCGCTCAAAGCGATAACGAAATCTCCTATTTCACTACCAGTAGTTCAAATCGCAACGCTCGGGTGCAAAATGCATTAAGGTGCGAGCACATGAATCACGAAGAAGAAGTGATGTTACGTGACTTGTGCACCGAGTTCAATGACATCTTCCATCTCGACGGAGATCTCTTAACTACTACAAAAACCATTCAACATAAAATTCAGACGACCTCGCAAAATCCAATTCACGCAAAAACATACCGTTTCCCCGAATTCCACAAGAATGAGGTCGCGAAACAAGTTAAATCTATGCTAGATCAAGACATTATTCGTCCTTCGATGTCTCCATGGTCAGCCCCTATATGGGTCGTGCCAAAAAAAGAGGATGCATCAGGTAAAAAAAAATGGCGTATAGTCGTTGACTATAGGAAGCTTAACGAAATTACTGTAGGTGACGCCTACCCCATCCCGAATATTACTGATATCCTTGACCAGCTAGGTCACAGTAAATATTTCACGACTCTTGACCTTGCGTCGTCCTTCCATCAAATCGAAATGTCAAAAGATGATGCTCCTAAAACAGCCTTCAGTGTGCCTGGTACCTTAGCCGGCCACTACGAGTTCACTAGGATGCCTTTCGGGTTGCGAAATGCTCCGTCCACATTTCAACGACTTATGAATGTCGTACTTACTGGCTTACAGGGTGTTCATTGCTTTACATACATGGATGACGTAGTCATTTTCGGCCACAATTTAAAAGATCATATCCACCGACTACGCCTTGTATTCTCAAAGTTACGCGAGCACAATCTTAAACTCCAACCTGATAAGAGCGAATTCCTCCGTAAGGAAGTCCAGTACTTAGGACATATTATATCCGAGCACGGGGTGAAACCGGACCCCTAAAAGGTTAAATGCGTCACTGATTTTCCAGTTCCTAAATCCCCAAAAGAAATTAAGTCCTTTCTGGGCCTTGTGGGCTACTATCGTCGCTTCATAGACCAATTTTCTCATATTACCAAGCCTCTCACGAGCCTTTTAAAAAAGGACGCTATATTCCTATGGTCGTCAGCGCAGCAAGCAGCCTTCGATACTCTAAAAGAGAAAATCACAACTGCGCCTATCCTGCAATATCCTGATTTTACTTAGCCCTTTATTCTGACAACTGATGCATCCAATTTCGCTGTCTCTGCCATCTTATCTCAAGGTGAAGTCGGAAAAGACTTGCCAATCGCTTACGCCTCAAGAACGCTGAATAAAGCTGAGGGTAATTACTCTGTAACCGAAAAAGAATTCCTCGCCGTCGTATTCGGTACTAAGGTTTTTAGACCCTATCTATTCGGTTACCATTTCAAAATCATTACTGACCACAAACCACTATTGTGGATCCTTACGGGCAGTGGCACCGACCACAGCTCCAAACTTGTACGTTGGCGACTCAAACTCGCCGATTTCGACTATACTCCCGAATATAAAAAAGGTCGCATGAACTGCAATGCTGACGCACTATCGCGGATCCCAGTCATGCCCGTTGACCTCTCTCCAAGCCCTAGCGCTGTTGAAACGTATGAGCGGTACCTACAAACAAGCCGCCAACCCTCTGTATCATATGACACAGTCATACAAGAGCATAATGACTCATTGCTAAAGACAAAATGTAAATTGGTTGTTTACCCCACTGCGATTGATTTAGATCCGTCAATCCCATACTGTTCAGACATAATAGAAATGTCAAACAGTGATCCTGACATTCGCTGTATCGAACGCGAGCTACTAAGTAGCTTCACGACATCTAATGCAAACCACATGTATACACATCTATTTCTACGCGTTCACCATTACGACGAGTATAGCTACAAGGATATTTTTGATGTCCTTCGTAACTATAGAGATATGATCATCGTATGGTATCAGGAAGAAAAAGAAATTGCCATCTCAGACTTTAAAGATCCTTTTAACAAAATCTCCTACACCAAGCTATATAACATGCTAGCCTTTCTATTTCATAATACCGGAATCAAAGTTAATATCTACAAAAACAGCATCATATTTCCTACACCTTCAGAGGTGAAGCGAATCTTAAAAGAAAACCACGACTCACCCTCTGCGGGTCATCCTGGTATATCTCGTATGTACGACAGGATAAAGTCTATGTATTGGTGGAAGAATATGCGCCAAGACATCGAAGCTTATATTAAAAGCTGCAGATCGTCGAAGCTTATATTAAAAGCTGCAGATCGTGCCAAGTCAACAAGCCGCTTCGCCAAATGAACCGAGCTCCTATGATTATTACGTCTACTGCCACTAGGCCTAATGAAAAAGTATTCCTCGACCTTGTAGGTCCTCTTCTAGAAACCTCTGAACACAAATACAAATTCATATTAACCTTACAAGACGATCTTACGAAATATTCTCAGGCCTATCCCATGGTCACCTGCTCCGCCGAAGAAACGGCTAAACGTCTCGTCCATTATATATCTCACATGGGTATTCCTAAATTAATCGTCTCTGATCAAGGCACAAATTTCTGCTCGGATGTTTTCAAGCAATTGGAACAGCTGTTCGGTATCAAACATTTATTCGCATCACCTTACCATCCGCAGACATGCGGTGCCCTTGAAAGGAGCCACTCCACCCTAAAAGAATATTTGAAATCCTATGTGGATGAAAATAGAGAGTGGGACCTGTACCTTAACACAGCAATGATAGCCTATAATTCCAACGTCCATTCAACCACAGGGTTTTCACCCCTCGAACTCCTTTTCGGGTATAAACCCTATATTCCCCAGAGTATCGACTCTATTGATAACAATACCTATGGTGACTACGTCAGAGCTCTCAACTATAAACTCTATTACAGTCGTCAAAAGGCTCGAGATAACATTGACGCTTCTAAAGAAAAGTCTAAGAAATATTATGACTCACACTCAAAGCCCATCACCTACAAGACAGGTGATATGGTTTATTTAAGATGCCACCACAAACAAAACAAAGCCTTATCACCGGTGTGGAAAGGCCCATTTAAGATTGTTAAGATAAACGGCAATCACACCGCCACGCTGCTCATTAACCGAAAGCATATTCGTCATCATTATGATCAGTTGAAACTTGATACCACACCGTCTCCAAATTAGATTATACTTTTATTTCAGGGCAGTCACAGGACTATGCCAAGGCCGCTTTGTTACGCAAATCCACGGGAGCCCTGGGTTGTACTTCGACGAACTCCGGCCTCTCAAATTCTCGAACGATGTCTGGAACGTCGTCACATATGTCGACATAAGTCACATTCAACCCCATATAGATAAAATTGATTTTACCTTCGAAAAGGTCATTATATTCTGCGATACTTACCCTCCTTCTAAAATGCAAGTCGATTGTAAAAACAGCGTTGCATCTCTCAAGGGTCAACATATTAATAATGTTAAAAAGTTCTCTTCAGTTTCATATCTTATCCAAGGTCAGCAAATCAAACGCACAAAACGCGGCCTTATCAATGCAGGCGGCTCCCTACTAAAAATGTTCTTCGGAACACTTGATTCTGATGACGCCGCCAAATTCACCGACGCAATTAACGTAGTACAGTCAGACGAAACAAAATTGACACGTTTACTGAGGGACAATATTCACGTAATCAAGTCAACTATCTCAACCTTCAATAATACTATGTCCAAGGTCAATGAGAACGAAGCACATCTTAACCATAATTTGGGCATAATCGAAAAATCCCTCCAAGGACTCTCCGATACTACTGATAAGCTCGATTTAACGGTTAAACTCAACTCATTATTAACTTCTCTCCAAAGTATTATTATAGCCCTTTCGTTCGATATAGATGATCTAAATAACGCCATCCTGTTTAGTAAAATGAATATTCTGCACCCCACTGTACTTAGCCCTTATCAGCTGTATATGGAACTCGAAAAAAATAAAAATAGCCTGCCTAAACATTCGGAACTGCCTGTTCCCTTATCCCTTCAAAACATACATGAGATAATAGATATGTCTAGTTTAGTTAGTTACTACAATTATAATAAGTTAGTTTTAGTTCTTAGGATTCCGCTCGTCCTGCCACAGACATACAGTCTGTTCCATGTAATTCCGCTGCCTGTGCCGTATGACGTCTCGAAACCTGACACTTTCGCACTTGTCGCACCGACCAAACCGTATCTCGCCATGACGCCCGATAGAATGTTTTACTCATTAATCGATAACGTTGAGCAGTGTAAGTTAGTGGGTAATCAGTGTCACGTGTGCAAACCCGATAGTGTGTTTTCGGCTATCGCTAATCCCACGTGTGAGACTATTTTACTAAGTGAATTAGTTACTAAGTTACCTTCTAGCTGTGAAACCAAACTGTTACACGGTTCAGTAGATTTATTTCACAAAATTAGTAATAACAGATGGATTTTTGTACAATCCAACCCTGGAAAGTGTCATGTCAGCTGTGAAGGTGAACCAGGCAATCACGATAAAATAATATTTGGTTCGGGTATTTTGACCTTGCCAAAACCATGTAAAGCTTTCTTTAAAACGTTACAGTTTATTCCTAGCGATAGTTTAGTTAGCAATGTTACTACTTATATGTCTAACTTCAATCTTATAGATGATGACTGTTGTGAGAGGACTAGAGTCAACAAAACTTTAGAACACTTACCGCTCTTAAAGCTATCTAATGTGAATAATTTAAATTCCTTGTTACATGCCAGCGTTCATCTTAAGGATTTCGAAGAAGAGCTGAATAAGCTCGAGAACCCCTCTCATCTACAGAAATACAGCACTCATTATCTATCGGTTACATATGTACTTACCGTATTAGTGTTTACTTATATGCTCTTAAGGTCAAAGAAACTATGTTCCAGAACAGCTTCTAATTATTGTGTACAAATCTATAATCAGTGTCACAACAAAAGGTCCACAACTTCACGACAGTCTGTAACATTGGAATCTACTCAGGATACAGAATCTGACTCTCCTCAAGAGGATGATTGTCCTAGAGCTTTGCCAGTGCCCCTAAGGCGAAACATAGTTAAGTAACTGATAGCATAGATAGATAAGTATATTCAACCCTTAGCCTTTGTGAGCCGATAGGGACAAGCAAAATTTTCAAATTTCCCATCACCTCGATCGTGATGTTCAATTTTAACCGGGGGGCTGTTACAACCCCTATTCACACGGTGATAGTGCTGGGTAAAGCTACAACAGTCAGCATGTGAACGTCTTCCAATTTCATGAACCGTGGGACCGATGGTCCACGTGTATGACGTCAATGTGAGCGCTGCCCAGTACTTTCAGTCGGTTGCTGATCAGACCGGTTTTGCTAGTCCCAGAGGACGCATCGCGCGCGTATTGTATCTCTATTATTTCCAATAAATATTTACGTGTATTAAAAATTTGTTTTTTAAAAACTAACTCTCGAACCCACTCGTAATAGATCCCCAACCCGCATGCCCAGCGTGGGAATTATGAGCATTACCCCCTAATGATGTCACAACCTTGCGCTCATTACGGGAGGATTAGGGAGATTAAAAAGAATAAATCAATGACTTTGTTTTCTAATTATATTCTCTTTAATGCACTTACCCGTGCTTGACTTGAAAATCAAGCTTGACGTGCTTGATTTGAAAGCACCAAAGTGTTTGACTTTGAGTCAAAACGCAGAACAGAGCTCGATGCTAAGCGAGATGAGCTCAAGGCCCGACCACCTGCGGCCATTAATTATAATTACGTTGGAGGGGTGCTGACGTGCAGGGAATGTGGTCGCACATTCGCTGCCAAAATTGGCTATGTCAGTCACCAGAGGGCACACGAACGTCGCCGCCCTCAATAGTCAGATCCCAGTCGCTGTGGCCGAATACGGTCGGGATCTATATATATATGTACATTTTGTAAAGTTATAGTACTAATACCACTCGCTACTGGTGAAGGAAAACATCGTGAGGAAACCTGAGTGCCTGAAGTGTTCAAATGCCTCAGCGCTTGAAATTCCTAATCCGCGGTAGGCACGCGTGGTAATTAAGCCCATATTCTCTCTATCTGTGCTGTGCAGTGGGATGTTTTAAGTACTTATGTGCTACAAAAAAAAAAGACACGAGCTTCTCGTCGATTGGACGTTTCCCCAGGAACAACTATGCCGACTTCGACGTCAACGATCGCCGCGTAATGGTGAGCGAAGACCTGATGCGGATCACGCCTGAGCAGCGAGTCATGGATCTGATCCAGCGAGCTTGCTGGACGGGTCCGCTGCACAACTCCCCCTTCTGCCCGCCCGAGTGCATCGCTGGAATGTGTTCAAACTACTTGCAGTGCTTCGTCTACAACAATTTCTTGTCGACGAGCTGCACTGTGGCTAGTATCGGCGTGCCGTATGACGAGACCATAAAACTGGCCGAGGAGATTCAGTACAGTCAGGTAACGAGCACGATTGTTTGGTAACTAGGAAGGTAGTTTCATGTACATTTGCTCGAATGTTTGAGTAGTATAAATGTCCACTCAAATCGAGACGTTCTGTCTCAATGTAGAACAAATCTCACCTGAGGTCTCACCAAATCTCATTCAGGTTTACATGGTGGGAAATTTTGTATCGCGGTAAAAGAAATTCTTGTTAATAATTAGCATTGTTCTATATCTTAAACCTCAAAGTATCTATTGACGGAGTGCTGCTGATATTTTTGACAACACGAAAAACTGCCGGCAGATGCTGGATGCAGCAAGAAAGGGCGCTATGGCGCTCATTAGGGGAGGGCTATGTCCAACAGTGGCCTACATAATAGGGCCTGAAGAAGAAGACCATTAGTCTATCTAAGGCTAATTTATCGCTCTGAACCATCAATAACTTCATTACAGCGCTACTTACCCTTGCTTCACATTCTAGGCGAGTAGTAGAGTCCAAGTCAAGTCATACATACCTACCATGACTCAGTTTTCCAAGTTTCGTAGGGATAGGTACCTGTGAATCGTTGTAGCAAAATCTATGATAGCTAATGATGAGAGAACATCGTGAGGGAAGACGTTGCTCACCTCCCTTATTTTACCACAACGATCCGGATCTTAAAATGGATACATAAATTATACATAGTTATACGAGTAGGTAGGTAGGTATGTATGTTATGTTTACCGAAAACCGGCGTGCGCGCCTGCATCGGTTAATGAACGTTGAAGCGAAGGTGATATGTCAAGATCGAGGCAAGTGGCAGTCCCTTGTCTCTGCCTTCCCCGCAGGGATACAGGCGTGAGGTCTGTTATATTTATTTGTTTCATAACTTATTCATGTATTTCATTTCCAGGCCTTAGGGCGGCTGGAAAACTTCTGACAGTAAGACCAGCCACTAGTGTTGCATTGCAACCCTCTACCAATCCGGACTTGGCCCCCGTGGTGGAGTATGGCCTATACCTTCCTTAGGGAAGAGACGCGTGTTCCTTGGTGGGGACATAATGGATTGATGATGATGATGATTTCTAGGAGCGTCCGCCGCCGCGCTGCGAGGTGCAACCACTTCCGAAATGCGGCTTTGAGCAGTACGACCTGGGAAAAGGCAGCGACACCTGGGTTGCTTGCGCCGTGCCTAGCATCGGGACCTTGGACAGCAGGTCGGTGTCTAAAAACCTTTTGATCTATTCCATTCTTTTATCTGGATACATAAGTCTCCTGCGGTAATGGACTTACGAATGTGATTCTAATAGCTTTTCGACCCGTAGAATTACTGATATCAACCCGTTGTAAGTCCCCGCTGCTCGGGCACGGTTCCTTAGGTTAGGCTACACCTACACCACGGGGGCCAAGTCCGGCTTGGTTGAGGATTGTAAGACAATGGCGGGCCTTTCAGAAGTTATTAAGTAAGCCGCCTATAAGGCTTAACATTGCCATTACATGACAGCAGACACGAATGGCTTAACGTGTCTTGCGAAAGATGGAAGCGCTTGGAAAAAATGCCACTAGCGGTAGTTATTGTATGGTCACCCATCCAGCACCTGACCGCGCTGCTTTGCTTAACCTTAGTGATTGATTCCAATCACTCGGTTGCACTAGGCCACTAGCACTTCAACATTATTTTAAGATACCTATGGAATCGCACCCCGAGCTTCCAAAGTTATGCAACGAATCGGTAGCCATATCGACGTGTTTAGCGTAGCCGGTTGTCAGTGTTGCACTATTTATGCGATTGTGTGCCTGTTTGCGCACGTTACTACCTCATCTTAGGTACACACTTACCTACTTAAATACGACTAGCAGGACCGACGAGTAAGACAACAAATATTTTATTTTATTATACCGGCTCCTCTGATATAGGTACAAGGTAAAACAATATAGAAATCAAAGAAATTCCCCGACTGCCACGATTCAGGCTCGACCTTGTGTTGTAGTCACTGTGTGACCATAAACATTGTACAAATAATTTTTTGGCAATAAACTTATTTTTATTTTTTTTATTAAGAATTGGTTGTAGCTTGGGAATGGCCTAGATCCAGCAGTGGACGAGTACGGACAAATTAACAATCATAAATAACATTCACACAACACAATCATAAGTCCCGAACTAGGATGCCATGTGCTATTAGTAACCAGGCAGGGCTTATTTGGGTCTTATGGCTATGTATGAACCTCTGCAGCCGCAATATAAGCCACCTACTCCGGCACGCGGTTCTGGCAGAGGCATGCGGCAGCGCAGCCATGGCGCAGGGCAACCAAAGCGACCACGCGATGCAGCCGCCGCTCGGCTGGCTCTCTGGCGATGACAGCCGCACCAAGCTGCGCGCCTTCAACATCTCCTACTGGGACGTCGGCCTATTCGGTAAACGCTAAATCTTTATAATCGTGTTGATCCCAAAATAGGATAGGATACACTGTGCTATGTAACCAGGAAAGGACATCACAAATATGGAAATACACCCAGTCTGAGGTCATTTGCACGCACAAATATTTCGGCCTCCAGTGAGAATGGTACCCACGACCTTTGTTTTGGTAGTCAAACGGTTCACTTCTCGGCATATTTCAGACTTTTATTCTGTATAACCACTAGTAATGAAACATCTACAGCAATGACCGCCTAATTAAGTAAATGAATCTAACAGCACGAATGAATACTGCTAAATAATGTAGTTTTCAAATTTATTATGTAATAAATAACTACCTAAATACACAAAACAACACATTTTAAATAAAATTGTCCAGTCTCTTTCGTTGGGTCGGTTCAATTGGCATCATTTGAATACTGTCCAGAATGTATAAACACAGAACGAACGTTTACACGGATCCGATGCATTCGTTCAATGAAATACTAACATTCATAATAAATACAATATGTAACAGCGTACAGCTGTGGACTACATAATATAGCATAAAGAAGAAGAAATACAATAAATCATTGAGTATTATAGCTAGCTTCAGAAAGAGAAAGGAGTCGCAAATCAGTCCACGGACCCTCCAATTCAACTACCGGATTAACCAACGGGCTGCTGCTGTTTAGCCCACTGGCCAACGTTCGAGACGATATGTTCGGCAGCGAATAGTCAAACGTATTAGGTTTCCCGCCTATACCGAGGAGTCTCAATGCGCTAAAATTGAGAGGGCTAATTTTACTAACTTCTTTTATTGTTGGTCGTAGCCTCACGACTGAGGGACGTTGCTATGGGACAGCCTTCGCCACCAACGCTCTAGGCCCTCGGTATTTTCCAGGTATACTGGCACGGAGCCGCTCCTGCATGGCACAAGCGGTGGCGAAGACCGCACAGTCTTTCCTCGCTAACTTGCAGAACCTGGACTTGGCCACCATCGATATTGGGAAGCAGAGACTCAGTTCGTACCAGTTTAAATAAGAAAAATAACATCGATGCAAACACTTGTCGGTCCGAAACAAATCCGCGAATACCTGTCTTGCCAATCTATTAGACCCGCCAGGCTGTCTTGTTTGGTGTCTTGCTTGCTTAGTAAGATTCCGAATTTCAGGCAGGATCTTCAGAAGTAAGATCCGTGTGTGATAGAGTAAGAAAAACAAAAGTTTTCCCCTTTCTAGTTGCACCAAGCAATCACAACGCTGTAAATGGTACCTACTACTATGTATTGTTTGCACCTACTTCCTTAGTTAAGAATACAGCAAAATCTATCAAATCCAGAAGACTTGATTTGATACTTTGACGAGGTTACCAAATAATTTTCCTGGCGTACTCACTAAGCCCTTACGTCTGGTGCACCCTGGGCGACAATCGGCGAGTCCCTTACGCTGATTGACAAATTCTTTCTCTATGATGGCTTGTCATCGACACGCTAAGAAGTGAAAAAGAAAGTTCCTGAGACACACAAACCTAACCTTGACCATCTTTAGACCTTACGAACTAAGGTCTCAAGTCTCCCCTGCGTACAGAGCTGCAACTAGCCCGCCAAGAGGAGCACGCGAACCGCTCCTCGGAGAGCCTGGCTCTGATGGCTGCCAACAACATCACGCTGGATCACGTTTGCACGCTGTTCGGCATGATCGACTTTCTGCCGTCCGAAGAAGTGAGGAAGACTGCTGCGGAGCTCAGCAATAAAAGTAAGTTGAACTTCAGATCATTAAGTTGAAGTGGTGTCTGAACTAAGCAGCAAGCGAAAGTAGGCCTCTTAGGCTGACATTCAGAGACGAATCCCAAGTTGACGCTTAGAGCAGTCTTAGCAAAGTAAACTAAAGTCATACTTTCGAGAGCGCCGAAATTTTCGTATTCACATTCGTTCGATCGGGAACCGGAGTTAAGCATGAGCTAAGAGAAGAACTGTCTTAAGAAAGTTATCTATATTGTCTATTATTTTTTAGTGATGTAGTTCTTAACGGTTTTTTAAATATTATATCGCTACACGAGAGCAGGACAACATCATACAAGTTTATGTATGCGTGAGAGTGAAATAAAAAGCTCACAGATAATGCTCGTACAACGTCGTAGAGTCGTCTGTGAACGAAAGAATTTTTTACATTCTTTGGTTGGCGGTGGGCGCGAGTTTTATAAGTTAGCGAAAATTGTACCAACCTATTCTCAATTTTGTAAATTATTCAGTTTCAATAATTTTTCATAGACTGTCACAGAAAATGACTTCTTCTAATAAGTCTATAACTTCAAAGCGATCCATTTTCTCACAAAACTCCGCAATAAACACAATGCTAATCACAAACTCCAACTAAAACAATACGACAAAAACGTAACCTCAAAGTGAAGAGAACCAAATGAATTAGTATTGTGTCGGTCATGTTCGAAGTACGATCGGAAATTCGGTCTATTCGTTCATTGCTCTCGCGATCACGGATTGGCTGAATGAATAAATGAACCGGACCGGGTGACGAATATGGCCGAGACCGAACGAACGCTGCATGAGAGAGAGTGTGGTGATTGAACTGAACGGAGCGAAATTGTTTCGATCGGTCTCCCTTCAGCCGGTCGGTCTTTTCCGAACTTTAGAAGTAGGTCGTATGTCGTAGCAATAAAGATTGTTTTTACTTGTTTTGTTTTTTGTTTCATTCATTGTGGAATTGCGCTGCTGGTTCGCGCGCAAATCCAAGTAGGTACTTTTGTAAAAGTAATACCGTGTTGTTTTCTTGATGTTAGTTTATCTAACGAATATAACATAATATTTTCACTGTGTTATTATAGTGAAGGAGATTTTTCTGTTTCGTGCGCTTTGGGACGCTTATTTCTGTGGTAGTAATCTTGTTCTGCGAGCTACTTTTGTTCTTTGCAAATAACAAAATTAGCTTACGATAATCTAGATGGTAATAATTATTTCATTGTACGTAGGAAAAAAAACTACTCGAACTAAAAATATTTTTTGATTGATTTTTATCATAGTACTTCTAATATAATGGTGGCACGGCAACATTAAAAATATTAATCATAAATTAATGGTCCTGTAAAAATACAGATTTAAAAAAAAAACATATTTTATGGCTGAAAGGTCAAAACGTGAACGTTGAGATGGTTCTAATATGAGGTCCTAATAGTACTAATATACAGTACTAGTACATTGTCTCAAATGTAACAGTACGGAGCGATCTTTAAGATGTCCGAGCAGGCCCAATACTAAAATGAATGACAGATGACAGTTCTAAGTTCACGTAAAGTCACCAATATTGGCTACTTAGGCTGACATTCAGAGACGAATCCCAAGTTCACGCTTAGAGCAGTCTTAGCAAAGTAAACTAAAGTCATACTTAGTAAAGCGACGACATCTTCGTATTCACATTCGATCGGAAGCGGGAGTTAAGCATGAGACTCATGCTATGACCTAAGAAAGGACCTGTCTTAAGAAAGTCATCTATATTGTCTATTATTTTTTAGTGATGTAGTAAACACAATGCTAATCACAAACTCCAACCAAAACAATACGACGAAAAGGTAGGTAACCTCAAAGTGAAGAGAACCAAATGACAGATGACAGTTCTATCTAAGTTCACGTAAAGTCACCAATATTGGCTACTTATACTTAGCTAAGTACCATTTCATACTCAACTTGATAAGATTCGATTCTGAATACGAAATATTTCTAAGTACGTGATTTTGACATTTCTGAGACCGGTCTTAGCTTAGTTTTCGTCTCTGAATGTCAGCCTTACACTTAGCTAAGTACCATTTCATACTCAACTTGATAAGATTCGATTCTGAATACGAAATATTTCTAAGTACGTGATTTTGATATTTCTGAGACCGGTCTTAGCTTAGTTTTCGTCTCTGAATGTCAGCCTTAGGGTCTGTTTCACAATCTGCAGATAAAGTTCCGAATAACCTATCTGAAACCAGGGCTGCCGTTTGTTCTAAATTTGGGGTTCTTCCACGTAGTCAAACTATTTTGTCAAACTGATTTGACCACGTGGAAAATTAGTTCCTCGTGGTCAAATTAAAGTAATGATTCTTACTGTATAAGATTCTAAATGCCAAAAAAAACAGTCAAACCATAGTCAAACTATTTTGTCAAACTGATTTAACTACGTGGAATTATCTTTCCGCATAGTCAAATTAGTAAAATGCCTTATTCCGTACCGACTAACTAAACGAATCAACTAGTTGAACTTCCGATCGGAACTCAATAGGTGGTTTTATTCCTGTCGGACTTCTCAAATCAACCATATTAAGCTTACATAAGAGTTCCCAACGGAAAAACTATGAAGTTTTATTCTTCACGGAACAACTCGTAAAAAAAACAACAAAATAATAAACTTCATGCTTACGTATCTATTTAAATAAAAAAATATCAACTTAACTAAACTTAAAATCTTTGTGGCAAACTAAATTCAGTACATAGGTATTGGCGGCCATTCACTACAAGTAAAAAAAATCAAACATGTACTTATTGGGTTGTTTTCTCGTGGTCCTATTTGTCCCGTTAACGGATCCACGAGGCATGGTTATCCCTCGTG
This sequence comes from Yponomeuta sedellus, assembly GCA_934045075.1. Taxonomy (NCBI): domain Eukaryota; kingdom Metazoa; phylum Arthropoda; class Insecta; order Lepidoptera; family Yponomeutidae; genus Yponomeuta; species Yponomeuta sedellus. The sequence continues at coordinate 1,891,988 of OW203734.1, read as the reverse complement.
GTCCCGTTAGTAAAAATGATGCCTCCTGTGTAAGAATTTTCACTGGCCTGTCGCGTTTCTCTCCTCATCCCGATACTCACTTTCCTGAATATTATTTGTTTAATTGTTACCGTTTCATTTTAGTAATAAAGTACTGGGATTGCATGAAGTCATGGGTATTGTATATTTGATTAGTCCAAGTCGAGTTTCGATGTTGGAAAAAGTACTAGACTCTCACGGAAATGTAGGAGTTTATTTTTATAAATAGTTAATCTATCCTCGAATTTAAAAGTATTTTTTTTTTAATGATTCGTGATGCTCAGTTATACTCACGCATGCCCAGCGTGGGCATTATGGGCACTACCCCATATAAAGAATAAGACTTTATAGTTGTTCCGTTGGGAACTCGTTTCTTCTCGTTCCGTCATTTCTCGAACTCGAACTTGGGAATGGTTGATTTGAGTAGTTAGCCCGACAGGAATAAAACCACGTACTGAGCTCTGATCGGAATAACTAGTTGATCAGTTTAGTTGGTCGGCACGGAATAAGGGCATTTTACTAGTTTGACTATGCGGAAACATAATTCCATGTGGTCAAATCAGTTTGACAAAATATCTTGACTACGTGGAAGAACCCTAAATTTGAAGCCATAAACGAACACACGCAATATAGGAAAATGTATTTAAATTTAGAACAAACTGCAGTCCGTTGCGGATAGCTTATCTAGAAATTTATTTAAACATTGTGAAACAGGTGCTTATACTAAAAAGTAGTGCGTTAGTGGAACATTTGAAAGTCGTAACATAACAATAATAATTACCTCATACAAGCGTTCGTGCATGGAACGACTAATGTTTATGAACCGAAAGAGTTGTCAGGATCGTAGCAAGTGGCAGATCCTCGTCTCTGCCTACCCCTTCAGGATACAGGCGTGAATTTATGTATGTATGGTAAACATAAGTGGGTCATTAGAACTAAGCAATAAACACACAGCGTGAGTTTGAACTAAGCATCACACATAAGGGGATCCAAGGACTAACCAAGTGGGATCTTTAAATTAAGCAGGACCTAAATGTTAGTGAGATCTTTAAAAGCAGTAAGCGAAATTGGACCTCTTGGAGGAAATAAACGAAGTGAGACCATCAGACTAAGCTAAAAGCATAAGTGGAGGACCTCTAAGCTAAATTTTACATATCAATGGACCGCTATTACGAGCACCAAATCCGAAACGATCCAATAGTCAAACTGTCAAAGTTGAGCAATAAGGCCAGTATTACAGAAGCGTACTCAAGCGCCGATCTCTACTTAAGACTAGTTTTGAGTATGGATTTAATTTTAGAACGTTACTTGAGTCGAGATTCATCAAGCGCGACTCAACTGAGTAATAGCTAATTCGAGAACGATACTTGGGTAGCAATCTCTACTTAAGTAAAGATCAAATCTGTATTTACTCAAGTGTGGTCGGAACCACGCTTGAGAGTCGATCGGCCATTTATTAAAGTTGTCAATTTGGAATGTTTATTGCAAAATTCATATATTCGAAAACCTTGATTACTATGATGAAATAGTTAATGATAGCAGCAGCCCCTTAGGCATTTAAGGGATGCTGAAGACCCCACTGCATGGATTCTAATAAGTGTTTATGTGCAAAAACAATTACATTAATATTGGGGTGGTTTCATTGAATAAATTTCACGCAACACAATCATTTCGCGAGCGCTTCCGTGCTTCGCAAGGTACGTTAAGCCATTGGTGCCGGCTGTCATATAATGGCAGTCGTTGAGCCATGTCAAAGGCCTTATCGGCGGCTTGATAACTTCTGACTGTAAGACCCGCTACTGTCTTACAATCCTCCACCAACCCGGACTTGGCCCCTGTGGTAGAGTATGGCTTAACCTTTTTGCGATGCAGGAAGAGACCCGTGCCCCAGCAGTGGGGACATACAAGGGTTGATGACGAACACAATCACTTCACCTGGTCCCAAACTAGGATATCATGTACTTTGATAATCAGGCAAGAACTTCACAAACATGAAAGTACACCGAGACTGTGGTCACTTGTACAAATATGTAGATATAAATAAATAGGCCCACAGTGGAAATCGAACTCACAAGCTCGGTCTTGGTAACCGCCTTAGCCTTAGCGCCTTAGCGGCTAGGCCAACAAGACATTCACAAAGAGGAATAAATAAAATAATCTGTAAAACAATCTCAGCTTTTTTATTGCTCATAAATTTGTAACATAATTGACACATATTCTATAAATTCGCTGTGTTGAAGTTGACTTTTTATCTTCCTCGAGGAGGATCCTCTCCACTGTGGTGAAGTTGAAGTTTTGTGTTCAACGAGCAGGTTCCTCTCCACTGCAATGAGGTTGAAGTTTTATGTTTACCGAGCAGGTTCCTCTCCACTGCGGTGAGGTTGAAGTTTTATGTTCAACAAGCAGGTTCCTCTCCACTGCGGTGAAGTTGAAGTTTTATGTTCAACGAGCAGGTTCCTCTTCACTGCAGTGAAGTTGAAGTTTTATGTTCAATGAGCAGGTTCCTCTCTACTGCGGTGAAGTTGAAGTTTTATGTTCAACAAGCAGGTTCCTCTCCGCTGCGGTGAAGTTGAAGTTTTATGTCTAACAAGCAGGTTCCTCTTCACTGCAGTGAAGTTGAAGTTTTATGTTCAATGAGCAGGTTCCTCTCTACTGCGGTGAAGTTGAAGTTTTATGTTCAACAAGCAGGTTCCTCTCCGCTGCGGTGAAGTTGAAGTTTTATGTCTAACAAGCAGGTTCCTCTTCACTGTAGTGAAGTTGAAGTTTTATGTTCAATGAGCAGGTTCCTCTCTACTGCGGTGAAGTTGAAGTTTTATGTTCAACGAGCAGGTTCCTCTTCACTGCAGTGAAGTTGAAGTTTTATGTTCAATGAGCAGGTTCCTCTCTACTGCGGTGAAGTTGAAGTTTTATGTTCAACAAGCAGGTTCCTCTCCGCTGCGGTGAAGTTGAAGTTTTATGTCTAACAAGCAGGTTCCTCTTCACTGCAGTGAAGTTGAAGTTTTATGTTCAATGAGCAGGTTCCTCTCTACTGCGGTGAAGTTGAAGTTTTATGTTCAACAAGCAGGTTCCTCTCCGCTGCGGTGAAGTTGAAGTTTTATGTCTAACAAGCAGGTTCCTCTTCACTGTAGTGAAGTTGAAGTTTTATGTTCAATGAGCAGGTTCCTCTCTACTGCGGTGAAGTTGAAGTTTTATGTTCAACAAGCAGGTTCCTCTCCGCTGCAGTGAAGTTGAAGTTTTATGTCCAACAAGCAGGTTCCTCTTCACTGCAGTGAAGTTGAAGTTTTATGTCCAACGAGCAGGTTCCTCTTCACTGCAGTGAAGTTGAAGTTTTATGTTCAATGAGCAGGTTCCTCTCTACTGCGGTGAAGTTCAAGTTTTATGTTCAACAAGCAGGTTCCTCTCCGCTGCGGTGAAATTGAAGTTTTATGTCCAACGAGCAGGTTCCTCTCCACCGCGATGAAGTTGAGTTTTTGTCTTCTACGAGGAGGACCCTCTCCACTGCAGTGAAGTTGACTTTTTATGTTCCACAAGGAGGATTCTTTCCACTATGGTGGAGTTCCTTGCTCTCATTTTTTCACATCTCGTTTCAAAACAGTGATTAATGTTCAAATTAAACCACACCGACTGTGTACAGATATTAAACTAATTTATAGTAATTTAGTAAACTTAAATAAATAGACAGACGTCAAGAGAATTATTATCGACATTTGTTACGTTCCGTTCTATACTCAAAGCGAATAAATAAACAAGAAGCATGAACGTTTTGCTTCCCTTAAATATACGGTTCATTACAAACTAATAACTAAATAAAGAAACTTTGAACATTTTATTTACGAATACATAAACATTATTTTAGTTTCCTCTGTATATTTGACATAATTTACTAAGTTTTATTGTCACGTTTTTGTAACATGCGTAAAACGGAATAAAAATCTACACTTGTATTTTTCTTGTCATAGAAAACAAACTTTGATCATAGACAATCTGATTGCAGTTCTGAATCTCTACTTAAACAGTGATTGGCTGATCTCTACTCAAGAACTGTTTGAAAATAAAGGGAGTGCTTGAGCATCGATTCAGTGCTCAAGTAATGATTGGGCGATCTGAGATCAATCTGTGCTTGAGCATCGTTCTGTAATACCGGCCTAAGCGTAGGTAAGTAGCACAGTGGACAGAATAACGACGTTGACATGCTTACACTCTTGAGGACATGCGAACTGAAGAAGCGTAAGGTGTTGGCAACCCAACAGAGCATAGTTGTCTTCATGTTTTGTAGCTGTGACAACATTGTGACTTTTTCTCTTCTCTGAGTTACCGTTGCGCTAAAATGACGTACTAAAATGACGCCCGTCTGTGTTTACAGACGCCCATTTCCGTCATTATAAATCCAATTTAAGTAGAAAATCGCTTTGATTATTTTAAGCCGACAATAAACGAAAGGGATTTGGCAATAACTCTTGCTCACACGATATTGCCATACGAGTATGTCATGTGCGAGTGAGAGCCGAATAGTTGTTCAATCCCTTTTTTCGTACTATGGGTATTTTACCGTATTATGGGTACCTACTTACTTGGGTAGGGTAAAAAAAAACAGTGAAATACGAATTGCATCCTTATTATTATTTATTTTCCTTATTATTATCTAAATTTTAATTCTTTACTAGTTCCCTTTTTTTCAGGAAAACAAATGTGTGTAGCCGTGGTGGGAGACATCGGAATGGTCGCAGTCGAACCGCCTTTCTTCTGATTTGACTAGTACCTACGTAATTAATGTATGCCTATTAAATAATTTATTCTTTATACAAATAAAACCACAAGGTTTCACTACCAAGTTTGTTTGTTTCAGTACCAAAAATCTAAAGTGTAGAACGTAATATGCGGGGTTCTTCCACGTAGTCAAACTATTTTGTCAAACTGATTTGACCACGTGGAAAATTCGTTCCTCGTGATCAAATTAAAGTAATGATCCTTCCTGTATAAGATTCTAAATGCCAAAAAGTACAGTCAAACCATAGTCAAACTATTTTGTCAAACTGATTTAACCACGTGGAATTATCTTTCCGCATAGTCAAATTAGTAAAATGCCCTTATTCCGTACCGACCAACTAAACGAATCAACTAGTTGAACTTCCGATCGGAACTCAATAGGTGGTTTCATTCCTGCCGGACTTCTCAAATCAACCATATTAAGCTTATTAAATATAAGAGTTCCCAACGGAAACACTATGAAGTTTTATTCTTCACTGAACAACTCGTTATAAAAACAAAATAATATACTTCATGCTTACGTATCAATTTAAATTAAAAAATTATCAACTTAACTAAACTTAAATGTTTGTGGCGAACTAAATTCAATAGCGGACATTCACTACAAGGAAAAAAAATCAAACATGTACTTATTGGGTTGTTTTCTCGTGGTCCTATTATTTTGTCCCGTTAACGGGTCTACGAGGCATGGTTATCCCTCGTGGTCCCGTTAGTAAAAATAATGCCTCCTGTGTAAGAATTTTCACTGGCCTGTCGCGTTTCTCTCCTCATCCCGATACCTACTTACTTTCCTGAATATTATTTGAATTGTTATCGTTTCATTTTAGAAATGAAGTACTGGGATTGCATGAAGTCATGGGTAGATATTGTATATTTGATTAGTCCGAGTCGAGTTTCGATGTTGGAAAAAGTAATCAATTCCACCAACTTAGTAAATTGTCATTTGCGGTGTGACCAGTTTATGACAGAAAAATAATAGGGATGTACACAATCGACATAAAATATAGACATAGCTTAATTTTTTTTATTTTATTGATATATCCCACAACTCACGAAAGCTATGTAACCATCAAATTCAATGGTATTGCTACTAAAAAATGTGCAAATTCAGCATTTTGTAATAAACAGAGACAATCCGCTATTTGACACGTATCAAATTTGACGCGATAAATGAATATTTCCTATAGTATTTAACGTAAGAAATCGAAATATATTGATTTTGCTAAGTAAGTATGCAGGATGGCTGCAAAATTTGCAAAGTAAAAAAAAATTTCCTCGTTTAATTCGTAACGGCGAAAACGCTATCCGCCATTTTGAAACCATCTGAAGTATGTAAACAAACATCTTTCAGCCAGAGCCAGTGGACATTGATTATTACAGAATTTAAATCAAAGTGATCTTCACACTCGAGTTTCAATTGATAAAGAGTCGGGGTCTCTTTTGGCAAGATTGAGCCAAGTTTTTCGAATGTTAATTTCACTGGTTACACGAATCCACAACTTCCCGGGGGTCCTTATTGAAGTGTTTTTTCATTCTCGAACAATGCAATAATGATAATTGGTATATTTTGGATGTAAATTCGATGAAATCATGGTTGCGTTAGTGTTATTTCACTATGCTCAGAGATCACTTACAGAAATGTCAAACTTTGTTTACAATTTTTTGGACTTCAAACCATAGACAAAAATGGCTGACCGCGGGTCTGGGTCATTACATACAATTTTATTTACATCCTAAGGCCGTTTCATTCTTTTCCCATTTCATCAAAGTGCAGTTTTACCCAAATCCCTGATACGGCAAGGTTTTTAACCGACTGTGAAACAAAGGAGGGTTATGCTTTTCGCGCGTATGTATGTATGTGGCTATGTTTCTTTATGACGACGACGTAGAGGCCAAACGGCTTTGTTGGTTTGAGATGTCTTTAGATTCGTCTTGACAATGAGAGTGACATAGGATAGGTGACGTCACCAAATAAGCATTATGTTTTTCTTTTTGCCAATCTGAAACTACTATGAATACTATAGTATGAATGAAACGAAAGAAATAGGTATACACATTTATTGTTAAAATATAAGTAAACTTAGGTACCACCACAGGTATTTCAACTTATCTATCTAATACCTTTAAGCGAGCAATTCTTGTATATATAATCTGAATCTCGGAAATGGCTCCAACGATTTTCATGAAATTTAGTATGCAGGGGGTTTCGCGGGCGATAAATCGATCTAGCTAGGTTTCATTCTTAGAAAACGTCAACAAAAAAAAATACCGAGCAAAGCTCGGTCATCCAGGTACTTCAGGATCAAGTCCTTCACTTAAACATAACTTTAAACTTTGGTTTGTTTAAGCAACAGGCTGTCTTAGATACACTATCTTTTGTAGTGCTTTCGTCTTTTTAGTATGAATTTATAGTTTCGATCGAACTCCATATCACACTTTTTTCTATTTTTTTTTCGGCCCAATAAATAAGCTACGTTTTGTTTTAGCGTCAGCATGATTAGCCTCTTTACGCAGTTTGTTTAAGAACAAATGAAAATTTGGCTTCCGGGGAATTCTCGCATTTATGCGACGGTGCCAACCTTCCAATGCAATTGTGGTACGATGTCGTTCGAAAGCTACACTAATGACCTCAGCTGTCAGGGAATTCATCCACTGCTTTGTAACGTATGACATGAATGCACTGAAGTCATTATCGTCTTCTATATTTTCAGTAATTTTTTGCCAGGTATCTCCAATAACATTGGCTGGCAGCAGAGGTAATGAGGCGCACAACCTAGTCAGCCTTTTGCCGGACTGACATTCAGTAATCTGTAGTTCTCTTGCTTTTCGCCAAATGGCGTCATTATAGTGGTGGTAGCAGCCAGAAATCTTAGCGTTAGGGAAAACGCCTTTGACGGCATTTAGGGCAGCTAATTCATAATCCGCTTTAAAAGAGCTCATGTCTATATTTAAACGCTCTTTTAAAAGAGAAAATAGTCGAGTGTACGTAGCTTGCGATTTGTTGGGCAACAGTACGAATATCACGGGTTGTATGTGTGTTGCCTTTTTGGTTGAACCACAATCGATATGTATGGTGTACATTTGCAAGAATGGCGCTGGTACACATTTAAATGTACCATCTGCAAAATAATCACGGGTTGCGCCAGTAATTTGTTTTCTGGCAAATTTTGTTGCAAAAACTAAAATTTTCTCCTCATCTACATCGTCTAATAAAACAAACTTTTTGCCAAGCACATGAGGTATGCGTACATCAGAAAGACTATTAAATTTTAAGTCACATTCCAAAAACCTTTTTCTCTCTCTGTACAGCATGCTTTTGTACGACTCAAATGACGGCTTGTGTTGGGCACATGAAAAATTTTCGAAGACTTTTTCAAATATTTGTTGTACTGGATTGAAATTTTCGCAGACATCTTTCTTGCATTGTTCAATTAGCATTTTATTTTATTTTCGCATGAATCTTCGGGAGTTATGCAGCAGTGACTTTTATTTTCACGTAATATTTTTGTCCTCGTAACATCTAGTGTTATGGACGCATCGCAGTCTTCTTCTATACACACCCATATTGTCGAGCCGGACTTATTTTTGAACCAAATTGAACCGGTCCGGATCTTTTAATATCGAATCTCGGTTTCTTTTCGTTTTGACGAATTTGAACTCCATTTTATTTGAACTGACTTTTGGTTTTTTGGGACGCAAACACTCTATCATTCAACACGATTTAAATAGTTTTCTTCTTGACAATGTCAAATCAGGCACGTCAATATTAATAAAGCAGCAAAGAGGTTTTTTTTTCAAAAAGAACATTGGATGAAAACGGGACTTACGTGAAATGGAAATTTTATAAAAAAGTAATTGTGTGAAATGGGCATTGTGTAAAATGGGAATTGGTTGAAACGCATATTGGGTGAAATGGGAATTGGATCAATAATGAACTTGGATCTATAAAAAACTTGTATCTAATGGTCCGGAGCGTATACTAAAATATGTTTTGGTCTAATGGAAGAGTTATTTACCGTTTAAGACTTACTTGAAAAGAGAGTCAAATAGCGGATTGGTAGTTAGTGAAAATTAGACATCATTTTAATGAAGTGAATTACTCGTAGTAATTACTGGAACACCCCCATTAGAGTAAGTCTTTTTTTCTCAGGTTTTGTAAAATATCCTGGTTTATATTATTTGTATTGAAATCGCGTTTTCAGTCCGGTAAATCGTTTTTATATCTTATATATGTACTCGGAAAGTTGTGTTGTTTTGATCTGATTATTGGGTGAAAAATGCTGCTACCCTCCATAGGAAGGGAAAAACTCATACAATCAATTGGTAGAGCGCTGGTACGGATAGCCAGAGGTTGCGGGTTCGAATCCCGGCATGGGTGAAATTTTTAGCCTCTAAATAGGTTTTTAAACTCATACAAATTACTTCTCAATTTCCCACCTAAGGGCCGGAATAAACTTTGAAAATAGAACTACTGTCAGAATTTTATGTAAAAAAATAATGCGGCAACGTGAGTTTCTAAACAGACAGTGTGAACTTACCGCAAAGTTCTTTGAGCGGAATAAGAGTTCCAGATTCAAAATTTTAAAAGTCGACATAAATCGGCGGGTACTACTCTGTTATAGTATCTGCGACGGAATTAAAAAAAAGGGTAATAATCCGTGGTTAAGATTTGAATATTAAAAAATAGTTTTCATTTTCCTCATATTCGATATGAAAAGTAGAGTGTTTGACACGGGTGCCATCGGTGTTGCCAGATAAATATCACTTTGCCCACTTTTTTTAGAGAATTAAGGTGCTTCAGGGTGCTAAATAGCGCCACCAATGGAAAAAACTCATAAGTTGTGTTATAATACAATTAAATTTAAAACTGAACATGAGAAATCTTAACAACTGTTACAACTAATTTTACGTCAGTCTAGAAACTATAATCAACAACCTATGACTTAGATAGATAGATAGAGCACACTTTATTGCACAACCAGAAAAATATTACAACCATGATTCTTAAATCTAAGTAATGTTATACAATTGGCGGTCTTATCGCTAAGAGCGATCTCTTCCAGGCAACTAACAACAATAACATTATACTGACATCTGACATTTTGTTGCTTTGTAATGTTGCCAGGACTAGAAGACTTTTTTATAAAAATAATTGGACATGAAGCCTTCTTGTGTTCATGTTGTAGGACAAAGAGATTTAATGCGTTTAAGGGACTTCGTGACTGTAAAACAGGCAAGAATATTTTTTTTGGTCTTATCGTTTCCATACTTAGAGCTTTCTTAGGGGAATAAAAAAAAATTGTCTATGGTCACAGTAAAGCGCTGAACACGATGGTGTTGTCAGTTAAAAATGTGGAAAAATGGACATAAGGACTTTTAGAATTTGGCCCTTCAATGAGCCGTTTTCAGAAGAAAAAAAAAGTTAATAACACAAAAACTCAATAGATGGCGCTTAGTTGGCGAAAATAGTTCTGTCATCAACGTAGCAACGTATTTAATCTGTGGTTGTGACCGCTCGCTTCTTGACGCAGGTGTTGGTTTGGTCGACCGTTCTGTTTGCATTTGCATCCACTGTCGCTTTAGGGTTTCATTGGTACTGGGGAATGTATGAACTCCTGTATTTTTGCACGTAACAACGGCACAGGTACGCATTTTAGTATACTCATAATAAAAAGAAACTTCCTAATTTACAAGTATCGAAACCCAAACACAGTATCTCCTACTTAGTCTGTGCACTCTTCTAGGGGCACGGAAGTGCCCTCGCCAAGACGCGCAGAAGATGGGTAGGGCACTACCTAATAATTCATAACTTTATTGCGACCGTGTAGTTGTTTAGATGACCTACCTCTTTTTGAAGTGTTTCGTATAACCATGCATCATGCCATCTAATTTTGCTGTTGATAGGGATAGAAAGTGTATGGGGCCAAATTAGGTCAGATTACTAGAAAAAATCAGAAATCAACGAAAACTTTTGTATGGGATTTTACACAGCCCGAATAAACAAACCATCCTACAAAACAAAATCCCAAAAAAACATTTCATGTAAAATATGACAAGACAAGCCCTAATTTTACCAATCATACATCATGGTAACAAATAGGACTTGGAAGTTTTACATACCCAATTTCTTTCCTTAATTAAGACCATAGGAGAGTCTGTGCGACGGCCGCGTATGGGCCAAGTCATATTATTATTTAAAAACCTATTTAGAGGCTAAAAGTTTCACCCATGCCGGGATTCGAACCCGCAACCTCTGGCTATCCGTGCCAGATAGCCAGAGGTTGCGGGTTCGAATCCCGGCATGGGTGAAATTTTTAGCCTCTAAATAGGTTTTTAAATTTGTTCTTAGCACGGGTTAGTGCATTAAAAATAAAAATAGTATAATCATATTATTATGCTAAGGTAATAAAGGCCTTGTAGAGTTGGGTGCTTGGCTCATTATGAGTTCTGATAACTTTTTAAACTGTACGCATATCATATCATGAGCTTGTGTCTTGGCATTCTTTTTACATAAAATGTTTTGTCGGATTGATTTGACACATAAATTTTTGTGACTTTCACGCCATCTAGTAAGTGTTGTGGAACTATTTTTTTTTTTGGAAACGCCTCATTTGAAAGTATAACTAATTAAATTACCCAATTAATGTGAAACACCAACTAACTCACGCGCTCAATTTACTCACATTATCACAATGTGACGAATAAGTTGAAAGTTTAGAATTCAAAATTATCTAAGTGATATCACTGCCACCTACAAGGTGGCGGGCGTTTGACAACTTAACTAATATGCTGCTGTCAGCTGTCGATAATTATTGTAGGCTATCTTTTGTTTTTTATATTTGTGGTATAGCCATTGGTACTATAAAAAGAAATAGACGGCTCTTGCACAACGTCGTTAGATGTCCACACACAGCACGGCTTGTACAGAAATGAGGCGGCAAATTTCATACAATTACATATTTGAAGATAATAAAGGTTGCGTATTTCCATAACACTAAAACTACTAGGTAGGTACTATAGAAAAACACTAATGCAACAAATACATATATTGTGCGTTCACATTAACTTGACGCGTGAGAGAATTGGTAGCACTGATTGCTCAGTCGCCATCTTGCTTTTGGTACGATCGGTTACTAATTATAGGATTATTCGTTTGTGTGAGTTACTAACTATAGGATTATTCGTTTGTGTGAGTTTTAAAGATGCCCAAAGTGGTCAAAAATGCAAAAAGACAAACAATCCTTCAGGTTTATGCATTTTGTGAGAGGGAAAAGGCTGAAAAAAAGCTGATTGTTCCTTTGGAGCAAGTTCGGACTCGATTTCCCGCCATGACAGGTACATTTTTAGGGTGCCCAGTTACATGAAATTACTAAAGCCACGTTTTCACGGTCTTAGTAGAATCGGACCGAGCGCATCTTCTTAGTCAACTAAAAGTGTAAGCCACTCTGATGATAGTTTACACACATTTTAGTGGATATGGATTTTTATTCATTTTTGAACGCGCTTTGTTGTCTTATCGTCGAGCTGCAACAGCAGCAGCATAAAAAAAGAAGAAAAATTTGGACGCGTAAATGGATTTTAAGGCGTGACGAACTAGATGCTTCGAATAATTTTATTCGAGAAGTAAAAATGGAAAATGCAGCCAGTTTTAAAATCCATTTGCGGTTAACAAGCGAACATTTTGCCAATAAATACTAATCCGATTCTTTCGTTTTTTTCTTCCCCTTGATAGTTTTCCTCACTATTGTGATATGCTCATAAACATAACAAGGACATTACATGTGAATTAGCTTTTGGAGGCCATGCCCAGCAGGGAGTTGATGTGGGCTGATTATAGAATATTATAGAAGCTTTTGGACACTAATCGGAAGATGGTCAAACAAGCCCTCAATCCTTTTATTTTCCCCAAGTAATGGGAATGATTTCTTATTTAACATGGTAACACTAAACATATCAGTGCTACCAATCCTCTCACGCGTCAAGTTAATGTGAACGCACTGTATCTCCACTTTTCGGGAATTTTTCCCGAAAAAAAAAACTAGTATCACTGCTGTATTTGACATCCCGATTTGTAAGTAAATAAAGAAAAGTAAGCTGGTTGCCACATCAATAAGAAATAATACTAAAGAAAAGTAAACAAAACCTAATATGGAAAAAATATCACGAATCAGTAACTTAAAACATTACTTACGCTACGCATGGTAGGTACTCCCTTGAGACTTATTGCATTTTTTCAAGAAGTTATTACACACCGTACACACACACGAAAGTGTAGGACTAGATAGCGGGACTTCCTCAGAACAAAAGCATAGAAGGAGCCTCAGAACAATAACGTTATTGTTCTGACGTTAAGGATAATAAATTAATTAATACCTACCGTACACAGAACAATATACTGTCGCCATAGTAGGGAAAAATTAAATGTCAAATTCACGCGACACTACAACTACTCTGTGCTGTGGCCATTTAAAAAACTGGCGAAGATTTAAGAAAGGGAAATTGCCCGGTTCTCGAGTAAAATTCAGTTACAAGTTTTATCCAGAGAATTATGAATAAGTCCAAAAGCTAACAGAAGCTGTACATATCCATCAACGATGAATGCCTTTCAGAATTCAGTCAAATGTAAGTAAAGGATTTATTTTGAGGTTATATTTTTACAAACACCTCACAAGTTTTATTCATCTTTCACAGATTTGCGGCTGATCAATGTGAAGACAACACTAAACACTATCAAAGAGCTGAAGCCCAACCACGTAAAAAATGTACCAAAGGTGGAAACAGAAGTATTCTCTAAGGCCAAAACTATTGCATTTAGTCCACGGGCAATAGGTGTCGAGATTGGGCAGATACAAAATGGAGGGTCTCAGAAGCAAGATCCGCTATCCTATATTCCCATTGTGAACCCTAGATCTATTCTGCCGTTGATGGAAGACAACTGGCAGCAAGGTGAAATAGGCCTGCCTACACCTCAAAAAGAAGAGAAACAGGCAGTAAGGCTGATTGTCATCAGAAGGAAAAAAATGAAGAAACATCAGCGCAGGAAGCTTTGGAAGAGGATGAGGTACCGTTGGGCTAAGGTGGGTCCCTATAGAGTTTAGATGGCCTTTTGGCATAATCAATAAAAAACCCTTTTATGTCCCCACTGCTGGGGCACGGGTCTCTCCTACATCGCAGGAAGGTTAGGCCATACTCCACTAGCACTGCTCTAGGAAAAATGCCACAAGCGGTAGTCATGGGGCGGTCACACATCGTGCACCTGACTGCACCTGTTGTTGCTTAACTCAAATTATTGATTTCACTATTTTTATTTTTAATGCACTAACCCGTGCTAAGGACAATTTAAAAAAAAAATTGCCTCTAAATAGGTTTTTTATGATTGATTTCAATCACTCGGTTCGGACTAGGCCACGAGCGCTTTGATAGATTACACTATTTTTATTTTTAATGCACTAACCCGTGCTAAGGAACAAATTTAAAAACCTATTTAGAGGCTAAAAATTTCACCCATGCCGGGATTCGAACCCGCAACCTCTGGCTATCCGTACCAGCGCTCTACCAATTGAGCCAATGGGCGACTCACGGCATCAGTGAAATTTCGAACCTCTTTACAATATTCTCTGTATTACGTACAGGCAGCGACATCTGACTTAAGCAAATTGCATTACTTACAGCCCCGACCACCTACTTTGCAGTTAGGTTTTAACATCGGAACGATATCACTGTACCCACATGATTACACTATTTTTATTTTTAGATGTCGCTGCCTGTACGTAATACAGAGAATATTGTAAAGAGGTTCGAAATTTCACTGATGCCGTGAGTCGCCCATTGGCTCAATTGGTAGAGCGCTGGTACGGATAGCCAGAGGTTGCGGGTTCGAATCCCGGCATGGGTGAAATTTTTAGCCTCTAAATAGGTTTTTAAGCTTTGATAGATATATAGATAAAATAGTTTATTTGCATTTTCACATACACAGTGAACCTAGCAGTAAGCAGAATATATATGAATTCCAGTGTATTTCCTAGGTCCAGGAGGTACCAACAGTTTTCTCAAATCTCCAAAAAATTCTCTAATCAGGACCTGGAATGAACAACAACTCAAAGTCAACTAAATCAAGAACCTGTAATATGGAAGTACCGCTACAATAGCACAGAGAATCCAAGCTTGTGAGCTAGTAGCCATTTTGTGTCACCATGTTACAATTTTTTTTATCCCAACAGTAAATTGTTCTCGACTTAAAATTTTATCGGAAGCTAACTGGTTCAATAAACTATGAATGTCCCTCAATGTAAGCGGTGTAGAAAGCCACCTTCTCAATTGGGAGGTTGTGATCCGAACCCCGGCGTGTAACAATGACCAATACCAATGAAATTGTTGTCTAAGTACACTTCTGAAATTATAGTTGCAATACCATTCGGTGACGTTGAAGGAAAACATTGTAAGGAGATCCTAGTGTCTGTAGTGTTAATACACCTCAGCGCTTGCTACAATGGCCCAACTATGAGGCTAAGTGTGGAAATCTCAGGTCCGACAAAATAATAGTATAATCCTTTATTATTTTTCTTATAAATAACAATCAATACAATATGCATCCCTCTCCAGGCAATACCTGGCCTCCCACAAGCCTTGTGGTTTGCGCGGTGTGACTAAATAATATCCCTCGATGTTTTAAAACAAATTGGCCTCCATTCCCCAGATCAAGCAAAAGCGGCGTCAAATTAAGGAGAAGAACTTCCAGAATGAGCTCTTGGCCCTAATGAAGAAGGCCGATGAGTTCTCAGCAGAGCAGTATGTGGCCGACAAGATAACAAAGGCCAATCACACCCCGCTACCGAAGAGGTGGAAGGGCAAGCGTCTCCCGGAGTTCATCATTAGGCAACTCATGGGACTCGATAAGAAGATCAACTATAAACACACTGATGTGTATAAGGCGTAGGTTAGTCTGTTATAGGTGTTGAATAAAGTAGATTTTAATTTAGATTCCGTTTTGTTTGAATAGTTTAAACTCCCTTGTGTTATTATGTTTGTGGAATAATAACGCCTTGTTTGAAACAGTTTTCTTTCCTCTACACCTAGTTATAGTCCAGGAACATAGACCAGGAAACCCTAATTTTTTTATCAAAGGAAGCCCCTTGGCACTGTTGCCCCTTGGGTGATTTTGAGCCGATTTAGACTGGGAGCTAACAGAAACCACCATGAGTAAGTTGGATAGGGGAATTACCCGTATCGGTTAAAGATCATGTTGAATGTACTTATAGCTTCGGGTACTTTCGTTACAGTTTGTCCTAGTCTGCGCGAACGTAGATTCCCGAAGGGACTTTTATGATGTGTAGTACTGTACACCTCGTTTATAATTTCACTATATTAAATTCTCTTAGATTGCATCTATTATAGCTAGAAGAGCCGATGGCAGATAAGAAAGGCCGAAAAAAAATTACTTTCCAAAATCAAATAACATGTATTCGACAAGCACCTACCTAGATCATAGAAATATATTTTTTACTAGCAGACCCTACAGACGTCCTGCATGCAGCGCCATCTGCCGGGCTGTTTTGTGAATCTAAACCGTCCACCCACGGCGCCACCCAAATGCATACAAAAAAATCATTCAAATCTCCAGCCGTTCAGGAGAAGTTCAGTGACTTACACACGTACAGTAGAATTAGAAATATAAAGATTGGAATTTTACACAAAAAGCTTACAGCTGCGTGGAACGCGATGACCGAGAAGCGCTGCGGGCGGAGCGGATCGCAGTCAGTGTTTTTTTTTATTTATTGGGAGAAAACAAACAATTGTACAATATATTTTCAGGTCAGAAAATTCTTACATGAATTATGTATGTACCTAATTGTACAACCAGTGGCGTTTTCTGTAGATTTATACAAAGACATAAAAAACAAGAAATAAGATAGTTAGATTCTGCTATCACCAAACAAGAATGAGATTAGTGGAATACGTCCAACAGCACATCAACCCCTACACATGTGCTACCTGTTTTGTTACGTTACCAGTCACTTTGCAGCAAAAATGTAAGGGCCGATGAACTGTCCATGCACTCTTCACTAGTGTTATTCCACACAGCTCGAGTTGCAGCCGCGACTGGTCCCAAACTAGGATACCCTGTGCTGTGGTGAGCAGGCAAGTACATCACAATAGAAACACACGGTGTTTTACAGCCTCCAGTGGGAGAAGAACCTACGACCGCTTATATGGCTCATCAGACTTGAAACTGCAAAACGAAGATGTTGATTCGAAAAAAAAAATTAGTAACTTCCGTAAGTATAAAGAAAACGCTCAAGTGCGTGTCGGGGCACGGCTTTGTAGAATTAACGATTTCATGAAAGTAATTTTAATTAATGGGTTTTAAAAACCTATTTAGAGGCTAAAAATTTCACCCATGCCGGGATTCGAACCCGCAACCTCTGGCTATCCGGGATTCTTATCCCGGAAAATTTTTAGCCTTCACTGATGCCGTGAGTCGCCCATTGGCTCAATTGGTAGAGCGCTGGTACGGATAGCCAGAGGTTGCGGGTTCGAATCCCGGCATGTGTGAAATTTTTAGCTTCTAAATAGGTGTTTAAATTTGTTCCTTAGCACGGGTTAGTGCATTAAAAATATAAATAGTGTAATTAATGGGTTTTGTACGTAGGTTTCCTTTTATAAGTGGGTCGCCTATTGCTCGTTAACTTGGGAAACTTTTCATGGGATTTTTTCACGTTTCTACAATCAACCGATTAGCTGGGAGTGGGGGCAGCCAAACTCGATAAAGAATAGAGGTAAACAAACCAATTTAGGGTTATCACAACTCACGTGTTACAAATCTTCTATTGTTTACATGATTATAGCAAGATACGGCTTGATATTTTGGGGGAACTCTACAGATAGAGAAACAGCATTCAAAGCACAGAAAAGGTGCATAAGAGCCATGTTCCGACTAAAAAAACCGATAGTTGTAAGCCTTACTTCAAGAAACATAATATCCTGACACTTCCATCACTATACATATTAGAATCAGCTTTATTTGTAAAATGCAATCCGGATATATTTAAGAGGATCTCACAAGTTAGCAATAGATTGCAACGGGACACTAGTAGAGTCTGTATCCGTAAGGCGAACACTGCGTTAATGCAAAAGAGCCTGTTTTGTATGGGACCTACAATATACAATAAATTACCTAGTGCACTAAGAGAACTTGATGTAAATTTGTTCAAATATAAATTGAAGAAAATACTATCTGAAAAGTGTTATTACACTGTAAACGAATACTTGTCTGAAAGATTGTAATACCTCTATGTTTGACATACTTTCTTAGAATAATTAGTGCTAAGTTTATTTTGACATGCATTATCTGACATAAATTGTGTTTAAGTTTATTTTTGACATCCATTATCTTAGTCTTATAATCATTGACAATTGAAAATAATTACCGGTGCTCTCTCGAATTAAAAATTCGTATGTCTATAAAGACAAAACATGCAGAACAAAATATATTTTACTGTACATCTATAGCCTTTTACTTGCTAACTATTTATTAACAATTCCTATTGCAACATATTTAACTAGAATCACTCAAATAACATGCATATTACCTTGTATTTCGAAAAACTATTAAAAAATCGACCATAATTTTACGCGACAGCCCTACAGAAAAAGAAACATGGATGAAATTAAGGTGTGACAAACATTTTGGAAAATTTAGTTCTATGCCAACAAGTGACGTTTAGTCGTTTGTCAATACGTGTATATGGCATAAGTATATAGCATATATGTGTGACCAAATGGCATAAGACAACAATATATATTGCCCCCATATCATTGTGAATGAAATCCGATAGAAATCCTATGGGGGCAAGTAAAAGGTTTGCTGCTGCCAAAAATAAAACTTTTTAAATTGCCGAACTAAATAAAGGTTCTGTTAGATGAGTCAATAAGTAAAATTACTCCAGCACCATGGCAACGTTGTGTTGAACACGTGATTAAAGAAGAGAAGAAAACGCCAAATTTGATGGTGTAAAGGATAATGTCATTGATGAATTTATAATTCGAGTGTCCGGGGACCAAAATTCATCCTCCTCTTTTGCCAGTGACAGCGATGATTAGTGTGAACATATGAATAAAAATATACACAAAAAATTTTCTTTTATTGCAATATTTGCAGTAGGTCCCAATCTCCTCATTTTCATAGTAGCATCTATAGGTACGGGCCTTACTGTCAGAAGTTGTCAAGCCGCCCATAAGGCCTCTGACATGGCTTAACGAATGCCATTATATGACAGCCGGCACCAACGGCTTAACGTGCCTTGCGAAGCACGCAAGCGCTCGGAAAAATGCCACTAGCGGTAGTCACGGGACGCTCACCCATCCTGTACCTGACCGCGCCTGTTGTTGCTTAACCAAGTGATTGATTCCAATCACTCGGTTCGCCTAGGCCACGAGCGCTTCTTTTTGCTTAAACGCGCTTAATTCTATTAGGAAAATCATGCGGCATGGCTCGCGTAGATGTTTGTTAAATCTGTGTGTCATATTTCAATGTTGTCATATGACATATTCAGATCGGTTTAGTCTTTCACTATAAAATCATAAACATATAAACATAAATAAGCATTTTACATTAGTAGGAGGAAGGAACGATTATCATTTGTCGGAAAACGATTTCTAGAAAAGGTTGTTAACATCTGCCTTTTAGGTGTAAACAAGTCGTTGCCTAGCAACGGTTTGTTTATCGCCATTCGTTATAGAATTTGGCTCAGTTATAGATTAATGTTTCGCAATCGGAACCTAAATCGAAAAATAAGTTTATCTACAGCATTAAACGACAAATCCAACGATACCACACAGTGGTGCAGGCGATAAAAAAATATTGCATCCTTAATAGGCACGATTACTTTTCGAGATAATATTCGACCCTTTTCGGGGCATAGTCTATGTGTATATGTAATGTTATATAATTGTGTCATTTGTATCCACGTATCATATCTTTTGGGATAGTACTGGCTCCTGAGATACAGGTTCCCGCCTAGTTCAGGAGTCATGGCACAATGAAATTAAATGAAAAGGTTTATTCAAAGTAGCGCAGAAGCTGCGGCTTAATGAACGTTACAATTCAAACTAGGTGTCCATTTCAAAATCTAGATAATTTTGGAGAAAAAATGGCCAAAAAAACTCCAAACTTAGTCTTTTCAAAGTCCTTAATTAACATAGTTTACATAATTATTATAAAACATAGAACTCATACATTGTACTGGCTTTAATTCCAGACCTCATTGTCATCTAGATAATCCTTTATGTTATAGTAGCCCTTTTGGCACAAAGTGTGCTTAACATATTTTTTGAACCGCGATTCAGGCAAGCTTAATATATCTTCAGGGATTTTATTGTAGAAGCGTATACAATGCCCCATGAAGGATGTATTTAACCTTTGCCAGCCTAAATAGTGGGAACGAAAGTTTATGTTTATTTCTAGTATTCACATTGTGTTGGCTACCTAAAGTTTTAAAGTTACTGATATTTTTCCTGACGTACATAATGTTTTCATAGATATACTGACTGGCAACTGTCAGGATGTTAGTTTCTTTAAAGAAAATATCAATCATATTGTTACAAATTTAATCTTTTTGAGTTCCAATAAACAATTATCTTTTTTAAAAACCTATTTAGAGGCTAAAAATTCCACCCATGTCGGGATTCGAACCCGCGACCTCTGGCTATCCGTGCCAGTGCTCTTTCCAACTGAGCTATTGGGCGACTCACCGGCATCAGTGTTTCGAATCTCGGGTTCGAACCCCAACATGGGTGGAATTGTCAGCCTCTAAATAGGTTTTTAGAATTGTCGTTAGCACGGGTTAGTGCATTAAAAATAATATAATTATCTTATCTTAATTATGTCTGCTCTAGAGAGCAGCATAAATATAAATATTGATTATGTATTTATGGTCTCTGTGCTTCTGGACAGACAGACGGACGGACATTACGTAGGTATTAATTATTTGTGCTTTTGCTTATTTGCTTTTTTCCTCTGTGCTTAAATCTTATTTTGTTAGGTATGTGTTTGCGGAACTTTAGTTCAACCTTTTCGATTTCTGACCGCAGCTTTAATTCTTCAAATACATAGAAGGTAGTCTGCTGATGAAGATGGGAGGTAGCGAAAAATAAAGTTGGCAATTGTTTTTCAACGTAATGTTGACGTGAGACGAGCCCTGGGAATTGTTTCGCTATTCATGTTTAAAAAACGCCCTACATTGTGTCGATTGTGATTCACAACTTTATTTTGTTTGTGTTAGCAGTCGAAAAGGGGTAAGCTGATAGATAATTACTTAATCCTTTTATTACCTAACTGACTTCAAAAAAGGTGGATTTTATCAATTCGACGCGTACTTATATTACTTTTTTATAACAGAACAATATTTCGATCTTCATAATTATGGTCAGCCAAACATCTCATTGTTATAGGGCCAGTTTCTGTGTGCTTAGTGCGAGTTTGACAGATCCAATCGAATAACTTTACTACCGCGCTAATCGGGCATTGAGTAGTGAGTATGAGTAAGTTAACCGTTCGAACTGGCAAAACGCTGTCACAGTACAACTCGCACTCGTGTTTATTCGTGTTTTGGCTGGTAAACGTGTTCACTTCTCAACGTAAACCATTACAACTCGCACTCAGCAATTTTAATTTCCATACTTGTCGCTAGGTGGCGCTTCCTCGATGCCATAGAAATATGAGTTTACGTTAACGCGATCGAGTAGTTAAAAAACTCGCACTAAGCACTCAGAGTGCTTGTTACTTATGTGCCTATTTACTTAGTGAAATTCTCAATTCATAAACCGGCCATTAGATAGATAGATAGAGAACACTTTATCGCACAACCAGAAAAAAGGATTACAACCATGATTTCTTAAACCTAAGTAATGTTATACGATTGGCGGTCTTATCGCATTAGCCTGAGGGCACGCCCTTTTTCGGATGCGGTATTCTTGCCAGAGAAACGATCGGTAAATACAAATTCTTTAGGGCGCATTGGGATGCTAACTAGCGTAATAATAATCATTACTTGTTTTGCAATACGTTTTTATAAATAAAAATCTAAAATCTTAATATCTGTGTTAACTAACTAGTTAGATAATACTGTCTAGAACGTAGTATCAATATCCTACGACTATAACAGGAAAAAACGGCCGTTTTTTGCGGAAATCGATTAAAGTCCTAGGTTGTTGATCCTAGGTTCTAGAGTGTACGTTCTAATGCGTTGTGCGTTCTAGTACGTCATAGTGGTCCACCAACCTGGACTTGGTGGGCTAAACCTCATGCGATGCAGGAAGAGACCCGTGCCCCAGCAGTGGGGACATACAAGGGTTGATAACGATAGTGGTTAATATATTTCATGTATTTTTTTGGAAAATACGTACATTACAAAACAAGATATGATACAGTTACATTGGTGGCGCTAGAGCACCCCAACACGCCTTAATTTACATCGACTGAGCGAACCGTCGTTGGAGCTTGTGTGTAGGCAGGAGCTCTGCTTCGGCTAAAGACCTCCTGGCGCCCTATTTAGAATAATTAATGGACTTCAAAAAAGGAGCAGGTTATCAATTGGACGCGTACCTATATTACCTACTTACTTTTTTTGAGTATGTTCTCGAAAAATTTCGTCAAATCTGAAGCGATTTCGACAAGTAATTCTTTTTTTGTTACATTAGATATAGCAAGTCATTGGTCTTATTTTTATTTGGTGAAGATCTGATAAGGACTTTCAGAGAGAGAACGGAATAACTCTTCATTGGACAGCAGCAATAAGGCCTTATGAGGTCATGAATCAGTAATATGCACATCTTTCATAATATTATATTGTTACGCAATGTCACACGGTAGGTAATTTCATGATGTTCTGATGAAGACTTTCAGAGATGGAAATTTAGAACTTCAAGGTTTTTATGACACCAACAATTTGTTTATAAAATACTTTAATTTAGTAACTCATTCTCTGGTGTCTGGTGAAGAGAATAGAATAGAATGAATAGAATGCATTTATTGACATATTAAGACAAAGGGTCGAGGCTCAGCATAATTGCAACCAAGTCTACGCAGTGATCTTGGCAGCGCTGCTTTTCAGCAACGACCCGTAAAAACTAAAACTAAAATTAGGTAGATGTAGGAGAAGGCTGACAAACTTTCAGTAGGTACCTACAATTGTTTTGGAAATGGTGGTGGACATTGTTTTGAAGATCATCAGCTGAAAAGACGTTCTTGTGAGGTTCTAAGCTTCTATTCTAGACAGAAATAAGCAGGTTGTACTCAAGCATTTAATTTCACTGTCACTTTCTACAGCCGAAGATGTGGAACTCTGATGATGACCAGCTCAAGAACACCCAGATCTAGTCCACGTTAGCAGCTAGAAACGCGGAATTTAAGTTGGAATCTATAGTTTCATTATCACTTGCTACACTAGGAAAATTAAAAGCCAGATGACGATTAGGTTTATAATACCTACCTAGATGAAAGGCACCGTTGCATATAAATTTCCATTTTAAGTCAAAATACACAATTTTATTGTCGTACTAATTAGTCCCTTAGTAAAAAATACAAGATAGACACGCATGGTTATAAGGCCACATTATCTATTCACTACAATCGTGAAATAAATACTCTAAAATGAAAGATAAATTCGACTTTTGTACACAAAATCGTGGCCTATGACTACCTATTTGACAAGCTATTTAGAGATTAGAATAAGAACTAATGAAATGCACACAATTCAACACTATACACTGATCTTACCCTAATGTATCTACGCACACGATGGTCAGAATAACACAAGCTTAAATATATAAAACCTAACTTATGATCTAATAGCTAAAAAAAAATTGAAATAAAAACCTACTTCTGTAGGTACACTAAATAAATAATAAATAAATAAAGCCTTTATTACCACTTAAAGAAAACATGAATTCTAGTAATAAACTTTAAATTATAATTAAGGGTCCCCTCTACGGGTGAAGGCCTCCTCCAGAAAAGCCCAGCGGTCCTTAAGGAGATAGCTCTAGCTGCGCTCTCCCATGATCTACCTGCGACAGCCACTATGCTGTCTGACCATCTCTTTTTTGGTCTGCCTCGTCTTCTTACGTGGCCTCGCGGGTACCATTCTGTGACCTTTCTCGTCCATGTGTAGGTACAGTAAGGCACTAAAAACGCAGGAATAATTTAAACGTATGTGATTAGGTATATCTACATACGTATTGTGGAAGAATATTTTGGAGACAGTGCCAAGTTCCAGACCAGCACGTTAGGTACATTTTGGGCAAAATCCAGGCCCTGGTAGGTATATTGTACAATAAGTATCTATACGTTTAGGGGGTTACGGTTTTCGGACAGTATCGGTTTAATGTTGTAAGTTCCGCATTTAGGTCAGCCTTACTTGAAATTATTATCTTTTTATGTAAGCAAGGTGTGTAATTTAATCCAAAGCACTCACTCAATAAACCGTGTTTGGTACTTTTGCTCTGTGATCTCTATTACAGTCTAAATTATTCTCAAATTAAACATAATTATTTACTAACAACCAATGTCAACACTTGTATCTTATCATCACTGCCAACGGCATTCAAAGAAATGTGTCAGCTTATTAGTACATCCACCGTATAAGTTACATCTACTTTCAGCCAAAAGCCGGTAGAGCATAGCCTAAAATATACTGTGAAAAATATGGATAAGTTGCCTTTTGACATAGAGGACGTGACTCCTGAGGAGAATAATGATCTCCTGAAGCATTACAAAGGTAAATACTTAACATTTAACGGCATAACATTATTGTCACGTCCATTGCCGACCTGAAAAGCTGGATTTCGTGAGATGGCCAAACTATTATTTTTCTTTCAATATTGTTGTAATGTACTAAAATAACTTTGTATAGTGTCTTTAATTTAAAAATATTATCTAAGTAGGTTTTACATGACGTAAATATATATCACGCGATTACGCGTGTTCGGTCATACATAATCAATTATTGCCCATATGGCCTATAACGCGATTTCGCGTGATGTGAAGTTTAAGCTTATAAGTCATACTGATGGATCAAAATAGAAATTAAAATACATAATATATGTTCTCAATATTATGTATTTTATTAAAATACATAAAATACATAATATTGAGCGAAAACAGATTTGTATAATCGGTGGACTTTCCAGTAATCAACCAAGCGATTCATTTTTGCCGTACCTGTGTGGTATAGTAAGCCAATAAAAATTTTCAATTCTTCGATGGTTAGTTGTTTCCAGTTAGAAATTCGGGACTTGCGCTGATGAGTGGAACTTTTCCAGGTTTCTGCGAATTTATTTGAGCAATCGACGATTTTTTGTAGGTAATCGTCACTAAGAAATAAATCAAGGTACCCTCTAGGATTATCCGGCAGTAATATCAATAACTCATTTGTCCTAGTAAAAGGAATCTCTTTTCTCATCGAACTACTGTCAGTAGTACTCCATCGCGTCGTGGATGCCGCTCTCGATGGTTGATCAGGCAGGCTTTGAGCAACCGGTGAAGCAGATTGTGCAGATGGTGGCGGAGATATAGGAGAAGAAAGAGAAGGAATTGATTGTTGAACAGAAGGAGCAGATATCTGTTGTTCACTTACAACTTCATTGGAACGTTCCACCTCCAATTCCGGAATTCCATCAACTTCCGATTCTGAACTACTTTCGCTATCTTCACTGGGATTATAGTCAATTTCATCCACATCACTCCCTGCATAAATGTCTTCGTCCGAATCTAGTAATAAATCTTCCAATTCAGCACTTCTAAGTCTTTTTTTTGCACGATTTGGCAAGGTAGTGGTTCTTTTTGAGGGTCCTGGTTCATTATTCACTATTGAAAACAAAATAATGTACGTAATTTAAACGAAAATAAGTTAGAAATTATTAAAACTGTTTTTATACGGATTTATGCTCGTTTATTACATTTTTACAATTTTCCAACGTTTCGGCACTTTTTCAGGTGCCGTGACCACGGCACCTGAAAAAGTGCCGAAACGTTGGAAAATTGTAAAAATGTAATAAACGAGCATAAATCCGTATAAAAACAGTTTTAATTATGTCTACAGCTCGTGTTAACCTTAGAAAATACTATAAGTTAGAAATTGCAAAAAAACTAATAATATTAACAAAAACGCTCCCACTCAAACGCCGGCGCTGCGTGAACTACCTCACAAAAACAATATGACTCACCCGTAGGCCACGCCCACCACTCGAAAGGTAATTCCCTTACCTGTTGGCCAAAATAAATTCCACGCGCCTTTACGCTGTGGCCGCTATTCCACAGCTCATACAAATCCATTAGAAAGAAACACGCGATAACGCGTGATTGGCCATCGGGTAGGCAGGCCGGATCACGCGTTATCGCGTGATCGGCAATGGACGTGTTAAATCACGATTTATTTATATGTACTTCAAACATAATAATAATTAACATAATTTTATTCTGGACTGAGTATATGGGTGACCCGACACACTTTGCCTCCCTTCTCTATCGTTTTGTGTAATAAAATAGAATAAAGCACATTCCGCTTGTACCGAATTTTCCGGGTATTTCTTTCTATTATGCTATTAACGTTATAAGGACTACTAATTCTTCCAGTCAACCTTTGGATGTGATACTTTTAATATAAAAAAAGATAAGAATATTCTTTACTAGCTGACCTAGCGAACTTCGTATCGCCTAACAGTCGATTTTTTATTTTTCTCTCCGTAAGAACCATCCTCGTACTTCAAGGAATATTCTAAAAAGAATTAGCGAAATCGGTTCAGCTGCTCTCGAAATTTGCGCTTAGCCACACATACACCGATTCATTTTTATATATTATAGATTGTACACTGGGAAAACAACAACGTACAGACTTGTAGTGCTATTATTATTTTAATAAGCACAAAGTAGGTATATCCGCAAAGTACTAACAAAAGGTTTTTTTTGTTCCAGGCGAACCTGATGGATTTGTCCGAGTGGGCCCAAAGGGCTACTTCTTTCCCCGCCTATACAAGCAAGTAGCACAAGAGATATTCAACATGCCTTTACGGGAATCGGATGTCTTCGTTGTTGGCTTCCCACGATCAGGTCTGACTGTTTCCAGTGTCATTACACGTTCCAGGATCATGAGCATAACCAGCCTGCATGCGTTCCATTTAAGAATAGAATAATTTATTTGCTAAAGCATGGTAATTACATATCATGTAGGTAGTAACTTAATATTATAGTACAAACATGCTCTACCCTGATAAGGGCATGGATATCAACCCCTGCATGTCCCCACTGCTGAGGCACGGTTCTCTTCTTGCATCGCAGGAAGGTTAGGCCATACAGGAAGGACGGGGCCTAGTCCGGGTTGATGAAAAATTGTATTCAGGGCACTGGCCTTCTCTCAAGGAGAGAATATGGGTATAATTTCCGTGAATTGGTGATTTCAAGCACCGAGACATTTAAATAAGAGAATATAATAAGATGATAGTTCATTTTTTGTCCACAACGTACGATCCGACCAAAGTTTAGCACTGAAGACACCAAGTCAAACAACGAGGTTCTTCAGTAGCTCGTTTACCATAAGGGCCGCCCGGCTCAATCCTTTGAAACTTTAGATTATCACTGAAATATAGGTTGTTTGTAAATAATAAATGAGTCGCCACATTACGGAAGAGCATTTAAAAATCTTTCGTAATGCGTATTATCAAATGTCTATTTTAGTATTTGTATGTAACTAGCATATAAAATAACTTGAACTTGTAAAACCAAGAGTATCTGCCAACGAACTGTTATGCAGTTTGGCAGAAACCAACTTCTGTATTTTTTGGTTTTTTATTTGAATGTTCTCAATCAATCAAATCAATAACGGCGGCAGAGGTGTAGGTCGGTTGTGCTTCCCTACGTTCGCATGCTCCAGAGTTGAAAAAATCACGTAGGTACCTATCATAGATACTGTAGTGACACCTTGTAAGCGAATAACAGACGTATAACTCAGTAGCAAGAACGTTTTAAAACATCCTTGCTTAGTAGCCTTCGAACGATTTAAATAAGAAAGTATCCCTGCTCGCTTTTGTTCCAGGAGTCTGCCTTGTGGAGGCGAAGCTTAGATATACAGGGCAAGTGAATTAAAAATTATGCGAAGTAAATACTTAACTATCATGCTGTCTCTTCAAATTTCCCAGAAAAGAGGGTGACAGTACGTTACATAAGTATTTATTTAGAGAAATTCTCAATTCAGATACCGGCCGGCCCACAGTTTATAATCGCTTGTGATTAGCTATCGTCTTGCTTTGCTTTTGTACTAACAGCCTTAGTAACTTCTGTAATTGACAACATTTAATTTTTTTAGCATACGTATTTTATTGTCTTAAAGGAAACTACATACAAAATAAAACTACCCATATTTTTTTATTTTCTGAAACACGCACGTTTTCTTATATTTTTTATATTTTAAAGTTTAAAATATTTTTACCGGAAGTGACGAAACAACGAGGCTCACAATATGTTTTCTTTTGCCTAATATCAAAAAAAAAACATAGTTACAAAAATGTCATTTTAGTATTGCCAGGGCCATGTTAAAAAACAGTTTCTGTATTTTTTTCACATCTGCAAATATATTTTTCTTTTATACAATTAAATCAGCTTAGTTCAATTCATCATCCCTTATGTATGTAGTTATTCCTTTTTTTAAATGCACTTTGTGTTGGCAAAGCCTTTATCTGCGTTCGGAGTGTTTTTGCTGCCAGTTTGTTACTTTTGTAGCTACTTTTTCAAGGGTATTTATAATGGTAAGTATAAAGTATGGTAACCCTGATACTTATGTTGTGTGGCTTGCCTTGCGTAACGTAAACAAACTTTGTGTAGTGTTAAATTTATTTCTCTCTACTCAATTTTGTTCAATCTGTTCACGAAGCAATACTGCAGTTTCATTGGTTTCCAAGTTGTCACATCATCGCCCATCATTTCGTATCGAATAATTACTAAATACACACAAAGTAATTTTAGATCTTGAAATTGACTTTTTTTTATCGTGGCACAGGCATGTTCACTGAGAGCCATGGTGTGACGTCATCAGCGTATTTTTGTGTTTTTACCATTTTCTCGGAAATGCAACCACAGAAAAAACTGAAATAATTTTTTACGTGCTTTACAAAGCCAAATCTCGAAATGGTTTTCGAATTAGAGCTCCATACAATTTTGAAATGTTGTCAATTGTGAAAATTGCTTAAGAGGCTTTGGAGTGCTAACTACCGCCACCAATGGAATCGTTATCAACCCTTGTATGTCCCCACTGCTGGGGCACGGGTCTCTTCCTGCATAGCAGGAAGGTTAGGCCATACTTCACCACGGGGGCCAAGTCCGGGCTGGTGAAGGATTGTAAGACAGTGGCGGGGCTTACTGTCAGAAGTTATCAAGCCGCCCATAAGGCCTCTGACATGGCTTAACGACTGCCATTATATGACAGCCGGCACCAACGGCTTAACGTGCCTTGCGAAGCACGGAAGCGCTCGGAAAAATGCCACTAGCGGTAGTCACGGGACGCTCACCCATCCCGTACCTGTCCGCGCCTGTTGATGCTTAACCAAGTGATTGATTCCAATCACTCAATCACTTGGTAAGGGACGTCCCAGGCGGATATACATCGACCAAATAGGGGATGTATTAGCAAAGGAAATGATAAAAAGTACCCGGAACCGGCGTGCGTGCATGCAACGACTTATGAACGTTGATGAAGCGAAGGTGGTCTGTCAGGATCGTGGCAAGTGGCAGTCCCTGGTCTCAGCCTACCCCTCTGGGATTACAGGCGTGAGGTTATGTATGTATGTAAGTATTTTTAGAGCGTACAGTCTAGGACGTAGTACCTATTTCCGATAAAAATTGTCGTTTTTGGTGGAAATCTATTAAAGCTCTATTATTGATCCTAGGTTCTAGAATGTAGGTTCTAAAAATAGTTGTGATAGTGGTTAAAAAACGTATTATAAAACAAGTTATGCTTTTTGTTCCATTGGTGGCGCTAGTTAGCACTCCAAAGCGCCTTAATCTTCTAAGTCACAACTTAACGATACCCAACACTAATATATTTTTTCAGGGACCAACTGGACACAAGAGATGGTGTGGTTGATTGCCAACGACATGGATTACGAGACTGCTCGCTCTTTGAATTCGATGGAAAGATATAAAATCATATTGTAAGTTGGTAAACATATCTGGCATTCCCTAGTCAAGGAAGTTATCTATTTACTTATTTAGATATCTATGGTGAACCGACAGCAATTACAAATAAGATAGAATCTTATAAAGGAAGGCCAATGAGACGAGATAAAGAATGTAAACAAAGTTTCAGGGGTTCTAAACATTTTTATTTGAATAAATTATAGTTATACAAATTTCGGATTCCTTATTCTAATCGCTGTCGTCTGTATTAGTCAAACATGATTCACCGGAAAAGTCCTAGGCTGTCTAGAGCCGCCAAGCTGTGATTCCATAATTAAAACCAACAACTAATTACAATAACAGCAAAAATCAACAAGAAAACTAACAGTAACGGATTAGCAAACACAATAAACTTAGTAAATACGGAAACGAAAAAATACTTATCACTTCGAACGCAATCTAAACAGGAATGAACTATTATAGTTCACAAAATAGTGGATGACACCAAATGTTGACAACTGCCGCATACTGAAAGTTTTCCTGTACCACGAAATACGCAACGACAGCTGTCGTCGATCAAATGACGCCATTACCGCATACGTGTGACAAGGACAGAGATAATAATCGCTCACTATCGCAATGTAACTCAGTAACGGCCCGTTTGCTTACATTCTTTATCTCGTCTCATTGGCCTTCCTTTACAGGGAAACATAAAACAGGTTCACACTTACAGCACACAATTTAGAAATTTCTAAATTGTGTGCTAACCTATTTATAGGTTTTAAACATTAAGACGAGTCGGTCGCTGCACAAGTCACTAAATTGTAACGGTGCAAACCTCTGTACACCATTTTTATTTCTTTTTCTATCTATCATTTTCAATTATTTAAATTACGTCACACATTTTTCGATTTTTCGATGACACATTTACCCTTCGACCAGATCTGACTATTTTACCTGCTTATCCGTTTTTATTCAGTTTTTCTGTTTTATTATACTAACTATCTATAAATAAAACAACACCTGAAGTCGTTCCAGTTCTTATTATTTATAAATGATATAAAACGTTACAAAATTAAGCTGTTGGAGCGCTCGTAAGGATACATCGGTATGCAATAGCTTACAAAAATATGGGTCGCTCTTCTCTATTATTAGCATTAAATACAATTTTGTAATAAATACTTTTTTACTCCTTTTTTATTAATGTGTTTGTACCTCTGCATTGAAAAAAAAGAAATCATTAACATGTAGCTTTTATTTAAACTATCCTGAGGAGAGACACAACCCAAACGCTTGTTTTATTACCTAATTTATAATATAAAAATGAATCGCTGAATGTGTAGGTAAGCGCAAATCTCGGGAGCAGCTGAACCGATTTCGCTAATTCCTTTTAGAATATTCCTTGAAGTACGAGGATGGTTCTTACGGAAAAAAAAACAATAGACTGTTAGGCGGTACCGTTCGTTCGCCGTAAGTTCGCTGGGTCGGCTAGTTTATTAATATATCTTTTAACTTATTTACTCTCCTTCCGAAAGAACTAAACACGATGCATTATTATTATAAATTCTCAAGTTTGCTTGGGGGCGTTATGACTTAGGCATTCTACATCCGTTTATATGAGGGACCGTAAAAGAGACCTTTCGCGGTTTCTTAAATTTTTACGTGCATACGTTTCATAAGGCCCGCCACTAGACTTGGGCAACGTGTGTCCTTAGAGGGAGTTGTTATATCTCATATCTTTGCTCATCGAGACACACTATATCTCTATCATATCTCGCTCACCACTTGTGTCCTAGCTCATACGACGTCCAATCAACTAAGTGCGTGTGGAAACAAGAGACACAAGTGGTGAGTCAGTCTAGTCTACCTATTCCATACTTTATCCAGTTCACACGTTTCTTTTGGTGAACTTTCTCTAATCGCTCGTTGGTTACGACGAGAAATGCGGCCGAATGTAACCGATGTCAGACGATGTTGAGATCGCTCTCGCGCATTGTGTGTGAGCTGGATAAAGTAGCAGGAGATGACTATCGTACTGAGTTGAGAGTATGTGTGAGGGAGCCAGATATAGTTGACATCTCTGGGATATGAATCGGACACACTTGACGGTGAGGGAGTTGTGTGTCCACTCATATCTGGCTCTTGAGTTACCCAAGGCTACCCGCCACTGTCTTATAATTCTCCACCAACCCGGACTTGGCCCCCGTGGTGCCAAGGCAGGAAGAGGAAGGACCCGTACTGGGGTACGGGTCCCTTATCAGTGGCAACATACAAGGTCTGATATCGTATAGGTTTCATAAAAAAAAGAAAGAAAAAAGAAAAATAAGAAGAAACATCTTTCTTACTTAACGACACGGGTCATTAGTACTTAATTACCATCTAATACCATTGAATGTTACTTAAAATTCAATGCTAATATAATGTGTAGTTCCTATTACACAATGATGTGTGAGAAAGTTGTAGGAAATGTATGAATTACAGCCATCCTATGAACCCGAGTTTTGAATTTCGAACTCTTTCTATCACACGAATGAGCCAACTTTTTTTTTACAGGCCGATTTCGATTAAATTTTAAATTAAATTTCGGTTTCGATTTCGGTTCCGCTATCGGTTGTTCCAAATTCAAAATAGTGCAGACTAGACTGCAGGTTCTAATATTAGTTGCTATAGTGGTTGAGATTTTTGATTTTTACTTTTTGAAAAAACACGTTTTATAAAAAGAGCTATGATTTTTATTCCATTGGTGGCGCTAGTTAGAAAAACAGGCATTTTCGGTGCTAAATAAAATATCCTTCACGGTAAGAAAGAAAACATCGTGAGGAAACCTGAGTACCTGACCTGTTCAACTACATCAGCGTTTGAAATTTGACGACCTCTGTGGCCTAGCGGTAGTGCGTCTGCCTACCATGCAAGAGGTCCCGGGTTCGAATCCCGGCTGGGAACAAAAAAAAACCCAGGTCTTGGATGTTTACATGTTTGTGATGTCGTTGTTTCTGGTTCCCACGATACAGGGTATCCTAGTGTGGGGCCACAAGCAATGTATGTGCTTGGATTTAAATGTTATGTTAATGTTATGTTAATTACCAATCCGCGGTGGGCAAGCGTGGCAATGAAGCCCACAGACTCTCTGAGAGAACCTAATGGTCTGCAGTAGGATGTACTTATACAAGCTACATAAAAAAGTCAATTCATACTTACTTTTCAGTTTCCTTTACACAACGCACCATCCCGAGACGCGAAAAAAGTTGATAGAAAATAACCGCAACAATGAATCGAATCTAAAAAAGCTGGAAGGCTTCATCAGCTTGGAGCCAGGAAGACTGGCTGAAATGCCTTCACCGAAGTTCATAAAGAGCCACTTGCCAATGTCCTTGCTTCCACCCAAAGTCCTGGACACAGCGAAAGTCGTCTACGTAGCACGAGACCCGAGGGATGTGGCCGTCTCCGGATACTTTCTATTTCAGATCTTTTGCAGTACGCAGTTCACAGGAAGCCTCAAGCAGTACTGGGAGCTCTTCATCAGTGACAGGGGTATGGTCGCACATTTAGTTTGTACGTTTACTGGCAGTTGTTAATTGAGTACAGTACTACACATCACAAAAGTCCCTTCGGGAATCTACGTTCGCGCAGACTAGGAAGAAGTGTAACGAAACTACCCGAAGCTATAAGTACATTCAACATGATCTTTAACCGATACGGTTAAGGTGCAGAATTGATTGCCGCAGTAGCGCTACCTATTTCGCTCACGCTAATATTGCCAATATAATAGTCACCTGCATCGATGACGTTGAATCAACCAATAGCAACAAAGGCGCGCGGCCTGCATAAAATTAAACTATCTGATTGGTCGATCAACTTGCCGCATATCCAAAATTTGGTCATCTGTGCAGGTACATCTTGTGTAGCACTGTACTTAGAGTCTTTCCCACTATTACCTACGCTGAGGGCCGTTTCTTTCTGAATTGATAATATCGAATCTTCCAGAAATGAGCGTGACAGAACGTTACTTAAGTATTTACTTAGTGAAATTCTCAATTCAGAAACCAAGCCCCAAAGTGTTTTTAGTGAACCCAATATTTAAGCAGGTAAACCAGTTCTACGATGGGATTTTGAAATCGTTAGATATATTTGGAACTAGCTTTTGCTGGCGACTCTGTCCGCGTGGACTTTTTTTTCAACCCAGTTCACTACCTTAAGGGATAAATTTAGAAAAACTGCGAAACACTCGTTCAGTCAATTGTGTTAAAGAGTATTTATTAAGTTTCAAGAAAATTAGACATTCTTTATGTCTCCCATACACATTTTGGCAATCCTTTTCGCCCCCTTAGGGGTTGAATTTAAAAAAAATCTGGTCTTATTCCTTGCCTACATTTTATATAGACCCACTGTGCAAAATTTCAGCTTCCTAAGTCCAACGGCTTGGGCTGGGCGTTGATGAGTGAGTCAGTCATGACTTTGAATTTTATTTATATAGAAGAGCAGTGAACAATGGACAATGGACTCGACCCAGGTTCGAACCCCAGTGCGTGCGTATATCAATGAATTTGTTTAATTTCAAAGTTACGCACGCTAACTATGGAGGAAAACATCGTGGGGAACCCGCGGCTTGGTTGGCTGCACACTTCTTGACTAGTCTTTAATGTGGGCTAGGCGAAGCCGTCAGGAAAGCATAGATGCTGGGCAAGCCTACAACATGTAAAAAAACATGTCCCAGTCACTGCAGCGTGGTCCCTTTACCCATCTAGTGTGAGTGAAGATGCCACTGGACGCTGTATAAATAATTTAATTACGTAGATGCTGCTGTGTGGTGTCAGCCTAGAGAATAGCACCAATCTAAATTCTTCCCGCGGGTGTCGTAAAAGGCGACTAAGGGACACAAACCGGGGCGTGGGCAGCAGCGCGCCCTGCAGTACAATTCCACCAAACTGCGATCCCCAACCCGCATGCACAGCGTGGGGATTATGGCCATTTCCTCCCAATGATGGCACAACCTTGCGCTATGGCGCTCATTAGGGGAGGGCTATGTCCAGCAGTGGACTAATATTAGCCTGAAGAAGAAGAACGTAGATGCAGAAACCATTGGGAGAGAACGTTCTTTCCATTGAGAAAAACATTATTACTAATAATTTAACGGTAATGGTACAACAAATTTGAAATATTTGTGATCCTTGACTACACAGGTTTTTAGCCAAAGCTCGAAAGTGTGTATCCAAAGTGCTAAGAAGTACCACGACGTTGAAAAATGTTTTCTAATAACGTATAAAATTCGCGGACACAAGCGGAGATGGCGGGACGACCTCACGACCTTTCGCCAGGCTGGCAGGTGGCTACGAACAGGGAGGAGTGGAAGGCAAAATAAGAGGTTCTTGTCCAGTAGATCGAGGACACAATCGAGGCTACATAAAAGAGTAATTGAGTTGGCCGGCGCCGACCATGAGACGGTTGACCCAATATTATTTGTTTCTATTTTTTTAAATGTCGTCCTAATATTTGTTTATCTATGCTTAAGGAAGTTATTTTGGGTAACTCGAATGTTTTTTTTAAAACCCCATTTTTCAAAACTAGACTAAGCTTTTCATGTTACAAACATTCCAGTCGCGATATTATAACCATTATTTAGAAAATCACCTTACAGACACCGCTAGATGATCCTGACACACATGTTTGGATTCATCCACATTTTTGCTTATTTAATTTTTTGGTCATGATTTCAGTTCTATGGGCGCCCTATTTTGAGCATCTGAAGGAAGCCTGGGACATGAGACACCATCCTAATATGCTTTTCTTGTTCTATGAAGACATTTCAAAGGTATTATGCAAACAGTCTTGATAAATTCTACGACCTTTTTCTATACAACGATGTAATTTGGTAATAGTACATTACACAACTAGGGTGGTAATACAAAGAAAGGCCGAGATCGCAGAAGTTTGCGGCCCGAGCTGCAAGCGAGGGACGTAAATATGCGATCGAGAGCTTTCTTTATTACCTCCCGTGTTGTGTACATCTTTTTATGTCTACACTTGGCCAGAAAGCGGCTTTTTCCGTACGCGCAGCGTGCGTTTACTGCCAGGTGTGGCATAAAAGTTATTACTGAGTTATTGGTAATGGTAGATAGATAACACTTTATTGTACATAAAAAAAGATAATTGCACAGATATTTCTTAACCTAAGAGTACAGACCACTTTACAATATTCTCTGTAATACGTACGCCTGTACGTAATACAGAGAATATTGTAAAGAGGTTCGAAATTTCACTGATGCCGGTGAGTCTCCCATTAGCTCAGTTGGAAAGAGCGCTGGCACAGATAGCCAGGGGTCGCGGGTTCGAATCCCGGCATGGGTTGAATTTTTAGCCACTAAATAGGTTTTAAAATTGTCCTTAGCACGGGTTAGTGCATTAAAAGATAATATCGTGAGTAAACCTGACTATTTGAGGTGTTCGCATACGTCAAATGTGAAAAAATAAAAAAATAATCTCTGATTTCGAAATTAAGTGTCAAATTAGTGCCGATATTTCTATTACATCAATATAATCCGATAGTAGCGGAGGTAGGTATATTCTTAAAGCTAACTGAGCAGACTATACTCAGATAATTTGAATACTTTGCCGATGTACTTATTTTATGAAAAAAAAACAACATTATTTAATTTAGGATTTGCAGCATTTTTGACTTCATTTTTTATTTTTGACAACACTGTGAAGCTTGGAAAACCATGAGGGTGGCCAAGGTCCTGCAGTGGTCGTCAAATGGCTGATGATGTTAACGATGATTTTTGAATTCCACCGATCAGTACGGTCAGCAAAGTTATCCAGTTCGATGGGTCTCCCACATACATAATAAGAGGTGGTAGCAGTACTTCAAACTCTTGCTTCACGTGCGAGAGGTTCAGATCATAGAGTAATATAGATATGTGGTCCATTCCGGCATGTGGCATTTCTTACAATATAAAAATAATACATACTCGTACACATATACATACATGCATACATACATACATACATACATACATACATACATACATACATACATACATACATACATACATACATACATACATACATACATACATACATACATACATACATACATACATACATACATACATACATACATACATACATACATACATACATAACCTCACCCCTGTATCCCAAAGGGTTAGACAGAGACCAGGGACTGCCACTTGCCACGATCCTGACAGATCACCTTCGCTTCATCAACGTTCATAAGTCGTTGCTTGCACGCACGCCGGTTCCGTTGACATTCAGCAAACAGAATGTAAAGAATTTACATTCTGTTTGCTGAATGTCAAAGTACAATGTAACATGAAAGTGAAAGCCGCCGCCTTCGGGCCGTAATGTAGTGGAGAAAAAGGCAGCGGGAAAAAAAACTCCACTCTGACCATCTTTTCTCAAGTCTTAAATCTAATACATTAGATACCACCTATACGCATAAGATTCCATGATTGCCATTAATAACTTTAAATGTTAAGGCATTATTAAATAAATATACTTTTTTACATAGGCCGTGAAAACATGACAAGTGCTGCGGCCAGACACACGAACAGCACTCGTTCACGAGCATAACGCAGAGGTCAGCCATCATCAGTCTCAACCATTTTGGAGGGAGATAGATGACCCGGCCACCACGCCACCATTCGAATGACCTTTAGCAAACCTGCAGATTAAGTTTTTGTCAGTTATAGAATGTATGATATATTTACTAATATGCAATCACGTCGTCTGTACAAACTTAAATTAAAATATGACATACATAACTAACACTGAGGATTGCAGTGATTCGGTTGCTACATATAAAATATTTATTTAATAACTATGATTTACTCGTTGTGGAATTGGTCTACTGCCAAGGGCTTACATCATTTATAAAGTCATCTATTCTATTCTATAAAGTCATCTATTCTATCCTTTGTACACAGCGCCTTTTTAATGAAATTTTTAAATTTGCTTTCAGGCAGGGATAGAATATGTTCTGGAATTTTATTGTAAAAACGTACACTTAGTCCTACAAAAGATGCATTTACCTTGGCTAATCTGAATTTAGATAAAGCAACTGTGCGCGCGATACCCTCTCTCCCTTTCTCTAGTAAAAAGCCTGTAGTGGGACGCTTGTCGATATCAACCCTTGTAGGTCCCCACTTCTGGGGCACGGGTCTCTTACTGCATCACAGGAAGGTTAGGACATACTCCACCACAGGGCTAATTCTGCGCCGGTAGAGGATTGTAAGAGAGTGGCGGGCCTTACTGTCAGAAGTTATCAAGCCGCCCAGATCTCTGACATGGCTTAACGACTGCCATCACATGACAGCCGGCACCAACGGCTTAGCGTGCCTTGCAAAGCACGGAAGCGGTCGGAAAATTGCCACTAGGGGTAGTCACGGGACGGTTACCCATCCTACACCAGACCGCGCCTGTAGTTGCTTGACTCAGGTGATTGATTCCAATCACTCGGTTCGACTAGGCCACGAGCGCTTCGGCTGCGGGCGGGACGCTCATTGGCTGCTTTTATAGGGGTATTATATGCTTTTTCGTCCAGGACCTTCCGGGGACGGTGCGGCGTGTGTCTCGCTTCTTCAATAAGCAGTACACTGAAGAGCAAGTGGAACAGCTGTGCCATCACCTCAGCTTCGAGAGCATGAAGGGCAACTCACAAGTCAACGGTGATTTGTTCAGACAACTTGGCATACTCTTGCCTGTTGAGCAACATGCGGCTAGAAAAGGTAGATATAATAGCAGCAAACCTAGCCCTGCCTACCCCTCTGGGGTGCAGGCGTAAGATAGATAGAAGACACTTTATTGTACATAAAAATGGAAATTACACAGATATTTCTTGACCTACGAGTACACCCGGTGGCCTTATCACTAAAAGACATCTTAATATTGCACTACCTGCTAATCTTGTCTCCGAAACTTAGGTTAGCTGGTAAATAATGCTATGTAGCATTAAGCTCGCTTATGTGCAATATTTTATGCAATAAAGAATTTTAATAATAATAAATACTATCGTCCGACTTCCTACCAGGTCGGGTCTGCAGGTCTGCCTGTCGTCCTGTATTCTATATCTTGAAGTCGGTGCCAAGCACCAGACCAGCACATACATTTCAGAAGTATTATAGATGAATGTTTTGGAGTCAGTGACTCCAAAACATACTTCTATAATTCCTTTAAATTATTTCTGCGTTTTCAGTGCTGGTACAGAAGTCGGTTTTTATTTTTTATTTAGAACAAGCTGACCCAGCCAACTTCGTATCACCTAACAGACGATTCTTTAATTTTTTTTATTTTTCTCTCCGTAAGAACCATCCTCGTACTTCAAGGAATATTCTAAAAAAAGAATCAGTGAAACCGACGACCCCTGTGGCGTAGCGGTAGTGCGTCTGCCTACCATGCAAGAGGTCCCGGGTTCGAATCCCGGCTGGGAACAAAAAAAAAAGCCCAGGTCTTGGATTGTATACTTTTAGTCCGGATTTACTTACGGGTGTTGTTATATTGGAAAAGTCCGACCAGGTTTCGCTCCGATTCGCAGAGCTTAATCATGGTGAGCAGAGACGGAGCTCGCGTCGTCGGTTGCTCGTCTCACATCTCACACAGTCGGACTTTTCCGATATAACAACACCCGTAAGTAAATCCGGACTAAAAGTCTACAATGTGTTGTGCATACGAAAGTTTTAGGTCTTGGATGTTTACATG
This sequence comes from Yponomeuta sedellus, assembly GCA_934045075.1. Lineage (NCBI taxonomy): Eukaryota > Metazoa > Arthropoda > Insecta > Lepidoptera > Yponomeutidae > Yponomeuta > Yponomeuta sedellus. Next base: position 1,852,330 of record OW203734.1, on the reverse strand, counting down.
TTTGTGATGTCGTTGTTTCTGGCTCCCGCGACACAGGGTATCCTAGTGTGAGGCCTATTTTGCTTGTATGTAAATGTAACAAAATGTTGAAATCGGTTGCCGGTTCATAAATTTTTAAATGTTTTCTCTCCGTAAGCATCATCCTTGTACTCAAGGAATATTCTAAAAAAAGAATTAGCGATATCGGTTCAGCTGCTCTCGAGATTTACGCTTACCAACACATTCAGCGATTCATTTTTACATTAAAGATGGTATCACTTTATTCCAGGCAAGGTGGGAGGCTGGCGCGAGCACTTCGACGAGGAGATGCGCGCGCAGGCAGCTGAGTGGATCGCGCGCAACCTGCGCGGGACCGACCTGCGCTTCCCCTCCATGGACTCCGACACTATCTGATTCCGGTCTCATCCATTACATTACAATTTACATAAGTACACATGTCTGTATTTCGGAGCGTTGGGCCGATGCAAGGAGATTTTTTTATGTTTTGAGTGAATGAATAAATGAATTAATTAATTTATTGTTAAAATAAAATCTTGTATTGAATGTTGATAATAATATGCTATTAGAACCATAGTAAAGTTTTCGTAAACTAAAGATATTTTATTTACTAAAAGCTGTGCCAATACTTGCGGCATCTGCAAGTATTGTAACCACGCGATTGACTTTAAAATACCCGTTATTTATAAGTCTTTATGGCATTTTATTTATTATTTTATTATTAATCAGTCTTTACGGCGGAGACGAGGCCCTAGAGTCGTTGTTTACGTAGTTTTTCAATAGAATTATATAAGCACGACAATGGTTGTTATTTGCCTCAATTTGGTAGTCTACAAAGCAGTAGCAGTACAATGTCATACCAGGGATATCATTCGCGCAAATTAAATAGGAATCTCTCACAGGTTATACCATTGCAATGCGATTGGTTACCAGACTACCGATAGTGTGAATGAAACGACCTTTACGGGACTAATATGACTCTATTGAACAACTATGCATGTTAGAGACTCAACCCCCAGATTAAACTTACTTTTAAAAAATTGTCGACAGGTTCAATAACGCTATAACTAAATAGTTATATATTAAACGGGTCAAATCGCGATTATTTATAAGGTAAAACATAATAACCCGTTTAGTATGTAACTATGCATGAGTATCGCGAGTCATTAATAAAATGATATAACTAAGTGTCGCCGCACACGGGCCACACGCGACAGCCACAAACGCCGCCACGAGAAGCTAGAAGCGGCTACAAAGGTAGCTGAAGCGCGCGACAGCCACTTGTGGCCGGTGGTCGACACTTGCGGTCGGTGGCTGCTACTTTTTTTAACCCTTGCGTGGCGTGCAGTATCATAATGGACTCTGACGAAGAAGGTTTAATTGCGCTACTTTTGATAAAAAGACGTCGTCGTAGAAGACGAAACATAGTTATTGGATACATCCAGTTTTAACGAATGTACACAAATGCAACGAATATTTCGATAATCTTCTAAACCATTCTTAAAAGATTTTCAAACATTTTCGTTTAAGTATAGGTTAGTTTTGGAAACTACATGCTCTATTATATGCTGGATTAAAGCACCACGACACCAACATGCGGAAAAGCATCGCACCTGCGGAAAGACTAGCTATCACATTAAGGTAAGTTTCACAACAATTTCAATAAACAATTCGCAGGTTTCTTCCCAGGCCTTCACTTTTTCTCCTCTATTACAATAACTATTACTTTTTGAATCCCAAATCTCAGGTCGGGATTGCATCCCTGATATAAATAATTATATATCCATATTTATCTACCTATATGAACCACATACTACCGTACCATGCGTTACCGTCGACTTTACAGCAGGTTAACTGAGGCAAAGGAGAGGGGGGCGCGGAATCGCGCGAGTGGCGTGTGGCGGCTTTTTGTGTCGACGTAGTGGCCGGTGCGAGCCACAAGAAGCAAGCTGCGACGATTTGTAGCGTGTGGCCGCCAACGGCGCCAACCGTGTGCGGCGAGTCCATATAAAATGTATGAAAATTACCTACAAGAAATATGCCAGTGGCGGCGTTTTGTGGTTTTGGCCGGTGGTCCGTGTGCGGTGACCCTAAATGTTACGAATATACCTGATCTGTCAGGATCGTGGCAAGTGGCAAACCCTGATCTCTGCCTACCCCTCTGGGATACAGGCGTGAGGATATGTTTGTATGTAAGAAGAAGCAGAATCGCGGAGAGAAGCGTCGAAAACGCTCTCTGTTTTGTTACATTAGTCCTTTACTTGTAAAAATATACTTAAATGGTAATTAAACTCGTTCCGCTCAACGAGGTAGAACGTTGACGTTCTTGTTGTATTTAATAACTATAGCCTAAGTTCTTGTCTGAAAATCGGAGGCCAACTAATGACTCAATGTTACAATGTACCTACTGTGCAAACCTATTAGAAGTCTAGGCAGCAACCAAGCATTTGCATAAATATCTGAGTGACGGAAAACTAAGTAACACAGATTTGGGAGTGATCCCTCGGTACCTGCTACGATATAAACCCTTGTATTTCCCCTCTGCTGGGGCACAGGTCTCTTCCTGTATCGCAGGAAGGTTAGGTCATACTCCACCAAGGGGGCCACGACCGGGTTGGTGGGGGATTGTAAGATAGGGGCCTCACTGTCAGAGTGCTTAGTGCGAGTTTGACAGATCCAATCGAATTACTTTACTACCGCGTTAATCGAGCATTGAGTAGTGAGTATGAGTAAGTTAACCGTTCGAACTGGCAAAACGCTGTCACAGTTCAACTCGCACTCGCGTTTATTCGTGTTTTGGCTGGTAAACGTGTTCACTTCTCAACGTAAACCATTAAAACTCGCACTCAGCAATTTTAATTTCCATACTTGTCGCTAGGTGGCGCTTCCTCGTTGCCATAGAAATATGAGTTTACGTTAACGCGATCGAGTCGTTAAAAAACTCGCACTAAGCACTCAGAAGTTATCAAGCCGCCCATAATGCCTCTGACATGGCTTAACGACTGCCATTATATGACAGCCGGCACCAACGGCTTAGCGTGCCTTGCGAAGCCCGGAAGTGCTCGAAAAAATGCCACTAGCTGTACTAGCAGCACGTAGCTGTGTCACGGGACGGTCTGCCGGTCTGACGGACCACGCCTGTTGTTGCTTAACTCAAGTTATTGTATGGAATCAGGCGTTACTTTGCAGGAATCCATAATAGCATTAAAAAGTGAAAATTACTTTGCTAAATTCCGCCAAAAATCTCACAAGCACCATGCGGTTAGTTAATGCACCGCCCTCCCTCCCACTTTTTCAAGCAGAAGCAAGACACGAATACACCACCACCGACATTTGTGTAAGAAAATACACAATCATTCGGTTCGACTAGGACACGAGCGCCTAGCTACATGACGGACATGGCGTTTTAATTACGAGTATTTTTGCTGCCGCTTAAATTTTATTTCGATAAGCTATGTTTGGTAGCGTTACTCAATAACATCTGTTACAGTCTATATTAATCTCAAATTAATCATATTTACTTACAGCCAATGTCAACACGTGCCTTAGCATCACTCCAGGAGTATTTAAACAACTGTGTTAGCTTATTAGCTCACCAACCGCTACAGTTGTATCTACTTTCAGCTAAATATCGGTAGAGCATAACCATACTGTAAAAATATGGATAAATTGCCGTTTCACATAGAAGACGTGACTCCTGAGGTGAATAATGATCTCCTGAAGCATTACAAAGGTAAGCGTTTGTAACACTAACCGCCGCACTCAGAAACGTCGATTTAAGTAATCTCCGGTAAGTATCAGTAAGTCCGGTAAGGACAACAGCCCTTTTCTGTTTCATTGATTGATAAGCAAGACACGAATACATCACCACCGACACCAATACTTGTGTAAGTGTCGGTGCTTCTGCGTGCGCGACGCGTTCCGCCTCTAACACGAGGCATCCTCAGGCTCACAAGTGACTTGTAAGCCTGAGGATGCCTGAGGGCGGTACATTAACTAACCGCATGGTGCTTGTGGGGTTTTTGGCGGAATTTAGCAAAGTAATTTTCACTTTTTGTCGCGTTCATACGCGAAACGCCGCAGAACCCAAGGTAAAGTAACATGAATTAATCTGTGATAGAACAGTCAGTTATTTGCCTAGTGGTAACACTGCTTTGCTTTTTGCTGGTTGGCATCCCTGTAGAGCGGCGAGGGGGGAATGGCGACACTTCATAGCGGATGGCGGGAACGGCAACACGGAGGTGGAGAACTTCGTGAGTGCTCAGGAAAGTAACCAGAAAAGACCCTGGTGAGTGAATTTAATATTGTCGTAGTCGTAAAACCAGCTAAGGAACGAATGTTTTTTCCTAATGAGTCCAATGGTTCAGTACACATGTACAATGGCAATAGAATGGTAAATTGGACAGGCAGGGCACCGGCAAACTGCCCGCCAAGGAGTGTGTTCGGAAACACACTGGCAAATAGCCTTTATGTAGTGGAAATGGTCGACTACGATGTTGGAGAAACCGTGGCAGGGCTATGGGGAAGGTGGAGGCCCTCGTGGGAGCAAAGCTCCTACGCCCGACTGGTACCTCAATGAGAACGGGTAACTCTGGACAGACCAGGCCCTATATGAATAGCAGTACCAGGGCACAGCTCTAAGACTAAAGGTCACAGACCTAGGATGCTGTGCTCAGATCGGGGGCGTAGTCGATCATCGTCATTGTCACGGGTAACCCTGATAGCTCAGGCCCGGATGTAAAAGCTAAGCCAAATGGATCGTGAAGACAAACACGATAGCAATTATAAATGTATTAAGTAGACAGCTGAACCAAATCAGTAATCTTTGTTGCCCTTGTGAATCTGTACTTGGACCTAAGGCCTAGTGAATTCTATGTGTGAACATTTCTTTAGTACAGATGGCGCGACAAAAATGGTGGAGGAGCTGGGATCTGATTTGGAAGGCTAAACAAGCATTGGTTCCTTCCATTTCAGATCCTGACTGGTTACTCCGTAATATTACATACATAGCGAAAAAAAATTTAATTAATTGCGGATTGAAACGATTTTTTCTGTGGTGATATTTTTTTTGATTTCGTGTTCTTGCGTGCTACAAAATTCAAAACCTCGCGCGGTAACGGTTTGTCCTTTGACGTTGGCATCACGTGATGTAAAAAAAAAAAAAAAAACCTGAAAACGATAGAACAAACACTCGTGCTAGCCTTTCTATTTCCGTTCGAGCGCCGGCCCGGCCATTATGTATTCTCATATTATTCTGTGTGTCTCTTTCGTCGTCTTGTCTTTGGCTGCGGAAAATTTTCACTTGTTCCACGTTTTCGAAATCGAGTCGAAAATTATGAGAAAGGATTGTAATCCAAAGGATTGGAATTGTGGAAGTTGGATTTACAGTGGTGCCATAAAACAGGATTGCAATATTGGTACTAGAAAAGGCATCTCGATACTAGGTAAGAAATGTATGGCGTAACCGGCTCGCATTGGTTCCGTGCCGGTCTCAATTATTGGTAAGTTACGCTTAGATATCCTTAATAACCGTTAGCGGTCATGTTACTTACAGTTCCGGAGCTATTGGAAGGAGTCTGGACAGGATTGTACGGTTTTTGGACAAAATTATCTACCACAAGCAAACGTGAGCGTACCTTCATGTAAGAAACCTATTAGATTTATTGTATTTCTCTGGGATGCCGAGATTATCTCACTGAATTAAAATAGTAAAGGTTGCTTTCGCCCGAAATGGCAAACTAACGATGATGGTCTCCTTTCAGCTCACCAAGACCTTTACTAATTCAAGTTCCAATCCGAGGCGGCTGCCGCGAAGGGACAATTCACATACGTTTTCGGTGCTAGAGTAACACGAATACAGGTCGATATGGAAGAAATACTTCTTCATCGTGTGGAAGTGCGGCAAAGTCGTTTGGCAACACTGATTGAGTCGATTGGCAGTGAAATTGGGCAGAACGAGGCGCCCATAGCAGTGCGGAGATTGAAGGCGCTAATTGAGAAGCTGGAGAAAGAGCTTAGGCACTATGAAGTTACCTCTTCATCACCGCAGATAGGTGTTATTAACTCTGCCTTAGAAGTACAGCTGAGGGCTGAAGACTTAGTGATGGAAATTGAGTCTTCGTGTGAGGTAGTCACAGAAATTCCTAAACCCACGGCTATGAGAAACATCAGACTCCCAAAACTCGAGCTTCCTAAGTTCCATGGAGACCCTTTGAAGTGGATGGAATTTTGGGATCGCTTTAAGGCAAATGTCCACGATAGTGGCCTAGCTGATGTTGATAAACTGAGTTACCTACTTGGCTGCCTGGATGGATCAGCGCTGGAGGCTGTAGCTGGTCTATCTACAACGGAAGGCAACTATAGCATTGCGGTGAAGGCACTCCTCGACAGGTACGGTTCTAATGACACGTTAGTGGACGCTCACTACACTGCCCTAAACAGGATCCCTGCAGCTGATTTCAACGCGTCCAGCTGCCGCTCCACTTTGGACGCTATAGACAGGCATATTAGGGTCCTTGAGAAACTGGGTGAGCCAGGAAATGGGAACCACCTGCGTGCCATGGTTCTATCGAAATTTCCAGACAGGGTTGTGCATGAGAACCACTTAGTCGGAGGACAGGACAACTCCACAGCAGCCATCCTCAACAACCTGCGGCGGATCGTGAGGGCCATGGAGCTGACATCCCTCTGCCCGACCCGTGAAGCTGCCACACCGACCACCAGCTCTACTACAGAGGCCCTGCAGGTTAGATCTGAAGTACCTAGAAAAAACTTTGCCTGGAACAATCTGCAGGGACGTAAACGACAGAGTGAAACTACAACAGACTCTCCACCTGCTAAGCGATCTAAGTTCCCTTGCCTGTTCTGCAAACGAAAAAACCACTCTAGTGCGGACTGCAGACAGATCAAGACTGTCGAGGCGCGCAAGAAGAAGCTGTCAGACAGGTGCCTGAACTGCTTGCGCCGAAACCACAAGACAGAGACCTGCACACGGAAAATTGCCTGCTTCTCATGCAAGGGAGACCACCTGCAAATCTTCTGTCCCAAGAGAGCAAGTAATGAACCTCCAAGTACATGCGTGAAAGACACTTTAGGTAACATGGCTAATCGATGTACATATTTGCAGACGGCAGTGGCAAAGATACTGGACCCCAGCAGCAGTAGAGGGAGACACTGCAGACTTCTTTTGGACAGTGGCAGCCAGCGCAGCTATATCACCGAGCGTGCAGCAAAATATCTAAAACTTGGAACTGTTCGAGAAGACACACTGCTGATATATACCTTCGGAGCCTCCTGCCCTCAAGCAACTGTAAGCCCATCCACGGAAGTCATCATAGAGACCAAGCGTGGCATCCACCGCAAACTACAAGTCAATGTGGTACCTCACATAATAGAAAGAGTGCCAGTAGCCAACCTCAAGGTTGACCATGTTGACATACTTGCCGATGACGCCACAGTGGGCGAGGGCATTGACCTCCTGGTGGGCAATGACTTCTACTGTTCTTTTGTGAAAGATGATAAAATTCAGCTTGATACAAACTTGTTCTTGATTGACACAGAATTTGGTTGGATTTTGTCTGGCAATGTGGAAAATGAGGAAGAGGCCAACGTCTTGTCGGTCACAACCTACTGCCAATGCCACCTACCGAGCTGCCCATACTTTGCTGAGCCAGATCTACCATTAAGAAGTGTTGATCTCAAATTTCTGTGGTCTTTAGAGAGCATAGGTATCACAGACTCACCGAGAGCATCGAGACAGGAAGAGGCCGTGGAACACTTCAACAAAACTGTGTGCTACAGAGATGGAAGATACTTGGTTAAATGGCCTTGGATCCAGTACCCACCTGAACTCCCTTCAAACTTCGGTCTGGCTCTCGGAAGATTGAAGAGCCTCATAAAAAGGATTGATGGAGACTCTCTTGAAGAATACTGCCAGATTCTAAGAGAGCAATTAAACCTGGGAATCATAGAAGTAGCTAAGCCTGATGGGCAACCTGATCACCCAATCCACTATCTTCCTCATCACATGGTGAAACAAAAGGGAAAGACTGGAAGAATTGTCTATGACGCTTCAGCAAAAACCACTGGACAGAAAAGCCTCAATGAATGCCTATACAGTGGGCCATCCATGCTAGAAGACTTAACCGCGCTTCTCCTCAAGTTTCGAACGAAAAGGATTGGCATAACAGCTGATGTAGAAAAGGCATTTCTACAAATTGCCCTTCAAGAAGAAGATAGGGATGTAACAAGATTCCTCTGGGTCAAGGATATAAGGCAGGCATGTGATATCCAGCCCATTCCTCCTTACAGCCACAATCAGACATCACATAAACTCTACGAACAAGGAGCTTATGAAGAGTGTAGCCGATAAATGCTATGTTGACAACCTAGTGACAGGAGCCGACTCTATTCCAGAGGCTACCCAGATCTACAATCAAACGAGGACTACATTTGAAGAACTTGGTATGAACATTAGGGACTGGGTCTCTAATGATAAGCAGTTGATGCAAGTTGTGCCTGAGATACTTCAAGCAACGGAAACTGAGGAGGTAAAGGTTCTTGGACTTCTATGGGAACTTGGCAAAGACATTCTGAAGCTGAAAGTTACCGATAACCACTTTAAAATGGAGACTCCAGTAAGCAAAAGGGCAGTCCTTCGTACTTTAGCACGAATTTATGACCCATGTGGATTTGTATGTCCACTAATCCTACCCATGAAAATACTGTTCCAGAAAGTATGTGAGAGAAGGATAAAATGGGATGCTGAACTACCCGGCGACCTGACGCAGTTACTGGAAACAACCTTGCAGCAACTAAGGGCAGTGAAAGACACTGAAATCCCAAGATATGTCGGGATCAAGTCGCCAATTCATGCTGCCACATATGAAGTACACTGTTTTACAGACGCATCGAAGAATGCCTATGCAGCCGTGGTATACTTGAAAGCAAGTGGAAATCAGGAAACGCTAGTCTCCTTCATAATGGCAAAATCACGCGTTTCGCGAGCTGAAGAGAAGGATGAACTAAAGATACCTAGATTGGAATTGCTAGGATTTCTAATCGGCAGCAGATTACAAAAATATGTGGAGAGCCAACTGGACCTGCCAATTCAGAAAACATTTTTGTGGACTGACAGCTTAGTGGTTCTTGGATGGATGAAATCGAATAAACTACTCCCTCCCTTCGTGTCGAATAGAGTAAACGAGATTAAAAGATCCCATCCGAACACTGAAATGTATTACATTAATACCAAGTCAAATCCGGCGGACATTGCAACAAGACCTGAACTCTGGCAAGACAAGACGAAGCTCTGGTTCAGCGGCCCCGAGTTCCTCAAGGAAGATGAGTCTGATTGGCCGGCGAGTCGACACTACGATGCGCACGTGACTCTTCTTTCGTTTCGGGAGGTCCCTGCCGGAGAGCCGAAGGGAGGCGACGCACGTGAGCTGGAGGAGCCACCGGTAGAGACGCCAGAAGAAGGTGAAAGTCCCGAGGACTGTGCCCGAGGAGATGCTACCGGCACCGGCGTAGCCACGTATGATAATCCGCAGGTACACGTTCAGGATGAGGCGAGCGGCCACGACATGGTTACGGCGAAAATAAAAAAATTGCAGCAGAGTTATTTCCCGGACGAATCGGCTGGCAAGAAGACGCACTTGGGCAGGAATTTAGATCTGTTCCTGGATGTCGAAGGTGTACTGAGGTGTCGAGGTCGGATGGCAAACACCACCTGGTGTTATGACAGGAAGTACCCTATATTGCTTCCTAGAGATTGTGAGTTCACAAATAGCGTTATCAGGGAAGCTCATGAATCGAACTATCATGTTGGTGCAGCGCACACCTTGAATATCATCCGAGAGCGATATTGGATTCCTCAAGGAAGGGCACAGGTCGCGAAAATTCTGAGAAGATGCGCTCAATGCGTGAAACATGGAGGTGGCCCATATAAGCTCCCATCTACTCCTGCTTTACCACCAGAAAGAGTAAACTACAGTGAACCGTTCAACTTTACAGGCATAGACTACTTTGGACCTCTCTATGTAAACACAGCAGCAGGGAAAGTCAAGAGATGGGTAGCATTGTTTACATGTCTTGCAGTCCGAGCCATTCACCTAGAGATTGTAAACGACCTCACTGCAGAGGAGTGTTTACTAGCAATACGGCGATTCGTTGCAACAAGAGGGATACCGAAACGCATGTATTCCGATAATGCGACATGTTTTAAATTAACCTCTGAAGTCATGGCAAAGCCATATTGCATAGATAAGGAGATCCAATGGAAGTTTATACCGCAACTGGCACCTTGGCATGGAGGATTTTATGAGCGGCTAGTCGCATTGGTCAAACATTGTCTGAAGAGAACATTAGGTAAACATCTCTTGAATGACAGCAAACTTCTCACAGTGATGAAGGAAGTAGAGTCAGTTGTCAACTCTAGGCCACTGACACAAGTAGGCACAGAAATAGCTCACGTTTTGAGGCCAGCTGACTTCCTATCTATGGGAAAGTGTTTGACAGCTGATAGCGCATCAGTGGAAGAACCATGCGCAGGTACAAATCAGAAAATCGACCTGATCAATAGCTGGAAAAAAGGCATTGAAATACTGGAAGAGTTCAAGAAGATGTTTATTGGGCAATATCTTTCCAGCCTGCGAGAACGACACCAGAATTCACCTAAGCAACCGAGGGTCCGAGCCGTTCAAACACCTAAAGTTGGCGATGTTGTACAAATCAAGTCGGATTCTAAGAACCGAGACAACTGGAGAATCGGCAAAATCGTGGACTTAATAGAAGGTGCAGACGGTGAATGCAGAGTAGCGAGAGTTAAGGCAGAAGACTCTTCAATACTCACGCGTTCTATTGGACATCTCTACCCTTTAGAGGTAGGACCTGATCAACCACCGGAGGTTCAGGAGGAGAGAAATGAGGATCATGTCAATAGACAAAGTGATGAAATGCCAACCTGCTCTCTGGAGAAGGTATCGAACGAAGAGTCAAGGCTGATGGACTATCAAGAAGTAGGCGAAGACGAAAGACAGTCTCACAGGACGCCAATACTTGATGTACCTTCCCCAATGGAAATGGACTCTATTGATGAAGAGGAAACTTCTATTGAAGTTGATCAAGAGCTTGGTAACAACCATGTCACTCATCCAGATGATGAGGTCTCAGGGGTTCCCGTGGTCACACCCTTGGAAATGCCAGGACAGCAGAACGAGGTGGAAGTAAGAAGCAGAAGGGGCGCAGCCTTACGAGCCAGAGCTAAGATTCTGGAGTGGACTCGTCAGCTGCTTACTCTACTACAATAGACACTTCCTTTGCTGTTGGGAGTGTCGCGTTCATACGCGAAACGCCGCAGAACCCAAGGTAAAGTAACATGAATTAATCTGTGATAGAACAGTCAGTTATTTGCCTAGTGGTAACACTGCTTTGCTTTTTGCTGGTTGGCATCCCTGTAGAGCGGCGAGGGGGGAATGGCGACACTTCATAGCGGATGGCGGGAACGGCAACACGGAGGTGGAGAACTTCGTGAGTGCTCAGGAAAGTAACCAGAAAAGACCCTGGTGAGTGAATTTAATATTGTCGTAGTCGTAAAACCAGCTAAGGAACGAATGTTTTTTCCTAATGAGTCCAATGGTTCAGTACACATGTACAATGGCAATAGAATGGTAAATTGGACAGGCAGGGCACCGGCAAACTGCCCGCCAAGGAGTGTGTTCGGAAACACACTGGCAAATAGCCTTTATGTAGTGGAAATGGTCGACTACGATGTTGGAGAAACCGTGGCAGGGCTATGGGGAAGGTGGAGGCCCTCGTGGGAGCAAAGCTCCTACGCCCGACTGGTACCTCAATGAGAACGGGTAACTCTGGACAGACCAGGCCCTATATGAATAGCAGTACCAGGGCACAGCTCTAAGACTAAAGGTCACAGACCTAGGATGCTGTGCTCAGATCGGGGGCGTAGTCGATCATCGTCATTGTCACGGGTAACCCTGATAGCTCAGGCCCGGATGTAAAGGCTAAGCCAAATGGATCGTGAAGACAAACACGATAGCAATTATAAATGTATTAAGTAGACAGCTGAACCAAATCAGTAATCTTTGTTGCCCTTGTGAATCTGTACTTGGACCTAAGGCCTAGTGAATTCTATGTGTGAACATTTCTTTAGTACAGATGGCGCGACACTTTTTAATGCTATTATGGATTCCCGCAAAGTAACGCCTGATTACATACAAGTGTTTTTTTTTAGGTGAACATGATGGTTTTGTTCGAGTGGGCCCAAAGGGCTACTTCTTTCCCCGCCTATACAAGCAAGTAGCACAAGAGATATTCAACATGCCTTTACGGGATTCGGACGTCTTCGTTGTTGGCTTCCCACGAACAGGTCTGTCTGTTTTTACTATCACTACACGTTCCAAGTCTAAGTGCCTAACCAGCGGTTTGGTAGGATATTGTAAGTTGTTGGTGCTTCCTTTTTCGCTGGCTTGAGAGTAAAAAAAATATATTGTCTTGGAGACCTTATACCTTGTTGGAAGCGTATGACTTTGTAGCAATGCAAGTATAACCACGGCACGGATAGCCAGAGGTCGCGGGTTCGAATCCCGGCGTGGGTGAAATTTTTAGCCTCTAAATAGGTTTTTATATTTGTTCTTAGCACGGGTAAAAAAAAAGAGTATAATGCAAGTATTTTTTATTATTATTATTATATTTCAATACCAGATTCTCGTCGTTCGGTCTCGATTCTGTACTTACTTATTTGGTACTCTTGCATTTGGGAAAACCGTTTAACCTTCCAAGTCATAACTTGTTTTTCTTTTTTTGTGTCCTATAAAGGCCCCACTGGAGGGCACAGGCCTTTAAAACATCCTTGACCTTCTCTCACTGAGAGAGAGTAACTTAATCTAACGACACCGGGTCCATATTCGATCGCATAACGACTTTTGTAATAATTTAATAAGGATTAACGTTTTCACGCATAATTGTATTTACCCATAAAAACTATACGCATAACTATTTTCGCATAATTTTGACAAGCATAAATAAAAGTGGCATAAGGATAACAAATCATAATATTTTAACGCATAGATGACCGATCATCGGCATAATATCAAACGACATAAAAATTACACTTACTTTTACTTAATTTATTTTACAATATGTACCTACCCAACAAAGTTGAATCTGTTTTTGGTCTTACATTGTTCAACCTAACACGCTCCTACGCGCTGCGCTACGCTACGCGCTACGTCGCACCTATATTTTTTGCTATGTTAGGATATTACTTAACACAAGAAATAAGATATCAAATTATAGAAATGGAAAAAACTGAAAAAGGTACAACGCCACCAAAAAAACGGAAGAAAGACAAAAACAAACAAAACCATACTGAAAATATCATAAAAAACAAAGAAACATACACATAAAAAAAAAAAGGTTTTTGCTAGCGATAGCTAGTAATTTAAACTTATAATAGGCCCTATAATAAAAATTTAATAAATTATAAAGTAATAAAAGCACAAAGATTCAATTCAATATATTTATTTCAGACATTACATCCATATTTTTTAGCATTAAAATTAATTAACAATAAAATTTACAATAAAAGAAACAAAATAAATTACAATAGCGAATGAGTCAGCAAGGTCGCGGTCACTCGAAACAGCGACGCAGACGCCGAGGCCTTATCAACGGGATTGGCTACATAGCAAATTCTCTCTTCGGCGTACTAGACGACCGTTTCGCGGAACAGTACGTTAAAGATATCAAGCTTATCCAGGGCAATGAGCAACATTTGGCTAGTCTGTGGCGAAATCAAACCTCTATCGTCGAAGCACAATTCAATTTGATGAAGCGAATGGAAAGCACAATCGAAAAACAACATAAAATTATCAACACCCATCTTGAAAGCCTAGATGCGATTACAAACTCTATCAAATATGGCTTACAGAACATGTCCATTATCCAAGAGTTCACATTATCAACATTAGCAGCTAATAACCTGCTACTAAGTCTGAAAACAGTTCAAACTACGTTGCTTGACACAATCACTGACATCTATCAAAGTCAGATCAGTTTACACGTTTTAAGCCCCGATCAACTTCGAAAAGAGCTGCAAATAATTTACACTCAAATGCCTAAAGACCTAACATTACCATTACAGAATAGCCTATCAGATCTAAACGGCTTATATCGACTATTACATCTCAAGACAAAAATCATGAAAAGGTACATCATTTTTGAGATCACGTTTCCATTAGTAAACCGAGACTACCTTCGACTATACAAAATAATACCTATTCCTCAGCAGATAGGAATGAATAGCAAATTAAGTATCATCCCAACTACGGACTATGTGGCGATCAATTTGGAAAGGGATACTTATTTGACTGTGACCGAAAGTGCACTTAAAACATGTTTACATCAAGATCAATCTTACGTTTGTGAAATGCAGAAGCCTATCAATCAGCTGACAAAAAATGAACGTTTTTGTATTATGAACCCACAGACAAACTCCTGTAAGTTTCAACTTACCACATGCCAAAACGAGTGGATTGAACTTCATACGCCTCTGCAATACTTTTGCTGTGATACATCATACACGGTGAAAATAATCTGTGACGATCAAGTTACAGTACGAGAACTGTCAAGGGCTGGTATCATTAGCATGAAGCCACGATGTATATTAAAGGGACAGGACGTCACACTGCAGCCTTTGCAGCAGCATTCTAACATAATAAATGTTTCATCGGATTTATACTTACCCCAAGTAGACCAGATCAACTATATTCTAAACCTCAGCATGCCAACCTATAAGGACTATGCAAAAGATGACGAGATCGACAAAGCTCTAACAACTCTTGGAGAACAGATTCACGAGATGAAGAACAGTAATACGGAATTCGATGAACTATCAATCCACGATATTCACCATTATTCAGTTCTGTACATCCTACTATCAATCGCAGGAATTGCGTTAGTAATCTGGATATGGAAACGATGGAGATGCTGACTGAAAGTGTCAGAAAGTCGCCTCCGTCGACCGCGGGAGGAAAGGCGCAGACAAGAGTCTCTCGCCAGTATCAGTGTAGTGTCTCGTGAAGTGATTCCGCGAAAGCAGAGCATAGTCGCCCGACAGTCCAGTGTGGTAGGGAAAGCGATAGAAAGGGCTGATCGGCGGCTCGAAAGTAGTGATAGTGATCAAAGAGTGAACAATCGCGGTGTGTCGAATATTCTTAAGCACGATAAAGCGGTATCACCAATAGTTTCTAAGATTTTTTTTACCGTGGATGACTCAACAGTTTAATTTTGTAATATTACTAAATCATTCAGTAAGAGTAACCACTTTAAATTTAATTTTCTTTGATTTTATATCTTCTATTTAATTTCATCTCCTGTTGGGGAGCATGTTCGAACATGCATCGAACAGCTTAATCAGCAATTTCAATAGCAGTGAAGTAAAATGTCATTTCAAGTCAGTACACGATAAACCGCCGCCGTGTATTCATGTTTAGCATTTTAGTGTTATCAATCAATATTTACATTTGTGGATCTATTAATAAACCCTTACTATAAAATAATCAAATCTATCATTTACGTAAAGACTACTCCAAATATATATAATAATAAATAAGTAAATAAATAACTTTAAAATCTGGTGCTTACTTTGGCCAAAGAATAAGCCTAGCCATACAGCGAGGCAATGCCGCCAGCCTTCTTGGTACTCTGCCGCCCGACAGCGATCTGGCTCAAATATTTTATTTAAATTAGAATGTTTTAGGTTTAGTTCCTTTTTTTTCCTTAATTATTATAAAAATTTTCATCTCAAATTATATTATTATCTCTTCTTGTTAAATTGTCAATAAACTTTAAACTTAAATGTAAAATGACCTTTATTTTCATATAACTTATGCCATGTGTGGTTATGGAAAATTAATGTTAGGTAAAATAACAAAACGGCAAAAGACTATATTATGCGTTACAAAAATAGTCAAAATGAATATAGTATAACAGACCATTAAGACTTATTATGCCAAAGAACGTTCAAGCAAAAGTATCATTATGAAAAAACAAAATATGCGACATTCATTATGACAAAGAAAATTAGGAAGAAAAAATTATGCGAGAGAAATGTATCCCAACGACACCCAATGCATTTTTTCCAGGGACCAACTGGACACAAGAGCTGGTGTGGTTGGTTGCCAGCGATTTGGATTACGAGACTGCTAGCTCTCGCAATATGATGGAAAGATATAAACACATATTGTAAGTTGATAAAAATATCTGGTTGGACGATAGACGAATAACTTCCAAAGAAAGAAGATTTAATTTACTTATTTGCAAAGTAGATACTCGGGGCTGCAAGTGATGCAAACTACTTCAGCAAGATGTCTAATACAGAGAACATTGTAAAGAGGTTCGAAATTTCACTGATGTCGGTGAGTCGCCCATTATCTCGGTTGGAAGAGCGCCGGCACGGATAGCCAGAGGTCGCGGGTTCGAATCCCGGCATGGGTGGAATTTTTAGCCTCTAAATAGGTTTTTAAGATTGAATTTGCCAATCCGCGGTGGGCACGCGTAATAATTAAACTCTCTTTGTCTGAGAGAAGGCCTGTGCCCTGTAGTTGGACGTATGATGATATAATATCAACCCTTTGTTTGTCCTCACTGCTGGGGCACGGGTCTCTTTCTGCCTCGCGGGAAGGTTAGGCCATATAGGCCATACATAACATGACCATTTATTTTTTAACTCAAAACGGGACAGTACTTTATTTCGGCCAATTAAATAGTTAATGAAAAACAAAACACTTTTTTAAAGTTATTTATTAAGAAAAGGTTTGCTTAGCTTAGTTACAAATTAAAAACTATATCAACATTTTTAATTATATTTATACTTATCACAGGAACAAATTTGCTTTAATATTGCTGGTGATGATTGTAACTAAGAGTGAAACTTCTGGCACTATTTTTATATTCACCTTAATCATCAACATCGCATTTAGAACTGAAATTTGTAACTGGGTTTTTTCAGATGTCCACAATTTGTTCATCATAGAAAATACTCTTTCTACTAGAGCATTTTGTAGCAGGCGAACGTAAAATATATTCAATTAACACAGCATTTTCGAAAACGGGACAATTTTGCGTCCCGGAGTTAATTTCGGGGACACCGGGAATCGTAATTATAAAAAGGGACAGTCCCGTTCAAAACGGGACGTCTGGTCACGTTAGCCATACACCACCACGGGGGCCAAGTCCGGGTTGGTGGTGGATTGTAAGACAGTGGCGGGCCGTACTGTCAGAAGTTATCAACTCACCGATAAAGCCTCTGATTTGGCTTAACGACTGTCATTGCACGACAGCCGGCACCAACGGCTTAACTTGCGAAGCACGGCAGCGCTCGGAAAAAAATGGGTAAAAATGGCTAGCGGTAGTCACGTGATGGTCACCCATCCTGCACCTGACCGCGCCTGTTGTTGCTTAACTCAAGTGATTGATTCCAATCACTCGGTTCGACTAGGCCACGAGCGCTCCGAGCGCACGAGTAGGACGTATACAGGCTACATTAAAAAAGTCAAACGTAGATACTTAATAAAAAATGTATTTGCACGGATATTTACTCGTTTAATTTTACATTTTACAATGTTCCGCGACGTTTCGGCACTTTTGTAAGTACGTGGTCCCGGAAGACTTAGGTGACAGACGTCTTTTCGAAAGCATTAACTGTTAGTTTGCCGGGATCACGGTACTTTTGCAAGTACCGAAACGTCGGAAAATTGTATAATCTAAAATTAAACGTGAAATACAGTTTTTATGATGTCTACTGCTCGTGTTAAACTTAGAAAACACTATAGATAATTACTTTTCAGTTTCTTTTATACAACGACCCATCCCGAGATGCGAAAAAAGCTATTGGAAAAGAACCGCAACAATGAATCAAATCTAAGAAATCTGGAGGACTTCATAAACTCGGAGCCAGGACAATTGGATAAAATACCTTCGCCAAGGTTCCTAAAGTACCACATGCCGATGTCCTTGCTACCACCCAAAGTCCTGGATACAGCGAAAGTCGTCTACGTAGCGCGAGACCCGAGGGATGTGGCCGTCTCCGGATACTTCCTATTTCAGATCTATTGCGGTACGCAGTTCACAGGAAGCCTCAAGCAGTATTGGGAGCTCTTCATCAGTGACCGGGGTATGGCCGCACATTTCGTTTGTACTTTCGCTGGTAGCTGTTAATTGTGTTGAATCTTTCACACTGTAACGGTGCAAACCTCTTCACACCATTTTTATTTCTTTTTCTAGCTGCTACTATCTCAATTCCCCTTAATTCCTGTGACAGTAGTATCCTTTCCCTTTTCCTATCTACCTTTCCCATTCAAGTCGGATGTCTCCCGTTGCGATCGACTGGTGATCAAATCAGTCACAAGGCCTAGTGAATGTTCCTTTACCTAGGTCGGCGTTAGAGACCTCGTTAACGTCCACGCCCGTCCCTATCCCTCTCCAATTGTAGCGGTCCCCCGCTTATGAGGCTTGTAACGTTTTATAACTTTTATAATTAATAAATAAACTCTGGAACGACTTTAGGTGTGGTTTTATTTGTAGAATTGTAGTAATATTAACAGAAAACTGGATAAAAACGGATAAACGGAGAAGCAGGTAAAAAGTCAGATCTGGTCAAAGCGTAAAGTAGTAGTGTGAAAAATGAGGGAAATCGAAGAATGAGTGACATACATAATTTAAATATTTGAAAATGATAGATGGAAAAAGAAATAAAAATGGTGTAAAGAGGTTTGCACCGTTACACTACCCGGGGGCAACCGGTAAAAAAAAATATTTTTTTTAAATATATTTATTTAAAAAAAATATATATAAAAAAAATTTTTTTTTATAAAAAAATTGAAGTAAAATTATTTAATTTAAAATTTAAAGTCGAGAACCCAAAGTAAGGTCGATGAAGGTCGGGGATGTGGGATGGTAAGTAAATAAATTTAGTTATTCTTAAATATTAAAATAAAATAAAATATAAAAGATGGGCGATGAAAAAAAAAAAAATTTAGAAGGTGTGGGGTGATATCTACAATGAATATTTACATTAGGCAGTTCCACTTCTATTCATCATCTACCACTCATCCCTAGCATGCATCATCTGTCATTGTCTTCAACTACAGTAAAGGTGAAGACGTTCACTCATTATAGACAAAATCTATTTTTATTAATTAGATTTATCCAGAAACTGGCCTAAATTAGTAATAGGCTTATTTAGCCAGTTACCACCCGCTGGTATTCGGTAGTGGTAAGGCTTATTTATTGAGTCACAATCCGCTCTATGAAAGTTATTTACATTTTAACAATATTTATAATATTGGGTACATAGTAGGTACCCGACGGGGTAGAATCCGTCGTAGTAGTGCTCTCAAGAGCTATGGTGGGGTAAACACCGTAACGCGTTTAATTAGACAACGCGATTGATAAATAAATTAGTTGACCTAGGCTTATTTAACGTGTTGTCGCCGCACCTGATTGAAAGTTTGGATGTTCTAAAAAAAATGGTTAGTAAATGTCCAGGAGGATAGTGGTGTAAGTGTGCTTAGTACGCACTAAAGGATAGGTAAGTTAAAAAGGTGCTCTAAGTTTATGTTAGAGATACACCTGGTAAGTAAAATTAAATAGAAGATTGAATAAATAAATAGACTTTGGTATGCAAATGAGTCCGAATAGGTGATGTAGTGTATATAAGAAAATTAAAACTGAAAAGGTAGCGTTTATAGCCGTTAAGGTAGTAATAAAATAAATAAATGAAGGTGTATATATTTTACAAGTATTTACAATTTAATATAAACGAGGAATCGTATTTAAGGGTCGTATAGGGGTTTATTCTCTAAGTCTTAGTGGGGTATAGGCTTGATGTCTTTAATATGCCATCGACCTAGAGGTTTATTAGAAAGGTCGATTAAGTCGTAAATAAGGAGAGATATTTTATTTTGTATAATACATTTTGTAAATTTCGGAGCGAATTTGGCAGTGAAATGCTTGTCTGAGGAGCTCAAGGGGTAGTTACGCTTCTAGACGACATCTCCAGTACTAAATTCGAGGTCTAGATGGTGTTTATTATAGTATTTTGTATTAGCTTGATGCGCTTTAAAAATGCGATGTTGTACTTTCGAGAATAGGGGTCTTAAATGACCAATGTTTTCAGCGTACTCATCGCGAGGGGCAAAGATTAGGTCGTCCGACAGGTCTTTGGAATCGTATGTTGTTCCGCAGGCTGGCAACTCGCGACCGAAGACTAAGTATGCTGGAGTAAATTTAGTGGTTTCATTTACTGCTGTATTGATAGCGAATTGTATTTTGTTTAAATTAACGTCCCATGTGCGGTGGTCTTCGTCGACAAAACATGCGATTGCTGTAATTATCGTTTTATTGTATCTTTCGACCGTATTGACCTGGGGGCAATAGCGTGGTGTGTAGTGAATTTTAGGTATGTTGTAAAGTGTGAATAGGTCGTGTAGTTCCTGGCTTATCATCTGAGGGCCGTTGTCTAATATTATGGTTTCTGGTATGCCGTAGACCATAAAGACAAGGTTCTCTAATATGTGCCTGATGATACCTGAAGTTGCTCGTTTAATTGGGAAGATTAAACAATATTTGGAAAAGCAACATGTTACGACAAATATGAATCTGTTAAGTTTACGGGTTATAGGTAAAGGGCCAATGAGATCGATAGATATGCATTGAAAAGGTCGAGAGCAAGTTTTAGGCTTGCCCATAAGGCCAATAGTTTTTTGGTTTTGATGTTTGTATGCAAGGCACGTATCGCATTTAGAAACGAAGGAGGCGATGTCTTTATACATGCCTGGCCAGAAATAGGACTGTTTAATACGGTGATGAGTTTTAAGGGTACCGAAATGAGCGGCCGTGGGTGTGGAGTGGTTTTCTGTTATAATCGTATGGATAAGATCTTTGGGAATCACTTGTTTCCAAGTAAATTCTGAGTTATATGGTGTATTAGAGCGTGTATATCTAAAGAGTTTATCGTCTTTAATCATGTAGTCAGGTGTGGAGGTTGGATTAGTTTTACATTTAGTGAAGATATCGGTAAACCATTTGTCAGTGGTTTCTGTAGGGTTAAAGTTAATAATGTTAACAGGTATGGAACGGGATAAAATGTCGGGTACTACATGGTCTTTGCCTTGTTTATGTTTGATGTCGAAATTGAACATTGAAAGGCGGATACTCCAACGGGCTAGTCTACCTGTGGGATTATCCAATTTTAGGAACCACTGGAGAGCTGCGTGATCAGTGTAAATGGTAAATTTTTTGCCATTATCAAGGTAGCAACGCCAGTGTTCTAAGGCTGTTATTACACTTAGCAGTTCGCGTTCAGTGATAGAATAGTTTCTCTCTGCGCTCGATAAAGATTTGCTCATATAAGCTATAGGCTTTTCGACTCCGTCGTAGTTTTGGGTAAGCATGGCTCCAAGGCCAAAGTTTGATGCATCACAGTGTACCTGGAATGGTTTATTGAAATCTGGGCAAGATAAAATAGGTGTGGAAACAAGAGCTTCTTTTATTTTGTTAAAAGCCTTATCAGCTTCTTGTGTCCATTTGAAAGGAGGAGCTTTTTTGCTAGTAGAAGTAAGTTTGTTTAGTGGAGCTGTTAAGTTGCTGAGGTTTGGTACAAAGCGTCTATACCAGCTCACTGTACCTAGAAATTGTTTAACTTGTTTAGCAGTTACAGGTGTTTTAATATCTAATATTGCTTTCACTTTTTCAGGGTCAGTATGGAGACCTTTTTCATCAATAATATAACCCAGATATTTTAACTCTTTACGGAAGAAAGCGCATTTGGGATAATTTATAGTAATATTTGCCTGTATTCGTTTTTTATGGATTTTGTTGAGTAATTCTACGTGATGTTCGAATGTGGTAGTGGCTATGACAATATCGTCTAAGTAGCAGAATACAGAGTTATCGAAATCGGCCGTCAAAAGATTATCAATAAATCTTTGTTGGGTAGCGGGGGCGTTAGTGAGACCAAAGGGCATAACTTTAAATTGGTACATTCCACGACCTGGAACGTGAAAAGCAGTTTTAGGTCTGTCATCAAGCTTGAGGGGAATCTCCCAGAAGGCTTTAGCGATATCAATGGATGATAAATATTTGGCATCACGAAGGTTGTCAAGTATATCCGAAATAAAGGGAAGTTTATAAGCATCTTTTTTGGTAATTGAATTTAATTTTCGGCTGTCCACGCAAAAGCGCCATTTGCCATCTTTTTTTGGAGTAATTATGACTGGACTAAGCCAAGGGCTTTCGCAAGGTTCGATCACATCTAGTTTCAACATATCGTCAACTTCTTTGCAGAGAGCTTTCTGTTTTTCTGGTGAGAGTCGATAGCAGCGTTGACGAAGAGGGGGGTGATCGCCTGTATCTATTTGGTGCTCTGCCATATGGGTTTTGCCTAGTGGTAATACTTCAGTGGATATGTTTTTGAATTTTGCCATGATTGCGTCTGCGGTAATTTGTTGACATTCTGAAAGGTTATTGTAGGAATGGATATGTTTGTTATCGGTAGTGATATTAAATGATTTGTTAGTAGAAGAATTGAAGATTCTAATTTTGGAAAGGATATCTGGTCCTAGGTTAAATTGTTTCCAGAAGTCTATCCCTAGAATAAATGATTCGGTGATAGCTGGAATAACATGTGCTGTTATAAGTGAAAACTTCTTGTTGAAATTAATTGGTAGTGTTATCGTGCCGATGGAGCTAATGGATTGGCCGTTTCCTACACTGGCTTTAATTATTTGTTGCTTGTCAATAGTATAGCCTAAGTTTAGGAGAGTTTTATGGGAGTTTTCGCCAAGTATTGTTAGTGAGCTACCGCTATCTAACAGGCCGTTTAAGGTTAATTGGTTTACCTGAACTTGAACATACGGGCGTTCCGTATCTACTTTGTTAGAGAATAAAGTAGAAATATTATAGGATTTGAAGAATATGGTAATGGTCTGTAGCCATTCTTTCCAATCCGTTTCGTTAAAATTATTAGTAGGGTAAATACGATCCTCGTTAATTAGTTTTTTGGAACATTACAATTAGGGCAATGAGTAAATTTTACGTCAGGTCTGCCACAACGGTAACAGACTAAGCGTGTACTAGTACAGTCGCGTAGTAAATGTGTATCGACTCGACATCTTGGGCAAGTAAATATAGTATGCCGCGAGTCAGAAGGTTTTTTAATAGTATGTACGGGTAAGTTTTTATTGTTAAATGGGTATTCGGGAATGTTTGGAATGTACCTATTTGGTTGTGGCTTAGCATGGGTGGACTCAGCTGTTTGAGTAGCTGGATTGAATATTTCCAAGCAACTTTCTGTCCATTTGCATGCTTCTAGCAAAGAATTTATAGAGTTTAAATCACTGGGTGATAAGCGCTGTGCGTATTCGTGTCTTAAATTTCGGCGAATGGTATTAATTTTTTCTTTCTCTGACGGGGGGTCGTATAATTTTGAAAATAGTGATTGTATAGCTGTGAAGTATTGAATCACACGTTCATTTGGTTTTTGTATGCGTTCATCAATAATCTTCTTTAACTTGTAGTCGTGGTCGACTATTTCAAAATCAGTTACTAGTGCTGTTTTGAAAGATTGCCAATCACGTAATTGATCTTTTTTTGATGTAAACCAGTCTAAAGCTGTATGTTGTAAAATATCGAAAAGGTTAGTGTATAGTTTGGTGTGAGGTATATTTTTGATTTCTGCAAGTTCTTCAATTTTTTTTATAAATTCTTTTGGGCAGCTGTCTCCTTTAAATACATATTTTTTAAATTCGTTTCCTGTTCTGTTGTCCGAAATGTTAATTAATTTTTGGGTTAATGTTTCGAAATACACATTTGCTTGTAATTGGTTGTTAGTGGTTGGTGTGGTTATTGTTGAGTGGTATTGTGATGGGCCTGGGGTGTATTCTAATGTTGTGAAGTGTGTTTCGTGAGTTTTGAATTGTTCCCATAGTGCTTTGTATGTATCGAGTTCTTGTGTAGTGTTTTCGGTTGAGATAGATATGTGGGATAACCTTCCCTTAATATGTTGTAAATAAGGTTGAATTTTTTGTTTCCTACTCGGATATGCAGTTAGTAGAGTACTCACTAGGGTTAGAGATTTATTTATTTCCTCAAAATCAGTTTCTAGCTGGTATGGTGACGACTCTAGAATCGGGTGGGCTTCTGAATTATTTAACGCATCTATTAGGATAACGCGTAGGTTATCTGCTGTTTCAGTTGAAGGGATTGTGACTCCTCGAATTCGCAGTTCATAAAGGACTTCGGGTTTATTCAAGAGGGAAACGTCCATCGTGGATAAACTTTTATACTCGATTGTACAAGTTGAAAATTATAATATTTAAAAGAATATGGATACTATAAAAAAAGAGGTTAGGAAATTATTTTAGTAATGAGGTAAGGATGGGGTGAGGATGAAGTTTTATTTTATTGCCAAAGAGTTCCTTGTAGTTTAACCTGTGGAGGTTTTGTTTTGAATTTTGAAAAATTTTATGACAATGAATGGTGTCAGAATTACTGACGTCTAGAAATTTGGTTTGCAAAGATTTTGTAAATAATTATAATTTAAATTTTAATAATATAATATTGTTATCAATAGACTGTATGAGTGCAGCTTCGCCTTACCTTCGAGTCGGCCTCGAAGACCTAGAGGGTAAAGCTAGGCTGTCTACGTGTAATTACCCAGGATACTCTCCTGAGGCAACGTAAGTTAGTAACCAGTCCCACCTGGAATTATAAATTCTAGGTTACCGAGGTCTATGGAACTGCTAGTGAGCAGCCTGTGGTTGTGTAACTGTCTGATAAATGCGTGTAGAAGTTATTGATTGTATACTGTTGGTGTATACTAACTGTGGTATGTTTCGGTTAGGTGGGGTGCAGATAGATAGAATAGGACTTTTATTAGGGCCGAAAAAATTTGTTACTATGGGTGAATCTAGTTAGTGAAGAATGGTCAATGAGTAGTTATGATGAATTACCTTGTGGTCCAGAAGTCAAGTCGCACTTTAAAATTAATTTAATATTTTATTTATAAAACACTCAACAACACTTAACAAAAAAAAAATCTTGCAGGTCTTGTGGGTAAAGTTGGGGGCGGCGGAGAAGTCCGACAGAACCCTTGAGCAAGGCTGGGGAGCTCCAAGGGATGCGTCTGTGATGTATGAGGTCGTGGGTCGTGGGTATGAAACAGCAGCAGCAGTTCGACGATTGTGCACACGTATAATCGTGGTAATCGTACTCGTATTTGCCTTCGCACTCGCAGCGTAGTCGCAGTGGGTGGGCTTTGTCGCCTCGGCGTATCAAGCCGTGGGGTGACGTTGGGTTTCGTTATTATCGTTGGGCGCCAGTGTAACGTTTTATAACTTTTATAATTAATAAATAAACTCTGGAACGACTTTAGGTGTGGTTTTATTTGTAGAATTGTAGTAATATTAACAGAAAACTGGATAAAAACGGATAAACGGAGAAGCAGGTAAAAAGTCAGATCTGGTCAAAGCGTAAAGTAGTAGTGTGAAAAATGAGGGAAATCGAAGAATGAGTGACATACATAATTTAAATATTTGAAAATGATAGATGGAAAAAGAAATAAAAATGGTGTAAAGAGGTTTGCACCGTTACAGGCTTATGACGAGTCTTGGTGAGTCGTGCCGTAGGTGTGGCCTCAAGATTAGTGTAAAGAAAACTGAAGTTTTGGGTCTAGATACACTAAACTGCGTCCCTGTGGACATAAGGCTCGGTAACAATGCTCTTAAGCAAGTTGATGAATTCAAATATCTGGGCAGCACTATAACTTCGAAGTGTATTCTTGGTGACGAAATCAATGGCAGAATTGGAGCAGCAGCTGCTGCTTTTGGCCGACTTCGCGTCAAGGTTTTCCGCTCACATGACATAAAGCTTGTTACGAAAATTGCAGTCTACGTGGCAATCGTTCTGCCGAATCTCTTATATGCCTCTGAGACATGGTGCCTCTATCGCAAGCATATACGCACTTTAGATAGATTCCATCTTAAATGCCTGCGCGACATAATGGCCATATCCATTGGTCAGACCGCGTTCGGAATACCGAAGTTCTGCGTCGAGCAAGGGTCAGTGGTATATAGGCATATCTAATACGGCGGCAGCTCCTTTGGTGTGGCCATGTTTCCCGAATGTCTGACGATAGAGTGGCCAAGCGCATCTTTTATTCGGAACTGCAAGTTGGAAAACGTAACCGAGGCGGTCAACTCCTGCAGTACAAAGATGTGCTTAAACGTCATATGAAGCGGTGTGACCTAGACCCTTCACAATGGGAGACAATTGCCGGGGACCGAGCTAAGTGGAGGCGTACTGTGAGCACCAAAGTGTTTGACTTTGAGTCAAAACGCAGAACAGAGCTCGATGCTAAGCGAGATGAACTCAAGGCCCGACCACCTGCGGCCATTAATTATAATTACGTTGGAGGGGTGCTGACGTGCAGGGAATGTGGTCGCACATTCGCTGCCAAAATTGGCTATGTCAGTCACCAGAGGGCACACGAACGTCGCCGCCCTCAATAGTCAGATCCCAGTCACTGTGGCCGAATACGGTCGGGATCGATCGATCTCTATTTCTTTTTCTATCTATCATTTTCAAATATTTAAATTACGTCCCACATTTTTTGATTTCCCTCATTTTTTATCATTACTACTTTACCCTTCGACCAGATCGGACTATTTTACCTGCTTATCCGTTTTTATCCAGTTTTTCTGTTTTATTAAAAAATATCTATCTACAAATAAAACAACAGTCGTTCCAATTCTTATTATTTATAAATGATATACAACGTTTCACTGGCGCCCAACGTGGGGCAAGGAAAATAAAGTGTTTCATTGTGTGTAATTTTCATTACACTTTTTGAGAGAAGGCAATCGTTGAGACTCCCCCACAAGGTACAAAGCCCATGCTAGATGGCTTAGGGAGAAATTCTTGTGGACTGTAGATTGAAAGTCGCAGCACTGTAATAATAATAATATTGGCCTTTTTGCATCTACTTAATGAGATGATTTATACAGCGTCCAGTGGTATCTTAACTCACACTAGATGTGTGAAGGTACCACTCCGACGCTGTAGTGCCTGGGACATAGTTTTATAGATGGTGTAGGCTTGCCCAGCACCTGTAGGTACCATCCTCTATCAATACGTGCGGAGCCAACCAAGCCACGGGTTTCCTCACGATGTTTTCCTTCATCGTTAGCGTGTGGTATTGCAGCACTGTATGAACCAGATAATAATTTATTCTAATTTAATGATACTAAATTTTAGCCTCTAAATAGGTTTTTAAATTTGTTCCTTAGCACGGGTTAGTGCATTAAAAATAAAAATAGTGTAATCATGTGGGTACAGTGATATCGTTCCGATGTTAAACCTAACTGCAAAGTAGGTAATCGGGGCTGTAAGTAATGCAATTTGCTTAAGTCAGATGTCGCTGCCTATACGTAATACAGAGAATATTGTAAAGAGGTTCGAAATTTCACTGATGCCGTGAGTCGCCCATTGGCTCAATTGGTAGAGCGCTGGTACGGATAGCCAGAGGTTGCGGGTTCGAATCCCGGCATGGGTGAAATTTTTAGCCTCTAAATAGGTTTTTAAATTAATGATACTAATTTATAATTCACAACGAACACAACACTCCATGGTAATTCGGCGACACAGAGAGAGAGGAAGCAGTTTAGCCAACTTAACTAAAAACTTAAACAAGAAATATGACAATATTGGCATTCACTTTCGTGCATCAAACACATGTGTTCATTAATATTGTTTATTTACTGTTTTGGTCGTGATTTCAGTTCTATGGGCGCCCTATTTTGAGCATCTGAAGGAGGCCTGGGACATGAGACACCATCCTAATATGCTTTTCTTGTTCTATGAAGACATTTCAAAGGTATTGTACGACTAGTCTCGATAATTTTCTACGTAACGATGTATTTAGGAAATAGTACATTACACAACTAGGGTAGTGATACAAAGAAAGGCCGAGATCGCAGAAGTTTGCGGCCCGAGCTGCAAGTGAGGGACGTAAATATGCGATCGAGAGCTTTCTTTATTACCTCCCGTGTTGTGTACATCTTTTTATGTCTACACTTCGCGTGCGGTAAAAGCCACTTTATGCCAGGTGTGGCATAAAAGTTATTACTGAGTTATTGGTAATGGTATAGATAAATAACACTTTATTGTACATAAAAAAGATAATTGCACAGATATTTCTTAACCTAAGAGTACAGACCACTTAACAATATTCTCTGTAATACGTACGCCTGTACGTAATACAGAGAATATTGTAAAGAGGTTCGAAATTTCACAGATGCCGGTGAGTCGCCCATTAGCTCAGTTGGAAAGAGCGCTGGCACGGATAGCCAGGGGTCGCGGGTTCGAATCCCGGCATGGGTAGAATTTTTAGCCACTAAATAGGTTTTTAAAATTGTCCTTAGCACGGGTTAGTGCATTAAAAAATAATATAAAAATATTGTGAGTAAACTTGACTATTTGAGGTGTTCACATACGTCAAAAGTGAAAAAAAAAAAATTATGCACTATAAAAACAAAATGTTTATTTATTGAATGTGAAAGCTGTTAGTTACACAGTTAATAGATTATGTGGAGAAGAAACTAACAAAGAAACTTCATTTTTCTTTTATTCATTTATTCTTTTTCAAACATTTATTCTTTTCAAAATAGACTTTAACTTAAAAACCTATTTATTTTTTTATTTATTTTATTCATTACGTAAAACAACAGCAAGCACACAAACATGATGAAGCTTATACTAAATGTGACCAAGGGCTAGCGATTATGCCAATTAAAGGTATACACAGCATTTGTAGACTTAGTTATACACAGGAGGCTATTTAGAGGCTAAAAATTACACCCATGCCGGAATTCGAACCCGCGACCTCCGGCTATCCGTGCCAGCGCTCTTTCCAACTGAGCTAATGTTGGTGACTCACCGGAATCAGAGAAATTTAGAACCTCTTTACAATATTCTCTCTATTACGTAACTTTAACTTAATTAACAGGGTTTTCAACTTCAAGTTACATTATACACTAGACATAATTGTCCTCGTTAACATTATTTTATTAACAGACATCTTTGTCTTCCAAATAATCCTGACGTTATAATAGGCGTTTTATGCACAGAGTATCCTTAACACATGTCTTTAACCGTGTCGGTGGTAAGTCTAATATATTCAGAACCGTATACAATAACCCATGAAGGATGTATTAACAATTTATGTACCTATATTAATGGTAAAATATTGTGATGGCTACCAATATTTTCCAAATTGCTGATTGCTGCCTCAACTCTTGAAATCGCAAAAGCGCGCCCAATCTCTCTCTCTATCTCTCTCTTTCTCAAAAGGCTGTGCCCTGAAGTGGGACGATTGTCTGCTTTTGTAGCGGTATATATGCTCTTACGTCCAGGACCTTCCAGGGACGGTACGTCGTGTGTCTCGCTTCTTTAATAAGCAGTACACTGAAGAGCAAGTGGAACAGCTGTGCCGTCACCTCAGCTTCGAGAACATGAAGGGCAACTCACAAGTCAACGGTGATTTCATCAAAGAGCTTGGAATACTTCTGCCTGCTGATCGTCAGATTATTAGAAAAGGTAAGATAATCTATTATATAAAAATGAATCGCTGAATGTGTTGGTAAGCGCAAATATCGAGAGCAGCTGAACCGATTTCGCTAATTCTTTTTTTAGAATATGTCTTGAAGCACGAAGATGGTTCTTACGGAGAGGAATATAAAAAAAAATTTAAAAATCGATTATTAGGCGGTACGAAGTTCGCTGAGTCAGCTAGTCTATAATATAAAAATGAATCGCTGAATGTGTTGGTAAGCGCAAATCTCGGGAGCAGCCGAACCGATTTCGGTAATTCTTTTTTTAGAATATTTCTTGAAGTTTGAGGATGGTTCTTACGGAGAGCAAAAATTAAAGAATCGACTGTTACGCGGTACAAAGTTCGCTGAGTCAGCCTCGTAATTAATACATTCATAGACATATTACACAGATCTCGTTAGCCTCATGCTAAGAACAACTAAATGACTTGTGTCACACAAGTGTTGAATCTACGATAAACTTAATACAATAAATAAATGCATAGATAACAACCAACACCCGAGACAAACTAGAAAAGTTCGTTTCCTAGTTTGACCGGGCCGGGGATCGAACCCGAGACCTTCGGATTTACAGACAGCGTGCCAAACCGCTGCGCCACCGAGGCCGTCTTAGTGCAGAATCCAGATACAGCAAAAGCAAACGTAGCTCTGCCTACCCCCCTGGGGTGCAGGCGTGATTTTATTTAATGTATGTATGCAATGGTTTGGAAAGACTTACAGCATGTTTCCTTAGCTGTAACAGCCTGTTAATCTACCCTTATAGGATCACTTTGTTGTCCGTTCGGCCGTCCGTCTGTCTGTCGGTCAAGACCCTTTAACTCAGGAACGCGTGGAGGTAGCGAGTTTAAATTTTTACTTTAGAATTGTGTCACTTTATTCCAGGCAAGGTGGGAGGCTGGCGCGAGCACTTCGACGAGGAGATGCGCGCGCAGGCAGCTGAGTGGATCGCGCGCAACCTGCGCGGGACCGACCTGCGCTTCCCCACCATGGACTCCGACACTATCTGATTCCGGTCTCGTCCCTTAAAATAAAATTCACATAAGTACATAAACTCATGTCTGTAAGCTATGTATAATATCAAAGGTATTTGAGAGAATCATCTACGACCAAATGTACTCTGCCTTGCGTCAATCATTTAGTCCTGTCCAACATGGTTTTCTTAAGGGTCGTTCCACCGTAACTAACCTTCTGTTGCTAAATGACACTATCACCTGTAATATGGAGAAAGGTCTTCAAACTGACGTAATCTATACGGATTACAGCAAAGCCTTCGATAGAGTGGACCATTCTCAGCTCTTGCACAAATTAAGCACTATAGGCATAAGAGGTGATCTTTTCAGATGGTTCTCGTCATATATTGATAACCGATCTCAAGCAGTAGTTATCAGTAACCACATCTCAAGCTGGACTAAAGTGCCCAGCGGCGTTCCTTAGGGCTCCTTGCTCGGCCCCTTATTATTCGCTATTCTAATTAACGACATTGATAAATGCTTCTTAAACTCCGATATTCTGATTTTTGCGGACGATATGAAAGTTTTCAAATCCATTGCAGCCACCGCTGATGCAACTGATCTCCAGGAGGACCTAGACAGGCTTGACGCTTTCTGTAATGTAAACAAATTGGACCTCAACCCCTTAAAGTGTCACTCTATAACGTTTACAAGGAAGAATAAAGTTGTATCACATTGTTACTCACTAAAAGGGCATAATCTCAATCGGGTAGATGAAGTACGTGACTTGGGTATCATACATGATTCGAAGCTTATTTTTGATCGCCACATTGACAATATATGCAAAAAAGCCTTCAGAGCATTAGGTTTTGTAATGCGCACTTCACGTGACTTCAAGAAAGTTAAAACCTTAAAGTTATTATACTGCACGTACGTAAGAAGTATTCTTGAATATGGTTCACAAGTATGGAACCCCCAATACGATGTATATGTTGATCGAATAGAGAGGCTGCAAAAAAAATTTATCAAATTTATTAATCGCCGTATAAGAATCGAAATGGATTACCTGCCATCCTGTCGCTCAATGCATCTTCTTCCACTCGTTCAACGACGTCGAATAGCCGACATCACAACGCTAATAAAAAGTTAAAAGCTAATTAAAAGCGTTTCTTCAGTTAGGCGTAGGTTTGCTGCGAACTTCTTTGGTGGCGAGTTGTCTACTGTATGATGGGCTTGGTTGCTTTGATTTGATTATTATATATTTAGTTGATGTTAAGATTCGGCAGTGTAGGTTAATATAATTATTTGTTTTGATGTTGTAAACACACGAACCTGTTATTTTCTATGTAGCTATAAGTGAAAACCTTTAAATGACTTTTTACTGCTATATTGTACAAATGTACCCTACATTTTGTAGTATTAGTCGATGGTTTCCCTAAAATACAATAAATAAATAAATGTATTTGTTTATTGGTAAAATGGGAGGGGTTAGCCCTATAGTAAGTACAACTACATGACTTGTGTTACAGGTGCTAACTCGACGAGAGATTTAATACATTAAATACAACAACAACATCCAAGACCCGAAACGAACTAGAAAAGTTCGTTTTCTAGTTTGAGGGTTTGAGGATACGAGCCCTGACCGAGATCTTCGGTTTTATAGTCAGCGTGCTAAACCGCTGTGCCACTGATGCCGTCAGCGCTAAAGGCCTGCGCAGATGAGGGACTATCCCCCGGGTACATTTTTGTCCATCGATATAGAGCTCTTATAAATTGTATCGAATAACGCACACAAAGGACTAAAAGTACCCCGTACACAAAGTCCCTCAAGTTACCGAGGACATCAAAAGACCGGACTGGACAAAAGTTCGGTGTTTTCTTTTAAAACGCTTTTTCTTTTTTAACTTCATGTAAATTACGACACAACGTAGGTCATCTCAGAATATTGGCTTCCATAGCGTACGCTTCACTCAATTTCCGGGGAACAAATGACCGCACACCGTAGGCGTTGAATCCACGACAAGTACTCGGAGGATATTTTTTACGATCGACACGATCGAGAGGGACTTTTGTCCCCAAGGGACTTCTACGCAGGCCTTAAAGCGCATAACCGATGTGGGCGTGCAGACCGCCAAACAGAAGTGGATCTGGGCTGGCCACGTAAGCCGCGTGCACCCGAATAGGTGGACGAGACTTGCCACCGAGTGGGTACCACGCGGCGGTCAACGCAAACGGGAACGGCCGAGAAGGCGATTGTGGGATGACCTCGACAAATTCTTGCTGGAGTGGTCAGACACATCCATCTGTTTTCGACTATTCCCATCCAACTACTGCCAGCAATCTGCCTCACATCGTGTGTGCGTCCTAAGAGAGTTTACTCAATTTTCCCCTAACTCGTAGACATAGGGCCCCACACTGCCTTCTGTTTTCGGCCATCCTTATCCAACTACTGCCAGCAGTTGGATAAGCATCGTGTGGGCATCATACACTGCGTTTATCGAATTTTCCCCAACTCGTAGACGTAGGCCCCCACACTTACTTCTATCTATGGCCATTCCCATCCAATAACTGCCAGTACTCTGCCTCACATTGTATGGGCCTCCTCGTGGCCGCTGCGTTTACCCAATTTTCCCCAAACCATTCCCATCCAATAACTGCCAGAAGTCTGCCTCAAATCGTGTAGGCGTCCTAAGAGCGTTTACCCAATTTTCCCCAAACTCGTAGATTCTAATTAAGTTTTCGTTCTTTAGTACTCGGTCAGCCATGTATGTATTTAGGGTGCTTCTAAATTAAATCTGTATTTAGGTCACGGCGGACTGAGGACTTTTAATTTTTTTTGATGAAGTTCTTCATTACGGATTCGACGGATGCTCGGCGCAGATTAATGGGACCCTCGCCAGCCTCTTTTACAAGATACTGCGGACAGAAAGACCGCTTTTATATTGCGCTCGCTCACTCGCTAATGTGAAGGAAAACATCGTGAGGGAACCTGAGTACCTGAGGTTTCTACAGTCAAAGGCAAAAGTGCTGAGGGCTTGCAATTACCAGTCAGCGGTGGGAACGTGCGGTAATTAAGCACATATTCCCTCTTTCTGAGAGAAGGCCTCTCTTTCTGAGAGAAGGCCTGAGGCCCTACAGTGGGACGTTATAGACTACATGAAAAAATATAGTACTTTAGATAGATAGAGAACACTTTATTGCACAACCAGAAAAATATTGCAACCATGATTCTTAAATCTAAGTAATGTTATACAATTGGTGGTCTTATCGCTAAGAGCGATCTCTTCCAGACAACCTTTACTTTACTTTACAGTACTTTATTGTCAAACGGGTGGGAGGACCGGTAAGGGACGTCCAAGGCGGCCACGCTTTGACTAAATAGGTTAGCGAATACTTTTATCATCTAGGTAGAGCATAAGATAGATAGAATATTGTTTATTGTACACAGTAATTACAGTAACAGAAATTATATAAAAATATATTACAAATGCTTCCGTGTTTCCGTGCTTCGCAAGGCACGCTAAGCCGTTGGTAGCCGGCACCAACGGCTGTCATGCAATGGCAGTCGTTAAGCCATGTCAGAGGCCTTATGAGCGGTTTGATAACTTCTGACAGTAAGGCTCCCCACTGTCTTACAATCCTCCACCAACCCGGACTTGGCCCCCGTGGTGGAGCATGGCCTAACCATCCTGCGATGCCGGAAGAGACCCGTGCCTCAGCAGTGGGGATATACATTGATTGATAGATATTACAAATGGCGGCCTTTTTACTAAAATCAATTTCTTCCAGGCAACCATAAGCAGCATGCGTCTGATCTATCTCCGAATTAAATAAATAAATAAATAAATAAATAAATAAATAAATAAATAAATAAATAAATAAATAAATAAATAAATAAATAAATAAATAAATAAATAAATAAATAAATAAATACCAAAACCAATTAAGTTGATGGAACGAAAGCGATTTGTTAGGATCGTGGCAAATGGCAAGCCCTAGTGGATCTGCTTACCCCTCGGCGACACGGGTGTAAGATGTTTCTTCATCATAATAATCAGCCAGTGTCAGTCCACAGCTGGACATAGGCCTCTCCCAAGACACGCCACTGAGCCCGATCTTCGGCTCTTCTCTTCCAGCCCGTGCCCACCACTTTGCGAATGTCGCCGCTCCACCTGGTCACAGGGCGTCCTACGCTGCGTTTGCTTATTCGCAGTCTCGACTCTTGGACCAGTATACCCCACCGGTTATCAGTCCTGTGGTAGATATGACCCGCACACTGCCAATTCAGTTTGCTAATCCGTTGAGCTATGTCGATGACTTTAGTTCTCTGGCCAATAACTTCATTTCGGATTCAATCCCACAGACAAACACCTAGCATAGCTCTCTCTATTGCTCGCTGAGTGACCTCAAATTGGTGGACTATGGACTATGTATGTAATATTATGGTTTAAAAAACCTATTTGGAGGCGAAAAATTCCAGCCATGCCGGGACTCGAACCCGCGACCTCAGGCCAACCGTGCCAGCGCTCTTCCAACTGAGCTAATGGGCGAATACCCGGCATCAGTGAAATTAGCACGGGTTAGTGCATTAAAAAGAATATAATCGTGTGGGTACAGCGATATCATTCCGACGTAAAACCTAACTGCAAAGTAAGCTACTTGGGGCTGCAAGTGATGTTTATTTTTTTTTCGTTTTTCTCTTCGTAAGAACCATCCTCGTACTTCAAGGAATATTCTAATAAAAGAATTTGCAAAATCGGTTCAGCTGCTCTCGAGATTTGCGCTTACCAACACATTCGGGGATTCATTTTTATATTATAGAGAAGACTAGCTGACCCAGCGAACTTCGTACCTCCTAACGCCTAACAGTCAATTCTTTAATTTTTTTTTCTCTCCGTAAGAACCATCCTCGTACGTCAAGCAATATTCTGAAAAAAGAATTAGCGAATTCGGTTCAGCTGCTGCCGAGATTTGCGCTTACCAACACATTTAGCGATTAATTTTTATATTATAGAAGACTAGCTGACCCAGCGAACTTCATACCGCCTAACAGCCGATTCTTATTTTTTTTTATTTTTCTCTCCGTAAGAACCATCCTCGTACTTAGAGGAATAGTCTAAAAAAAGAATTACCAAAATCGGTTCAGCCGTTCTCGAGATTTGCGCTTACCAACACATTCGGGGATTCATTTTTATATTATAGAGAAGATTTTCGGGGCTTAATCGCGTAGTAATGTGGTTTCAAACTGCCGCAATTGTGGGATCCGGTCATCAAGAAGTGTTTGATTCGAAAAAAGTCGCAAGGTTTATCGTCCGACATTGTCATTCTAGTGTGTCGCAACCCTAATAGTGTTTTTTGATGGCTAATTGAGGGTAGTCTGAAACATTATCAGCCGAAGATGCGAGCGGGCACCAGCCATCAGTCTTTCTTGGCCACGATGACTGCAACGTCGTCGAAACCCTTGACGTTTAAAATAGCAATAAATTACTGCGTGCCTAAGCCCCGAAAATATTCTAATAATGTGTTCAAGTCGCGAAAGTTTAAAATGTGTTATTAAACATTTTTGGCTGGGGACAAAAAAAAACCGGGTCTGGGATGTTTAGATGTTTGTGATGTCGCTGTTTCTGGTTCCCACGACACAGAGTATGCTACTGTGGGACCAGAAGCAATGTATGTGCCTGCATGTAAAAATAAACAGAATATTCATTTTCATCGTGTACGCATTATTGACACCGAAAACCCCTGAGAATTGATAAATTCAATCAAAGAAAATCATCATTAGGGGGTAATGCCCATAATCCTACTGGTTGGGGATCGCAGTTTGGTGGAATTGTAAAACCTTGCGCTGTGGCGCTCATTAGGGGAGGGCTATGTCCAGCAGTGGACTAATATAGCCTGAAGAAGAAGAAAAACCAAAGAAAATGACTAGGCGAGAACTAGTCATGGTCAGATCATGTGTCGTTGAATTCATACTGTCCTTCTAAAAGGCGATACGCTACCGAACTTCTGGCAATGTTCCTACGCTATTTCTCACCCTTGTTTACTTAAAGACGCCCCTCGACGCTGTTTGCTAATTACGAAGGCATTTTTTCACGTTGACACGGACTAAGATGTTCGTTAGGGCAACTTCGGCGGCTTCTTTGGAGCGCCGATGAAGATGGGTGGAGAGCGTTTTAGAAAAATTGTCACGAAGTAACGTTTATAATTTGAGTATCACGAAGTCACGCCAGATGGCCATGCAATTGAGACAATTGAATAGAATAGAAAAGGTTTTATTCACAAATTAATTTAACACAGTACAATGATAAGTACTTAAAGCTAAGAAACAACATGCGATCCAAAATTTTGCACAATATACGAAAAGAGCAACGTAAAGCAATAACAAAACCAGTCATATTAATACCGTGCTAATGTACAGACTGTTAGCTTTTAGAATAAGTATACCTCGGCTACTATCGGATATATTCGTGTAATAGAAATATCGGTACTAATATGACACATCACTTTTCCTAATAGTGAAGAAATGTTTTATACAGAGCAGCGAGTAGTGATACACTTGTGTCCTTTCGGCGAAAACCGAAGCCTACTCTAGAGCCAGAGATATATTCTAAAAGGTAACAGACTACTGTGTTTGGGGAAAGGACCCAGTTCATCATGTGTAATGCCGGCGCCAGAATGAAGTTCAAACAAGTGATCACATAAGTATGCACATGTGTGGCACGACATTTGTTACTATTGTCGCATAAAATGTCCGTGCCACACATGTGTACTCTTATGTTATCCCTTGTTTGAACTTCTGTCTGGCGCCGGCATTACAGAAAGGCAACTTTCTGTAATGCTGGTATTCTGCCGGTACCTAACGAATAACAAGTTTTAACAAATACCTATGAACTAAGTTATCATACACCTACAAATAAATAAATAACTGACGCAATGTAATACAAATTGAAGTCAACGTGTTCTTGAGTGGAGACCGCGACTCGGCTAGCGTAGTGTAGAACGCCCTCCGACCAGGTGGGATGACGATCTGCGAAAAACTGCCCGCAGATGCTGGATGCGGCAAGCTGAAGACGGGGCGCTATGGCGCTCATTAGGGGAGGGCTATGTCCAGCAGTGGACTACTTATTATGAAGAAGAACAAGAATACAAATTCACAAAACAATTCATAGATGGCGCTTACAGGCCTAGGCATAGAATAACCGGAATGCGGCTGTCAAAATTAATCTGCGCTGAGCAAAATTTGACGGACGTGTCCCTGTTCTTGTATGTGCACGCCTGTAAGCGCCACCTATGAAGTTCTTTGTAAATTTGTGCTGAATACGGCTCATTGTAGAGGTACGCAGGTGTGCTGCAATGGATGCATTTCAATTCGTAGGTGTTTGTAAAGTTACAGTACCCTCAATACTAATTAACAATGAATGAAAACGTAAGGAAACCTGAGTGTCTAGGTGTTCACATGCCGAAGCGCTTGCCTAACCGTGGTGCGCGCGTGATAATTAATAAATAAATAAATATTCATGGACATATTACGCAGATCTCGTTAGCCCTATACTAAGTACAACTTGCGTTACAGGTGCTAACTCGACGATAGATTTAATACAATAAATACATAGATAACATCCAAGACCCGAGACAAACTAGAAAAGATCGTTTCCTAGTTTGACCCGGCCGGGGATCGACCCCGAGACCTTCGGTTTTACAGTCAGCATACCAAACCGCTGCGCCACCGAGGCCGTCAACCCATAATTAAACCCATTCTCTCTCTCTCTCTCTCAAAGAAGGCCTGTGGCTTACAGTGGGATAGATATAGGCTGCATTATTATAGTTCATGAATAATTAGGGCATGTATTGGCAAAGCGCCAAAAGCACCCAAAATCTACGTATCCGACATCATCAATGTCTATGGAAATGTCAGGATTGTGGCAGGTGGTAATCTCTGGTCTTTGTACCCCGCTAGGGTAAAAGCGTGGCGTTATCCATTTATTTGAGAATCAAGAGACACGGTACACTTAAACAAAACCGTTCTAAAGCTTAATATTTCGCAACTGGATCTCGGATACGAAAAATGGTTTTCCTACACCCACAAATTTGATTCGATACTCTATTGCAGCTTTAAATTTGGTAGGATCTTAAATTACAGAACCCCAACAATGGTATATTGTCAACTGAACGATATTCTTCACACTGGTTCTGAGACAATCCGAACTGTCGATTGACTTTAATAATAATAACTCCTACAGAACACAACTTGTCCTAGTCCCAAACTAGCATACCCAGTGCTATCAGGTAAGGACATCACAAATGTGAAAAAACACCCGGACTTGAGACCACTTAAAACAATCCGAGCTGTCGATACTTTAAAATGAAATGAAAAGGTTTTATCCAAAGTAGCGCAGATACTGCGGCTTAATGAACGTTACAATTCAAACTTGATGTCCATTTCAAAATCTAGATCATTTTGGAGAAAAATGGACAAAATAAAATTCCTTAATTAAGAGAGTTTACAGAATTTTCACAAAACTCATGCATTTTATATGCTAGAATTCCAGACGTCATTGTCATCCAAATAATCCTTAATATTATAGTAGCTTTAATAATAATAACTACCACAGAACACAATCACTAGTCCTAGTCCCAAACTAGCATACCCAGTGCTATGGTAACCAGGTAAGGATATCACAAATGTGGAAAAACACCCAGACTCAGATAATTTGTATGACCAGTGAGAAACGAACCATCGACCTCTGGTTCGCTAGGCTAGCTTGTTATCCGCTAGACCATCGAGGCAGTAAACTTTCTTGTAGACTACGTCACGAGCGCATGCCAAATTTCGGGGCCGCGGTCGAAGGCATCAATAACAAGTAAATGACCTAAAAAAAATAAAACATAAACACAGCCGGAAAGTTGTCCGCGGCCGGGCGGGGAGCGGAACATAAATAAAGTAAGAAAAAGTCGTAATATTTCCGCAGATTTACGACGAAAAGTTGAAAAGTTTCAGTCGGCGGAGGCGTTGCCAATAAAATTGTACTTTTGGGTACCTACCCTGACCGCGGCAGCTGTGGACCTGTCGGAAGTTTTCGAGTTGACGAATGTTTCCGGACATCTGCGGAGCATTTCAATTAACCAATTTATAATTAATACATTTATAACAAGACCTGCGCCTTGATTATATAACTTTTCAAGTCTACAAATGTGTGTATGTGTGTGTTTGTGTGTGTCTGTCTGATAAGTGGCTTTTTTATATTGAATGAACGAGTGCTCACCGAGTAAAATGCTAGATGTGCGATTTGGCCACATTTGTGGTTGTACATATATAGCACCGGATATTATTCTGACCAACAGGGATCCTATACTTTACAAAACTAAAGAGTTAGTGAATTAAATGTTCTTAAACTACTGCTTCTAATAGAGGCTGACATGACATATTTTTATTGTAGACTTCATCTTCTTCTTCAGGCTATATTACGTTGTCCACTGCTGGACATAACATAGCCTAACACACACATTATTGTACACTATAATGAAACAATGAGCCTTGATAACCGTGGTTCATTATGCATATCGAACCTGCTCGCAAACTCAAACAGGATGCCTTATCTATGTCCAAAAATTGGCGTCGACGGGTTCCGGGTTCAAGTCCTCACTCTCAGTAGTCACATTACCTACCTCAAGATCAGCGAGTCCAAAGGGCCTAACCCAGTCTCGGTACTTAGACCCAGCTCTTTATGACGGTGAAACGCCTCTGTATATAAATTCAGGCATTATTTTTGTAGAGCAACGGGGCCTCCAAAAAGCTCTCGCGGGACTTTTCCGGGACGGTAATAACTTTTAAATCTCTGGTTAGGTATTAATTTTTTACCTCGGTTTGAATGGAGGAGCTACATCAACTGAAAGCTCTCTCCACCGAACGATCGACATTACTATCGAAGGATCGTTCGGGAAGCAATTGAAATTAAAAAAAAACACAAGAGTTTCAACAGAGATGGATGGTTTCAAGCTTTCAAATACCTACTTCTTGTTCTTCTTCTTCGTCGTTTCCTCATGGCTGAGGGACGTGACTAAGGGCAGATTCCGCCACCAGCTCTCTCCATCGGATTTTATTACGCGTCAGATGTATGGCTGATTGTACCTACCTACGAGTGGTCCCTTCACCCATCTAGTGTGAGTGAAGATGCCACTGGACGCTGTATAAATCATCTCATTAAGTAGATGCAAAAGGCCATATATATATTTACCTAATAAATAATCGCAATTAGATCCGTTTAATACATAGCTACGAGTACGTATGAGCATCGAATCTTTAAGAACTACGGATGGAGGTTTAGTCGATATCAACCCTTGTATGTATGTCCCCAGTGTTGGTGCACGGGTCTCTTCCTGCATAGCAGGAAGGTTATAAGCCACGGAGGCCAACTCCGGGTTGGTGGAGGATTGTAGGACAGATAAGGTCTCTGATATGGCTTAACGACTGCCATTATACTCGTATAACAACCGGCACCGACGGCTTAGCGTGCCTTGCGAAGCACAGAAGTGCTAGGAAAAAATTCCACTAGCGGAAGTCACGGGCCGGTCATCCATCCTGCACCTGAATGTATTGTTGCTTAACTCAAGTGGTTAAGCAACAACATTAATAACCACAACATGCATACTTTTTAAAAACACAAACTTAACCTAGTGCTAGTCTTATGCAGTACCGTTAGTGTTGGTACTCTAGATAAGTAAAACTTAAACAGTAGAGAATCGCTAAGGGAGCGTTTTAAAAAAATAGGCATTCTTACACTGGCTTGCCAATATATATTCGATAATATAATGTATGTCCGAAAAAATATAACAATGTTTAAATTAAATAGGAACGTTCATAACGTAAACACAAGGAATAGAAACAAGGTTGCTTGTACTAAATCCCGATTAGCCAAGGTAGACACATCATTTGTAGGTTACTGCGTTCGTTTTTACAACAAAATTCCAGAACATGTTCTATCCTTGTCTGAAAATAAATTTAAAACATTCATTAAAAATTCGCTATGTAAAAAGGCATATTATAGAATAGACGACTATATAAACGATCCTAATCCGTGGTAGTAAACCAATTCCACCGCGATTTTATTGTTAAGTATAACTAAGTATAACATATTTTATAATACAAGTGTACAAGACGACGTGATTGCATATTAATAACTATATGATACGTTATATAACTGACAAAAACTTAACTGCAAGTTTGCTAAAGGTCATTCGAATGGTAGCGTGGTGTTGAGGTCATCTATCTCCCTCCAAAATGGTTGAGACTGATGATGGCTGAGCACTGCGTTATGCTCGTGAACGAGTGCTGTTCGTGTGTCTGGCCGCAGCACTTATGTTTTCCCCTATTATTGTGAGACATTTGACTAATGCTTTGGCATTTAGGGTTGTTAATGGCAATCATGGTATTTGGTTTATAAAGGTAAAGGTAAAGGTATTTGGTTTAAGATGATTTGAGAAAAGATGGTCAGAGTGGAGTTTTTTTTTCCGCTGCCTTTTTCTCCACTACAATACGGCCCGAAGGCGGCGGCTTACATTTTACATTGTACATTGACATTCAGCAAACAGAATGTAAATTCTTTACGTTGAAATAAAATTATTTGAATTTGAAGTAACAAACAGAAAAGGAGAAAAACCTACTTAAGACAAAAGTAATATCCTTAAAAAGTTATTTTTTTTCGATTGTAGAAAAGAACCGAGACTTAGTTTGAATTGTTATTTTACTGGATCTAAACAGATTTTCTTAATCGTTTGCGTTGTAGTCGAGAATATGTCCAATTCATCCCTGCGTCGGTTATAGGCTGTCATAATGAAATTGATTCCAATCATATTGATTAAAATCACTCGGTTTGACTAGGTTACGAGCGCTTCAGTCAGTCAGTTGGGGATTAAATATTAGTAATTTAATTAGAAACCTATTTAGAGGCTAAAAATTCCAATCATGCCGGGACTCGAACCCGCAGCCTCTGGCTAACCGTACCAGCGCTCTCCCAACTGCCCATTATCTTGCCCAAAATTGTCCTCAGCACAAGTTTGTGCAACAAAAAGAATATAATTTAATTAGAGTTAGAGTGCTTCGCCAATAAATCGCTTTGCAGTTTCGCGGAAATTGTTTAATCTATAAAATTTATTGCAGAGTAAATAAAACTAAAAAAAAATCGCGTCGGCTCTGAGTGAAATGGTTCGGTGAACACTAACTCTAACCGTCTTACTCCAAAAAAATAGATAGGTGTTGAGCAAATGTTTCTAAATATATTTACCACAATACTGTGTTTGATGATCGGTAAGACGGCTCTGACATTTTTTAGATTTAGACACTCGAAAGTACATTTGAAGTGAAATTTCGTTCAGAATTTTTTTTTTTACAAGAACCACTATGAAAGTGTCCACAAGGTACAAACAGAACTTAGACGTATTATTCTGAATATCCACCACAACAAGATCAAAAGATCGACAATGAGTGAAATAATCAAAAGAGCACGACTTTGTATTCAACAGGATGGGACTCATTTCGAGCATTTGATATATTGATTAATTTTGTATTAAAATGTTAAAATTCATGGTCTTCCTTTTAATTGTGATAGTATGTTATTTAGCAAAAAATTATTATGATGAAGCCTTCCGATCGGTGTGATAAAGCTACAGGGTTATTTTTTTTCTCGTGTAGCGGGTTCGATTTCTGGTTCAACCGAGTAATTGTTTAAAAATCTGTGAATGCAGTTTAGATTATTTTTGAAATTAAAATAATGTCTTCTTTCAGTAAAATGTTCCATCTACAATATTAAAGGTACTTTCCCTCCATTTTCTTATTGTGATCAAATAAAATGTTTTCTGTGTTGATGTCCTTAGTAAAATAAAATAAAGAGTATCAGAATTCTAAAGCAGCCTCATCCGTTAATTTAACACAACGTAGGCGCGGCGCGTACACACGTCACAGGTACATATGTCAGCCGGAAAACACGTTATTACTTACACAAGTACAAACGCATACAAAGGGGTTGCTTCGATCCTTCAGAGAAACTCCGAGCACTGCTCTCTCCATAGCTCGCTGAGCGACTTTGAACTAGTAGACCAGGCCCATCGTGAGTGTCCATGTCTCGGCTCCGTAGGTCATCACAGGTAGGACGCACTGATTGAAAACTTTCGTTTTCAAACATTTCGGTATGGATGACGAGAGGACTTGGCGTAGTTTCCCAAACGTTGCCCAGCCTGGCTGGATCCTCCTCGTGGTCTCCTTCGCGAAATTATTGCAAAGGGGTTGCGGATGTAAAATAAGATATAATAAGTCAAAATAGTCGCACTCAGATATATCACACACACTCACACACACACACACACATACATACACATACATAGAAAGGTGTAACGGTGCAAACCTCTTTACACCATTTTTATTTCTTTTTCCATCTATCATTTTCAAATATTTAAATTATGTATGTCACTCATTCTTCGATTTCCCTCATTTTTCACACTACTACTTTACGCTTTGACCAGATCTGACTTTTTACCTGCTTCTCCGTTTATCCGTTTTTATCCAGTTTTCTGTTAATA
The DNA here is from genome assembly GCA_934045075.1 of Yponomeuta sedellus. Classification (NCBI taxonomy): domain Eukaryota; kingdom Metazoa; phylum Arthropoda; class Insecta; order Lepidoptera; family Yponomeutidae; genus Yponomeuta; species Yponomeuta sedellus. The sequence continues at coordinate 1,808,124 of OW203734.1, read as the reverse complement.
TTACTACAATTCTACAAATAAAACCACACCTAAAGTCGTTCCAGAGTTTATTTACTATTATAAAATTATATACAACGTTCCAAAGGTAGCGAATCTTGATTAGTACAAATTATAATAAGTACAATACATTTTTTTCAATATTTGAAATAAAAATAAAAAATATATGCGCGTATTTGTATTTTTGTAGTGGTATCTTTTTAGTCTTTATGCCCATTATTCACCCTTTGAAATGTGTCTCTATTATTATGCTCAAAAATTGTGTATGCGCTGTTGATGTCGTTAATAAAATAGAAGTGAAATAAAAAGCCTTAGAATTCAAAAGCAGCTCCTCCCGTTATTTATACACGACATACACGTAGGTAGGTTACGTCATACGTCACCCAGAAAACACGTTATTTATTACTTACACAAGGACAAACGCATACAAAGGGGTTGCGGCTGTAAAATAAGATATAATAAGTCAAAATACTCGCACTCAGATATATCACACTCACACACACACACATACATAGGTACATACATATATACAATGTTAGCAAATGTTGATTAGTTCAAATTATAATATAGTAAATTTATTTCAAAATCACATAAAAGTAAAATAAAAAGTCTCAAAATTCGAAAGCAGCTCCTCCCGTTAATTAAATACGACACAGACGTAGGTACGTTACGTCATATGTCACCCAGAAAACACGTTATTTATTACTTACACAAGGACAAACGCATACAAAGGGGTTGCGGCTGTAAAATAAGTCAAAACGCGGTGTGCTCGCGAAATCACGTAGGCTCCTGAGGAAAATCGTAATTTTCTTCTTCTTTCACACAATATTTACTCGCTCGTGTACGTGAACGCCTGGTTTACACACGCCGGTGGCTAAAACCGTCTCGGCCGACTAATCGGTCGAGCGAACTTGTATTGGGAGTTTGTTTGATCTACTTGTCAAACTTCTTCAAAAACCTAATTAGAGGCTAAAAATTCCACCCATGCCTGGACTCGAACCCGCGACCTCTGGCTAACCGTGCCAGGGCTCTCCCAACTGAGCTAATGGGCAACTACCGGCATCAGTGAAATTTCGAACCTCTTTACAATACTCTCTGTATTACTTACAGGGCAGAGGTCGCGGGTTCGAGTCCTGGCATGGGTGGATTTTTTAACCTCTAATTGGTTTTAAAATTGTCCTTAGCACGGGTTAGTGCATTAAAAAGAATATAAGAATATAATCTAATGTACGTAATACAGAGAATATTGTAAAGAGGTTCGAAATTTCACTGATGCGGGTGAGTCACCCATTAGCTCAGTTGGAAAGAGTGCTGGCACGGATAGCCAGAGGTTTTTAAAATATAATCTTGTCAAACTTTCTTTTTAAGTTTATTAATCAGTTTTCAATTTCAATTACATCCAAGGCATGGCATCCTAAGATACAAATTTCTGATTTACTTTAGGACCCAGTCTGTCCACAAATAATTTCTATTGTATCATAATCAATCATTGCTACTGTAACTAATTTGTGGGTGAGAAATAAAGATTATTTATTTATTTCTCTTTATTTATTTCTTGACAAAATATATGTCTTAGCATACAGTAATTGCCTGAACACTTCACTGGGCAAGCCCGTGCTGAAGTGATCAGATTCCATTATCGATTGCTGTGTAGGTAAGGAGAGGCAGTGGTACATAATTCAAAATTCAAATCATTTTATTTCAACGTAAAGAATTTACATTCTGTTTGCTGAATGTCAATGTACAATGTAAAATGTAAGCCGCCGCCTTCGGGCCGTATTGTAGTGGAGAAAAAGGCAGCGGAAAAAAAAACTCCACATAAAAATCATATAAAACACTTTAACAGACTTCACACCACATAAGTTAGATAAATTGACTTATAGATACGTAAACTACTTAATATTTATTTTTATTTTAAATTTTATCTAACTTATGTGGTGTGAAGTCTGTTAAAGTGTTTTAAATGATTTTTATGTGGAGTTTTTTTTTCCGCTGCCTTTTTCTCTACTTTCTCCACAGATAAATTGACTTATAGATACGTAAACTACCTAATATTTATTTTAATTTAAAATAAAAATAAATATTAGGTAGTTTACGTATCTATAAGTCAATTTATCTAACTTATGTGGTGTGAAGTCTGTTAAAGTGTTTTATATGATTTTTAGGTGGAGTTTTTTTCCGCTGCCTTTTTCTCCACTACTGGCTAATATCTTTTGGCTATTGACTAATAGTTTTGTGTGCCTAATAAGGCACACAAAACTATTAGTCAAAAGATATTAGCCAGTACATCATCAAGATAACATGAATTAATATGTAAGATCCAGACTAATCTCCAAAACATGTGTACACAGCATGGTTACAAAAATATGAAATTTAGACGAGTTACTTAAACTAACATTACATGCATTTTATGTATTCTTTTACATTCAATGAACGTTTGATCAAGCTGAGAACAAAGAATACAGAATATAGTATAACATCAAATAACATAATATGACTTAAATGCTATACAATAAAATAATCATAGATAAAACACATTATGTTTATAATGTTGTTATTTGTATTGAATTTTTTTCCTCTGTGTTATTAATATAATTGGTGAATTTCGTTAGTCGTAGCAGAACGCCTCAAAAGCCTGCACTCGCAGCCGGCAACCCGATTTCCAATGTACACAGGCGGGCCGCGCGGCACGTCCTCGCAGCGACTTAACGAGCCGCTTCAAGCAGCTTCGGGATGGGGGGGGGGTATACCCGGCCCGTGATGACATAGCGTACACACGACAGCACATCGAGGCTTACAATGGACATGTGAATTTAATTACTTTTAAGTTTATTGCTATTAATGATTAGCTGTCCCGGCGAACTTTGTACTGCAACAGAATCTGCAAAGCAATGCAATTTATAAGTATCTTTGAGTTTGGATTGAAGAAAGATAACAGTAAAATATTATTCCACGGGAACGTATTACCGGGATATCAAGTATGTATTAATTCAGATCTTTGTCTGTCTGTATGCCAAGTTTAATGAAATTAAGTTCAGCCGTTACTGAGTAACAAAGATCCAAACATCTTCACAAATTTTCAAATTTACAGTATTAAGTAGGTTGACACATTGATTCCCAAAATTTCAGCAAATCGTAGTCGCAATAACATCCTCAATAATTGTTAATTCGTTAAAGTATTGGAGAGTCATGTTTTGTTGGATACCTATGTAGATGTTTCATGTATTACGTGGTTTTCTTTGTAACTGAATGCTGTGGCTTGTAATCGGCTGTGACAAAAGATGTGTTAAAAAAAATACTAAGGCCCTTTGACATGAAACTACAATTCATGGTTTACCTAATGTGACAATTCGAAGTATTTTGCAAAGCTGGTTAACTCACAGAGTAATAAGTCGGAGGAATGGATTATCGTGTTGTCGTAGAGAAATACCACAAAACATAAAGAATACACCACGAATTTTAGGCGTTTTTAAATTAGGCCATTTTAATAATTACCGCAAAACAAAAAAATACCTAGAGAATAGCACCAACCCAAATTCTTCCCGCGGGTGTCGTAAAAGGCAACTCTCTTCTCTTCTTCAGGATATATTAGTCCACTGCTGGACATAGCTTTCCCCTAATGAGCGCCATAGCGCAAGGTTGTGCCATCATTGGGGGGTAATGCCCATAATCCCCACGCTGGGCATGCAGGTTGGGGATCGCCGTTTGGTGGAATTGTACTGCAGGGGGCGCTGCTGCCCACCCCCCCGGGTTGTGTCCCTTAGTCGTCTTTTACACCCGCGGGAAGAATTTGGGTTGGTGCTATTCTCTAGGCCGACACCACACAGCCAAAGGCGACTAAGGAACGCAAACCGAGGGGTGGGCAGCAGCGCCCCTGCAGTACGATTCCACCAAACGGCGATCCCCAACCCGCATGCCCAGCGATTATGGGCATCACCCCCCAATGATGGCACAACCTTGCGCTATGGCGCTCATTAGGGGAGGGCTGTGTCCAGCAGAGGACCTGAAGAAGAAGAAGATAAAAAATACATCATGAATTTTAGGCGTTTATTAAATAAGCTATTCTAATATCAAGGAATCTCCTTTTTGTTCTTTTACCAGTTAATTTTAGGCTTAGACTTAACCTTATATCAACTAACAAGCAAATAAATGAGTATTATGCTTATAGCAAAATGAACGTGTCTTGACAATAGATATCAAATACGCTTGTTTGTTTTTTTTAAACAAGTTTTTTCCAGAAATATCTCGAAGTAAACTCGATTCTACTGGAACCATTAGTAACCAGCTAGAGCGTTCTTGAATCGAGACTTCTCAATTATTGATTTGCAACCAGATATACTTTTTTGACTTATTGTCGGAAGAGTCTGACCAGGGTTCCTCACGGCAGTTTTGGTAAAAAAAAGGTCATAAATTTGATGTTTTTAGTTATGTTTTCGTGACTTGCTTCTGTTTGAAAAAGTGGGAGGGAGGGCGGTACATTAACTAACCGCATGGTGCTTAATATGATTTTTAGCGGAATTTAGCAAAGTAATTTTCACATTTTAATCATGTATATACTTAAATTAATAGTTTAAATGAATGCAATGTTTTAATCACTACTAACACAACCGCAGCTTTCATACCACCCGGATATGTGCGTGTATCTGAGAACCACCTTCTGTTTTGAATTCGGTCAAAAAGTAATTTGACAACCCGTCACAGAAATAAATAACATTGCAATCTCTCCCTAGTCCCCAATGAACCAGCTCATTGCAAGTTAATTACGAAAACAATGTGATTGCTCAATTTACGATGCGGCCATAAAAGTACTTTTTATGGGTTGAGTTAAGGGGTGATGGGACTGATATGATACATAATAAAAAAATGCGCTTTGAAACACACACACATACATGACCATAAAGCATCACATCAATAGAACAAAATCGTTAACAACCCTTGTATGTCCCCACTGCTGGGGCACGGGTCACTTTCTGCATCGCAGGAAGGTTAGGCCATACTCCACCACGGGGCCAAGTCCGGGTTGGTGGAGGATTGTAAGACAGTGGCGGGCCTTAGTGTCAGAAGTTATCAAGCCGCCCATAAGGCCTCTGACATGGCTTAACGACTGCCATTATATGACAGCCGGTACTAACGGCTTAACGTGCCTTGCGATGCACGGAAGCGCTCGGAAAAATGCCACTAGCGGTAGTCACGGGACGCTCACCCATCCTGTACCTGACCGCGCCTGTGGTTGTTTAACTCAAGTGATTGATTCCAATCACTCGGTTCGGCTAGGCCACGAGCGCTTCAAGAATTAATTATCACGATAAAAGAGCATTGTCAAATGACATTCATTGGGGCGGTGGTAGCGGAGCGGTGTAGAACGCCGGCCTCTCAATCGGGAGGTCGTGGGTTCAAACCCCGGCATGTACCAATGACTTTGTTTTCTAAGTTATGTACATTTGTGAAATTATAGTAGCAATACCACTCGCCGACGGTGAAGGAAAACATCGTAAGGAAACCCTAGTGTCTGAAGTGGTAGCGTACCTCAGCGCTTGCTACGTACAATGGCCCAACTATAAGGCTAAGTGCTGAAATCTCAGGTCTAACTAACTATGACATTCAATTGAAATTGATTTGAGTGAAGGTTATGTTTTAAACATCTGTGCAAGCAACCGAGGGTAAGATATAAAGATAATTGTTATTTATAACTTGGATCACTCCGGGCTGGGTTTTTAGGGTTGCAGTCTTCAGAAGTGTGAGTGTCTGATGTGATGTCAGGAGTTATCGAACCGCCCATATGGCCTTTGACATGGCTCCAATTAAATGACAGCCGGCACCAACGGCTTCACGTGCCTTGCAAAACACGGAAGCGGTCGAAAAAATGCCACTACCAGTAGTCACGGGATGGTCACCCATTCAGCACCTGACTGCGCCTGTTGTTTCTTAACCCTTGTGATTGATTCCAATCACTCGGTTCCACTAGGCCACAAGCGCTTCTTATTGTAATTTATTCTACTCTTATAAATGTAAAAAATTGTGAAGATGTTTGTCCTTCGTAAGAGTCCTAGCTCGTAAGGGGCCCCGTGAGGTTTACTGGCCTCTGTAATGGAGAAAATCTTTTGAAATCGGTTTTGCAAATAGTATTACACTAAACTCTTACCGCCGATTTCTGGTATACTAACTAGCCGTTAATCTACTGATAACATCTGTCAATTGGTCAAAGTGCATACAGAAAAATCATTTGACAGCTGTTAACAGTAGATTAACAAATTGTTAGTGTACGAGAAACTGGGGGTTAATTATGTTTCTATGATTTTTTTTCACTGGTGGCACTTGTTATACTGTTTGGACGCCCTTAAATCAAATGTCCACTGTGGATAACGCTGTATTCCATCGCTTCCGCGAGCTGAATACTGCTTTATCATTGTTATAGCTTTGTGCATTGTGTTTTTTTTGTTTGTGGACACTCAATAAAATTTGTTAGATCGAAATTGGTTTCAGAATTCGCTAGTTACATATTAAACGAATGCAATCGCGATTACATATTAGGTATAACGTAATTATCTTAATTCTCCGTATTAAAGTTGTGATTCTATACTTTTAATAAATAATAAAACTGGAAAGACTTCAACTTTGTGCTTTATTTAAATGTACTGGTTTATTTTTTTTTTAAATATTAACAGAAAACTGTAAAAAAACAGAATAAGCAGGAAAAGATTTATCTAGACCAGTCCTGTCAAAATGTAAAGTAGTAATGCTAAAAATGAGCGAAATCTCATAAATGATTGACGTAATTTTTGAAAATGATAAACAGAATTAAAGGAATATAAAAAAAATTGTGTACAGAGGTTTGCATCGTTACAAGATAATTACGTTTCACAGTTTTTTTCACCTTTTTTTAAACGCATTAATTTCGAGCATCGAGAATCATTGTGTATGTTTTCGTTAGCCGGTCCCGCACCGGCACCACAGTGTCACAGTGTACCGGCACCGGCGCCGGGGCTTCGTTTTTCCACTGCGCCGGTGTCGACGCCGGTATACGCCCGCGCACTCACGGGTGTGAGTATGTAAATCTGCATGTGGATTGTATACGAATTGTAGCCGTATGCGCGGCTACAATTCATATACAATACACATGCAGATTTGACGGGCCGGCACCGACTGGGAAACTTGCTACAGCAGCGACGGCGATGGCGCTAGCAGGACTCAACGCCGGGCCGGCGCCGGGGCCGGTAAGGGCAAAAGCGAGCCGAACGTTTTCATACATTTTTGCTTCCTCGGCACCGGCACGGCACCAGAAATTAATATCTTTTCGTAGCGCGTTTCGCGCTGTTTTTTTTCTGGCGTAGAGCTGCTACGCCGTAGTGTGCCTACGGTTCCGCGTAGCATTGTCGTAGCAAGCAATATCGTCATTTAACAAACATCGTATAGAAACAATACCATCTATCCATCGATATTATAAGCATCTCATTTTATAACAGATTTGGGCTTTTAGCCCTTCAATCCTCTCATCACCAACCCGGCAATCTGACATTATAAAATATGAAAGTTTGGCTGTTTGGAATGCAATCACGGATGAGGGGCTGGAACGTTGGGTATCTTTATAAAAAATAATAACTGGAACGATTTTAGGTGTGGTTTTATTTCTAGATTAGTATGTACTTAGTAATATTAAAACAGAAAAACTGGATAAAAAAACGGATAAGCAGGTAAAAAGTCAGATCTGGTCAAAGGGTAAAGTAGTAGTGGTGAAAAATGAGGGAAATCGAAGAATGTGTGACGTACATAATTTAAATACTTGAAAATGATAGATGGAAAAAGAAATAAAAATGGTGTGAAGAGGTTTGCACCGTCACAGGGCTATCGGATTTACCTGAAGATTGTCAACCGAAATGGCATGTTTATCTTGTTTAGTAACTAACAATAGTTTTCGAAAACCTATTTAGAAGCTAAAAATTAAACCCATGCCGGGACTCGACCTCTGGCTAACCGTGCCAGCGCTCTCCCAACTGAGCTAATGGGCGACTTACCAGCATCAGTGTAATTTCGACCCTCTTTACAATACTCTCTCTATTACGTACAGGCAGCAACATCTGGCTGTAGCAATTTGCATTACTTCCAGCCCCGAGTATCTTACTTTGCAGTTAGGTAGTAAGTCGCCCATTAACTCAGTTGGAAGAGCGCTGGCACGGTTAGCCAGAGGTCGCGGGTTCAAATCCCGGCTTGGGTGGAATTTTCAGCCTCTAAATAGGTTTTTAAAATTGTCCTTAGCATGACTTAGTGCATGAAAAAGAATATAATTGTTTTTGACCGAACTCCATGAGGAACATGTCACGGGCACAGTTAGTTTTACATAATTTACTTGCTAAAGTAGTCTATACGTTCCACTGCAAAGACTTAGGCTATCCTTCTCTCAGAGAATCAGTGCTTCAGATATCAACCCTTTGTATGTCCCCACTGTTGGGGCACGAGTCCCTTCCAGCATCGCAGGAAGGTTGGGCCATACTCCACCACGGGGGCCAAGTCCGGATTGGTGGAGGATTGAAAGACAGTGGCGGGCCTTACTGTCAGAAGTTATGAAACCGCCCATAAGGCCTCTGACATGGCTCAACGACTGCCATTACATGACAGCCGGTACTAATGACTTAACTACTGGTTTATGTACTGTGGATGTGAGGTAGGTAGAGGTGATAATCCTGTCCCCACTATTCATCTTCATTTACCATCGTGGGTTCGACACCCGGCCTTGACTCTGTCTTTAGTGAAGTTATATATAGTAGTAATACCACTCGCTAACCGCGAAGGAAGCATCGTGAAGAAACCCTGGTGTCTGGACTGTTAAGGCTAAAGTCTAAGTAACTACTTGAATCTGGCGAGTAGTTAGAGCCGACTCTAACCGTACAATAGCACGTGCTTGGCCCGTACAAAAAGAAACTAAATAATTAAGATAAGATAAGAATATTCTTTATTGTATACTGGAAAAACAACAAATACAAAATTATTACGAATGTATTATTAAAATCTCAGCACCACCAACAATTAAACAACATTCGCTGCACGTTATTCCCATCGCCCCACCCAAATAGCCATTCCCCGTTCCCCTTCAACCGAGCCGCAAGATAAATTTTTCGGCCGCGGAAAGTTTTTATCGCCGCAATTAGTTGGGTAACGCCACGCCGGCTCCGGCGCAGATGTCGCGCGACTAATTGGAAACGCAAATCACGCTCCAGCCGTGTGTTTGGGGGTTCTCAAAGCATCCTGAAAGAACACGCCTAGGACGGACAAGTGCACATGTATGCACTTTGTCAAAATTACAACTGTTTTTATACGGATTTATTCTCGTTTATTACATTTTAACAATTTTCCGACGTTTCGGCACTTTTTCAGGTGCCGTGGTCTAGGATGACTGAGGTGACAGGCGTCTTTTAGAAAGCATTAGCGGTTAGTTTACTACCCTCGGCAAAAAATACATAAGTAAATTATGAAGTTACGTTCCAAAATAGGTAAACCAATTATTTTACATAAAGTCAACAATATTGATTATTAGTAAAATTAAATTTAGAAACTAATTATTTCACATGAACTTAAAAATACTGATTATTAATTGAAATTAAAATGTCAGTCAAAAAAACAGTCCCTATTAAAAAGTTAAAATTACTTTGCTGAATTCCGCCAAAAATCCCACAAGCACCATGCGGCTAGCTAATGCACCGCCCTCCCTCCCACTTTTTCAAGCAGAAGCAAGACACGAACACACCACCACCAACACCAATACTTGTGTGAGAAAACACGCGACGCGTTTCGCCTCTAACACGAGGCATCCTCAGGCTCCCAAATGCAAGTGACCGTCTCCGCAAAAACGCTCCGTATTTATAGGCTAGGCCGCCCCTCCCCCCGATGACGCAATGTAACCGTTAAACTGGTGACCGTTAAACCGTTTCAACCGCCTATGGGCTATTGTTGTTTTGTGCAAATATATCGATTAATGGGGAAATAGAGGAGCTGCCCACCTGTTCATTCAGCATTGTAAACAACCTATCCCTAGATAATTTGGAAATTTCCAGCTGTTCAAGTATAGACAATCTCAACCCCTTACTGCAGGTGTGTAAAATTTCCAAATTATGGTTATTATTAAGTACATGACCCGTATCCAAAAGGTGTTTGGCAAAATGAGATTTATCCGGATGATTGTTTCGGAAAGCTGCCACATGCTCCCTATACCGAGTTATAAAACTCCTACCGGTCTGGCCAATATACACTCCGTTACATTCCGGACAAGCAACTCTATACACCCCGATATATTTGCACAAAACAACAATAGCCCATAGGCGGTTGAAACGGTTTAACGGTCACCAGTTTAACGGTTACATTGCGTCATCGGGGGGAGGGGCGGCCTAGCCTATAAATACGGAGCGTTTTTGCGGAGACGGTCACTTGCATTTGGGAGCCTGAGGATGCCTCGTGTTAGAGGCGAAACGCGTCGCGTGTTTTCTCACACAAGTATTGGTGTTGGTGGTGGTGTGTTCGTGTCTTGCTTCTGCTTGAAAAAGTGGGAGGGAGGGCGGTGCATTAGCTAGCCGCATGGTGCTTGTGGGATTTTTGGCGGAATTCAGCAAAGTAATTTTAACTTTTTAATGCTATTATGGATTTCCGCAAAGTAACGCCTGATTCTATACAAAACAGTCCGTATAAAAACAGTATTAATTATGTCTAGTATTTTCTAAGGTTAACACGAGCTAACCTTAGAAAATACTGTAGGTAGGTACCTTGTCAAAGTCAAAATAGTCAATTTCTCTTACACCAGGCTAGGAGAGGTTAAGCAGAGACCAGGGACTGCCACTTGCCACGATCCTGACAAATCACCTTCGCTTCATCGACGTTCATAAGTCGTTGCATGCACGCACGCCGGTTTCGGGTACTTTTTATCTTTCCCTTTGCTAATACATCCCCTGGTCTGGTCATCATCATCATCCGGTCGTGGATAACAATCATTATGTTTCTGTTTTTTTTTATGTGGCCTATAAACGTTCCACAGGGCACAGGCCTTATTGCCACCCGTGCCCACCGCGGATGGGCAATTTTAAGCGCTAAGGTATTTGAACACTGCAGACACTCAGATTTCCTCACAATGTTTTTTCTTCGTCCTTAGCGAGTTTTATTGCTACTTTAACTGCACAAAAGTACATAAAAACCTATACGTATTTAGAGGCTAAAAATTGCACCGATGCCGGGATTCGAACCCGCGACCTCTGGCTATCCGTGCCAGAATTATTGCCAGGGTGGAATTTTTAGCTTCTAAATAGGTTTTTTAAATTGTCCTTAGCACAGGTTAGTGCATTAAAAATAATATAAAAATGTACATTACTTCACAACAATCATTATGTTTTTATTTTTTATTTTTATGTAGCCTACGAACGTTCCACAAGGCCTTCCCTCAACGAAAACCTACTTTTTTCTTTTCAACGAAATACTCTACTAAAATTAATATTTTTAAATTTCCAACTTTACTTTTAGTTTCACAAAATTTATATTTTTGTTTTATTTCTCAATTTTCTCGTTCTTGGCCACTATTTTGAGCTATCTTTGAATGAGTGATTATCTGTGGCGGTCACTCATTCAGTACGTTCATTCAGCCATTTTTTCACTCACTCATCTCGGCTCGCGCAGCTCATTGAAGAATGTCCGCTAGAGCGGAAAATGGCGGCGTAGCAGAGCGCACACCCAACTCCTTCCGGTGTCAAATTTTGTATTCCATACATTTAACTTTTAGGTTTAAAAACCGATTTTGAGGCTAAAAATTTCACCCATGCCGGGATTCGAACCCGCAACCTCTGGCTATCCGTGGCAGTTTTTAGCCTCTAAATAGGTTTTTAAATTTGTCCTTAGCACGGGTTAGTGCATTAAAAATAAAAATAGTATAACTTTTAGGTGTCAAAAGTTGTATTTTAATATAGTATTTTCTAAGGTTAACACAAGATATATTAAGCTTGCCTGAATCGCGGTTCAAAAAATATGTTAAGCACACTTTGTGCCAAAAGGGTTACTATAACATAAAGGATTATTTAGATGACAATGAGGTCTGGAATGAAAGCCAGTACAATGTATGAGTTCTATGTTCAAAATAATTATGTAAACTATGTTAATTAAGGACTTTTGAAAAGACTAAGTTAGGAGTTTTTTTGTCCATTTTTTCTCCTAAATGATCTAGATTTTGAAATGGACACCTAGTTTGAATTTTAACGTTCATTAAGCCGCAGTTTCTGTGCTACTTTGAATAAAACCTTTTCATTTTCATTTTTCATTTTCAAGCACTAGACATTGAAGTTAGTATTTGAAGTTAATAATCAATATTTTTGACTTTATATGAAATAATTGGTTTGTCTATATTGGAACGTAACTTCATAATTAACCTTTGTAATTTTTGCCGGGGGTAGTAAACTAACCGTAAATGCTTTCTAAAAGCCGCCTGTCACCTCAGTCATCCGAGACCACGGCACGTAAAAAAGTGCCAAAACGTCGGAAAATTGTAAAAATTTATGTAATAAACGAGCATAAATCCGTATAAAAACAGTTTTAATTTTGTATTTTAATATTAAGCTAGCATGTTGTTATTTAACATTGTATCACTATATTCATTTTGGTGTTATGGTATGTAAATAAAACATTTCTTACTTTGTCTAGACGGCCTTGGTGGCGCAGCGGTTTGGCACGCTGACTATAAACCGAAAGGTGTCGGGTTCGATCCCCGGCCGGGTCAAACTAGGAAACTAACTTTTCTAGTTTGTCTCGTGTCTTGGATGTTATCTATGTATTTATTGTATTAAATCTATCGTCGAGTTAGCACCTGAAACACAAGTCATTTAGTTGTACTTAGTATGGGGCTAACGAGGTCTGTGTGATATGTCCATGAATATTTATTTTATTTTGTTGATAATCCCAGTTCAAAGGTCTACGAGGTCTAGTATACCTAAGTGTTTGTTTTTATAACGCCGAGGATTTAATTTATCTCCTTAGAGAGTTACGGATTATCCTGATTTTTTCACGCATTAATTTTAACAAAATCGTCGAGGCGAATGCGTGCCGGTACCAATCCTAGCCCGCTGTCCCCCCGCCCCTCGCCGCGTATAAACACCCCTCCCTAATAAGGGATAAGCCTCCATGCGGCTTTGCTTGAAAAATGTAAATTTTAAGTCCGACGGCTACTGTCTCTTCGCGGCTTTACGACAAGTCGTTTAGTTTTTTGCCGTAAAATAAACTCTTTCGAGTGAAAATGTGTATGAATGAATTTAATGGTACTTTAGAGACAAGTTTTAGCACAGTTTTGGTCGCTAAAATGTCGCTCACGCAGATCTACGTGGCATGGTTAGTTAGAACTGAGATTTCCGCACTTATGAATGAAATGAATAAAACGTTTTTATTTCAGAACGAGTGTATGGAACACAAATAATTAAGACACAAGAATAACACATGTCACAGATTGATACACAAAACTGAAAAAAAAAAACCTTTGTATAGAGCAAGCGCTGAGGTATGTTGATACTAGGTAACCCTACTCTCTGAAGTATTGACATACCTCAGCCGCTGCCTTCGGGCCGTATTGTATAGCCCGAAGGCACCACTTACATTATACATTGACATTTAGCAAACAGAATGTAAATTCATTACGTTGAAATAGATTGATTTAGTATTTGTTAATGATTCGCGATACTCATACATTCGTTATATATTAAACGGGTCAAATCGCGATTATTTATTACAAATTGCCGAGACCACGGTAATTGTAACGCTGCCAAAACGTCGGGAAATAAGGTAATTACGTTTTACCTAATAAATAATCGCCATTTGACCCGTTTAATATATAACTATAGATTAATTTGATATGATTTACGATGTACTATAATTTGACAGCGGTGGTAGCTCAGTGGGTAGAACCATAGACTGGCAAGCGAGAGCCCCAGGTTCGATCCCGAGTGCGGGCATGTACCAATGACTTTGTTTAATTTCAAAGTTACGTACATTTGCGAATTTGCAGTCGCAATACCACACGCTCACTGTGAAGGAAAACATCGTGAGGAAACCCGCGGCTTGGTTGGCTCCGCACGTATTGACTAGTCTTTCCTGTGGGCTAGGCCGACTATGCTGTCAGGATGGTATAGGTGCTGGGCAAGCCTACACCATCTATAAAACCATGACCCAGGCACTACAGCGTCGGAGTGGTCCCTTCACCCATCTAGTGTGAGTGAAGATACCACTGGACGCTGTATAAATCATCTCATTAAGTAGATGCAAAAAGGCCAATATTATATTATAATTTCACAAATGTACATAACTTAGAAAACAAAGTCATGCTGGGACTCGAACAAACGACCTCCCGATTTAGAAGCCGGCATTATGCCGCTCCGCTACCATCGCTCTCGCTGATGCAGATGTAAAGCATGCAATCTGAAGACAAGGTGCTATGGCGCTCATTAGGGGAGGTCTATGTCCAGCAGTGGACTACATAATATAGCCTGAAGAAGAAGAAGTAGCATAGCATAGCAAGGCAAGGCGGAAAGATGGACCGGGGAAACCACAGAGTGTTGGCCGAGAACAGGACGGCGGTCAGTGGCCAGACCAGCAGCCCGATGGTCCGACGACTTTGTTGAGTCGGCTGAGGGTCCGTCTATGCGGATAGCACGGTTCCGTGAGAGATGGCATCTGGGGGAAAAGTCCTGTACCCAGCAGTGGGCAGCGGTGGGCTGATGATGATGATAATAGCATGTTAATAGCAGAAGCGAGCTGAGGCATTTTCTCAGAAAGAGAAAGTGTATGCCACCATACACGTCGTCCGGTGAGTGGCGATTTTAAGCTCTTCGTCTTCTTCAACCTATATTACTCCACTGCGGGACATAGCCCTCCCCTAATGAGCGCCATAGCGCAAGGTTGTGCCATCATCGGGGGGTAGTGTCCATAATCCCCACGCTGGACATGCGGGTTGGATTTATAGCTCTAAAATCTGTAAATATCTTAAACACTCACATTTACATTTAAAACAAAGTAACTGTAAATGCCGGATTTCGAACCCGGGACCTCAGAAATGTAAGCAACGTCCTATCTCTTGCTTTACCACCGTATCCCAATGATTAAACTCCGAATCTAATTGAGGTATCTCAGGAGGTATCTGCGTGTTTTAGGGGTAAGTCTGTGACTGTTCTAGGTACATTTTCTCTTAGAGAAAGAAAGAGAGAGATAGAGAGAAAGAGTATGGACTTCGTTACTGAATCCGCAATTTGAAGCGCTGAAGTATAAAGAAAGTGCCTCAATATTTTTGAAGATGCTCGTCTGATGTGGTTGCTGTTAGAATGACTTTTACTTTTTAGTCGTATCCTCGTGACTGAGGGACGTGACTATTGGGCAACTTCCGCCGTTATATGTACCGATTTACTAATGTAACCATGAACGCTACTTCTACGCTATCCCTCCAGGGCGGATGCAGATTGGTCTGAGAAAAGATCCCAAAGCCGACAGCCCGGCTTTAGCCAGCAGGTTGGCAACGCTGATCCCGAGTAGACCAGATGACACGACGTGAATGTTAAATAAAGCTGCTTTTCGTCACTGAGAGAAAAACTCGGCTCTAAGTGAGGCCCGCGTTCTGTTTGTTCTGCTTAATTCAGCTCTCTTTGTTATTTAGACTGACTTCATTTGGAGCCTTGTCTTTTTTATATTATTTTGCCTACTACATTTTGTTCTGCGTGGGTGTCACGGCCGTTTTTCGTGACCCCGTTCTAAGAGGGTCTAGCAAGATTTGCCGAGAAAATATAGTAAATAAAACGGGTCTAATTGCGATTTTTTTTTCTTCTGTAACCTATAAACGTTCCGCTACTGGGTACAGGCCTCCTCCTAGAGAGAGAGGGCTTAATTGCCACGCGTGCCCACCGCGGATGGGCAATTTTAAGCACTAAGGTATTTGAACCCTGCACACGCTCAGATTTCCTCACGATGTTCATCCTTCACCCTCAGCGAGTTTTATTGCTACTTTAACTGCTGCCCGTACGTAATACAGATAGTATTGTAAAGAGGTTCGAAATTTCACTGATGCCGGTAAGTCGCCCATTAGCTCAGTTAGGAGAGCGATGGCACGGTTAGCCAGAGGTCGCGGGTTCGAGTCTCGGCAAGGACGGAATTTTTAGCCTCTAAATAGGTTTTTAAAATGGTCCTTAGCACGGGTTAGTGCATTAAAAAAGAATATTACACTTTATTGTGCATAAGTATAGACGGCGGCCTTTACACTAAAAGTGATAATACCGATTAAAAATAATAGTTATTTCAGTTATAAAGCGTCGCGGACATTACAGTAACAGAAACTAAATAATAATGTAGTACAATTGGCGGCCTTATTACTAAAAGCAATTTCTTAAATAGATGGAGACCATAAAAAATTGGAGACGGGTTATCTCTTATGTCTTTCGTGTTTTAGGTTTTGAGACCGATGAATAATATTTTTTTTGTTTTAACTGTCTTTCCCTAATTTATTTATTCCCCTTATTTATTGACTTGTGGCCCGCAAAAGGGTGTCTAAATGTCTTTATAGTTAATCACTACGTAAATATACCAGCTGATCCCGCAAACGTTGTTATGCTATGTAAAAGCCTACGACTTATTCTCATACCTACCAAAATGTAGATAGAGAAGACTAGTGAACATAAAACATGAAATGACACAGATATATCTACCTTCTAAGGCCCAATGTCCTCAAGTGATCACAAAAACAATTGTTATTTCAAGGTCAGGCCTTACGAGATTAATCTAAGAGTACAGATGGCGGACACATTGCTAACAGTAATCTCTTCCAGACAACGTTTGGATGGACATGAACAATACATTGGTAAAGGAAGTCGATGTACAGACAAATAAAATCATTTCAGAGGTATTAATGAATGTACACAATTTTATTTCAAAATACCGGTGTAAGTTTAAGGCATTCGAAAAAAATAACACTGTACGAGATTTTCATTAAATTAGATTCACATTGATTAATCATTTATTTAAGCGCTCGTGGCCTAGGCGAACCGAGTGATTGGAATCAATCACTTGGTTAAGCAACAACAGGCGCGGTCAGGTACGGGATGGGTGAGCATCCCGTGGCTACCACTAGTGGCATTTTTCCGAGCGCTTCCGTGCTTCGCAAGGCACGCTAAGCCGTTGGTGCCGGCTGTCATGTAATGGCAGTCGTTAAGCCATGTCAGAGGCCTTTTGGCCGGCTTGATAACTTCTGACAGCAAGGCCCGCCGCTGTCTTAAAATCCTCCACCAACCCGGACTTGGCCCCCGTGGTGGAGTATGGCCTAACCTTCTTGCGATGCAGAAAGAACCCGTGCCCCAGCAGTGGGGACATTGAAGGGTTGATAACGAATCATTTATTTACACTTGCACACGCAATAAAAACAATATTAAGCAGACTATACGTACAAGAGAAGAAAAGCAACAACACATACGATACACAATTAAACAAACAAACATTAGCAATAAGACACAGAGCATTTTCCAGTGTGAGTACTGTGGGTGTGGCAAATAGAAAAGGGCTCTGACTCGGCATAAGCAATGGTATATATATATATATAATGGAATGGTATGGAGCCATTACAATAATATTTGTTATGCAGTTACCTGACATCCTGGATTACGTAGGTACACATAGGCTACGTTTTACTGCGGAAAAATATTGATTGATTGTTCCCGCCATTGTCGTAAAAGGCGACTAAGGGACACAAACCAGGGGGTGGGCAGCAGCGCTCCCTGCTTACAATTCCACCGAACTGCGATCCCCAACCCGCATGCCCAGAGCGTGGAGATTATGGGCATTACCCCCTGTGATAGCACAACGTGGCGCTCTTTAGGGGAGGGCTATGTCCAGCAGTGGACTAGTATAGCCGACGACGACGAATGGTATATAAAAGCGTCTATCTTATCTCATAGCTCAATCAATTACGTTTGGATTGATGACTTTAATTATTAAATCGAGTCGCAAAAGTCTTGAACAATAAACGCGGACCTTAGCCCAAGAAGACTGCAAATAAAACAAACATTTTCATGAAGGCCGGCTGCATTCTCAAGACGCTAGCAGATTACAAAGTTGCAACTAAATTAATCCCGTTCGAATCTCAGTTCGGTCGTAAAATAAATTGTAAGAAATTGTTTGACTTAGGGACTCTGCGTCAGTAAAAACTCCGTGAGAACTTTCGTTGCTTCAATAAGAGAGTTTCAAGATGACATTTAAGAAATCGCCTTAAAACCGAAATTCTGTAAATATTCGTTATTTTAAGATGTTGATATTTGTACGCCTTTACGGCAAAACATGCTGAAACTTTATTATTTATAAGAACTCTTATGTACACGCATGTTTCACAAATAAATGAATTTGATGTGATTTGATATGAATTACACTATTTTTATTTTTAATGCACTAACCCGTGCTAAGGAACAAATTTAAAAACCTATTTAGAGGCTAAAAATTTTTTTTTTTTTTTTTTCACCCATGCCATTCCACCATTCTGTACGTAATACAGAGAATATTGTAAAGAGGTTCGAAATTTCACTGATGCCGTGAGTCGCCCATTGGCTCAATTGGTAGAGCGCTGGTACGGATAGCCAGAGGTTGCGGGTTCGAATCCCGGCATGGGTGAAATTTTTAGCCTCTAAATAGGTTTTTAAAATTGATATGAATTTTTTAAAGAAATGATACCTGTCGAAAATAATGTGGCAGCGTCTCTGTAAAATACCTAAATTTATATAATTTAGTGGTCATTAGAGATGGGTCTGCAAGTGGTACTATCTGAAGTTAGGGTATTAAAGTGACCAATATGTTAATTTTAATTTGTTTTAATCATATCCTTACTGTTTGTTAGGGCCGGGACACATAAACACGATACGACGTCGTGTCGTACCACGATGCGGCGTCGTTTCACGATGCGACGTCGCGTAGTGGGAATCTACGACGAGCATAGTAAAAAACTACGCCGCGACATCGTAACGTGCCACGATACGCGGCACGACGTCACGTCATAGAAACTCACGATGCGTTCCTGTGTTCAGGTCAGTTTTATTCAAAATTCTTATATTCTTCAGATATTTTGTCCCATAGTACGGGACGCTGCTCGACTAACGTTATTAAATGATCGACCTCAATAGCGTCCGTCATCTTTGAATTTTGAATAACAACTGACCTGAACACAGGAACGCTTCGTGAGTTTCTACGACGCGACGTCGTGCCGTGTATCGTGGCACGTTACGGTGTCGCGGCGTTTTTTTTTACGATGCTCGTCTAAGATTCCCACGACGCAACGTCGCATCGTGAAACGACGCCGCATCGTGGTACGACACGACGTCGTAACAAGTTTATGTGTCCCGGCCCTTAGACTCTATTTTATGATAAGTGAAATAACTTTTAACTACTTTAACTCTTTTTTGTTGATCTAGTTGACTTGTTCTAACATTTGGAGCAATTACCAACTGCATACATACACGATGTCTTTCAGTTCCTATTGGCTAGATGCCGCTCTGGTGCATTCATGCATATGTCTGGACACAGTTGACTTCACTTGGTCTGCACTACTCGATTCATTCATCTCCCAGAACGCTCCACCCTACATGGCAACCCTGCCTTGTTTGGTGCGTGCGAGCGCGCATCAAAGAAAAGAAACAAAAAAAATGCGTGATGGATATTCAAAATGCAAATGAAGTGACAAAATTATAGACTTCGCTGTCGGTAAATGTCGCTGCCTGTACGTAATACAGAGAATTTTGTTAAGAGGTTCGAAATTTCACTGATGCCGGTGAGTCACCCATTAGCTCAGTTAGAAGAGCGCTGGTACGGATAGCCAGAGGTCGCGGGTTCGAATCCCGGCATAGGTGGAATTTTGAGCCTTTAGTAGGTTTTCAAAATAGACTTTTAATTGTGCCGACAAAATTACGCGCCAAAATGTGCAATTCAAATGTGCCAAAAAGCCCAAAACAGGACATGATGAGACAATTTGGGTACAATATTAACATCATAAACATAGACATCGAACTGCATATTTGTACGATTTCTGCTTTTCGCATTGCTGCTATACCGTGTGTTTTAGTGCCCTCTGTTTTTTTCTGTACCATGATACGCTCGATGGAACTGTTGTCACGTCGAGATACATGGCCAAAGAACCACATATTTAAACAGCCATCGTCTATTGGCATATCTTAATATTTATTTTATTGAGATATTGTTTGGACATCACATTATTTTCATGTAAAAAATTTGACTGTGACTAAAACCAGTGAGAATGTATTGTATTCTACCGCCTTCAAAAATACGTACATAACTTTTTTATTCGCATATCTTCGTCAAATCTTAACCGATTTGGATTTTGTTTTGTTCGACTAGGTGTAGCGTCCCATTGGTCCCATTTTAATTTGGTGAAGATCTGATGAAGACTTTCAGAGATGGAGAACAGAACTCTTCAATGGACATCAGCAAATAAGGCCTAATGAAGCCCATCGAATACCTACAATACCTAGGTATATAAGAATTTTAAATTTATAGGTCATATTCCTTTTTATTATTTCTGCGATTTTAGTGCCTTATGGTGTACAGAAGTCAGTTTGTATTTTTTATTTTAGAATTTTTATTTTTTGTTTTAAAGCTTTAGGATTTACTTAATAAACAATCTCGATTATACCCATTTAGTATGTAACAATGTATCATCATCAACCCATTATGTCCCCACCGAGGGGCACGGGTTTCTTCCCTAAGGAAGGTATAGGCCATACTCCACCACGGGGGTCATGTCCCGATTGGTGGAGGCTTGCAAGACTAGTGGCTGGTCTTACTGCCAGAAGTTTTAGAGCCGTGCCCTATGGCCTCTAACTATAACTATGAATGAGCATCGCGTGTCATTAAGAAATACTTTTAACATTTGAATTGTTATAACATATTTTAAACTTTCACGACTTGCACACATAGTTATAATATTTTCGGGGCTTAATCGCGTAGTAATTTATTGCTATTTTACCTCGACGTTTCGACGACGTTACAGTCAACGTGGTCACGAGAAGACTGATGGCTGGCACCCGTTCGCATCTTCGGCTGATGAGGCAGCCATCAGTCTTCTCGTGACCACGATGACTGTAACGTCGTCGAAACGTCGAGATAAAATAGCAATAAATTACTACGCGATTAAGCCTCGAAAATATTCTATTTCAATTGTTTTTGAAAGTTTTTTTTTTTGCTTTTCTATGGCAAAGCGGCCGTTGTAGAAAGCTCAGTCAGACTGAAACCGTCTCATTATGCTACGAAGACCCGAAGCTGTGAAATTTTATGCCGATATTATAATAAAACTTAATTCGTCTGTTTGCATTAATGGCCCATTTCGCACGCCCCCATCTTAGTGCGTAGATTTTCTCAGTCTAATAGTAAAATTCAGGTTTACGGTGAAAAATACACACTTGTGAAATCTAAACGAGCCATTAAACCAGAGTGTGTGGTGTGTTTTATTTAAAGTCGAATTATGTATACATTCCTTTGTGCACAGGAGACTTGTTTTTTACCAATAAAACTTTAATTTCGTACTCTGTTTTAAAAACATCAGTCTCTTCCACATCACACTCGAGGTCAATCAAGGTCAATAACAAAATCGATCATAATTATGTGTATAAACTGTGTAAAGCATCACTAGGACGACGTGGTCGCTTTGTGTACCAAGTTCTTAAAATTAAGATTAAACGAAATGGTTCCTATTTCAGTAAGAAACGATCCTAGCTTAGTCGAATAAGAAGTATTTAAGTATGAGAAATTTAAATCACATGTACTTAATGATAAATTTAATTTTAAAAGTTTATTATACTTATTACTATAAACGTCCTACTGCAGGGCATATGCATTCTCTCTGAGAGAGAGTATGGGCTTAAAGGCCACGCGTGCCCACCGCAGATTGGCAATTTAAAGAACTGAGATAGTTGAACACCTCAGGCACTCAGGTTTCCCCACGATGTTTTCCTTTACCGTTAGCGAGTGGTATTGCTACTGTAACTTCACAAAATGTATATAAAAACCTATTTAGAGGCTAAACATTTCACCCATACCGGGATTCGAACCCGCAACCTCTGGCTATCCGTGCCACGGATCTGGCACGGATAGCCAGAGGTTGCGGGTTCGAATCCCGGCATGGGTGAAATTTTTAGCCTCTAAATAGGTTTTTAAATTTGTCCTTAGGACGGGTTAGTGTATTAAAAATAAAAATAGTATAAAAATGTATATAAGTTAGGAAACAAAGTCAGTGGTATATGCCAGAATCTAGGGGTAAGCCGACCACTGGGAGACTCCCGCACACGCCAGCCACGGAGATTCTTTCCTTGTTGGCAATGTCAGTAGGCATCAAGGTGCAGACACAGCTCACGACGCCCTTTGTGGCGTAGCGGTAGCGCATCTACCTATCATGTAAGAGGTCCGAATTCCGGCTGGGAACAAAAAAAAAACCCTAGTTCTTGGATGTTTACATGTTTGTGATGTCGTTGTTTCTGGTTCCCACGACACAGGGTATCCTAGTGTGGGGCCAGAAGCAATGTATGTGTCTGTATGTAAATGGTATGTTATGTTGTGACATCTTCGTTCTTAGAGATTTTTTTCGGACTGTCACTTTCACCGTACTGCCGTAAAACCGGCTCCCGGTACGTCAAGTAAGTTCTGGTTACAAATCAATAATGTGTAGAACCTACGAAGGATTTAGTTCAAAACCCTTGAAACTTGTGATGTTGTAAAGCGTTTTATACAAGTAAATAATAAAATTGGAACGACTTCAACTGTGGGTTTTAATTATAATGTGTTTTATTTGTAACTAGCTGACCCAGCGAACTTCGTACCGCCTAGCAGTCTATTCTTTAGTTTTTTTATTATTTTTCTAGAACTATCCTCGTACATCAATATATAATCTAAAAAAAAATAGCGAAATCCGTACAGCTGCTCTCTAGATTTGCACCTGCCAACACATTTAGCGATTCATTTTTATACTATAGAGATATAAACAGAAAACTTGGTAAAAAGTAGATAAGCAGGCAAAGGACGATTTTCATGGTCTGGTCTAGTAGAAATGTGATGTAGTAATGCTAAAAAACTTAAGGAAATCTCAAAACTGGATCCCTATCCTTCTTATCACAATTATTGTCTCTTTTTAGGGTTCCGTACCTCAAAAGGAAAAAACGGAACCCTTATAGGATCACTTTGTTGTCCGTCTGTCCGTCCGTCCGTCCGTCTGTCAAGACCCTTTTTCTCAGGAACGCGTGGAGGTATGAAGCTGAAATTTATATCAATTACTCAGGTCTACTGTCCCTTGAAGCTGTGAAAAAATCAAACTTCTAAGCCAACGAAATCAAAAGATACAGCCGTTTATGCCGCAAATTTTCGACACTTGCAAGGGAATCAAAACCTACAGGGTGCTTCCCGTGAACTCAGAATCTTGAAATTTGGTACGAAGCAACGTCTTATAGCATAAATAAAGGAAAAATTACGAAAACCATAAATTTTTAGTTACATCACATAATATATTTTTTTTTAATAATTTTAAACTTACTACCCATTTCCTCATAAACGCGTAGAGGTATTAAATTGAAATTCATACCAAATACTCAGGTCTATAATACAGGTTTGTACGGAACCCTCGGTGCGCGAGTCTGACTCGCACTTGGCCGGTTTTTTTTCATAGTATTCATGTGTTCTCTAATCTGTGTGTGATAAATAAACATATTTCAATTTCTTAATTAAGCTGTGTGGTGTCGGCCTAGAGAATAGCACCAACCCAATTCTTCCCGCGGGTGTCGTAAAAGGCGACTAAGAGACACAAACCGGGGGGTGGGCAGCAGCGCCCCCTGCAGTACAATTCCAACAAACTGCGATCCCCAACCCGCATGCCCAGCGAGGGGATTATGGGCATTACCCCCTATGATAGCACAACGTGGCGCTCTTTAGGGGAGGGCTATGTCCAGCAGTGGACTAGTACAGCCTGACGACGACGAGAATTTAAATTTCAAAGGATAGGACGGCCTTCGTGGCGTACTTAGTATAGGGCTAACGAGTTCTGTGTAATAAGTCCATGAATAATTATTTATTTATATAAATGGTCTGGTCTAGTCGAAATCTAAAAAAATAGGGAAATCTCAAAACTGGATGAGGTTATTTTAAATTTTGAAAATGATAGACAGAAATATATAAAAATAGTGTAAAGAGGTTTATGCCACACTTGGCCAGAAAGCGGTTTTTTCCGTACGCGCAGCGTGTAGTAGACATAAAAAGATTAACACAACACGGGAGGTAATAAAGAAAGCTCTCGATCGCATATTTACGTCCCTCGCTTGCAGCTCGGGCCGCAAACTTCTGCGATCTCGGCCTTTCTTTGTATTACCACCCTAGTTGTGTAATGTACTATTGCACCATTACAAGCTCAGATCACAAGGTAATTTCACAGTTATTACGTTTTTTAACGCATTAATTTTGAGCATCGAGAATCATTGAGTATGTTTCCATTAATTAAAAACCTATTTAGAGGCTAAAAATTCCACCCATGCCGGGATGCGACCTCTGGCGATCCGTGCCAGCGCTCTTTCCAACAGAGCTAATGGGCGACTCATCGGCATCAGTGAAATTTCGAATCTCTTTGCAATATTCTCTGTATTACGTACAGGTTTTTCCATTAGCCGGTCCCGCATCGGCACGGTACCGGCGTCACAGTGTTCCAGCACCGGCGACGGGGCTCCAATATCGATGCGTGAACAGCTCAACTGTCCTTTTTATTAACCGAAGTACACGCCAATCGTAAACGATAAGTACCCATCTTCTTTTCTCCTTATTCGTGAAGCAATAAACGGAAAGACAGAGGCAAATGCAGGCGCGGCCAATAGCTAACTAAACAATAAAGTCCATCGGTTTATAGCCTCGAGGGCGTATCGAAGGCTTGACATAACGTTGCCGATCTTGATATTGTCGACGTTCAACTTTACTGTATGCCTGAGACTACTTTACCAGCTGCACGCTAGTACTTTTAGAAAACATCGCCAGGAAACTCGAGGCTAAATTGGCTCCGTATTCACTTCCCGTAGGCTAGGCCGACTAAGTTGTATCAGGATGGTAGAGTTGCTGGGCAAGGCTATCCCATCTCCATCCAAGTCAAATTCCCTAAGCACTTTAGCGTCCCAGAGATCTCTTCACGCATCTAGTTTGAGTGAAGGTGCCACTGGACGCTGTATAAATTAAAATAATAATAAATATTCATGGAAATATTACACAGATCTCGTTAGCCCTATAATAAACCCTACGCCGTGGTTCATGATGAAAATCAGCGCCGACGAAACGTCGTGCCAATCCGCAGCTGTGCGGTCATAGTGATAACATTCATAGTCCACGACACAGACTATATAAAGATACTACGTATGTCTAGTCTGAGAGAAGACCTGTGTCCCGCAACAGCTCTTATATAACTTATGGCGTAAGATAAAAAAGAGGTATTGTGTCGTCAAACCTACGATAGGCCCGGGTTTTACAGCTCTGCTCAAATTCACGGGTTAGGGTGACGTATTTGGGCATTACTGTAAGCTCGGGCCACCGAACTTTGCTAAGCTTTTAAGTAAACATAGGGTTCTCCAATTGAAGTGGAACCTATAAAGGAACTCGCACATCAAAGCAGTCCCGGTGGCTGGCATTTACTATCGTAATAGATAGATAGGTAAAACATTTATTTGCATACACAAACATATAACAATTGAAATAACGCAAATAACACAATTTTTATGAGACAAAAAAAAACAACAACAATCGTAAGCAAAAGTAACATTTTGCATCACACGGTGTATGTCAGAGGCCTTAAGAACGGCTTCTTCTGGTCAATAATTTAAACACATTGACAAGTTAAAGTATTTGTAACTTTTCCTTTGTTTGTGGTAATGAAGTTAAAAAACTTTGAAACTTACAATACTCAAATTTCTGCCCCAAGATAAGAAAAAAAATTAAGTAGTAGTTTTTTTGTTACTGTTTTCGCTGTAGATTTCCCTGTCATTAAATAAATAAAATATGTAGCCCATTTGTTTAGCGATCAATCAACAAATGTTAGTTAGTCATCCGCATGTCCCGTGGCCCACTCACACACCGCGCGCATTCTCGTCACGTGCGGGCGCGCCAGTCGGCCGGACACGCGTGTTTATCTCGCCGTGTAATTGATGTGCGCGCAGCTAAGCATGCCCGTTGTCATTAGGATTGTACATAGGCAAGGACTTGTACGTAGGCAATAGGGTTAGAAAGTGAAAGTGAAAGTGAAAGTGAAATGAAAGTGAAAGTGAAAGTGAAAGTGAAATGTTTTTTATTGCCAACAAATTAAAATAAACAAGGTACAATAACTGAGAAAATGTCTTAAGAACTAAATTTGGCAAAAGGCCTTATGCTCAGCTTAAAGTCGCCAGGGAACATGCTCCACTGCCGACGCTGGTTTTCAGCAAAAGCCTTGGGACTTTTAGTTAAGGGATAAAAACTTAGTTACAGAGTCGCTGAGCGCAAAATAAAAAGATACAAAATTTCGTGTTTGTACATTTTTTTAAAAATTGAAATTTTAAATTTAAAGTTTCACCCAGACATAACATTAGCATTTTGTGTATTAACGTAATATTTGCATAAATAAAGTAGTAGTACCCACTTCATATAGCAGGCACAGTATAAAATATAAAATAAAATATAGTTAGCAGTGTGTGGCTTGCCTAACAACACGCGGTAGGTTCGATTTTCTTTAGTCATTGCATATTACAGGAAGTAACATCCCTACTTAATATTATAATAAATGTGAATGTTTGTTTGATAGGCTTTCACGGGAAAACTACTCAACCGATCATCATGAAATTTTGTACACATATTTCTGGAGGTATCAGAAGGATAGTTTTTATAAAAAAAACCGAAAGATGAAAAAATTGTTGCTCAAAAAATATTTCCCGCGTGATTATTTGTAATGCGGATGAAGCCGCGGGTTAAAGAAGTCTAGTACACTACGGCCCGAAGGCAGCGGCTTACATTTTACATTGTATGACAATGAACAATTTTGAGCAAACAGAATTTAAATTTGCATTGGTGTTTTTTTATTTTTTAAAATTTTTAGATACTGGCTGGATTAATATTATAACTTCACAAATGTGCAAAATTAAAAAACAAAGCCTTCGGTACTTGCAGGTATTCAAACCCTCGGCCTTCCTAGGCGTTCTACCGCTCCGCTGCCCGCCTATATTCCGCTGATCGAGCGATTTCCCGTGCAGTTCACCGAAGTTTCCAGCGAGGATCGCCAGGTGTCTGAACCCAATTCCAGCTGAAACACAAACGAACGAGCGCATGGCTTTGTCAATGCTACGAAGAAATATCACGGCCTTACCGCCGCGTAGACCGATATCTTGATGGGACGCGGCGGGGGGCGCGATCCTGGCGGTCGGGAATGGCGGTATGGGTGTATTCAGAGCCCTATTCCATAAAACTGATGTTCGCGAAATAAATAGTTTTACAATTTTTTTTATTCTGGCAACATTGATTTACATTTTAATGTTGTCACTATTGTAAACGCAATTGTGCTTTGCCCGCTCCCGCACGCAGTTTATCTGACTTAAGATAATAGTATTAACCTGTGTAATTTCAATTAGATTAGTATAAGCCAATACGGCAGAATCCCCGTGACCAAAACCGGTTTAGTTGCGCGCCTACCCCAACTTCTTATCATTGCTAGAACTTTTGTAATTTACATCTGATTTTAGTTCTGTAAAAAGATTTACCATCTTGAATATATGTACCTACCCCATACTTATAAATAGTAAATCTCGGATTTAATAATATGTGTTCGCGAAATAAATTATATTACAATTTTTTTTGTGGCAACAATAATGGACATTTTAATGTTGTCACTATTGTAAACGCAGCTTGTGT
This sequence comes from Yponomeuta sedellus, assembly GCA_934045075.1. Taxonomy (NCBI): domain Eukaryota; kingdom Metazoa; phylum Arthropoda; class Insecta; order Lepidoptera; family Yponomeutidae; genus Yponomeuta; species Yponomeuta sedellus. The sequence goes on along the minus strand of OW203734.1, from coordinate 1,780,203 downwards.
TTTGCCCGCTCCCGCACGCAGTTTACCTGATTTTAGATTATAGCCTTTAAAATAGTAAATCTCGGTTTAAATTAATCACACGCCTACAAAAACAGTCCACTCAACTATAAGTGTGTGCTACACTATGACAGTTCCATGACAGAGATGAGCAACCGATGAAGCGAGCTGTGTTTCTTATTACCATGATTTAGAACGATATCTGGTCGGACTCTTCCGACAAAAATCAAATAAGTGAGTCCGGATTTAAGTAAATAATTTGTGTAGTGGTTACGAAACTTTTAGTTCGAAAATCCGATGGGCATTGCAAGCTTACATTATCCAACAAATCAACGTCCTAGGAACTGCATCTGAGTAGCCCTTCACTCATCTAGTGCGAGTAAAGGTGCCACTGCTATATAAAATATAATCTCAATACGTAGATGCTGCGTGTATTTATAAATAAGACCGCTAATGTTTTTTAGAAGCGCTCGTGGCCTAGCCGAACCGAGTGATTTGAGTTAAGCCACAACAGGCGCGGTCAGGTGCAGGATGGGTGACCATCCCGTAACTATCGCTAGTGGCACTTTTCCGAGCGTTTCCGTGCTTCGGAAGGCACGCCCAGCCGTTGGTGCCGGCTGTCATGCAATGACAGTTGTTAAAACATGTTAGAGGCCTTATGGGAGGCTTGATAACTTCTGAAAGTAAGGCCCGTCAATGTCTTAAAATCCTCCACCAACCTGAACTTGGCCCGCGTGGTGGAGTAAGGCCTAACTTTCCTGTGATGCAGGAAGAGACCCATGCCCCAGCTCTGGGGACATACAACGGGGTGGCTGCCGCTATAAATTGATGTGTTTACATGCTCACTGAACGAGTTCATAGGGGCCACGATGTACATTATTATTAGGTTAAATGTTTACTTCGCTATCGCCTTAGGTTTAATCCTGTAATGGTAGCTGTAAGTGGATTAAATAAATGAATATAAATGGTTGATATCATCAAAGATTAAATATAAATCGGAGTATGTCTTTGACTATTTAATTTCAAATTGGGAGCTCTGCTATTCAATAGTTACACAAGAGTAGCAAGTTGAAATGGCAGCGCCAACATTTTCTACCGTCCCTCAGAATAGCGTCTCAGCTCCATACAGGGCGCCCATTTGGGAGCTCCCGCGCGTCCTGGCATCTGTTACGGGCTTTCCCCGGACACGTATGGATGTGCGTCTCTCGGAGGATCACAGTAGATGCAGTGGGCACTTACCAAATGGTCAGATTATAGTCGAGACGCGCTTGTTTATTTCGTGAGTGTATTCGTTTTGTTGGCCCGGGTGAGTCCATTATTTTGATTTACGCCGCTGGAGGACGGCCTGTTTGCCTTCGCCCTTTTCGCGGCTAATGGTGGAAGTTAGTTACTAATTGTGGCTTTGTTCTGGGGAGTTTGTTTATTTTTAGATTGCCTGTCCACGCTTGAAAAGAGGGTCCGCGTCACTCAGTCACGGTGACTACTCTACTTGTCCAGTGGGATGTTATTTCAGCCGTCAATCATACGGTTGTTTGGAAAAGTTCGTATTGGAAATTCAACTAGAGGCAGAATGAAACGATTAATTTTTCCGTATTTTATTAGAAATTAACTTTTCTGTATTTTCACTAGGAATATAGAAGCGGCTTACTTCTGACAGTAAGGCCCGCCACTGTCTTATAATGGTCTCTTCCTGCGTCGCAGGAACGTTAGGTCATACTTCACCACAGGAGCCAAGTCCGGGTTGTTCAAGGATTGTAAAATAGTGGGACGGGAGGCATACTTTTAGAAGTTATCGAGCCGTCCACAAGACTTCTGTCATGGCTTGACAACACTATTACATGACATCTAGCAACAACGGCCTTGCGAAGCACGGAAGCGCTCGGAAAAATACCACTAGCGGTAGTCACGGGATACTCTGCTCACCCATCCTGCACTTGACCGCGCCTGTTGTTGTTTAACTCAAGTGATTGATTCCAATCACTCGGTTCGATTAGGGCGCGAGCGCTTGTAACGAAAATAACAAAAATCACTGAAACACAAAAACGAAAAAGTGAAACAAAATTTGTGTTAGCTTTTTGCCTTTATAGTACATTTTGTTGAATTTAATCACGTGGTTTATGCCACTCGCGCAAACACTATTCGATGGAGATCTAATTTGTCAAAATCTGACTATTGGTTAAGGAGTTATGAGGGAGCATAAAATCGGACATACTTACAAACATACATTACCCTCTTTTAGGCTTCCCCGCAGTCGGATCAAAGGGGATATACCAGCAGAAGGGGAAGATAAAAGTACCCATTTCACAGTTAACAGTAAAACTACGAAACGTGAAGCTGAAGTTTGAATAAATCATTTTAATACTCTCGAAAGGGTTTTGCCCCAAACTATTATTTAATAGAATTTTGTTGAGAGCAGTTTGTGGAACATGAAAGGGCTTGGCGTTAACGAATGCGGGCGAGCGCTCTGTTGCTGGCTGCCTTTTATGATCATTAACACTTAAAGGCCTGCACAGACGAGGTACTATCCCCCGGGTACTTTTTTGTCCGTCGATATAGATCTCTTATAAATTGTATCGAATAACGCACACGAAGGACTAAAAGTAGCCCGTACAAAAAGTCCCTGACATCAAGAGACCGGACTGGACAAAAGTTCGGTGTTTACTTTTAAAACGCCTTTTCTTCTTCAACTTCATGTAAATTACAACACAATACAATCTCAGAATATTTGCTTCCATAGCGTACGTTTCACTCAATTCCCGGGGAACAAATGACCGCACACCTTAGGCTTTGAGTCCGCGACAAGTACTCGGAGGACATTTTTAAACGATTCAGGGACTTTTGTCCTTTGGGGACTAAAGTCACTCGTCTGCGCAGGCCTTAAGCCGCGTTTTCACGATCTTAGTAGGCTTGGACATAGTTGTTAGACCTAAGATTTTCCGCGCTTAGGGCCGGTTTCCGAGTTGCAAATTTCACTAAGTAAATACTTAGTATAAGTATGTATATCAATATTCATATTTGCACCAACTACCCGTCTCACTTTTCCTTCAGCAACTCTCAATCGTGGGTTGTCTGGAAGAAATTGCTAATAGCAATAAGGCCCCTTATTGTATTTTATGTTTTGTATCTCCTATTTACCTCAAGTTAACTATTTACTTAGCAGAATTCTCAATAAAGAAATTGGCTCTTAGCCTCAAAGTTGGGCTATTGTACGTAGCAAGCACTGAGGGTCTCAGGCTCGGTAATAGTGACACAATATATCTTAGTGACTAAAAACTAAGATAGTATAAAAATAGTATAATCATGTGGGTACAGTGATATCGTTCCGATGTAAAACCTAACTGCAAAGTAGGTAGTCGGGGCTGTAAGTGATGCAATTTGCTTAAGCCAGATGTCGCTGCCTGTACGTAATACAGAGAATAGTGTAAAGAGGTTCGAAATTTCACTGATGCCGGTGAGTCGCCCATTGGCTCAATTGGTAGAGCGCTGGCACGGATAGCCAGAGGTGGTGGGTTTGAATCCCGGCATGGGTGAAATTTTTAGCCTCTAAATAGGTTTTCAAATTTGTCCTTAGCACGGGTTAGTGCATTAAAAATAAAAATAGTATAACTAAGATAGTGTTACCCCATCCGCCCTTAGACTCTGTTCATGATAAGAATCTTTTAGCTGTACGTTCTCTACTATATTTACATATTCATAGTTACGTTCTTGAGGCGCGAAGCGCTCGTGGCCTAGGCGAACCGAGTGATTGGAATCAATCACTTGGTTAAGCAACAACAGGCGCGGTCACGTACGGGATGGGTGAACGTCCCGTGACTACCACTAGTGGCATTTTTCCGAGCGCTTCCGTGCTTCGCAAGGCACGTTAAGCCGTTGGTGCCGGCTGTCATATAATGGCAGTCGTTAAGCCATGTCAGAGGCCTTATGGGCGGCTTGATAACTTCTGACAGTGAGGCCCGCCACTGTCTCACAATCCTCCACCAACCCGGACTTGGCCCCCGTGGTGGAGTATGGCCTAACCTTCCTGCGATGCAGGAAGAGACCCGTGCCCCAGCAGTGGGGACATATAAGGGTTGATAACGATTTTTCGTTCTTCGGTATATTTACGTACTTCGTTTTCGTCTGTATGGTAAATGATGTGTAATTATATGCCTTGCTCTCTAATTGTTTGTATAGTATTTATTTTATAGCTTAGTTTAAAACCTATTTAGAGGCTAAATTGGTAGAGCGCTGGCACGGATAGCCAGAGGTTGCGGGTTCGAATCCCGGCGGCATGGATGAAATTTTCAGCCTCTAAATAGGTTTTAAATTTGTCCTTAGCACGGGTTAGTGCATTAAAAATAAAAATAAAAAAAATAGTATAGCTTAGTTTAGTTGATCAGGATGAGAACACAGTCCCAGTAATGGGGACATAAGAGGGTTGATATCGATAATAATAAAAATGGTTTGTTCACTTCACACGGTGTTAGAACACAATCAGGCAAATACCTAGTTAGAATATTTTCGGGGCTTAATCGCGTAGTAATTTACTGCTATTTTACCTCAACGTTTCGACGTTAGTGCTTAGTTAGTGCTTTGTGATGGCTGATTGAGGGTAGTCTGAAACATCATCAGCCAAAGATGCGAAAATCAATCTTCTCGTGACCACGATGACTGTAACATCGTCGAAACGTCGAGGTAAAATAGCAATAAATTACTACGCATTAAGCCCCGAAATTATTCTAACTATGTGTACAAGTCACGAAATTTTAAAATATTTTACAATCAGGCAAGAACTTCCTTTTAAGAATGTAAATACCTGTATCTGGTAGCTCCGCCATTCCACACTTGGATTCCGTACTAATGTTGGTCTTAACAGATTGTTGTGATTGTACATCTACTTCCTTCTCTAATGCATAAGTCCAGTCCATGCGAAGGTTGTCTGGAAGAGATCACTTTTAGTGATAAGGCCCCCGTCTGTACTCGTAGGTCAAGAAATATCTGTGTAATTTCCATTTTTATGTACAACTGGCTGACCCAGCGAACTTCGTACCGGCGAACTTCTCCGTAAGAACCATCCTCGCACTTCAACGAATATTCTAAAAAAAGAATTAGCAAAATCTGTTCAGCTGCTCTCGAGATTTGCGCTTACCAACTTATTCAGTGATTCATTTTTATATTATAGACTTGCTTTGCCTGCGGTGTTACCCGCGGTTCATCGATTTTCCCATGGGAATAAGATATTTTTTTGCAGTAAAATGTAACCCATGTGTAAATCCAGGGTATCAGCTAACTCTACACCAAATTTGATTAAAATCGCTTAAGTCGTTTAGACGTGAAGAAGTAACAAACATACACAACACACTCACAAAATTTCGCCTTTAAAATATTTTTTATTTTTTTTATTTTATTAGAGTAAACAAACAATTGTACAATGAGTGGTAACAGCATCTTAAGTAACATTGAAGTATTTTAAGTAATTGTATAACCAGCATCGCTTACCACGAATTAGAGAAAAAGAAAGGAGAGTTATTCAGAGAAAACTAACTTCTGAATTAGGCAATATAACTAACCAGATTAATATCTTATTATTTTAAACAATGTATACTTTCAGTGCGTTTCAGTTTAACTTGAAATGCACTAATAGTACACTTGAACTTATTGATGCATTAAAAGTACACTTGAATTAATATTAGTTGTGAAGTGTGATGTGATGATAAAGTGTTCTTGTTCACTATTTATCTATCAATTTAACGTGGTCGATCGCGATGTATAGCATCAACGCGTGAATTCCGAGGAGATGTGTCTACTTCACAGCGGTGTTATTTATTCGAAGCAAAAGTTCGAATCCTCGGCATTTTGTGCCAGTGTCCCCGCCGGGGAGCAATTCATCACCGCATCTTCACTGAATGGCAATAAACAAGTCGAAAAATGCCGTGTTTATCGTTATTTATGGGCATATTCACGATTTATGGCGGCGCGTGAAATATTCACCCGATATCAACTGGGAGGGGACGGGGCGCGCGACATACGTGCGATGCAATGAACTGCAAACAATATTATCAGTAACACAGGCTGTAACATAATTCTTGTACAGATCCGGAATGTGTCGGCTTTATAACGACGCCGTCGTTGTCGTCGTGTTCGCCGAATCTTCAAGCATTGATATATTTGAATCAAATCCTTCTAAATTCTTTTAAAATGATTGGCTCTATAATTTGTAACTCGTCTTCATCCAACGCGTCACACAATAATTGAATGATTAATTAAACTTATTTGTGATGTAATTTACGTTAAACGTTTTAAGTTCTAGATTAAGTTATTACTGCGTATCCCGCTTTCAATTTGGAAAACCTCTATGTTTACATACCTTGGACTGCAGTCCAGAACACAAAAAGTTTATGTATTTTTAAGTTGAATGTTGCTGTCTGGTGTCGGCCTAGAGAATAGCACCAACCCAAAGCTTCCCGCGGGTGTCGTAAAAGGCGACTAAGGGACACAAACCAGGGGGTGGGCAGCATCGCCCCCTGCGGTACAATTACACCTATCTGCGATCCCCAACCCGCATGCCCAGCGTGGGGATTATGGGCATTACCCCCCAATGATGGCACAATCTTGCGCTATGGCGCTCATTAGGGGAGGGCTGTGTCCAGCAGTGGACTAATATAGCCTGAATAGGAGGTAGATAAATTTATCTACCTCCTCTTCAGGCTATCTGCGATCCCCAACCCGCATGCCTAGCGTGGGGATTATGGGCATTACCCCCCAATGATGGCACAATCTTGCGCTATGGCGCTCATTAGGGGAGGGCTATGTCCAGCAGTGGACTAATATAGCCTGAATAGGAGGTAGATAAATTTATCTACCTCCTCTTCAGGCTATCTGCGATCCCCAACCCGCATGCCTAGCGTGGGAATTATGGGCATTACCCCCCAATGATGGCACAACCTTGCGCTATGGCGCTCATTAGGGGAGGGCTATGTCCAGCAGTGGACTAATATAGCCTGAATAGGAGGTAGATAAATTTATCTACCTCCTCTTCAGGCTATCTGCGATCCCCAACCCGCATGCCTAGCGTGGGAATTATGGGCATTACCCCCCAATGATGGCACAATCTTGCGCTATGGCGCTCATTAGGGGAGGGCTGTGTCCAGCAGTGGACTAATATAGCCTGAATAGGAGGTAGATAAATTTATCTACCTCCTCTTCAGGCTATCTGCGATCCCCAACCCGCATGCCTAGCGTGGGGATTATGGGCATTACCCCCCAATGATGGCACAATCTTGCGCTATGGCGCTCATTAGGGGAGGGCTATGTCCAGCAGTGGACTAATATAGCCTGAATAGGAGGTAGATAAATTTATCTACCTCCTCTTCAGGCTATCTGCGATCCCCAACCCGCATGCCTAGCGTGGGGATTATGGGCATTACCCCCCAATGATGGCACAATCTTGCGCTATGGCGCTCATTAGGGGAGGGCTATGTCCAGCAGTGGACTAATATAGCCTGAATAGGAGGTAGATAAATTTATCTACCTCCTCTTCAGGCTATCTGCGATCCCCAACCCGCATGCCTAGCGTGGGGATTATGGGCATTACCCCCCAATGATGGCACAATCTTGCGCTATGGCGCTCATTAGGGGAGGGCTATGTCCAGCAGTGGACTAATATAGCCTGAATAGGAGGTAGATAAATTTATCTACCTCCTCTTCAGGCTATCTGCGATCCCCAACCCGCATGCCTAGCGTGGGAATTATGGGCATTACCCCCCAATGATGGCACAATCTTGCGCTATGGCGCTCATTAGGGGAGGGCTGTGTCCAGCAGTGGACTAATATAGCCTGAATAGGAGGTAGATAAATTTATCTACCTCCTCTTCAGGCTATCTGCGATCCCCAACCCGCATGCCTAGCGTGGGAATTATGGGCATTACCCCCCAATGATGGCACAACCTTGCGCTATGGCGCTCATTAGGGGAGGGCTATGTCCAGCAGTGGACTAATATAGCCTGAATAGGAGGTAGATAAATTTATCTACCTCCTCTTCAGGCTATCTGCGATCCCCAACCCGCATGCCTAGCGTGGGAATTATGGGCATTACCCCCCAATGATGGCACAACCTTGCGCTATGGCGCTCATTAGGGGAGGGCTATGTCCAGCAGTGGACTAATATAGCCTGAATAGGAGGTAGATAAATTTATCTACCTCCTCTTCAGGCTATCTGCGATCCCCAACCCGCATGCCTAGCGTGGGAATTATGGGCATTACCCCCCAATGATGGCACAACCTTGCGCTATGGCGCTCATTAGGGGAGGGCTATGTCCAGCAGTGGACTAATATAGCCTGAATAGGAGGTAGATAAATTTATCTACCTCCTCTTCAGGCTATCTGCGATCCCCAACCCGCATGCCTAGCGTGGGAATTATGGGCATTACCCCCCAATGATGGCACAACCTTGCGCTATGGCGCTCATTAGGGGAGGGCTATGTCCAGCAGTGGACTAATATAGCCTGAATAGGAGGTAGATAAATTTATCTACCTCCTCTTCAGGCTATCTGCGATCCCCAACCCGCATGCCTAGCGTGGGAATTATGGGCATTACCCCCCAATGATGGCACAACCTTGCGCTATGGCGCTCATTAGGGGAGGGCTATGTCCAGCAGTGGACTGATATAACCTGTAGAAGAAGTTGAATGTGTAACGACTGTATTCTGTTTTGTAAACTTAATAAAATAAATAAATAGATCCCGAGATCGTTGGAAGCGGAGCGGTAGACGGCGTTCAATCGTGGGAGGTCGGGAGGTCGTGGGTTCAAGTCCCGGCATGTGCTAATGTTTTTTTTTCTAAATCTGTACATTTGTGCTACGTACAATGGCTCCAACTATGACTAAGAACAAGCGCGGAATTCTCAGGTCTAACTATTTATTTTATTTTTATTTATTTAATTCTTCTTTTTGGGAAACTTGCTGCTTACATAGAAATGGACAGTTCTTAATGACTAACTATAAGCTAAAATTAAGTTTCAGCATATGGTAAATAAGTAAAAAAACATGTGCAAGTTAATATAAAATGAGTTTAAACTACACTACAGCACCGAGGACGCGTCCTTGAGGGCTCGTAAATTGAAAAAGAAAAGCAAACCACTGCCATAATACTAGGTAATGCGTAAAAATGCGTATGCATATGCCTTTGTTCATGTTATTTCTTATGTAATGTTCTGTTAAACGTTTCGTGTGCAATAAAGTATAATTAATTAATTAAAAAGTACCTAACTAGGTACATCCCAGGATATGGTCTTCTACAACTCATAGTGATGGGAAATGGGTTTCAGTGATGAAATGGAGGGGCTGGTCGGGTTGCAGTATCTTTATTTAAACGTGAAACGTCTATAAGTAAAGCTTGGTTTCCTAAGCGAACGTGGCTGTCTTAAAGCGGCCCTAATGCAGCTGTGCTAGCGCATTGTCTACTACGTTTCAGGGTTGCGGTTTCATGTGTTTTAACACCGTTTAAAACATATAAAATTTTCTAAACACTTTCTTAAATTTTTCCTCCAGAATGATTTTGAAACGGACACCCATTTTACCTTGTAGCATTTATCGAATCCCAGTTTTTGTACTTCATTGAATAAAGACCTTCGGATTGTTTTTGTTTTACACTGCGTTTATATTCTACACATTGTTCAATACATTTTTTAATATGGTGCCCCATGAGTGGGGACCTACAAGGGTTGATATCGATGCGGACCTTGATATGATTTACAAATCCTAAGCAACGGTTTGTACAAAGCCAGGCCCATTTCTCACACTGCTGATATCCACAATGTGTGATGTTTGATGGTAAACCCGGCTTACCATTCGGCGAACCTCCGCCCCGTGCGTCCATCATGAGCACACGACGCGCCGAGTGGGTTCCATTATTGCGCCCTCGACTTATGGCCCGTGGCTGATTGTGATTGATTAAATCATGTGTGTATTTACGTTTCAAAGTTGTCGTTTCATGTGTTTTGACACTGTTAAAAACATAGAAAACTTAAACACTCTCCGTCAATTTCTCCAGAATAATCTAGATTTTGAAACGGACATCTAGTTTAAATTGTAACGTTCATTAAATCCCAGTTTCTGTGCTACATTGAATAAAACCTTTGGATTTTGAATATTTTAAACAATTTGCTTTCAATATGTGAACCCAGATATTATGTTTTACAAAGGCTACCGAACGGCTTGTACAAAGTCACACCCATTTATAGCGCTGTTGATATCCACAATGTATGATGCTCGATAGAAAACGCGGCTCACCATTCGGCGAATCTCCGCCCCCATGCGTCCATCATGAGCACACGGCGCGCCGAGTGTGTTCCATTATTGCGCCCTCGACTCGTGGCTCGTGGCTGATTGTGATTGATTAAATCATCGTATTGGGCTCGACAGCTAGTTCTGTTGCCGAGACAGCGGCTTATTAAGAAACAAGTTGAGGAAATTGTTGTAATTTCTTTGGCTATCAGACAACTTTTTAATATCATGTCCTGTGGTCAAGAGGCTGACACACTAGCATCAGCCATCTTTGTCTGTGTGAACATGAATAAAAGATAGAAAGACTATAACTAAAAGACATAGGTCTTGTAGTTGTTATTGTCGTCATATTTTGGAGAAAAATTTAAGAAACATACTTCCAGAAAAACTTATATTTTTTGCAGTATGATACACTAAACAGACTTTACTAAAAATATTTAAGCGATGCTCAATTAGGTTCAATGGGCTGTTATCGGCGCCTTTTATTTACTTTAACTGAACAAGTGGATTTTTTTCAAACTTGTGACCTGAAGAATTGAACTAGCGCGTAGAATTGTAATTAAATGTGTTGCGAGTTTCAAAAGGATTTCTTTACAGATAACTGAGAATTGAGCAAAATTGTTTTTAAGAAGTTCATTGAACATGAAATATTGAACTAGAATGTCCATACCTAAATAGGAATGCCCATACGTATAATATAGTTAGTTAGACCTAAGATTTCCGCACTTAGCCTCATAGTTGGGCCATTGTACGTAGCAAGCGCTGAGGTACACTAACACCTCAGACACTCGGGTTTCCTTACGATGTTTTTCTTCACCATCAGTGAGTAGTATTGCCACTATAATTTCACAAATGTACATAACTTAGAAAACAGAGTCATTGGTACATGGTACATTGGGTTCGAACCCACGACCTCCCGATTGAGAAGCCGGCGTTCTACACCGCTCCGCAACGACCCCTCTATACGTATAATATAAGAAATAACATGTACCTGAAATAGATCATTTAATCTATGAAATCTTACGAGTTTGACTGTACATTGAATTGTACAAATCTCTACCTAATGGTAGAGATTTGATTTGTCAAACAATCTTCAAAAAATATTGTACAAAATACTTAAATTATTAAATTTAAGGTATTAAAGTTTCATCATCAACCCATTATGTACCCAACGAGGGGCACGGGTCTCTTGCCTGAGGAAGGTATAGACCATACTCCACCACGGGGGCCAAGTCCGGGTTGGTGGAGGGTTGTAAGACAGTGGCGGGTCTTACTGTCAGAAGTTATCAAGCCACCCATGAGGCCTCGGACATGGCTTAACGACTGCCATTACATGACAGCCAGCACCAACGGCTTAACGTGCCTTGCGAAGCACGGAAGCGCTCGGAAAAATGCCACTAGCGGTAGTCACAGGACGGTCACCCATCCTGCACCTTACCGCGCCTGTTGTCGCTTGACTCAAGTGATTCATTCCAATCACTCGGTTTGACTAGGCTACGAGCGCTTCAATTAAAGAATAATACCTAGAAATGTAAAAAAATCTTTCTTTAACGCTTGGATTTTCAGTGTTGAAGTCTGCCTTGTCGAAATACACCTATACTGTTATCGACAGCGCTCAAGTGTCTGCTACCACTGGCGACCTCCAGTTGAGTGCAATTGCTTTGATAGCTGGGCGGCCATTTTCTGCTATTTCTACTTGCTACTAACAACCGTATTGAACACGCAATATCAGTAATAGTCATGTACGGTGATGTAGGACAACTCAATTGTTTGGTTTATTATATTGGTATTGAATAACGAACTGGAGCGAGTACCAGTTGTGACATATTTTTATCTATGGAGCCTCAGAGGAGGGACTTGGTCTCGGGTCTCGGTTAGGCCATGCTCCACCACTGGGGGCAAGTCCGGCTTTGTGAAGGATTGTAAGACAGTGGCGGGCCCTACCGTCGGAAATTATCAAGCCGCCTATAAGGGCTCTGACATGGCTTAACGACTGCCACAACACGACAGCCGGCATCATGAGGACAGTATTCAACGTGTTTCACTGTAATGTTATACAATTTCATTAATTAAAATAGTCGTCGTTATCAACCCTTGTATGTCCCCACTGCTGGGGCACTGGTCTCTTCCTGCATCGCAGGAAGGTTAGGCCATACTCCACCACGGGGGCCAAGTTCGGGTTGGTGGAGGATTGTAAGACAGTGGCGGGCCTTACTGTCAGAAGTTATCAAGCCGCCCATAAGGCCTCTGACATGGCTTAACGACTGCTATTATATGACAGCCGGCTCCAACGGCTTAGCGTGCCTTGCGAAGTACGGAAGCGCTCGGAAAAATGCCACTAGCGGTAGTCACGGGTCGCTCACCCATCCTGTACCTGACCGCGCCTGTTGTTGCTTAACCAAGTGATTGATTCCAATCACTCGGTTCGCCTAGGCCATCCGGCATCGATTTCGAACCTCTTTACAATACTCTCTGTATTGCTCTCTCTGTTGCTGCCTGTACGTAATCGAGAGAGTATTGTAAAGAGGTTCGAAATTTCACTGATACCGGTAAGTCGCCCAATAGCTCAGTTGGGAGAGCGCTGGCACGGTTAGCCAGAGGTGGCGACTTCGAGTCCCGGCATGGGTGGATTTTTTAGCCTCTAAATAGGTTTTTAAAATTGTTATTATTGATGAAGAGGCGGTATGAAATTTGCCGGTCTATCTAGCTTAGAATATTGGTTGTTACTTGCAAGAGCCGCAGAAAGTTAGGGGTAGTGTCAGTGCTAGAGCCAGACGGAGGGTGTTAATCCGGGCTTACGACCCAGATGAGTGCCGGCTTATCAACGACCTATCTATTATACCGAAAGTTTCGTACAACGAAGGGAAGACAAAAAGGGCATTTTGTAGAGGTTAGAAAAGTTGAGTGGAGACCGCGACTCGGCAAACGTAGTGTAGGACGCCCTCCAACCAGGTGGGATGACGATCTGCGAAAAACTGCCGGCAGATGCTGGATGCGGCAAGCTGAAGACAGGGCGCTATGGTGCTCATTAGGGGAGGGCTATGTCCAGCAGTGGGCTACATAATATAGGCTGAAGAAGAAGAAGAAGAAAAGTAATTGGGCTGTAGTTGTGGGCTATTGTTGCCAGAGGTCGTTGGTTTAATTCAATTCTATTTATTTCACCGTAAAAAAATTACATTCTGTTGGCTGAATGTCAAAGTACAATGTAACGTGAAAGTGAAAGCCGCTGCGGGAGAAAAAGGCAGCGGGAAAAAATACTCCACTCTGACCATCTTTTCTCAAGTCCCCTTAAATCTAATACATTAGATACCACCTATACATATAGGATTCCATGATTGCCATTAATAACTTTAAATGCTAAGGCATTATTCAATCGTTGTACATAGGCCGTGAAAACATAACAAGTGCTGCGGCCAGACACACGAACAGCACTCGTTCATGAGCACAACGCTATTTCTATTCCCAGAGGGCGGCGGTTCTATTTCCACTCGATACCAGCGTCGGCCGAAGGTCAAAGTCGGTTTTTATTTTTAATTCAAATAGTTTAAATAACTAAACTCGGAACCGGAACCGAGAGACCCGGGTTTGATTCCTAGGGCGGACATGTACCAATGACTTTGTTTTCTAAGTTATGTACATTTGCGAAGTTATAGTAGCAATACCACTCGCTAACCGTGAAGTAAAACGTCGTGAGGAAACCTGAGTGTCTGAGGTGTTCACGAAATTGCCAATCCGCGGTGGGCACGCGTATTAATTAAGCCCATAATCTCTCTCTGAGAAAAGGCCTGCGCCCAGTTGGTGTAGGGTGTGCTGTGATCCGGCTCAAGATACTTGATCAAATATAATGATAATTATCACAATATACAGGGTGTCTCATTCAAATCGGTCAGTATGGAAAGTCTGAAACTATAAGACATACGAAGATCTGTTCTGAGGAACCATGTCATCGATTTTGATAACAAGAAAAACTGCACTCATACATTTTAAAAAACATCTGTACTCTTTTCGGGAATCAAACCCGGTTGTTTTGAAAAAAAAATCTACACTCTTTCTATTTAGATATCGATTGTGTAGGTCTTAAGCAGTAAATGTCTGTATGAAACATGATGTCTAAAATTAATAAAATGCATTGTTTTCACATACTTTAATTTATTTTAGTAGGTGCTCGAAGTGACCACCGACTTTTAATACAATATTCAACACGTTTAGGTAACGATCTTACGATTGCATTTTGTATGAAAACAATGCATTTTATTCATTTTAGACATCATGTTTCATACAGACATTTACTGCTTAAGTCCTACACAATCGATATCTAAATAGAAATAGTGTAGGGTTTTTTTTTTTCAAAGCAACCGGGTTCGATTCCCGAACGGAGTACAGATGTTTTTTAAAATGTATAAATGCAGTTTTTCTAATTATTAAAATCGATGACATGGTTCCTCAGAACAGATCTTCGTATGTCTTATAGTTTCAGACTTTCCCATACTGACCGATTTGAATGAGACACCCTGTATATTGACGTGTAGCGTTCGCTACACGTCAATAAATACGCTAAAGATACGAATCGCGTCAGTATTGAAGCGTTTTTATATGAAACAGACGTGATGGACCCTAGACAGAGACAAATAAGAGCTTGTGTAGCGATAATTATATTCCAAATCAACAAAAAAACGCGTAAAAAGAAAGCGTTGAATGAAAAATTGGCTACAAAAGAGAGCAATGTTTACACATTTAAATTTATTGGACGAAAGTTGCCTTCACAATGAAATGGACGGGATGGATGAACTTGTGGAAGGGATTCTAAGTTCAGTTTAAGCTCTTTTAAGACAATCTTGTCGTCTGTCAATGATTCAGAAGCAGAAGCGGTGTTATAGACGTCCTCCATTGCTGCCGTCTCGCTGCGTACTGACGCGATAAATATTGACGCGCAACACTACACGCAAGATAAATATCACGATCCAGGATCTTGGATCAGATCACAAGGATTTCCGGAAATCCAGCGATAATTATTGTGATCCCTCAATACACTACCCTACACGTCAATAAATATCGTGATCTAACAGTTTATATTGACGGATCACGATATATATCTTGCATGTAGCATTCGCCAACGCTACACGTCAATATATCAACGCTACAGCCGGATCACCGCACCAAAGATACAGATCGCGTCATTATTGAAGCGTTTTTGTACGGAGCATACGTGATGGACCATAGCCAGACCCTAGACCTTACATAAAAAAGCAGGTCCGCTGGCCTAGTGACAAAACTTGATTTATAAATAAAGGCACTATACTCTATACTAAACTCCGGTTGATCATTGAGTTCTAGGCACCCGTTGCAAAGCCTACCCCCAAGACACAGGCGTGAGTTTATGAGGATGATGGTAGATGATATCAACTATTGTATGCCCCCACTGTTGGGGCACGGGTCTCTACCTGCATTGCAAGAAGGTTAGGCCATACTCCACCACGGAGGCCTCCACCGCCCAGGGTTGGTGGAGGATTGTAAGACAGTGGCGGGCCTTACTGTCAGAAGTTATCAAGCCGCCCATAGGGCTCTGACGTGGATTAACGACCGCCATTACATGACAACCGGCACCAACGGCTTAGTTAGAGCTAAATTGCCACTAGAGGTAGTCATAGCATGGTCACCCATCCAGCACCTGACCGCGCCTGTTGTTGCTTAACCCGAGTGATTGATTCCAATCACTCGGTCCCACTAGGCCACGATCTATTCTTAAATGTTATGAACAAAGCCCTTGTGCTTCCCCTAATTTTTTCGCACAAGGAGACAACATCATTACCTTCAGGAAAGAAAAAAACGTAATTCCGTGCCAAATTCAATCAGATAGACAGAAATGTAATCCGGAACGCGCTTCGCAGTAATAATGTTGGCGGAGCGACTCTCCGGGAGTCGCACTGGGATTTGTTTGCGTTTCAAACTCGACTTGCTTTGAGGTATAGAAGGAACAACCAAACACGATATCAACCCTTGTATGTTCCCACTGCTGGGGCACGGGTCTCTTCCTGCATCGCAGGAAGGTTAGGCCATACTCCACTACAGGGGCCAAGTCCGGGTTGGTAGAGGATTGTAATCGATTGATTGATTGTATCCCCTATTGACAGTGGCGGGCCTTACACTCAGAAGTTATCAAGCTGCCCATAAGGCCCCTGACATGGCTGACTGCCAGTACATGAAATCTGGCGCCAGCCTATACTATACATTAATATATCAAACGAAAGGTTGGCTGGAAAAATGCTACCTACTTAGCACTAAGTACGCCGTTGTGTCAAATACCTACTTTGTGTTGTGCAATTAAGAATTAAAAAATATTTTATACACTGACCTCGTGATATTTTCTCCTCGAATAGTGAACACTACTTCACGTTTTTAAGATCCTCGGAGTTAACAAGGAACCCTTTTAATTTTCTGATCTAATTAAAACTGTTTTTACACGGATTTTCTGATCTGTCTGTCCGCGGCTTAGCTCAGTAATGATTAGTAGCACTAGAAATGTAGTTCATTTTCTGTAATGTAGTTCATTTTAGTACCAATAGAGAGGAATGGTCGGCACAGGTTAAAAAAATTGTCATTTTTTATAACGTAAAGAATAAATTCTTTACGTTATAAAAAAACACAAAAACAGCAACAAACAGAATGTTAATTTACATTCTGTTTGTTGCTTGTCAATGTACTCGTACAATGTTATTGCTCTGACTGTTCGGAGTCAAAGCAATAAAAAGTCGGGTCGAATTGTTACATGAAGTATACCCATGTGTTATTTTCCTTTCTATACACAACAATAATAACCATAAAATGTATGAGTATTGTAAACTCTGTCAATTAAGGAATTTGAAAAGACTAACTTTGGGGTTTTTTTGTCCATTTTTTCTCCAAAATGATCTAGATATTGAAATGGATTCAACAAAGTGTTACCAATCTAACTATCAAGAAAAATTATGATCCCGTATCGGAAACGAATGTATTCAATTTCACTGACCAATAAGGAGAAAAACTGCTTTTTTATCCCGGCAGAGGGCGAATGATCGACTAGGCCTAAATAAACTGTCAAAGCTGTCAAACGCCATACATTTTTTTGTTTACTTATTTGTTTTCTCGTATAGCTAACAAAATGACGAACTGTGCTGCACGTGGTTGTAAGAATAAAGTTATTCATATATTTCCTAAGGATTCTAAAAGAAGAAAGTTGTGGGAAAAGGCCATGAGAAGAAAAAATTGGACAGCCTCTCAAAACAGCTTTTTTACCAACAACAGAAGCTTTACGTTTTCTTAACTCTTCCTTTAGCTGCGGCACGGTCATCATGGAGTAGGTACATTGTGTCAGTAAATATTAAGAAAGAAAACTCAACACGAATATCAACAACAAGATAATGGCGGCGTATTGGGCCTACTCGCCGGTGGCGACATCTGGAATCAGCTTTGCGTTTTCCTCCCCATTGACTTGAATCGAGTATACTCTTAACTCAGCATCGCCGCTCAGTTCAGTATCTTCCTTCCAAAAAAAGAATAAATTGAGTTTTCTGTGCTTTTTACGTCGTGTATTTCGGAGAAGACTTCTTTCCTTTACATTTGACGGCAACGCCCCGTATTAAGCAATGAGAATCTTGACACAAAGATACTGTAAAAATGCCGCCAAGCGCGAGGGTCAACTTAATGAATTGTTCCGTATGAAAAAATAATAAACATCTTGTTGTTTATGGTGATTTGAAAAAAGATAGCCAGAGATGTTTCTCTCTGTCTTTTTCTTCACTACGACGAGACCCGATGACAGCAATAATAATAACATTCTACAGTGACATTCAACAAACAGAATGTAAATTCGTTTCATTGACATAAATGTTTGATTTGTCAGTTAGTCAGTTCTCGCCTTTCCAGCATGGTAAGCGAATAGAAATTTGAAAAAATGTTCTATTTTGGTTAGTTCCGTTTGACGCTCGTGGCCTAATCGAACCGAGTGATTGGAACCAATCACTTGAGTTAAGCAACAACAGGCGCGGTAAGGTGCAGGGTGGGTGACTGTCCCGTGACTACCGCTAGTGGCATTTTCCGAGCACTTCCGTGCTTCGCAAGGCACGTTAAGCCGTTGGTGCCAGCTGTCTGGTAGTGACAGTCGTTAAGCCATGTCAGTGGCCTTATGGGCGGCTTGACAACTTCTGACATTAAGGCCGCCACTGTCTTACAATACTCCACCAACCCGGACTTGGCCCCCGTGGTGGAGTATGGTCTAACCTTCCTGCTATGCAGGAAGAGACCCGTGCCCCAGCAGTGGGACTACAAGTTTCTATTTTGATTAGTCCTGTTTTCGTCTATGACAACGGAACCCTGCAGTAGGCAAAAAAGAATGTTAGGCGGCGTAATCTTTTAGCAATTTGTCATGGCCGCCCGTGGAAGTTTTACAAGGCCCCGCCAGTCGACGAAACACTTTTTATCGTTTATATTTTTCCCAGAATTATGAAAAGGAGGTTTTTATTTATTGTTTGGTTATTTCTCGTCGTTGCGCGAGAATTCGTGTTGCGTCACGCTTTGTGACTTTGAAGTATTTCTGATGGGAATAATGAGGAATTTGCTTTACCTAAAAGTTCGGGCTCAATATTCTGGGTACTCTACAGCTGTAGTGTTTTTGCTACACTGAGCAGGTAGTTTACTTGCGTGTAAAGGTCGACATATTGTTGTTTAAAGAAACTGTTAACAGAAATTAATCTCACTTGCCAAACCGATCCATAGTCACACCAAATTGCCCTACTAGCGTGACTGTGGTTGATTTTATTTTATACCCTTAGTTGATTTACGAATCGCGTTCGAAATTCAAAATTCGTCTTCATAGGATGGCTGCATATCTGCATACATTTCCAACAACTTTTTCATATATAATTTTCGTCCAACCCCTGCCATTTCTGGGAAAACGTATGGATAGAACTCATAAAAGATACGAACATATTAATCGCTCTTAGCGAGAAAACCGCCAATTGTATAACATTACTTAGATTTAAGAATCATGGCTGTAATATTTTTCTGGTTGTACGATAAAGTGTTCTCTATCTATCATTCTAATATAAAAACGAAAATAAACCTAAAACCTACTTTCTAATTTAAATAAAATATTTGAGCAAGATCGCTGTCGGTCGGTAGAGTATGAAAAAGGCTGGCGGCATTGTCTCGCTGTATGGCGAGGGCTAACTTTTGGCCAAAGTAAGCACCAGCCCTCGGGTCTCCTGAAGCGAAGACCAGGCGCGACGAGGTCTCCTATTAAAGGGAGTCACGCCTCCGGACCCAATGGCCCTAGTGTCTCGACCCCGAAAGGCACAAATATATAGCCCTGCCCTATGCCTGTATTATATTAATTATTAAATAAAAGGCACAAATATGCAGGCCAAAGATTAAGCTTGGAAAGCTGTATATTCTTTACAAATAATAAGAACTGGAACGACTTCAGGTGTTGTTTTATTTGTAGATTAGTAGTATAATAAAACAGAAAAACTGGATGAAAACGGATAAGCAGGTAAAATAGTCAGATGTGGTCGAAGGGTAAAGTAGTAAGGGTGAAAAATGAGGGAAATCGAAAAATGTGTGACGTAGGTAATTTAAATATTTGAAAATGATAGTTTGAAAATGAAATAAAAATGGTGTAAAAAGGTTTGCACCGTTACAAGCTTCTCTACAGTACAGCGAGACAATGCTGCCATCCTTCTTGGTACTCTACCGCCTGACAGCGATCTGTGTTGAGTTTCGTTTTTGCACTAAACATAACATAACATAACATTTTACATAGTGGCACATACATTGCTGCTGGCCCCACACTAGGATACCCTGTGTCGTGGAAACCAGAAACAACGACATCACAAACATGTAAACATCCAAGACCTGGACTTTTTGTTTTTGTTTCCAGCCGGGATTCGAACCCGGGACCTCTTGCATGGTAGGCAGACGCGCTACCACTACGCCACAGAGGTCGTCAAAAAGTAAATAAAACTAAAGTAAACGGAGAGTATTTATTTTAGTTTAATATTGTTTTTCCTGCGATTCAGGAAGAGACCCGGAAGTGGGGACATACGAAGGGTTGATATCATAATGTTTGAAGTATAATTCAATAAATTTTAATTTAAGACAATAGTCTTATAAGTCTTTGAAAATCTTCAGCAGATCATTATTAAACTTAGGAGTTACGTCTTCGACGTCAAAAGGTGCATTATCAATATTTTCAAAGTACATGGTCAAGGTCATCCTCTATCTTAGGTGTTGTCTTAGCTGAAAGTATAATGTGAGTAGTTGACATGCTAAACCAACACAGTTGTTTCAAGGTTGCTTTCAGTGATGGCAAAAAACACGTGATGACGCTGGATGTAAGGATGTTGATTTGAGACCGATATGGACTGAAATAGAGGTTATCGAGTAAAGCCACCAAACAAACTTTTTTTTTTTTTTTTTGCATCTACTTAATGAGATGATTTATACAGCGTCCAGTGGTATCTTCACTCACACTAGATGGGTGAAGGGACCACTCCGACGCTGTAGTGCCTGGGACATGGTTTTATAGATGGTGTAGGCTTGCCCAGCACCTATACCATCCTGACAGCTTAGTCGGCCTAGCCCACAGGAAAGACTAGTCAATACTAAACAAACTTACTAACTTTATTTATGGTCACATCTTACCCGCTAACAAAAAGAAAAAAAACTTCTTCTAGGACGTGAATCGAAAGTGCCTGGCTACCCGTAGGGTATCCTAGTTTGAGAGCCAGTACGCACTCACGTAGCTAAACTATGCAATTAATTATTTATCTATCTTTCAAACTTTATTGAAAGAAGTTTTAACGATAAAAATAACTATCAATTTAGTTCCGCAATCACTTCCTAGACGTTTTTCCTGACGCGTTAAGTTATATACCTATTTTTCCTAAAAATGCGTGGAAATATTATCATTACTTTTGTATAAAGAACACACGAAGTATCATATTAACGTAGACTGAAAAACCAAAATCACTTCCCGACGCATTCTTTGAATTTGGAATGAAAAGCGCACCGGCAATGTTGTATGAAACGGTGTGCTGTTTGAATTTAGAACTCTTTCATCTATCGTACACATTGCGTTCTCGTGGCTGTATAGCCACAAATGCGTTTACCTTTCGGCACAAACTGTAAGATAAGAAAAAAATTGGCTGTGAAGCGGAGTTCGTTACTATTTGGTTTATAATAAATTAAAATGAGTTCCGATGATTCTGGAAATGAAAATGAAATGGACATTGACTGCACTCCACCAGATTTAAGATCGGAAGCTAAGATGGAAAACCTGCTTTCAGCGAAATCAAAAGAAAAACAAAAACATTTTCGTTCAACAATGGTCCTAACTTTAATAGTATTAATTAAATTTATTATGTAAAAGGCCTTTTTTGATTTCCTTGCAATTTTTAAGGAAAGCACTATATAATGCCTCGGCCGAAATGGCAATAATGCCTATTTCGCTGCCTTTGCAATTATGTACTATAGTTTGCGAGTATTTACCGACGGTTAGTGTTTGTTGCGGGTTGCAACCACTCTCATCATCATAATGATCAGGCTATATTCGTCCACTCCTGGACATAGCCCTCCCCTAATGAGCGCCACAGCGCCCTGCCTTCAGCTTGCCGCATCCAGCATCTGCCTGCAGTTTTTCGCAGATCCTCATCCCACCTGGTCGGAGGTCGTCCTACACTACGCTTGCCGAATTTCTTCAGGCCGCGATTATATCTCCTTTATTCTTCTTCTTTGGTCCCTTAACTCCTCCTTGGAGTCTGGAGCCCATATTCTCTTTCTGAGACAGGGCCTGTGCTCTGCAGTGGGACGTTTACAAGCGACGTAAAAAAACTCAGATGTACAGACCCAGACCGGCAGACACTTAAATAGCTTTAAACGTAAGGTGTAATGATATTCTTATTCATCATAATTATCAACTCATTACGTCCCCACCGAGGGGCACGGGAAGGTATAGACAATACTCCGCCACAGGGGCCAAGTCCGTATTGGTCGAAGCTTGCAAGACTGGTCGCTGGTCTTACTGTCAGAAGTTTTCAAGCCGCCCTGAGGCCTCTGACTTGGCTTATCGACGGCAGCCGGCACCAACTGCTAAACGTGCCTTGCGAAGCACGGAACCGCTCGGAAAAATGCCGCTAGCGTTAGTCATAGACGGTTTTACCCATCCATGCACTGAACGCGCCTTGTGGTGCTTAACCTTCGTGATCGTTTAAGATCTATTATTTTTTTATTTTATTATGCACTAACCCGTGCTAAGTACAATTTTAAAATACCTATTTAGAGGCTAAATACTCTCTGTACGTAATACAGAGAATATTGTAAAGAGGTTCGAAATTTCACTGATGCCGGTGAGTCGCCCATTAGCTCAGTTGGAAAGAGCGCTGGCACGGATAGCCAGAGGTCGCGGGTTCGAATCCCGGCATGGGTGGAGTTTTAGCCTCTAAATAGGTTGTTTAAGATCTTATTACATTGAGTTATTCCTTGGGCCTCGATTTTCTTACGAGAACTTAAGCTACGGTTAATGCAACTAGTGTATCAAATGCGACGTCGTTGAGCGGAACGAATTTAATTACCCCTTATGTATATTTTAACAAGTGCACGACTTCTTTTTATTGAGAGACCGTGTTTTTCAACGCTTCATCTCGTGATTATGACTGCCTCGTTGGTATAGCCGTTAAGGCGCTTAGGTCCAAGAAAGCTGTCGTGGGTTCGATTCCCACTGGAGGTCGTTGTAATTTGTACGAGTGGTCTCAGTCTGGGTGTATTTTCATGTTTGTGAGGTTCGTGCGGGTGTCGTAAAAGGCGACTAAGGGACACAAACAGGGGGGTGGGCAGCAGCGCCCCCTGCAGTACAATTCCACGAAACTGCGATACCCAACCCGCATGCTCAGCGTGGGGATTATGGGCATTACACCCCAATGATGGCACAACCTTGCGCTATGGCGCTAATTAGGGGCGGGCTATGTCCAGCAGTGGACTAATATAGCCTGAAGAAGAAGAGGTTCGTGCCTGGTTACCATAGTACAGGGTATCCTAGTTTGGGACCACGTCAAGTGATTGTGTTGTGTAGAAGTTATTATTGTTTTATTATATCTCCTTTTTTTTTCTTCTTCTTTGGTCCCTTTAGTCCTGCGTAGAGTCTGGGGCTGATACAAGGGCTTTTCAATTATCTCTGTTCATGGCTAGGGATTCGTCTCGAGAGAACGGATCTCTTTCACGTCTAGGACGGTCTTCTGGGTCGCCGGATCTGCTTTTACAAATTAATTTTACAGATCCTCTTGAAAAAAGTTAGCACTAAAGCACGTATAGCACACACGCACTCACACCACACACATACACACACACACTCGAAACACAATCACACACACTTACATAAATACAGATAGACATGCATACACCGTGTTGGATTATTTATTGATAATTAAGTAAGTGATTGCATTAAGAATAATGTAAATTTTATTTTCTTTTCACTACCTAAATTTTGCATGAAATTTAGTTTTTTAGTTATTTCTTAGTTCTTTTTAAACTTTGGTTGAAAAGTAATATCGAACTGTATACTATCAACTATTTTAAGAAATTGTTTGTTTCTTTTTCCACCATGGTAATCGAAAGAGCAGGACTTTCCGGAATACAGGTTTTTACTTAGTACGGGGTCTTTACTCTTTTATAAATTTTATAATAAATCATATTTTGAAAACCTATTTAGAGGCTAAAAATATGTGGGTACAGTGATATCGTTCCGATGAAAAACCTAACTGCAAAGTAGGTAGTCGGGGCTGTAAGTGATGCAATTTGCTTAAGGTCGCTGCCTGTAGGTAATACAGAGAATAGTGTAAAGAGGTTCGAAATTTCACTGATGCCGGTGAGTCGCCCATTGGCTCAATTGGTAGAGCGCTGGCACGGATAGCCAGAGGTTGCGGGTTCGAATCCCGGCATGGGTGAAATTTTTAGCCTCTAAATAGGTTTTTAAATTTGTCCTTAGCACGGGTTAGTGCACTAAAAATAAAAATAGTATAATAATATTTTATTTTATAATTTTTCATTTTATTCCGTAGGTTAATTCTGCTGCACTAATACCTGTATCGCTTCTCAAAGTTGCGCGCAATCCTAATAGTGCCGCTTTTACACAGTTAATTTTACAGATCCTCTTGGCAAAAGTTCTGGGTCCTAAAAATCATTATTAACGTGATTGAGAATTCTCTCAATGAATAAATAGCATAGTCAGGCACTGTTTGAAGTATGATCGTAGAGGAATAGTAGATTGTTAACCGAGAGGTATTTAGAGGTACTCGCTGCGCTCGGGTATTTTATTAAATATATATGAATATTAGTTGTAAGTCTGTTTATGTACATATTCTTCCTGTATACTTCATGTACACCTACCTACCTACTCTCTTCATCTTTCAGTTCTATCCATCCCAAGGTTGTCTGGAAGAGATCGCTTTTAGCGATAAGACCGCCAATTGTATACGACAATAGCTTAGATGTGTAAGCCTTTTTATGTATTTTGTTTTCTGGTGTGTACAATAAAGAGTTCTAATCTAATCTAATCTCGGGCGGCTATAGTCCGAGTAGAAATTGATTACTTTTCGTTTCGAATATGGGGAAAATAAAAACTCATTTTTAATATTCATAATTAAAAATGACTTTTTATTTTCTTAATAATTACCTATTTTTTTGAATTCCGTCAATGATACATATAACAGATTAGTATTCCGCCAATTTATACTGTATTGTCGATTTTTAAAATTATAAATTTGGAACTCACTGCGTAATCCGCTATTTGACTCTCTTTTCAAGTAAGCCTTAAACGGTAAATAACTCTTCCATTAGACCAAAAAATATTTTAGTATATTTTTTGAGGACCTAAAAGCAACATAAAAATATATTTCAAAACTTTATTTTCCTAAACAGCCAAAAACGCGGTCAGCCATTTTTGTCTACGGTTTGAAGTCCAAGAAATTGTAAACAAAGTTTGATATTCAATTTTCTGTAAGTGATCTCTGAGCATAGTGAAATAACAACAACACAACCATGATTTCATCTAATTTACATCCAAAATATACCAATTATCATTATTGCGTTGTTCGAGAATGAAAAGAATGAAAAAACACGTCAAAAAAGACCCCCGGGAAGTTGTGGATTCGTGTACCCCATGAAATTAACATTCGAAAAACTTGGCTCAAACTTGCCAAAAGAGACCCCGACTCTTTATCAATTGAAACTCGGGTGTACTTATGTGAAGATCAGTTTGATGTACGTCCTATAATAATCAATGTCCACTGGCTCTGGCTGAAAGATGTTTGTTTACATACTTTAGATGGTTTCAAGATGGCAGATAGCGTTTTCGCCGTTACGAATTAAGCGAGAAATTTTTTTTTTTTAAATTTTGCAGCCATCCTGAATACTTACTTAGCAAAATATATTTCGGTTTCTTAGGTTAAATACTGTAGGAAATATTTATTTATCGCGTCAAATTTGATACGTGTCAAATAGCGGATTGTTGCGGCTTATTCCGCTCAAAGAAGTTTGCGCTAAGTTTAAAAACTCACGTGGCCGAGGCATTATTTTTTAATTAGTTTTTTTCAAGGGGTAGCAGTAACTTAGCAGAAACCTTTGACAGTAATGCTGTCCTGCTTTCGCTAACCAACCTTCCATAAGAAAAAAAGAGATGGCACTACGTTTATCAATGCACCGATTTCAAGGTGCGTACATGCCCTACTGTCAAACGCTACCGACTAGGGATGGGCCTAACTCTCCATCGATGTCGATAAAAAAGTTGAAAAATGAAGACTCTTGAATTAATTGTAATGTATCTTTGTAATTATGTTTTGTTTGTTTTTTTCCTGGTGTACAATAAATAATGTTCTTATCTTAAACAATGTAATAAATTAAAATAAATTGTATTGTATACAAGTTTTCAATCATGTTTTATCAAAAAAAGTAACAATAATTTAAAAAGCGACACTTTTTCACACAAAATTGCTTATTTATAATTATATTCGTCAACTTCAACATAATACTCTGTCTCGAATTTCTTGCTGAAGGCCTATGCTTCAGAAAAAAATCCGTGACGACGTATTAGATTGACGTTACGTTTCTTCCTCACATTTAGTTAACATACAGATCGAGCTAGGACCTTGTATTATATATAAGTTAATTGAAAAAGTTATCAAAACTTAATACTCATGTTTATCTTGCAATAAAATTCGAAAAGGAAAATACTATTGCTAATATTGAGTAGGTAAATCCATCTTCGGCCGCAATCTGTCGCTAAAAGTTGCCAGCAAACCTTATTTAATAATCACAATATTATATTGCAAGTAATAATTCAGTAATTCCATGCACGCAGTAATTTAATGTGTCATGTGAGGAATGCTGATATTTAAATAAGTTTCGTTGACAGATTTTAGACAATAGATAGGGCTGGTCATCAACGAAGGAATTTTCGAACGGATGACTATACTACGTCAGTCTTCAGTAAATTTGATCAAGAAAGAAGAATATGACCGTGGCATTGGCAGATAACACATTTTTGCTCAGTTCCCATGTTCAGTACTGACCTGAAAACAAAAAGAAACTTAATAAAGGCATACCTACAAAAGAGAGCTACTTAAATAATAAAATATTCCATTATTGACTGATCCTGATAAGTAATTACATACTTTGAAGTAAGGTACAATTTGCATCTATGTGTCAGATATTTTTTGCAATAAGGTGATCACCACACAATTTATTAATTGTGAAACTAACAGCTTTGATGTTCATTCATTTAACATTTTATTTTTACCTTTCAACCTTTCTTAATCCATCTATCTATGATTTACACTGTTGGAGAGATGGTTTTTTTGTGGGAAAGTTTATGGTAGTTTGTATTATTGTTGGGTACGATTTAAATTCAGGACAAACATAAAACAGCTGATGGGGTTTAGAAAACCAATTTTTTACTCGTAGAAGTCTTAATATAAGCAACATCGTGATGTGGGAATTTAGGGCCTGTTTTTTTATATTATCAATTCTCACATTACACTGTTTATTTAATATGATTTAGAAATACTGAAATAAAGATAAATTATTAAATGGATAAAGGCACCACTCGGACGCTGTGGTGCCTGGTACACTGTCTGGATGTAGAAGACTACTAAAGAAGTATGGTGAAAAAAACATTTTGTAAACTTTCATAGTTATTCTCGTTATGCTTGAAATCAAAATAAACTCCTGGGAGCATCCTATTTTGTAAAAACATGCCATAAGTGTATATGAAAAGGTAGCGATAAATATTATGTAGCAAATGTTTAACTTTCTTACCATTACTTCAATTTTTACTGGAGTAAGGTGGGCACCACATCTTCCTTCAGGCGTGTTCACAATAAGTTTCTTCGTTCAAATCACTCGGGTCTAAAGTGCCTTGTGCGCAGTTTACAGTCGTTTCTGTCCTGCTTCTTATTTCTGCGTTTTAGCATGCTATTGCGTCCATATATCAATTTGGGAAAACTTGAACAAGAATAAACAATGGATTAAGTACTAAGAAGGAGTAATGAACAAGTATCGACTATACTACTACTATGGCGAATTTTCATCGACCATGCTTTTGTCATCACTAGTACAATCTACAAATGGATTGGTTTATTTTCCTAATTTTAGGGCGTAGAAGGGTTCTAGAAGCTACAATTACGGTAATTTTGGTTACCGAGTCGTTAGGAAGTTTATTTTCAAAGTGATATTTCATTCCTCGGTCCTTTTACGCGAGAAAATATAGGTTTTAGGTACTCACCTTTGGAAGTTCATATTATAAACTGCGTTTTCTTTGTTTCTTATATGACCTGCCGCAACCACGCACTTTTCACCTCATTGTGCATTTATCGTACAATATCCCAGGGTAAGTTGTTTGCACCAAAATGTTTTAGTTATTTCAATTTTCTAAAAGAATCCGACGACGTCTTCACAGATTTTACACTTGCGATAACCCGACTAAATTTGAAAACATTCAGAGTGTTGCCACTATTGTAAGTTACAATACCATCTTAATTTGGACTCTTACTCAGGGCATCAAGGTATCGTTTTGACAATTAGGCATGTACGCTGTCACGTGACCATCGTTTCTTCTATTGATTTAATTGTTCTGTGGTTTTTTTACATAAAACTCTGACAGTAGTTCTATTTTTAAAGTTCATTCCGGCCCTTAGGTGGGAAGTAATTTAAATGAGATAAAATTGTAAAAATGTGAAATTGAACGAGTAAAATCCGTGTAAATACAGTTGTTTTGTATTTATTATGTTATTGTTTCTAGTGCTCCTGTTAACCTTAGAAATTACTATACTAAATGTTTTATTTTATTTTTTCATTGTTTATTGGACGACCAACAGCTTATATATAAGGCATACCTACAAAATTAAGATGAATTAGATTTAAAGCCAATATAGGTTTTCACTGATAATCAGAAGATCATTAATTTGGATTTATATAACACTAGCTTTTGCCCGCGACTCCGTCCGCGTGGACTTTTTTTGCAACCCCGTTCAGTCTCTTAAGGGTTAAATTTATAAAAACGGCGAAACACGTGTTCAATCAATTGTGTTGAACAGTATTTATTTTAAGTTTCAAGAAAATTAGACAACATTCTTTATACCTCCCATACAAATTTTGGCAACCTTTTTCGCCCCCTTAGGAGTTGAATTTTAAAAAATCCGGTCTTATTCCTTGTCTACATTATATACAGACTCACTGTGCAAAATTTCAGCTTTCTAGGTCCAACGGCTTGAGCTGGGCGTTGACGAGTGAGTCAGTCAGTCAGGACTTTGAATTTTATATATATAGATAATCATCATAATGGAATTCATGTAATCATAATTTTGTGGTATTATAAGTGCTTTTTCTAAATTTTAATTTATTAATGGACATGAATGATTTCAATATTTTCCCACTAACCTAAGATTTAATTTAAGCTTGATCCTAAGTATTAGCTTGTAAATAAGGTAGCATGTAGACTTTGAAAGACAACGTTCAAGTAACAATTATAAAAGACCTATTTAGAAGCAAAAAATTCCACCCATGCCGGGACTCGAACCCGCGACCTCTGACACTGTTGGCGCGCTTGGGAGAGCGCTGGCACGGTTAGCGAGAGGTCGCGGGTTCGTGCCCCGGCATGGGTGGAATTTTTAGCCTCCAAATAGGTTTTTAAAATTGTCCATAGCACGGTTTAGTGCATTAAAAAAAAAGAATATAATTTTACTTTCTTTTTTTAAGCCTTTTTTCATTTTACCCGTCTATGGCGGAGCCTAAAATGACGGTAACGATTTTGTCTCGTACACACATAGTTAGACCTAAGATATCCGCACTTAGTCTCATAGTTGGGCCATTGGACGTAGCAAGCCCTGAGGTATGTTGAAATGAAATTAAATGTAAAGGTTTTATTCAAGTTGTGAATTTAATGGTCGAGACTGGATTGTCCGGAATCAGATAGTGTCGGAGTCCATGGTGGGGAAGCGCAGGTCGGTCCCGCGCAGGTTGCGCGCGATCCACTCGGCCGCCTGCGCGCGCATCTCCTCGTCGAAGTGCTCGCGCCAGCCTCCCACCTTGCCTGGAATGAAGTCATGATAAAGTAACGCAATGGTATGGTTGGTATCCCCACTGCTGGGGCACGGGTCTCTGCCTGCATCGCTGAAAGGTTAGGCCATACTCCACCACGGGGGCCAAGTCCGGGTTGGTGGAGGATTGTAGGATTGAGGATCGTGCTCCCCAAGGCACGTTACGCCAATGGTGCCGGCTGTCATGTAATGGCAGTCGTTAAGTCATGTCAGAGGCCTTATGGGCGGCTTGATAACTTCTGACAGTAAGGCCCGCCGCTGTCTTACAAACCACCACCAACCCGGACTTGGCCCTCGTGGTGGAGTATGGTCTAACCTTCCTGCAATGCAGGAAAATACCCGTGCCCCAGCAGTGGGGACATACAGGGTTGAAATCTGATGGATATTGTCATAATCTTTGTTTGTTTGTGAGTGCAGGTACCGCTGGACGATGTATAAATCATCTTATTACGTGGATGCAAAGGCCTAAAGTTCCATGGCCTTTGCCACATCTCACCTTTTCTAATAAAATGTTCCTCAGCAGGCAAAACTAGACCGAGTTCTCTGAACAAATCACCGTTGACTTGTTTGTTGTCCTTTATGTTCTCGAAGCTGAGGTGACGGCACAGCTGTTTCACTTGCTCTTCAGTGTACTGCTTATTGAAGAAGCGAGACACACGACGCACCGCCTCTGGTAGGTCCTGGATATTAGATCATGTCATATAGGTAGCTAGAAAACAACGTCCCGCCATGGGTGGAATTTTTAGCCTCTAAATAGATGTTAAGATTGACCTATCTGCCGAATGTAAGTACACCATATACGCAGTCTATTTACGTGCACAGGATTTCTCTCAGAGAGAGTCAGAGAGAGTATGGCTTATGGTATCTCTTGGTTTACTTAAAATGATTAATATAATACTGTATTAATTTTATATTCAATTTAATACTCAATACTACAATTTACAATATAATTCATTGCATTCCACAAGTATATATAGATGACATAACGAAAAATATGAATCTTTGTGGACAAAGTAGGGCACGCAACATAATAAATTATAGAAGGCCTTTATAAAGGAAGCCTATGACATTTTAATTCTAATTATATTGTATTATAAATAATTTTAATTTCATTCTGAAACAAACTTAATATAATATAAGGAAAAAATTGTTTTGAAACATATGTACTCCAATTGGGATGTTTTAAGAATCGTGCATTCAAAGGTAACATCTACATAGGTATGTACAGTACTACACATCATAAAAGTCCCTTCGGGAACCTACGTTCGCGCAGACTAGGAAGAAGTGTAACGAAACTACCCGAAGCTATAAGTACATTCAACATGATCTTTAACCGATACGGTTAAGGTGCAGAATTGATTGCCGCAGTAGCGCTATCTATTTCGCTCACGCTAATATTGCCAAACTTAATATTCACCTGCATCGATGACGTGGAATCAACCAATAGCAACAAAGGCGCGCGGCCTGCCATAAAATGAAACTATCTGATTGGTCGATCAACTTGCCGCACATCCAAAATTTGGTCATCTGCGCAGGTACATCCGCGAGACTTATTTCTTGTCGACGTTGATCTACTTCTGGCATAGGAGCACTCTTGACGTTTACCAAATTTCGTCGTTATCATTGGTGAAAAATGTTAATGAAATTTGGCCCAAATTATATGCATAAATACCTTTTTTATGTCTTCATAGAACATGAATAGCATATTGGGATGATGTCTCATTTCCCAAGCCTCCTTAATATGTTCAAAATAAGGTGTGTATTTGACTGAAATCATAAATTATGATGTGAATAATAATTGTGGAGGAAGCAATAAATGTTTATTACCCTGTCAAGTGGCTAGCCAGGTTCTATCGATAACCAGCTCTATATCACCTTGTTCTTCTTCTTCAGGCTATATTAGTCCACTGCTGCACATAGCCCTCCCCTAATGAGCGCCATAGCGCAAGGTTGTGCCATCATTGGGGGGTAGTGCCCATAATCCACACGCTGGGCATGCGGGTTGGGGATCGCAGTTTGGTGGAATTGTACTGCAGGGGGCGCTGCTGAACGCCTTTTTAAATAATAATAAAATTCTCGTTTCGTAAAAACCAATATTTTCAATAACATAAAAGATTATAATGCTGCTTTCAGCCATTTTGACTGAAATACCCATCACATCGCGTGACGTCACGCTTAGGTTAACATTGTTAAACTTTACCCGTGCTTTGTTGTGACTACTAGTGATTTCGATGTTTGTTTACCAAGTCGTGACGTCCGATTCGACGCCATGCCACTGCGAGCTGTTTTCCCACAGATTTAAAAGAATTTTAGAAAAATGGCTTTAACCTTCGTTAAGCAGCTTTAGTTTATTACTGGAATATAGGTTTTTTTTGGAAATAATAAATGTGCCCCCAGATTATGGAAAAGGATCTAAAAATCTCTCTTCGTGCCTATTTTGCAGAAAATTTACCAGCAAAATAGGTTATGCATACCCCGGTCGTTGATGAAAAGCTCCCAATACTGCTTGAGGTCTCCCTTGAATTGCGTATTGTAGAAGAGCTTAAAGAGGAAGTATCCAGAGACGACCACATCCCTTGGGTCTCGAGCTACGTACACCACCTTTGCCGTGTCCAGGACTTTGGGTGGAAGCAGGGACATTGGCACGTGGAACCTTATGAACCTCGGTGAAGGCATATTAGTTGGGTGCATGTCAATGAACTTTTTCAGCATTTTCTGGTTGGATTCGTTATGGAGGTTCTTTTGCCTCAGGTCCTTTTGCATCCCCTCATGATGCAGAATATAAAGGAAGCTGGAACGTGAGTATGTTCAATTTAGCACTAAAACCATGACAGCTCAGCTACAATACTTTATTGTTCGTAAAAAAGGAAATTACTGAATAAAAGTTAAAGGTTCTTTATTGAATAAAGCAGATGAATATTTCACAGTCACTGTGAACACATGTTGACGGCCTCGGTGGCGCAGCGGTTTGGCACGCTGACTGTAAAACCGAAGGTTCCGGGTTCGATCCCCGGCCGGGTCAAACTAGGAAACGAACTTTTCTAATTTGTCTCGGGTCTTGGATGTTATCTGTGTATTTATTGTATTAAATCTATGGTCGAGTTAGCACCTATAAATCAAGTCATTTAGTTGTACTTAGTATAGGGCTAATGAAATCTGTTTAATATTTTCATGAATATATTTTTTATTTTTTATATTTTATGTTTCACATGTGTTGTAGTGGCACCGTTCCTGTTTGTATGAAATTGTATATATTCGCTGCATTTGCCATTTGTCAAAACTTTGTTATGTAGTCTAATAATATAAAAATAAATCACTGAATGTGTTGCTAAGCGTAAATCTCGAGAAGTGTAGAACCGATTTCGCTGATTCTTGTTTTAAAATATACCTTGATGTACAAGGATGGTTTTTTCGGAGAGAAAAATAAAAAAAAATTAAGAATCGACTGTTAGGCGGTACGAAATTCGCTGGGTCAGCTAGTTTCGTTATCGTTATCAACCCTTGTATGTCCCCACTGCTGGGGCACGGGTCTCTTCCTGCATCGCGGGAAGATTAGGCCGTACTCCACCACGGGGGCCAAGTCCGGGTTGGTGGAGCTGGGTTGGTCAGATAGTTGTGAATAAAATATTTTTAATTTTGTTACTCTTGGCTTGTATGCCTTTGAAATAAACGCACCTACTTTCGCCATCAAAAATTCACTTACCATGCGTCGTATGATCTTTCAAATAAATCACGAGAACTAGCAGTTTCGTAATCCAAATCGCTGGCAATCAACCATACCAGCTCTTGTGTCCAGGTGGTCCCTGAAAATTTCAATCTTTACTATGTATTATTTATCTGATTTTAGTGCTGTAGTGTTACGAAGTTGGTTTTTTTTTGTTCATATTCTATGTCACTGTGAGGGCCATGAGCATAAAGTTATACGCTGCGTGTAAAACAAATAAACATAAAGCAAAGTTATGGAGAAAAACAAAAACACAAAAATATTAATCATCATCATCAAGCCGTTAATCGCACCCTCAGAACGAAAGAGGCCTAAGTCAAAAAATAGTTTAAATACCTAACAATCATAGAGAGACATAAAAAAAATAAAGAATAAAAAAGGTTTATTGCCAAAAGTTACAACGATAAGCCTAATCTTACAGCTAAATTAAATAATTAAAAAAAAATACATATATATAGGTTTAATCAGTTTAACTCAGCAAGACTTAATTATAACCATTTTGGCAATAGCAGCGCGCTCAGCTTTGTCGCTAGATTTTGAAATAAAAACTAGCGGCGCTGGTTTTCAACGTGTCCTTTTTTGCATGATTGTTTAGTTCTAGAAATAAAAGCGTAGAAGGCGCGTGAAACTTAAAGTTAAAAGGTATGCTCTATCCGATGAATAGTAAAACAAAGGCACTTATTGTAAAAAAAGAGCATAGCGAATCTTCCGTCCACGGCATACCTTTTTATGACTCTATGATTGTAACTCAATTTCACTATTTTTTGACTTAGGCCTCTTTCGTTCTGAGGGTGCTGTCTCCACCGAGGGACACGAGTCTCTAACCTGAGGAAGGTATAGGATAGGCCATACTCCACTACGGAGGTCAAGTCCGGATTGGTGGAGGCTTGCAAGACTAGTGGCCGGTCTTACTGACGTTTTCAAGCCGCCCTAAATCCTCTGACTTGGCTTAAGGACAATCTATCGACGACAGCCGGCACCAACTACTTAACGTGCCTTGCGAAGCACGAAACCGCTCGGAAAAATGCCACTAGTGTTAGTGATAGACGGTCACCCATCCATGCACTACACGCGCTCTATGTTGTTTAACCTTCGTGATCGTTTAAGATCACTCAGGCAGCCGGGGCTACGAGCGATTCATAATATTTTTAATTAAATAGTGGGGTAAATGTCAAGAAACTCCAATTTAAAATATTTCATAAATTGTGCACTTTTATAGCTACTTAACTATACCATGTATAGTACCAACTTACATAAGAAGTCTATGGCGGAGGCCGGAAGTCATATAACATATAGTTATATAACATAACATAACATTTACATACAGGCACATACATTGCTTCTGGCCCCACACTAGGATACCCTGTGTCGTGGGAACCAGAAACAACGACATCACAAACATGTAAACATCCAAGACCTGAACTTTTTTTTTTGTTTCCAGCCGGGATTCGAACCCGGGACCTCTTGCATGGTAAGTAAGTAATACAAAGTAAAATAAAATTGGTGCTGTTATGTCCGGTTCCCCGCTTCACCTATATTTTGTCATTGTCAGCACTAAAGGGGATCCCGGGTTCGATCCCCGGCCAGGTCAAACGACGGCCTCGGTGGCGCAGCGGTTTAGCACGCTGACTGTGCGACCGAAGGTCCCGGGTTCGATCCCCGGACGGGTCAAACTAGGAAACCAACTTTTCTAGCTTGTCTCGGGTCTTGGATGTTATCTATGTATTTATTGTATTAAATCTATCGTCGAGTTAGCACCTATAACACAAGTCATTTAGTTGTACTTAGTATAGGGCTAACGAGATCTGTGTAATATGTCCATGAATATTTATTTATATATTTATTATTTAAAGAACAAATAAAAGTGTTTTTCCGCGCACATCGCGCGGCAGTCACAGCAGTCAAGAGCAGTCATGCATAGTCTTTAACAGTAATTAGACTTAGTATCAAGATGTAGTCCATTTTAGGAACACAAGCGCAACAAAAGGAAAAGGCTGCAGCAAAGCAAAATGATAGCCACAGACGACCAGCGCTTGTTTTCTGGAATTGAAATTTATAGAAAAAGCATCCAGACCTGATCGCGGGAAGCCAACAACGAAAACGTCTGATTCCCGTAAAGGCATGTTGAAAATCTCCTGCGCCACTTTCTTGTATTCCCGAGCAAATAAGTAGCCATTTGGACCAACACGGACAAATCCATCCCATTCACCTAAAAAAGAAAACTTGTCAGCTCCTATATTACGCCGGTACCAAATCCTAAACGATTCCAATAGGCTATTTGGAAGAGTTAAAAAAGTGTTAATTAGAAGCATTTGTATCAATTATGAGTTTTATAACCGATTAAAGGCACTTTAACTAAAAACATGGAGAATTTCTGCAAAGGATAAAACTTAATAACTTTGTATCTGTGGCAATTTTCCCGAAAATGGACAGGATTTATCGAATCCATAATGACGTCACAGGGCAGTAAATATAGCGATCCGAGAACACGAGAGTTGATTAGACATAATTGTTTGTTCACTGACCAGTGACGTCACTAATTTCTGTGCGACGCCATATTGCTCAAGAGCGTTTTCACGGCCCATTATAAAAATTAATGAAAACTATAAAATAGACTAGACTAGACTGACTTACCACTTGTGTCTCTTGTTTCCATACACACTTAGTTGATTGTGCGTCGTATGAGCTATAACACAAGTGGTGAACCAGATTTGATACAGATATAGTGTGTCCTGGTGAGAAAAGATAAGAGATATACCTACCTAACAACTCCCTCTAAAGACACACTTTGCCCAAGTCTAATAAACGGCTAACTCTAGAATTGTATTCTTGGCACTCTTAAGTCTTCCCATTAAGTATATTTCCGTTGTAACAATTTATTACACTGAGACTGTCTGTTGCCAAAATAGAAAAAAATAATAAAATACATGAAATGAACAGAACACACAAAAAAAAACACTTTCTGAGCATTTATTAAACACCAACGAACAATGTGAGTTGATTTTCAGAAACCTGTTAAATAGCCTATTGTCTCACTGTCGAATTGCAGACTAATTTCTATGACTGGTCTTTCCTGTGGCTTAGGTCGACTAAGGTGTCAGGATGGTACAGGTAGGGAAAGCCTTCTCGAAAGTCCCAGGCACTGCAGTTGTCCCTTCACACATCTAGTATGAGTGAATGTGCCAGTGGACGCTATATAAATGATCACCGTCATCAACAAGCCATTACGTCCCCACCAAGGGCCACGGGTCTCTTCCCTGAGGAAGGTATAGGCCATACTCCTATACGGGGGCCAAGTCCGGATTGGTGGAGGCTTGCTGCTGGAGACTAGTGACTGATGGTCTTACCATAGAAGTTTTTAGCCGCCCTAAGGCCTCTTGGCTTACTTTTAGAAAACATGGACACTATTTACCTTTATAATGCTTCAATAGTTCACTGTTTAACTCGGAATTCAGGTCTGCTATGTCAAAAGGAAAATCGATAATATTTTTTTTCGAGCACATTGTTTAGTCTACCCTGTCTTTTTTGTGTGAAGTATAATTTCAGTATGGTGTGAAGTTATTGCAGTTGTTTAAACACTGAAGCTCTACTGAGGTGTTTTTACACGTTCGAAAAATCCTTCTTACTGTGCACAATATTTACGAGTCTGCGGGTTTTAATAGACACCGTTTTACGTCGCGTCACGCAAAATCAACCTTGTGCGTAGTGCATTTTATGCACTATGCATTTTTAAACTTTTCTTTGTCAAATCAGTTAAAAGAACTCTTTCAATTTAGTCAAATCTAATCTTATTTAGCAGATTAACACCTTCAGATTATATTTCTCCTTCGCGATCTTTCCAATTTAAGGTTGCCTGGAAGAAATTGCTATCAGCAATAAGGCCGCCAATTGTACCTCTCCTTTTGTAGCTGTTGTCTGCAATTATTTTCTGGTGTGTAGAATAAAGATCAAATCAAATCAAATTCATTTATTTGTGAAACATGCGTGTACATAAAAGTTCTTATAATTAATAAAGCTTCAGCATATTTTGCCGTAAAGGCGGGCAAATATTAAATTAACATCTTAAAATAACGAATATTTACAGAATATTTACAGTATTTTGGTTTTTAAGAGTTATAATTGTATTAAAATAAATTAATAAAATGTATGAAATGATTAGCATGACTGCTGAATTGAAATGTCATAGTATAATAAATTTATTTAAATAATTATTGTATTGTAATATCCTTTTATTATATTGAATTATTTAAAATAACATTCTGTAATTGATTGGGAATGTCAAATTAAAATAATCATTTAAATTGTAGCAACTTTTTTTGAGGAGTATAGTTTTAACCTCTCTTTTAAACACATTATCGTTATCCAATTCCCTAATGCTCTTTGGCAGGTTATTATATATTTTAGGACCCATGCATAAAATACTTTTCCGCATGAAAGCAGTATTGGATATTCTTGTACTGAGGCGGGTAGGGTCTCTACGGAGGCGCATACCATTTACTTCTGAGATGCGTGGAAACAGAGCAGGATTTTTTCTGACGAACATTAGTACTTCTAATACATAGAGAGATGGAAATGTAAGTATATCATGTTTCTTAA
Source organism: Yponomeuta sedellus (assembly GCA_934045075.1). Taxonomy (NCBI): domain Eukaryota; kingdom Metazoa; phylum Arthropoda; class Insecta; order Lepidoptera; family Yponomeutidae; genus Yponomeuta; species Yponomeuta sedellus. Next base: position 1,742,005 of record OW203734.1, on the reverse strand, counting down.
AGTAGGGTTGACATGATTCAGTGGGTTTTAATCTAAACATTGCTCATATACATTTTTTCTGTGCTATGAGGACTTGTTCACGGTCAAGAATACGGTTCAAGAATATTCTTCTGTTATCTTATTATCAAACTGGGCAACCCACTTCCAGAAAGAGGCAGCGAGAAGGATCCTGTTGAGTTGATCTGCAAAACTAAGCCCGGTTTTATCATCGTTTATTTCTCAGAGAAGCAGACTAGGGTCTTTAGGCAGCGCGTTCTGTCTGTTATGACCTACGGTGCTGAAACGCAATACCTCAATGTTACGTAGAGTCTAACCTCGAGTTTTGGTCCCCGACATTCAGACGTGAACCTATCGCCTTATTTCTAAAAACACAATACCTTAATACACTCCTAAACCGCTCATTGAAATACTCTGTGGTGGAGAATGGAATTTTTTTTTTTTTAATAAAGGGTTTTACGGCCCTGGATCCGTGTCCTTTTGAGCCTTGAGTATTGTATTAGTTTTTTATAGTATTAGTTTTCAGATAAGAGCACTTATCACTTCCGTATCACTTCACTATAATGTTCAGTTTTTCCAGTCACTTTAAATTTTTATTCCACTGTTCATAATGAATTTATATAAGGGGGCGAAAAAGGTAGGATTGCTAAGTAGATTTGGAAGAAGAGTTGGTGTAGGGACACCCGTTTCGCAGCTGATTGTGTCAAGTTCCGTGATAAGTATTAATCTGTGCAATTTAAATTCTTGACAGTTGAGCACGAGATGGTTTAGGTCGGCGTTTTCAGTTCCACTGGAGAATGGAAAGGACGTAAGCACAGATTAAATGAAACTCCTCTAGGAGAATTTTCTTCTTCTGCTTTTGGTCCCTTTGCTCCTCCATGGAGTCTGGGGCTGACTCAAGGGCTTTCCATTTATCTCTGTTCATGGCTAGGGATGGTAGCTCCAGCCAAGTTTTTCCCTACTCCTTCGTCTTGAGGGTTTTAGTGGAGCCGTATTTTTATAAACCAGGTCTTTACCCTATTCTTTTTTTATGTCGCCTATACAGGGTGTCTCATTCAAATTGGTCAGTATGGGAAAGTCTGAAACTATAAGACATACGAAGATCTGTTCTGAGGAACCATGTCATCGATTTTAATAACAAGAAAAACTGCATTCATACATTTAAAAAAAAAAAAGTTCTATTAACCAAACACTAACAATCAATTGAAAAGCCCACTTAAAGAAGAAGACCTAAAAGTGGCTATAGAGACCATTTTAACCCAAATTCACCACATGAAGATACAAATTGCAATCGTAAGATCGTTACCTAAACATGTTGAATATTGTATTGAAAAAGGCGGCGGTCACTTTGAGCACCTACTAAAATAAATTAAAGTATGTGAAAACAATGCTATTTATTAATTTTAGACATCATGTTTCATGCAGACATTTACTGCTTAAGACCTACACAATCGATATCTAAATAGAAATTGTGTAGGTTTTTTTTTTTCAAAACAACTGGGTTCGATTCCCGAACGGAGTACAGATGTTTTTTAAAATGAATGAATGCAGTTTTTCTTGTTATTAAAATCGATGACATGGTTCCTCAAAACAGATCTTCGTATGTCTTATAGTTTCAGACTTTCTCATACTGACCGATTTGAATGAGACATCCTGTATACATCTCACTGCACACAGACCACAGGACACAGACCTTCTCTCAGAGAGAGAGCACGGGCTTAATTACTACGCGTGCCCGCCGCATAATGGCAAGTTCAAGCGTTGACAATTTCAGACGTTGCTAACGCTGGATGCCGCAAGCTGAAGACAGGACGCTATGGCGCTCATAAGGGGAGGGCTATGTCCAGCAGTGGACGAATATAGCCTGACGACGACGACGATGACGAAGCCGAGGGTCTCGGGTTCGATCCCCGGCCGGGGCAAAGTAGGAAACGAACTTTTCTAATTTGTCTCGGGTCTTGGATGTTATCTATGTATTTGTCAGTACAAAAATTTTATTTAATACAATCAAATCACAATTTTTTACATTTTCTTCAAGCATGTTCAATTATAAAGAAATATTGCATTTAAAAGTACAATAGACATACCTAAATTATTTACATAGACATTAACAAATGTCAAAAAGAATGAAAATAAAAGAATGTCAAGACAATAACAATAATTATAAAATAATAACACTATTTTTATTTTTAATGCACTAACCCGTGCTAAGGAACAAATTTAAAAACCTATTTAGAGGCTAAAAATGTCACCCATGCCGGGATTCGAACCCGCAACCTCTGGCTATCCGTACCAGCGCTCTACCAATTGAGCCAATGGGCGACTCACGGCATCAGTGAAATTTCGAACCTCTTTACAATATTCTCTGTATTACGTACAGGCAGCGACATCTGACTTAAGCAAATTGCATTACTTACAGCCCCGACTACCTACTTTGCAGTTAGGTTTTAACATCGGAACGATATCACTGTACCCACATTGATACCGCCCATTGGCTCAATTGGTAGAGCGCTGGTACGGATAGCCAGAGGTTGCGGGTTCGAATCCCGGCATGGGTGACATTTTTAGCCTCTAAATAGGTTTTTAAATTTGTTCCTTAGCACGGGTTAGTGCATTAAAAATAAAAATAGTGTAATCATGTGGGTACAGTGATATCGTTCCGATGTTAAAACCTAACTGCAAAGTAGGTAGTCGGGGCTGTAAGTAATGCAATTTGCTTAAGTCAGATGTCGCTGCCTGTACGTAATACAGAGAATATTGTAAAGAGGTTCGAAATTTCACTGATGCCGTGAGTCGCCCATTGGCTCAATTGGTAGAGCGCTGGTACGGATAGCCAGAGGTTGCGGGTTCGAATCCCGGCATGGGTGACATTTTTAGCCTCTAAATAGGTTTTTAAATTTGTTCCTTAGCACGGGTTAGTGCATTAAAAATAAAAATAGTGTAATCATGTGGGTACAGTGATATCGTTCCGATGTTAAAACCTAACTGCAAAGTAGGTAGTCGGGGCTGTAAGTAATGCAATTTGCTTAAGTCAGATGTCGCTGCCTGTACGTAATACAGAGAATATTGTAAAGAGGTTCGAAATTTCACTGATGCCGTGAGTCGCCCATTGGCTCAATTGGTAGAGCGCTGGTACGGATAGCCAGAGGTTGCGGGTTCGAATCCCGGCATGGGTGACATTTTTAGCCTCTAAATAGGTTTTTAAATATAAAATAATAATTAAAGCAAACAAAAAAAAAACTCTATGCAAATAAATCGCTCCGAGCCACATCCGAACCAAAAGTCCCCATAATACTGGCCGCGTTACCGCGCTGCACAGCAAGGGAAATCCTTTGGCTCAGATATGCCCCAGAGCGAACGTCCATGCCACGGTCCCTCAATCGGCGTCCTAGCTCCCTAATAAAGGCGCTGCCCTGCGCTCCCCATACACCAGAAGTTTCTATAGCCAGCGGCACAAATATGTAGGAATTAATAAGCTGGCTATACTTCTGCGTCTTATGAAAGGAGGGCGTTGTCGATTAGAGCAAATATGATATCCCGCAGGTTTGCTCGTAGCTCTAGAGAGGTGAAAACCACACTATTCAGAGCCTACTGCACATCTTTTTATACGTGCAGCCTGTGGGTGTGTTATACGCAAAAGTCGTACAGCGCTCTCCGCGTTCAATACAATAACGCATTTAGGGCGCTGATGCGGCTGCCCCGCTACTGTAGTGCGTCGGGGATGTTTGTTGAGGCACAAATAGATGGGTTTCACGCAATCATGCGTGAAACCCATCTATTTGTGCGGGTCGCCTCCGCGACGCGACGGGCGCGGGAGAGCCGCAACACCATGGTGCGGGCGGTGGCTGAGCGTATGGACGGTCCGTTTCTGAGACACTGGATAAACTTACACTCTCCAGTCTCCCAGAAACGAGACCGAGTCTATTAGTAAAAATTTGTTTGTGTCATTTCATTGTTTAATTTATTGTATTTTGTTTTATTTACATCTTTTATAATGTATTATTTTTAATATGGATTTTGATTTATCTGAAATAAAATATTATTATTATTATGCCTCGCAGCCAGTTCAGCCGCGGCGCCAGCAGCAGCGGCTGTAGATACGACATGCGAGGGCGCGAACGTGCACACACAAGTCGCATCCCACAACAAACTTCGACCCTTCTCCCACGGAACCAGAGTAAGGCCGTCCGGACGTTTCCCATCGTTCCGGCATAAGCCCGGAGGCTCAAGGACAGAAGGGATATTTGCCGCAACCAGAGCCCGTCGAACAATATCATTTATGCCATGGTGTATTTGTTGTATTAAATCTGTCGTCGAGTTAGCACCTGTAACACAAGTCATTTAGTTGTACTTACTATGGGGCTAACGATATCTGTGTAATATGCCCATGAATATTTAGAATTTCAAGCGTGGAGGTAGTTGAACAACTCAGACACACAGGTTTCCGTTAGTCTATAACTTTGGCCTTTGCATTTACTTAATGAGATAATTTATACAGCGTCCAGTAGCATCTTCACTCACACTAGATGGGTGAAGGGACCACTCCGACGCTGTAGTGCCTGGGACATGGTTAAGATGGTGTAGGCTTGCCCCACACCTATACCATCTTGACAGCTTAGTCGGCCTAGTCCACAGGAAAGACTAGTCAATACGTGCGGAGCCAACCAAGCCGCGGGTGTCCTCACGATGTTTTCCTTCGCGTTAGCGTGTGGTATTGCGACTATAAATTCGCAAATGTACGTAACTTTGAAATTAAACAAAGATTAAAAACCTATTTAGAGGCTAAAAATTTTAAAATTTAAATTTGTTCCTTAGCACGGGTTAGTGCATTAAAAATAAAAATAGTGTAATTAAACAAAGTCATTGGTACATGCCCGCACTCGGGATCGAACCTGGGGCTCTCGCTTGCCAGTCTATGGTTCTACCCACTGAGCTACCACCGCCTGTCATTAAAAAGTCGCTATGTAAAAAGGCATACTATAAAATAGACGACTATATAAATGATCCAAATGCGTGGTAGTAAACCAATTCCACTGCGATTTTATTGTTAGTTAGGTATAACCATTGAATTTGAAGTAAGGATAGAAGATCATTCAATAGCTTTTTTCGGATCCTGGCGCTGACGTCGCTTGTCGGTAAAATTTGTGACTAACTTATTACATTTTCTGTATAATAACGAAATTGAACCACATTTCCCTAATAGTTTATTTTTTTATAAATTAATATTAAAAAATCCAATGATTTAATCAATAAGTTATTAAGATCGAGATAACTTAATTATTTTAATCAATCTTTCGTAACCCAGTCAGCTACCGTACTTGATAATGAGTTGCTTGTGCCCAATCTCACTAGTCTATGCTACTCCACGTTAGATGGCGCTAATATAAATAAATAATTGGGCCACACAGAAGGGACGGGGGCGCGCGCAGACATCACTGATTAAACCGTTCGCAGATAGTAAATGTCACGGATATCCGTGGTAAATGTTTAGAAATTTTCTAAAACGATACACGAAAATATACCTCATGGATGGTTCACAGATATTTCACATTTTGCAAAATAGGTGGAAGAAATATATTTTTTTTAAGGTTTCTAGTACAAGATCGATTAAGCTATGTTGGTACATCTTTTAATTTTTATGTGATTTATTGACAAATAAGTTGCTTAAAACTTTACTAAAAACGGTACCGATTATTATGGCAGCTTCCTATAAGAACTCGTGGTCGCAGTTTGTACCCCCTAGTTTTTGAATTCGCAACTTGCTGTTGAGGAACAGTCGACAGCATATCACCTTTACATTTTATAATGTCTTGGAATAATTAACTACATAAACAATAATTAACTATAGCCCTTTAAGTATAACTTCCAACTAAAACATAGATTTTAGGGTTGCGTACCAGAGGGTAAAAACGGGACCCAATTGCTAAGATGGTATGTCCGTCTGTCGGTCTGTCCCCAAGCTGAACGTAAACTCTCATGAACCGTGTAGCTACAGTTGATATTTTTATAGATGATGTACATATTTATTTAATGAAAGTCATTTCCATTTTAACCGACTTCAAAAGAGGTTATCACATCGACGCGTATGTTAATTATTTTTCACTATGTTTTCGCATTATCTTCGTCAAATCTTAACCTATTTCGATATTTTTTTTTGTTCTACTAGGTATAGCGTCCCATTGGTCCCATTTTAATTTGGTGAAGATGTCATGAAGACTTTGAGAGATGGAGAAAAGAACTTTTCAATGGACAGCAGCAAATAAGGCCTAATGAGGCCCATTCATAAATAATATGCATATGTTTCATAAAATATAATATAAAAGCTGTCCCAGGGTAATTTGGTGATGTTCTGATGAAGACTTTCAGAGATGGGAATTTAGAACTTCAAATTTAAGTAAAAAAAATCACTTTGTTCATCAAATACTTTCATTAAGTAGCACATTATCTGGTGGACATTGTTACGAAGTTCATCAGCTCAAATGTAGTTCTTGAGAGGTTTTAAGTTTCTAATCTAGATAAAAATATGCCGTTTTCAGTTAACCAGAATTTAAGTCAAAATATACAATTTTACTGTCGTGGTTATTAGTTCCTTAGTCAAAAATATACTATAGGCATGCGTAGTTATAAAAGTCACAATATCTATTTAGTTTCATACGAGTTTCACAAGTCAGTCAGTGATTAAAACGGTATAAAACGAAAAAATGTTTACGCAGAGGACAAATACAGCGCTGGTGCACAAAAGTGTATTTTGCATGGGCCCTGTAATTTATAATAAGCTGTCTAGTGCATTAAGAGAACTGGACTTAGGCTTGTTCAAGCACAAATAAAAAAATATATTATTTAAAAACTGCTATCATACAATAATCGAATTTCTGACTGATAATTATATTGATTAAAATAAGTATAACAATGATATACTATTTGATATTATCCCCGTGACCTCTCTTGTTTGACATTTTTACTTATTATCGCATGGAATGTTATTTTTTTTATGTTCTTGACATTTTAAATTCTTGATGTTAATATAATAGGTCAATCAAATTAAAAAAAATCCAGGAATTAATTTCCAGAAAGCTGGATATCATTTTATACCATCATTTGATCTTAAATGCGTGTAATGCGAATTCGCACGGTCCCAGGAGGTGAGCTCAACTTTTGGGGGCCAAAAAACCGCGAACTTCTCACACTTTCTTTCAGTTTTGTGCTTCTAGCTCGGAAACGGTACTTTGGACTGGAATCTTCGTTATTGCAATATTAAAGAGAGTTAAATTTTGCGTTGTATGATTGTCTTCTTCTTCAGGCTATATTATGGAGTCCACTGCTGGACATAGCCCTCCCCTAGTGATGACCAGAGCGGCCTGTCTTATACCATCATTGGGGGTTAATGCCCATAATCCCCACGCTGGGCATGCGGGTTGAGGATCGCAGATTGGTGGCATTGTACTGCAGGGGGCGCTGCTGCCCACCCCCCAGTTTGTGTCCCTTAGTCACCTTTTACGACACCCGCGGGAAGAATTTGGGTTGGTGCTATTCTTTAAGCCGAAACCACACAGCATGATTGTCTAAAACTTTAAATTCGATTTATTGGTATAGCCGAAATCAAAAGTTGTGAACCGGAACTTATTTACGTGCAAATTTACATTTTGCGAATTTTCAAGACCATATTTCTTTGAAACTGATACTCTTACTTCTATTGAAATACCCATAAGACAAACATTGTAGAGAATAAAATTTCACATTATACCTAAAAACTTTTTTTATTTAATCTTTTCAGAGCACTCTCCACCAGCCTCTATACCACGTATCATGCGTCTGAACCAATTTTCAAAACATTTATTCCAGTCCTCCGCAGACACCTCTTCCACGGCCTTCTCAAACGCTGCTAGCGCGTCTTCCGGCGATGAAAACTGTATCCCTTTGAGCAGATTTTTTATTTTAGGCAGTAAAAAGAAGTCACACGGAACCTAATCAGGACTGTAGGGAGGGTCTCCTAAGACTCTGATCTGTGTGGAGTCCAGGAAGTCCCTCGTTTTGATCGCAGTGTGCGCGGGCGCGTTGTCGTGGTGAAGAAGGACCCCGCGGAGCCCGTTGTTCAATCGCTTGTTGCTCAATTCAGAAAAAAACTTCTGGCAGGCATTTTGTGTTATACCATTCAGCGTTTAATGACTTTGTTTAATTTCAAAGTTACGTACATTTGAGAATTTGTAGTTGCAATACCACTCGCTAACGGTGAAGGAAAACATCGTGAGGAAACCCGCGGCCTGGTTGGCTCCGCACGTATTGACTAGTCTTTCCTGTGGGCTAGGCCGACTAAGCTGTCAGGATGGTATAGGTGCTGGGCAAGCCTACACCATCTATAAAACCATGTCCCAGGCACTACAGCGTCGGAGTGGGCCCTTCACCCATCTAGTGTGAGTGAAGATACCACTGGACGCTGTATAAATCATCTCATTAAGTAGATGCAAAAAGGCCAATATTATTATTATTCAGCGTTGATGCTGCTTTGGTCTCAAAGTGGAATTGAAGTTAGGTACCCCGTCAAAGTGAAGAAACTATAAAAAAAATCCTGCGCTCCTCGATCGCTTCACTATCGTAGGCGTTGGTTCATTTTGAAACAACCAAACTGTCGACTGATGCTTTGTTTCTGGATCATATTGAGAAATCCAGGATTCGTCACCTGTCACAGTGTCGTAAACGCGCCGTGACGAGCCAGCATCAATTTTTTGTAACAAATCACGGCACCAATCCACACGGGCCTGCTTCTGAGCTTCGGTGAGGTTGTGCGGCACCCAGCGAAAAATTATTCTCCTTACGGGAAGGTGCTTGTGCAAAATCTTGTGAACACTTCCTGAACCAATCTGCAGTGTATGCGGAATCTTTTCGTACTTAATTCGTCTGTTTTCTTGAATTATTTTTTTTACTGCCAGCAAACTTTCTTCGGTGACAGCCGTGATAGGACGACCACTCCTTTGTTCATTCCCTCAAAGTAAGATGACCGCGTTTGAACTCGCTATACCAGCGGTAGATGGTTGTTTTTGAAGGTCCTTCATTCATAAAAGCAATTCGAAGTCGATCACATGACTCATCAGGTCTTAAGCCACATTTGAAATAGTATAAAATCATAGCACGAAAATGTTCTGAATGCCGATCCATTTTGGCTCTCAAAAAATGCGGAGGGAAATTTGAAAATCGAACAGTAGTATTTTTACTTTTAAATAAATGACGTTTTCATAACAACTACTAGTGGCCAATGTCTTATACATAAAAACTATTTTTCAAAACTTTCTGAGTGGCCTGGTATAGACAACTCAACTTTCAAATTCAGTTATTATCTAAGACTATATTTGCATGAATTCAAAATTATACTTTTTTCATTTTGCGGATTTTCCGTTAGTATGAGGTGTGAAGTCTACATTTAAGGCAATTTGAGGGTAAGGAACATTTCAATGCAACATTTTAAGGACTCGGTCAGAAAACTAGAGATTCGAAGTAGGTATTGTGAATGAAAAACAATTTTACGCAAGTGATCTTTAATTAGTACCTTAGGAAGCAATAGAAACATTAAAAATGAATGTGACATTGATAAAATATATAGATATGCAGCACAGCATTCAAGTTCCCATTTTCTTAGTTGTTGAAATTACCCGGTTCACAACTTTTGATTTCAGATATACCACTAAGCCTAATTACTTGTAAATTTCTATATTACTTGTTACTATAAATTCTTCTTAGTCTGTACCTACGCTCTACTGAGCAGTCGTGGTCTTCAAAAAAAGGCTTCATTATAGGCTAATGTTGCGTGTCTCACGATGTCTCGCCGACGTTTACAATATTTACAGAATATTTCGTTGTATTCACTTCAAAAATAAATAATTTAATTAATAATAGTACCTACGGAACCCTTCGTGCGCAAGTCAGACTCGGACTTGGCCACTTGATTTTTTTTACTTACTATGCTTGCTTGCTAGATACCGATTTGGTACCTAATCCATAATTATACAAATTAGACATATTCATGCCTGCTCACACACTTGGTTCATTCATCGCATGGGTGCTATAAAACTATTATAACGAAGAACTAATTATTTTAGATCTTCTACAAATGTTGTTTGTTGTAGATTCAACACTAGTAATTTGTATCTTTTTACATTTACATCAGCTCTTCTAAATAGGTAGATCAGATTTCTGTTGGTAGAAAGTTAAAACAAACGCAATCATTTTTCGTCCAACGAACGATTGCGCTCGGGGTGCCAGGCGACGTTGCCAAGTAGTGCGGGGTGAGTACCTAGGCGACGCGTCGTTGCCAAGTTGCCCTAGCAACATCTCTGCATCCATCGCCGTGTGTGGGAGCGTGTTTTACTTTTGAGAGTAGGTATGTTCTGCGTAAGATTGTAAACGTAGGTAGTGGTTATATACTCTGATTGTAAGCACGTGATATGTGAGTAAGCTACCTATGCTCTGGGTATCTGCCTTAGTTAAAATTAATATAGATAGTAAATAATCTAGGAGCCCGCGCGACACATTAGCACACTAGCTAAAACGGCGAGGGCTATTGTCTGTCTTTGTGTTGTCTCACCGGCCCGGCACCGGCTCGCGACTCCGGGGCCGGTCGGCGCCGCACGGTGGGCTGAGAATCACGTTTCAAAGACATGAACTTGAGTTTTCAAGTGTCACTTTTTTCTCTCGAAATAGGTTTTATTACTCATTATCATTACTATACTAAACAATGTGATGAGAGACTATTTAGAGAGCAAACGGATGTGTAAGAATTTTTCGAAGAAAAATTTTTATGGAGCTGACATGAAAAGTAATATCCTTGGAGATGTAAAAAGTGCTATTTATTTGTGATTTTTCGGCATACTTTTTATAGCAGTGCCCTTTGCGATTTTTTTAAAATTAATAATGTGTATTTTATACTTAAATGACTAGTTAGACCAACTTTAGATATACCCTATACCATATGCCCTAGCCTATGAAATTAAAATTAGGCGTGTTATATATAATGTACATATTATCCCTTTATTTTGTAAAGGGATAATATGTACATTAGACGACATTCACCAAAGTAAGAAAGGTTTTAATAAAATACCAATTTTTCAAAATATATTTTTACTACTAATTGCACATTCACTGACCACGAACTGGCAGACGCCAAGTAGGACACCTACCAGTTCGCTCGACCGATGATCCCAAAAATATCGCTGGTGGTGGCTGGGTGAGGATTGCTGAGGATAGAGTAATGTGGCTTGCCCTGGGAGAGGCCTATATGCAGCAGTGGACAAATACAGGCTGATTGATTGCACATTAAATATAAAGACCGTTTCTTTATCATGAATTCCCAAAAACGTTAATATCACTTTAATAATTCGTAAAACAAGTCTTATTAATTAAACACATAATGTATATGCTCAGTTTTAATTTCATAGACTAGGGTACAGGAATATCTAACTACGCATAATCAGGACACAAAAGCATTAGAACTACTCATTTTAGTACAAAGTACAAATTATAATTATATTTTTAAAAATCGCAAAAGGTACCGCTATAAAAAGTATGCTGAAAAATCACAAATAAGTAGCACTACATCTGCAAGGATATTACGGCCAAACTTGCGATTCTAGAGTTATAGCCACTTTTCATGTCAGCTTCATACAGATTTTTCTTCGGAAAATTCTTACGCGTCCGTTTGCTCTATAAATTGTCTCTCATCACATTGTTTAGTGTAGTAATGAGTAATAAAACCTATTTCGAGAGAAAAAAGTGACACTTGAAAACTCAAGTTCCTAGAGTCCCGCCGGTGCCGTCACCGGGGGTAGCAAGCAATATTTTTTCAAGTTATTTAAGCGTCTATCTTCATATTTTCACAACTAATATTAACAATAACATCATGTATGATGACTAAATCACCGAATTAGTTAATAACACCTGAGGTATACTAGGAATTGGAGTTTGATTACCATTAGGGGTATTGTAGTTGCGTATAAATGGAAGGTAAAATATTTTATGTGCTCATTGACATTTTGTCCTGCTAAAAAAACATACTTACCCAAATCATAAAGAGAAAAATATGGAATCGCAAGTCTGACAACTAAACTTGACTTGTTCGTGGTTTTGAAGCAGTGTGGAAAGCTAAGCAACTACTCTACTTTGTTGGAAAAAGTTGTATCGCTATTGAACCTTCATCATCTGTCCGATGAAGATCTTGATATACTTCGAGAATTCTGTCGAAGATTCAGTCAACAAGTTACCAAGAGATGGAAGACAGCAAATAGAAACCAGGATATTTTCAGAAAAAAATATGAAAACTGGCTCGTAATGAGTATTGACTGGCCATGTTGTGTTGTTTCACATATTATACCAGATGGAACAGCTTCGGTATGCCAAGAAGGCATAAGTTCTTGCACTGAAGTACCATTTGGATCTTTGGGAGCAAAACAAAGGAAAAGGAGGCTACAACATGAAAGTCATGAAGACACCGATGAATCAATCTGTGTTACAATAGAAAATTTGAAGAAAGAAGGAAACGAATGTTTAGGCAAAGTAATTTAAGAAGAATCCTGAAGAAGCAGTAAAAATCTATAACGATATAGAAATTAAGAAATTAAAGAAAACTACAGTTACGCCAGAAAAAGCGCTAGGCCTTTTATTTTCTCTGGGATTATCAAAGTGGAAATATATTACACTGAGAGAGATGACAATGCGTGAGGGCTTAACAGACTTTCACCCATCGTATTACAAGATTCAGCAAGCCAAGTCAAGCTGTTATCCTCCCGATCAGGCTTTCATTATAAATGACACCATGGCGAAACTAGATCTGCAAGCTCTGTTGAATATAACCATACAACAAATTTTGAAAACCTTACCAGAACTGTCTGCTTACATGGGTAAAACACTGGTTTTGTTATCCAAGTGGGGTTTCGACGGTTCATCAAACCAAAGCAGATAATCAAAGCATTGAAGGAGGTGAAACAGATGAATCTCTGTTTATGACAACACTTGTTCCGCTGCAGTTATCTAACGGGACTGAAGTTATATGGAAAAACCCGAAGCCATGCTCAGTTTTCTACTGTAGACCTGTACAGTTTCTTTTCGCAAAAGAAAGCGAGTCTCTCGTAAAAGAAGAAATGAAGAAAATGGAAGAGGAAATAGCTGCATTGGTGCCCTCAGAATGCAGAAATATAAAAATAAATCATGATCTAGTCATGACTATGATCGACGGAAAAGTTTGCAGTTATTTATCCGAAGCTCTTTCCAGTGCAGTTTGCTATTTATGTCTAGCAAAACCGAGCGAGATGAACAATATTGATGCAGTAATACGAAAAGAAGTAGCCAACAACATGTTAAAATTCGGCTTATCTCCGTTACATGCCCAAATTAACTGCATGGAATGTTTGCTACATATAGCATACAGACTGGAGTTGAAGACTTGGGCAGTAAGAGGAGATAAAGATAAGGCTGTCATGCTGACCAAAAAGCAGTTGCTGCAAGAACGATTCCAACAGAAGCTTGGTCTTCTTGTGGACGTGGTCAAACAGAGCTCTGGAATAACGAACGATGGAAATAAAGCACGAAAATTCTTCGATGACCCAAAACAGACAGCCGAGATAACAGGAGTGGATGAAGAATTGATTAGAAGATTTGCAGTCATACTTCAAGCCATTACATCTGGTGAAGAAATAAACGTCGACAAGTACAAAGAATATGGCCGAAGTACTGCAGAATGGTACCTGGACCAATACAGCTGGTACTATATGCCAGCTACAGTGCACAAGTTGCTAATCCATGGTGCTGAAATTATAAGGAACTCCTTGGTTCCTACTGGGATCTTATCTGAAGAAGCATCCAAAGCTCGCAACAAAGATTTTCGATGTTAACGAGAATTTCACTCGCGAAAGAACACCAGGAAGAATTCAAACGAAGATGTCATCAAAAGGATGCTTCTCACTTCTGATCCTTTTATTTCTTCAATGCGACCAGTTATGAGGATAGCTTTAAAGAAAAAAATGAGTCAAGAAGCAGTGGATCTTTAGGTATTACAACGACATCATATTGAGTTCTGTAACGTCGAAAATATTGAAAGTGACACAGATTCCGAGAAAGAAACTGATTTATATGAATAATTTATATGATTTTTGTTTGCAATATGTTATTGTAATTCTTTTATTTATATTTTTTATACATTGGTTTCTTTACTTGTCTTTTATGTACCTATTTTAATGTAAAGGATTCATAGCTAGTGTTTTATTCATGTAGTTTTAAAGGCTTATTTTTTATGTTTACATGATTTAACATTTTTAAAATGTATGTGTGTTTTAAAATGTAACTTGGACTTATTTCATGTATCTTTGTAAATATTTTATGCTTGTGTTTTTCCTCGTGTACAATAAAGAATATTCATATCTTATTTGATTTTCATGTGTATAATTTGTTCGCATATGACAATGTTTTAGAACAGTATTTAAGTAGTTATACTGTATGATTCTTTATAATTATAAAGAATCCTTAATTAAGGAAGGTACATAATTTGACAAACACAAAATATACGCTTAAATACCTTAAAAAAATATTTTAAATGCATTTAATTTTTTTTCGACCAAAGTCGCACGAGTGCGCCCATAGTGCAGTATGTCAAAAAATCCATAAAAATGCAGGCAATAATCGTGCTGAAGGAAATAACGGGCAAGTGTGCGATAATCAAGTTATGGCCAATTTTATAGTAACTTCCATACATTTTTTTTAACCAAGTGGAAAAAAAGTACTTGCACAAAGGTAAACATACTGCACTTCAAATATGTTGAAAGATTAGCCTTCCTAAGTGGATTCCTGTGAAAAAAAAATAACAATTCAAAATTCGATCTCTAAGTCTATGGGGAGCGATTTTCAGCCCACCGTGCGGAGGGTGAGACTCGTATTTCGTATCGGCGTCGTAGGTGTAAAAGATATAACAAATATAGTCGACGGCTTGGACGATACCATTGTTATATCTACGCGTTTTACTTTACGTGTCGTCGTGTTGAAGTCCGTGTCAGCACTGTACCACTCACCGGGCGTAACCCGGCATCGACACCGGCACAATGGAAAAACGAAACCCGGCACCGGTGCCTGATGCCTGTGCAACGGCCATGCCGGTGTGCCGTGCCGGTCCGGGCCGATGAGTCGGAGCTAAGATTATCAAATATCTTGGTGTTATAATCGACAACAATTTTGGCTTTAAACAGCACATAAATAATCTAAGTAAAAGAATACGCAAATTAATATTTCTACTTATTCAAAACAATTAGACAAGTTGTGCCACCTATAACTCTCAAGCAGATTTACTACGCTCTCTGTCAGTCACTGATTGCATACTGCATAACTTCTTGGGGAGGTGCGCCAAAGACCACAATGAAACAACTTGAGGTTTCACAAAGAGCTATCTTAAAAATTTGTACATTTAAACCGTTTCGCTACCCAACAACTCATCTTTATGAGCACTGTGAAGTCTTGACTGTACGACAGCTCTTTCTGCTTGATATGATTTTAAAAAAACATTCCACGCTGGAGTACAGACCGGACCTACAAGCAGGGCGTAGACAGTATGCAGTGTGCAAACAGCAAATACAGCCTAAAACATCATTTGTCAGAAGATTTTATCCATTTCTGAGTTCATTAGTATATAATAAAATAAATAAAGATATTAGAATCTACCATTTGAATAAAAACGAGGTAAAAAAAATGGTATCGTTTTGGCTACAAAAACTTTCATATGACGAAACTGAAAATGTAATAGGTATCCTGAAATAATAGATGTTGAATGGGTTTTTTCATATTAACGTATATACTTACACCCTTGATGTATAATAGTTTGTTAGTTTCCAATAAATTAAAATCCTACTACACTACACATTTTACTCACCCTTTCACACACACTCACTCACATTCATAAAACACACAGAGAGGACTGAATCCTATAGTTGCTTTTATATTATTTTCAATAATTACTGTTTATTGTTAAAGATACCTAACAAAATTTTTGAAATTAGTTTACGCCAGTTGTTTATGTAATAAAAAAATAACAAGAGAGGCAAGAGGCGCTGTATGCTGAAATACAGGCTATAAACCTAGTTCAGCAGCAGATGCTACAAAAGACATGTTATTATGTAAATATAACTTTTAGTACTAGATATTAAATAAGCCAAATTTTGTTTTGTTAACATGTTCACACCTTTTTCTGGTTCAATAAACGTTATCTTATCTTATCTATCTTATCTTATCTTATAAATAACCCATACCATAATATTAACCTCACACCTGCATTCCAATGGGGTAGACAGGCACCAAGGACTGCCACTTGCCACGATCCTGACAGATTACCTTCGCTTCATCAACATTCATTAGTCGTTACATGCACTCACATCAGTTCCGGTTACTTTTTATCTTCCATTTGCTAATACATTCCTTATCTGGTCGAAGTATGTGGGACGTCCCTTACCGGCCCTTCCACCCACATTCGCCATGTATATTTGTTTCATCAATATTTCTTCCTTCATCCTCTCCACATATATCACAGTACAATGAAGGTGTAGCTGATGCGTGCGTTTGCTTCTATGCAGAGTTAGCTGGCAACGGCGCATATTAAAATCATGGGCCATAATCACAGCAGAAATTGGTAAAAATATCAGCCAGCTCCCATATGGATGGACAGATATGATTTTTAATGGAATACTAAATTGATTGGAATAGTTTGTAGCAGTACCTACCTACCTCTCGATAGGATACTGGTCTTAGGCCCTATTTCACAATGTTCAAATAAAGATAAAGATATTTATTGGGTCACAGACATCGGTATACATGTAAAGTTAGGCTAGTTTACAGGCAAGTTCCAGATAAGCTATCCGCAACCAGGGCTGCCGTTTATTCTAAATTTAAATATTTTTTTCTATATTGTGTGTGTTCGTTTATGGCTTCAAATTTAGAACAAACAGCAGCCCTGGTTGCGGATAGCATATCCGGAACTTTATCTGCAGATTGTGAAACAGACCCTTACCCTACCCGAAAATAACTTAAACAAAATCTCGCAGCGTTGGGAAGTGTTTGCGATGGACTAGTAAAGGTTTTTCAATAACATAACATTTACATACAGGCACATACATTGCTTCTGGCCCCACACTAGGATACCCTGTGTCGTGGGAACCAGAAACAACGACATCACAAACATGTAAACATCCAAGACCTGGGGTTTTTTTTTGTTCCCAGCCGGGATTCGAACCCGGGACCTCCTGCATGGCAGGTAGATGCACTACCGTTACGCCACAGAGGTCGTCTAATTATTATTAATAATTGTTTAAACCAGCGTTTCTTACTCTTTTTTGTACAAGCATCTCTTATGGTTTTTGCCACCAAGCACAATTTTAAGGACCTCCTTAATAATAGAAGCAGCAATATATTTCGAAACATTTATTGTAGTACAGTCAAAAAATATACTTTTTTTCATAATAAAATAGGTAAATGTGAAGGTTCGTGCTTGTGGGGTAGGCGGCGGCGTGTGTAGCAATTACGAAACTTTTGGTGGCATTTATTTATGATTGTTAAATGGTCTATTGATAAGACTTCGGTAGAAGTTCGACCATTTTGTTGCGAAGTCACCCATAATAATACTGAGGAGAGTGCGAACATGCAAAGTTGATGTGCTGTCGACTGCACTGTGCAGGTAGGTCGGTGTGTGTGGTACCCAAATGGACTAAGGTACCTTTGAGGGAGTTGTCTAAGTATTGGCTTGATAAGATCACAATCAGCGACCACAGGGCAGGTCTATACACGGAGGATGACGAAGTCTGGGTTACTGTTGCATGTTGAAAGCACTGATATCATTCACTAGAAGTTGTTGGTGGGTAAAGGTGGGTTACATTTCTTGCTGCTTGCTTTAAAATTCTGTTTTATAGACCCAATGCACTAATTCCGCAATATACTTTTTCCACAGATTTGAAATGTGTGATTTTTTCACATAGGTATTGTATTTTCTGAATTATCTCTCAAACAAACAATGTTTTTCCTATATTTATCCCATCCGTGGGTTGTCAATTTTATGGCAGATTAGATTTTCCCTAAGGACTTACAAGAACACAGAACAATTAAACCATACAAGAACCAAACGTAGGTACTCTGTGTCTAGAATTGAACTGTCAATTCTCTGCTCGCTACTGGCTACTAGAGTACACTGCTAAAATGTTTTACGTTTTGCTAGTCACCGCCAGATGTCAATAGTAAACTCGTGAAAACTATTAACAATGCCATCTAGCGGTTTTAGACAAAGCGCTCTACACGTATTTTTCGGCTTTGCGCGCATTTTCAGTGGCGGCCTCTGGGCCCGGCGCGGTTTTTTGGGATCCGATTTGCTTGTATGGGAATGGGTTTCTATGCTTACTTCAAATTCAATGGTATAACTAACTTGTACTCTTAGGTTAAGAAATATCTGTGTAATTTCCATTTTTATATACAATAATAAAGTGTTCATCCATCCATCTATCCGTCCGTCCGTCCGTCCGTCCGTCCATCCATCCATCCATCCATCCATCCATCCATCCATCCATCCATCCATCCATCCATCCATCCATCCATCCATCCATCCATCCATCCATCCATCCATCCATCCATCCATCCATCCATCCATCCATCCATCCATCCATCCATCCATCCATCCATCCATCCATCTATCTATCTATAACTAAAACCTATTTTATTATACAAAGTGTGTACAGACAATGTGATTGCATATTAATAACTATATTGATGACCTCTATGGCGCAGCGGTAGCGCATCTGCCTACCATGCGAGAGTTCCCGGGTTCGAACCCCGGCTGGGGACAAAAAAAACCCCAGGTCTTGGATGTTTACATGTTTGTGATGTCGTTGTTTCTAGTACCCGCGAGACAGGGTATCCTAGTGTGGGGCCAGAAGCAATGTATGTAGGTATGTGCCTGTATGTAAATGTTAATTTACGTTATATTACACATTCTATAACTGACAAAAACTTAACTGCAGGTTTGCTAAAGGTCGTTCGAATGGTCTGGCCGCAGCACTTATGTTTTCCCTACTATTGTGAGACATTTGACAAATGCTTTGGATTTTAGGGTTGTTAATGGCAATCATGAAATCTTATTAGGTACCTATACGTAGGTATGGCTACTGATGTGTTTGGTTTAGGATGTCTTGAGATAAGATGGTCAGAGTGGAGTTTTTTTTCCGCTGCCCTTTTCTCCACTACACTACGGCCCGAAGGCAGCGGCTTACATTTAACATTGTACATTGACATTCAGCAAACAGATCGTAAACTATTTAGATTGAAATAAATTGATTATATTGTTTTTAATGCACTAACCCGTGCTAAGGACAGTTTAAAAAACCAATTTAGAGGCTTCGCAAGGCACGTTAAGCCGTTGGTGCCGGCTGTCATATAATGACAGTCGTTAAGCCATGTCAGAGGCCTTATGGGCGGCTTGATAACTTCTGATAGTAAGGCCACTGTCTTACAATCCTCCACCAACCCGGACTTGGCCCCCGTGGTGGAGTATGGCCTTACCTTCCTGCGATGCAGGAAGAGACCCATGCCCCAGCAGTGGGGACATACAAGGGTTGATAACGACGGACGATTTAGAGGCTAAAAAATCCTGTCGCTGCCTGTACAGAGAATATTGTAAAGTATGTAGTTCGAAATTACACTGATGCCTTTGAGTCACCCATTAGCTCAGTTGGAAAGAGCGCTGTCACGGATAGCCAGAGGTCGCGGGTTCAAATCCCGGCATGGGTGGAAGTGTTAGCCTCTAAACAGGTTCATAAATTGATTTGATTTGATCTAAACTCTTTAATTAATGCGGAAAGTAGGAGTGCGTTAATTTCAACCTCGCCTTTAATTTGAGCCAAATAAATTTATTTTCCTCTTATTTATAGTTTTGTGAGTGAAGGACTCCATTTTGTTGGAGAGAGCGTGTTTTTCGACACTTCTCCCCGCGACCCTTCTCACCCCTCTCATTACTCCTTAAAGAGCCTTTTATACGGTGCGTTTTTTGAATATTCGGATCTGAATGTTTGGACTACCGCGTAGCATATTTGTTAGTATGTAGTAGCGGTAACAGTCGCTAACGGCGAAGTAAAACGCTATCACTGAAGTATGATACTCCAATATACTATATTTGTAGAACATAGTACATAGAGAGGGTAGAATCACCCAACTGAAAGGTCCTACTTCTGTGAGAAACTATGTTATTAAATATTAAAAGTGATGTATTTGTGGATCTAAGTAATTAAACGTGTGAATAAAAGTGTAACTAACCAGTGCAAACATTATCTCCAAGCAAATTTGTGTAATAAGTGCAAAAAAGTACAAATACAAAATTGCATAGAAAAAGTAAACAACATCGTAAAACTATGCCCAATCTTCACATATAACTTATACTACTGTGATACGAATTTACCTAATCAAATCATAAAGTGCAACTTTCAATCAATTAGTCCAAAAAATAATAACAGTGATTGGTGTTATGAATCGTCACTCGACATAACGGCGATCTATTTTTAAACACACTCCGAACACACCTAAGATAGGTAGCTCAAATACGAATGACATTGTGCAGACCGCTTGCCTCAGTGGTTAAGGCGACGGAGTCAGCGTACCGTGTGAGGTTCAGAGTTCCAACCCACAAACGCCTGAGATACTCTTTTTGTTTCTGAATTTATTATAACTAAGTGTGAAATGCAAAGTTTCATCGAAAACATAACGTTCCGGCGTACCAAGAACCGTTCGGAATCCGAAATTAATAGTACAGCTAACTCTTTCAATGAGTTATCAAATTTAGATGGAACTACGAGCAGCCTGCCACTATTATCTGATGATGACGAGGATACAAAAACAGAGCTCCTACAACTTAAAGCTAGGATTGATAGTCTCACGGCCGAGCTAGAAAGCGCACATGAAGAAATAGCCACTCTTAATCTCGAAAACAAGACTTTACAAACAAGTAACGAGGATTTGATTAAACAAAACGAGCTACTTAAAAGGATTACGTCTTCACCTACGAAACAACTCAAAACGCCAAGTAGGCCACAAAAACAAAGTCATTCAAGGAATAAGAATACTAGTCCATCAACACCAAAAAATGGGAAGAATATCAAGTATATCAAAAAGTCTCAGACTAAGACACAAAATAAACCTTCAACTTCTACTCAAGTATCGACCACCCCAACACAACACTTGTCCGAAGAATTAAAAACAGAAAAATACGACAGGAACTTGCATACAAAAGTTGCCAGAAAACCACAACTATGCATCATAAGCGACAAAAATTATACTAATATGTTGCCAAGTATAACAGAAAATTTTCAAAAAAAATTTGATTACTGTCATCACACAAAACCATCAGCACGTATAGGGAATCTTCTGTTGGGACTCGAGGATAAACTCATAAATTTTACATTTGACGACTTCTGTGTCATTCTATTAGGAGAAGCAGACTTTGAAGTATCACAGGACTATGCGAGTCTGGTCTGTGAAATAAGAGAAACCCTCAGCAAATTCAAACACACAAATATAATAATATGCCCACCTACATATATTTGTGGCGCTTTGATCTATAACTACAGAGCGGAACTATTTATCAGCCTTCTGCACTCAGACATAGTGACATACAAATACGCCTTTTTCCACGACACAAACTACAATCTTTCCCTCGATATGTTCTCCGCCCGAACGGGAAAATTAATAAAACGAGGCATACAACAAATTATTTGCGATTTGAAGGCACTAATTGACACTTATTACTCACTACCGACAACATCTACCACCGTCAAGATGGATGAGAAGACTAAACACAAGAACCAGAGTTTTTTTCGAGACTAAACATATACATATAATGCATCAAAATATTGCTGGACTTCTAAACAAAGCTGATGCTCTGAAGGTCAGCTTGGATGAACTTGACGACAAGGAGGTGCCTATAGATGTTATATGCATTACGGAGCACTTTATTCCCTCAGGCCACGAACACTACATGCATCTACCAAACTACACAATGTCAGCATATTATTCACGATTAGAAAAAAAGAGAGGTGGATCCTGTATTTTAGTAAATAACGACCTAAAATGGAAAGAGATACCAGCTGTGGCGAAATACTCTCTTGTGAACACATTCGAATGCTGCGGCATTGAGTTAGTTGACTACAAAATAGCTATCATCTGCATATACAGGGTTCCGAAACAAACAAACTTGGATGAGTTCTTCACGAGATTAATAAATCTGCTCAAATATGTCACCAAATCTAAGTACAGTAATATTGTCGTAGCAGGTGACTTTAACATTGACATGATGCAAAGTAATAATACAACAATTGAGTTTGAATGTCTATTGTTAAATTTTAATTTAAAATTAGCCTTAAGACAACCTACTCGTCTGATAAGTAAAACATGTATAGATAACATCGCACATGACTTTAAAAAAACCTGTAAAACTCAAGTCTTAGAATTGGGTCTATCCGATCATACGGCTCAGCTACTGAAAATTCCAGTTCAAAAACTTCTGAAACTAAAGTATTGGCGTAAGTTAAAACGAGATTACAAACATGAAAACATCGTTAAATTTCATGACTGCATAAGCACATTGACATTTTCTGAAGTCTACAATTGTGATGATCCGACTGCAGCCTATAGTATTTTCATCGAACTTTTCAAACTATTTTATAATCTCTGCTTTCCTGAAAAATACGTAACAATACAAGTTAAAACAAAAACCAATTGGGTATCTCGGGGCATAAAGATCTGCAGTAGAAAAAAAAATGAACTCTTATGGAAATATAGACTACAACCTACTAAAGTAAATAAAATAAAATTACAAACTTACTCAAAACTATTTAAAAAAATTATAAATCAGACAAAACGAGCACAAAACAACTACAAAATACAAACATCAACCAACAAAAGCAAAGCAACATGGCAAGTGATAAACAAATCTCGTCTAAACTTACCTAAAGAACCAATCACAAAAATAAAAATTGGCAATAAATTTATTATAAATCCTACACATATTGCAGAATCCTTTAACAATTATTTTATTGACAAAATAAAACCAATACCAAATTCAGGACAAAATATCACTTCTGCCATAAACAGTACACAAAAATCAATGTTCATGACAGCAAGCACTCCTTATGACATTTTCAAAATAATAAAATACTTAAAAAATACAAATAGCGTTGGACATGACGGAATTTCAACAAAAATAATAAAATCTGTAAATGATATAATTTGCTATCCCTTGAGCCATATAATCAATGTATCTATTGAAAAAGGAATATTTCCTGATGACCTTAAACTGACTATTACAAAACCAATATTTAAAAAAGATAATAAAGAAGAAATGCAATTTTATAGACCGATTGCATTAGTACCAATATTTTCAAAGATATTTGAGAAATATATATACGGCCAAATGAACAACTATTTCGAAACTAACAATCTACTCTGTCACGAACAAAAAAGGCTTCAGGCGTAACAACTCAATAAATATGGCAGTATTTGATTTTATAAAACAAGTCATCTGTCAGGTTGACAAGACCACTCCCGTTTGCTCAATATACTGCGACATGACCCAGGCTTTTGACTATGTCGACCACAAAACTTTAATAAAAAAACTCGAATCATATGGGGTGCGAGGCAATGTTCTTAAGCTAATTGAATCGTACCTCTCAAATCGCCGCCAAATAGTTGAAATCTCAAGTCTAAACTACACATCAAAAAATGAAGAGCTACACAGATCTTACGTGCGGAATATAACATATGGCGTGCCTCAAGGTAGCGTATTAGGACCCCTTCTATTTATTATCTATATTAATGATTTACCGAAGACAATTGTGCACCCAATGACATTATTTGCTGATGACAGCACCATGACTATTAAATATAATGATAATATAAACAATTATAACAATGACATTACTAATTCACTGACATCTGTAGTTTCCTGGCTAGATAATAATAATTTAAAAATCAATCTAAATAAAACTAATATTATGCATTTTTCCCAGAGATCAAATAAGATTACTGACCTTAGTTTAAAGTTTCGCGACACCATTATAAATGAAGTTGAAACGGCAAAATTTCTTGGCCTAACTATAGACAACAAATTAAATTGGAAAAGTCATATAGACAACTTATGCAAAAAACTAAGCTCTACAGCATATCTACTACATAAATTATCTACAACAGTAAGTGTAGAGGCGCTTCTTACCGCCTATTACGGTCTAGCTGAATCAACTCTTAGGTTCGGTATAATATTCTGGGGTAATTCCACTAATAAAAACCTAGCTTTTAAAACTCAAAAAAGATGTATACGATCCATGTTTCGCATGAAGTCCATAGAAAGCTGCAAGCCCATGTTTCATACCCACCGAATTCTGACACTTCCGTGTTTATATATATTTGAGGTAGCTATGTTTGTACGGAACAACCCTCATCTATTTCATTCTCTAGGAGACACGATACATAGGAACCTCCGCAATAAAAATAGACTACGCCCATATCCAGCTAAAACTACTATGATGCGAAAAAGTATTTTGTGCATGGCGCCTATAATCTTTAACAAGATACCAACACTGTACAAAGAACTAAATGTAGATGTATTTCGAAAGACATTAAAAGATCTACTTGTTGAAAAATGTTATTATAAAATTGAAGACTTTCTAAATGACACATTGTAACTTGTTTACCCTCTTAATAACTTTATTATATTTGTATGCCTATGTACTGGTAGGACCATAGTGATCTGTAATTTAAGACTGACCACCAATTATGTAAAATAATTACCTATGATCCACAAATAAATTAATTTGAATTTGAATTTGAATTTGAACATTATTGTACACAGAAATTACTGTGATAGAAATTAAAAAAAAATATAGTTCAATTTTACTGCATTAAAAATAAAAATAGTACACTCATGTGGGTACAGCGGTATCGTTCCGATGTAAAAACCTAACTGCAAAGTAGGTACTCGGGGCTGTAAGTGATGCAATTTACTTCAGCCAGATGTCGCTGCCTGTACGTAATACAGAGAATAGTGTAGAGGTTCGAAATTTCACTAATGCCGGTGAGTCGCCCATTAGCTCAGTTGGAAAGAGCGCTGGCACGGATAGCCAGAGGTCGCGGGATCGAATCTCGGCATTCGTGGAATTTCTAGCCTCTAAATAGGTTTTTAAAATATAGTACAATTCGCCAATTATACTAAATTTTTATGGTCTACATTAGGCGAATAATTACTTAAAGCAATTTCTTCCAGGCAACTATAGCTAGCAGCCATACTAGCAGATAATCTAATGCTTATAGTACCGTCCGTCTGTCTGTCTATCCCCGGGTCAGCTCAGAGACATATTTTATCTTTATTGTTATTTATTTGTTCAGGTTGACAGGTACCAGCTTACTGAAATTTGGCAAAATTAGTAGAACAAAATATTTAAGAAAAAAATGTGTTAGCTTCCCTACACCTAAGAGTTTTTTTTTTCTTTTCAATCCAATAGTGTGGGCTATCGTTGGAAAATATTGTAATTGTGGGAAAGCCAATTTAGCTATCCGTTTGGGAAATATGAAGCTTAAAAAAAGAATTGAAAAGAAGAAAAATGCTCTCATACTTTTGGCAACATGGTTAGCGTTTAGGAACGGGCAGTACGTGGAATCCAGTGCTAAGTAAATACAAGTCACGCGCCTTATCACCGGACCTGTCCGTAGACGTAGTGAGTGTTGTGTGTCGGCCAGCTGCGAAAAATTAAAAGTGACTGGCTACAATAACAGACTGTACTCGCCACTTCAGTTTACTCGTGACCACGGCAACCGTAACGCTGCCAAAATTTCGGGAAATGAGGTAATTTAACGTTTTACCTAAAAAATTAGACCCGTTTCTTATATAACTATGGCAGTAAGCCTTCCAATTCCCAGAGTCAACGATCACACGTAGACCGCATGAAAGAAAGATAAGAAAATACATTTATTACAACAACACGACGCATCACAAAAACGAAGTAAACATTAAACTTAAAAATGTGACATAGAGAAAACTTAATAAAGAACGCACTCGTAAAAAGAAAAGAAGGTTTAAACAAAACAGAAAGTAAATGGAAGAAAAAAAGACAAAAGATCGTACTCGTTTAAATGAAGCCTATTGTGGTGTGTCAAAGCTGCCACTAAATGCAGACTGTACATTGAGATGTGGGAGTGAACGCGCAGCGTCGATTTTTAGTAAGTGGTTACGGTAACTTATAAAAATGTCTACTAGGTACAGAAAATAAATTGGACCTACTTCTTCTGATGATGTTTGGAATTAAAGCATGTAAAAAGTTTTGTAAAAATTGTGTAAATTCCTTTGATTAAGGACTTTGAAAAGACTAAGTTTGGAGTTTTTTACTATTTTTATTTTTAATGCACTAACCCGTCCTAAGGACAAATTTAAAAACCTATTTAGAGGCTAAAAATTTCACCCATGCCGGGATTCGAACCCGCAACCTCTGGCTATCCGATATCTGGCACGGATAGCCAGAGGTTGCGGGTTCGAATCCCAGCATGGGTGAAATTTTTAGCCTCTAAATATGTTTTTAAAATTGGAGTTTTTGTCCATTTTCTCTCCAAAATTATCTAAATTTTGAAATAGACACCTAGTTTGACTTGTAACATTCACTAAACCATACTATAAAATCTTTTCATTTCATTTAGTGTCTCTCCATTACTGGAGGTTCAAAGTCATCTCTTTACAGCGGTCTTTGTTCAGTGCAATTCTGAACGGCTCATCCGCGGTTTTAACACCGGTCCACTCTTTGATGTTGCACAACCATGACATCTTTCTTCTGCCTGACCTTCTCTGTCCTTGCCCATCAAAACAAAATTGGTATTTCCCGCATCGCAGCACATGGCTTAAGAAGGCTACTTTCCGCTGCTTGATGGTGCGATCAAGATCCAGAAATGTACGTACAGTAAAATTAAAAATTGACACCGACATCGCGGCAGGCCAAGGCGAAGATGGCGGGACGACGAAAATGCTTTCTTGACGGAATGGTGCAGTGTTTAAATAACTGGGTACAGGAAGAAATGGAACGTAGGAGTCGAGGGGAGGGGAGGGGAGGGAAGGAAGGGTGAGACACACGACAGGCTAAGTATAAAAAAGTTTCGTAAGCACTACACATTATTGATTTGCAACCGCATAAACTTACCTTGCTTAGCAGAGCGAAACCTGTTCAGACTCTTCCAATAAAATAATTTATGGGTACCTAGAATCTAACATAAATCAAAAATATTACCGTAAACATGTACTCTAACTTGCAAACCTTAATACCTAGTTTCTACATAAATAATTATATATAAATAGTTCAGGTCGGACCATGTGAATGTTCCCAAGGGATCGGACTAATCCCGGGCCTTAATAAATACGGTTTAATTCTTGCCTCTGAATAAGGGAATAACTTTTGGGAATGCAAAAGTAAACAAACAATGCTTGGCGAATTGAAGGAAAACAACAATTAATGTAGAGCCACCATTGCTTTGTTTGATGAAATAGCGATGGGGCTAACACGAGGTTGGACCTATTCTACAGCCTTTTGTGAAGATGTGAGCTTTGTTTTTATATTCTTGTTATTTTTTTATGGTGTTTCGCCGACCCACGAAGGTTGGCAGTCATCTCCGCATATTTATTTCTGTCTCTCGCAAGGCAGAACTGATTCCGATACCTTTGTTAAAATGTGAGCATTGCTTTAGGAGTCTTCTTTTTCTTAAAATGCCTCTCTGACCAACGAAGGTTGGCAGTCATCTCTGCATATTTATTTCTGTCTCTCGCAAGGCAGAACTGATTCCGATACCTTTGTTAAAATGTGAGCATTGCTTTAGGAGTCTTCTTTTTCTTAAAATGCCTCTCTGACCAACGAAGGTTGGCAGTCATCTCCGCATATTTATTTCTGTCTCTCGCAAGGCAGAACTGATTCCGATACCTTTGTTAAAATGTGAGCATTGCTTTAGGAGTCTTCTTTTTCTTAAAATGCCTCTCTGACCAACGAAGGTTGGCAGTCATCTCCGCATATTTATATCTGTCTCTCGCAAGGCAGAACTGATTCCGATACCTTTGTTAAAATGTGAGCATTGCTTTAGGAGTCTTCTTTTTCTTAAAATGCCTCTCTGACCAACGAAGGTTGGCAGTCAGCTCCGCATATTTATTTCTGTCTATCGCAAGGCAGAACTGATTCCGATACCTTTGTTAAAATGTGAGCATTGCTTTAGGAGTCTTCTTTTTCTTAAAATGCCTCTCTGACCAACGAAGGTTGGCAGTCAGCTCCGCATATTTATTTCTGTCTCTCGCAAGGCAGAAGAGCTTGGTAGCACTTGCGGTCTCAGTCCACTCTCGTAGATTGATTTCGACGCCCTTTGTTAAGATGTGAGCATTGGTTTTAGATTCTAATTCTTCTCATGTTGCCTCTCTGACTAGCAAAGGTTGGGAGTCAGCTCCACATATTTAGCTCTATATCTTGCAAGGCGAACGATTTTGGAAGCAGAAGCAGGATTACATAATATAGCCTGAAGAAGAAGATATACTTCGAGAGATGGCAGTCGGCTCGAAAACTTCTGACAATAAGACCAGCCACTAGTCTTGCCAGTCTCCACCAACCCGGACTTGGCACCCGTGGTGGAGTGTGGCCTAACCTTCCTGCGATGCAGGAAGAGACCCGTGCTTCAGCAGTGGGGACACAAATATCGATTGATGAGTTGTGGAAGACCATTACATTGAGTGTCTGAATACGTGCCCCGAGTATGCAATCTTTCTCCGTCAGATTGTGTTGCCCGGTCAGTAGAACACATGCCTCTCATTCAGTCAAGTTTTTTCTACTAATCACTTTGTTTTTTAAATTACGTACATTTGTGAATTTTTAGTAACAATATTACTCGCTAATGGTGTTCAATACCTCAGCGCTTGAAATCGCTGATCTGCGGTCGTGATTAAGACCATCCTATCTCTATGAGAGTATTTTATTTATTTAGGGTTACTAACAACTTCTGACAATAAGGCCCGCCACGGTCTTACAAACCTCCACCAACCCGGTCTTGGCCCCCGTGGTGGAGTATGGCCTAACCTTCCTGCGATGCAGGAAGAGACCCGTGCCCCAACAGTGGGGACATACAAGGGTTGATAACGTAACGATAACGAACTAACAACTTTTATACCAACACGTTCACAAAATGCTTAAGTAAAATCGACTTAAAGATAAGTATACGAGCCAATTACAAGTAATCACTGCATGCAAAATTATACAGGTTCGTACTAAAGGCATAAGGTACGGTAAGTTAAGGTATTATACATAGGTAAGGTACATAGTTTGCTGAAAGAAATCTCTTACAGAGGTAAGCTCACCTTTGTACATGCTATTTCTTATGTAATGTCCTATTCAATGTTTCGTGTGCAATAAAGCAGAATAAAGGTTTATTATATCTTGAGTAGGCCTGTGTCCTACAGTAGAACGACGTACCTAGGCTTCATAATAAGATAATATTTATTCTGACAGCTGTATCTCAATTTAAGGACAAATGTTATTAAATATTTTAATTGGAACCAATAAATCCAAAATATCGAAACGAATACCAGCATTCCATCACCATCATGATCAAGTGTCAGTCCACTGAGATATATCAAGCTTGCCTGAAACGCGGCTCAAAAAATGAGTAAAGTACACTTTGTGCCAAAAGGGCTACTATAGCACAAAAGATTATTTAGATGACAATGATGTCTGGAATTAAAGCCAGTACAATGCATAAGTTCTATGTTTTTTAATAATCATGTAAACTATGTTAATTAAAGATTTTGAAAAGACTAAGTTTGGAGTTTTTTGTCCATTTTTTTCTGCACAATGATTTTGATTTTGAAATAGACACCTAGCTTGAATTGTAACGCTCACTAAGCCGCAGCTTTTGCGCTACTTTGAATAAAACCTTTTCATTTCATTTCATTGCTCAAGCCTCTCCCAAGATACGTAATAGAGCCTGATGTTCGGCTCTTCCTTTCCAGTAACTGCCTGCCACTTGCAAATCTAAGCCAAAGTCGATTAGAACATAAGCGTGTAAGAAATAACACATCTCAATTTTCGCAGCTGGATAAAAAGTATAGACGGAAGACAATTCGTGAAACAAAAATGGTTGTGAATCGCAAACTCTTAATTGACGTGTTTTAGTACCGTGAATACAGGGTGAATCAGGGCGTGTGCACGCCCGTGACGAGGGTTCATCCTGTCGTGGAGTTGAAGTAAGCACACCCTTTGTCACCCTCACTTCGATCGCGCCGGCTCCCAAAGGGGCGGAAGGGAAATCTAAATGTTTCTTTTGATTTTCAATAGCATACGTCTCTACTGAAGAATTTTAATTTCTGGATTGAAATCTTTTTTTAATACAGTTGCTCAAAAAGTGGCATATTGCAGGGACGTATAGCGTGCGGGATGTGGGCTATTACACACTCGTGCTTTTTTTTACCTTTCCCGAACTCGTGCGTTCTCTTTCCAAACTGTCAAAATAATGTCTATTAAAAAGAAAAATCAACCATGAAGTTTTTACTAAAAAAATTCATAGAAGTTTTTATGATTCATGCAAATACATATATTTCTAAAAAGAAGCTCTTAATTTGTTTCAATATCAGATTTAATGATTTTATTGAAAGAGTTAGGTTAGGTTTTTTTTTCATTTCATCTCATTAAATTTCATTTTCATTCATATCAATAAAAAAATCCTACTGAAGACTGGCTGTATGGGCATAGTTCCCTTTGTCTACCAGAATGGGTGAAGAAAAAAAATCTCTGCTTATATTCTTTTACGGTTGTCGCCATTTTCCAAATAATTTTTCTTTATTAATTTACTTATTTTTTTCGCAACTGTATTCAAAATAGTCGTTCAGTACACGTGCGGAACCGTCATTGCAACTTGTTCCGACTGTCAACCCTCGCCTTCGGCTGCGCCTCGGCTCGGGTAGACATTTGTCGGAACTCTTTGCAATGACAGCCTTTCCACACTTGTAATGTAAAATATACTATTTCATTTCACGCGTAAGATTTCCGCCATGGCGCCGCCGAAGCTCTCGTGGCCTAGTCGAACCGAGTGATTGGAATCAATCACTTGAGTTAAGCCACAACAGGCGCTGTCTGGTGTAGGGGAATTTTTCCGAGCGCTTCCGTGCTTTGCAAGGCACGTTAAGCCGTTGGTGCCGGCTGTCATGTAATGGCAGTCGTTCAGCCATGTCAGAGGCCTTATGGGCGGCTTAATAACTTCTGACAGTAAGGCGCGCCCCTGTCTTACAATCCTCCACCAACCCGGACTTGGCCTCCGTGGTGGAGTATGGATGCCATGCAGGAAGAGACCCGTGCCCCATAGCAGTGGGGACATACACGGGTTGATATTGAAGATTTCCGCACTTAGCCTCATAGTTGGGAATTATGTGTGAGCGGCAGCGGAGGACGTTTTAAAAAACTATTAATTTTAATTAAACGTTTATTCAGATACTACAATAGTTGTTTAGATATTAATTACTACTAATTAAAACTAGGGGTTGTCCCTTCTGTTCGATGGTTGAATGAGAATAAGGCGACGACACTGGGCTCTGCTTTGGTTTTATGGAAACTGTACCACTGGATTTCACAATACCGCTGTGATTCACTTCACTGGGGGGAAACGGGGCTGCTTCATACATAACATGGGCCATTGGACGTATCAAGCGCTGTGGTTTGTTATCACTTCAGAAACTAGGGTTTCCTTACGATGTTTTCTTTCACATCAGACAGTAGTATTGCTACCATAACTTCACAAATGTACATAAGTCAGGAAACAAAGTCATTGGTTATATTATTTTTAATGCACTAACCCGTGCTAAGGATATTTTTAAAAACCTATTTAGAGGCTAAAAATTCCACCCACGCCGGTATTCGAACCCGCGACCTCGTACGTATTACAGAGAATATTGTAAAGAGGTTCGAAATTTCACTGATGCCGGTGAGTCGCCCATTAATTAGCTCAGTTGGAAAGAGCGCTGGCACGGATAGCCAGAGGTCGCGGATTCGAATCCCGGCATGGGTGGAATTTTTAGCCTCTAAATAGGTTTTTAAAGTCATTGGTACTTGCCGGGATACCACGACCAGCCGATGGAGAGGCCGGCCTTCTACACCGCTCCGTTTCTCTCGTATACACTTATTATGTTTTTACGATTGCACATGTATCACGAAACTAACATAAAAAAAACTCATACCCGAATCCGAACCCGAAACGCTCGTGGCCTAGTCAAACCGAGTGATTGGAATCAATCACCTGACTTAAGCAAAAACAGGCGCGGCAGGTGCGGGATGGGTGACCGTCCCGTGACTACCGCTAGTGGCTTTTTTTTCCGCGCACTTCCATGCTTTGCAAGGCACGTTAAGCCGTTGGTGCCGGCTATCATGTAAAGGCAGTCGTTAAGCTAGTCAGAGGCCTTATGGGCGGCTTGATGACTTCTGACAGTAAGGCCCGCCACTGCCTTACAACCCTCCACCAACCCGGACTTGGCCCCCGTGGTGAAGTGTGGCCTAGCCTTCTTGCGATGCAGGAAGAGACCCGTGCCCCAGCAGTGGGCATATCGATACCAGAATCCAAGGGTAGGCAGCGACCAGGGACTGCCACCTACGCCAACAAAGAATTAATAATAATAGAGACTACATAAATGAACTTAAACCATTAGCCAAGCCTTATATCACCCAGTGAAGCCGTATAACCTATGCAGTCCTCTATATCATTCTGTACACAATTTGTCACGTACTATGAGTAGCAATTAATTTAATTATTTCAAAATTTTCATTTTAGGGAAATTTTAATGGCTTTAATGGGTCAGCCAAACAAGTTGATTATGCATGAATTTTTCTTTTTTTAATAATTAATTTGTATTTTTATTTCCACTTTCTAAGTATTGGATGTGAAGGTATACGGCCTTGACCTCAGCCTTTTATTTAATTTGATATAATGTCTGTTATGTAATTAGTTAAATATTTATAATAATAATAATAATTAATGATAAAAATGGAACTAAACCTAAACATTCTAATTTAAATAAAATATTGGAGCCAGATCGCTGTCGGGCGGCAGAGTACCAAGAAGGCTGGCGGCACTCGCTGTATGGCTAGGCTTATTCTTTGGCCAAAGTAAGCACCAGCCCTCGGGTCTCCTGAAGCGTCGACTAGGCGCGACGAGATCTCCTTAAAGAGGAGTCTCGCCTCCTCTAAGTATTTGTGCATGAAATTGTATAAATTCAATAATTACCTATTATGATTGTTAAATGAGATTAATGTAATTTCTATAAATTAGGGCAATCTAAGCAGGCAGTCTATTTGTATAAAAAAAAAATATTTAAAAAAATAAAAGAACCCGACTGCAGTGATAGATCAACTGAAAGGGAAAAAAACAAGATAATTTTATTTTAAAATGCTAACCTCGATTCAGAAGAGATCATGCTGCTTTACTTGAGGGACAAAATGATATAACTTTATAAGCATTATTTGCTCAAACTCTTGCAGTTATAACTTTATATAAAATGTTGCAGTCGGGACCCATTAGAGGACTTTAAACAAACAGTAATGGGTCCCGACTGCAACATTTTATATAAAGTTATAACTGCAAGAGTTTGAGCAAATAATGCTTATAAAGTTATATCATTTTGTCCCTCAAGTAAAGCAGCATGATCTCTTCTGAATCGAGGTTAGCATTTTAAAATAAAATTATCTTGTTTTTTTCCCTTTCAGTTGATCTATCACTGCAGTCGGGTTCTTTTATTTTTTTAAATATTTTTTTTATTTTTCACCTTTTAGTGACTCAGTAAAATGATAAAACTTAAAGGTCCATATGTACTGCTTACATCCCTTGAATCGTAATATTATTTTATTTCCTAAATGCATTTTAGTTTATTGCTTTATTTTCTTTTGTTCGACAAAGGACATGTCTCGGCAAATCATAAATGTTTTTATTGATATAGTCATAGGTACCACCTGCTTGCAGTCAAAATTTATGTCGTACGATATTTTTAGCTAGTATAATCAATATGGTCCAATGGTGTTAAACGATCTAGAATATTCGCAAAGAGACTGATAAAAGGAAACGACAGATTTTTTTCTTTATTATCCCTACATAAATTGTCTTTTTTTTTATATAGCCTATAAACGCTTCACTGCACCTAGTTATATAATGTTAACGATTGTAGGTGGGGACTGGAATAGCCTCAAATTATGTCCTCGACCTGAACGGCGCTCAGCTTTCGGCATCTCCAGAGTAGAATTCTTCGTGCTTACATTGCTGGGCCCAGTTTTCGGTCTCGCTGATTACTTAGAATAATGACTTGTAAATGGTCTGAGCCTTCGGCCGCGGCCTGTACAGAGACGCGACAGGTTTCCTCGTGCACGTTTCGTGAGGCTCGGCCTTCGGCCTTGCTAGTTACTTAAAGTTAAAACTTGTGCGTGGGGACGTGAATAGTCTCTGTCGGAACCAAGCTCGGCTTTCTGCCTCGCCGTGCCAGTGGTCCCTGTGTCTACTTCGCGAGTTCTGGCTCTCGGCCTTGCGCGAACTGTACGGAGCTCGGCTTTCAACCTCGTCACAGCAACTTTAAGTAGCTGTCGCGGCCTTCGGCCGCGCTAGTTACTTAAAGGTTGGGTATTTTGCGCTGTGGTAGTGTTCCACGCACCCACATCATGAGGCTCGGCTTTTGGCTTCGCGTAGTGGCTATAAGGCTATAAGGCCTGGGCGTAGGAATAACGATAATGACGGCCTTTGGCCGCGGCCTCTTTGGAACTCGGCCTTCAGCCTCACCACGACAGGGTTCCTCCTTCCTGTGTCGTGGAGCTCGGCCTTCGGCCTCGCTAGGTACTGGGTCTTTTACATGGAATCATGAATAGTCTCTACCTCAACCAAACTCGCGCTGGCAGTGTTTCTCGTGCTCGCTTACCGGGGCTCAGCTTTCGGTCTCGGAAATCACTTAAAGTTGGATGTTGTGATACGATGTCACGGAGGATCCGTCTTCGGTTACCAGTGAGAGCGTTAAATT
The DNA here is from genome assembly GCA_934045075.1 of Yponomeuta sedellus. NCBI lineage: Eukaryota > Metazoa > Arthropoda > Insecta > Lepidoptera > Yponomeutidae > Yponomeuta > Yponomeuta sedellus. The sequence goes on along the minus strand of OW203734.1, from coordinate 1,706,928 downwards.
TTTTTTTATCATTTTTTCTTTCAACTTTGAACCTAGCTTGTCGCTGACGAAAAGGAGTTACATGCTACACTTTATATATTTTGTTTAGTTAGTTTTGTTCTATGTATCAGTAAGAAATTAATATCAAAGCTAAGAAATTAATTATTAAAATCCCCTATGAGGTTGATATTTCCTAAATTAATGAGATAAACGAATGGCCTAGAAGGAACTAAACACTTTATAGGCATTATTTCTATTATTTCTTTCAGCATTAATACCGTTTCTATAAACGGGTTGTTTACATGTATAATAAAGCTGACATTATGTAAATACTTGTACCAGAGTGCTTAGTGCGAGTTTTTTAACTACTCGATCGCGTTAACGTAAACTCATATTTCTACGGCATCGAGGAAGCGCCACCTAGCGACAAGTATTGAAATTAAAATTTCTGAGTGCTAGTTGTAATGGTTTACGTTGAGAAGTGAACACGTTTACCATCCAAAACACGAATAAACGCGAGTGCGAGTTGTACTGGGACCGCGTTTTGCCAGTTCGAACGGTTAACTTACTCATACTCACTACTAAATGCTCGATTAACGGGGTAGTAAAGTTATTCGATTGGATCTGTCAAACTCGCACTAAGCACTCAGAATAAATATATGGCAGCGCCATCTAGTGGCTAAAGGTGGTATTTTAATTACTTAAAATTTAATATTATTTTTTGTTCCGTTTGTTCTGTATTAATGCTGATTTTATGTAACCTACGGCATCCACAAAATTTTGTTTAAAATACTTCGCACGTGTTAGGCGTAGTTCAACAAAAGTATAATTTTTAAATATAAATGAATGATCTAGAAGAAACAAACCACTTTATAGGCATTATTTCTTTCAGCACTTATACCATTTCTATAAAAGGTTTGTTTACATGTAGACAAAGCTGAAATTATGTAAATACATGTACCAGAATAAATATATGGCAGCGCCATCTAGTGGCTAAAGGTGGTACTTTAATTACTTAGAAGGGAATATTATTGTTGTTCTGTTTGTTCTCTATTAATACTGATTTTATGTAACCTACGAAATCCGCAAAATTCTGTTTTAAATACTTCGCACGTGTTAAGCGTAGTTCAACAAAAGTATATTTTTTAAATTTAAATGAATGATCTAGAAGGAACTAACCACTTTATAGGTTAATTACTTCTTTCCGTATTTGTGCCGATTCTATAAACGGTTTGTTTACATGTAGACCAAAGCCGAAATTATGTATACACATGTATTAGAATAAATCAAATATAGCAGCGCCATGTAGTGGCTAAAAGTGGTACTTTAATTGCTTAGAAGTGAATGTTACTTTTTGTTCCGTTGGTTCTCTTTTAATGCTGATTTTATGTAACCTACGACATCCCCAAAATTCTGTTTTTTTAAATACTTCACACCTTTTAGGCGTAGTTCAACAAAAATAGGATTAGAATTCAATGAACTAAATATAAAAGCGCCATCTAGTGGCTCCTAGCTGTACTTTTACGAAGATTATTAACGTTTTAAATTTTTCGTCATGGTTCTGATAGCATAATTCTGATTTTATATAGCCTCATTTAACGAAATCTGACCATTGGTTAAGGAGTTATGAGGGAACATAGAATCGGACATACTTACATACATACATACATACGAACTAAACACATTACCCTCCTTTTGGGCTTCGCCGCAGTCGTGTAAAAAGACTGCCTGCTTAGATTGCCCTATTGTAATAGTAAATAAATAATGGCTAATCATGTCCTGACGCCCACGATACAGGCTATGCCTAGTGTGGGGTCACCATTACTCTTGTTTAAAAACCTATTTAGAGGCTAAAAATTTCACCCATGCCGGGATTCGAACCCGCAACCCCTGGCTATCCGTGCCAGCGCTATACCAATTGAGCCAATGGGCGACAAATAGGTTCTAAATAGGTTTTTTAATTTGTTCCTTAGCACGGGTTAGTGCATTAAAAATAAAAATAGTAATCATTACTCTTGTTGTTTACACAAAATTTTACTTTTTAATATCTAAGTACCATTGTTATCTGGCATTGTGTATTATTCCTTATATTAATAAACATTATTATTATTAAGCCTGGTCAGCCAGGGTGATTAGACCACACCCCACAAACCACAGAGGCCAAGCAAGTCCTGGAGAGGGATGCATACTATATTAATGGTAATTTCCTATATAATGGTGAGCTCACCATGATTAAGCTCTGCGAATCGGAGCGAAACCTGGTCGGACTTTTCCGATATAACAACACCCGTAAGTAAATCCGGACTAAAAGTCTACAATGTGTTGTGCTTACGAAAGTTTTAGTTCAAAAATCATAATGTTTTATATTATTATTGTTACTATTATTATCTTCCAAGCACCTCACATAGTTAAGGTCGAACGACACAATATTTGCGGGGTGCAAATGGAAGGCCTAACCGCATCCGATGTGCGTCCGATTGTTTGTGGGGAAATTGATAAGTCGTTGGTTAAACAGCGGTGTGACGTCGTGTGACAGTACGTGACGGAAACTGGTTAGATTACTCGGTTTTTTTATTGTATTTCCTTAGCTTTTATGGGCTACCAATGATACCATGGGTGAATTTTGCTGGTTGAAAACTTCTTTTTACACACTTTTTCTCTACAGAACTGGACCGTTTGAGTCAAACGGTCTTATCTGTAAGGTAAGATAAGATAAGATAAGAATATACTGTATTGTTCATCAGAGCCATATTATAAAACATTTAAAGATACAAAGTCTGTACTCTTAGGCTTAGAGATATCTGTGTAATTTCTATTTTTATATACAATAAAGTGTTCTTTAATTATATATAACCAATCTCAAAGCTGAAAAGGATATACTCGGCTCCAATCGCGTAACTAACCGTACCAAGAATTTTTACAGACTCCTATCAATGGTTAGAAGTCCGTCTGTACCGGAAATAATTTTTATACTGTTTGTTTCAGGCTCTCCTATGTATAAGTATTATTGAAATACGCAGCTTTATCAAGCTTACAATTGACTGGTTATTCAATCAAAGTTTTCCAAATGGCAATTTTCCATCGTCAATGGGTAGCGGTTCTGGCGACAGATTGGTGCAATGGTGTCATGGAGCGCCTGGTTTTGTACCATTGTACCCTTATTAATAAAGAAATCGCAGTAAGGAACCTTAGACTTGGCACGACTTTGTCTAGATTTCATTACTTTTTAGAGATAAACGAGAAGCTCCATCGAGACTTGACTAGTTTTTACAGAATGTTTTTGTTGGGATATTCTTATCTTATTTTGTTTCGTCTCGTCTCTTCCTGTCTTGCTGTCTTGTGTTGTCTTTTTTTGTCTTATCCTATCCTATCTTATTATTCAATTTTGTCGTTATGTTTTCGAATATACACTATAACTGCACCTGCGTTCGAGTAGTGCAAATTAACTGCGCCAGATCTGATGACGTTATATGAATAATTATTCGCGTATTAATTAAGTAAAGTCTGTTTTTTTTTATTCTGCAAAAAAACAAAACTGGCCTAGTGTTAGGCCACGTGCAGTGTCGGGTTCCGTAGAAAATGAAAAATAACAGTTGTGGGTTTTATCTGCTAAACAGAACTAATATAGAATAACATGACATGACATGAGGGAGGCACATACATTGCTTCTGGCCCCACACTAGGATACCCTGTGTTGTGGGAACCAGAAACAACGACATCACGGCAAGGCAATGAAATATTTGTTTAACTTGTTTCTTAAACCTGTAGGTTAAAGTATATGTATTAAAAAAATATGTCTATTTCATACACACACACAACTTCACCTACTATTAAAACTAAAGATCTTTTTCTCTTTTTTTACATTTTATTATATTGTAACATATAACTGAGGATGAGCACTGCTTACCCTAAGCTACAGGGTCTCATCCCTCTTTTAGGAAACAGAGGCTCCTCTTCTTAGCATATTCACATATATTATTTTTTTATTAAATTAAAGCGAAGCGCTCGTGGCCTAGGCGAACCGAGTGATTGGAAACAATCACGTGGTTAAGCAACACAGGCGCGGTAAGGTACGGGATGGGTGAGCGTCCCGTGACTACCGCTAGTGGCATTTTTCCGAGCGCTTCCGTGCTTCGCAAGGCACGTTAAGCCGTTGGTGCCAGCTGTCATATAATGGCAGTCGTTAAGCCATGTCAGAGGCCTTATGGGCGGCTTGATAACTTCTGACAGTAAGGCCCGCCACTGTCTTACAATCCTCCACCAACCCGGACTTGGCCCCCGTGGTGGAGTATGGCCTAACCTTCCTGCGATGTAGGAAGAGACCCGTGCCCCAGCAGTGGGGACATATAAGGGTTGATAACGTAAAGCGAAACTTGATGCTAAGTGTAATGTATCATCTTCATGAATAAAATTACTTATTATTTATTAAAAACAGTTAAATATTTAAAATTACTTTGTCGAATTGGCCAACCGAAAAAGTTGATTTTGCATGAATTTCATTGGTAATTTAGTATTATTTTTATATCGTTATGGTGCATGAAATTGTATCAAATTCAACATAATTATTACAATTAAAACTAAACAAATGAAATAATGTATTTACAGACATAAGCGTCTTATTAATAAAAAGTCAGTTCACTAAAAGCACTATTAAAGTGGCCTTATGAGATGTTTATAATAGGTCTAAACAAAAACGTCATTAATAAAACAAAATCCCTATTAGAACTTGTGCTACAAACCTGCTATAACTTAAAGTTGATATGGCCTTACTTTAACTCTACTACAAACTTATTATAAGCGATATTTTAATCTGTGATTACAAAATCACAGATAACAAAAGTGTGCATTTGTCAAATTGTTGTTTGTTTGAAGTGGTTTGGTTGACAGTGAAGTGGTTTTTCGTGGAGATGTGATAATAACCTGATTTTCCATTTTGTGTTCTTCAGAAACTTTGAAACGAAAAGTTGAAACCATTTTTTTTTTCTTGGTAGGTACATAGATTATACAATCTGCGTGTTTTGACACTTCCACAGACATAAAAGAATGAACGAATCTTAGAACGCGACGTTGCCAAATTGACAGGTCGTAAAAGAGCACTTTAGTTACAGTGGGATTGTTGTACTTTTATTAATAAGGAAAATTAGAGCGTAGGTATTAGATGTCTAATACATGATTTTAGGTAAAGTGCGCTACGAGCACACTATAGGTCGTTTTTATTAATAAGGCCCATAGATTACATGCTTAGATAGCCTTATTGTATTATTAGAATAGAATAGAGTTTATTTAATAATTTGCATGCACCATTACATAAAGGTAGATGAGGTACATTGCAAAGTTGCTCAATTTAAAATCAAACATTACGGTGATCCCCACACTAGGCCTAGCCTGTATCGTGGGGATCAGCAGAGTGATTTCCAAATAACTTTTTGTAACCGTTGACCAGTTGACCAGCATATACCTATAATAAATCTTAATGTTTAGCCATAGATTACAAAAATTACAAATTTGGTTCATGAGATAAATTAATAACAAAAATTAAAATAAACTAATGGGCGCATCTGTCCCATCAACCAAGCTTTTTATTAATATAATGAATAACCATGTGACGCCCACGATACAGTTAACCTAGTGTCGGGTCACCACTGTTGTTATGTACACGATAATGTTATTATTACTATCTAAGCTCTGCTTTGCCATTAAATTACACCTAATGAGGGCTTTTCAAAGCGTCATTAAAAACAAAAAATAGTACCGCCAATTACCGATAGATGGTGCTGACGTCATATAATATGTCAAAATTTACATCACATCACTGTACCTTGTAGCGGGGTTTATTTTTCGTTTAATTTTTTCGTTCGGCGACCGGACCGCTGTGTAGACGAAACGGCCGTGAACTATTCTGTGCAACAAAAAGCAATGCGAGCCGGCGTTTTGGCTGGTCTGTGGCCGGGACTTGCTTTTGTGCGCAGACGGCGAAAGGGTCGCCTTGATGTGATCAAGCCTAAACCATCCTTAAAATAGGTAAGAATCTTGGTTATTTCTTTGTTTCTAATGCCTTTCAAGGTAATCTAGCCCCTCTTTAGTTGTTTTGCTCGTGGTCTAGTTATTTCCACCTTTTTTCCAAATTTTATTTTGCATGACGCTTGCGGCGACGCCGTCACGTATAATTTGTATTGGCATGATGGTACTATCGTTCTTGTGGTTTCTTTACAGTGGACCTGCCGGTCTTTTGATGGACCATTGGTTCTGAACCACTAGAGAAGGATGCAGGCAAGAAGCCAGCTTCGGTGAGTTTACCAGATTTATTGGACTGACACCGTACACGTTCTTTTGTAGTTGTTTGAATTCGGCTAAGGCTTGTGTTATTTTGTTACCCAGCTGGCTACAGAAGGCGTAGCACTCGCCTGCACCGTCCTGAAAGCGTGCCACGACCCAGGACGATGTAAGTACTGCATTTTTTTTCTACCATGAGGGTAGATTTTCCTTGAGGCTAACGAACGTTTTGGTTCATAACTTCTAAATTAATGGTGCTGCAGGCAATTGAGTGACATAGGAATATTAGTCGCTGCCCCCCGCATCTTTTACATATTAAATCATACGAAATTACTTAATATTTTCTGTTAAAATGTGATATTTATGTTTCACATACATTTTGGTCTGTAACTTGGAAATTAATTGTCCTACAGGCAATTAAGCCGCATAGGAATGTTTGTCGCTGCCCCCCGCATGTTTTACATATTGAATCATATAAGATACTTTAGTATTTTCTCTTAAAATCTGTTATTTGTGTTTTGCATACATTTCGTTTTATAACTTTGAAACTAACAGTGCTGCAGGCAATTGCGTGGCCTAGGAACGTTGGTTGCTGGCCCCTGCATCTTTTACATGTTGAATCATACGGAATTACTTAATATTTTCTCATGAAATGTTATATTTATGTTTCACATACATTTTGGTTCATAATTTCTAACTTTATTTGAATATGACTGCAAGATGCTGTATTTTGAAAGTTGTTAGATCAGTTAACTTATTCCCGTTTTAGTTAACCCATTTATTCCCTTTAAGTGGGAGTGTACAATTTTGTCGTCTCTGCCTTTCAGGAATACACCAGCAGGGCGTCTTCTTCTTCTTCTACAACTTCTGCTACTTCTACTTCGTCCTTCTTCTTTCGTCTAATTCTTTTTATTATCTCTGGGTTTTATTTATACCCTGGAACCCAGGACAAGCGGACAGGCCTGAGCTCTCCGGTCTGCTTGCGGGTTCCGTAAAGTTACTTTTTTTGTTTTGCGGCACTTTAAATAAAATTTATGATAACCGAAACGCAGGTTTCCACGTTTCGGTAGGATGTTCTTTAACCTTTCTACAATAAAACTTTAACTGAAGCGTTACCTCCTAAGTGGGACTTTTTTGAATTTAGTATAACATAACATGTACTATTACATAAGATGTACCTTTAAGGTTGTTAAAATAAGGTATTACAGTGTAAAGCACATTTAAGGGACGCGGCCCCTCAGGCCCATTTTTATTTGTAACCCTCATTGGTTTTTTGTATTATACCGTTTGTGAGGATTTTCTTCTTTTATTTTAAACTCCATTTTATTTTACCTCTTTTAAAAAAATATATTACAATGGCGCCCGAACACAGGGACCTTTGAGGTGGTTTTAACCGTTTTTTGGTCTTTTGCTCAAAAACCGGAGCTAAACTTAAATGTGCTTTATTTTTTTTTGACTTCTAACTTTTTTTTGTAAATTGATTTTGTAAACTTTAACTTCCCTCTTAACTATGTTTGGTTAAGAGGTGCATCGTCATTAACTTAATTCATTAATCTCTTAACGGGATTCTTTTTCTTCTTTTTTCGACCGGCAGATCAATTATTTTAAGGTGGTTATTTTTTAAGACCGTGTGGAGGCCGGTTCTAGAATAGTCCCACTGCCATCTTCTCCGGCAGGTCGTAAGAGCCGACCAATGGACGAAGGCATAGTTTATGTATGTTTATTCTGTGTTTTATTTATTTAAGTTTATTCTATATCCGTTCTCGTTTTTGTCTAGACCGTGTGGAGTCCGGTTCTAGAATAGTTCCACTGTTTTTCTCCTGCATGTCGTAAAAGGCGACCAATGGATGAAGGCGTAGTTTATGTAAGTTTATTTATTTCTATTTTCTTTACGTAAATGTATTTCTTTCTTTTTGTTTATTCTATGTTTATGTATAATATTTATTGTACTTCTATCAATGTATGTTTATTTCTTTCATACTTATTTATTTAAGTTTATTCTTCCTCGTAGGTTCAGGCCGGTGCAGTTGCCGAAGCGGGTCGTGACTTCATTTAAATAAGCCTTTCCACTGCTGTCACCGTATCTGCCTACCACCCCTGGATTTACCTGGTACAGCTGATGAAGCGGGTCGTGACTTCAGAAAAACAAGCCTATCCACTGCTGTCACCATTTTATTTTTTTTCCTAGAGGCACAGCTGCCGAAGCGGATCGTGACTTCTACCAAAAGCCTTATCACTGCTGTCGCCATTTCACTTTTAGGGTTCAGTTGCCGAAGCGGATCGTGACTTCTACCAAATGCCTTATCACTACTGAACCCTAAACCTGTTGTTTGTTTCTTAGGCTGTGCTATCCGTTGTCGTAAGTTACGCAGGCGGGTTGTCCAGTGGGTTGATTACCACACTGTTCGGTGTGCCTATGCTGTTGCGGATAGCCCACCATTTTTCTCATTTTTTTTTTTTGTGTGTTTTACCTGTTACCCAGGTTTGCTTTCTATTTACTTTTAACCTGTTATCCCAGGTTGTTGTTTTTTACCAACAGCTTTGGCCCAGGTTAATTTACATTTGTGTTTCCCGGATTGACTTTTATTTATTTTATTTTTACCCGCTTTCTCGGTTTACATTTTTGTGGTTAAGCAGTACGCTTGAGTGGTCCCACCAATCCGTGTGACCACAATGCTACTGCTAACTCCTTCCAAATTAACTATTTATTGTAGTTTATTAATTTATTTATTACTTATTTTCTGTTATACTTGTCTGTGACGTAAGCTTTTTTCATTTTGGTACTTTTTATTGAAAGTTTTGTTTACTGGTTTAGAGTTTCTTTGTTTTTTATGATTTTTGTTTGTTTTTTTTCTACCCTATGTGCATTTTGCCACAGGGTAGGGAGTTCCTGTGCGGATGAGGGCATCCGGAGAATTTTCGTCGTTGCCGACGAAAATTCTCGCCCAAGGAGGGGTGTGTTGTAGCGGGGTTTATTTTTCGTTTAATTTTTTCGTTCGGCGACCGGACCGCTGTGTAGACGAAACGGCCGTGAACTATTCTGTGCAACAAAAAGCAATGCGAGCCGGCGTTTTGGCTGGTCTGTGGCCGGGACTTGCTTTTGTGCGCAGACGGCGAAAGGGTCGCCTTGATGTGATCAAGCCTAAACCATCCTTAAAATAGGTAAGAATCTTGGTTATTTCTTTGTTTCTAATGCCTTTCAAGGTAATCTAGCCCCTCTTTAGTTGTTTTGCTCGTGGTCTAGTTATTTCCACCTTTTTTCCAAATTTTATTTTGCATGACGCTTGCGGCGACGCCGTCACGTATAATTTGTATTGGCATGATGGTACTATCGTTCTTGTGGTTTCTTTACAGTGGACCTGCCGGTCTTTTGATGGACCATTGGTTCTGAACCACTAGAGAAGGATGCAGGCAAGAAGCCAGCTTCGGTGAGTTTACCAGATTTATTGGACTGACACCGTACACGTTCTTTTGTAGTTGTTTGAATTCGGCTAAGGCTTGTGTTATTTTGTTACCCAGCTGGCTACAGAAGGCGTAGCACTCGCCTGCACCGTCCTGAAAGCGTGCCACGACCCAGGACGATGTAAGTACTGCATTTTTTTTCTACCATGAGGGTAGATTTTCCTTGAGGCTAACGAACGTTTTGGTTCATAACTTCTAAATTAATGGTGCTGCAGGCAATTGAGTGACATAGGAATATTAGTCGCTGCCCCCCGCATCTTTTACATATTAAATCATACGAAATTACTTAATATTTTCTGTTAAAATGTGATATTTATGTTTCACATACATTTTGGTCTGTAACTTGGAAATTAATTGTCCTACAGGCAATTAAGCCGCATAGGAATGTTTGTCGCTGCCCCCCGCATGTTTTACATATTGAATCATATAAGATACTTTAGTATTTTCTCTTAAAATCTGTTATTTGTGTTTTGCATACATTTCGTTTTATAACTTTGAAACTAACAGTGCTGCAGGCAATTGCGTGGCCTAGGAACGTTGGTTGCTGGCCCCTGCATCTTTTACATGTTGAATCATACGGAATTACTTAATATTTTCTCATGAAATGTTATATTTATGTTTCACATACATTTTGGTTCATAATTTCTAACTTTATTTGAATATGACTGCAAGATGCTGTATTTTGAAAGTTGTTAGATCAGTTAACTTATTCCCGTTTTAGTTAACCCATTTATTCCCTTTAAGTGGGAGTGTACAATTTTGTCGTCTCTGCCTTTCAGGAATACACCAGCAGGGCGTCTTCTTCTTCTTCTACAACTTCTGCTACTTCTACTTCGTCCTTCTTCTTTCGTCTAATTCTTTTTATTATCTCTGGGTTTTATTTATACCCTGGAACCCAGGACAAGCGGACAGGCCTGAGCTCTCCGGTCTGCTTGCGGGTTCCGTAAAGTTACTTTTTTTGTTTTGCGGCACTTTAAATAAAATTTATGATAACCGAAACGCAGGTTTCCACGTTTCGGTAGGATGTTCTTTAACCTTTCTACAATAAAACTTTAACTGAAGCGTTACCTCCTAAGTGGGACTTTTTTGAATTTAGTATAACATAACATGTACTATTACATAAGATGTACCTTTAAGGTTGTTAAAATAAGGTATTACAGTGTAAAGCACATTTAAGGGACGCGGCCCCTCAGGCCCATTTTTATTTGTAACCCTCATTGGTTTTTTGTATTATACCGTTTGTGAGGATTTTCTTCTTTTATTTTAAACTCCATTTTATTTTACCTCTTTTAAAAAAATATATTACAACCTTCTCTGTGGTTTCTGCGTTTCTGAAGTCTATGCTTCTTTCTTGTCCTTTATGGTCAACCCAGTCATATTTTATCGCTCGAATGCAATGTAATTTACGGAAAACGGTGAGTGCCTATGTTTTTACAAAAATGCACAATGCGTGGCCAAGCCACGAGTAAAGACACAATTCACGTACTTGTAATATAATGTAATGAACAAAATAAAAATACACTATTTTAATTTTTAATGCACTAACCCGTGCTAAGGAACAAATTTAAAAACCTATTAAATTATTATTATTATAAACCTATTGTACGTAATACAGAGAATATTGTAAAGAGGTTCGAAATTTCACTGATGCCGTGAGTCGCCCATTGGCTCAATTGGTAGAGCGCTGGTACGGATAGCCAGAGGTTGCGGGTTCGAATCCCGGCATGGGTGAAATTCTAAAGAAAGGCTAAAGCCTCTAAATAGGTTTTTAAAATAAAAATACTTCAAAACTTTCAAATTTCAACAGTTTCGAAACAAAGTTTAGTTTAGATCACAGCCTACAAAGAGATGTTTAGGTTATCACAGATAATCTGTGCATACAACTTATAACGTACCTATGATGGATGACATTTGTTCTCCTTGCAGCGCCATCTAGTTTTATTTAATGCAATCAACTCACAGCTGTCATTGAAAAGCCCTCAAAACATTTAACAGGACATTATATAAGCAATAACATGTACAAAGCCGTGCTTATCTCTGAAAGAGATTTCTTCCAGCAAACTAGAGAGTCGGAGAAGCAGTAAAAAGCGAGTCTACATACGTGTACAAATTATACTACGTAGGTATTGAATAATCTACCTAACCATGAAAGAAAGAAAAAAATAAACTATATAAACTAAAATAAATACATACATATATATATATATATATATATATATATATATATATATATATATATATATATATATATAGCTCAATGTTATGACAGAGATAGATAATGCTTCTTCAAGCGCCATTTCATCAACTATTTATATATGGTATAGTGTATTATTTTTTCTATAAATAAATATTAGAGTAATACTCGTAATATTAAGGTGAAATATGATTAAAATGTACTTCTTACCTAAATAAATTCATTACATAAATGCCACTTACCACGATGGCTTGCCATCGATATGCTAAGAAGAAGTCTAAGGGCTGGTAAGGGCCGTCCCAGGCGGACATACATCGACCAAATAGGGGATGTATTAGCAAAGGGGAAGATAAAAAGTACCCGGAACCGGCGTGCGTGCATGCAACGACCTATGAACGTTGATGAAGCGAAGGTGGTCTGTCAGGATCCTGGCAAGTGGCAGTCCCTGGTCTCTACCCACCCCTCTGGGATACAGGCGTGAGGTTATGTATGTATGTAAGTCTAACGCACACTATCATGCCTTCCAGGACTTTCGATATCAACCCTTGTATGTCCCCACTGCTGGGGCATGGGTCTCTTCCCGCATCGCAGGAAGGTTAGGCCATACTCCACCACGGAGGCCAAGTCCGGGTTGGTGGAGGAATATAAGTCAATGGCGGGCCTTACTGTCAGAAGTTATCAAGCCACCCATAAGGCCTCGGACATGGCTTAACGACTGCCATTACATGACAGCCGACACCAACGCGCTCGTGGCCTAGGCGAACCGAGTGATTGGAATCAATCACTTGGTTAAGCAACAACAGGCGCGGTCAGGTACGGGATGGGTGAGCGTTCCGTGACTACCGCTAGTGGCATTTTTCCGAGCGCTTCCGTGCTTCGCAAGGCACGTTAAGCCGTTGGTGCCGGCTGTCATGTAATGGTAGTCGTTAAGCCATGTCGGAGGCCTTATGGGCGGCTTGATAACTTCTGACAGTAAGGCCCGCCACTGTCTTACAATCCTCCACCAACCCGGACTTGGCCCCCGTGGTGGAGTATGGCCTAACCTTCCTGCGATGCAGGAAGAGACCCGTGCCCCAGCAGTGGGGACATACAAGGGTTGATAACGACACCAACGGCTCAACGTGCCTTGCGAAGCACGGAAGCGCTTGGAAAAATGCCACTAGCGGTAGGACGGTCACTGAACGGCCACCTCCTGTTGTTACTCAAGTAAAGTGATTGGTATCAATCACTCGGTTCGCCTCGGCAACGAGCGCTTCAGGACTTTGCGTCCTTCAAAATACATAATTAAATTAAAACACAAAAATTATGTGGACTTCATCAGCTCTCCCCTTTCGGTGACACTGAAAGTGACCATCAGGCATATTCAGACTGCACTACTTTTTGCACGCGGCTCAGCTTTTAAAACACTGTCATTGGCAAAGCCTTTAACTACGATGGCTTACCATCGAGATAATAAGTAGTTCGACTGTGCAAATTTGCATGAAATGAATGGTCAAGCTATGACAAGTAAAATACAATAGTTTGACAATGCACTTTTGCATGAAGTGAAAAGCCAAGAATAGTCCAGCAGTGGGCTACATAATATAGCGTGAAGAAGAAGAATAGCTTGGCTATGAAAAGTAAAAAAAATAGTTTCAAAATGCACTTTTGCATGAAAGAATATACTATTTTTATTTTTAATGCACTAACCCGTGCTAAGAAAAATTTAAAAACCTATTTAGAGGCTAAAAATTTCACCCATGCCGGGATTCGAACCCGCAACCTCTGGCTATCCGTGCCAGCGCTCTACCAATTGAGCCAATGGGCGACTCACCGGCATAAGTGAAATTTCGAACCTCTTTACACTATTCTCTGTATTACGTACAGGCAGCGACATCTGGCTTAAGCAAATTGCATCACTTACAGCCCCGACTACCTACTTTGCAGTTAGGTTTTACATCGGAACGATATCAAAATAGCGATAAAAATAGTATAATCATGTGGGTACAGTGATATCGTTCCGATGTAAAACCTAACTGCAAAGTAGGTAGTCGGGGCTGTAAGTGATGCAATTTGCTTAAGCCAGATGTCGCTGCCTGTACGTAATACAGAGAATGGTGTAAAGAGGTTCGAAATTTCACTGATGTCGGTGAGTCGCCCATTGGCTCAATTGGTAGAGCGCTGGCACGGATAGCCAGAGGTTGCGGGTTCGAATCCCGGCATGGGTGAAATTTTTAGCCTCTCAATAGGTTTTTAAATGAAATGAATAGCCAAGCTATGACAAATAAAATAAAATAGTTTGACATTGCACTTTTGCATGATATGAATAGTCAAGTTATTAATTTTATAAGCGAATAGTTTGCTTAAATAAGTTTATAAATGGATAATAAATGATCTAGAACAAAAATATCTGAATAATTCATGGACAGATCATTTGTTTACGTTCATCTTAAAGTACACTTTCTGTTTCTGGAGCGACATTATTCGGCGCGGGCCCCGGCAAAAAAGGCGCCTCTTAATTTGGGCATACTTGAGTGCGGCAGTCAGGCTAACGGCAGTTGTTGCGCAAGTGAATGATAATAAATACACTGCCCTCCCTCCCCCGCCCCTACACCGCTGGGGTGCTACTGCGGCAGGCCTCCACTGTATGGAGTGGTCTAATTTAACCTACTCCGAACTGTCGAATCAAATCACGTCACATTAATGTTATAAAGGCGTGTGTGTGTGTGTGTGTGTGTGTGTCTTCGCGGCTTTAACATTGTGCGGTCTTAAGTTAGTCAAAAATCCTCAATGTGCGGTCGGACCTCATTGTGCGGACGTCCGCACAATATTTTGAGGAAGCTTCAAATATAGCTATCGAATTCTCGCGTTCTGATTGTTTGACTGGTGAAGTATGAGCAAATTTTCGGGGAGGACCTCATATTCGGTATTTTTGTCGAGTTGAGTTAACACAAACCAAAATATAGTTCAGGTGTGTACCACCACGTGGCGCCACCAGTCCCCATTGTGTATATAAGCACAAAATGTGATAAAATGCGGACCTGTAAAAAGGACCGCACTTTATACGAGAAATTAGACTCATTAGAACCACCACGTGGCGCCTCCAGTTCCCATTGTGTGTATAAGCACAAAATGCGTACCTGTGAAAAGGACCGCACTTTATACGAGAAATTAGACATGTATGTTCAATAATTGAGAGCATCACAGAGTTAAAGCACTTATCAGTACCACTATAGCAAAGACAAAACACATCGTTGGTACTATTCATTGCGTTACGCAAAGATCCTGTTATCATTGAAGGGCTTAGGTTAGGTTGGGTTTGCATGGTTCTTAAGATTATTAGGTTTGTAGGGTTAATAATAATAATATTGGCTTTTTTGCATCTACTGAATGAGATGATTTATCCAGTGGTATCTTCACTCACACTAGATGGGTGAAGGGACCACTCCGACGCTAACAGTGAAGAAAAACATCGTAAGGAAACACGCGGCTTAGTTGACTCCGCACTTATTGACTAGTCTTTCCTGTGGGCTAGGCCGACTAAGCTGTCAGGATGGTATAGGTGCTGGGCAAGCCTACACCATCTATAGAACCATGTCCCAGGCACTACAGCGTCGGAGGGTTAATAATAAATAATAGTAAAAAAACAAGAAAACATTGTTCCAACCAAATCACTGCTCTAGATCCTTTGTTAGGACCCTTTCGGATTTTTTTAATGATATTTTAAAAATAGTTTTTTACATCTGTCCAAGTTCTTCTGTTCAGGTCAGTTCTTGGCTTAGGCATTCCTCACACTCTTTCTTGTTGGGTATTTTCTTCCTTAGCCAGTTGAGATCTTATTCAGGTGTACACATTCTGTGAAAATTTCAAGTGTCTACCTATTACGGTTCAAAAGATAGATCTCTGAATTAGAATAGAACTTTTATTCTTAAAAAATCGTCGCAATTATACTTAAAGATAAGGTTAAACAGACAGCGAAGTATTGTCAAGTAATAGGGTCTCGATTTGCACCCATTGGGTACGGCACCCTAAAAACGAGAGGAGACAAGAATCGTCATAGTCTAGAGTAGTCATCACGAGTCGTGAACCAATGATCTTGAGTGCGAACGGATCCTTGGAAGAAGGCGAAATGTTTCTAAAACTTATGACATCATTATGAGGAAGAAAGTATTCAAAGAGCTGATATAAATAGAACTAAATCTTCAGGGTCAGAGGTCAGGATACGAGTGCCACAGGATCGATTTTGGAGCCGTTCCTCTTCCTCGTATATATAAATGATTTTCCTTTCATGGTTCAAAATATGTCAGAGATAGTATTATTTGCAAATGACACGTCACTTATTTTCAAAATTAAGAGACAAGAGAATGATCTTGACAGTACAAATAATGCTCTCCCTCAGGTACTAAACTGGTTCACGTCTAATAACTTATTTGTTAAATTTAAAAAAAACAATATGTATAAAGTTCACTCTACCAAATGTCAAAGTAGTTGACAGCAAAGTTATATTGGGAAATGACAAACTAGACATTGTCAAAGAAACTGTATTTCTAGGTATCACAATTTATGCAAAGCTTCAATGGGGTCCTCATATAGAAAAATTGGCAAATAAGCTTAGCTCTGCAGCATATGCTGTTAAAATAATTAGGGAACGCGTCACGTGGCATAAAAACTTGCGGCGGTAAAAAAAGAAAATTACTATGGTTATACAGACTCAAACCCAATAAAATAAATAGAATAAATTTTAAAAACTACACAAAAATCTTTAGGAAAATCGTGCGTCTGACAAAACTGGTTCAAAACAATTATAAAATAAAAACGGCTGACAATAAATCTAAGGCCACATGGCATATAATAAATAGTTCCAAGCAAAACCTACCTAGAGACTCTATCTCAAAAATAGAAATTGACAATGAGACCATAACAGACCCACAAACTATATCAAATGCGTTCAATGACTTTTTCATTGACAAAATTAAGCCCATAGCCAATACTGATACACAATCACGAGTAGTAGAGTCCCGTATTACACACTGTTGTAAATCGATGTTCATGGAGCCCAGTATACCACACGACATTTGGAGAATAATTAAATCGTTAAAGAATACAAACAGCGTTGGATACGACGGCGTCTCTACAAAAATAATAAAACATGTAGCGGTAGAAATCTGTGGTCACTTAAGTTACATTGTTAATCTTACCATAGCAGCAGGCATCTATCCTAACAGTTTGAAACAAGCAATAATAAAACCCCTTTTTAAAAAAGAAAATAGGAAACAAATGGAATTTTATAGACCATTCGCTCTTATTCCAATATTTGCTAAAATTTTTGAGAAATACATGTATAAAAAAATTTACGCGTATCTAGAATATAATAATATATTGACTATGGAACAAAAGGGATTTAGGCAAGGCAAAACGATTAATCTGGCCATTTACGATTTCTTAAATACAGTTATGACATGCATGGATAAAAAAGTCCCAGTCTCTGCGTTATACATGGATATGACGCAGGCCTTCGATCATGTAGAGCATTCTATCTTACTGCGAAAGCTTGAAGCATACGGAATACGGGGAAATGTATGGAAACTAATAGAGTCGTATCTTGAAAACAGGACACAATACACAGAAATTACAACAATAAATCCTAAAACTAAACTTGAAGATTCTTTCATGTCACGTAAGCGTAAAGTTTGCCACGGGGTTCCTCAAGAAGCGTAATGGCACCGTTACTTTTCATACTCTACATTAATGATCTTCCTAAAGTCACTCCGCACCCAATGACTCTATTTGCGGATGACAGCACCGTAACAATCCAATGTGACCAAGAAACATCTTACGAATATGACATAAACCAGACTCTACAATCTATCATAAATTGGTTAAATAATAATAATTTAAAGGTAAATTTAACTAAAACTAATTTAATGCAATTTAGTCAAAGGTTACCGATTGTAAACTTAGATATAAATTATGAAAATAGTAAAATAGAGCAAGTAGTGACTACAAAATTTTTAGGATTAACAGTGGACCGAAATCTAAATTGGAAAGCGCATATTGCGGGACTCTGCAAAAAAGTTAGCTCATCGGCCTACCTTCTCTATAAACTTGCTCCTGTTACTAATACAGATGCTCTAATTACTGCCTACCATGGTATTGTAGCTTCTGTGTTGAGGTATGGTCTAATATTTTGGGGTAATTCCACTGACAGAGATATAGCGTTTAAAGCGCAAAAAAGGTGTCTAAGAGCAATGTTTAGATTAAAAAAGACTGACAGTTGTAAATCTTATTTTAAAGACAACAATATTCTGACACTTCCATCAATGTATATTCTAGAGATGGGACTCTTTGTAAAAACTAACCCAGATATTTTCCAACCGGTTTCGCTCGTCAGCACTCGCTTACAACGAGACGAAAGTAAAGTCTGTACTCGTAGAGCCAACACTGCACTTATGCAAAAGAGTGTATTTTGTATGGGTCCTACAATCTACAATAAAATACCAGAATCTTTACGAGAATTAGATATGGACCAATTCAAATTTAAATTGAAAAAAATGCTGTTGGATAAATGTTATTATAATTTAATGGAATTCCTGAATGAATTATATACCCTGACATAAGCAATTACTTTATTAGACATATTAACCTATTAACCTTCATTGACCTTGTGTATACCCTTTAAAAATGTTTCATTATAGGATAGGCATTTATTATTATCTTCTGACTGAACTGGTTTTTTTACTATTGAATTATATTTATTATCACATTTTTGACATATGCAAAAGACAACTTATGGTGCTCTCTCAAAGATTTTGTAAGTCCCAATGGACAAAACATGCACAGAACATATTATTTAATATTATTTAACAGCCTTATACTTATAACTCATGTTTGATAAATAAATAATCTTTATCTTTAAACGCGGCGCAGCGGAGCGAGCAGATCGCGCGCGGCTTTTTAAATTTTTTACAGATCAAGATAGTTTGAAAACGCATTCACGAAGGAATATTATGAGGACTGCAGGTTAATGTGATTTAGTGCATATTATAATATTGCGAAGACGCATTAATTAGGTACCTACCTAAATACTAGAAAAGGGAGAGGTGATTGAGTATGCAACAACATCAAAATGCGGTCCGTGTGTAACTTCTCACAAACGGCACTAAATTGGGACAGGTGTAAATGCATTTCTACTTAGTTTAAAATGCGGTCGGTGTGTAACTTCTCTCAAACGGCACTAAAGTGGGGACAGGTGTAAATGCATTTGTACTTAGCATAAAATGCGGTCGGTGTGTAACTTCTCTCAAACGGCACTAAAGTGGGGACAGTGTGTAAATGCATTTGTACTTAGCATAAAATGCGGTCGGTGTGTAACTTCTCTCAAACGGCACTAAAGTGGGGACAGTGTGTAAATGCGTTTGTATTTTGCATAAAATGCGGTCGGTGTGTTTTTTCGCACGCGTTTGTTCGAAAGTGCGGTCGGACCGCATAATAAATTGGGACCGCACAAGCCCGATTTTTGAAACAAATTATGAAGAGCTCTATCTCTGTCTCAGTCGTGTGTATGGAAACTTCAAATAAAAGTTCATGCCAGAACGAGATAGCTCTAGATTGTAGACAGATTTACACAGTGCTAAGTCAACGGGAAAGGTAGGACCGCATAATGGTCAATTCTATCAAGGTCCTCACAATATATGAGCCGCGAACAAGGGTGTGTGTGTGTGTGTGTGTGTGTGTGTGTGTGTGTGTGTGTATGTTGTTACTTCTTCGCGTCTAAACGGCTAGAGCGATTTTAATAAAATTTGGTATGGAGTTAGCCGACACCTTGAATTAACAAATAGGCTACGTTTAACTTTGGAGAAATATGT